>FR990044.1:0-2400000 GCA_905404095.1 Glaucopsyche alexis | reverse complement strand
GTTATACCCGCTACACACCACAACGATAAATTTGTACAGTTCAGTCACAGTAGACGTACACACTACACAGTAGTACATCGTCATACTAAATAATATGTCTACTGTGTCCGAACTGTGCAGTTTCATCATTGTATAGCGGGCATTATACTACCTACTGAAATAGTATTTACTCTTAAATGTGAAAGGCTTAATAACGTAACCATAGTTTTCGCCTTTAGGAATTAAGAAGCGGTCCGTTAGTAATACATAAGATATCTCAGTTAAAAGATATAAAACAACAAAATATCAAAATTTCTTTAGTAGTTAGGTACGCAGTAAAGAAAAGATCTAAACCAAAAAAATCTAAGCGTTCTAGTTTCATAACAATAAGAATGTGTGTCGCAGCAGATTCGTATTCAATCGAGTGCATGCGAAATGGACTCCGAACGGACAAACAGAAGTGCCATGAATAATTCCACTTGACTACAAGTCGGTCCACAGAGTCCTGGATTTTGGATTCAGCTAGAATTTTGAAGATCGTTAGCGTCAATGATTTCGAAACTGAGTATGAGCCCCTAGGAAAATTTTATATAATAAATCTAGTCCATACAATTATTTTTAACCTCCGACGCAAAAAGAGGTTGTGTGTGCGTGTGTCCGTTGCACCGTAGCTCCTAAACAAAATGCCCGATTTTGATGTAGTTTTTATGTTTGAAAGGTAACATTCTTCTTAGCTATAATTCATCACTATCAGCTCGTTTACTGCTTGACATAGACAGGGGTAACTTAATTTTTTAAATATTGTTAACGTCTTGTCATTTCGCGGACTGTGGATGACAATGGGGGTTTTTAAATTCGTGACATCTGACAGCTTTTTGACACGACAAGGACTGTCATACTACCAAGTGCCGCGCCGCCTGGTGACAGTAAAATAATCGAAAATTCTTATTGACCGTTTTTGATACCACTTATGCCATCAGATGACGCTTTGCGTCTGCCCCCTAACGGTGGACAAACATGAGCACCGTTGCGGCACTCGCAAAGAGACATTTTACAGCATAGAATGGGCCTATCCTCACAAAAGTATCAATGTTTAGCGCTTGTATGGACTGGCAGTAAATACTTTGTCACTAATTGCAGCTCAAAACAACTGTTAACTTTTAATTATTAGGTTTGTATGTTAATTAGCGCACAGCTTAATTTGGGTATGTTGTTTTATCTTATTTGCTTTATGAAGCTATTCGGCTGAATACAAGATTTCATCTATGTTTATTCTAATCGGCCACTACTCGGTTTCTGAAACAGAACGGCTAAGTCTGTTAGAGAAACAAATGTGTTAGTACCGCTTAAACAATGTATGTTTAAGTTTTCATTGTAATTAATACTACACCAGCAACATAATATTATGTAATTACATTATATACAAGTCATATTATAATAACTTTATTATACTAAATAGTAAAATATAATTTGCTTCAAAAATATACTTACCAACAATACGCCAGGAGTGGTGTAGAATGTAAATAATGTACGACCTTTTATCGTTTTAAACTACGATAAATATTTTATTAAATAGAACCATAAATTCACTGTGGACCGGAGGGTTTTTCGCTGCGAAGGTAACAGTGGCCGCAAAATTTTGTATCCCGTTTCATAGCTCACGGCTTTCACGAAATAATATTTGTTAATTTATTTATATCATAAACTATGCCTTAAATATACTCTGATAATCTAGTTTATTATTGGTTGTATAGTGTGTAGTGTGTACGGTTTAACGATAATAATTTATACTGGGTGATGTTATGCTATGGTCATGATGGGTTGGTACCAGTGGCGAAGGTTGGTTCTCCTTCATAGGGAAGCCCTAGCCTGCACAATAGGTAGAGATTTGGAAAGGTAACTGGTAAGTGAACCCGATAGGAATGGAGCTATGGGAACTCTATGCCATTGGTGGGTACCAAAGTGTGAAATGATTACTATAAAGTGTACTGCCCATAGTGTGATAAAGAGTGATTCGAAGAGTTTCTAAAAATATAATGTATACTATTATATATTATGTATATTTTTACTTATTAAGTATATTTAAAGTAAAAATTTATAAATTTTGATGATTATTCTAGTTTGTATTTTTATTACATACAAGATGTTTTTCCTCATAATCATTAAAAGAGTAAAGATTTGTTACTTTGTTTGCATTGAATAAGCTCCGAAACTACTCGACCAATTTTGATGAAAATTGGCACTAATATACCTTAGACCACGGAGAAGGAGATATATTGCTACTATTGTCGCTATATTATCGCGGAAAAAAGTGCGATTCCAGCGGGATATTTCTATTTTTTCGCATGAAGTCGCGTCCAGCATCTAGTAGATAATATTACATACATACATACATATAATCACGCCTTTTTCCCGTAAAGGGGTAGGCAGAGACCACTTTTTGCCACTTGCTACGATCCTTACATACTCGTTTCGCTTCGTTCACTTTCATTCTTACCATCCATTCCTCCTCTTACATTCAACGTAGCGAAGCGGCTCTCCATGGGCCACTTTTCACCTCCGCAAGAAACGAGACGTGATGGGTGATGAACCACATCGCCGCCATTTTGGATAATTGAATTATTTTTATGATTATCCGTTGCGTTTCCACGGATTGGTGGGGAGGGTATAAATAGGGAAAGGGAAGGATAGGTGGTGTGGAAGGGAAGATTGGTAAGTTAAGTGGGAAATAGGAAATGTAGGATATTACCGCCCAGGAGGGTAAGGGATAGGACAGTAATAGCTAGGGAAGCCGGGGTCGCATACCCGTATACTATATCACAACTACCGGACAGGTAAGTTGGGATGAGTATCCCATGACTACATATTATTATATCAATCCCATGACTATATATTATTATATCAATAAATTGTACACGATATTT
This sequence comes from Glaucopsyche alexis, assembly GCA_905404095.1. Taxonomy (NCBI): domain Eukaryota; kingdom Metazoa; phylum Arthropoda; class Insecta; order Lepidoptera; family Lycaenidae; genus Glaucopsyche; species Glaucopsyche alexis. The sequence goes on along the minus strand of FR990044.1, from coordinate 2,397,097 downwards.
TACAAGCACTTTAATTGTAAAATAGTTTTATTTATTTATATATTCATTAAAAATTAAATATAGTTCCTACTACGAGGATCACTTTTGGCCCCATGCGAGCAATTAATATTATTCGTGTAAGAAACTAAGGAAAAATCATCACAAAGAATAAAACAAAAATTTATTGATTACTTGGCGATTACAATAACTGTACTTATTGTGATCGCAAAGTAATTTTTCTAAGGACTTTTATTCTGCAACTGCCATTGTATATCTGAGAGAGAAATTATATAGAATTGATTTTGTATTTCATTGAAAACTACAGAATTCTCGTTTCAACGTTTCCATTGAAATCCGAGGATTTAAAACTATCACAAACTTTGTACACAACATGAATTGTGAATCTTATTTCCAACTTCGAAATTTAAATTAAAACATCAGCTTTTTAGTGTATTGTTTAAGTCATAGAGATAAATTGAAAATTGTTTGTAAAACAAAACTCAAATTATTCGCATTTAAGGCAGCTGCCGAGTAGGTGTAAAATACGACTTAAAGTAGTCATACAGTATACTGGCTATCGTCTGATTGGCATGAAACTACGGATTGGATCGGTTCCATATTGACATAAACAGTTTAACATTAAACAGTCATGACAATCCACGCCTTTACACTGTCAGTTTTAACTATTTGATCGGTTGCGACATGCCGATTAGACGATAGTATGGTGTATAGCTACACTAAATTTGATACAATTTCTAGGACTGTGTCGCGCTTTGACAACTCGTCTTTCGTGCTTTTCGCGACAAAGTGTGCTAGTGGAGTGTTGTTGGGTCCAATTAAGCGCTTCCCAAAACGCCTACTGCCCTATAACCTACATTAAGGTCAGTTTAACACCGCGACAATACGCGGCGCTGCATTTTTAAGATACCTATTCAAAATTAAATTTTATTCACTACACTAAAAGATATAGTGCGATTCAAATGAGAATAGGATCGAGTCGGCGCCATATTGTTTCGAATTTAGACTGTTACGATAGTTAAATTTATGTTTAGATAATTGATTACTATTTAACATTCTTATTTAAATTCGATGCAAGACTATTCATATTTATATGCACATTAGTTTTTCTGAAAATCACACTGAAAAGTGTGATTTGACAGTTATAGGTCATTGACGTTCCTATTCTCATTTGAAACGCGTTATACACGTGATATCAGACATACACTGCACATGCGCTGTGCAGCGCGGTGCGACTTGACATTCGAACTCTGACAATGAAACGTGTATCTTCTTATATGATTATTTTTTCACCAGTACAATAAATCAACATACGTAATAGTTGTCAAAAATAAAAATTACTAGCGATTTTTGATACTTACCCTTTGGAACAAAGAAACAAAATTATCAATCGCCGAACTTATCCGCTAAACTAATAAAAAATGTGGATGCATTACGCATCTATCGATGCTTTGTTGCCAAGTCGTGCGCCGCCCGGCCGATCTAAGTGATCGGCCGGCCCCACCCCGCCGCGACCTACCTCATACCGCACCCGTTGACGCCTTGTAGTTAGTGCGCCCATGCGGTATTAGATTGCATAAAGGAACAATTAATTTAAATGAAAAAAAAAAATGTTTTGTGAAATGTACTCTATTATAGATACCAATGACGCGGACGTGGCAAAATTTATTGTTCCGATGAAAAAGTATTCCTGTATAATTAATAAAGTTCAATTTTGAATAGCTATCTTAAAATTGCAGCGCCATTATAACGTATCGTTTCGTTTCGGTGTGAATTGACATTTAGTTTAAATTTACTCGCTTCGACCTTTTCCGTGTTGATACGGCTTCAACGTATCAAGATTGAAATTTCCATGTCAATCGATCTAGCCCAGAACATATACATATTTATTGGAACCTACACGATGTAATACTGTAGCTGGATCATGTTTTCTGTTGTAGTAACATAGTCAATATAGGTATTTTGTGTCTTTCATAACAGCAAACAGCTTTTATGGTGATCCTCCCCTCCTCACTTCGTATTCCTCATTGCTGAGGGTCGTGATTTTCCCGCTGAATAATTTTGCTTGTGATTATAATTTTTTTATGTAAGGAACCAGGAAACGAGCAGACGGATCGCGTGATGGTAAGCAATTACCGCCGCCCATGGACACTCGCAACACCAGAGGAGTTACACTTGTAACTCCTTTGGTGCTGCGACTTGCATTCCTGGTCCTTAAAATCCCTAATCCCCCATGTGCCTCCGGTAACCTCACTCACTCGGCGAAACACAACGCAAGCGTTATTTCACGTCGGTTTTCTATGAGGTCGTGGTATTTACTCGGTCGAGCCGGCTCATTCATGCATATTTGGCGCTATCTATAGCGATCCTTTGCAGCATGGAATGCGTCATGAAAGTCAGTGTCGAGAGCAGTGCGTAGGTACTTGGTCTGACCATCGGATTGCATTTCGACCTCTCGGCCTTGCAAGTAACCATGAGCTGTTCTAGATTCTAGCCATCCTTTCTTGCTATGTGGCCAAAGAATTCCATAACTCTACGTAAGCATAATATGGTTGATAAATATATAAGATAGTTTATGGTGATAAATCATAAATGATAAAAATATCGTGGAAGTTAACAAAACTGCAATAGAAGCATACTACTCGTTGTGCTGACAGGAGTCTGCATTTTTAAGATGTTCATTTGTACGATTTGGCTAATCGTACGATATATTTCTATACTGGCTCGCCAACACCCCGCTGCCCACCCGACTAGTACAACGGCTACATGATGACTAACTGACGTCAACTGTCACTGTCATCTGTTATCTGTGACGTCAATTCATGAGACATTGGCTGTGTTCCGCGTAAAAAAAGCCCATGTTAACGCTTGCTAGCGCTAAAAAAAACAGATTATAGGCTTGGACACGTTTGCAGTGGCGAGGAGTTCATATAACTCCATTCCTATCGGCTTCCCTTGTCACATACCTTTTGAAGACGCTTATCCAAATACCTACCTATTATACAGGCTCCGGCTTCCCGATGAAGGAGAACCAGCCTTCGCCACTGCACGTTTGCTAACTTCAATACCGCTACAAAGCCGCTACATAATCCGCCATTTGTTGTTTTTTTTTTTTCTCTTTAGTTGAGGAACAATCAACAATTTACGTCAAATAAAACTTATTTCTTAGCGATACAGGCAACGTCTATTGAGAAATACTAAAATGAAGATGGAGTATCGTAATATTATACCGACATTTCTCTGATTTGCATCATTTATTCCAATCAATAATGGCAATGAATCAAAACGCTCACACTGACCCGTAATCAGGTGCTTGAGTTTGATTGATTGAATTTGATGGAACTTGATTGATTAGGTAAATAAAAAATGTAGTACCTAACGTTCTACGAACGAACCAACGAACCCTTTATAAATGAGATAAGACGGAAATAGTCGGGGGATTTGAGCTCGAACACCGAAATATATTACTCGATTAACTTCACCGGTAGATAGTAACACACGGAACCCGCAATCCTATAATTTACTGTACTTTCAGGTGAAACTTTGTGGATTACTGTAAAAACTACGATTACGGATGCTCTAAGCTTAATGGATTTTTTCTAACTTTTTCAAAGATTTAACCCTTAAGTGACAAAAAAATATTAATTTAATTACTATTTCCTACATCAAATACATAAAGTCATATACATAAAGGTATATGTGTAGGAATCTCGCCACCTACTTACGTGTGTAACAAAATATAAAAAGTGTAATATGACTGCATATGTACATACAAAGTGTAAAAATTGAACAATTTTAAGTAACTAGATATTGCCCGCAACTCAGTGCGCGCAAAAGTTAATCTTGCGGAAACCGTACATTTTTCCATGATAAAAATTAGTGTAAACTTTATATATATGCCAAATTTTTTCAAAATCGGTCAAGTGGTTTCGGAGCCTATTCAAAGCAAACAAACAAACAAACTTTTTAAAATTCCAAAGGTACACGGATAACTTGAGTCGTCACTCGAAGTTTATAATAACAATAATATTTAATTTTTCGTTACGTTAAGTTTACTTATGAACATCAAGACATTTTTCCTCCCTCTTTAAATATTTACTTTTTTTCCTTATTCTATCGAAATATCAGAATTGAAAATTTTACAATTTAAATATGAATCGTCAATAATAAGCTTAAAAAGCTTGCACTTATATTTTATTACATAACCAAAGAAAGTCATCCTACTAATATTATAAATGTGAAAGTTTGTGAGGATGTATGGATGGATGTATTGATGGATGTTTGTTCCTCTTTCACGCAAAAACTACTGAAAGGATTTTGATGGAAATTGGTATGGTAGTAGTTTGGACTCTGGATTAAAACATAGGCTACATTTTATTCCGAAAAAGTACAGTGTTCTCGAGGGATGCTATGTTTACGCGGGCGGAGCCGCGGGTAATAGCTAATCTCCAAATAAAGAAGCGACAACTCATAACTCCAGGCTCAAGATACGACTATTTTTACACCATCAGCAAAAAATATGGTTATAAGTTTTATAATAACATTTGAAGGACATAATGAGAAGGGCGAGATGTCGTTAAAATTCGCAAACTCACGTCACACCCTCATTATCCTGACTTTCGTAATGAGGAGTCACGCGGCAGATGGTAATTGGACATCTAATAACTATCATCGTCAAACATTTTAGGATCCGTTCTAAAGCCCACGGGTTGATAGATAGAATATAAATATTATTATTAATATCTACTAATTTTATAAACAGGAATTAATTGTTTGTTTCATTTCATTTTTTATGTTGCGCAACCAATCAGTTTTGAGAAAATTTGGCACAGATAATATAGAGTAGACCACGAGGAAAGATAATGTTACTACGCAAATTTATATCGCGAAAAAATGTACGGTTCCTGTCAGTATTACCTTTTGCTTGCACATAATCATCATTAGTTGCAAACAAAGTTTTATTACTTCAACGAAACAATAGTTCGCTCTGCGGTGCTTCATTATTTATGATTCTATTCCATTCAGAAAAAAAATCAGAATCGTTTATTTCCATTTTAAAGTATACATACGAAGATTACAGTCTCCCTAACTTTATTCATTACACTAGACTAGACGATACACGTTTCATTGTAAGAGTGTGAATGTCAAGTTGCACTGTACTGCAGTGTATGACTGATACACGTTTCATATGAATGAAACGTGTATCTATTTGTGTTGTAAATTAAGTTCAATTTTGAACAGCTATCTTAAATAGCGCCTCGTCGCGTCGCGTATTTTCATTTTAGTCGACGTTTCGGTCCTCCCATGACCACGATTGCTAAATCGCGATAAAATCAATATTATAAGATATTCTATTTGCAATAGACGATTTTAAATAATGACGTTTAAAACTTGTACTATCTTCAGCCGTCCTTACGCTGGTTATCTTACAATCATAGAGGCATTTAATCATTATCAAAGTGCTCATATTAATTATAAAATTATATCATAGAGACATAACTTTTCGTATAAAATGTACCTATACCAAAAAACAAATACGAACTCTATTTTTATATAAAACATTTTAACTGAACCAGACTTATCTGCATAATATCTACCATCATAATAATTATCTGCACACTGTTCACTAACACACTAAACATACAAAATCGTTTCTCTAATAATATAATTTAATGAATACTGGGGCTATAAAAGTTTAAATGAAATTGGTTCGTGTGGGGAACTTCATAATGGCTGAAGTGGCGAACTATCGGCGAACTCTACAACTCCATTTATTATAAAATATTATTAAATAGTTCTTTGGCTGATTTATATAATATAGAAAATGCCTATTACTTGGTGCGCACTTTCCACAGGAATCGTATATTTTGCCACGATAAAAAATAACCTGTTTTACTCTATAGCTGTGCAAGATTTCATAAAAATCGGTCTAGTCAGTTTCGGAGCCTATTCCAAACAAACTTACAAACGATTAATCTTTCCCCATTTAATACAAGTATTAGATACTTTATAACTACCCTGAATAGGCTTTTCTCGCTTTTATGAAGGGAATGTCATGACTTGTATGGCAAAAATCTCCTAAATAAAGTAAGGTAAAAAAAATACAAACCCAAAGAAAAACTTCAGGTAGTTTGCAAAAATTTACTGTCGTTTTTGGTATCTTCCTAATTACCTTTCCAATATTCATTTGACATTCCCTGAACAATTATTTCAAAATCAAAATTATCCAAATCGGTTCTTGTGTTTTAGTGAGACAAAGGGACTCATTTTTATTTATAAGAAGAATTATTAAGAACTAGCTTTGAATCATCATTCACTAAAACCCTATACTACTATCTTGATAGCCTCTGTGGTTAGTGCATCGACGCTCAAGCCGGAGGTCGCGGGTTTGCTAGGGAAAAAAGTGTTCAATCCTGTCATGGATTTGTATTAAATATTTAATATGTTTATATTATTATTAACAAAATCTTAATATTGTATAGTATGAAAGTAATAAATATTTATACGTCCCATTATCTGGTCCCAATAACACAAATTTTTCATATACTTAACGTGGTGTGAGGCGTCCATTAATATTATTTATTTACCATTCTCAAAAACTCTACTAATTATGTCATGCCATAAATTAGTCTATTGGGGATTCATTGTTCTTGGCAAAAGCGAAGTAGCTTCTGTAATTATTAATGTCTGATTAGTATTGATGATGATGATGATCCTTAATTAATTATAATTACTCAAAGGTCAGCTTATTTTCGCCTCGAGCGAATTTTTCACTGCGCTACAAGATAGCTGTAAAATCTAACAGGGTTATATTTCGCCAACACTGGAATTCATTCTGGTCACATCGATATTTTATCTTAGACTCTACATTCAATATAAATTCTGAAAAGAAAAAAATAATTTAAGATAAGATAGTTTTTTCTTTATTGTATAAACACTGGGCTTAATATCTAATGTCAGATCAATTAAAAATTTTCCAGAGCAATAATTATACGTTTATTGCTTGTTAGCTGAAATAATTAAAATAATATGTTAGTTGCCTTTCTTAGTGGGTTTGTTAAATTTTTAGATACGCAATAATGTATTATTGGGTCGTACTTTAGTATATTTTAAATCATCTTTGATGTTACCAAAAAGGCAATCCCAAAATACATATAATAGCTATGAGCAAGAATAAAATCCAAAATCATTGTGATCATTTTATTGCAATAGATTCCTGGTTTTTTTAGTAGGTATGGATTTTGGACCATGTTCCAGTCCAGTCAATTCAATTCGATGAATTTGTCATGGTTTTATCTAGATTCAATAATATCATCTAAGTCTAACCCTAACGAATGCAGGCTTCCTTTTCATTTGGTTAACAAGCGGTCTGGCTCCCGAGCGAAGACCTATTTAGTTATTCTATAATTAAATATTCTACTTCATTTACAACTTTAGACACATAATTAAATTCTTATTCAAACGGACGTATTATAGTCCGAACAAATATGGAAGCTTGTGTATTTCTGTGTAAAGAAGAAACTTTAAACTAAACTCACTCCAGCGTATTCTGCTAGAAACAAAGTCATTTATTTTGTGGACTACAAATAAATTAATTGATTCATTTTGCCAATAAACAAACAAATCATAGGTAAGGTCATGGTAGCTACTAACGAGTGACTATTAAGCCTGATTAGTCTGATTCACAAGATCCATTTCAGTGAATTTATGTCCAAGGGCATCGAAAATTATGATCCAGGGCTCATTTGATTAGGAATTACTTATATACTAATACAAATACCAATACCAATACTAATATAATAATAAAATAAAAAGGAAAAGTTTGTTTGTTTGCATTAAATAGTCTACAAATCTACTGGTCCGATTTTGATAAAATCTGGTACAGATGTAGAGTAGACTACGGGGAAGGATATAGGCTACTTTTTATCGTGGAAGAATGTACGATTTCTGCGATTTTAACTTTTGCGCGCACGAAGTCGCGGGCAACATCTAGTTATGATTTTTTTTTTTTTTTTATGAAATAAGGGGGCAAACGAGCAAACGGGTCACCTGATGGAAAGCAACTTCCGTCGCCCATGGACACTCGCAGCATCAGAAGAGCTGCAAGTGCGTTGCCGGCCTTTTAAGAGGGAATAGGGGAGGGTAGGGAAGGGAATAGGGTAGGGGATTGGGCCTCCGGTAAACTCACTCACTCGGCGAAACACAGCGCAAACGCTGTTTCACGCCGGTTTTCTGTGAGCCCGTGGTATTTCTCCGGTCGAGCCGGCCCATTCGTGCCGAAGCATGGCTCTACCACTTAAAGCATAAAAGTATTTACACCCCGGGTACGCAGGTCTTCGTTAGTCGTCCATCGTATCAGACAAAACCAGCAACATGGATTAGCATTTCCGCGGTGTTAATTGGGGGAGTAGGTGTAGATTTAATTTACGTATGGAATAACCTAATGGAGTGCCTGACAGACAATATTCTACAGTTATTTATTAATACTAGCAATATTCGTGAAAGATTTTAATGTTGATCATGATGATAAAAACACAATTTCAATATTAAATACATTAATTTGTTATTATTGAATCACAATTTTACTGTTCACATAATTTTTGGTAATATCCAACAATAAATAATAATTATCATAATTGATAAAATAATATGCGGTCGGTTTTACTTGCAAATTTGAATGTTATAATTACGGTATTGTAATGTGTATTTTTGATTATCGTGACATCAGATTAATTCATCGGCAAAAAAAAGATCAAACCAAGCCTTGTTATGGATTGAATGGTTTTTTGGTGAAAATTCGTATCTCACAAGAGAGGAAAAGAGTAAAAAAAACGATATCAAATGATATCAAAAAATCTTTTATTTTTAGAAAGTCGCAATAAAATTGTAGTATTGCAATAGTTAATTGCGCGTGATCCTATTTCGTTTCAGTTGTTTAGGTGGTAGTTATTATCATTTTCGCAAAGTTTTCAAAACTCGAGAGGCTATGATGACATATTGTCGAATACATATTTGACAGAACAAAATATCTTCATACAGTAAAAAGTTACGCTATCTCGATTGTCACCATACTTCAAATTAAATTTAAATTAAATTAAATTAAATCTTGTTTTCACCACAATGTAAATATCAGAATGGCCCCAAAAATCTCAAAAGTGCGGCCATTTAACTGGAGACACTTTTTGCCTTAACAAGCATCGTCTATCCTACTTAAATTATAAATGTGAAAGTTTGTGAGGATGGATGGATGGTTGTTCATCTTTTACGAAAAAACTACTGAACGGATTTTGATAAAATTTGGTATGGTAATAGTTTAGACTCTGGATTAAAACAGACTTTTTATCCTGGAAAAGTATTCCTACGGGATAGTATATTTACGCGGGCGGGGCCGCGGGAAACAGCTAGTAATCAAATTTAGCTACGTCTATGCTTTTTCGCATGCTAAATACCCTGTACTCAACACTTTCAGCGCTACCCACAACTACACCGGTTCTCGTGGCGGACAAGGACCGCTACCAACCCGGCGAGCTGCTGCGCGCGAACTGCACCTCTCCCCCCGCGCGCCCACCCACCAACCTCACCGTCTACGTCAACGAGGAACCGGTGAGTTCATTAAAATTTGATGACCAAAAATATTTTTTTCTCAGATCAGATGCAGAACTGGACGTGTTAAGCGTTACTACACTTTTTATCTGATCTGCTTATTAACCCCCGACGCAAAACCGACGGGGTGTTATAAGTTTAACGTGTGTGTGTGTGTGTGTGTGTGTGTGTGTGTGTGTGTGTGTGTGTGTGTGTGTGCGTGTGTGTCTGTCTGTCTGTGGCATCGTAGCTCCCGAACGGATGACCCGATTTTGAATTTGTTGATTTTCTTTAAAAGGTGAATTAGTCGGGAGGGTTCTTAGCTATGTTTGATGAAAATCGGTTGAGCCGTTTAAAAGTTGTGGGGGTTTTTTGGGGAAAATTGGGGAAGAATAACCGAATTTCCGGTCTCGAATGAAAGCGCACTGAAAGAGAATATTGATGACTTAATCGAAAGTGTTCTTAGCCATGTTTCATGAAAATCTGTTCAGTCGTTTGAAGATCATCAGCTCTTTTCTATTTGATTAGGGGATCTGACTATCTTCCTTATTACTTACTGGATGTTGCCCGCGACTCCCTGCGCCCTAAAATAAATATCGCGGGAACCGTACATTTTACCGTGATAAAAAATAGCCTTTATCTCTCCCCGTGGTCTGGACACTGGTCCTGTAGTTTCGGAGCCTATTCGATGCAATTCCGGGCTTTAGTAGGCGTGTAGAACTGGCGCTTTCAATGAGTAGGAATCAACTAAAAATCCTCACCAGAAACCTAACTGGGCACTGCAAGCTCCACACAACCTCAACAAAATTGGTGTCGGTGACACAACGACTTGCAAGTTCTGCGAGAAATTACGAGACACCCCTTCACCTTCTCCTTTACTGTCCAGGACCTCAACAGAATAGAAACCTTGGGAAGCACGAATATTCTACCACAAAGGACATTCGTAGCATCAACCCCAACCATATCGTTCAGTTTATGAGCAGCATAGGCCTGGGGCAAGTACTATAACGCGAAGGGGTCACAATAGATCCACTTGTGTCGCAGTGTCGTCAGGGCTCGATTTTGACATGCCTTCGATTCAACAAAAATAAAAAACCGATGCAAACAAATACACAAACCTTTCCTCTTCGTAATATGAGTGAAGATTAGCCAATGGGGAAGAAAACTGTCAAAACAGGTCACTTAAAGGGCGCTCAGTGTTTGTTACAAATGAACTGTCATTAGCCATACAACTTTGCTGTTTTGTGATAATAATTAGTGTTTTGTAAGCAATGGGATGCTGTGCAACTATAGCGTGTGAAGATATAGGTTCTTACAAATTCCCCAGTGATCCGAAGCAAAGAAAAAAATGGGAAAAGGAGTTAAGGAGAAAAAACTTAAAATCAATTGATTTTATTGAAGAAGTTGTGTATTTGTGTTTCTTTCAAAATTTGTGATATTTCGGTTTTTACCTAGGAAGTTTTAGTAAAGCATCTACCACTTTACTGGGTCGACAGACTTGACTCATTGACTACCCTGACTATTTATTTTGTCTTTGACTAGACTTTGAACTTGACGATTTAGAAATACGTTTGTGGGCAGCCGGAGTAAGGTTGATACCTAACCCCAACTACTTACACATAATTCTCACTAGGTATTTATAATGGAGATTAAATGAAGGATGAACTCTAAATGAATGATGATATTATGAATGAAAGAAAGATTTAATGTAAACTAAGTATGAACAGTATGAACATTAAATTAGAAACATTATTAGAAACGTTAGTGGCAAAAATAAAGTGCGCGCGCGATCGTCTCGCAAGAAGTATGTCCAGAGAGTGAGCGGGGCGCGTAGGTATCGGACAGCGGCGGCGCGGCCTACGTCACACGCTGGCCGGTTTCGAGGCGCGGTCCAAGGCGCACAAGCGGAAGCGTTTTCGTGGTTCAAAGCGATTTCGTGGCGCATGGTACAAGTAGTGGCGGCCACATATTCCCCCCGGCCAGACCGTGACTACGGTCGATAAAAATCTGGAAATTTGACGGTGCGTCCGCTTCGAGTCTTCCTCTCCGCTGGCAAGGTAATAGAAACTGGAACTGGTTTCTCGTTGGCTTCTCTAGTCATATACGCCGGTTTCAGCCTGTCGACAGAGACGTTTACTTTTTTGTTCTGAACGTCTATGGTGAAGTACTTTGGCTTTCTTTCGATGACCTTGTAAGGACCGATGTAGGGAGGTTCTAAGGCACTGCGAACTCGATCTTGTCGCAAGAAGACATGAGTAGAAGTATTTAGGTCACGTGGGATATAAAAAGGTGACGACTTCGAAATGTGCCAAGAGGTAGGCTTTGGTGTGAGCTTGGCCATGTGAGATCTGAGACGTGTGGCGTATAGGCTGACATCCGCTGCGGTGAAGTCATCCTTAGGTGATAGGAACTGACCAGGTAGCTTGAGGGGTTCGCCGTAGACTAATTCTGCAGGTGACGTTTGTAGGTCGTCTTTCCAGGAGCTGCGCATACCGAGAAGAACCAGTGGGAGAGCTTCAGTCCAATGAGAAGAGGCATTGCACATGATTGCTGCCTTCAGCTGCCGATGCATCCGCTCGACTAGGCCGTTAGCAGCTGGGTGGTAAGACGTGGTGCGAATGTGACGAGCGCCAATCAACGCAGTGAGAGACTTGAACAGGTGGCTCTCGAACTGTCGGCCGCGGTCTGTGGTCACCCGGGCTGGGCAGCCAAACCGCGCGATCCAACCAGACACCAGGGCTGAAGCGCATGACTCTGCCGTTATTTCCTTGATTGGAATTGCTTCAGGCCACCGCGTGAATCTATCGATGACGGTGAGGCAATACCTGAAATCATAAGAAATAGGTAATGGTCCTACAATATCGAGGTGTATATGAGAGAACCTCGAGGAAGGGGTAAGGAAAGAGGATAGGGGGGTTACGGTATGGCGGGAAACTTTGCATTTTTGGCAATTTATGCATTGCTTGACCCACTCTCTACAATTTTTACGTATCCCTGGCCAAACAAATCTTTGAGTGACCAGTCGTATTGTAGCTGTACTTCCTGGATGATGTAATCTGTGTATCATATCAAATATTTGTTTCCGGAACTCTTGAGTTACATACGGACGAGGTGATTGCTGAGAGACATCACAGTATAGCGATATGTTACTATCTTCCTTCAAAATCTTTTTCAGCTTTAGAGAAGAACCACATTGAAGAAGGTTTTGCAGTTCTGGATCTTTGTCCTGAGCTTCTGCAAGAGCCTGATAATCTATGGTCGTGATTTCTTCGACGCGAGAAAGGGCATCAGCAACGACATTATCTTTTCCAGGTATGTATCTTATGTCAGTACTAAATTGGGAAATAAAATCAAGATACCGGAACTGTCTCGGAGAGCAAACTTGCTTACTTGTGGCAAAGGCAAAAGTCAGAGGCTTGTGGTCTGTGTAAATCGTAAAATTAGATGTTTCAACCATGTGTCGGAAGTATTTAATGGCCTCATATACTGCTAAAAGTTCCCTGTCGTAAGGACTGTACTTTTTTTGCGTAGCTGACAGCTTGTGAGAGTAGAATGCCAAAGGATGCCAAACATTACTCTTCCGTTGTTGAAGTACTGCTCCAATTGCTGAGTCCGAGGCGTCTGTGACAATTGCTAGTTCTGCTGAGTAATCTGGATGAACAAGGAGCGTTGCATGAGAAAGTGAAGTTTTGCAATCTTCGAAGGATTTTGTTAATTCTGGCGTCATTTCTACTGGGTGAGAACCTTTAATTTTAGGTCCCTGTAGCAATGTGTTCAACGGCGCTTGGAGTTTAGCTGCGTCAGGAATAAACCTGCGATAGAAGTTCAGCATTCCCAAGAAACGTCGAAGTTCCTTGACAGTCTTGGGGATAGGAAACTCCTTAATAGCTTGAACCTTTGCATCGAGAGGCTTAGATCCAGCAGCAGAAACTTGGTATCCTAGAAAGTCGACAACTTCTTTGCCGAATGAGCACTTCGAAGTGTTGATCAGTATTCCATATTGTCTTAGACGTTCGAACAGCTGTTGCAAGTGTCTTTTATGCTCTTCTTTGCTTGACGAAAAAACGAGTATGTCATCTATATATCCGTAACAAAAGTTCAGGCCTGACAGTACCTCGTCAATAAACCTTTGGAAAGTTTGAGCAGCGTTCCTCAAGCCGAACGTCATGTAAGGGAACTCAAACAATCCAAAGGGCGTCGTGATAGCAGTCTTGGGTATGTCCTGTGGATTTACAGCTATTTGGTTGTAGGCCTTCACAAGATCGATTGTGGAAAAAATTGAGCATCCCGAAAGTTGGTAGGAAAAGTCGTGAATATGGCGAATGGGGTACCGGTCCGGAATAGTTCTAGCATTGAGCGCTCTGTAGTCACCGCAGGGTCTCCATCCATCATCCTTCTTCTTGACCAAGTGAAGAGCTGATGACCAAGGGCTTTTAGAGCGTCTGGCTGTACCGCTTGCCAACATTTCGTCGAACTCCTTCTTAGCCGCTTGCGTACGAATAGGATCGAGACGTCGTGGCTTACAAGAGACTGGTTGTCCAGGTGTAGTTCTGATATAGTGTAGCGTTGTATGTTCTGCTGGGGAACGCATACCAGCTGGTCTCGTAATTTCCGGAAATTGACGTAAAATCTCGTGAAACTCGGTTTCACCTGAGACAGCTTTAACAGAGGCGATGTCGTCAGATGGTACCGACTGAATAGCATGCACCGAGAGTGAAGTAATACCGTCAACCAGGCGCTGATGCTTACAATCGACAAGCAAATTGTAATATTTTAAGAAGTCTACTCCAATAATTGGTCGGTGGACGTCCGCTACGGTGAAATTCCATACGAAGTCTCGTCGAAGTCCAAAATTTAGGTGCAGTTTTATTGGACCGTATGTGTTTATGACTGAGTTGTTTGCAGCTATGAGTTCAAAAGAGGATTTCTTACGAGGCATCTTCAACGCTGACCGTGGAAAAACGCACAAGTCTGAGCCAGTGTCTACAAGAAACTGCATTTTTGTGTGACGGTCGGTAACGAAAAGACGGCCTGTAGATGATGGTGATGGGCAGTCATAGGCCGCTACTTCCGACTGCCCTGAAAGTTTTCCGATGAGAAACTACAGGGTTTCTTGCACTTCTTCGCTTTTTCACCATATGTGAAATGGTAGAAACAGTGTGGGTGGTTAGGTGGTGGCTGTTTAGGACGAGAACGGCTGCGAGAGCGATTGTACCTGCGAGTATGTGAGCGTGAGCGACTGTTGTTCTCCAGACGTGCGGTGAGATTTGCTACTTGCCTTGTGAGTTCACAGACTTGCTTAGCCAAGCTTTCATACGTCGACGCTGGTGTTGCAGTAGACGCTGTTGCTACCTGCGGTATTGGAGGAGCAATATCGTAGACTTTGTCCGCTAATTCTGCTAACTTGTCTAATGGCAGCTCAATCTGTGAAGCAATTACAGTTTGTATACTCTGTGGTAATCTTTGTGACCATACGTTAGTCAAAAATTCTTTAGAGACAGATGGGCCTGCAAGTCCCTCTAAATACCGTAGGAACTGTGATGGCTTCCTGTCACCCAATTCTTCATGCATTATAAACTGTTTAATACGTTTTTCTGCAGATGCCGATAGTCGCTTGATGAGCTCAGTTTTAAGTTTGCCATATTTATTTGTTTCGGGTGGATTAGTAATCACATCTTTAACTTCGGTTGCATATTGGTGATCTAGTTGAGATACTAAATAAAAGAATTTGGTCTCATCGGTCGTTATTCTGGACAAAACAAATTGGCTTTCAACTTGAGCGAACCAGAGTGCAGGTTCCTCTGGCCAAAATGGCGGTACTTTAATACCTACTCTCAATACTTCAGCACCAATATCAGGACCATTGGCATCATTAAACTTGTCCTCATCCATAGTTATTTAATAGAAAAAAAAAATCGCTCACCGTTTTTCACTTGGACCACCACCTTAGATAACCACCTTTATAATTTCTGCCACGTGTTTTTCCGTTCGCGTTGTTGTTCCAATACAAACCAATCCTTGGCTTCGTCGATGGGTCACCAGATGTGGGCAGCCGGAGTAAGGTTGATACCTAACCCCAACTACTTACACATAATTCTCACTAGGTATTTATAATGGAGATTAAATGAAGGATGAACTCTAAATGAATGATGATATTATGAATGAAAGAAAGATTTAATGTAAACTAAGTATGAACAGTATGAACATTAAATTAGAAACATTATTAGAAACGTTAGTGGCAAAAATAAAGTGCGCGCGCGATCGTCTCGCAAGAAGTATGTCCAGAGAGTGAGCGGGGCGCGTAGGTATCGGACAGCGGCGGCGCGGCCTACGTCACACGCTGGCCGGTTTCGAGGCGCGGTCCAAGGCGCACAAGCGGAAGCGTTTTCGTGGTTCAAAGCGATTTCGTGGCGCATGGTACAAGTAGTGGCGGCCACACGTTGATGAAAATTTGAACGAATGTTCTATTTCCCGCCTTTTTAACTTCACTCTGGCTGGCAATGGTTATAAGCCGACGCCATATTATAAAAAAAAATGTTTGACAGGAAACAAACACACAGAGCCATCTACAAAAAGTTTTGCGTAATCTACCCCATTGACAAGTATAGGTCGCGCAACGAATTAAGATCTTTCGACAAAAGTAGAGGGGGTATGCGCAGAAGTTAGTTTTTGTGTGTGTTTGGCGGTAGCGGGCTCGGGCGGGGAGGTGTGGATGCGCCGAACGCATGCCGAACGTGGCTGCCGACACGCTATTGGTACGTTAGTAATATATATTCTTTGTTATTGGTCACATGCGCGAACGATCCCCTCCACTTTCACTGAGCGCTCATAAACCGTTGCGCGACCTGTACTTATTAGACAAATGTGCAATTCCAGATCAGCGCGCTCGAGACCAGCCTGCTCTCGTCCGACAGCGGCCTGTTCACGACCCGCGTGAAGGTGGAGGTGCCCGTGACGTCACGCCTGTTCCCCGCGGGCCGCCTGCGCGTGGCGTGCTACGCGTCGCTCTACCAGTTGTTCAACAAGTCCGCCAAGCTGGACTTCCTCACACCGGAGACTGACCCGCGGCCTGAGAGAAGTGAGTATGGGTTTTTGACAAAAGAGAAAGAGATAGCAATATAGGTAGACAGAGAAAATATAGATATAAGACAACTATGCCAACCTGCAGGGTTAGCATGCACACAGTAGAAACACCGAAGAATAGAAACTATGACATATTGATTTTGTATGACATATTAAAGAAATATTAATACCACTCGGAGCAAAATAGGTCTTATTATAAGGTAGCAAGGTCGATGAATCGTCGTTATGAGAAATAACATTTCTTTTCTTCCCGAGCATGAGCTTACAAAATGGCCTCTTTTGACAGCTAAAGTAGAAACGTTTTCTTAATTTAATGTCAAAAAGTCCCACAATAATGTCAACCACTCCACATCATGGCGGTCCTAGACAAAAAGTTTCTTTACGTTGAGTCATATACTTAAATATTTGTTCTTTTTTGACAGAAGATTTCCCGGCAACCATTTAAAAAATATGGCGGTTTAGAAATGTCGACTTCTATTGACGACCTTGTTATCATGGATTAAGAACTATTTTGCTACGAAATGTTTTGGATAGAATATTTCTTCCTTAAATGTATTTCTATGGATCGCCATGCTAAGCCTGCAGTGAAGGTTCAGATTCGATTTTAAATATTTAATGTGGTCAGATCTAGGTCAAATTTATAATTTACGTATAATTCAGCAAGTTACCGCTCAATCAGGAATATAGTCAATACAATCAAGTATAAATATGGTCGGATTAAATCAGGTCTGCGGTCGTGCTTTAATCCGACCGACGTGGTATGGTAAAATGAACGTCTACTTTAAATACGAGAATTGAGGTCCTGGAAAGTAAATATATTGCCCACTCCGATATACCCACAAATTTGTTGCGTCAGGCGTCTCACAACACCCTCATTACCCGACTACGGCGAAGCCAAAAGGAAGGGTAATGATTTTAGCAGTCTGTGTATATATAATATCTATGTGGGGGTAGGCATCACGTAGGGACAATTCCGTAAGTGTTATTTAATATCCTAATATGATTCGTCCAACGACCACATGGATTCATCTAATGTTCACCTAAAGTGGCCTTTTTAGACCCCCAGATAGTCTGGAAAAATAATAATAATAATCACTGTTTTAGTGTTAAAATAATGATTATTATTGTTCAAGACGATCGGAATGTCAGTCGAGTCATGCAGGTCTCTCGTTCTATTCAACTTTATTTACTAATACATTATTACATTATTACACACTAATTTATATATTTATCAGGTTGTTACTAATCTACGTTCGGCCTTAACCTTACGCCTATGTGAGCATATACAAATGCAGCCCACACACACGCCCAAAGGCATTTTCACTCTTGTGCGGCACTCAGACGTTCATTACTCCCGCCCTACGTGTATTAATTGTACCGCTTACTACAACCGTACGACGTAGGTACAACAACCGATAAATTACACGACAACCGAAACAAATTTCGGTTTAATCTACAAAATCTACTAATATACGTATTTATTAAGTCAGTCTCTAAGACGTACATTGGATTCAGGAGATGTCTCTCATTTTTTACCCGACTACGGCGAAGCCAAAAGGAAGGGTAATGATTTTGGCAGTCTATGTATGTATGTATGTATGTTTGTTCCCTCGTAGCGTCTAAACGACTAGTCCGATTTTAATAAATGAGGTGTCAATAGATTCGTAATGATGCCGCGATAATATAAGACTATATAAATATATAATTTTTATATTATACATATTAGTTTACTTTCATAAAATATATTTTATTTTATAAATGTTATTATTATTATCGTTCTTAAAAATTGGCTCGCTTCGCGTTCATGAAGATGATAATTATTTTTAATTAGGTACTAGGTATAGTTCGATTCAAATGAGAACAGGATCGAGTCGGCGCCATATTGTTTCGAATTTAGACTGTTATGATAGTTAAATTTATGTTTAGATAATTGATTACTATTTAACGTTGCTATTTTTTTTTATTGTTCAATATTTCACAAATATCGATATCAATATCGACAGGTTGGTGCAATAGTGTCATGGAGCACCTGGTTTTGTACCCTTGTGTACCCTTCAACGGCCAAGTCACACAACATTAACTATAATAATAAAGAAATCGTAGTAAGGAACCTTATACTTGGCACGACTTTGTCTAGATTTCATTACTTTTTAGAGATAAACAAGCAGCTCCATCCAGACTTACAGAATGTTTATGGTGGGTTTCATATTATTCCAAAAACATGTTCGATTGGGAAACGGAAACATACGAAATAAAAAAATAAGTTAAAAACTATAACCCGACTACGTAATAAAAAGGGGGTCTAAAAATGCCAAAACAAGAAAATAATTTAAGTAGAAATCCAGAAATACATAGGTACAAAAATGGTCAAGCTAGAGCCGTGGTCACACCCACTTTATGTGGTTCAGTACAGTCGATGTCAAATCGCACCCGTCTGTCTGAAACTTCTCTAGGCCTTAGCGTCTTGGTGTAAACTGCAGTTTAGATGCCAATTGCCATTAGTGGGTGCGACCACGGCTCTAGCTTGACCATTTTTGTACCTATGTATTTCTGGATTTCTACCTAAACTATTTTCTTGTTTTGGCATTTTTAGACCCCCTTTTTATTACGTAGTCGGGTTATAGTTTTTTACTTTTTTTTTTTCGATGTATAGAACATTTTAGTATGTTGCGATGTTTACAAAACAAAGATGTTTACAATTACGATTTGAAATAAACAAAAACAAGTAGAATGTTCTCGAAGCCTCCAGCAGTGCAGCTATTCTCTAAGAACTTTTTCATATCTAGACAGCTGAATCCGCGGTGATGACGTGTCAAATTCGTATACTGATTTGACACCCCACCGCGGATTCAGCTGTCGAGATATGAAATGAATGTTCTTAGAGAATAGCACTGCTGCCTGTCTATTCTGTAAGAACATTTTCAAATCTCGACAGCTGAATCCGCGGTGAGTGTCAAATTTTTATATGATATTTGACACTTGTCGCGGATTCAGCTGTCGAGATATATGAAAATGTTCTTAGAGAATAGACAGGCTGTACGGAATGTACACGTGACGTCGGTATGTAAATAAAAGGCGTTGTCGCCGACCGCAGTCAGTTCAGCAGTGTTATTCTGTAAGAACATTTTCAAATATCTCGACAGCTGAATCCGCGGTGAGTGTCAAATATCATATAAAAATTTGACACTCACCGCGGATTCAGCTTTCGAGATTTGAAAATGTTCTTACAGAATAGACAAGCAGTTAACTACAAGCGTTCGAGTTAATTTCGAGCGATACCTAAAACGAATATTGCATGGATGTAGTAAAAAAAGCGGAAATGAAACTAAAAATATTTTAGATGTAGTCCGATCCCCAATTTTGCCATGATTCTATCCACAGCTATATATATTACTATATTCCTCAGTAGTTTTTGGACATTAGCGACCGATATGATGATATGATGATGATCACGGTATATAAAACACAAGAGGAATTGGCCGTCGCCCGCGAGCCATAGTTAAGGACAGCGTGTTTTAACTTGCTTTGTAGTTACTTAGTTTTTGTGATGTTTTGGTTGTTTTTTGTGTCATTTTTAGTCGTTTTCACATTGCGTCGTGATTTCGAGAAATTATAACCTTTATAAATGGTTAATTTTCAGTGCTTTTATATGAGTTTTGTGACAGCGATTTTCTATGAACTTTCTATCCATGCGCTTTCCTCTTGTGTTTTATATTCCGTGATTATGATGATGTTAACATAAACTAATATAATATTTTCTTATACATTTCAGTTACCCTGAACGGCGGAGCCTCAACTTGCACCACGAACCAGCTGCTGCTTCTACTCCTGGTCATCATTCCGATCATGGCGCTGAAAGAAGATGGACAAGAAGAACCGTCCTCACTAAAATCACGTGATGATGATGACGGCTGTGAACAGAACAGAATAGCGCTCGTTGGAGGCTGAATGTTAGCTAGATTATAAAGTTGTTTATAGATAAATAAGCTAAGAATTCACTGTAAATTATTTGACTGTAAACCACGCTATTATCCGACAGAGTAATTAAAAAAAAAAGTCTTAAAATTAGCTGCATAGGGTTATATACTATATAATTGTATTTTTAGACTAAAAAATAGTTTACTTTAAAAGTACAAAATTGTCCTTGAATAAAATTAGTTTCCATTACTTAGGTAGGTACTGTGCGATTTTCTAGTATCAAGTTCATTTTAATTTAATTCATTTATGTTTTGGGTTAATTTTATTTTTTGTTCAGTAGTTTTTTTACAATGAAGTTTTTTAATCAGTTTGGAAAGCTTTTAAAGTTAAAACCTTCCTAAACCCAATGCTCTGTCGTACATAACAAGTCGCTGCAAGTTTTAATGTATGATAATAATATTATCTAAGAATAATGTTGATTAACTAAGATTTAACATTATAACACACAAACCTACATCTATTCTATGGAATATGCTATACGGGTTAGAAATGTAGAGTTAAGAAGACTAAAATACAAAAGGTACCATACACGTATGGTAAAGTTACCATACACGTATGGTAAAGGTACCATACAGGTATGGTAAAGGTACCTTACACGTATGGTAAAGGTACCGTACACGTATGGTAAAGGTACCGTACACGTATGGTAAAGGTAACATACACGTATTGTCAAATTTTGAGCTACACCGTGCTGCCGCGGCGTCGCTTTTGCAATGAAAGATGTATCTTGTGCAGTGAATAAAGTTCAAATTTGAATCGATACGTGAGCTGATCTTAAGCGGTAGATATTCTGTCGCAAAATGCTGCTAATTTTATATAATATTTTTCAATGGCGAAGCGTGAGATCTGCGGAATGATAAGCCGCGTAAGCTAAAAACTAAACCTATTATAATACAGAATAACGATATTTTATTTTCATTGCACTTAGCGCGATCATTTTAGATTATTCATTAATATTCATAAAGGAAACCGTATGATGTCTAGTTGTATACACGCCTCGCTACTGATATTTTTATTACAATGCTTCCATAATTCTATTCGCTGCTATTTTTACTTTACAAGTTCACAATAGATCTTATATTGATTTTTATTATATACTAAAAATAGCTCTTACCTAATAATATGAGTAAGAATAAAACGTTATGTGGGTATATAAGTTTGTTCGTAAAAAACAGAGTCATAATTATGTACCTACCTACTTCTTCTTTATGACAAATTTGTACCAAAAAATGTATTCCAGAATATTTTGATCTAGGCTTTGGATACCTGATGATAAGATTGATTCTGAAACTAATGAAACCAGTGGCGTAGCAAGCTTTTGGAGGCCCGGTATAAAAAAATTGGGGCTTTTTTATTGATTTTCTTCTCGGGAAGAACAGAGAGACTAAAAGTTCATATAATCTAGATACCTGCTTAACTCCTCACATAAATTGAGGCCGCGAGAACTTATGTATTAATTTATCCTATACAGAAAAAGAAAATAATTTTGAATTTTTTCTATTTTATATTATTATATTTTTTTGCCTGTTGTAAATGTGTTTACTAACGCCATCTCTTGTTGGCTTAAGAAATCAGTGTTAGACCATTTTGCTTCTTTAATTTTTTTTATAAAATGTTACTTAGGCCATTCTAGCTTTCGCGGCCTCAATTATAAATGCGAAAGTTTGTAAATATTGATGTTTGGATCTACACGTGTGGATGTTTGTTACTTTTTCACGCAATAATTACTGAACGGATTTTGATAAAATTTGGTATGATCGTAGTTTAGGTTCTGAATTAACACTTAAGGTACTTTTTATCCCAGCAAAATGTATGGAATTTCCTTTTGTGCGAAGTTGCGGAGAATATATTTTCGTTTATTATAATAGTAATAATATCAGTCTGTCTGTCTGACAAAATTGATCAGTGACGCTTGAGCCGTGTTCATGTTAACCAATTAAAGTAAGCATTTGTACTGATAATTCACTACAAACCTTTCACGAATAGATTATAATTTAAATATTATAATAAAGATCGTAGCTGCATTTATCACACCATCTTCAGCCAAATGATTATCGAAATACAGATTAGAAAGTTTGTGGCTCTCATACGTTAATTTAGTTAGTGGAAAGATTGCAAATATAAAGTTTATGTTTAGTATGAAATGGGCGAATTGTAAGCAGTAAAGATTAAACTAGTACCTGCATAGTTACCTTTTGAACTTAGCCAGTGTGTTTACGTTGTATGTTGTAATCAGTTTTAAAACTCTACAACCATCTTATATTATCCTTTTAAATAACTACCTACTGTACCTGCAAGTCGTCCTTAATGTAGGTTTCGAGGTTAATAATAATTAGACAAAATATTTATAACATTTTTCAAGAAGAGCATAGAATCGGAAGGAAATTGAAAGTTTATGTGTTTGCATAAAATTTCTACCAAAAGTAATAACAGGCACTCATAACTCATATTATATATTCGTCTATGTAACATAAAATGTTATCGCAAAAATTCATACAAATAGTATCCATAATATTATTATTATTAACAATTTATTGTAATTTATTTGTGTAACTTTAAAAGTGCCCACAAAATTGTTACGAAATATTGTTAAATTATTTGTACTTTATGTAAATTTATCCATAAATAATTATTAATTAATATCCCTTCGATATTGTAATTAATATTATATCGTCATGACGACTTACTGTTTATTTGATAAATAGTTAGCTCGTAAGATTGTTTTTGATATTGTAAATTGTAAATATTCATATGAAATTAAATTTTAAAGTCCATTTTTGCATCTTATTACTTAAAATACTGTTTTAACGACGCAAAAACGACGGGGTGTTATAAGTTTGACGTGTCTGTGTGTGTGTATGTGTGTGTCTGTCTGTGGCATCGTAACTCCCGAACGGATGAACTGATTTTGATTTTGTTTTTTTGGTTTGAAAGGTGAATTAGTCGGTAGTATTCTTAGCTATGTTTGAAGAAAATCTGTTCTGCCGTTTGAAGATTATCACCTCTTTTCTAGTTGATGAGGGGATCTGACTAACTTCCTTAGGTCCGTTCGATTGGAAATTTGGTACCGTTTTACTTCAAATATATTTAAAGAACATGGTAAGGTAACCATGACATGATCAGCCGTTTAAAAAGATCATCAATTCTTTAATAGTTGATGAGGGGATCTGACTACCTTCCATATGTCCTATCGATTCGAAATTTGGTACCGTATTACTTCAATGATATTGAAAGTATATCATGGTAAGGTAACCATTACTTATACCTACTTTAAAAAGGACAAAATAAAAGTGAAGCTAAAAATTTTAAAAACCTCCCGACGCAAAAAAACTGTAAAACTGTGTTTGTTTGAGCAATTATGGCATTAGCTTAGAGGTTAATTTCTAGGTGGGTACCTAAAAAAAACCAACAAAATTACGAACGTTATCCTTTAAAGGACCACCTTATGTCATTTAACATAACGCACCTTTAGAATTGAAGTGGCTTAATCCAAAATTCTTGATTTTTGGTAAACGCCTAAAATGTAATTGGAGAATAGGCCATTTTTTGGTTTTTTGACTATAATAGTGAGTGTGAGCCTTATGTAGTTACAGTTTTTGTTATTTTCCGTAGGTGAATAGTTGTTTTAGTGATTTGTTATTAAAAATATGAGTTTAATTATTTAGAACCTTTGTTAATTAATAGTTTAAAAAAAGGTGTCACTTTATTTCCAAAATATTTAAAATTTAATTGACTTATTTAGCTTTGTGTCTATTTTTTACTAAAGCATTCAAAAATAAAACGTAACTATTTTAAAAATAGGCTAATTATTTCTAATGTAAAATTTATTTTCGGTGACTAATTTTGGAATATGCTAGTTTATTAATGGTTGACTTTTAAAATTAAAGGTAAATTAGAATAGAAAAAACTGAAAAAATCTTTTATTTTATGCGCAATTAAGCTAAACTTATGCCTAATTTGTATGTATTAGGTCCCTTATATTTTTATGTATTTACCGTGTACATAAAAATAGAGGATACTTAAGTTACCGTGGCATCTTCCTATCAAAATAATGTTTATTATACAGGAAAAGGAAATGCTATTTAAATAAGCAATAATTTAATAAGCCTTTCAATATCAGAGGTCAATATTAATTATTATCGATGGAAAATTTCATCATCATCAGCCTATGGACATATGGATAGCCCACTGCTTAACGTAGGCCTCCACTAATGAGCGCCAACCATCCCGATCTCAGACAACCCTCATCCATCTGCTGCCAGCCAACTTTAAATCGGTCCATTGTGCCGCAGGTCGTACACTACGTTTGCCTAAGCGTGGTCTCCACTCTAACATTTGTCTGCGTCATCAACCGTCTGTCCGTCTACAAATATGGCCGGCTCACTTCCAGTTCAGCGTGCTAATTCTATGAGCATGTCAGTGACTTTAATTCTCTGTCGAATCACATCGTAGCAAGTTTTATTATCCACCAGAGATACCCTCAACATTGCACTTCCCATCACAGGCTGAACAACCTTGAACTTGTCAATCAGCAGAGATCGCTGCCGTGTTTCTTTACCGGTAAGACGCATTGATTAAAGACCCTAAACCTTTAGTCAAGAACATTCGCTAATTTCGACGCTAATTTGCTTGTGATACCTTATGTCAAATCCTCATTTTGTTTCCGAACTTCGCCGTGGAAATTATCGAATGCATCCTGACTAAAGGTGATTATGATTGTGGTATCGACGATTCAAAAATTGCCCAAGATATACGTATTCTTGCTTCTTAACTTCAAGACTAGTTCCATTTACGACTACAGGTCCTGAGAGAACATGTTCAATACTTAACAAAACCAAAATTATTTTCATAATTTTGGTTTTGTTAAGATTCATTCCGAAACCCATCCGTCTTGAACAATCGCTTAGGCTGTTCAGCATCTCTTCTAGGTCCTGTAGATATGTCTGACATAATGATTATTTCATCCGCAAATTGCAAGTGTGAGATGTACTGGCCGTTTATATTCAGTCTCAGGCCCCGTCCGTTCCAATTAAGCGATTTGAAAACGTCTTCCGATGCGTTAGTAAACAGTTTTGGAGAGATAACATCTACCTGTCTCACTTCTTGAAGAAGAAGATCAGGGATCACTTGAACAGACATCTTAACACCTCAAAATATTATCGGGAGTCAACGAGGCATTTCTGCATGAATTCCAGCACAGACCAGAACCTCAATTCTGGTATTTAAAGTAGACTTTCATTTTACTTTGATTGGATTGAAAGTGAAGCGACATGTTACCATGAACGGATTTTATCACGTTTCGATCAATCAGAGTGCGTTTCACGTTGGTTTAACGTTTATAAAATACCTGTTTGAAAGTTTTAGCATATCAGGACTTGATTGTAATTGTATTAATGCAGGTTTTATTTAGCAGATCCTCAGGGGGTCCAAAAAGGGCTACTTCAGGCTTTTAGGCTACTATTCATATGCAATTCATATTATGTGCGCCATTTTACGCATTTCTATTGAAAACTGTCAAAATATATGAAACATTATATGAAACACCTAAAGTGGCCTTTTTAGACCCCCAGGTCTCGACGATATCGAAGGTTTTAAGGAATAGTCCACATACGCTAGGCAGAGAGGCTGATTATACGTCTGCTCCACTGGCTGAAAGTCGTTCAACTTCTGGGTTCCTCAAACCCTCAGATAACCCTCATTAATAGCTAATACACGTGGCTCAGGAGCGGAATGGGACGGTAATTTCAAATCGCGTGTTATCACCTATTTTAAAAAATGAAACCACCATGCTCCTGCTGCATGCTTCCGGGGTAGTGCCAGTGTGGATGACGGAATTAAAGAGCTCAGTCAAGACAGGTGTTCCTCCTGGTGCAGCTCTGTGGTTATTTAGTCATCTCCTGGTGCTTTATGAATATTTATCTTATGGTGGCCTTATGAATCTGCCTGAGAGCTACCTCAACCATGTCAATATCAGTAATCTCATCAGTAAGGTGGCGCATAAGTCTGGCTCGTGAATTATCTGCAAGATGAGTTTGGGGTGAGCTCGTGTTTTAGGTGTATGGTGAATCCATTTCGACTCCATCGAGAATCTCCGATTTCATGGTGACAATAGTGCCTTGCAAGTTGCGGCTGAGTTTTGTCAAAATATGACAACGTGAGTCATAGAGTTTAGCAAATATAGTCGAGCCCTTATTTCACACTATAGCTTGCTTGATGATCCAAAAATACCCAATAGTTTTATATTTATAGAAAAAACCAAGCCTTAAATAGCTTTTATATATTTAGGTTTTGCTGAACTCATATTTTCTCGTATTGTATTTTCATTCCAGGTATATTTATATAGTAGCAAAATTTGGTCCTGTCTTTTCATTACTAGCCTCAAACTTTAATTGAAATAAAAATAAAAAGACTCAATCACCATTGAACTCGCCAATTCACATCATTCTGTAGAAAATAATAGACATAATTCCGTATACGTCACTGTAGTCACAAAAACGGTTTATAAAGTAAAGACATAAGACATAATCAGGCTCATGTATTTACGAAATGTTTAGAAATGAAATGACACTAATACAAATATGCCGTCAAATATTATTATCATTTAGATTTAAAACGCCCGAAACCTAAAAGAGGCTGTACAAAAATAAATAACACACAAATTACTCACCTTACGCTTACAATTAAAGCGACGAATTACAGTTTACGTCATTTACAGAGTAACCGCGCAGCACCCAACTTTTAGCATTATCGACTCAACACTAAAAGGGGCCCTTCAAAAGTGAAGGAACGCATGATAAGCGGTCGATATGAAAGAGACACAACTGTACGTTTATCCCTTTCTAGCTTGAAAGTGGCTGTTTATTTCTATTAGAACGATAGATTATATGTTTCTAAGTCGTTTTATGTATAAAAGTCGATTTCTTAAATTTTTGAGTTACGCCACTTTAATTCTAAAGGTGCGATAAGTCTCATAATAATTATTCTAACAATACAGCGCCATCTATTGTCAAGCAGAGAGGTTTTCCTTTCAATTCACCTCTCCATTAGTAGGTACTAAATGTTCTCCTCGTGGATTGGTCCATGTCACACACTTCCTTTTTTTTGGAGAAAATATGACATTAGTCTTAGATTAGTTCAGATGAGAAAGAGTTGACATTTGCTTTCCTGTTTTTTCTAGTACCTACCCGACAAAACCACGATTGCCATTTCTGACAAAAACATGGAAGTTTGTCAAGTATCTTAATAATTATTCCAATAATACAGCGCCATCTATTTTCGAGTAGGCAGGTTTTCCTTTCAATTCACCTCTCCTTATATGTAATGCACTGGTAAGTAAGTACACTCAATTTTTGGACATTTCTAACTTCCGGTTACTTTCTTCGGTATTTTCCCTGTGGTATTTACTTAAAACTCGTAACACTATTTCATTCAATATAATAAACGTATCCAAATCTAAACTAGAAGTTTCACAATCCAAAATATCACAACAAAAACATGCTCCAAGCGGGTTAGAAAAAAAGAAATCATTCGATAGAATACAGTTTTTTTGCGAATGCAATTTCCGCTATCGTTTTGAATGTAAATGCAAATGATTTACATACACAAAACAAAGCGTGTGGCGGACAGAGCGACTAATTGTCTCCACAAATGAGAGATATAAAGCCGTGCAATTAGGACGCGCTAGAAAAATCAAATTAAACCTCTAATGAACAAACATCGTCCATAGTTTGTTCCCTGGTGGCGATACAGAGTACCAACTGTTAGAGAATGCTGTAATATTATTTAATAAATAATTTAACCGTTTATTATTATGAAAGTTACAGAAACTAATGTCTATATTATAAACTGATCAGACCAGTTAGATCCAGAAGGCTAGTTTTATACACTTACTATTATTTTAAATGTGAATGTGTTTGTTTATTTGGTTGTTACGCTTTAACGTCAAAACTAATAAGTCGATAATCATGAAATTTGTAGTAGACAGAGGGAGTAGACCACGGGGAGGGACATTACGGGGGCTACTTTTATCGTGAGAAAATATACGGACTTACGGCCCAAGCCACAGGAAAAAGCTATTTCTAGAATAGATACCGAAATCTTATTTCTCACGATATACGTTTTAGGTACATGCTCTAACGGCCGTTTTATATTTCTCTAACTGCTTTAACAAATACGTGTTATGAGTAATATTTATTCTCATTTAATTATTATACCAAAATTATAGATTCCAATTAGCACTGAGGTAGATCAAGTGAACACGCCTTAATAAATGACATGAAATATGTATAAAAATCTGATTCTGCACAAAGAAAGCTGCAGGCGCTCACCAGTCATCTAATTAGTTATCTCTACGAGCGCCTACTCTGTGCATTTATCTGGAGCGTCTTCCGCCGCCGCAGCATATAGTTTCCCGGCGCGCGGCGCGGTCCCCCGCAGTTTGCGCTTAGCTAAGAATTTTATTCCAGGCTAACTCTAGGTCAATGCAATATAAACTCCAATTATTAACCCTTTGAGCTGACGTGTCTTTGCGCGACAATGCAATTTCGGTTGCAAAGTGAGATAGTTTGATGAGACCTCAAACGTTCATTAAAATTTGTTGAGGTCTTAAGTTTTGGCTACATTATTATTTTATAATTATTGTGTAATAGCACAACGTTATGGGATAGGTACTCATTCCAACTTACCTGTCCGGTAGTTGTGGTATAGTATACGGGTATGCGACCCCGGCTTCCCTAGCTATTACTGTCCTGTCCCTTGCCCTCCTGGGCGGTAATATCCTATTTCCCACTCTAAGTAACTAATCTTCCTTTCCACACTACCTATCCTTCCCTTTCCCTATTCCTACCCTCTCCGCCTATCCGTGGGAACGCAATGGATAATCATAAAAATAATGTAATTATCCAAAATAGCGGCGATGTAGTTCGCCACCCATCACGTCTCGTTCTCGCGGAGGTGAAAAGTGGCCCATGGAGAGACGCTTCGCTACGTTGAATGTAAGAGGAGGAATGGATGGTAAGAATGAAAGTGGACGAAGCGAAACAAGTATGTGAGGATCGTAGCAAGTGGAAAGAAGTGGTCTATGCCTACCCCTACGGGAAAGAGGCGTGATTATATGTATGTATATGTTACAGTTAAAACTAGTTTTTAGATAGAACGCGTTTTCCCTAGTTAGAACTTGTTTTTACTAATCACCTTTGTTAAAACTAGAATTAACTAATGCTCAAAATTTTATATCAGTTAAAACTAGTTCTTACTAGTCAAAACGCGTTATTCCAAAGACTCGTAGTTAAAACTGTTCCAACCGAGGTCAAAGTTCATCGGATGATCGTATACTGATTGGTCGCGAGACGTCACAATGTTCTCTAGTCAAGATGCAATCGATAATTTCGACGGCGAACTTCGAAATCAAAAATGTATGGAATTCGACACAAGTCATCGTTAAATGACACGTCGCTTGCGATGCCTCATGTCAAATCCCATACATTTTGTTTTCGAACTTAGCCATGGAAATTATCGAATGCATCTTGACAAAAGGCCCTGGGCCTCTAGTCAAGATGCATATGTCCCGCGATAAAAAGTAGCTTATGTCATTTCCCAAGGTCTACTTTATATATGTGCCAAACTTTATGATAATCGGTTTGGTAGTTTTTACGTAAAACTGTAAATAAAGTATCCCACGGGAACCGTAAATTTCCCAGCGATAAAAAGTACGAGATCCTTTCTCAAAAATTTTGTTTTCATAAATTTCATTTAAATCGGTTTAGTAGTTTTAGCGTTAAAGACGGACAAACAGACACACACTTTCTTATTTATAATAAATACGAGGATTGTCACCTTAGCAACTACTAGTTGATTTTCCCTAAACTATTTCTTTTGTGTAAGATTATTAATTTTATTATCTAAGTATATGACTCTATGTCTTAAATCTGATAATAAATATTTTTAAAACTATATTTAGCTTTAAATCCCAAATTAGCTTCCCTAGTGCTCGTTTTAACTAAAAGTCAGAGTTACAACTAGTTTTATCTGAAAATCAAATATTATATTAGTAGTTAATTCTAGTTTTGACTAGGTATTTCTAGTTTCAACAAAGGCATTTAGAAAAACTTGTTTTAACTAGGGAAAACGAGTTAACGAAAAACGGGTTTTAACTGTAACATATGTATGTATGTATTTAATAGCACATTATAGAGAAATGTACAAATGTATTTCTCAGGCAGGAAGTAATATAACACAATAAATATATAATCATTTTGATTATGTTATATTTATAACATAATCGAAATCTATAAACAATAAAAAAGACCTCAATCAATAAAATCGGCTAAGCTATACGATGTAACAAACATACATATAATATACTAGCCGTCCCGACACACGTTGTTCTGTATTATATATGAACTGTAATGAATAACAGACGATACCTATTACAACGCAACCTACTTACTAGTCCTACACCTACTCCTACAACCTACACGTTTTCCAATATTTCTCACCGCTTAAACATTTCCCAACTTTTTCAAGACCAAAATGAGCCAAATCGATCCAGTCCAGCCGTTATCAAGTTTTGAGTCCCTAGGGAACGGGATAAAAAGTATCCTCTGTCCTTCTCCTGGTTTTAAGATACCTCCCCACTAATTTTCAGCCAAATAAGTTCAGCCGTTCTTGAGTTATAAATAGTGTAACTAAAACTTAGGCCTTTACATCCGTTAATGGATGATTTATACAGTATTCTCCGAGCGAAGTAACCACTCTTGAAATACTGTAGTGCCTGGGACAGTTAGTTTTTTTTTAAATGTCGTATGGTTGCCCAAGCACATACGCCATTCTCACACATAGTCAGCCTAGTCCAGAGGAATGAACTGGTCAATACGTCTGGGGCCAACTATGTGCGGGTTTCCTCACGATGTTGTTTTCCTTCACCGTTAGAGCGTCCGTATAATGTACTTGAGATCTGAAAAAGTCTCATTGGTACACGCCACAACCTGGGATTTGAACCTGCACTCTCTCGAGTGCGAACCAAACGGTCTACCCACTAGGCCACGGAGCTCCGTAACTAACACTACTTTCTTTTATTTAAATAGATATAGGTACAACGTGTAACACATAAGGTATATCAATCCGAAACCCAGTGATGATACTCATAAAACTAAACAACTTTCTCCAAGGAACATAGGTCGAAATATGGAAAAAAAAATTTGGACAAAATCACTTCTTTCGACTAGATGTTGCACGCGGATTCGTGCGCGCAAAGGGAAATCCTGCAGTAACTGTATATTGTGCCGTGATAAAAAGTACCCTATGTCCTTTTCCGTGGTCTAATCTATGTACCAAATGTCATCAAAATTGGTCCAGTAGTTTCGGAGCCTAATTAATGCAAACAAACAAACTTTTCTTCTTTATTATATAAGAACGTAACGAATACGTATTTATCAATTGTTCGTGCTGGCCCCACAGTAGATAAGCCTTCATCAGTTATTTAGCAGGTACAAGCTAACAGTAAACCTGTAATCCGCTTTAGTTCATGACAGAGAGATTGAGGATTTTTCTTCGAGAAAATTCTGTGCATAGTGCAGTTACTTTCAAGGTATTTGCACCCGGGATTTCCGTATTGACAAATGCGAAATTGTTTTATTATTCCTCCCATTTTACTCCAGCGGATTCCACAAACAAGTGATTTGGATGTACAGTCGACACGAGCATCGACATTATAAATAGTAGCTACCTACTAACTAAGACCAAATAAAAAGTGAAGACAGAGCTTTATACTTACCTACTAACTCACACCAAATACATTTAAACAAAGCTTTATCGAACAAAAATTAAGGCCAGTTTTTTATGTATGTAGTGTGTAGTGCGTAGTGTAAGAAAGGGTTCCGTCCCATTTGGGTTTACTCCCATTTGGGAGCCGTTTTTAAATTTTGGAAAAACTCGGCGTGTACATTTTTGAAGTCCTGGATAGCTTTCAAAAATGAAAAATTTTCTTGAATAGTACAGTCGGGTCGAAAAACCAAAAGTCACTCCGCAGCAGCTCGCCTTACGAGGCATAGTTTCATTACATATGTGTGTGCGTAACTCTGTGTAGTTATAGCACAGAAAGGCGTAGTTTAGACCAAGGTCACTGTATTATTTGCAGTACTCTGTCTTTATCTGTGTGTCTGTGAAAACTTCTTTAGCGTCATTGTGATTTGAAAATCGATGAAGCAAAACAGTCGGGTAAAAAGGCGACAGTAAAAAGAGACAGACACATTTAAGTTATTATTTATTTTCTTTTTTAATTTGGAATTATATTTAATTTGGATTAGTGAATAAAGTCCAATTTTGAATAGCTGTCTATAACATGCGCTTCGTACCGTCACGATGCGCCTCGGTGTGAAGTGACGCTTAGGCTATTCATTTTATATGTAAAAATTATTTAACATGTAGGTACTTAACCTTGGTTTAAGTACCTACTTTCGGCTGTGTCCCGGTTCACTTTCCTTTTTCCCGACGTTTCGGCTACTTTCCAGCATCCGTGGTCACGGGAGGACTAAGTCAATCAAGCCGTAAGTGCTTAAAACAATTAACAGTATTCGCGTAAACATAAGAATCAATATAACCTTTTCGTATTCATAGTTTCATACAACACTAACAGCTGTCATATTATATTTATATAGCATCAGCTGATAGATACGAATCGAGACTTCTTGTTCGACTAAAAAGTTACCGACAAGATGCTCACAAGGAAATCCACGCAAGCAGTACTAAGGTACTCGTATTATAAGACATAAGTCACACGCATACATTTTCCGGAAGTTTCGCTCTAACTTTTCTGCCACTAAATTATCATTGCAAATGTATGCACATATTCTGAATTTCATAGCAAGTAGGTACATAATATGTAAATTGAGTTTTAACGCAAGAAAAACGTCTTAAGGGCCCTTCACACTGTCACCGAGAACATAAATGAATAGAGAGACATAAATGGAGGGTTTTTCACCAGATACTTCTATTTTCGATTTTAGAATAATTAATCTTTGATTAAGCTTGTGCCTTGATACAAAAAAAAACAAGAAAACTTGGGTTTATATAAGAAATCAAAACCTTGCGTTTCTTATACCCAAGTTTTTTGCACCCCACGGGGAAAATCTACGCCCACCATGGCGGGGCGCATTATCAGTGTGAGAATCCTGTTATAACGCAAGAAAAACCTCTCACAATAGGCATTCCGTGTAACTTGTTAAGATTGGAGCAAATGTCGCCCAGGTCTGAGTGTGACGGAGTTCTGTGACTTCGTTAGTATTTCCCCGACGTTAATTTGTAGATGTACAAAGTTAAGAATTTGCTTTGTTTTACCAAAGTTCTGTTTAAGTTAGGCTGTATATGCTCGGTTTGATTAAGTCCTTGATGTGCTCTGTTCTTTAAATTGAGTTACAATATTGTTTTCGCACATTATAGATTATGTTACAAATTGTAAAGTATTTTTGATTTTGTTTCGTTTTCTTTGTTTCAGTAACTTTATTTATGTTTAAAACTTGTACTCGAGTTTGAAATTGAAAAATATAAGAAAAATTTACCTTCATTATTTTAATAGGTAGGTACCTACATACGGTCTATGTTTTGTACAATATGGACAAAATTCCTGCTCAGTGCTTTAAAAATTTTCTTTGCAATTGAACAGCTCTTAATATTTTAACATAAATGTAAGTAATGAAACCGTAACAACTGCAGATTTACTTGAACTACGTGTTTATAAGAGCTGTTGAACGATTTCATCTTATGCCTGGTCGAGCGACAACTTGTTCGATGGTAGGTACATAAGCTTACTAGGAAAAAGTCCTTACCCATACTAAGAGAAATTCAGTATTAAGTATAATTCTATGGTAATAAATAAAACCGAACGTTGAACGTTATACCACAGAATAAATAATAGCTCAGTTATACGGCAATACTATTGTGGAGGTTATTTGATAGTTGTATAGAAAATCTAACTGCCTGTTTCAATAACCTATTTACCAATAACTATATTTTGTTAAAAACGTCATCATTCAATAATTTGCCGGTTTATTGCGATACATATTTGAGGTTTTTAACAAATATCCCTAACGTCCAATCGGTATGACGGCGGCAGACTTATTCTAATCTGGAGTTATTCCATATTGACAAAAACAGTAAGTCGATTCTGGTAATTAAATGCTACAATAATAAAGGTTCGATCCAGTCCCGAAATGTTACAACTTGAAAATGGTATTCTCATAAACGTCAAACCAACGCCCGTTTTCTTTGGTTCGAACTTCAAAAGTCAGTATATTATGATATTAAGACGATACAGGGAGGCCTACGTTCAGCAGTGGACGGCGATAGGCTGATGATGATGATGATGATGATGATGATGATGAAGACGATACATTTATAATTCGATAAAAGTAAAATGGAAGTGTAAGTTAATTGTGAGAATTGGAGTTCAGTATCACACCCTATCAAACACGGTACGGTTCTAACTGCCCCGATCGGAAGTGTCATGCCGATTGGACGATAGGTCGTATTGCTAATGACTGCCCGTCATGTCACATGCCAACACAGAACTAACTGCAATATAATCGAACATGTATAAATCTGTTATATATGCGCTAATTTGTGCAAAAGAAAATGATACCACAGCATGCAATAAAATAGAATCAATCATTTTTATCCTCGTCGCCACTGATAAATATATAAATATATATAAATCCCCAAAAACGAGCTTTACTAACGAAACTCCGCAATTAGTAAACTTTCGCACATTCTTTTTATTACAGAATTAGCGTTTACCTATAATACTATATCCCACGGGAACACTGTACTTTTTCGGGATATAAAGTAACCTATGTTCTAATCTCTGGATTATACATTATTATATTATATGTATTACTACCGTACTACATTTCATCGAAATCCGTTCAGTAGTTTTTGCATCAAAGATTACCAAACATCTATCTGATACAAGCTCTTACGTTTATAATATTAGTAGGATATTTTTACTCCGCTGCTCCCGCGAATGTTATTTGTTTCGTTCATATTATTTTCGAACCGTTTGATACCGCAATCCTGCAATCGTAGTTTTATTAGTCGTTTGAATAAAATAAATTTTACATCCATTTCAATCGTAACTTCGCAAAATAAATCTCGATTACCATATTTTTATAGCGTTAAAAAAATAAACTATTATTCAAATGGCTTTGGGTTTTGTGACCGAGTTTGTGTTGTGAATAATGATTTTAGATTACGTTTTGTTTGTGTATCTATTGTGTTGTGTTGAAAGTTTCAGGTATAATACTTTGAAGGATTTCACTCCGGAGAACTATACCACTGATGCTACAGGTATTGTTTTCAGGGTCAATTAACAATGCGACTTAAGATTGATAGTCAAAATTGAACGTTATTTACTACACAAAAAGACACACGTTTCTTGCGAGAGCGGCGCCTTCAACATTGATTAATTTGTCATTCGAAGTCTTGCAATGAAACGTATTTTTATCAAGTATAGGGAAAAGAGCAGACGAATTGCCTGATGGAAAGCGATTACCGTCCCCCATGGATATTGGACAACCGCAACACCGGAAGAGTCGCCAGTGTAGTGTATAAAGTTCAATTTTGAATCTATCTAAAAAAATACAGAGCCATGTCGCGGTGTGAGCTGACCCCCAGCTCCAATTTTACGCTCAGCATGGCGACATATCTACTGATATAATATAATTATAGTATTTGCTAAAAGATTCTACATTCGATTCCTCCTTTTTCTCGATTCTATAACATAACTTAGGCCTTTTCATTCGTTAATAGATGATTTATACAGTATTCTCCGAGCGAAGTAACCACTCTTGAAATACTGTAGTGCCTGGGACCGGCAGTTTTTAAATGTCGTATGGTTGCCCAAGCACACACGGCATTCTCACAACACGGTCAGCCTAGGCCAGAGGAATGACTGGTCAATACGTCTGGGGCCAACCATGTGCGGGCTTCCTCACGATGTTCTCCTTCACCTAATGGTGAAGCGTCCGTATAATGCACTTGAAATCTGAAATAGTCTCATTGGTACACCTACACGCCACAACATTGAATCGAACCTGCACTCTCTCGAGTGCGAATCAAACGGTCTACCGTTTACCTACTAGGCTATGGAGCTCACATTTCACATGCTACGACTACCAAAATATACATTGTGAAATAGAATATACTCACGGAAGTAGGGACGATAAGGACCTTTCACATTAAAACGATATGCGAAAGCGTCGTGACCGCCAGTTCATCAATGGTATGGCGGTGGAGCGTCTGCAGATGTGAAGGCTGCCTATAAGATGATACTTTTCCAGTAATCGATCGGACCTGCACCATGAAGGCCGACGAAGGTCCATGCCGGGCGAACCTCGAGATGTTCCACTTCGAGCCGTCGTCTATGAACTGCACCAAGTTCCGATGGGGCGGTTGCCAGGGCAACGGGAATAGGTTCGACACGTACAGCGACTGTATGTCACGCTGTGTGGGCGTGAGCGGGCGTAGAGGTATGTACTATACCTATACGTTGGTATGATAGATGTACATATTATTAGGTCCTTACATATGAAATTGGCGTTTTGTCGCACTGGCCACTTTGATTTCAAATATTATATCTTCTTTGGTTATTAATTCCATTTTTAAATTTATATCGCTATTTACCCATGCATTTGTGTTTGGAAAACCGTAATTTTTCCCTCTTTTGTTTTGTTATTTCCTCTTTTGGTTTTTTCTTTGCGTCACTCTGTTTACAAAATGGAGAACTTGAAATAACGTATTATTTTCGAGTACGAGTTCCACCGTGGCAACAGTGCTGCAGAAACGGCTCGAAGGATTAATGATGTGTATGGCAGCGGTGTCGCAAAAGAAAACACAGCGCGTTTAGGACCTAATACATCTATCCTACCTACATTACAGTAGTAGGTCGTGGTCGGCCTCACAGAAAACCTGCGTGAAATATCGCTTGCTTTGTGTTCCTATTTATTTATTTCGTTTCGCCGAGTGAGTAAGGTTACCCATGGCCCAAGGGAGGTATTGCTGATTTTACGGCCCAGGAACGCAAGTCGCAACACCAGAGGAGTTAGAAGTATAGCTACTCTGGTGTTGCGATTGTCCATGGGCGGCGGTAATGGCTTACCATCAGGCGACCCGTCTGCTCTTTTCCGGGTTCGTTTCATTAAAAAGGTGTGAATTGACCCCAAAACTAAATAAGTCCAGAATTTTTAAAATGTATAAACCATAAACTATAACTCTATAAGGCGCAGGTTCGGCCTCACATGGAATACCGTTCTCATTTCTGGGCAGGGGTGCCAAAGTACCAGCTTCTCCCTCTGGATCGTATCCAACGAAGGGCCGCTCGAATTGTCGACTGCTATAGTATTTTAAACAGACTTGACTCCTTAGAGCTTCATAGAGATGTAGCATCGCTCTGCATCCTCTATTGGTTATATTACGGGGAGTGCTCCGAGGAATTGTCCGGACTTATACCTGCTGCAACATTTCGCCACCGTTCCAAGCAACAAAATATTTACACTCCTCATCACCTTGATGAGTGGCAGTCCTCCACCATGCGCTTTACCCGAAGCTTTCTGCCGCGCACTGTAAAACTCTGGAATGAACTGTCGCTAGCAGTATTTTCGGACCATTACAACCTGCAAACGTTCAAGAAGGGAGCGTATTCCCGCCTAAAAGGCCGGCAACGTACTTGCAACTTCTCTGATGGTCCATGGGCAACGGTAATCGCTTTCCATCAGGTGATCCGTTTGTCCGTTTGCCCCTTAGTGTTATAAAAATAAAGTTTTAAACCATTTTCAGTCCGTCCCAAATGGTGCAGCCTATCGTTCGACTACGGCTACTGTTTTGGCGAGCTGAAGCGCTGGTACTACGACCCTCTGTTCCGCGTCTGCAAGGAGAGGACCTACTCCGGCTGCGGGGGCAATAAAAACAACTTCCTCTCTAAAGAACAGGTACACATGAAGTTCTATAGGTGTTTGAATGTTGAATTATGAGTGCTAAGTGTGAGTTTTTCTTTTCGCATTCGATAACGCGTTTGGGGTATACTAGGAGTGTGATTGAAACTGGTTGTAAACGTGACAACCAGGTGGTCCTGTACAAATCACATACAAAATTTCTAATGGCGTAAACGCGCTCACGATCGTATGCGAAAAGAAAAACTCACACTTAGCACTCAGTAACTGAAACATTACAATTGAATGACTGAACGTCGCATTCCGATCTTCACGACCGCGACGCATGCCGTGATCAAACCACCAAATCAAGTTATCTGGCCACGCCCACCGGTCGCAGGATTTGTTTAGTGCTCCATACGAGTATAAATTCATCCAAAGCAGTGCATTGCACGACCGGTCTCTATCGGTCTAGGAAGGCTACATTTATGGATCTCCAAATACACTACCTAAGCCCCAAGGCTTTAGGGGATAAGCCCCTAGGTTTACCAATTTCAGTATTATAGCTATAAGCTATAATTACATCTGTAATGTTGCTATTAATATATTTTAATAGGCCTCTTGAAATGTAAGTCCTCTCGCAGTAAAAAATTTAGCTATAGAGAATAATGGGAAAAAGTTGTGTCAATGTATAAGTATGCATAGATTATTACCTAGTCGAGTAACATTACAATTAGAGTAGTTTACTGTTTTGTTGTATTACATTATACTCGTATTTCATTGTGTACTTGTAATCCGTGACCACGTAGTGGAGTGTACAGCAACCAAGGAATTTGTAAGTATTATATACAAATACTTACAAATTCCTTGACAGCAACTGAAACATGTGACATGTGATTTGATTTGTAATTTATCTGTATACTTATTTGTTTTCCTAATAAATTAAATAAAAGTAGTTAAAGCTTAAGATTAGATTGTTTATAAAATTATGATCATATTTTTCAATTTCAGTGTAGCGATGCTTGTGTTTATATGAAAAGAGAGCTTATTGACTTCGAAACTA
Source organism: Glaucopsyche alexis (assembly GCA_905404095.1). Classification (NCBI taxonomy): domain Eukaryota; kingdom Metazoa; phylum Arthropoda; class Insecta; order Lepidoptera; family Lycaenidae; genus Glaucopsyche; species Glaucopsyche alexis. Next base: position 2,357,476 of record FR990044.1, on the reverse strand, counting down.
GCGTTAATAAGACAAATATTAAAGACAAGAAACCTGAATTAATCGATGAAAGATTCAAATTAAATAATAACTGGACTAATTTTACAACTAACGGGAAAAAGCATTATATAATAAGTAGGTGGATTAATATTTAATCAACTTAATTTTTAAAATAGAAACCACAGATTTATAAAATTATAAATGTAATAAAGTTATTTGTTAAAACAAAATTATAAAAATATTGTCATAGAAGATTTTTCAAAATACCTACCTATTATACCTATAATAATTTATGTCCATTTTTGTTATGAGACTGCTTTATAGATGCTCGAGTATAATTAGGAACGTCTTTTTATGGCTTCTTCAAAGCTAGCGTATGTTAGATCGACACTGAAAAAAAATAAAAGAAAAAAAATTAAACAATAGGCAATCGGACAATTTTTTTTTTATTGCATAAATGAATAGTACTCTTAAATATGAGTAACTTCTCAGAAGAAACCGTATATCAAAAGTCAATATTTTCAAAGGTACAGCGATTTGTATAAAAAATTTCGCGAGCCTCCTAAAAACGCTCCATACTAAAATCGATATACACATGACGTCACTTGAATATGAAGTAGTATGAAGTAGTATATGAAGTATATGGCCGCAGGAATATATTTGTAAATATCTCCGATATTTGTGCGTTTAAGTTCATACCTTTGAAAATATTGACTTTTGATATACGGTTTCTTCTGAGAAGTTACTCATATTTAAGAGTACTATTCATCTATGTAATAAAAAAAAATCAGTCCGCTTGCCTATTCTTTTTTCTAACTTCATTTTGTTTCATTGCAAACTACCCTATTGTTATTTTAAATTGATGAAATGTTGAAACAATGTACATTTGAAAACAAAATGAATATGGACAAGCTGTTATTTTGCTTTTCTGGTTTAGTTGTAACTTCTCTTAGGGACGCGTGTGCAAAGAAGATAAATAGGGGGTCGGACTACATCTAAAATATTAAGTTTCATTTATATACTCAGAAATATTGAGGCACTACTACTTAGTAAATGTAAAAAAAATATCTAATTTTATGTGTAGTTTTTTAATTAAATACATCTAAAAAGTACAAAATAGTTCTGTTTTTGCTAAATTAGTAAACAAATTCTACATCACTAGTTTACTTACATCATAAAACATTCATTATGGTAAGTATAAACTATCATGATATTTACAAATATGTTTTTGCGGCCGTATACTTCATAGGTACTCATTAATTCTACTTATTAATTTTAATACTACATTAATACTTCTTCATACTCATACATATTTTATCTTGACACTGACAGCAGCTACTCGCTATGTTGACATGTTGACATTAAGAATCTATTTTTGTTTTATTCTCCTAAAGACTTAGAGGCTATAAATAGGTAGTTGAATTTATATTTTTATTATCTTATATATTATGGCTGCTGGGGTATATTTTAATTTTTAATACATTATTTTTACTAATTGATTAAGGTATTGGCATTTTGATGACAATTGAAATATTTTGTTCATTAATATTTCTATAAAAGAATGTACTAATATTATTCCATGCCCTTAAGGGCCGAAATTGTCATAAAATATTATACAAATGTAACACCTCTGTAACCAATTTCTTGGAATAAACGATTCTTATTCTTATTCTTACACTTGTAACCCACTGAATACGTCACTAATTGTGGGAACGACTTTAGTATGGAGCGTTTTTACGAGACTTTCGAAATTTTGTATACAAATCGTTGTATACAAAATATTGACTTTTGATATACTATTTCTTTTGAGAAGTTACTCATATTTAAGTCACTCTTCATTTATGCAATTAATAATAAAAAAAAAAATATATATACAGCCGAACGTATAACCGCCTCCTTTTTTGGGAAGTCGGTTAAAAATCAGTCCGATCCCCTATTGTCTGTTTTCGGTCGATTTTGCGAAACGATTTTTCAAATGAAACCAAATCCTACTTGTTTGACACTTATCACGAGAAGAAAACATGTTAAAAAGTAAAAAAAAAAAACGTAACAAAATATGATATGATTATTAACAAAAAAAATATATATTCCAAAACCTCTTAGCCCAGAATTTACAGAAGATCATTTTACTTTGTTTTGGAAAGAGCATAAAAAGTCTTCTCATAATTTTCACTAATTTTCAAGGTACCTATTTCAAACTCCTAAATAATGTACGAGCAATTTCAAACACTGTGTTTTGCTATTATGCATGAATCTTAACGGGCGGGTGGTATTTAGGTTTATTTTATTTGGTCACTGGCTGTATTTATTGCACAACACTTTTTGCAAACGCGTCCTTAACACCTGCAATACTTAAGCCGCGTTTTCACTAGGGGACATGTCGCGGAGGCAAGTCGTCCGACATTCACGTAGTTTGTCCCTGCAACTTTGTCCCTCGACATATTACTTGTTCACACTAGTCAGTGGTGAACAGTATATAACTAGCGACAAGTCTCGCAACACGTAAATGTCGCTGCGACGTCGGGCGACATGTCGCGAGAGACGTACATTTCGTGTCGGGCGACAAGGTCGCGAGACAAATGTCCCCTAGTGAAAATGTGGCTTTAGGCTTCCCTATCTTTATGCAAATTATATATCTCAAAAATATCTAAGTTATAACGTTTTAAGTAGTTACTTACTATCCGTTGGACACGGATTTGATGAGATTAAACACGTAGGACGGACAGACTTCGGGGTGCATGCAGCGCGCGTGGAACAGTGTGCCCTGGCTGAAGCAGTAGAGGAGGAGAGGCAGGTCCACTCTCTCCGTGATCATCTTCTTCTCATACAGGATTGTAGAAAAAACCTGCAACGGATAATGTTAAAAATGTTGCATAAAATTCTAAAAGTGCGTAGCTCCTACCATACAAGTGAGGGTCAATATACACCGAATCGAAACAATACGCGACGCGGGCTGCCTTTTAAAATAGCTTTTCAAAATTGAACTCTATCAATTACACATGAAGATACACGTTTCATTGTAACAGTTCGAATGTCAAGTTGCACCACGCTGCACAGTGCATGTGCAGTGTATGTGTGTATGACTGTGTCATATTAAACGAGTGTCTTTTGGCCGTACTACTGTCTACTGTGAATAAAGTTTAATTTTGAAAAGCTGTTTTAATCGGTGACGAGAGTAAAGGAAGAATACTCTTGTACTGCGCACACACTTGGGCACTATAAAATAACTCCTGCGTCGCTGGCCTGGTTTCAAAGAAACCTTCCACCGTCTCCGAAATCGGTGTGGGAAGCTATTATTATTATACTATTAATAATAATAGCTTTCCACACCGATTTCCGAAAAACGAAACGCGAAAAATAAAACCGGTCAAGTGAGAGTCGGACTAGCACACGAAGGGTGCAGTACAACGGCCGAAAAACCTGTTCTATGGGATTATTAGGAGCCCAATATAAATATTATTAATTTTATTCAGTTTTTAGCAATAATTGCTGTTATAAATGAAATACATAATCGGTAAAAAATACAACTGTCAAGCTATCACGGTTAATGAGATACATCCTGGTGACAGACATACGGACAGACGGATGGACAGCGGAGCCTAAGAAATAGGGTATGATTATATTTATATAGACGAAGCATGTTGAGGCAAAAAATGTCTCCAGTTAAATGGGCCTACTTTTGCGATTTTTGGGGTCATTTTGACATTTGAAGTATGGTGAAAACAAGATGGCTGATATTTGAAGTATGATGAAAACTAAAATGGCGTGACTTCTTCCTGTATGAACATATTTTGTTGTGTCAAAATTCAAATGTACGTCATAGTCTATCTTGGATTTCGAAATGTTTGACGGAGCCTCAATTAAAATGCATCTTATATAGCGGCGCTATAATTCTATGTATATAGCGATATTTTACATTTAAACCTCTCATTTTCTGTTTAAACCATTATTGAAATCTGGTGATAGCTTAGAAATGTACGAGTATCGCACTGGATTAGTACTAAGACAACTGACTTGCTTTATGCATTTGTATTAGGTACTAAGAATTTTGCCGAGTTTACAAAAGAGCTCAGCAATATCAAATTATTCAAAGGGAATTAATTATGGCATTTCAAAGTTCTACATCATGTCCGTGCAATTTCAAACACCGTGTTTAGTGTTTACCCTTCACAATAAAGGTGGGCTCGCACTAGGCGTAAAGTACGCAGCAGCCGACTACGCGACACGGCCAAATATGTCTTTGTATGAAATTGTATCAGATATACCGCACTACGCGGCAGCAGAACTACGCGACGCGGCACTCTATTGTGGTTAATGCGGCTAAAGGATCGGTGCAGACTGGGGGATAAGCCATGCTTCGGCACGAATTGACCGGCTTGACCAGATAAAACCCCACAGAAAACCAACGTGAAATAAACGCGTTGTGTGCATAGTATTTTAAAGATCGGGAGTGCACTTATAATTTCTCCGTCGCTTACCATCGGGCGATCTGTCTGCTTGTTTTCTGACCCATTTCATAAAAAACCATTTAAATGTCACATAAACAAAAGATACTGTGTCATATGACAGCGCGGTGCGATCTGACATTTCAACTCTTACAATGAATCATGTACCTATATCCTTGTGTAAAGATTAAAGTTCAATTGTATATGGCTATCTTAAAAATGTAGCTTCATAGTTCATTGTCACGTATCGTTTCGTTTCTGTGTGTATTGACCCTTATAATACCGTAGCTGAGCGTCGGATAAATTAAACGTTGGCTGAGAGCCATCGACGACCTAAAATGGCCAATACCTTAGACTGAAATGTTGACAAGTACGAGTATGTATACCTACATGTACGTCGAAGATAACTGCACATGTGTAGGTTTAAGTAGCATCATAGATAGGTATGATTGTAGCGGGAAATAATATAGTACGTAACAGACTCCTTGGTCTAGTGATTAGAGCTTGGCTCTCGACTCGAATGTCGTGGGTTCGATTCCCGCATTGGAGCAACAAAAAATGTTGTTACCAAGTTTGGTTAGGACAATGCAGGCTGATCACCTGATTGTCTGACAAGAAAGATGATCAATGCATCGGATGGACATGTAAAAAGTCGCAATTGCGCCTGATATCTCGTCAGTCGTATCGGTTATCCATCCCACTGGGTTTACGAGAGTAAAGGAAGAGAGAGTGCTCTTGTGTACTGCGCACACACTTGAAAAGTATAAAAATACTCCTGCGTAACTGGCCTGGTTTCAATAAACCGTCACCGTCACCGATATCGGTGTGGAGGAGTCATTATTAATAAAGATTATCCCACCAAAAACATTCTGTAAAAAACTAGCCAAGTCTCGATGGAGCTGCTTGTTTATCTCTAAAAAGTAAAAAGTAATGAAATCTAGAAAAAGTCGTACCAAGTCTAAGGTTCCTTACTGCAATTTCTTTATTATTATAGTTAATGTTAAGTGACTTGACCGTTGAACATTCTTTATACGTTAGTGGGTTCAAGTCAATTTTGTTTTCCAAGTGTCAATTTCTATCGTCAATGGGTAGGCGGTTCTGGAAACAGATTGGTGCAATGGTGTCATGGAGCACCTGGATTTGTACCCTTGTTGTCAACGGCCAAGTCACATAACATTAACTATAATAATAAAGAAATTGCAGTAAGAAACCTTAGACTTGGTACGACTTTTTCTAGATTTCATTACTTTTCACGTTTTAGAGATAAACAAGCAGCTCCATCGAGACTTGGCTAGTTTTTTACAGAATGTTTTTGGTGGGATTTCACTTCTTTTTGTAGAAACAAGGGCATATTGATTTATTTTATTAGATTTTAGTGTAATTTGTTTATTTAATTTGTGTAGTGTTCGAGTAGAATAAAGTTAATCGTTCGACTATTTCTTCTTGTAAACTTGTAAGTATAAGCATGAACCAATAAAAAACTAGTATAAGTATAAAAGCCAGTAGTATAGTCTTATCCAGAGCTTTCCTTAAATTTTATTTATATGCGTATTAAAAGCAGAAGGGGAGGCATTCGCCCAACAGTGGGACGCTATAGGCTAGATTAAATTAGAAGATGTGTCCCACTACGTTGGATTTTTGCAATGACAGTTGATTTTTAATGTACCATTAGTCTTCTACTAATGGTACATAAAAAAATCAACTGTCATTACCATATCTCTAATCAGCTGAGACCAGGTGAGGGTTCTTCATCAGATACTTCAGACCTTCGATTTTTGACATCAAATGAAGTGGCCCAACAAGTTGAATATTTTTTGTAAAGGCGGTATGTCGATCTCTAATAGTTTGGTTGGGCTCTTGTGTTTTCTAATCAGGGTCACCAAGTACTCCAGATCTTCGATTATCCTAGTTTTTATAGTTTTCCCTTCATGTGATCATTAAACCCTAACTCTGTACCAAATTTCAGCTCTCTAAGTTTATGGGAAGTACTAGTTCTATTATGATGATCATGAGTGAGTGAGTGAGTGTCGTAAATGCGAAACTTTGCTTTCGCTTAACTTCGGAACTAAATGACCTACAGACTTGAAATTTTGGATTTTAAGTATGTGATTATAGCTTACTAGATGACGAAAATTTCTGCGTTCTGGTGTTATCCAGAGGTTCTCAAACAGGGGCCTGAAAATGCGGCGAAATCGTTCCAGTAAAGGATGGTACGGCAGTGTTTGCTTCGCGCTCGACTTGGCGGGGGCACTGCCGTGCCCCCAGATCTTATCGTTTAACGCCCTTCGTAATTAGATATCCTACACACCTCACGTTTTATTGGACACATGGATCATCTTTCTCGTCAGACAATCAGGTGATCAGCCTGCATTGTCCTAACCAAACTTGGAAACAACGTTTTTTGTTGTTCCAATGCGGGACAAAGAGAATGTAAAGCTATACTACGTATTAAGAGGTGGCACTCCGAATAAAAAATAATAATTTCGAAATTCAAAATTATACCGTACCTTTTTTACGTATTTATATCTTCTAAAGTGCATAAGATTCAAGCCTACAATGAAAAAAAAAATAAAAAAACTATACGTAGGTTATTGTTTTCAATTTTATTTTTAGGACCCAATTATGAGGTTAAAAAGGTAAATAAAACAATAAACAACAATAATCCAATCGTTTTTATTGCATTAAAGAAATACAAAAGTAAGGCTACATTCCCACGAGCGTTTTTATGTGATCGCGACTGATAAAACTACACTATAAATAGAACTTTGCGCTAATACGACACAGCTAAAAATCGTGTACACTTGACACTTCGATTTTCAGCTCTATTGTAGATTAAGTGCAGAGTTCTATTTACAGTGCAGTTTTTCCTATCACGTCACGACTCGCGACCACAAAAAAACTCTCGTGGATACGAGGGCTAAAAGTTGGTAACCAAAATATTTCAGATTACCACATAATTATACGACATAGCCTGATTAACTTCAGCGGTTATCCTTTGGTGGAAAATAGATAGGTACATTTTATACGAATGAGAATCTTGAAATATTTTCATGTTGTCTTATTTATTATTGCGTGCCCTTGAAATTGGAATCCAATACCTGCAAATTATGAATTTATATTACATTAATTTACTTATTCCTTCTTATTCGCAATACTAACAAAGGTTAAACTTAATGTTAAAATTAGATTAGGTAATAAGTATGCGGTAAAACTGTACAAAAGTACCTACACAATTATTATTAGGTATGTACCTATTTAAAGTTTTTACTGACTAGCAGACATAACAAAATATATTTAAGGTAAGCAATGTGACTTTGTTTTAAACAATATTGCATGCCTTAATAAACATTCGATTTTTTTATAAACATTATTAATAGAGAAACTTATAATCTTAAATCTTAGCATGCATATTAAAATCACTACACAATAAAATTCATAATATATTGAAACAAATAATAATAATATGTATGGACTATTCACACGGCACACCACGTCAATCTGGCGCCGTGCTAAGTATCCGAAGAACTTGTGTTACAGGTAGGTACCAGAAAACAGGAAGTATATTAATTAATACCATGTTAATACTATACTTAAGTATATTTAAGGTTTTTGTTATCAGAAAAACTTTTTGTTGCTTCGGCAGGATTCGAACCTGCGACCCCCGGCTTGAGCACCAAAGCGCTGAACTGCTGAGCCACAGAGGTCGTCAAACAAATATAATTTTTAAATGTCTCTTTTCAATAAAACGAGAAGTTAAAATATGGTAAAATTTTATACAAATACTGAGTTGAAATCTTTGCAAATACTCACCGATATTCTTTGACTTAAAGCATGTTTATATAGTGGTTATATACATGAACCTATTTTATATAAATCACTGTTTCATCATTATAAATATGATTTCGAGGTCACTTCACTAAAAATTACAGTTTTTTGCAAATAACAAAACATGAGAACAAATTTTGTAAAAGTTGAAAATAATTTTTCAAATTAATAGAATAGAATTTCGTAGTTTGAAATTTAAAATTAATCCTCTATTTCTGTTTAACCAATCACAGGCGATGTGTGAAAGAGTACACACGATAAAAGAGCGAGCAAGGTATGTGGTTTGCACAGACGATAGTCAGGTATAGTTTTGGATTTCGAACGCCAATACCTACGATAGGAAGTTGCGACACCCTGATGCGGGAATCGAACCCACGACCTCCGAGTCGAGAGCCAATGCTCGAACCACTAGACCACGGAGGCTGTTAATACTCATAATACAAAGAGATAAAGTAAGTATGTTTATTTGTGAGTTTGCTACATCTCTGGGTCCAACCACAAACAGAAAACCACATTATTGGTGAGTGTCATAGGTTATATATTAGTCTGAAAAATTAAGAGATTTTTTCGTGGTAGTCAGATTTGCAAAGTAAATAGGAGAAAAAATGGTCGAACGAAAACGATTTTGATGAACGCTGCCTTGATGATAAGATATATATTATTGTTGAGTACTAGAGAAAAGTTTTAGAAATGTATAGTGCCTGCAAACAAGTCTCCGATAGCAATGATATGTACAACTTTTATATTTAGTCGATTTTGAAATTGAAAAACTAATCAGTATTGTTAGTTTATATTGTTAGTTGATGTTGATTGGTCATATTATCAACGATCATGAAATATTATCAAAATAAGATAATTTACGCAATGCAGTATACAATGCAGCGCCGTGTAGTTTTACATATCATAGCAGTGGGAACTGACCTTTAAGCTTAAATAAGATACGTAATTGCAGAGGTTGTTTACAATATTGTTGTCATACAGGAAGACTTACAGTTCGATTTGGTGCTAAAGTTTAATTATCCGCAATATCAGAAGGCTTTCAATCTGTCGTTTCTTGAAGGGCGTCAAGTCCGAGAACGATAGTGTTATATCAGCGAGCTTGTTCCGATTTGATAGGGTTCCGTACCCAAAGGGTAAGAACGGAACCCTCTTTACTAACTCTCCGCTGTCCGTCCGTCCGTCTGTCCGTCTGTATGTCTGTCATCAAGCTGTTTCTAATAAACCGTGATAGCTACTTAAAATTTTCATACATGATCTACTTATGTTTCCGCTATAACAACAAAACAGAATAAAATAAATATTCCATACTCAACAAACGTGTTTTTTTTTGCCGTTTGGTACCGACTCTTTCATGCGTGAGACCAACTTGCATTTGGCTGTTTTACCTCCGATGTTAATACGTACCTATTATATGAGTACCTGCACAAAGATTATTTCATGAGCTTTGTATCATGAGCTTGTTCCGTCTAGACCTCTATGCAATGTAATTTTTACAGTTTTACATACCTACCTAATTAAGTTTTTAAAATACTTATATTACTATTTTTTTAAAGTTAGGACCGAGGACCATGACGTCGTCATATTGAAAAGATTAAGATGAACGGTAAGTGCTAAACTTTTTTTTTTAAATTCAATTAAATTTCTTTTATTTCGGGCGGCATAGGCCCATATTATAAATACCTTACAGATTTTCCCTACTGTGCACATAATTCGATGATAAAAAAAATAATATAGAAACTTAGCACAGTAAACTCACTTTAAACGCACCAGATAAGGCAGCTATCGCGATACCAAGGCTCGGTTTGAACAGGAAGGACAGGCCCGCTAGAGCACCAGCGGGCAGCGCGTGCGCCGCCGAGTCATATCCGCGCTTGTGGCACAGCCAACAGATGATTAGCTGGAATAAGGTAGGTCAGGTCAATTTTGGAGCAAAAATACGTACTAAATGTCGCAGACAGAACCAGTTTGCTACATATTGATCTTATCGCTATGTACTTAGGGTCGAAAAGTAGTAAGCCGGGTTTGCCGGCGACAGTATATGATTCATATTTTGATACAACCGATAGTAGGGACTGTCAGGTAAATATTTTGAAGCCTTTTTATCTATACCAATATACGAGTTATATAGAGGAAAAGTTTGTTTGTTTGCATCGAATAGGCTTCGAAACTACTGGACCAATTTTGATGAAATTTGGCACAGACGTAGAGTAGATCATGGGGAAAGACATAGGCTACTTTTAATCGCGAAAAAATGTGCGATTACTACGAAATTATCTTTTGCGCGCACGAAGTCGCGGGCAACATCTAGTTATGACCCAAAATTTGCAATAGTTCGTTATCGAATATAATGATACGAAAAAGAAATGGATCGCCAGATTGTAAGCAAATGCCCATAATAGCAACACTAAAAGGTAGTGAGATTACCAAATAATAGCAGAAAATAATAATATTTCATTTAATACATTCGTACTCTGTAAATACCGATATAGCTGCCGAAGAACATGGCCAGCTTGAGGTGTCTCCCGCTGAGGCTCGTCAGGGTTTTCCAGGGTGACTTGAAGAGCGGTCGCAGCAGACCTACCAGGGTGAATGCCAGCCCGGCGCTGAAGTATGTCGCGGTGCCCTGCGGAAAGGAGTAAATGCATCAAATGAATTAATACTTCTGATTTAGCGATGGATGAAATAGTTTAGACATATCGTATTTCCATAAACCGCGTACAAAGCCTATATTTTATTCCATATTATATTCCACGAATTTCAGATAGTTTATAAAAATATGCAAACAAAGTTTTACTATTTCAATAATTATGTGATACATCATCAGTACTGTATAAATTTGAGAACTTTTAAATTTATTTTTTACATTCCTAAATTCCTTGAAAAATGCGGCGTGTACTGTGTTAGTTCTCGTGACTCGTGACCTCTACTTGTAAAACCAAAAGAACAATAAAGGGCAAACCTTCAAGATGTATTTTGAGCACGGTCCCGTGTGCGGACAAGGATTCTGTTGGCCAGGCTCTTTGTGGCGCACTTTTTCCGGCGTGTATAACCTATAATTTAAGGGAAACATTTAAAGGCAGAGTTCCGATCTTTGCAATCGCGACCCGGGACCGAGAGCAGCAAATCAGCTAATTAGTTACTCTTGCCAGGTCGCGCGGCGTGGTCTTTTCGTGGATTTTTTTAGTGCTGCATAAATAATTACTCATACTAAGCAGTGGCTCGCGCGATCATCATCATCGCGAGATCCAAAAAATGTGAAATAAAAAAGACACCAAAGTAGGAACTAGGAAGTAAGTTCGGATCGGATTATTCTATTGACATTTAAAAATATATTATCAGATTAACTTTTTTTCCGTGGTAAATACGTCATTCCACGAGACAGAGTATTTTTTGGGATAAAATGTAGCCTATGTTCTTCCCTGTAGTCTACTCTATGTCTCTGCCAAATATCATTAAAATCGGTCAAGCAGTTTCGGCGCCTAGTAGGTAAATGCAAACAAACAAACTTTTCCTCTTCATAGTATTATAAGTAAAATATGTTTCTATTTCAATTCAATTCATTTATTTTGCATATGTGTGTTACATATGCAAAATAAATGAATGACACAGTTAAGTTGCAGTGCAGCACAGCAGCATAGGCCACTTGGGCATGCAAAAGTTACGTAACAATATTTATTAGTCAATTTTACGTTTATGTTAACACTTAATTACTACGATTTGTTTTTGATTGTTTATGTAACCATTTAGTTTCTTCGACCATACATTGACATATTACTATGTTGGTATGCTGGAAATAATGTGTGTTTAACGAACGTCATTACATAAGAAAAGCTAATTACGAGTGGTGTTCTAATAATAATAGAGCTGAGTTTAATGATTATGCTAATGTTCTCACGTTGCAAATGGCTTGAAATGTTTTGTAATATTTACGCTTTTTTTGGCTATATTATGTACATGTACACATAGCCTTCAATCTTAACTCTCGTTGTGAATAGCAGTAGTAGGACTCGATTTAGTTTTAAGTAGTTTAGGCCTAACTACGTGTACTTGTGTCGTGTACCTGCTGTTAGTTCTTACTCATATCTTGTACACTAATATTAGAGCTACTTTAAAGGTAGACTTTTGAAGCGAGTGTCTCTAGCGATAGTGTCGCCGTGTCAGTGGTGCCGCGACTGTGCGACAGATCAAACTAGAACTGAATCGCATGAGACGGCTTTCGAGCGCTGCGACACCGCACGACACTATCGCAGCGGCCCATACAATTTGTATGAGGCCACGATTTTGGCAGATTCATACAATTCTTATTCGATAACACTACGTTTACGGCGCTGGCAAATGTTCCTGTTAGACCCACAGTACTATATTTATTGGCTTTCGCACTGACGCGGCGGCACTGTCGCTATAGACGTTTGCTTCGAAAGTCTATCTTAAAGGCGTTGATTATGCTACCTACTTTATTTTTACTATACAATTTATTTTAATTATTACCCATCAACTTTTAAGGTCCAAAATATTAACAATTGTCGGTATTGCCTTTTAGTGTGATCAGAGTGTTATAAGCTGTAACATAATTATATTTACTAACCACAGCAGCGGTGTCCGTTTTTCTTTCTCTCCTTCTAATCTCATAAGGTAGAAGAGCAAGGAGCTACCCAGCATGAACAGAAGGGTCATTCTCATGTTTGTTATCCTTATAAAACCCGCGCGCTGGAGCGATCGTAACCAGTATTCTACAACCTGAACAAACAATTCAATATTTTATTACAGTTTTTTGTTCTGGATAAAAAAATCATATGTGTTAATCCAGATTCCAGAGCTTAAACTACTACCATGCCAAATTTTATCAAAATCTACCCATCCTCATTCATCCTCACAAACTTACATTTGTAATAGTACCTAGTAGGATGTTGCTCTACTTTCACTAAGTGCACGATACATTTTTCTATATATATTTCGAGAAAATATTTACAAAACTTTTCCTTAGCTTATAATGTCAAGCATATAATAATTTGCCATCAAAGTGGGTAACTAAAATAATAATTTACCATATTGCAGAACAAATTGACAACGAGTCCTCTTCTAGATGGAGGTTCTAGTAGGATGAACAGGCCATTGAGCATGTTGGGTATGAAGATGTACGTGTAGTAGTTAAATCTTCGTCCTAGGAGCCATCTGGAAAAAAATAATACTTTTACTGAGTCCGTATTAGCGCCGTTTGGTTGCTTATCCACTGGCGTAGTAATATATTTTTTTGATTATCATCATCATCGTCATCATCGGCATCATCATCATCATCATCATCATTATAACAATTATATTCATCATCATCACTATCCACTCATCAATTTCTTCGCTGCTGCGGCTCGCGTCCTCCGCAATGAGAGTAGCGGCCGGGCCACACGGCGCGGCGCCGCACCGCACCGCAATACTCCGCACCGCACTGGCGGCCACACGAGCAATGCGGCGTCGCAATGTTCTTACGGCGTCGCTCCGGCACCGCAATGTTCTTACGGCGCCTCTGCGGCACCGCAACAGGGTTGACTTGGCTAATGGCTTGCCCAGTTGACGACAGTCACAATATTTTTTTATAATAATTGTTTTTAAAATTCTTATGAGACTTGTCCCACAGTATTTCCCGTTCTTAAATTAACGAAATGCGGTAGTCCACGTCTATTGATTCCATACTTGTACTCATTTTTTTGTATAGGCAATATAAATATAAATGTAATATAAATATAATAGGTATCACGTAATTAATCGTTGACCCTAACGAGCGTACACTTCCGCTTACGCCGTACATACAACTAAGCGGTGCCGCAGCGGCACCGCACTGCTTGCACCCCTCCCCGCCTCATCTGCCTCGCGCCGCTGTCCGGTACGCCTGCGGTGCGGCGCCGGACGCGCCGTGTGGCATACCATACATTTTTATATGTAAAAGACCCGTTGCGTTACCGCTCAGGCGCCGCGCCGCAGCCGTACCGCACCGTGTGGCCTGGCCCTAGGGCTGAGAGTAGGTACTCAAACTCAGAACTTTGTTTATTCTAATTTTGTGTTAAAATTACTTCTTGCAAATAATAGTTTTGGTATTATTTCTGTAATGTGCGCACAATGGAGTTAAAAATTAAAGTGATGTTGAAAAGAAAAAAAAACCTTGTGGTAACTTTTATTAGTGTTTTTTTTTCTCTTTATTATTAATAATTATTTCTCATTGATAACAAAGTATTTCTTTTCGTTTTAATAATATATTGTGTGTTCTATACCTACGTTATTGTTAAGACCTTTTTAACACTTTGCTTGAATCTACTACATTACTCTAATTGCTCGCTCCACTTTCTGTTCACCTCATAATTGAAAGTGTGATTTTATTCCGCAGGGTTGCCAAGTGAAACCATCGAATTGAAAAATATATATTTTTAAACAAGAATGTTAAAATAATATTTCATCTATTCTTACTTCAGGAAAAGTGGACCAAATATCACTTCTGGGTGAGAAGTGATATTTGATCCACTATGGATTGCTAAAACGTTTTAGACTTGGTTTCTACTAATTAAGTAATAAAAAAGTTGTAGTATATTGTATTATACAAAGTGCGCGCCAATTTTACAAACTATTGCACTATCGAATAAGTTGTCGCTCGACCAGGCATTAGATCAAAATCTGTTAATAGCGCCGAACGTGTAAATATGGACTATAACCACGTTTGCAGACGATGCACTTCCTTTGTGTTTAAATATCTTGAGGCGACCTTATGCAGGGAAATATTTATACACTGGTCGAGCAGGAACTCGCCGATATCTTACACTGCACCTATTTAATTAACAAGTAAAACAGAGACATAAGTGTTTCAAGAAATGTATGCTAGTATATTATGTATTTTTCATAATACTTGATTTTTATATTTAGAAAGTAAATATGCTTCTCGTGATTATATAAAAATTATAAAACAATAAATAGTTCCACATCAAAATTACTCTCTAAAATCTTTAACCCCAAAAACCCACAATTATGAGCGACCATAGAAACATTATGAATACACTTAAAAATTCCCCAGCAAAATTACTCTTATAATATTTTGACCTCAAAAAACCGACAATAAAATCACCGGGTTGACTTAACCTTTGTATTAAAAGGCCTTCCGACCGGAGACCGGCGCCGGAAACCGGATATTCGACAGCCCTGCTCATGTTTTCCTAACATAGTGAACTCTTTAGAGAATCCGCTGAGTGTGGTTCTTTTATTCTGTAGGCTTTTCTAAAATCGGCCTTTTAAAAGCTGCACGTGATGACAAGGTTTTATCCGACTTGTATGTCGAGATGCGAGTATCACTTCTCGCGATTGTGTTTAGGATTGAATGTACTGAGCTGCGTGTTAGATAATATTATGTTCACTATAAAGATATTTGTTCTGTAAGTGCCCACTTTAAAAAGGAAGTTACTTTTTTTTTGAAGTTAAATCCTTGATTTTTTTATGTTATTTTTTTTCCATTCATTCGTTGTTATTGGATTGTCGAAATTAATGGTGGCCATTTTATATGCTGTAGCGCAAGTACAAACAAATTGCGAAAAGTATTCGTATCATCAACCATTGAAAATTGAATTGGTGCTGTCAAGATATTCACATTTTTTTCATTCGATAACGACCATTCATATATATAATGACATGGATATATAATTATCATTTGATAATACTGTTTCAACTTATTCTACTGTAGCCACGATGTTGTATCACGACTACAGAAACTGTTACCGCCTAAACGCCAATTTTATTTCCTTTTAGTGTGGTCCTAGTACAAGTTACAACATTTCATCGGCTACAAACTACAAATTTGGGCCACAGGGGCGTTCATGCGTGCATTTTCAAACTTAATCCCTATACTGTAGTTTTGTCTGTCCACACTTACAGCACCATCCTTGTATTTCGGCTTTAAACAACTTAACGTTGTATGCAACTAAGTTTCCTGTCCCAGTGGCTTTCCTGTGCAAAATTTTAGGATCAGGAGTAAACAATGAGCACGCATGCATGGTAAATCGGGAAAATGATACCCGACCTAAACGCAATCATTGTCACACGCATTGAAATATTTATTTTATGGAATTATATTGGCTAAAGAGCAGACGGATCGCCTAATGGTAAGCGTACCCCAACGCACGCGGGACAGCGACTACACAACACAAATACATTAGTGTTGAGCTCTTACACAAAATAATTCTTATTACAATATGTAAAGACATATTGTAATTATAATTATTTTGTGGAAATATACACTCGATATTTCTAAAGAGAAATTTCGCGTGTATTTAAATTATACTATACAGGTATGTAAAAAATACATACTATACTATGTATAGTATATGTATTTTTATCCGAATAAGATATTTAATTCAACGTTATGCCACAATTACAGTAGGAACAGACAAATAACAATTAACATGATTAACATTTCGTGGCAACTTGACTTCGCATGGACGCCCTCATGCTGGCGTACAATGCGCCGGCTTTGAAGGTCAGGCTCACGCAGTATTGGCCGCGCGATTGTGAATAAAATTTAAGTAATTGATAGGATATCAGGTCAAAATTTAAGGTTACATCTTATATTTATTTTTGGGACGAGAATTGAATACTGATCACGCTCTTTGAATATCTAATTTGTTTTGAAGTTAATCGTGTAAAATGCAGTGAGTCATCAGTGCAAAAGTCATAGTTGACCAATGACGCTTAAGCCAATATATTCACCAATAATATTGAAGTTAGCCGTTTCGACATTTACACTCACTGTATAGTGTATTGACTCAGTGTATTCATGACGCAAATAATAAAATATTTATAGTAGGTATATATTGTTACCTAAAAAAGCATATTGTTACCTAAAAAAGCATATTGTTACCTAAAAAAGCAGGCTCCGCTTACGCTCGTGGAGCAAACCAGTCCCCCAAGCAGTGTGGACCTCAAGTAGTACTCTAGAGCCCTCTTCACATCCTGGCGGGTTTTTAATTTTTTGCCCTTCAATAGATTTTGTACCTGAAATTAAAAAAATCTGTTTTTAAATATTAGGTTGGGGAAAAAGTTTCTTCGCATTTTATATAAAAATTCAAAAGGTTTTTTTATAAAGTTTATTTACAAGTGACTAAAGTATATAGGTGCAATTTTGTTCGATAACTTTTTGCCATCTTGTTGGTAGGTACATGATCCCATTGCTATAAAATTTTTGGGGCTTCTGATGAAAAAACTGCGACAAGTGGTTTTGGCAGTCCTCTTGTGATGTCAACCTGACACTGCCTAAGGAATTCTGCAGCGACCGAAACAGGTGGAAATCTGAAGGTGCAAGGTCAGGACTATACGGCGGATGCATTAACACCTCCCAGCCAAACTCCCGTAATTTTTTCTGAGTGGCTAAATATGTGTGAGGTCTAGCGTTATCATGGTGAAAAACCACACCCCTTCTGTTGATTAATTCCGGCCGCTTTCTCTCAACTTCTTGCTTTAATCTCATCAGTTGTTCGCAGTACAGTTCAGAATTGATGGTCCTGCCTGGCGGTAACAGCTCATAATGAATAATGCCCTTCCAATCCCACCACACACACAGCATCACCTTGTTGCGAGTTAACCCGGGTTTCGCCACAGTCTGTGAAGCCTGACCGGCCTTTGACCACGATCTTTTTCGCACGTTCTTGTCGTACGTGATCCACTTTTCATCACCAGTTATCAGCTTCTTCAAAAATGGTTCGGTTTCATTACGTCGTAATAAAGAATCACAAATGAGTACACGGTTCATTAGGTTTCTTTCAGTGAGCTCATGAGGCACCCAAATATCGAGCTTTTTTGTGTACCCAGCTTTTTTCAAATGCGCCAAAACCGTTTTGTGGTCAATCCCCAGTTCTTCAGCTACATCGTAACTACTAATATGACGATCTTGCTCCACTTTTTCAAAAATGGCAACAGTTTTGTCCGTAACAGGGCGACCAGAGCGACGTGCATCTTTGATATCAAAATTTCCGGATTGAAAACGCTTAAACCAAATTTGCGCTACTCTCACAGATACTGCATTAGGTCCATAAACATCACAAATTTTTTTCGCGGCTTGTGTTGCATTTTTACCTTTTTTGTAATAAAATTTTAAAATGTATCGAAATTCTTCATAAGAATCACTCATTTTAACAATAAGAAAAACAAATGAAAATCTCAAATTTACTTAATTTGAATTTGGAATTGTCTTCTGTAAAATTAAAACTTTTTAATGATACCAAAATCAGCCAGATACAATTGGTATAGCCCAAGATATTTTATGACAAGTTCATACATACTATAATGCGAAAAGACTTTTTCCCCAACCTATTAAAATATCATCCATAGGGCATATATACTTTTACTTCTTTATATAACACTAGATGTACTCGTAGCATGCGACATTGTGCGTGAAAACGAAAATCCCACAGGAATCGTACATAACACTAAATGTTGCCTGAGACTTCGTGCGCGCAAAAGAAAATCTCTAAGGCACAGTATATTTTGCCACGATAAAAGTACCGTATGTTCTTCCAAGTAGTATGTGCCAAATTTAATCAAAATTGGTTCAGTGGTTTCGGAGCCTATTAAAATTAATTTGAGTGCATATTTTAAAAAGGTATTAAAATAATAAAAAAATCAAAATTGGTCCAGCAGTTTCGGAGCGCCAATACAAGCAAAAAAAAACTATTTCCTTAAAATAATTATCACTATACGAAATGTATTAAAATAAAATCTTACCAAATGTACTACAAAATAAAACTTCGCGCTTCCGATGAAGAACTGTAGAGAGGGTAAGATGTCAAAACAACTCCTCGTCCAAGGGTGGACCATCTGGCTGCAGTGGAGGTCCCGGCAGATTGAGTCGAACAGGTGCTTGCTTATTTCCGCCATCTTGGATTTTCTATCTGTGACAAATAAAGAACTGTGTTATCCACAAATATTTAGCACAAATATTTGTGGATAACAAACGGCAACTTCGGTTTTCGGTAAACTGCTGCATCAGCAGTTTACCGAAAACCGAAGTTGCCGTAGGAGAACAATACATGACCTTATAGAAAATCGGCGTAAAAGACGCTTGCATTGTATTTCTCCGAATGAGTGAGGCACCAAAGACCGAAGGGAGTTGGAGGGTAAAATACACTTGAAACTCCTCTGGTTTTAGCAAATCCAGCTCTGGCGCTCTAATAATATCTATGAACACCTTGCACCACGTCAATCTGGCCCCGTGGTAAGTATCCGATGAGACCGAAGAAATTGTGCTATGGGGACCAGAATACTAATACCCAGAAATATTTTTGCTCCCTTGTCGGGATTCCAACCCAGCGACTCCCGGCTTCAGCGATAGCGCGCTAACCATTGAGCTACAGAGGCCATCAGAGACAATTAGAAGCGATGAAAACCGCGTTAAAAACTACAAGAACAAAAGTCTTGACCGCTATTAGTTCTATCAGTGATAATATAATGACAATGGAGGACGAGCGAGCGGCCCACACTTTCATTATTATCAATTACTTAAATAGATCGAGAGTAAGGGTCCGTTCTCACCGAAACTAAACGATACGCGACATGCCGCTGCGTATTTAACATAGGTATTCAAAATTCAACTTTATTCATCTACACTAATATTATAAAGAGGAAAACTTTGTTTGTATGTTTGTTTGTTTGTTTGTTTGTTTGTAATGAATAGGCTCAAAAAGTACTGGACCGATTTCAAAATTCTTTCACCATTCGAAAGATACATTATCCACGAGTAACATAGGCTAAATTTTGTTTTGGAAAAAATAGGGTTCCGTAAAATATTTGGGTTTTTCGGACACAAGGTGTAAAAAATTAACCAGAAAAGTTACTTATTTTGCGTACGCTGCCTAAACTATAAAAGATAGAACCCTAAAATGTTCTAATTAATTGTAGATCTTATAAATATCTACAAAAAAGTCCGCGACACACTATACCTATCTATGTCGAGTGAGGCACAACAACCATTTTTTTATTTAGAAATCTTGATTTTTTTTTGGACTACATTTAAACGCGTTTATTTTACTCATGCTATTAATCCTTATCAAAATAAATTATTTCATCACTAAGTACAGTTTATATAGATAATATTTGGTCTTTGAATGATTGAAATTGGACGTTTGGTTTTGAAGTTATGGCGAAATTAAAATATTACGATTTCTGCTGCACGGCCCGTTGTGAAGCGGGCGTCACCAAGGCGCGCGCCGTGCGCGTGCGGGGGAGAGTTTAGATCTATGGTATTTCATACGATAAAAGTATACCCACCTACTTATTTCATTGAGTTTTAGTAGGTACCTATATTAATTTTTTTCTGTTTGTTTTGACTAGATTTCGCCCGTTTTGTTAGAGGTTTAAAGACATTCTGTAGTATAAGTATCAGTATTGTACCCGTGCGAAGCTGGGGCGGGTCGCTAGTTACTTATGAAGATACACGATTGTAAGAGTTCGAATGTCAGGTTGTAACTTGTACTGCGCTGCGCAGCGTATGATTGATGTAATATGAAACGTGTATTTTTTTGTGTAGTGATAGAGAATAAAGTTCAATTTTGAACAGCCATTTTAAATCGCGTACCGTCCCGGTGTGAACTGATCCTTAGAACATGAAATCTTGCTCTAATTCTTTCAATCAGTTTTAGTATTTAAATGATTAAGATTTTACTGAGATTCACAAAGCAGTTGTAATATTATATTATGTTGTTGAGATATTTTGAGAGTTGCGGCTTGCAATATAAGGTAAAAGTGTAATACTAATAATGATTTTAAATATAATATTGTAAATATATAAAAGGCAAACCTGACCGACTCATCTATTAACGCACAGCCGAAAGAAACTACAGAAAGGATTTTGCTGAAATTTGGCATACAGATAGTTGTAATGACGAAGGCATCTGCTAAGAAAGGATTTTTGAAAATTCGTCGCCTAGACGGGTGAAAAAGGGGTTAAAATTTTCTATGGAAACCGAACTCCTCGCGGACGAAGTCGCGGACAAAAAATAGTTGTAAATGTATTCATAATTAGGTAAAAATAAGTATTTCTATTATGAATATCCCTTTTTATTTATTATTAAGTAAAATTAATGAAAAATATTTTTATTTATTAATTATGTGTAAATATCATTATCAAAATAGCTTGTTGTTACTCTTCCTTTAGGCAAGGAGTGACTCAATCAAGGACAATTCATTTAATCATCATAGTGTGTATCAATCGCTAGAAACAATGACCAATTGTTTAAAATATCTACTTTGTTGTAATACATAATTGACAAGTGACAATTTACTCCTTTTAAATAATTACAAGAAAAATACTATAATGTTTTAACAAGGATTGTATTTATAGACGTACCTAAGCTAGGGCCCAAGACCAAATTACGTCAGTGATCCTAACTTCAGAAGTTCGTTGAAACATTTTTTCTATGTAGTTGACAACGACTTGTACGTAGCCCCGATACTCGTATATCAAAACTAGCTGAGCTTCAGCTGTAATGTTAAATAATTAAGTAATTAAAAACAAAAAATAATCACACCTATTTTCACTTTAGCACTTAAATTACACTTTAATAAAAATCACTTTTATAGAGAAATGCTAGATATTTCCTAGGCTGGATGCACGCATAACTACTGGTAGAGAGTGGTCCCTCGACCCTCTACCCCGTGCTCGGCCCCACCATATCCGACCACCATGTTGCTTGTACGAACTTCAGACTAGACGTCGTCGAAGCGCCATCTTGTAGCACTTGCGTGTCGTCGAATCAACTCCTCTACTATCGACCTTTCTGACTCGGTATCTTGCGAGTGTCATCATCACACAGTATCAATCCTGACTACTATCTAGTACAAATAAAATAAAAGAAAATTATTGCATATTCTATCTGACCCGTCATGTTTCCTCACTAGGCCGAATAATATTAGAATGCATTAATTCACTCACCTTTTCACACATTACATTTTGTCGTGATAAATTAGTGGCCTATGTTTAGAAGAACGTATGTGCAAAAGAACGAAAGGATCTTTTTTCTGCACATAGTCGATAAAGTTGTCTTTTATATGTTTTACTAGGATCTATTCAACGAATCCCTATATAACCCATCGTAACGCGTGTTGAAGGTAAACCACTTATAAAATTATTCATTACTTTTTATAATTGTTTAAAACTAACACTATATCACATTTTTGTTCGAGGGACACATCGGTGTTAACAACAGTAAAATCATTGCATTGGTTACTAGTGTAGACATAAATAACGTCTGAGTTGTTATTATTATTATTTACGTGGGTATATTTATTTTTTGGAATTGAGTCGCTGTTATATGGGAACTAAATCCATGAACTATCATTTCACGTCATATTTTAACACAAATTCGTAAATAAATGTCTGGTAAAATACGTATCACAAGTTCAATAAATTATTTTCAACACAAGATATCTGAATAGTACTTAATACAACTGACTAATAATTCCTTTTAGAGTAACAATGGTTTGAATACATCCTCTGTCAGGGCAACGTACCGGTATGTGCTTTATTTTCGGCATTTAAAGTAGACGATCCTGGTTGTGATATGCTGCGGCTAAGGGTTGGGTCTTGTAGATTTATGGGAAATCTGTATTTTTGTACTACCTTTACAATTCTTTAGTCTAAGTGAACATTTGTCAATTTGTGTCCAATCTCGCCACTATAAATCATTTCACAGTTAAAATATTTAATTTATTAATATAATAAATTTAATTTCATGCGTTTTGATTCAAATGTTTTCTTTTCCGAGACGGACGTATTATAAGGAAAATGCTTGTTCCTGCTGCGATTGCTGCCGTGTCTTTATGTCTGAAGTAAATGCCAATCTATGAATTGTGAGATGTGTGCAAGTGTCGCCGACAATTATTTTCTCGACAGTATTTTTTTAATGATTTTACAATGACGTCATGGTTAGGTCTAATTTTTCTTTGGTTTGTTGGTACTGTAATTAATGACAGTGCCCGCGGCAGTCTCGGTTATCATAAATCTTGCGGAAAATTTATTCAAAGATACCTGAGATAGCTAAACTGATGCCGATCCCTTCATTTCCTTGTTGAGAGTGACGAACAACTGACCTCTTTCCATAGGGATGTCAGCAAAACGCAATATTATTATATCTGAAGTTGTATGTAACCGTGGGCGTCTGCGTCACACTTGTCAGGGTCAAACTCCGGCATAACACATATGAGAGTGTAGAGGACTTCATTCGAATTTTTAATTTGAAATAAAATCCTCTCACACTTTTAATATCAAATCAGCTACGTGAGGTTCCTCGGCCGACATTTATGTAGGTGATACAACAAGCAGCAAGAAAAATAGCTATATAATATACTTTTATAACGAAACCTTAGACATTTCCTACGCTTGTTACCCGCACGACGACTGGTAGAGAAGTGGTCGCTCGGCACTCTACCCCGTGCTCGGCCTCACCACATCCCCACCATGTCGCTTGTACAAACTTCAGACTAGACTCCGTCAACGCGCTTGTAGCGCTTACGTCTCGTCAAATCAACTCCTCAACTATAGACCTTTCTGCCATATTGATCTTTTGTTTAAGGCATAACTTACAAAACAACTGTATTATCTTAATTGCTCTTTATATTATAAACCGCGATCATAGAATGAAAAATATTCAAAACCTGCTACATTGAATGCCGTATCAAATAATGTATAACACCTCGATCTTACCTCTGTGATATGAAAACAAAACCCTTCCAAACACAAATTGAGGCGTTATTATGATACTTATTTAAAATTGTCATAAAAGAGATCAGGCGCAGGACCGACTTTTTACATGCCCATCCAACGCATCCGACACATCATCTTTCTTGTCAGACAATTAGGTGATCAGCCTGCATTGTATTAACCAAACTTAAAAACATTTTTTTTTTTTTGTTCCAACGCGAAAATCAAACACACGATCTCCAAATCGAGAGCCAAGCTCTAACCAATAGACCACGGGAAATATAATAACACAACTTATTAACAATATCAACTATGACAGCATTTTAAGTAATAACATTCTACACATAATTTTTTTTCTAAAATATTACATACATTTTTGTGGTTCCGTATATAGTGTATATTACTGAAACTCCGCTGTCCGTCCATCTGTCTGTCTGTCTGTTATCAAGCTGTATCTCATGAACCGTGATAGCTAGACAGTTGAATATTTTACAAACGATTTTTATTTCTGTTGCTGCTTTAATAACAAAAATTAAAAAAAAAAAAAAAGAGTAAAATAAATATTTTTGTGGGCTCTAAACTTTGTAGTTTTGGCATTTTGTACGGAACCTATGGTGCTATAGTCTGACATGCACTTAGCTTGTTTTTATTTAATCATAATTTATACTATAATACATATAATACTAGATGTTGCCCGCTACTTCGTGCGCGCAAAACTCAATTTCGCAGAAACCGTACATTTTTCAAAAAAAAACAAACAATAATAAAGAGGAAAAGTTTGTTTGTTTGTTTGCATTGAATAGACTCCGAAACTATTGGACCGATTTTGATGAAATTTGGCGCAGATGTAGAGTAGACCACGGGGAAGGACAAAGGCTACGTTTTATCGCGAAAAAAATTATGGTTTCTGCGAAATTAACTTTTACGCGTACGAAGTCGCGAGCGACATCTAGTACTAAATAAAGTTGCTCTACAGCAAGGCTGCTCAACCTTTTGAAGAGTCGGGCCAAACGGTGGATTCAGTCGTTAACGACGGGCCACTTAGGTACATTTTCTTTTTCAATTATTCTCAGGTTTCATTTCATTCATATATTTCTGCCATTGTTTGTCTTTTAATAATTTACTTATGTTTGACGACAAATCTACCAACGTATTTTTAAACCATACTTGCGCGGGCCACTTAAAATTCTTTCGCGGGCCACACAGTGGCCCGCAGGCCTGGGGTTGAGCAGCATTTCTCTACAGAATATTATAATCCTAAGTATATTATTATCAACAATTTCCTTTTATATTATTTTTTTAGTAATATTTATCATTATTTTCTGATGCAACAAAGATTCTATAAAATGTTATTACACATAAAATAAGATAAATTTACTCACCTAAATTCCCAATCAAGCAAAAAGCTAACAAAATTTGAGCACGAAAAAAAAACACTGCAGGTATAAGTTAAATAATTTTATAATATGAATTTTTAGATTTATGTTTTAATAAATTTCTTGTAAATTTAAAAATATATATAGAAAATGTATGTACGTATTGCGTATGTCTGTATGTTAACAAAGTGCAGCTCGCGCGCGCCACACTAACTGAATGAGCCTTGCCTGTAATTGTCGGTACAATCACATCAATTGTTGTATAAATGTATTGTAAATTGTATATATCGTATTTAAATTTATGAACCAGTTTGAAGGGTCGGTAACTCTATTGTTTTGTCTGCTTATAATTGCCTAATAGTTGGAAATTGGAATTGACTGTACATGTGCCAAGATGGTCACGACCTTTAGAATCTTGAAGGTGGAATTAGAATAAGAATTAACTTGTAAATTCGCGATTTATTTATTTCCAGAATGAGGTTACTAATATTAAAAATGTGACTGTTTGTTACGATTTCACGTAAAAACTACTAAACCGATGATAATGAAATTTGGCAAAGATATAAAGTAGACGGACATACGCTACTTTTTATCACGGAAAAATACAGGTTCCCGTGGGATACTGTATTTACGCGGAGGAGCCTTAGAAAAAGCGAGTTATCTATAATTTGATCTTCTACTGTATCAGTTAATGGTGTGCGTTAATCTATCCTTTTTTATTAATTTAATAATAATATTATAAAGAAGAAATAATTGTTTGTTTGTTTAATCATTGATTAAGCCCCGAAACTACTAGACCGATTTTGATTAAATCTGGCACAGATATAGAGTAGACCACGAGAAAGGACATAAGCTAATTTTATTAAGGAAAAAGTAACGAATCTCGTGGAATTATAAGTAATTATAAGATATAAGTATCTAGTAAACTAATGATTTTATACGTCTGTTTTTTATCCTAGTATGCATAATTCGCACCTCGAATGCAAAAAGTCACAAATCAAAATTGTATTATTTTTCAAGGCGGCCATTACAAAATTTTAAAACTGATCTTTTATTGAATTTAATGTTTTAATCTTTTGATGTTTATATACCCATATGTTCGTCAATTAATGGGTTGTCTTTTGAAAATAATCACATTGTAGTACCATTATCGCACACGAAAATAAAACCACATACGCCCTTTTTGCTTTGAAAATCTGAACAAATGTTTCAAGAACTAATCTAAAACTAAAACTTATTTTAGTAAAAAGAAATAAAATTTAATAAACTTTTCTAATAAAAAAACTTATGCTGAACGTCGTATTTGCAAAAGTTATTAGAACCCTGGCTTCAAATCCATGGCATACAATTTAATTAGCATTTTATCTAGCTATATCCCGCGAAATAACAACCTACAATCTGGGTAGTACTAGGGTTAACTTTAAATTTCTAGATTTTCGCAAAGTTCTGCTTATTCTATTAACTATTGAAAATACGGTTTGTCAAAGGTTCACGAAACCGATATTCTCATGCATCCAGTTGTCTCATTGTGCACCGGCATACGAGTTGGGATTATCACTAATTTATATTATTATACAAATGCTTTCATTTCAGCCACCTTAAGCTTTGAAAATAGCTTGTAATTAGTAAACCAAAGGAAAACGTTGGGTATTTTGGAGAATGCATTGGAAAAACGATTGCCTCCTGGTAAAAGTCTTGAATTGCTTGCTCTAAATAAAATCTGCACGGAACAAAACTAGTTCAGATATAACAATCAATTCTGCGCAGTGCATGTGCAGTATATCTTTTCTTTTGTGTAGTATATCTTTATTTTGTGTAGTGAATATGTATTGCTGCGTTGCGTACTGTCTCATTTCAGTATGAACTGAACTTTCGGTTTATTTTGACAACCGATTAACACTAATTACAGGCATTAGTGAGATTGGGACTAACTGTATTTTGGAATGTGGCACATTTATGTTACAATTATTATGATCATGTTTATTTTGCACTCCAATAGTGCAAAACTGAAGTTTTTTCAAATATGGCACAAAGTAGTTTAACATTTCAGAGCAAAACGGATGTATTTTAAAATATTTTAAAATATGGCACTGTCGTAGTAAACATTGTAAAAATACTTATTTGAAGCATTGGTATGCTAAACAGCCACTTTCCCAAAATACGGCTCCTTTGTACAGAACAATGATCTCAAAATACTTACGTTTTAGGGGTTGTGGCCATTTTCCACGAAATTGACGTGCGATAAGTTCTAGTTCTATTTAAAATTATATTATATTATTTAAAATTCAAACAGGGCGGTTGTCTAATTCAGTCAGAAATTACACGAAAAATTACTTGGAATAAAACGATTTTTTGAAATTTTTGATTTGTGGGCCCTTTTGTATTCAATAACCGAATTATTGGTACTTAGTGATTAGTGAAATTTGAAAGGATATCACAACAATTAAACCTGAAATATTTTGTAAATTTTTGAGCGCGCAAAAATACAAAACTCATCAAAGCATCTTATCTGTTATTTTATAATGAAACCAAATTCAAAAGAATCTTCGTTTTTACGACAGGCTAGACGCCATTCATGTACAAGACATTAACGATAAAAATTGTATATCTCTACAGCGTTTTTAAATTCAATTGAAGCGCTTTAACATTTTGACAAAAACAAGGACATCAGCTGGGGGAGAAATCTTATATAATTTTTATAATATATTATAAATGTGAATACGACAAATGAATATATCTTGAGGGAACAACTAAACAAAATTCTTACACTTAAGCAGTTCTTTCTGAACAGGTAAAAAATGACAAAAAAATATCAGCATCTCCAGAGTTATCAAGTAATTTCAGCAATAATTATCATTAAAAGAAGCTCAGTAAAACGATAAAATATAATAAATAGCATGAACAATTTCTTAGTTAAACGGCCAACTCTGACACACAGTCAATCTGTCCCTCAGCATGCTCAAAAAGAAGATTACTTTTTAACTCTACAATAACGATTATCACGGCCCCTCTCACCCCTCCAAGACGGCTGGTAACCGTGAGGGATTTAGACCTTTAAAGCTTCAAAGGTTAGATCTTCAAAGGTTTCATAATTAATTCTGGTAAAATTCCTTTATAGTAACTAATTATTATTACTAATACTGCAGCGACTTTATGTGCGTCAACCATTGTGGTTAATGAGAAATTTACAAAATCGTGGCTCGGGTTGAGGCTTGCCGCTCGAAACGATTAGAGCTAGCGCCCACCGTCGAAAAAGGAGCTCATCGAGAACAAGCATTGGACCTCTGCAGATCGCTAGGGGCCTTAAAGCTTGATATAAAACCGCCGGTCTGGCGGTCCTAAACCTGGCAGATTTTTTTTTATTGACCAAAATGTGTGAAGATTTTTTGAGTAAAAAAAGCTCATAAGGAACAAGAAAATTGTTGTTATACACGGCTGCGCGCCAACTAGAAACTGATAAAAATGCAAGTCTGGCAGTCCTACTCTTGACCAGTTTCCAGCCAGACCGCCCTGAACGTGTAAGAATTTTGAGTAAAAATAGCTCATAGAGAACAAGGTCAAGTTATATGTCAATCTGTTCGTCTCCTAATCCTCTTTCGAAAATCGTCGGTCTGGCATGTTCAAACCTGGCCAAAACTCAGCCAGACCGGGATGAAGTACCTCCTGTGATACTTACAAATAGGTAAATCATGAGTAATTTGCACTTAATGAAGCGTGATTTTTATAGATTTGTATGTATTCTTTCCGAATTTAAAATTTGCTACCCGATATTGCTACCACTCGATCCGCCATCTTACAAAAATGGCGATACCTTTCAATATTTTGGCTATATCTCTTTACAGACAAACTTTACGATAAAAATATGTTCCAGAAATATGAACTATATATCATTTTCTACAATTTATTTTATGAGCATTTTTGTGTCAAATTGATAGTTTTAACGCTGCAGAGACTTAGAGTGAAATTTTATTTGTGTTGGTGATATTTTTTATAATTCAGTATATTTTACTTTTTATGCCCTTTTAGATTATACCCATATCGCGAAGTTTATAAATAATTATAAAGACCGCCAATTTAGGACGACGGCCATTTCGAATTCACAATAATTTTAAACATACCAAATTTTAGTAGCAATAAAACTAAAAGTATACTAAACTAATATCTTATAATAAGTAAAATTAATATTAGTGAAAAATAATTTCCGTACAGCGATTATTAAAAAAATAAATTTGTGTGATGCTTTATTTTTATATTTTAGTCTAATAAAATCAATTTTATAATAAACGAAGTTCCAAAAATTGCAATACTTTCAGTTTTGTAAGCAGTCAACTTTCGAATAGAAGTTTGGCCCCTTTAGCTTTGATATTCTGATCTGATATTAAGTATATATACTTTTGGTTTTATTGACACAAAAATTTGGTATATTCAATATTATTGTTAATTCAAAATGGCTGCCTTCATAAATTGGCGGTCTTTATAATTATTTACAAACTTCTCGATATAAATATCATCTAAAAGGACATAAATAGTAGAATATGGTTGATTACAAAAAATGTCAACAACACAAATAAAATTGCGTTCTAAGACTCTGCAGCGCTAAAACTATCAATTTGACACAAAAATGCTTATAAAATAAATTGTAGAAAATTATATATAGTTCATATTACTGGAACATATTTTTATCGTAAAGTTTGTCTGTAAAGAGATATAGTCAAAATATTGAAAGGTATCGCCATTTTTGTAAGATGGCGGATCGAGTGGTAGCAATATCGGGTAGCAAATTTTAAATTCGGAAAGAATACATACAAATCTATCAAAATCACGCTTCATTAAGTGCAAATTACTCATGATTTACCTATTCGTAAGTATCACAGGAGGTACTTCATCCCGGTCTGGCTGAGTTTTGGCCAGGTTTGAACATGCCAGACCGACGATTTTCGAAAGAGGATTAGGAGACGAACAGATTGACATATAACTTGACCTTGTTCTCTATGAGCTATTTTTACTCAAAATTCTTACACGTTCAGGGCGGTCTGGCTGGAAACTGGTCAAGAGTAGGACTGCCAGACTTGCATTTTTATCAGTTTCTAGTTGGCGCGCAGCCGTGTATAACAACAGTTTTCTTGTTCCTTATGAGCTTTTTTTAAACAAAAAATCTTCACACATTTTGGTCAATAAAAAAAAATCTGCCAGGTTTAGGACCGCCAGACCGGCGGTTTTATATCAAGCTTTAAGGCCCCTAGCGATCTGCAGTGGTCCAATGCTTGTTCTCGATGAGCTCCTTTTTCGACGGTGGGCGCTAGCTCTAGATATTATGTGCGCTCAAGTGGAGAGGAGTATGGCAGATATTAGAAAAATCCAACACATACCTCACACATTTATTAGAAAAATAACCGATGTCATAGACACCAACACTTACGCTAAATGGCTTAAGTGGCGATGGGTGGGCCACGTATCGAGGACGATAGATGAGATGGATAAAACCCATTACAATATGGCCAGGACCTAGAGGAAGCAGAAAAAGAGGAAGACCGGTGTCGCGCTAGGAGGATGAACTAAAAGAAACGACAGGTAAAAATTGGTTAGACAAAGTCCAAGATAGAGAGTTGTGGTCTTGTCTGGAGGAGGCTTTTACCCTCAATGAAGAGGGGTTTTACGGTCTACCATTATATAATTATCTAGTTAAAATTAATAACAAATATAGAGAATTTGGATCAACGTAATAGATTTTAACGAGTCTATGTATAATAATATATCTATATGTAGTTCATAGGAACCATTTTATATAATTATATAATTAGAAAATAATATAAATATAAATCAATCCTACGAAAAAATAGATAGTATATTATAATCATCTAATACACAAAATTCATTGTAATGATTAATAAAAATAAATTAATAAAAATAAACAAAAGTAAAAATATATTAATTATGTACATATTAAATTACAGATAGGGAAACATAGTAATAAAACCTCGATTTTATTGACTTTAATGTGGTGAAAAAATGTAAACGCGAATTGTAATGTAAATAATTTAATTAAAAATAATAATAAGAGCTCCGAGGCATAGTGGGTAGACCGTTTGGTTTGCACTCAAGAGAGTGAAGGTTCGAATCCCAGGTT
Organism: Glaucopsyche alexis; assembly: GCA_905404095.1. NCBI lineage: Eukaryota > Metazoa > Arthropoda > Insecta > Lepidoptera > Lycaenidae > Glaucopsyche > Glaucopsyche alexis. Next base: position 2,326,009 of record FR990044.1, on the reverse strand, counting down.
GTGGCGTGTACCAATGAGACTTTTTCAGATCTCAAGTGCATTATACGGACGCTCTAACGGTGAAGGAAAACATCGTGAGGAAACCCGCACATAGTTGGCCCCAGACGTATTGACCAGTTATTCTTCTGGACTAGGCACTAGGCTGTAGGCTAGATATGTTGTGAGAATGCCGTATGTGCTTGGGCAACCATACGATATTTAAAAACCAACTGTCCCAGGCACTACATTATTTCAAGAGTGGTTACTTCATTTGGAGAATACTCATCCGTTGAAGGATGAAAGGGAATATCTTTTTTCTTAATTATGTAAATAAAATTCATTAATGAAATGTATTTGTATATACATAAATTACTTATTATATATAAATACTCGTATAAATTAATAAAAACTAGAGAAAAAGAACTATAAATATTATAAATGAAAATAGAAAATTTTAGTAATGAGATCTCAATATTATGTAACGATAATAAATATTGAAATGTAAATACATAAATACATTAAAAAGTGAATTCATCCTCAATTTTAATAATTATTATTATTGTAGTCTAAAGTTATTATAAAGTTTAGTTACCAGACAACTTAATTAATTAATAGGATTGTTACAAATAGATTTAAGAAGTAATGAAATAAAAGGCTTTTTTATTTTTTATTTTATTTATTAATTAGCTTTGAAATAGTGTTCTTGGAAAAAAACTACTTCAGCAAATTACTCTACTCACAGCAATATACTTCTCAATAGAATATTGTAAATGTTTAAGGCTTCGTACCCATTGGCTAAAATCGGGACCCTATCACTTCGACGCGATACACGCGACCGCTGGATATCCTACTTCCTACTAATATTATAAATTTAATGTGAAAGTGTGTGAGGATGGATGGATGGACGGATGTTTGTTACTCTTTCACGCAAAAACTACTGAACGGATTTTGATGAAATTTGGTATGGTTGTAGTTTAGGCTCTGGATTAAAACATATACTACTTTCTATCCCGGAAAAGGGATTGAAAGGATTCACGCAGGAAAAAACACGGGAAACAGCTAGTAATATAATATTTTTCACGCTTGAATATAAATTTTACGATATTTTCTAATTTATGAGATATGGTTTAAAGGGCTACTATAATGGATAAACTGCTTAAAGACTATTTAAATAACCCACATAAAAATACATTGCATCATTTTAAAGATCTAAGCATACAATATACATAGGGACAGGTAAAGCGTATCATTTTATACTATGTAGGTACTTACCTAGAGATTAATCATTCCATTTAACATTCAAATTTTATTTGATATTCTGAAAAAACGGATTAACCACACGTCAACGGACAACGTAATGTTTATACAAAATTTTCGTGAGCCTCATAAACGTTTTCGATAGCGCGATGCAGAGACGCGAGCCACCGCGCCGCGCCGCATCACTATGTCCCTGCATTTTAAATCTGTAATATCTTCGAAAATATTCATGCCATATTGATCTATATTAAATGCACAATGTAATTAATGTACTTAATTGGATACAGATTAATGCTGAATTGCTTAAAATCGCTTCGTAAATAAGCTATTATTTCTCGTCAAAAGGATAAAAAATCGTTATTGTGGGTTATCCCTAAGAGATAGACATAATTATGCCATCATGTTGCTATCATGTGGACTGTTTTGCAGAACTTTTTATGGTGTACAATACTGTAGTACATTATTTTCATCTATGTCGTACGGTTCAGCCAGCGTTTGTGTTTTGTGAGGATGGATGTATGGATTGATGTTTTTTACTCTTTCACGCAAAAACTACTTAATGGATTTTGACGAAAAACTACTTAATGGATTTTGGCATAGTAGTAGTGCTCTGGATTAAAACATAGGTTACTTTTACCACCAAAGAGTACAGTTTTCTCGTGGTATACCATGTTTATGCGGGCAGAGCCGGGCAAAATAATATATAATGTCGATCACTTTGTAGTTAGAGATTACTTACAAATTACAATAATATCTACTATGACAACTTACAGGATTTGTATCTACTTTTCGATCTGTATTAAAATCTAATCTAAGTTACCTATATGTGAAAAGGTACTACACGTATAGATCTCGTGGTATTATTAATATGCATCGGCATTTGACCCCTTTTATTCAATTTGTTATAAAATATTAGTCGCCAATTGTCTCCTAAATTTCCATTCCACCTAATACATTCTGATACTATCGCGACCGTCAAATCTCTCCGATAGATATATATTTCATCAGCAAATGCAAAACTCTACGGAAATTAAAATTGGCGCCATGCCAAGATCGTTTCACATTTATTCTGTGTTTATTACCTTCGAGGGTTAGGGCAGAGATCGCCAGATAAAGGTTACAAAGCGCCAAGATGGGGCATCCGAATTCGTTCGGGAACCGCTGCTTTCATAAGCCTTATAAAATAATAGAAATTCCTTCGAAAATTATTGAAAATAAGTCTCTAATTTGAAGAAAAATCCATATTTAAAAACCTAATTTGTATTATGGACCGTTTTTTTTTTTTAGATATTCGCCATCTTGTATTTTTATAAGAGTGGGTGACCTGACACACGGAAAATGTTTTCAATCGTCAATGTTTTAATTTTCTAGTCATAGGTATCTATTTTTACCTACTCTAAACACAACTTGAACATGAAATTTTTTTTTTTAACTTTTGTAGGGTTCCGTAGCCAAAGGGTAATAATTTTATAACAGAACATTAAACTGACATCCAAAGTAAAAATACACAAAAAGTATGAAATAAAACTTTAACTAAAAAAGGGGAATTTTCTAAATAATTCCCCTTTTAAATTCGGCTAAAATTTCAACTATTTCTCTACTCAATCTCCTTAATTTTGAAGTCGGTACAACCTTAACAATATCCTACAATACCTTGATTCAAAATCTTATCTTTTGGTAATATGCTCGTGTTTCTTCAGAAAAATCAAAATCACTATAAGTGTCCGTATAAAACTCGAAGAGTTTCCTCAATTCCTCATGGATCCCAACATCAGGTTTCCACTTTAGTGACTAAAGGACCAATTTCGAATTAAACCCTTCACAACAACAAAAGTAATTTACTAATTGGTCCATAAACGGTAGAGTAATGTTCAAAGATACCCGTGTTGGTGTAAATTACTATAAGAAGTACCTTTTATATCATCATAATGTCATAATGTACGGTGTGATGATGGTGGTGATGACGATGATATGGTTGTAGTTCTATAAACAACACCGAAATCCCCAAACATGTATCGATAAGGAGTCAGGAGTTCTGTTCAGTACTTGGCCGGTTTTTATTCAAATCATCGAAGATTATATAACACGGATTGAACACGTCCTACCAAACACCTTGTAAGCAATAATAAGAATAAACTACAAACAATTTATTTAATTTTTGGCTCAATTTTCAAAAACATAAATAAGTTGAAACTATAATAACTAGACTAAGAGAACTGGTTCAATAAATAACAAATGACAATTTTACAATACTGAACAGAACAATAGTGCTTTATCTCTACACTTTTGTTTCGGAGCTTAAATTGAATATACTTGGTACTTTGAGACAAGTTCCATGGTTGCAAATGTGCCTGTTTACAAGCGTGGACAATATCTAACAGAAAACAAACGTTCTGTGTCAACAAGTTTTATAACGCCTTTGATAGTGAGAGCTGAGAAAAATATGTTGCAATGTACGGCTAAGGCTTAACCCCTGGCATGCCTGGTAGGGTCTGTCAGACCCACACCAACGCGTGATCCGTTGTAGTTCCTTCAACTTTGAATTTCGCACCTCACCGTTCTCAGTAGCTTCCTGTTACTAACCGCGGAATGTTTACCGCCCGCTACCCCAGTTCGCAGCTAGCTGGGAGCATAGAAAAACGTGCGTAAAGTGCGCGCGGGTCCCATAGACCCCACCAGACATACGACGTGACATAATTATGTAAGTATTAATTTCTTTTTTTTTTTTCTTATGATAATTGGTATTTGTGTGTTAAAAGGTTGTAGTTTTTACATATTTCAGATTCAAAATGAACAAACGTTTGCCAGACGAGGACATAGCCAGATTTTTATTCCAAGAGTTGAATGAGGTGGATGAAATTGTATTTAACTCAAGTGGAGAGAGTTAGACATTGCTCTGGAAAATGATGAAGAATCTGATTCTGAGGCGGAACATAATGATAAGATCGCAAAACCCAGTACATTTGTGAGACTTGTACTAGCCATATTTGTCTTGACCAGCCAATTTTTCAATATGGAAAGTGCTATCAAACTATATCTGTAGAAGATAATAATGCAAGTTATGCAGACTAATATTTTGTTTGCTACGTTTAAGTATATATAAGTACCTTACACTTTATGGAAGTCTGATAAAGATCTCTTTATTTTTAATACTTATTATTATGTTACTAAAGTTATAATGTCTAAATTTTGTTTCAAAATATGATTGTTGTTTAATTAAAAAAAAAATATATAAAGTTGATTAATTCCTAATATGATTTGATTTATTGTCGCTTGTTTTCCTTTTAAGCATCCTTTTTAACACATTAAATCACTTTACATAATACAATTTACATTAAAAAAATCAATTTGAAAATCTGGGTCTGACAGACCCACCCCCCGATGGTTGCACGCCTTGTCGTGGCGGTGGGGCTTAGTAACCGTGGACTAGTCACCCACGGTGAAGCTAAGAGGCAACCGGGGCCGGCCTGTTTGCCGCCGGCTGGCCTGAGGAGGGCGCTCCCAGCGGGCTGAACATGCCCGCAGAGGACGCGCGTGGAGGTGGGACCGCAGAAGAAGAGGAGTGCCGGTATTACGGTGCACCGTTCTCCCTATCTTCTGCGGCCGTGGAGGGATCGCAGGGGGAGAGGCGTGATGGTATTACGGTACGCCACTCTCCGGTCTCCCTACCCCCTGCGAGCTGGCGGGGCCGTTCCGTCGAAACGGCGTTGGTGGGGCCGCAGAGGAAGAGGCATGTCGGTATTGCGGTGCGCCGCTTGCCCTATCCTCTGCGACCGAGGTGTGGTCGGTGGCAGAACCACAGACCTGATCTGCCACCGGGTACCAGTTTATCTGGTACCCAGCATGGCCTCCTAGTAGCAGACTCAGGGGGAGTCTGGTACAGTACTGGTGGAGGCCGAGGAGGAAGCGCACCTAATACCATCTGGTGCGCCCATCGTGGAGGGCCTTCGGGCTTTCAAGATGGAGCCGCTTGTAGGCGGCTGCCGCCGGCGGGGTCGCGGATGTGTGTATCGTTCCCGTGGCCCCGTCAGAGGGCGGTGAGGAGGAAGATGGGGGGGTTTTAGTGGGTATACCATGAGTCCCACATCACCACTTGGGTGCCCCCTGCGCCTGGGTGGTATGCGTAAAGCATTTTCCCCCCCGGAAAAAAAAAAGGGTCTGACAGACCCACCAGGCATGGCGTGTAACTTTTGACCACCAGGCATGCCAAGGGTTAAGGTTCGCGCCTGTTCTCGACGCTTCGCGGCGAAAGTGTAAAGACTAAAGTCCTACTCGTACTCGTTCAACACACTAAATGTACCAATTTGTATTTTTTTGTACATATCGTTACATCATCAAATGTTAAAATAGAATTTAGTGATATATTTCTAAGTTATGTGCTTCATTCGTTACATTTAAGGTAATTTTATTTAAGTTAATTGTTAACCATTGTCTTACATAATCAAATAATGAAGAGCCTTTAAATAAAATTAAAAAATAAAAGTCCTACTCGTAGTTACAGTAAACGATACTTACATGGTATGGTTTTACATTGATTTGGGTACACAAATTCATTTTAATGTTTCACATCCGTCAGATTCTCACGTTTTTATTCCAGATTATAGTTGTGAGATTTTTATGGCAGAACTGGTTTGTTATTGTTTATAAATTAATTAATAATAACAATAATATATTTCATCTTGACCATTGTTGAAATTGGCTTCACTTCACACGTTACAATGTGTTCGTTTTTTGTTCGCTACAATGTTGGGGCTAATTTAAGTACCTAATTTTATACTTTAAAGTGGCCCATAGAGAGCCGCTTCGCTGCGTTGAATGTAAGAGGAGGAATGGATGGTAAGAATGAAAGTGGTTGAAGCAAAACAAATATGTAAGGATCGTAGCAAGTGGAAAGAAGTGGAAAGAAGTGGTCTCTGCCTATACCCCTATGGGAAAGAGGCGTGATTATATGTATGTATATAGGTACAGTAATTTTATACTGCGCCTTCATTCAATTTAATTTAAACGTAATCAAAACGAACGAGAGATATAAGAGACACATAAGCTGATGCCCGCGGCTAAATACAATATCCCACGGGAACACTGTTTTTTCCGGGATAAAATTATCCTATGTTTTAATCCAGAGCATAAGTAAACTACTACCACACAAAATTTCATTGAAATCCGTTCAGTAGTTTTTGCGTGAAAGAGTAACAAACATCCATCCGTTCATCCATCCATCCTCTCAAACTTTCACATTTGTAATAGGTAGTAGGATATTGCTTCCAATTTATTGTTTGCATTTTACTGCAAATGTGACTTGTTTGCAGTAAAATAAGGATATTAAGCAATTACACCTAAAATTAGTAAAATTTTATTATTTTATCTATGTATTAAATTGGAGTAAAAGATTTTTAACAGCGTACTCATATAAAAGTATACGCTGTTTAAAATCTTTTACTCTTACTCTTATCTTTTATCTTTTACTCCGTCAGCCATCTTGTTTTCACCATACTTCAAATGTTAAAATGACCTCAAAATTTTCAAAAGTGGGACCATTTAACTAGATACACTTTTTGCCTCAACAACACTCGTCTTTAATATAATATATGTCTATGCCTATAACAGAAAATCCTATACATATACAACTAAAAATGCTATCGTAAGTAACATCATATTGTGTTGCTAGGGCTCGCTATGCAGGCGCTTGAATTCTTAAACTCAGCGTTTAGGTACAAAGTGAAAAGCAAAATATAATACAGCGGCCAAACTAACGTCTTTTATTTTGTACAGTATCATTACCAAAAGTTATGGGCACAACATTCAACATCCAAAACCAATGGTTTTCCCCCTTAGTGTGGCACTATTAATCGATCGACAATCACATATAAAGCATGTGCATCTAAACATTGAACTGAACCGATATAATGGCATGTAAACGTATGTAAAGTTTATCTTTGATTTTATCAACATTTCGCCGAGCCGCACAAAGCTGAAATATGTTCCGAAATCCCGCTACTGTGAATTGAGTAATTCCATTTAGCGTTTCAGACCAAATAAACAAGTGAAGACAGAGCCTTGTCAAACAAAACTGAGGCCATTTTCTTGTATGTAGTATGCGTGTGGCTACGCACTAAATAGGTAATAATAACTTTTTATCAAAAATTATACCGCTGAAAAATCTGAATAGCAAAAAATAATTAACCCTTATTTTTATATTTTTTTTTTATATCTAAGTATATTTATATTTGTGTAATTATTTTGAGATTTCTAATTACCTTAATAACTAACTAAGATACTTAAGTAATTTTGAGTGGGCGCCAAATGTTATGTAATTAATTAATTTGCTAGTTTGGTGTCGACTCAAAATTACGTACAAAATATACCTACTTACATTTCTATAAGGACTCAAATAACAGGGTTATTTAAAAACTAAAAATAATAACAAAATATATACTTAGGTAGGTATAGTTACATTAGTTTAAGAACTTGGCAATTGATAATAAAAAAAAATTATGATTTCAGTTTATTTCGTCGGTTTAATTAGTTATTATGTTAAAAAAATATTATTTTATCTGGGGGCACGGCAGTGCCCCCGCCAAGTCGAGCGCGAAGCAAACACTGCCGTACCATCCTTTACTGGAACCATTTCGCCGCATTTTCAGGCCCCTATTTGAGAACCTCTGGATAAGACCAGAACGCAGAAATTTTCGTCATCCAATAAGCTATAATCACGTACTTAAAATCCAAAATTTCAAGTCTGTAGGTCATTTAGTTCCGAAGTTAAGCGAAAGCAAAGTTTCGCATTTTCGACACTCACTCACTCACTCACTCACTCACTCACTCACTCACTCACTCATGATCATCAAAATAGAACTAGTACTTCCCATAAACTTAGAGAGCTGAAATTTGGTACAGAGTTAGGGTTTAATGGCCACATAAAGGGAAAACTATAAAAACTAGGATAATCGATCTGGGGGCACGGCAGTGCCCCTGCCAAGTCGAGCGCGAAGCAAACACTGCCGTACCATTCTTTACTGGAACCATTTCGCCGCATTTTCAGGCCCCTATTTGAGAACCTCTAGATAAGACCAGAACGTCGATCTGGGGGCACGGCAGTGCCCCCGCTAAGTCGAGCGCGAAGCAAACACTGCCGTACCATTCTTTACTGGAACCATTTCGCCGCATTTTCAGGCCCCTATTTGAGAACCTCTAGATAAGACCAGAACGTCGATCTGGGGGCACGGCAGTGCCCCCGCCAAGTCGAGCGCGAAGCAAACACTGCCGTACCATTCTTTACTAGAACCATTTTGCCGCATTTTCAGGCCCCTTTATTCTACTCGAACTTTATTCTACTCGAACATTACACAAATTAAATAAACAAATTACACTAAAATCTAGGAAAATCAATCAATATGCCCACGTTTCTACAAAAAGAAGTGAAATCCCACCAAAAACATTCTGTAAAAAACTAGCCAAGTCTCGATGGAGCTGCTTGTTTATCTCTAAAAAGTAATGAAATCTAGACAAAATCGTGCCAAGTCTAAGGTTCCTTACTGCGGTTTCTTTATTATTATAGTTAATGTTGTGTGACTTGGCCGTTGAAGGGCACACAAGGGTACAAAAGGGGCTCCATGACACCATTGCTCCAATACGTGTGTTGTACAATCAACAACAGCCTAAAATGAGACACTAGCGTCCAATTACCAATACCAGTATGGGCTATCATCTCGCTTAACAAACAAAGGTAGTTACAAATGTAAACAAAATTGACTTGTACCCACTAAAGTATAAAGAATGTTCAACGGCCAAGGCACTCAACATTAACTATAATAATAAAGAAACCGCAGTAAGGAACCTTAGACTTGGCACGATTTTGTCTAGATTTCATTACTTTTTAGAGATAAACAAGCAGCTCCATCGAGACTTGGCTAGTTTTTTACAGAATGTTTTTGGTGGGATTACTTTTAGTGGCTATAATTTACTAATTACTGCATGCATGAAATCGTTGATAGTGATATTTTTGTTTTGTTAGCGAACAATAAATAACTCCTATTTACCCTTCCTATACTACCGTGCTAAGCGCAAAAGCGGTATCTCAAAAAACGTTTTTTTTTATGTTATGTTTAGCTAAAAAAATTCGCATTGAATGAACTAAGCCCCATAGCAATATCTTATTTAAAACATTAAAAAAAAGCCCTAAGAAAGATTCACTAAGAATAAATAACTAAGAGAATTAAAGAATACTAGATATTTTACAAAACTTCTACAATTTTCTCAAAACTCACTTTTTTGAGATACCGCTTTTGCGCTTAGCACGGCAGTATAGGTAGGATTTGTTTTCCATGGTACCAACAGTAATTATGATGACGAATATTATAATTTTGGGAATAGCAAATATTCAAAGATATTATTATCGATATTATGAAAAGTACCTGTATACATGAGTATGTATGGTGTGATGATGGTGGCGATGAAGATGATAATTATTATTATTATTATTTTAAACTAGATGTTGTCCGCGACTTTGTGCGCGCAAATGTTAATCTCGCAGAAACCATACATTTTGCGTCATAAAAAGTAACCAAATCCTTCGCCGTAGTCTACCCTATGTGCCTTTCATCAAAATTGGTTTTGTAGCTTCGGAACCTAATCAATGCAAACAAACAAACAAACTTTTCCTTTAGAAACGATTGTTGCAAAGGCTTGCCAAAAAAAAAGCAAATTTAAAAAATTACTTTATTAATTAAAGATATTACAATTATAAATTCAAAATTATTAATTACTAATTACAAATTAAGAGTGATTCCCTACTGAAGTGAAGTATAAGAATGAGTTCCACGGTGGGTCCTCCACGGTGGTGGCCGCTTATGCTGACTTGAATATTTCCCCCGAATTGATGTTGAAATCTTGCACCGTGTGCGGTACAGCGGAGTTAAGCTGTGGACACACTTGGGTTTCTAATATTGAAATAAATGACTTATGATAATCTTCATACAAAGTAAAGGTAGTGATACACTGATATGTAGGTTAGGCTACTGTAACACTCTTTAAAATATTAGTATAGATGACATAGTGGCATATGCTAGTATTCAGTGTTTATTTAAAGACTTAGGAGTTCTGTTCAGTGCTTATGGATCCGGTGTATACTTTGGCATAAAATGTCATGGCTTAGTAGGCATGTGGTAGAGATATTACAAAAAAGTTAGAATTACTATTAGGTTCCTATATATTCCTCGTGGATCTCATCACCAGGTCAACAATGAGATCAACTTAGAAGTCGTTGGTTAAAAAACCACACACCACGACAGCTAGCCTTACACGGCGAGGTGTAGCTTAGACTGGCCTCACTGTGTGGTTCGCATAACTCTGTCTTTACATTTTATATGGTCTAAGTTTAGCATGCGTAATTTCAGGTACGCGACTTAGCCTGACTAGATCTGACATGAGCTGATATGTAGACAAGGATTAGTTACATACTTCCAAATATTATTATTAAAGATTAAAATATTATTTATTAATAGCTAGGGAGCTGGTGGCAATTTAGGCAAATAATTATTATACATCGTCATATCTTATACCAATAAATTTACCAATTAAGACATAAATATGTAGTCTGCGACTACTGAACTAGAAAATAATAGTAACTAGCTTAGGTATCGTTATGTAATAAGTTCGAAATATAATGGAAAATAAAATGTCAAAAAATATATTATCATTTTGCCAGTTACTCTTTATTTCATTAAATACATTTTAAATACTCCATTAAACATCAAATCATTATTAATTTAAAGGCGATGAAATGGTATATTAGGTACTTACAAGATTCTAATTATTTTTATATTACTCCTACTTCTGCCAGCATTCATTTCACTATCTTTAAAATGTATTTAATGAGACGTTGTTGACTGATAAAGGATAGTGTAATTTTTGAAAGTTTTTAACTATTATATATAATTTCGTATTGTTACTACCTAAGCTCGTCACAATTTTTTTCTATTTCATATATAGATGCAGACTATACATTACGTCTTGGTATCAATGACGATGAAATCTTAGACCTAAATTACCACCAGCAGCAGGTCTAAAAAGGCCGTTTTGGCAATTCATTTTCAATTCTTGTTATGAATTACTGACAGCGATCGTAAAATGGCCACTTGAATTGCAATTCATAATATGATTTGGATACAATTCATATGCAGAAATTGGCTGAAATGCATTATTTTGATTTTATTTCATTAAATACACTTTAAATACTCCATTAAACATCAAATCATTATTAATTTAAAGGCGATGAAATGGTATATTAGGTACTTACAAGATTCTAATTATTTTTATATTACTCCTACTTCTGCCAGCATTCATTTCACTATCTTTAAAATGTATTTAATGAGACGTTGTTGACTGACAAAGGATAGTGTAATTTTTGAAAGTTTTTAACTATTATATATAATTTCGTATTGTTACTACCTAAGCTCGTCACAATTTTTTTCTATTTCATACATAGATGTAGACTATACATTACGTCTTGGTATCAATGACGATGAAATCTTAGACCTAAATTACCACCAGCAGCAGGTCTAAAAAGGCCGTTTTGGCAATTCATTTTCAATTCTTGTTATGAATTACTGACAGCGATCGTAAAATGGCCACTTGAATTGCAATTCATAATATGATTTGGATACAATTCATATGCAGAAATTGGCTGAAATGCATTCTTTTGACAGATTTACAAGCAGAATTGCTTTAGTGTCAAATAGCAATATTGCGATAATATTGCTTAAGTGGCCTTTTAGACCCGCAGGTCTAAAAAGGCCGTTTTGGCAATTCATTTTCAATTCTTGTTATGAATTACTGACAGCGATCGTAAAATAGCCACTTGAATCGCAATTCATAATATGATTCGGATACAATTCATATGCAGAAAGTGGCTGAAATGCATTCATTTGACAGATTTACAAGCAGATTTGCTTTAGTGTCAAATAGCAATATTGCGATGATATTGCGTAAGTGGCCTTTTTAGACCTGCAGCTCTAGGTATAAGTGTGATTGTTCACTTGAGCTGCGGTTTGATTTCAGATGATTATTTATCGCCAGAAAACACACAGCCTAAACGCCTAATGTTTTAATTTCTCGAAACAAATAATTATGTCAATGCGCTGAGGCGCTGAGGATTTTCATGAAATTTGGTATAATCCTAGTTTGGGCTCTGGATTAAAACGTAAGCTATTTTTTATCCCGGAAAAATAAAATTCTCGCGGTATACTCGATAGTAAATTTACATGGACGGAGCCGCGGCATTAAGCAGCTAGTAATTGTAATATGTTGCTTAAAATAGTATGGACATTGGGCTTGTACCTAGTCTTTTTTTACATAAATAAAACAGTTTCGGTGTGTTTCTAATTTTAATATCTTTCAGGTAATACCATAGTATTTTTTAATTCTTTCAAACGTAATTTTTTTGCGTGCTTTAAAACGTAATTTTTCGCCATAACACACCGCAATAATCTAATAAAGCTAGAATAGAGCGATTTATTTTTACAACGTAGCCGCGAATGGGACATGGCAGCAAAATTGACGACCTAGTACACGAGTGGGTACAGGTAGCACCAGGGTTGTTTAGCCGCGCACCAACATAATTGTATTGGCAGCCAGCCAAACTATATCTTTAAATGGCGTATGTAATTTTTATGCTCCCACTTACTTGATGTTGTTATTTTAATAGTAACTAGATGTTGCACGCGACTTCGTACGCGCAAAAGAAAATTTCGATGAAAATGAGCAAGTAATAATTATGTATACCTACTACACATAATACATACCTATATAACTTTTATCGTTTATAAAAAAATATTAGATACAACCGGTAAAAGAGTGTATTAAATTCCGAGTAAGTTCTGCAAATATATTTTTAGAGTTAAGGAAATTCGGATAATTTTTGTTTTTCTGGTGTAAATCATAAGAATAGTGCGTAGTAGATGAAGGAATGCAAATTATTTAATCTAGCAATATCCTGCCAAAATTATTATTTTTAAATAAAAAATTAAACCGACTTCCAAAGTAAAAATACACAAAAAAGTATGAAATAAAACTTATTTTCTAAATAAGTCCCCTTTTAAATTCGGCTTAAATTTTACCTATTTCTCTACTCAATCTTCTTAATTTTGAAGTCGATACCAGCCCAAACAATATTTTATATATAGAACTCACGTTCAAATTTGCTGGTACCGACTTCAAAATTAAGAAGATTGAGTAAAGAAATAGTTAAAATTTAAGCCGAATTTAAAAGGGGACTTATTTAGAAAATAAGTTTTATTTCACACTTTTTTGTGTATTTTTACTTTGGAAGTCGGTTTAATTTTTTATTTAAAAATAATAATTTCACACTTTTTAGTGATATATTTTATTAAATTATTATAAATAAATCTTATGAATGTTTAAAATAAACGATCGAATGTATAATTGTATAGGCGCTAAGATTCTATTAGGTATTGTAAATAAGACGATGATGATGATTACTGTAAGTTAGTGGCATATGCTTGTAGTTTTTTGAACAATGCCGAAATTTCCAAACGCGTAACTTTAAAGACTGAGGAGTTCTGTTCAGTGCTTTTGGATCCAGTGTATACTTTGGTGCAAAATCTTATTTTTTGGTAGCATATGCTTAATTATTACTTCAGGAAAAGTCTAAATCACTATATGTGTCCATATAAACTTCGAGGAATTCCCTCGATTCCTCATGGATCCCATCATCAAGTTTCCACTTTAGTGACTAAAAGACCAATTTCGAATTACACCCTTACAACAACAAAAAAAAAATTGCAAATAAACGGCAGAGTAATGTTCAAAAATCTCCGTTTTGGTGTAAAATACTATGAGAAGTATCTTTTATATCTCATGATGTATGGTGTGATGTTGGTGGTGATGATGATGAGTACTCTAAATGACATGGTGGCATATGCTTGCAGTTCTTTAAACAACGTCGAAATCCCCAAACATGTATCTCTTCTGTACTTTTGGATCTAGGGTATGCCTTGGAGCAAAATCTTACTTTTTGGTAGCATATGCTTGGACTACTTCAAAAAAAGTTAAAATCACCATATGTTTCCATATAAATTTCGAGGAGTTCCCTCGATTCCTCATGGATCCCATCATCAGGTCACCACTTTTTTCAAAATGGGGCCAAGTTGGGATTATACCCTTTACATCAAAAAAAGAATTTTGAAAATCGGTCCACAGACGGCGAAATTGTGGTCTAACATACAAAAAAAATAATATATATATATATATATATATATATATATATACAGCCGAACGTATAACCGCCTCCTTTTTTTGGAAGTCGGTTAAAAATACCCACAGCCTGCAATCGAATGAGAGGTATTGCTAGACAGAAGCTAAATAGGCTATCAGACTGAATTTTCTAAATTGCATTAATAGTAGGTACCTACTCTAAATACTATTAACTTATGCAATTTAAAATTTTTTAGCAGACTGAATTGTTTAAATTTCATAAATTAATAGTACCTACTCCTAAATACCATTAATTTAGGCAATTTAAAAATATATTTGTAAATATCGCTGATATATTTTGTGCGTTTAAGTCCATAATTAGTCTCAAAAATGTTCTACCTTCAAATGTTAAAGCTTTACTGGTGCAGTCCCTTATATTGCCTATGGTGATGTGTGCTATCCATCTTCCGTTCCAAGCTGCACTGATTACCCATACGCCAACGTCGTTCACTCTGGGCCCTGTGTATGCTTTACTCTTTCCTCCATTCCCACAATTCCCCTACTTACATAACATCTAATTTACAATACCTCTGCAATAGTCATGACAGAACTCTCCGCTCTTCAAACAATGCCCTTCTCCTCTGTTCTCCACACACCTCCAGTCTTGTCCATTCATCATTCCACATACAAGCTATTCTTCTATGGAATTCTCTCCCTCTCGAAATCAGAATGACCACAACCAAAGAAACGTTTAAGCGGAGGCTCCGACAAATTTACTTGGGAATCTTGGCAGAATCCTAATCATTATAATATTATATTATTATACATTAATATTATTGTATATTATATATTAATATTACTATTATCTTTATTATTTTTAATGATATTTATTACTTACTCTATGTACTTTGTGTATTTTCGTGTTTCATAAAATAATGTATTTCTGTTACTGGGTAGGTATAATAAAGGATCCCCCCGATGGTTGCACGCCTTGCCGTGGCGGTGGGGCTTAGTAACCGTGGACTGGACACCCACGGTGAAGCGAAGAGGCAACCAGGGCCGGCTTGTTCTCCAACGGCTGGCCCGAGGAGGGCGCTCCCAGCGGACTGGAGGAGTCCGCTGCGGACGCGCTTAGAGGTGGGACCGCAGAAGAAGAGGAGTGCCGGTATTACGGTGCGCCGTACTCCCTATCTTCTGCGGCCGTGGAGGGATCGCAGGGGGAGAGGCGTGGTGGTGTTATGCCATTCTCCCTACCCCCCTGCGAGCTGGCGGGGCCGTTCCGAAGGTTAACGGCATTGGTGGGGCCGCAGAGGAAGAGGCAAGTTGGTATTACGGTGCGCCGCTTGCCCTATCCTCTGCGGCCGAGGTGTGGTCGGTGGCAAAACCATAGCCCTGATCTGCCACCGGGTACCGGTTGTGGAGGCTGGTATCCGTGGCCTTCTAGTAGCAGACTCGGGGGGAGTCTGCTACAGTACTGGTGGAGGCCGAGGAGGGAGGCGCACCTTACCATCTGGTGCGCCTAGGGCCTTCGGGCCTAGGATGGAGCCGGTTGTTGGCGGCTGCCGCCGGCGGGGTCGCGGATGTGTTTCTCGTTCCCGTGGCCCCGTCACAGGGCGGCGAGGAGGAAGGTGGGGGGTGGTTTTTAGTGGGTATACCGTGGGTCTCATTAGCCTATACGGGAGTCCCACATCACCACTCGGGTGCCCCCTGCGCCTGGGTGGTATGCGTAATGCATTTTCCCCCCCGGAAACAAAAAAAAAAAAAAAAAAAATAGGTATAATAAAGGATAGCGTGTAGAGCATATAGTTTATTTTGCATTAATATGTATAATATGCATATATAACATTGTTAAATTTTTTGTTTCTATGTTTGGTAATAGTTAGTGTTTTATTATTTTAGTTCATTTCTCTTGGCGTTTTTGAATTTCTCTTATTTAAGTTAAGCATTTTTCTTTTATTCTGTCTCTGCATCACCCTATGGTTGACTGGTAAAAAATGCCTTTTGGCATTAAGTCCGCCATTGTACAACGTGCAAAAAGTGTAAATAAATAAAAATAAATAAATAAAATAATTACTCTAATTAATGTTTTTGTATACGAGCATGATGTAAGTAGACTAATGATGTAGGTTTTGTTTACTAATTTTGCAACTTTTAACATGTACCTATTTAATTAATGAACTACTTACACATAAATAATTTATTTTTTTACATTTACCAAGTAGGTAGTAATGCCTCAATATTTCTGAGAATATTAATGAAACGAAATATTTTAGATTGAAGTCTTCTATTGTATGCTATATATTTCCGCAAAGTGACACCTGATTCTGTTCACTAAAAATGCAAATATAATTATTAATTTGTCCGTTTGTTCATTTCATCTATTAGCATAATTCAGTTGTATGACAAACATGAAATCGGGAGGATATAATATGACACAAACTGCCGCGAAATGGGTCAAACTAATAACAGTCAGTCGTCGATGGTCGACAAGCGATAATTAACAATTAGGCGGCGAACGAGCACCATATCGATTCTAATTAATTACGTACAACAGTCGCCAAACGGGTGTATCGGCTGCCAAAAATATACACAGATTAGAAATCTACATCCTAGTTTTATCGGCATCTAATTTCTAAAGTCAAAAATTATCAACCCAGCTTCTCTCTCTCTCGGGAGGTACCTCTCGAAAGCACCGCAAGGTTTGAAGACGCATTGTAACTCTTATTTGCCATCAGAAAATCCGTGTATAAGTTTGACACTCTCTTTCCATTAAATACAGTGGCACTCCGGGAATGCTGACAGAAGTAAAAAGAATAGCGCATAAGTAAGCATGCGGCGCGACCCGCTCTCCTCGCCCTTCTTCATATAAGTTCATACCTTTCCGGTATCGGTAATAGTCGCAAGCTCAATGATTTTTTTCCTCCTCAAAAATGCCCAACGAAAAATATATATTATATTTAGCTAATCGTATAAAATATATTAATTTATTATTTCCGCCCAACAATTAAGAAAACTGCTTATCTGGAAGCCGTCAGTCTAAAATGTTATGCCATCATTTTTGTTTTGAAAAGACGGAATGAATGTGAGCGCTATCTCGTTCAGGGTCAAAAGGCAATGTCAGTCGTCTCCGAGTCATAATGGTCGTACTTGAGAGCGATTGGCTGTTTTTTCACTTACCGGCACGGCACCGGCCCGTCGCCGGCACCGGCAGCCGGGTGGCTACTGGGGGAGCATAAATCTATACTAATATTATAAAGCTGAAGAGTTTGTTTGTTTGAACGCGCTTATCAGGAACTACTGGTTCGAGTTGAAAAATTGTTTTTTGTTGGATAGTCCATTTATCGAGGAAGGTTTTAGGCTATATAACATTACGCTGCGACCAATAGGAGTGAAGAATCAGTGGAAAATGTGGAAAAAACTGGATATTGGACAGATTTCAATGAATTTTTCTGTGTGTGTTCAAGTGGATTAGAGAGAGGTTTAGATTTTCAATTGGACCCGGTAGGTGACGCTGCTGTCAGTACGTCAACAAATTTAATTCTAAGGCGGTACGAAGTTCGCCGGGACAGCTAGATAGTATTATATGGATATTTTTTCACTTACCGCCCCGAAAAAGTCACGGCCATAACTCCCATTTGACTCAATGTCACCGGTCGGACTGGTGCAGAACCGGTGAGTCGAAAATCAGACATTGTTTGGGAATATTTAAGGATTAGCGGACACTGTATGTTTTTGTTTGACAAAATATTCTAAAGTATTCTTACAATATAAAAATATGTTGTCCCCTTAGTTATAAAATATGCATGAAAATCTGTTCTCTCTTAAATATAACGGAATTTTGTTGGAATATGGCTTTGATTTGATTAATATTAAATCAAGCAATATCCCGCGAAAAAATACCCACAACCAGCTAGCAAAGTGAGTGTACAAATAAGTAAGCATATATTATAATATGTCTAAATAGACGAGTATAAACATATTAATATGTCTAAATAGACGGGTATAAACATATTGGCTACATCTATCCCGCTTTGCTTGGAGAAGGGCATTTGAACTATTCTTTTATGGTGTAGGCCCTTCATTGTCCAAGCAAAAAGTAAGCTTCCTCAATAAACCCACATCCATCCTACCTCAGCTACAATATATATATATATATATACATATATATATATATATATATATATATATATATATTTTAAGGACTGATTTAGAAATTGAGAAAGGATCTTAATGGAAGTTACCAATGTTGATCCAGATTGCACAGGAGTGCAATACTGAGAATTTGGTGGGCCAGAGTTCATTTAGAAGTTATCATCGCTGTATATTCTGTATTATCTAATTTAATCTAAACGTAAACATTTTTTAGTTAATGTGACACTTGGTAACATTACACATTACATTACGCGCTTTTTCTTTGTTCTCATTCAACGCTTCAGGTATATATTGGATCTAAACGGATTATATAACTCGTTTAAAAAATATTGTTCGATAGATAAACAAACGGTGAGTGTTCACCGTTTATAACAGTATCAATACGCGGTGAAATAATGGACAAAGTAAACAATACATATTTGCTTTGTGGCGTGTTCTGATCTGTGGTACGCTTAGTTGCGGCGGACTAAATCATAAATGCCCGTTTGGCTCCACTGAAACGGCTCATATTTTGGCCTCTTGAATAATTTGAAAGAGAAGTTCTCTGGTCTGGTATGTAAACTGAATCACCACTACTGTGTGTATGAAAATAAGATTAGCATTGATCAGGGTTGTAAGCACAATTGATGGGCACAATATAACATACATAAGCCATTATGTATACTGAATAATTTAGTGGAATTTCAGTTTTTCCAGTTTGTCGGGCAAAAACGTTTATAAATGTAAAATCCGCAGACAGATCTTAGTAAATATATTGCTGAATTACTACTTCATTATGTTTTAAGTAAGTCATGATAAAAATAAATTATTAAATTGGGGTATTCCCACTTTAAACGGCCAATGAAAATGGGCGGCAAATAGTTCCCTGCGCGAATTAATAAGCATTCTGAAAATTACGTGCCTTCTCGAGTGTTAGGAGTTAAGACAGCACCAGTGTAATAAAACCACCTTCCGCAATAAAATATTAGCTCGTATATTTGGGTAAATTTTATTAAATGGACTGCGGACCGTTCGTAAAATATGCAAGAGAAATATGAGCAAACGCTTCAGGTATACCGAAATTATATGCAGTGCTATGTTTAGCGAATCTCTGCGGGAGCCAGCTTATAAATGAATACTAAATCCTGTTTTATTTGTATGACGTGGATCTAAATTTTACTGTATTTAAACAGCCACATCTAGAATTAAATAGTTTGAATACGCACCATTTATTCTAGGTTAACACATAAGTATTACTTCAAGAAAAGAATGTATTCCTCTCTGAAAGGCCGGAAGCGCACTTGCGAATCCTCAGGTGTTGCTGGTGTCTATGGGCGACGGTAATCGCCTTACATCAGACGATCTGTTTGCTCATTTGCCTCCTTAATTTTCATATAAAAAGCAAATACTTATGTGTAAAAAATAAGCAGTTGGAGTTCTTTCATATACAGTTAGAGTTGTTTAAGGTTCCTTTGTTTCTTGAAAATTCTTTATATAAGACTCACCATAAAAACATAAAATGTATTAGATATAACACGTCATGTCTCTCAGTGTTATCTACTAAACATAATTGATAATAAAATAACTTCCCTTAGTAATAAGCCCTCAGGATACAAACGTTTCGCCCTACGTGACTGTCTCGAAGCCCTCTACGAAATATCCTCGCTAATAAAAAAGGTCTCTGACATCATGTCTTCTTTTACGTTAAAGTAGTTGCTGATAAATAAAAAAGAAACACATTGTCCTTATTTTGTTTCTAGAAAAAAATATTTCTTTGGGCCTTATTCAACAAAGTATAATTAATTATACAAATAAGATTGAATGATGTCGTTCATCCGTGGTACGGTACATCCACGAGGTACCTCCACTAGGTTACGAAGGAAGAGAGAGTGCTCTTATGTAATACGCACACATTTGTGTACTATAAAATAACTAGCCGTTGCCCGCGGCTCCGCCCGCGTAAATACAGTATCCCTCGGAAACACTGTACTTTTTCGGGATAAAAAGTAACCTATGTTTTAATGCAGTGTCTAAACTACTTTCCAAAACTAATACCAAATTTCATCAAAATCCGTTCAGTAGTTTTTGCGTGAAGGAGTCACAAACATCCATCCATACATTCTCACAAACTTTCACATTTATAACATTAGTAGGATTCATTTGTAGCTGGTCTAGCTTCAACCGACCACCGTTATGAAAATCGATGTGTGAGCTATTAAGATGAAAAAGAGTTTAACGCAAGCGAATTAGCAGGTTGCTAATAATAGAATCAAATGTACTGCACAGTGCACACACTGAAAATTACAGCCCATAAGAATTCAGAACCCATATTTGATTCCGGTACACTTGGCCGATATCGCTCGGAACGGAATTTGTAAAATGGCTATCTTTGTTTGGATACGGTGCATGATTGGCAAAGTTCCACTGAGCAGCCTTACCCTGTCATTACGTAATATTATTGCTAAACTATATCGTCTACGCGTTGTTGAATGGAAATTGGTCCAATTTTAGGAACCGCAACGACTTCATGTCTATGTTCCATTATACAGTATGAGATCTAAGATATGCGATAACTACAATTTAGAATGTATACTACTAGCTTTTGTCCGCAGCTCCGCCCGTGTAAATACAGTATACCACGGAAACACTTTACTCTTTCGGGATTTAAAGTATCGTATGTGTTATTTTATATAATTGTTCATACATTTGTTCAAAATATAAAGGAAAAAAGAGCAGCTCAAACCGTTATATAATGTATGGCAAAAAATCATGCATAATTAGTACTTTAACCATCTGTAAGGATATTAAGGTTAAACTTGCCGTTTTTGAAATAATTGATGTTTTCATATAGGCTCAATACAAATTTTTCATAAAAAAATATTACTCCATCATTTTTGGGCCAAATTATCTCAAACTTCATTTTCTACAATATAGTAATACCTAACTGAATATTCATATTCAAATGAAACCCAATATTCATCAAAAAATCTGTCACTTTCGAGATTTCATTTCAACGTCTATGAAAGCCAATTTTCGACCCATCGTGCGCTGCGTCGCGTATCGTTACCTTTCGGTGTGAATTGACCCTTTTGCGGGGAAAATGTTTGTTACGTTAATTTCCAAATAAAAAAAATAACCACATAAGATCCGGGTACTATGTTCGGCTACGTTAAAGAGGCCACAGAGAACAATATTTTTTCCATCTTTTTGCTAAAAGGTGGCCCGTGCGAGTTTCTTACCGGTTCTTCTCGACGGGCTAGTTTCCGAACAGGTGGTAGGCAACATTTAGGACAATTCTATAAGTTTTATAGTATAACCTATATGGAAATAAATTTTTAGTTTGACAAACAGATTATTAAGAAACAATTATTTTTATAAACTCAGAAAAAATA
Organism: Glaucopsyche alexis; assembly: GCA_905404095.1. Classification (NCBI taxonomy): domain Eukaryota; kingdom Metazoa; phylum Arthropoda; class Insecta; order Lepidoptera; family Lycaenidae; genus Glaucopsyche; species Glaucopsyche alexis. The sequence goes on along the minus strand of FR990044.1, from coordinate 2,304,038 downwards.
TGTCTCAGTATGTTAAGAAAAATGACCTTATTGATGATAGTTTTGCCAAAACCGGTTATATAATTAATCAGTTATTCAGTCCTGTGTATTTTTACTGTGTTTAGAAAAATCTGATACTAAAAAGATGTTTATGTACAATACTATATTAAACCCTATTAAGCCTCCATCAAGTGAAGCCAGCACACAAACTAATGGACTTGGAAGTTCTGTTGAAATAGTAACCAGCATAAATACTGTTTTCGTGGACTTGGCCTCTTTAAGTTGGGGACCAACGTGGGGGCCAACTTAAACTAGTCATCGCTGAAAGGCCGCTGTTGATCTTTTGTTTATTGAAATTACTTTTGCTGATCTTCTTTTATTTTTAAAGAATTCCTTTTCAACTAAGCCTTATAATTTTGTTGTAACTTTTTTTTTTATTAAATTGTTTAACTTTAGCCTTTTTGGTCTGTATATAGACGTTGCTTTTTAGGGTTCCGCACCCAAAAGGTAAATATGGGACCCGATTGTAGACTTCGCGTTCCGTCAGTCCGTTTGTTACCAGACAGTATCTCAAGAATATAAAATATCGAGCTACGTCCAGTTCCGATACCATCTGGAGGGTAAGGCCAAGTGAGAAGAAGCTCCAAGAAGTTTGGTATTCTAAACAGTTCGAAGAAGTATTTCAGTCCGGTCCAACGCCTACAACTATACACTACACTGTTTCAAATAGGCTTGACCCCTTAGAGTGGCTTGACTACGTAGAGATGTATCATCTCTCTGCATCCTCTATCGGTTATATTACGGGAAGTGTTCCGATGAATTGTTCGGATTTATACCTGCTGCAACGTTTCGCCACCATTCCACGCGACAAAATATTAATCATTCTCATCACCTATTTATGAGTGGCAGTCCTCCGCCATGCGCCTTACCCGAAGCTTTCTACCGAGCGCAGTAAAACTCTGGAATGAACTATTACTAACGGTATTTCCGGACTATTACGACCTGCAAACCTTTAAGAAGGGAAGCGTATTCCCACCTAAAAGGCCGGCAATGCACTTGCAGCTCCTCTGACGTTGCGGGTGTCCATGAGCGACGGTAATCACTCTCCACCATGTGATCCATTTGCTAGTTTGCCCCCTAGTTTTATGACAAAAAGAACCGAAATAGCTAGAGAGTTGGAATTTTCACAGAAGGTGTATTTCTGTTGCCGCTAATAAAAAAATACTAAAAACAGGTTAAAATAAATATATGGGCAAATTTTTTGGCAATTGGCTGGTTTTGACTAATTCTGAGAAAATCGTGATACTAGGTACATACTAGGTACAACGTCGTAGGTACCTACATAATATAATTTAATCATAGACGTATATTATAGACGAGGCATGTTGAGGCAAAAAGTGTCTCCAGTAAAATGGCCTCAATTTTTTAATTTTTGGGGCCATTTTGAAATTCGAAGTATGGTGAAAACAAGATGGCTGTCATTTGAGTTATGGTGAAAACCAAGATGGCGTAACTTTTTCTTGTATGAATTTTTTTTCTGCTAAATGTATACGTCATAGCCTATCTTGAGTTAAAATCTTTGAATTTAATACATTAGTTCGCTTTTGTTAACATTTTAGATGTACTGTGGGACGCGGACGTAGAAAATATGTATAATTGAATAGGATATTAGGTATGATAAGAGTCAAAAAGGCATGTTATTCTTGTAAGAGTACAAATTTGTAAAATGTTGTATGGAATTCCACGATTTCGTAACAATAAGGTTACCTACATTTGGAAAAAGAAGTTGGTTTTATAACTGAGTTAATATTTTAAATATATTCTAAAGAACATAAATATAATATTTAGTGTTTTTGAAAAGAATCAAAAGCCGCCATAATTTAAATTTGGAATACGAAAAAACAAAATGGCGGGAAAGTTAATCCATTACGCGTCGAACTCTTTTGTCTTTGATAAGGATAATGCTTGTAACGGCCATTCATCAAACTTTATTGCACATAAATTCACATATAAAGCTCAAAATATATGAATATGTTTATTTTTTAATTTACGCCCCGTGTGTGAGCAGATGGGACTTTTACACAACCTTTTAACCTTTAACGGCACTCAAATGTACCTACTGCGTGCCTACTTAACGCTTAACTTACTGGTCATATTACTCGTTAACAGCATGGCAAGTTTACTCATAGTTATATTTTTCCAAATCCTTCTGACATGGCGGTTTTTAGTGTAAAATGACTATTATTACTTTAAATTTTTGTAATTTTCCGTTAACATGAAACAAGAACCCAGACAATTATTACCTACCTACATACCAAGATGTATACATATTACAAGTGCATGATTTAGTCTGCAGTAGAGCATCGGCTTAAAATATTTAGGCCTAGATTTATTCAGGCCAAAAATTAAATCCGCCTATCGCGTTTCACAGTCCATATCTGTTGGCCCCGGACTCGGCATATAAATGTATTATGGAATTATAAAATAACAAGTTTTTTCAACGTCAATAAACGGTGCTATTAATATTTGAAGAGCTTTTGGTAAAATATTTGGCAATTGCAGGTAAAATGTTGGTTTATAAATGTAAAACGATTGCAATACTTTAGCTTGCAATTTCAAGTTCTATCTGGGTAAGTGTTATGGACTTCCAAAAAAGACGGCAGATCTATATAACGTATAGCTGTATCATTTTCGGAAGTTCAACATCTTGTAAAACGTTCGAATTGCACGTATTTTTCTTAAATTAGCACCTTCAACAAGAATATAATATTATTGTTTTCATTGTTATTAGGTAATGCCCTCAGTAAGCTTTTTTATTTTATAGATCAGCTGAAAAAGTCTTGTCTTCCGGTTTGACAGCAATTTTGTAATTTAAGACTGCTCGCTTAAGTGCACTTCTTGGGTTAGTATATTCTTACCTCAAGTATTTCGTTTGATGTCAATAGAACTATGTCATCTTTGTTAGACTTTAAATTTTATGTAAGATACAAAAACGTGTAGAAGTCTAACAGTATTTAATTTTGTAGGAAAAATAAGCATTGGGCCTATAACCTTTAAATACCTTCCTAATCCGCTCGCTGAAAACCCTAAAAATGTAGATACATGTGAAAAGCAGAATTCATTATTTTAAGATAAAACTTCATCTGACATCTAAAACCCAAAAAATATGAACAGTATAGACATAGTGACAAATACTAAAATAATATTTAATTAAAGAGCATACCTATTGACTATTTCTATGTTTTAGCTTCCTTTGTTTGCTGAGAACCCGCCACCCTCAGTCGGAGCTCGATGGCTGAACAAATAGACAATTTTCCCACAGTGCTAATAGCTTAGGTATACTGAGCGCTCGCGAAAATATTCGGGTGATTATAGGGGCGCGGCGGGCTTCGAAAAAATATTCTTCACGAACTAAACACTTTGAAATGAGTTGGTCATTATAAGCAGATTTTGGTACGGTAGGACGAGGTACTTAAATTGTTTTTATTTGTAAAGGGTTTTTCAATAGGGATACCAGAACTTAGCAACACATAGCAGCTATCTTTTTTTTAAATATCGGTAAAGTACTTGTTCTAAAATTTGGATATACAATTTTTGCTAAAATCAACTACGGATATTTTGGCCATATAATCTACTGCTAATTTAGAGACGTTTAGGCAAAAAACAATTGGCATACTCGAGAAAAAAATCTGCTTTTATATAATAGGCAAGTTTACGTTGAGCGGGGAGTTACCCATATATGAGATGATTTTTTTACTTTGAGTATGACAATATTTTTTAGCCTAAACGTCTTTATAATAAGCAGTAGATCGTATACCCAAAATATCCGTAATTGATTTTACCAAACCTTATATATTTAGTCGTGACATTTTACTACAGAAAGCTGCATGCTTCAACAACGCGTAGAAATTGTTAAATCTGAGGAGTAACTGGTTTTTTTTTTATTGATTAATATCTTAGACATACAAAAAATATATTTATGTTCACAGTCATCATCAGAAGCCCTACAGGGGCTAGGGTAAGCATAAGCAATTATTATTATTGACAATACCGTATTCGTAACGCTAACGAATGTTCGTAGTTTTTCCGTAGCGCGTAGGTTGAGAAACAATAACAATAGTCAACAGCATTTTTGCGCACGGGTTATACATACATTATTTTTATTGCTTCTAAACCTAGAAATAATAATAAGAACAAAAAAAAGTTCTGTATTTGCTTTTAAGTGTAAAAAATGAAAAAAATTCAAATCAATGAAAATACATGAAAAATTTACATAGAGATGATTTATTAAAAGATACGATGCATCAATTTTATGATATAATCTTACAAAATAAGTTTTAAGATAGTGTTAAAATGTCTTAAATTTAACAGTTTTGCTTTTCCTGTCATGTTCAGTAGAAGTTATCTTATTAACCACCAAATATAGTCCATCAATCCTCAACATGCTTTCAGTATGTATACTGGCCTTGGGAACGTCTCTCAAATTCAACTATATCTCGATGGAATCCTTCCCCTTGTTCTTCCGAATAAGCTCCCATATTATCTTTAAACTTATCAAAATGTGAATGGAACATTTGCCTCTTTAGAGACATTCTATAGCCGAAGATAAGAAAAATCTGAATTATCTCGTTATTTTATTCATACATTTATTTCATAAGTCCATTTTTGGTCTTGATTTGTAACAGGTAGATGGAAGTAAGCTTGTTATGCCTCGCAAATCTATAAATCTGTAGTTAAATAACACTTTTTCTCTCTCACTTTAATAAATCCACCACAAATATAGCAAAACGCGTCACCGTCTTCTTTTCAACTTCTCGAAGCCATTTTGTACAAGATAATACAGCAAAAAAAAAATTAAACACGTTATTTCTTTATAATATGCGAGGTCATACCGTCGTACATAAGGAGGGATGTAAGAAAGACAACCCCCATACCATAACTCTCTTTCGCCAGGAATAGAGCGCAAAGACCGACTTTAACTGGAAGCAAAAATCATAAATGGTCAAATCGCTATAACTTCTTAAAAAGCAAATATTTTCGATTTGTAATTGCACTTTTTTATAAATATTTGCTTATATATTCAGAATAAATTAAGTAAAACCCATGCGCAAAAAAAAATAATTGTCGACCGGTGTAATCTATTCGTTGCGAGCTGCGACAATAACTTGTATATTTTTTTGAGTGAATTCGCTTAACCTATGAAATGTACTGATCTAAGATGAAGTAAATTTATAAAGGAAAATATGTCTAAGATAAAATAAATTTATAAAAGGAAATGGTTATCGAATGTCCATTGTATAGGATTTTCATACAAATATTTATTCGAGGATGTTACGAATACGTACTTGTCAATTATTCATTAGTATGAATAGCCTTATACGGCTAGTAGCCCTTTAAGGCTCTATTCGCCTAACGTTCCGTGCATTGCACATTAGTTGCGCCCAATTTAAGGTGTTTTAAAAAATATATTGTGGCCTAGAATATATAGTATAGATCTCACAAACTTGTGGTTTAAACAGAACAGTGCTATTTCTCACACAGCATGTGAAAAATTAAATTTATTTGATTAGATATTTGAGGTCTTCGTCATAATCGAGATCAATTGACCACCAAAACCGTCTGACTTAACAGTTAACATGGCTCGATCACTTCCTAAGGGGCCACGCAGACAAACCATAGTTAATTATTATTATTGGTGTCCTTAAAGCAAATATAACTTGAGCCCCATTTTATGCGGAGATGTCTCATGCGACTATATTTTGGCTGAAATTATTTTCCACACGATATAATATTACTATTGTCATCAGCCTTTACAATATTATAAAAATTATGGTTATATCACTTTAATAGGTTGTTTTATTTAATTCCAAACTTTGAGCGCAATTAATGAAAATTCCTTTACAATATACCTAAGATTAATTAATATTATATTATTAACTAGATGTTGCGCGCAGAAGAGTAAAACATCAGGAACCAATTATTTCTATGTATTATGGTAAAAACTGCAAATTATTCATTTTGGTTTTTTTAAAAGTCCACGCTAAAAGAGAATAATTTTTATTAAAACTACTTTTTTTCTTATGAATAAAAACAAATTTGTCATCCACATTCTACACAATATAAATAGCCTGAAATATCACACGAATACATAAAATAATACCATTTGAAATACATTTACTTCTTCAATAAAATAAATAAGGCTCATAGACCCTTCCGATGGCTATATCAATTTCTGTCCCAGCCTAAAGACCCTGCACAGTGGCCCAGTTGATGGATCGCGATCCAATACATTATGTTTCAATGGAATATGTTTATTGTATACGACGATTAATCAGGGATTTGTATCAACGATACTCTCTGCCTGGGTAATCCTTATCTTAGCAGTTTACGAATATGAATGTTTAGTAGATTGAAAAAAGTATTCTTAAATTGATGTTGTGAGTTGTGACGTCCCGATGGAAAACGATGAAATGACTTATTCACGTCATTATAATAAATTAAAAACAAATTATACTGCCAAGCATTTAAGTGTACTCAAGAAATGTTTTAAATAATATAAGCTTCAATCAATAATATTATGTATATAAGACACAACTGGTATTTCAAACCTACTCGGAGATGAATCAAATTACAAACTGTAAAAGTTTTTTTTTATATATTTTCGGACGTATTTTTGATAATAGGCATTATCATAAGAGCCTTATAGCTTAATGTAGTAGAAAAATATCTCGTACAAGCCAATAAAAATAACATTTCACGCAAATAATGATGGTACTTACAAAATAATTTAGCTAATGTTTTTCGATAAGACTGCGAAAATGGCGTGTTTTACTGATATTATGATAACTACATTGTTTATCATCAGAAATTCAACAGCTGATAACATGATAAGGCTTGTTCTCCAAAGGGCAGCCCTAGCCTGTAGATAGAGATTTGGATGAGGGTCTTCAAAAGGTAAGCGGTAAGTGAAGCCGATAGGAATGGAGGTACAGGAACTCCACGTCACTGCTAAGCTAGAGTAGTATATTATAATATTATCAGTGCCTAAACTTTCAAGAGTGATTACTTTAAAAAGGGAATCAACTTTGCCACTTGAAAAAAAAATCAGTTGTTGTTTCTAGGAAGCAAATAACACTTTTGTAGGAAACATTAATTGAGTTTTTCTTAATTCTTTCTTAACAGTTACAGGATTTTATTATTTTTTATAAACTTGCTTTACGGGACGGTAATCGGACGGAAGGAACGGAAGGGTAATCATTTTGGCAGACTTAACTACTAATCCAATTTTAATGATATGACAAAAGATTCGCATTAATAGCCCGGGTAACATAGGCTATATCATATACGTAGTCTTAAAAAAGTATTTAGTATACAATAGGGATTATGGACAAAGTAACCAAAGGGATCTTCCGATGTTAATCCTTAATCGTTGCGGGTAAGTGAATTTTGAATAACCACCATGTTATTTAATAATTTAGACCAATCTTGCAAAAATATAGTCTGGATATTCACCCACTATATTTTGCCACTATTTTTGTAGCTTATTTTTGGATTTTCTCGATGTTATTGGCGACATTTAATGGCTGACTACCCGGGATCGAGATGGCCTTCATAAATTGCTCCCGGATGTCATTAGTTTATTAATAAAACTGGACTTATATCATAGTTGTAGGCTTGGTAAGGGCCAGCGCACACAATAATATTCAGCATATATTATAGCGCCTGAAAAGGGAGGGATAGCGTTTGGATTATCAATATTCTTGTAAAGTTTTAGTTTAAGGGATATAATATTATGTATTCAAGGTTTGTTCTATATAATTCGGTTCATGGTCCTAAAATATAAATAGCTTAAGAAACTAAATTGAAATGATTAGTTATTTTCTAAACTATAATTTGTATAATAAATTTAAAAAAGCTGTTAAAGAACGTTTGTGTGCTAAAGCTTATTATAAAGTCAGTGATTTCATTAACGATTGCACACCTTGGGAATAAGATGGCCCCCTGCAAGGCTGCTTTTATTTACTTAAGTATGCTCTATGTACTTATGACTAATGTTATATAGATTAAGTTACAACATTGTAAAAATATTTTTTTTGAAAAGAACAATTTTCCCATCTTTTTGCTAAAAGGTGGCCCCGTGCGAGTTTCTTACGCCGGTTCTTCTCGCCGGGCTAGTTTCCGAACCGGTGGTAGGCATCATGTAGGACAATTCTATAAGTGTTATTTCATAACCTATATGGAAATAAAAATTTTGAGTTTGAGTTTGTATCTATTACGACCGTGGTTGAGTGGTTAGCGCGTTGGCGCTAAAACCTGAGGTCGTGGGTTCGAATCCCGCCATGGAACAAAAAGTTTTCTATGTTCCTGGGTCATGGATGTGTATTAAACTACGAATATTATGTAATAAAAATCATAAATATACTATGTATATTATAAAAGTATTAAATATATTTCCACTGTCTGGTACCGGTAACACAAGTTCTTCGAAAACTTACCAATACACAGATGGCGTTAGGTGTACAAATTTTAATTTTTCTTAAGTTATGTTGTTTAGTTACGATGAGAGTTTTTAGGATTTTAAATGATTACTGAAGCCTCACTTCTGTCATGTCTCCTCTATACACGTCACATTTTCTTTTACAATTTCGTGGTAAAAACTATAATTAGATAGATAGTCAGCGCCTACCCTTACGTTCACTATTGGTAAACATATAAAAAGTCCATTAGACGACAGTATATTTTGATACAAGTAATAAATATCAATAACATATTAACAACATAGGAAAAACATGCGATAAACATGGCCGACATATATCTTGTAAAACATTAAATGGTAATAATGCGAATACAAAATGTCCACTAAAGTTGTCAACATTAATCAGGGAAACGTCTTACAGACGCTCATGAAGCTAGCCATAAAATAAATGCTGGCTATTTATGACGAAATATTTGTTATAATAAAGTCTCCATAAAATAACTTATAAAAGAATAGATGTTGCCTGCGGCTCCGCCCTAGTAAATATGCATAGAATCCTAAAGTTGGCTCTTTGGCCAAGATGTCATTGCTAATTAAGATGACAAAGTTATCGAAAAAAATATGGAACATACGCTGAAGTTTCCACTTCAGCGTATATTCCATATTTTTTTCGGGCCAGCATGTCTGCAGATGGACAGATGGTCTGGTCGGTGGAGCAGATAAGTATTAAACTGGAGACCACGCTTTGGCAAACGTAGTGTAGGACGTCCTGCAGCACGATGGACCGACGATTTGAAGAAAGTGCCTTGCAGCGGATGGATGAGGGCTGTCCAAGATCGGGATGGTTGGCGCTCGTTGAGGGAGGCCTGCGAAATTCAGCAGTGGACGACGATTGAATGATGATATGTGATGTATGTTTCCCGCGGAAATCGGGATGTATGTCCATACGCCAATTACGGCTGTACCGGGACCCTAATTAACAAATAATCGTATTCCAATTAACACTGTAAGCCAGATTCTAATTAAGACAGCACATAAAATCCCTTCAAAGATATGCCGAATCCTATTCAAAGTGAAATGAAACGCTATCTCTCTGGCGAGCGGGGTGTATCCAATACGGACGTGTACGCATTGTGCCCGAATATTCATTAGCAAACACCGCACGGACCTGAATGGAGCCGATTACTGGTAACGAATGCGATGCAAATTCCGACCAAACTGAGCTAAATAATATACTGAGCAAAATCTTTTGATCTTAGCTTAAAGAACCCAATGGTCTAATTGGTTGGCGTAGTGACAAAGGCTGCATGTCGCTGCGGGTTCGAGTAAAGAGGCACTGTTTACTGGTTATTTATAAATGCGAGCTCGTTCTGGGTCTAATACCCATTTGCACTAAACGTAAGTTAGGCTTGTCCTAGTTAAGATACACTTAAACATAAGAACAGCCTAGCTAAACATTTTGTTTGCACTAACAGATATAACTTAATTATGTCGTAGCTTAGGCATTGCCTAGTTAAGTGAATGATTGAACGAATGTGAAGATTGGTTGTTTATGGTTTTATAAACCGGCTAAGTAACGTAGTCCATAGAAAATATTTTGGCCTTCTCTTTACATTGATTCTGTCGTGTGTTAAAAAGTGACAAAAGATAAGACCTTGGTTTATTTTGTTTGGTAACGTAAATTCACCAAAAGGCTGTCAATTGTCTTGTCATATTGTGTCGAATTCGGTACGTGTTTCATAGAATAAACAGATATAATATATACGTGTTTACTGTTGACTAAAAACATTACGATTGATTTTGAATCGTTATTAACATACCTATTATGGAAAGTAAATTAAAAGAAAAAGAAAATACCGCAAACTTTACGGCGGAGGAAAAAATAAATTTTGTGCGATTGTTGTGCGACGAAGGCCCGTGCATTCTATCGAAAGTAACTTCTCACGATGCCACGACGAATAAAGAGAAATAATTCTTTTGCACATCCAATACCGCTTGAAGAAGTCGATTTCATCGAAATTTTGGAAGCAGTTTGGTCGTGATCTTGTTATTCTAGTTCTCGCGTGTCGTTCATTATGAAAATCGACTTCTACAATTCGAGGAAATTTTATGAAGAATATTTAGAAAATAAATCCCCTGCCATGGTAATTGCGATCTATTTTAAACTTTGAATTTTTAAAACCACTGTAATAAAAAATCTGCTAAAAAATATACCTCTTTTTATTGTAATATATCTAAGGCTAGATCTCTGACAATAGAACTATCAATAAAACTATATCAGTAGTTACAAATAATCTACAAGACTAGATAAAACTCCCGACTTATGTGTTGCCTATGCTTACGCACTTCCTAATCGGGCTCATAAAGTTAAGAATATCCTAAGTGGACTTAGGAATGGCCTAAGGTTAGTGCAATAGTATTTTTTGCTAGGAGCAGCCTAAACAAGTTAGGAAAGAACTTAGGCGATCCTTAAGTTTAGTGCAAATGGGCATAAGTTTTTTTTCATACAGTATAATATAATTTAGAAAATGTATACAAACTGTCTGAAAAACTTTTTATCTGAAACATTGGTTTGACACCGTCTTCAGAAATATCTCGCTCCAAATAAATCAAGAAGTGTGCATGAATGAAATAATCCTAGTTTTCGTAATTTACACAAAAATAACATGATTAACGTTTCCTAACAATTCGTACTACGCATGGACACTCACTCTTCCGTAAAACGCGCCCGGCTTTGAAAATCACGCGCCCACTGCACAGTATCGTGCGTTGAGAATAGAATTTAAGTATTTTATACGATAAGTACAGTATTTTTGGAACTAGAATCGAATACCACAATTACGCTTCTTGAATATATATTTTAGTTTTGGAGATATCCTGTATGTGGCGTCGTTTGCATCTTCAGCAATTGAGAGCAAAGCAGAAACATTCCCATGTGATGATTACGCGTCGCCACAGAAGATTAGAAGAGTGCTTATGAGAATAGAAGAGTGCAAGCGATATCTAACGGATTTATTGTGTAAAAGTTTAGCACGCTAAACGTATCTGTTTTACCTAAATTGACCTTGGCGAAGTAACGTGCCACCACGACAATGTACATGTTCGACATTCCGCTACACTCCATCTTTGATTTCATCTTGTATTATAATATTTTGTGAAAAAATTAGATGCTTAATATTAGACGTTTAAGGATTTAATAGCTTACTTTATTTCAGATTATCACCATAAAAAGAAAAAAACAAAACAAAAAATACGACCTAATCTGCAATGTTCGTAAAGGAACAAATGTAAATCAGGTCATAACAATATTTTTCATTACAATCTGCGACAAAACGACTTTATATATCAGGCCGTACCTCACTTTTAATGGACCGTGAAGGTTTGATGCAGGCTTCTTTTTAATGGCGATATATCTTTTCACACCACCGTCACTTTTGAGCAGAGTTATGAAAAACTTTCCGTTTATATTCCACTTGAATTACAACTCTCCGCATTGAAATTAGAGTTCATATTGGACTGTAGTTTGGCGATTGTTTAGAAACACTTATGCCGTATTTAAGCGTATCGCTACTTAACCTAAGAGAAGTACAGGAAGATTGATCATGATAAATGGATGGCTTCAATTATGTTGTATTTCTTATCTCGCCTGTACTCACGGTGACATTAGATATATTGCCGCTGCTACTTATTCTGAGTAGCACAGTTGAGGGGATTAGGAATTGTTATTAGTTATGACGTCTATTAATATAGCAATAGCTGATATCCGTGAATGCTTTGACACCACGGTGATCTAAGTAAGTAGGTACACGAAAAACTCATGTTACAAGCAATAGATAATAGAAATAAACTTAAGATTTTAATTAGGTTTACCTGGTGCCAGCAACTTCGTTTGCATTGAACTTTGTTTTTTTATTCCTTCCTATGTTTTTTGCAGGTCAAAATCAAGCCTAACGTCACTGCGTTACAAGTGAATCTATTGTAACTCCTTCGCGTTAAAGTACCTGCCCCAGGCCTATGCTGCTCATAAACTGAACGATATAGTTGGGGATGGTGTCACGAATTTCATCTGTGGTGGACTATTCGTGCTGCTCAAGGCACCTGTTTCTGATTGAATTAAGTATTAATATTTATTAAGAGCATTGATCGGCGTGAGACACAGATTTCACGAAAAACGCTAGTTTTCAAATGCGTCTATATCTAACAAAAACTGGTTATTCTGATTTTTACATGTAAAAAAACACTAGAAAATATTGTATTCTAATTTTTCACTTTATTTATTTTAAAATAATTTCAAACTTTTGAATAAAACTGACAAAACTAACCAGAAGTTTTTACAACTTTAGGTTCAGGGGCAATTATAAATCGAGGCGCACGAGCGTTTACAACAGTATTTGTAAACGCTCGTGCGCCTCGATTTATTTAGTAGTTTTAAAAATTCATATAAAATTCGTCAAACTAATTTAGTTAAAAATTTAAATAGCATAATAAAGATAAAAGGTTCTTCTCATAGATTATGTAAGTAAGAAACAAAAGGAGCAAGTAAAATACATAAATATCATTATTTTAAATAACTATAATTCCTGATAATTTCGCATTCTTTAAATTTTATTTTTATGAGATAGAAACGTATATAAAAATAATCTGAGTTACAGATAATCTAGAAGAGGATCCAACAAGTTTGTAAAGATTTTTTGTTTTTAAAAAATGTAAGCGGTTTTAGCTATTATATGTTTTGAAATTGCCCCTGAACCTAAAGTTGTAAAAACTTCTGGTTAATTTTGTCAGTTTTATTCAAAAGTTTGAAATTATTTTAAAATAAATGATAAGTGAAAAATTAGAATACAATATTTTCTAGTGTTTTTCTACATGTTAAAATCAGAATAACCAGTTTTTGTTAGATATAGACGCATTTGAAAAGTAGCGTTTTTCGTGAAATCTGAGTCGCGCGCCGATCAATGCTCTTAATAAAAAAAATCCTACTCCTACCCTAAGGTAAAATTAGCCTCAATTAGTCTATATAACATAAACTATGCGCCAGTGGAAGTCAGGTCAAAAAAAAAACTGGTGTAGGTAACTAGGTATCGTATAGGTATAATAATTTAGTGCAAAAATTAAATTACTAACTTCAATTTTATTTATTTGCACCTACCGTTAGAGACCTACATACAACAAACGTATATGATTATTTAAAGAGAAAAATAAAATGGAACCGATGGCAAACTATCGCGCCCTGCGACAGTTTAGGAGTCTTGATAAAATATTGAATCATAATTATTACTCTTTTATTTTTATTTAAAATGTGTAAACCAAAACACATACAATAAAACTGTAGTTACTACACCTGATGATGATTTAATTCGAAACCGGTCGTGTTATTTATAAAAAATTATAATTATTTCGTAATATAGTGGAAAAAGTGCACGAAAAATTGTGTTTTATTAGTGTTCAACATGAATTTCCACCAAGAACCGACAGTACAATCAATTACATAATATACAAAACACATACGAGTATGAGCTAATCAAATCCAAACGTAAAAAGTAAATGAACTTACACAAAACATTATAATAAATGATAAACAAAAACAAGGTACCCCTAGACCGCTTTTGTTAGGCAAATACCTTCCTTTATAATAAGGGATTGGCTAGGTTAATGCAGGGCTTAAATTGCCCCAATAGGTTTAATGGGGACGAAACCTCGCGCCATTTTGGGTCAAAACCCCGATCACTTGTTAGTTTAGGATAGTTGGTCTTTACATAATTATAATAATGAATTTCATTACTTACCGCTCACCGTTGAGCGTTTGATAAGTTTACACATGGCTTCGGAGTTTACTAACGAGACTTTAAATTCTTTGGAAATATTGTGTTACATGAATATTGTTAACATGCTTTTTGCTTTTTGGTAAAAAAGCAATAAGTATTAATAAAATAAAGCAATAACTATTGATGATGATGATAGTTGTATTTGTTTTTAAACAACAAAAGTCGTACATTTTCCAAAAGAAAACATAATTTATATGGACCACCACAAATGCATGATAAAGGATGTGACCAGTGACGTCGTTTGTCATGTATTTTTGCGTCGGCGTTTTTAATGCTCTTCAAAGATCTCACTTTTGTGATGACTTTATTTTGTTAACAGTTAATCATATTTTATATCATATTTATCTATCATATTATAATCATTCTTATGTACTTTTCGAAAGGCCAAAAAAAAACTATGCGTATTACTTTCTATTATGTAAAAAAAAAACCTATGAGGTGAATACTAATATTATTCTTACTAGGTTAAGGATAAGGAACATAATAATATAAAAAGTTATACATTATGTATGGCATTGCCCATTTTTACCCATAGACAACTAACCACATCTAAATAAGCAAAATAGCAAATAGCAACAATAAATCATCAATGTCGTCATTTATTAAATAATAATTAAAAAATTTAAAAACCCGACTGCGTAAAAAGTGAACCAAACTAAGTACATAATTAAAACTGAAAAGAAAAAAACAAGCACATAGATATCCGGTGGTCTAGAATTCTATAATATATTATTGAATTAATACTATTGGAACATAACAACTAAACAGTCAGGATCCATTGAAAAATTAGATTGGCTGTCGAATAATGGATCCCGACTGTTCAGTTGTTATGTTCAAATAGTATTAATTCAATAATATATTATAGAATTCTAGACCACCGGATATCTAAGTGCTTGTTTTTTTCTTTTCAGTTTTAATTGTGTACTTAGTTTGGTTCACTTTTTACGCAGTCGGGTTTTTAAATTTTTTAAATTATTATTTTTTATTTTATACTTTTTAGTTATAAGTACCTAGCTAGCTATTTACCAGACTGGATTTCCTATCAGCATCAGTACTACATCACAATTGCACTGGAATGTGAGAATGGTTGTTACGCAACTTTAAATCGATATAGACCCTAAACGGTCAGTCGAATCGAAAAATGTTGAGAGAAAACTAACAATGATTTTTAAATACCTATTCAACGATACCCCACTTGATATAGTTTGTTGACTTTCATTTTTTTCATTTTCACAATATGGCGTCCAGTAGTCGCCATATTGAATTTTCACTAACGTCATGTCTTTAGTGACACTCGCCGGACTAAGAGGAATCGATTTACGTGTGAATCATAAAAATCGGCCCAGGCGTTTGGTCTGTATAGTGCTTCAAAGGAACATACATGCATACATACATACATAGGCTGATAAACACATTAGCACTCCTTTGCGTCGCGCAGTCGGGTAAAAAAGCCTGCCATCTTATCTTTGAAGCAAAAAATTCATAGTTTTCTTTATCCGCCGAAATAGTTACAACTTTTGCGATTGATAAGCCGAAACAAAACTAATTTAAGCCGAATTTATGCCGACCGCAAGATCAACACGGAAAAGTGAAACAAAAACAGAACATAAGTCACAAAAATAGAACATAGATCTTGATATGCAAGAACAAATTGTCCTACCCAGTCCTGAACAAACATGTTAATATATTAGGTACAATATTATCAGAGCACACAATGAGGTGGGCCCACTATCACTCACTGTCAAGGAACATTCATCACGGATATCTACGGCAAAAATTCATGCAAAATTAACGTAGGTCTGATTTCGGGCCAAGATTTTTTCAGGTAATGGATAAACGTACGCTATACAAGGAAACTAGCAAGTGGTCAAACAAATGATGGATTTCGATAAAAACCTTTTGCATTAAAAGACTTTAAATCATACAGTTCCAAACAGATTTGTTTTTAAAAAGAAAATAGTAATATGTATATATTTACTAATATAAATTGCAATAAATTAGTAGTGGGTAAGTAATGTTATTTTATGTCGGGTTTCAAGATTTAATAATTCAATCTGTTTCTGCAGTTTATACTATACTATCTTCTAAATATATAAAAGGCAAATCTGACTGACTCATCTATCAACGCACAGCCAAAAGTACTAAACGGATTTTGCTGAAATTTTATTGCGGTAGCTACACCGTTCACGCTGCATTTAGTAGCCTTTTTCTGCACGAAGTCGCGGTCAACATCTATGTTTAATACATTGCAAAAACATAAAATGGAGTCTACTTATACAACATAACATTGTTTTAAACATAATATAATTTCTATTTATAATATTCAGATGTGACCCAAATATTATGCCGATCCGCACAAAATGAAAGGTATATAAAATGGCGGTAAGACCTGCAATGCTATAATATATTATGGTATGAAATGTTCGACGCTAAAGGAAACACATAAACTTCACACTACTAATAAAGATGTTACGATGGAACGGAACGGAAATGGAAATGGTGGAACTCCACCAGACCATCCACCAGTTTGTAACTACAAAACTTGACAAAATTTCAAATGAATAAATACATCCGAGGTAGCTTCAGGATAATCCCAGTGTCCGAAAAACTGTCAGAAAGACGTTTGAGATGGTATGGTCACGGCAAAGACGAAAACTATGTTGTCAGAAAAGCGTTGATTCTCTCAAAAACTAAAAGAGGGAGAGGTAGAACTCCAGCTACATGATGGACTAGTATGACCAAAGCATTAGCTGTAAATAAATTGCCAAAAGCGACTACCCAAGATAGAGTTTCTTGGCGTAAATTTACTAGGAGAGCCTACCCTACGTAAAGTGGGAAAGAGCTAAGAAGAAGAATATCTATAACTTCTTATTACTTTCGGCTTATTTCTAAATCACTCTGAAGTAAGAAACAACACAAATAGTCCGAATGAAAAATCAAGAAACTAGAAATATCCAGGTTATAAAACTTTATTTACTAGTATTACCACTTAGGTATAGCCTTTTACTGGCTATTAGCAGCCACTGGCTGCTAATGCTCGCCTATTCCTTACAATTACACCTCCAAACTACCGCATTGGGAAGATTGATAAGCTCCACAATAGTAGTATTTTCCTAAGCTTGGACTCCATTTTAACCGACTTCCAAAAAAGGAGGCGATTATGTTTCATTTAACTTCACATTATTACAACCGTTGTGGCTCAGTGGTTAGCGCGTTGGTGCTGAAGGTCGCGGGTTCGTATCCCACCGAAGGAACAAAACGTTTTCTATTATATTGTGTCTTATGCTGACTAGCTTAGTCGGAATTGTTGACGTTACTTACTTTATATCGAGCGAGAGGGATAAAACATGCAAATAAGATCAATCTGACTCTTATCTTATAGTTGTATTATAGTAATATCTGTACTAATATAATAAAAAGGAAAAGTTAGTTTGTTTGTTTGCATTTAATAGGCTCTGAAACTACTGGACCGATTTTGATAAAATTTGGTACCTACAGCTATAGATTAGACCACGGGGAAGGACATAGGCTACTTTTTATCGTGGCAAAATGTACAGTTACTACGAGATTTCCTTTTGCGCGCACAAAGCACGTGACTTCTCTCGCGAATATCTAGTTAATAATAAGAATAATATCTATGGACACTTCACACCACGTCAATCTGGTCCCGTGCTATGTATCCGAGGAACTCGTGTTACGGGTACCAGATAACGGAAATATATATTATACTTTTTAAACTATAATTATATTTAAGATTTTTATTATATATTGTTCCCTGGTAGGATTCGAACCCGCGACCTCGGCTTGAGCGCCAGCGCGCTAACCACTGAGACACAGAGGTCGTCAGTAGATTGTGAAACAGTTTGGCTAGCAGGCAGGTGTGTGTGCCACACCATATTATTGGCAATAATGCTCATATTGACAATAATATTCCTTGTGTGCCGTTTTTTTTTTGTATTTTTGGCTAGTATTGACAAATTTATTTTGTCAATAATATTCTAGCCATAGGCTGCTGCCTCGAATATTGCAACGGCGCGGCGCGGCCGGGCCGCATTGAGCAACGCGGCTTTAATGCTCTTCATTAACTTCACCTTCACTACACTAAGGTAAAATCTAGATTTGGATTGTCGCCGTTAAGCTAGCCTACCGCGAGACCAACCTACTAGAGACCGTGACCCGAGTATGTATTTATATATAGCACTAAGCAATTATCCCCGCGACTCGCGTCGCATGACCGGTGAGCAAAGCCAGAGACCTTGATTGGCTGGTTTGCTGGTCGCGATCGCATACATCGGAAGGCTACCATTACATCGTCTCTATGGGGACCATGCTGTCTCCGCCGAGCTAGAACTATAACATCAAAACTGCTCTAATTGCTGTATTAAAAATATTAATGTCAAGTGCAGAAAAGTCGGTGAAATCTCGGTGAATGCGTCTTCTTAGGCACTTATGTTATTACACGGTGTAAGGTATTTGTACAACCTTCTTATAGCGCTATGCCACTTATTTTTATGAGCTCACTCCATTTCTTGTGATCTTTTTATACATAACGCTTCGTATAATTTTCTAAACGACAATACACTTGTACCAAAGAATATAAATATATTACTAACGTACTAGTACATAATATACTCCGTTCAAATCCAATTTAATCCAAACGTAAACAAAGAGAACAATCTAAATATATAAAAGGCAAACCTGACTGATTCATCTATCAACGCACAGCCGAAACTACTAAACGGATTTTGCTGAAATTTGGCACCACACTATATAATATAGCCTATGTAATTCAGGCTATTATTACAAATCTATTGACAAATTTTAAATTTTGCACACGTATTCCTCATATGACGTAGGGGATGATAGGGTATGAGTTTAAGATCGAAAATAACGCGGGCGAAGCCGCGGAGAATTAACGCTAGTTTTGTTATAGGTAACTAGCTGAATATTCTCGATTCGCTCAACTCCCAGTTATTAGTGTAGTAATTAAATCATAAACAAGGCACAAATAAACAAAGTTGAAAATAGTTTTTCACTCAATAAGTGGGAGTCCCGCAGGAATAACTAATTCAATTTCGGTGAAAGACGCTTTCGGATGCTGCACTATTATTTTATACTTGGCGCGGTCTTTCAATTATAAAGCAAACAATGAAAAACTTTCCGCAAATCTACGTATTCAAATTCCGCGGCTTCATTTGAATCTCGTTTTACGAAGGAAAGCATTCGAGAAAGGAGAGTGATTCGTTTGCAAAGCGGAAATAAACGTATAGGACGATTAATTATGGTTATTAATGTTAAGCCACTATATAACGCCAGTGACCTTGCGCGTCATATCACATACTGATTTTGTAGGCGACAAGAGCCAAGGGGCGATATCGCGCTAACCGAAGAGTATTGAAATCGAATAAAAAATTGCTTTAAATATTCGAGACAAAATTAGTAAAAACTGAAACGGCGTTATTCTGAGTCTTGTTTTAGGTACTAAAATACCAAAATAATTTCCACACTCGTATGACTTATAGAAGTGAAAAAGGTTTTCACTTAAAAAAAGGGTAGACTTAGCATATTTTTTAATTTACAAAAAGACCGTCCTCGGCTAAATATAATGCAGATTAACATATCAGGATCAGTGGTCGGGAATGATAATAAAAATGACCTTTTAATTTCTGCTACTAATGTATTTTGTAAGTGGCAATGTAATTGCAACATAACTTTATCGGCTTCTTATGAGACTTTGGTTGTTAAAGTTTTAGCTACAGGAATGGCTGTAGGCATTTATTTTTACAATAAATTGCCAATTCACAGTTAAATACGGACTATACAATGCAATAAAACTATCAATATACATTTACATCTGTAAGTTGTGGGGTTGGCAGTATTTACCGCCGCCCTGCGTTTGACAAATTTACGACAAAATCGCGTACCCCGCGCCATGTTTATTCCTTTCTGCTGGGCCATGAATTACCCCAACTACAGAGGGTTTTGCAGAATGTCTGGATGGATACCCAAGAAATGTGTATTATATCACACACAATACTTGTTCAAATACGACATAATATTTGTGTATTACCCAAATTTCACTTTTAACAAACTTCGGACGAATTTTCAAAAATGTTTGATGTAGATCGATGAGTAAATCGATGACGAATAAAATGAATTCTTGTCATTTGTATCTAATTTTTATTATAGGAATGTATAAATTTAAAATTAATTTTGGAATGAAATTAAAATTAATGAAATACAATTGACACTGAAGTTTCTAGTTGAATGTTTTCAATTAGTGACTGATTAATGCGATCGCATAATGAAAAGCTCTCCTCCGATGACTTATCGTTAGTCTTGAGTACGTCTGAGTATCTGTTGGTACTTGAATATGCTATTAATTTAGAGTTTCATCATCACCTGCTGACTTATTTATAGAACAGTTAGGAAATCGAGTAAATAAAATAAATAATAAATAAAATAAAAAAAACCCGACTGCAAAAAAAAGACAGATATACCTAAGCAACGCACTAAAAAGACCGAAACAAGATTGAGAAAACAGACTACACTATGAGCTGAAAGCCTAAGTGAAATAATTGACTTTATGTTTGGTAGCAGGCGGGACCCATTCGCAAATTATAAATCGTACAAAAATATATGGGCCCCGCCTGCTAACAAACATAACATCAATTATTTCACTTAGGCTTTCGACTCATAGTGTAGTCTGTTTTCTCAATCTTGTTTCGGTCTTTTTAGTGCGTTGCTTAGGTATATCTGTCTTTTTTTTGCAGTCGGGTTTTTTTTATTTTATTTATTATTTATTTTATTTTTGATTTTTTAGTTTAACCAACACACGTTTGGTCGATTTAAAGCAAAAATACGATGATACGAACACTAACATCTAGGCTTAATGTGAGAATGGTTGTTATGCAACTTTAAATCGATATAGATCCTAAACGGTCAGTCGAATCGAAAAATGTTGAGAGAAAACTAAAAATGATTTTTAAATACCTATTCAACGATACCCCACTCGATATAGTTTGTTGACTTTCATTTTTTTCATTTTCACAATATGGCGTCCAGTAGTCGCCATATTGAATTTTCATTAACGTCATGTCTTTAGTGACACTCGCCGGACTAAGAGGAATCGATTGACATGCTAATCATAAAAATCGGTCCAGGCGTTTGGTCTGTATAGTGCTTCAAAGGAACATACATACATACATACATACATACATACATACATACATACATACATACATACATACATACATACATACATACATACATACATACATACATACATACATACATACATACATACATACATACATACATACATACATACATACATACATACATACATACATACATACATACATACATACATACATACATACATACATACATACATACATACATACATACATACATACATACATACATACATACATACATACATACATACATACATACATACATACATACATACATACATACATACATACATACATACATACATACATACATACATACATACATACATACATAGGCTGATAAACACATTACCACTCCTTTGCGTCGCGCAGTCGGGTAAAAACGAAAGTAGAGCAGGCCTTGGGGCAAAAGGACTAAGGACTGTGTCGCGCTGTGTTCATTGAATATTATCGCGGGTAATACGGAAACAAGCTAATCATACTACTATTATAAACTAGCTGATGCCCGTGGCTCCGTCTGCGTAAGTACAGTAACCCACCTACCACCACCAATGTCCCGCGATATAGCCTTCCCCATGGTCTACTTTATATCCGTGCCAAATTTCATTACAGTCGGTTTAGTAGTTTTTACGAGAAACTATAAATAGAGTATCCCACGGGAACCGTACATTTCACTTTATATATGTGCCAAATTTCATGATGATCGGCTCAATAGTTTTTACGTGAAACTATAAATAAAGTATCCCACGGGAACCGTACGTTTTCCCGCGATAAAAAGTAGCATATGTTCTTCCTCAGGATCTAGACTATCTGTATATCAAATTTCATTTAAATCGGTTCAGTAGTTTTGGTGTAAAAGACGGACAAACTGATAGACAGACACACACATTCCCATTTATAATTAGTATGGATGTTAATTGTGTGTCATTGATGCTTGTGACTCTTGAAACTGTTGAATGAGTTTGGATGAAATTTGATGTTATAGTACTAGTTCAGGCTCTGTATTACATAGGCTACTTTTTATCCCGAGAAAGAACAGTGTAAAAAATATGCACACAAAGGTATTTTGTATCTGTATGTTGATTTCATTTTTCGAATTTCCGTACAAAAAATACAATTCCATAACATTTTTCTCGAACACGTATATTATGAGATCAGCGAAAATGTCTCCCAGCTTGGTATTTCGTACACGTACGTGGCAGATGAGCGTCGCGAGGACCTGCATGTCGCTACTGAGCTTACCAATTTACACTTAACACAACCTTTATTAAAACTAGAAAAATCTTCAATATCTTGCAAACTTTCATGCACCTTTATATTTTGTTTAAGCTAGCTATTATTACCTCAGATAATGGAAAATGGTGCTAACCTGAATAATAGTGGTAAAATTTAATTTCGTTTTTATGCATTGTATTTTCAGCTCGTTTTAATTATACACTTTACTTGCTTACATAGTATTATCAGTCTGTCCATAAGTTTTCACGTCGTAACTAAGGGTCAATTCACACCGAAATGAAACGATACTATAATAACGACGCGGCGCTGCATTTTTAAGATAGCTATTCAAAATAGAACTTTATTCATTACACAAGATGATACGTTTTATTGTAATAGTTTGAATGTCTAGTATGTCATGGGGTACTCATCCCTGTCTGTCCGGTAGTTGTGGTATAGTATACGGGTACGCGACCCCGGCTTCCCTAGCTATTACTGTACTATGCCTTGCCCTCCTGGGCGGTAATATCCTACATTTCCATATTTCCCACTCTAACTTACCAATCTTCCTTTCCACACCACCTATCCTTCCCTTTCCCTATTCCTACCCTCTCTACCAATCCGTGGAAACGCAATGGATAATAATGTAAATTAATTTAATTATCCAAAATGGCGGCGATGTGGTTCACCACCCATCACGTCTCGTTTCTCGCGGAGGTGAAAAGCGGACCATGGAGAGCTGCTTCTAGGGCATCGAGACCGGTTTTACCCGAAACCGAAAACCCGGGTTTTCCCGGGTTTTTGGGCCTACAACAAAACCCGGTTTTCAAAATATTGAAAACCGGTTTTCGGTTTTTTCGAGCTTTTTTCATTATGAAATTCTACAACAGTTTATAACAGTTACAGTCACAAACCGAACGTTATAGTGGCTTGTGATTGTCAATGTAGAATTTTAGAACAATAGTTATAATGTTTTCATGTTGTATGTAGTACATTTGGGGACACGCCAGTCCCAGTGCCCCCGCCCCGCCAGGACGAGTGAGCGAAGCGCAAGCGATTCGTCGATTTTTTGGACCTTCATAACTTGGTATAATTTATTATTCGGTTCCATCAGCGCTCAGTGCGAATTGCTCTCCGTTCCCATGATACCAAAAATCGAGTGGGCCTAACGGAATCCGTCCCATTGTGTTAAAAATGTGTGCTCCAGAGTTGGCACCGGTCTTAACGCATCTTTTTCGGCTCACCTGCTCTTATGGCACAGTCCTGGCATCTTGGTAGACAGCTTTGGTGTGCTATCGCCTGCCCTGTTCATACTGCATGATGCATATCAATGATAATATTATGTGATGACAGTACGGGTGATGCCTTATATACATGTCGCCCGAACATCTCTCGGCAAAACGTCATTGAGAGTCGAAACGAACTTGTCTCTCAAATTAAGAATTCATTGGAGAAGATCTCTGAATGCGGTTAACTTAGTCTAATTCAACACCTCTAAGACACAAGTTTGCGCGTTCATCGCTAATAAGTTACCGATGGTCGTATGTCCTCGTTTTGAAAGCATACCCATAACTGTCTCCTCCAACATCGGAATACTTGGTGTTATATTATAGCATATCGAGCGAGGTCTAGTTCCGATATCATCTGGAGGGCAAGGCCAAGTTAGCCTCCAAGAAGCTTGGTGTTCTGAACAGGTCAAAGCAGTATTTCAGTCCGGTCCAACGCCTACAACTCTATAAGGCGCAGGTTCGGCCTCACATAGAATATTGTTCTCATCTCTGGGCAGGAGCGCCAAAGTACCAGCTTCTCCCTCTGGATCGTATCCAACGAAGGGCCGCTCGAATTGTCGACTGCCATAGTGTTTCAAACAGGCTTTACTCCTTAGAGCTACGTAGAGATGAGCATCGCTCTGCATCATATATCGGTTATATTACGGGGAGTGCTCCGAGGAATTGTTCGGACTTATACCTGCTGCAACTTTTCGTTATCGTTCGAAGGGACAAAATATTTATCATCCTCATAACCAACTGTCGCCAACAGTATTTCCGGGCCATTACGACCTGCACACCTTCAAGAAGGCAGCATATTCCCTCCTAAAAGGCCGGCAAGGCACTTCTGTTTCTACACGCCTTAACTCTACAAGCCTAACTTTACAAACTCTACACTTTAGTCAAATTATGTGGCATGGCCATTTCGTCAGGCAACGTATTTTGACTAAGGTGTAAAGTTTGTGAAATTATTAATTACTTTACATGAAAATGTTTATGGTGGGATCACATTTTACCAGTATTACGTTGTTACAACAGAAAGCAGCTGATAAAAGTTAATTTTAGGACATTCCTAACAAAATTCTACAAAATCAACAAAAAACCCGAAATACCCGAAAAAACCCGGGTACCCGGTTTTGAAGATGGCTGGGACCGAAAAACCCGGTTTTTTTAAATATGGCCGGTCTTCGATCCCCTAGCTGCTTCGCTACGTTGAATGTAAAAGGAGGAATGGATGGTAAGAATGAAAGTGAACGAAGCGAAACGAGTATGTAAGGATCGTAGCAAGTGGCAAAAAGTGGTCTCTGCCTACCCCTTTACGGGAAAAAGGCGTGATTATATGTATGTATGTATGTCTAGTTGAAACGAGCATTGCGCATGTGCAATGTATGACTGATGCCGTATTAAACGAATATCTTTTTGTGTAGTAAATAAAGTTTAATTTTGAATAGATATTTTAAAAACGTATCACTGAGTAGCGTCGCGTATCGTTGAAGTGTGAACTAGCCTTAATTCATTCTAATCATCTAAAAATCGTAATTTGTAATCGACGAAGTACCCGTGCTTCTTCGCATGTAGAGTCATGGCTTGGGTGATGTCTCGTATCTTCTTGTACATGTCGTTGAAGCTTACATTAGAAAACTTCTTTATTCTGTTGCGTGGGAGGGGTTTATCAGAATTTCGTAGTAGTCCCCTTTTTATGTAATCTGGTGGATCTGAAAAGGTTTAAACGAACATCAAAAAGAGTGAAAGTTTGTGGCTATCGCTGGGTTACGCTGAGAATTAGTCATGCAAATGAGACGACACTGAGGCCCATCGTCAGACGTCCTAAAAACGTAAATGTGGACAATGTCTTTTCCTTTTCGGTTTCACAGACTCCTTTGTGTTCTGACTTCTCCTAGACTACACAGTAAGGTAGGTTTTTAGTTAGTTACGGAATCCTCCTTAGATATGTCCTGACGTGCTCCTGGTTATGCATAAGTATAATGTGCATTGTCGACATTTGGCACTATCACTAGAGCTGATATTTCGCATTGAATCTGATTAACGTACAGTAAAATAACATAAGTAATATAATATACCCTATGTACGAATATTGGGAAAACACTTAAATCTCGCTACATACTTATCGGCACGGAGTACTCGTACTGTGCCGCCACCAGTACGAGTGCTAGCACCAGTACACCGACCAACATCACTTCCGAGTTCCGAGCGCTGTGTGCTCAGTCTTTTGTTTTGTACACTCAAGCCACAGTGTAACGCAACACAGATATAACAACGAGAAGAATTATTATGAACTAATTTAGTAGGAAATTACAATTCACATACAATTCGGCTTATTCAAATTAAATTACATTGGTCAAATATTTACAATTTTACAATTACAAAATTGGTCTAAAATTTACAAAACATTGAATAAAATACCGATATTTTAAATTATCATGATAAAATCTTGAATATCTGGAATTAGCATTCATTAAAAATAGAAAACTAAATACGTTTATAAGAATAGCTTTTGATCCTTTCTAGATGGAAAATTAAATTTTCAATATAATACCATAATAATAGGAGTAACAGTATTACTTCTTAGGCAATAACTAAGTCTTTGTTATGAAAAAGAAAAAGGTATCATTGATATAAAATATTCTAGATAAACTATAGATTAAAGAAAAAAAGGTACCTAAGTAAATGTGACGTATCTTAAATAGGACAATATTTTCTTTCCCTTGAATTAGTTTTGATTTCCATTTTAATAATAGCTTCCATGAATTTCGATCATGCGATTCTGGGTCGCTCAATATCACTAATCTATACTTCTATACTTATCTATACTACTCGCAATATAACAAAGAGGAAAAGTTCGTTTGTTTGCATCGAATAGGCTCCGAAACTACTGTTCCGATTTTGATGAAATTTGGTACAGATATAAAGTAGAGCACGGAGAAGGACAAATGCTACTTTTTATTGCGGGAAAATGTACCGTTCTTGCGTGATTTCCTTTTGCGCGCACAAAGTCATGGCCAAAGTGGTTAAAATGGTTGGTAGACTATCACCAAGTGTTGGTTGGACACTACCTTCCACCAACTATGAAGCAATTAGAAAGACTAATAATAGTGTTATGCTTTGTGTTGGTAAATAGATATTTTTATAATAAACTAGCTGTCTCGACACACGTTCTTCTGTCTTAACTATAAAATGGAATAATTAAATAGCTACACCTACAACTATAGCATATATCTACAACTACAACCTACACCTCTACATCTACAAAAATACTTACACCTACATCTACCCTTACCACCCTATTGAGGCCGGCCGATTTTTAAAATCAATTGTCATAATTAGTATTTTCCCTGCAATTTTAAATAATATTTCTCACCGTTTAAACATTTCCTGAACTGCTACAATTATTTCAAGTCCAAAATCAGCCAAATCGGTCCAGCCATTCTCGACATTTAGATAGCTATTGAAATTACAGTCTATTTTTATATAAAAAGAAGATTGATTGGTTAGTATAAACGTTACGCAAGTCTTGAAATTTAAATCGTGTCTATTATTATTACATCAAAGCTAAATTCTTCTATTTCTAATAATAAGGAATAAAAATAGAATTCCTGACCATATTCTATTACAACATTTAATATAACAAAGCAAATTATTTGCCTGTGGCGATTTTTCCTTTGAATGGATATATTGTGGCGGATAAAGTAAAAATGGGATAAAATATTATGAAATGATGTTATAGATGAGGCTAGCGTTATTGGCTGGATGTTTGTTACGATTTGTATAGGCATTGTCAAGTTTTTGTATCAGATTCATCATATTAAGTCGACCTATGCAAAGAACAAAGTTACATCTGCAAAATTCTTACTTTTTGCTCTAAGTTTTTCCTGATTGGCCTAGCCTAAAAAAATTTTTTCTAAAGATAATAAAAATAATCTTGTAAATAGGTATAAATGAATGTTTAGTTACTATTAAAATATAATCTAGATTAATATATAGTTATTTAGGTGTGTCTAGGTGACTATGTAACCATATGTATGCGTCATATGTTTAGATATAACTTTACTCCTGGGAAATCCTTCAGTGCTAAAAATAAATATAACTTGGTTCTACTTACTTTTTTTATCAGTTTCTTGATTTTTTTTATTTGAAATATATAATATTTGTTTCGAGCGTGTACTTTTCATTTATTTTTCTTTTAAACTAATGTTTTAATTAAACTTTGTCCAACATGTTTATGGGAGGCAAAATTAATATTATGTCCCTTTGTTCAATTCCTATTTATAAAAGTACGCACATTAAATTTAAAAGGATTTTACTAGTGTATTAAATGAGTTAATTTAGTACTAAATGTACAAAAAAAGCAATTTAGTTTTATTGTCATATATAACTTTGTTCTTTGCGTGAGTCGACCGAAACAAACATACGTTTCGGTCGTTTTTAACGCTTTAAATAATGTTATCTCTAGTTTAGGGACGTCTACGTATTGTTAAGACACCAAAATATATATTTCTTGATTTTAAAACAAGTAAAATTATAGAACGCACTTTTATTTTCTCTACTTTTAGGATATGTACCTACTATAATTATAATAGGTTGGGGAAAAAGTCTTTTCGCATTATAGTATGTATGAACTTGTCATAAAATATCTTGGGCTATACCAATTGTATCTGGCTGATTTTGGTATCATTAAAAAGTTTTAATTTTACAGAAGACAATTCCAAATTCAAATTAGGTAAATTTGAGATTTTCATTTGTTTTTCTTATTGTTAAAATGAGTGATTCTTATGAAGAATTTCGATACATTTTAAAATTTTATTACAAAAAAGGTAAAAATGCAACACAAGCCGCGAAAAAAATTTGTGATGTTTATGGACCTAATGCAGTATCTGTGATAGTAGCGCAAATTTGGTTTAAGCGTTTTCAATCAGGAAATTTTGATATCAAAGATGCACGTCGCTCTGGTCGCCCTGTTACGGACAAAACTGTTGCCATTTTTGAAAAAGTGGAGCAAGATCGGCATATTAGTAGTTACGATGTAGCTGAAGAACTGGGGATTGACCACAAAACGGTTTTGGCGCATTTGAAAAAAGCTGGGTACACAAAAAAGCTCGATATTTGGGTGCCTCATGAGCTCACTGAAAGAAACCTAATGAACCGTGTACTCATTTGTGATTCTTTATTACGACGTAATGAAACCGAACCATTTTTGAAGAAGCTGATAACTGGTGATGAAAAGTGGATCACGTACGACAAGAACGTGCGAAAAAGATCGTGGTCAAAGGCCGGTCAGGCTTCACAGACTGTGGCGAAACCCGGGTTAACTCGCAACAAGGTGATGCTGTGTGTGTGGTGGGATTGGAAGGGCATTATTCATTATGAGCTGTTACCGCCAGGCAGGACCATCAATTCTGAACTGTACTGCGAACAACTGATGAGATTAAAGCAAGAAGTTGAGAGAAAGCGGCCGGAATTAATCAACAGAAGGGGTGTGGTTTTTCACCATGATAACGCTAGACCTCACACATCTTTAGCCACTCAGAAAAAATTACGGGAGTTTGGCTGGGAGGTGTTAATGCATCCGCCGTATAGTCCTGACCTTGCACCTTCAGATTTCCACCTGTTTCGGTCGCTGCAGAATTCCTTAGGCAGTGTCAGGTTGACATCACAAGAGGACTGCCAAAACCACTTGTCGCAGTTTTTTCATCAGAAGCCCCAAAAATTTTATAGCAATGGGATCATGTACCTACCAACAAGATGGCAAAAAGTTATCGAACAAAATGGCACCTATATACTTTAGTCACTTGTAAATAAACTTTATAAAAAAAACCTTTTGAATTTTTATATAAAATGCGAAGAAACTTTTTCCCCAACCTAATATATTTGCATGTATTTCCAATATACAACCAAAATATTTTGTTAGGAACTTTCAGATGTCTTTGTGTTCTATTTAAGTACTTAAGTTTATCGTAATATTCTAAGGCTTTTCAGTGAATTTTATTTTTTATTTAATTTGTAGCTTTAAAAAAAGCTCTGTTGGTTTATTAGGCTATAAAATTTGTAATGTAGTTACTATAAACAAATGATAAACACGAATTTTCTAGGCAAGCTAAGCTGAATTCTATATCGTATGTATTAAAGTTCTTGTTTCCTTTACAGGGTTTCAGCACTTTAGACGTTTTTTGTAAGGTACTTTTCCCGGAAGGCGTAAGATGGCGTAAGACTCCTTCAATGCAAACGTTTTGTGTTTGTGTTCTTATGTTTTGTAAAATTGTTCCGCGAATTCGAGATAAAGTTTTATGACTGTAAAGACTCGGACACACCTAGTTATAACACGTACTTAGGTTTCAGTCACACCTAGGAACCAACCTTAAAATGGAAAATTTAGTTTTTAGTAACTTAGTAGACACACAATGTTAAAATCCTATTTAGGGTTCCGTACTCAAAGGGTAAAAGGGACCCCATTACTAAGACTCCACTATCCGTTCCTCTGTCAGTCCGTCTGTCACCAGGCTGTATCTCATGAACCGTGATAGTGAGACACTTGAAATTTTTACAGAAGACATAATATTTCTGATACCGCTATAACCACAAATACTAAAAACAGAATAAAATAAATATTAAAGGGGCCTCCGACACAACAAATGTGATTTTTTTGCTGTTTTTATAGATATTGGTACGGAACCCTTCATGCGCGACTCCGACTCGCACTTGGCCGGTTTACCATGAACACAATATTTTGTATAGATACGTATTGTCAGTTAATAATAGCCAACAATTTGTTACAAGAGCTGTAAGTAACGATGCATTTAAGTTGCAGTTGACTTCGGAATTTCTCATAAATCAGGTAACAACGTATTAACAAACTTCCAGTGCGATCGATGGTCAGACGGTAGAAACAGCTGCACGCTGGTGTGCTCCCTTTGCCTCCTGATTTCTATATGATATTATTATGCTCAAACCACTGACATAACTGCACGTAAATCTGGTAAGTATTGACAATCGATGGTCAGACGGTAGAAACAGTTGCAAGTTTTTGCCTTCTTTTTAGGCCAATGCTGATGATATGGCAAAGCTTCATAACGGATTGCATTGGAATCAGCTGTACTTTTTGTTTTCTAATATTCCTTGAAGGCTATATACTGGTCTACACAGTACACACAACTGAAACTATTAAACAGATGTGTTGGAATGCACGTAGATCACGCACGTCCTACCGAACAAGTTCCCGTTCGACCAGGCAGAAGATGAAAATCGCTCAACAGCGCCGTTGAATAGTGGGCTCACAAATATACTCACGTGTAAATACGTCGTTCAACCTCGTCTGCAGTCGTTGTGCTTACTTTCATTGCGTTTCAATATTTTGAGGCGTCCGAGAACAAAGGTGAATGTTTATAGCGGTGGTAAGCATGACGTAGAAATCCGATAAGAAAGGATTTTATAAAATTCAACCACTATGGATCAAATGCGAAACAACGTAACGCACCTAAAGACTAATTTTCGATGTTTCACATTATTCAATTATCCCGCCAAGGCTCATTGACTTTGTGATGGCGGGTCCAAATGAAGAAAACCAAGTAAAGCGCTGTAAGTTTGTAAACTTAGCAAGTTCAGGGGCAATGAATCAATGCAACATTTGACGTGTTTAATTCCCCGTTGATTTACGCATTAATTAGTACGGTCAGCATGGAAACTGAATTAGCGGCTCAAACTTCGCCATTCATTATTTTGACGACACTTTACTTTGACGCTTTCCTCCATATTTTGATTTATAATTTATTGAGCAACTTTGTAATCGAGGTTAAATTTTTATGGGCAACCATACTGGCGCCATAGCTACAAAAGTCCATAAAACTTCTAAGTATACAGTAAAATGTCTTCCAGGTATATTCAAGTAACAACTTTGAAAGTCAATGGTATAATAGTAAAATTATGCACACTTTGGTTAGTGGAGCTCCGTGGCCTAGTGGGTAGACCGTTTGGTTCGCACTCGAGAGAGTTCAGGTTCGAATCCCAGGTTGTGGCGTGTACCAATGAGACTTTTTCAGATCTCAAGTACATTAGGACATTATACGGATGCTCTAACGGTGAAGGAAAGCATCGTGAGGAAACCCGCACATGGTTGGCCCCAGACGTATTGACCAGTCATTCCTCTGGACTAGGCTATGTTGTGAGAATGCCGTATGTGCTTGGGCAATCACACGCAAACCGACTATCCCAAGCACTACAGTGTATATTTTAACCCATTTACCGCCGCCGTACGCAGTTGGGTACACCTATAAATTTAAGTGTAGAGTAAAATTGTTAATAATTAGAGTGATTATTTACAAGTTGCTCGATAAAAGGATAATGTTTTATTTAAACTTTAATAATAAAACAGGAATATATTTATAATTATAGTCACTAGCCACAAATAAAGTTGATAGATTTGGAGTTTGCACGTGTAAGGTTACTGTGTCGTATTTTTCGATGCCTAATTTTAAATATATTATGTTCATTTTACTATTTAAATTTATAAAATACACTTGAATAATTAAAATAAACATAAATTGATAGTTTTCAAACTTATATCTGCAAGGATATTGTTTGTAATACTCTGCCGTACCCAATTGAGTACAACGGCCGAATACATACAGCAATTTTTTTAAATATTTTTGTTATTTTTTATATTATTTTGTAATTAATAATAAAAAAAAAAAACTAACATAAGCTGTAACAAAATATGTTAATTAATAATAATAGATAGGTATTGGCAGTAAAACTATCGAATTTTGATTATGTCCTAGACAAATCAATACATTTTCGCAAAAGAAAGTAGGTTTTAGACATATACATAATAGTAAGCTTGTCCAAAAGCCTGGCTCTCATGTGCCATGAGTTGAGGCATACGTCAAGGGAAGTGGTAAAAATATTAACACGCTTTTCGATTTATTTTTCGAATTTAATGGATGGGATCGACTAATTTCAGTACAAATTTTACTTAAAATATGCTTAATTTACTTTTTAATGCTTTGGAATCAATTGAACAGTGTTTTATTTCTTTAAAACAATATATATTGATAGCAAAATAATGATAATTTTTTTTTTACAAAAATTACAGTAAATTGCTTGCACCCATAAAGTGCCATTGTACACAAATGAGTACACCCCCATATAGGGGGGAGGAATATTTTTTTTGAGAATTTTTATTATTATTGTGTTTATGTGGTTTATATTAAATAAGAAAATGTACATTTCATTCATTTTACTTTGCTGCCTTTAATTTGGCGGTTAATGGGTTAAGAGTGGTTACTTTGCTCGGAGAATACTGTATAAATCATCCATTCACGGATAAAAATACCTAAGTTTGGTTAGTGTGTTGGACTAACATGAGCCTTGTCCCCAGCCGCGCAGTAGTAAAAAGTTAAAAAACAATAACAAATACTTACAGCGTGGAGTCCAACAGATGGGCATAATATAACGTTTCGTGTAGAAAAAGGTCCCTTTACACCGTACAATACTCCCGGAGCCGGAGGGGAAGAAATAGAAAATTATTTACAAGTCTGTCCCGCTTATCACGTTGCGTCGGGGTGAATAGCGTGACGTATGGCCCGCGTCACGCTCAGTTAAATAACTCGGCTTTTTGTTGGCTGGACAAACGATGTTTTGGTAGATTTTTTTTTTGGATTTCCGCAAAAAAAAATGTTCATGGGATGGCTTTAAATATGATTTTTTGTTAGAATTTTATACGTCTTAGGGCTGATTTTTCAATCGTCAGATAACTCTTATCTGAGGAATAAATATGTAACTTTGACAGATTTTGTATGAAAAATCTGTCAATGTCACATATTTATTCCTCAGGTAAGTGTTATCTGACGATTGAAAAATCGGCCCTAAGGCGATGACCGTTACTTCACCACGCGTCATATTTAAATTGTATTCGGTAATTTACGAGTATATTAATATCAGGTAACTGTATAATGTTAATTATACAGGGTAGGTATAACCTACAAATATTTTTGCGGTTTAAGATTTAGGGCCTGTTTCACAAATAAATAAACAACAGATAGCTTCTTTGGATGTTTTGTACCAGTCGCTCAGACTCAGTATAAAGTAAGACACGACATAATATAATAAATGAACTATCCCTCACTAGCACTTGTGTCACCTCTTGTACCTATTTCTATTGGTAATGTTACGAACACACAAAGCACAAAGAAACTGTCGCCATCTGGCGTCAACCAATAAAACCACTTTGTATGAAAAAAGACAACGTGAAACCCCCTACACAATACAAGATGGCGCTACTGTGCGAACTTTCCAGAATAAATCCAACCCAGTCATGCGAGTCGGGAACTTTCTGGAATGGTCTGGGACTCGTGTCGGCTGATATAAATACGCCGCAGGAATGCGAACGAGTGGAGTTCGATTTGAACAGCGAAACAGGCGTGTTCGATTTAAACAGCGAAACAGGCGAGCAGTGGCGAAGGCTGCTTCTCCTTCATAGGGAAGCCGGAGCCTGTATAATAGGTAGGGATTTCTATGAAGGTTTGCAAAAGGTAAGTGACAAGGGAAGCCGATAGGAATGGAGTTATAGGAACCCTACGCCACTGCAGGCGAGTTTGATTTGAACAGCGAAACAGGCGATTTCGAAGTGAAAACTAGTGATCAAGAGTGATACTAGTGAGTGAAACCTACGACTTGGCTACGACATAGGACATCGTCAGTGCTTAGTGTTTCGACCTAGTACTTAGTGTTTGGACCTAATGCTTAGTATTTGGATCTAGTGCTTTGCGTTGCACCTAGTGCTGGTGAATAAAGTCTTCAAAAGAGTCAGCAGGTCTTTCTCTCCAAATCCTTCGAACCCCAACACGTAACAGTAATATAAACTTACAATTAAAAGATAATATGCTTCTCTTATGTCCTATATAGCATAATCGCATAAAATTAATAGAACAAGATTACATCGATATTGTCCCCATAAAAACGGCCATCATCCATCAAGCTGCTCAAAAGTAAGAAAGATATCAGAACGTAGTAACTATTGTCCCTCGCCCCGTGAGATATGAGCGGTGACGTTGACAGATCCCCGCGGCATAATGACGTCACAGGTATTGGACCTTAAAATGTCGGAACTTAACTATTGTGATAGATTTTTATACCTACTGTCTATTTTATGCTTCAGCCAGGACGTCTACGTTGAATCTCTTGGGGATTCTTCTTATGTTACAATGGAGATACAAATGATACAATTCATAGCATTACAATATGCTGATTAATTCATACATGTACGATATATACATTTAATATACAACTTATATAATAGAGGAAAATACTAATACATGTCTATGCTGTACATAACCTTTCGGCTAACTAAATAAACTATCACAGGCATCAAAGTGACAGTAAGAAGTTTGGCATTGACATAACAGTTATGTAACACTGTCGTCTTTTTTTATATGTATTATTATGGATGTTTTTCGTGACTACGTGCGCCCAAAAACAAATCCCGCGGGAACCGCAGCCTATTTGTTAATCCGGAGTCTAAATCTTTCGTCAAAATCCGCTCAGTAATTCCTGCATGAATCGCAATGGTATGGAATTGAAATTACTCAGGTACCCAAAAAAGTAGTTGAAATACCTACATTTAGAACATTTGCTAGCCTTGCCCTTGCATTAGGACAACTCAAAATATTTAAACACAAAGAAGCGACCGCAAAGACAGCAGACGTGATTGGACTACACGTAAGTGTGTGAGCGTATGATTCAACGGTGCAGTTATGGGATTTTCATCTTGTTTGATGTTCCAGCCAGGATCTCTACGTTGAATATCTTGGGGATTCTTCTTATAAGTTACATGGAGATACAAATGATACAAATCATAGCATCACAATATGTTGATTTATTACTACACGTACAACAGATACATTTAATATATAACTCATATAACAGAGGAGCATACTAATACATGTCTATACTATACATAGCCTTTCGGCTAACTGAATAAACAATCATAGGCATCAAAGTGACAGTACGAAGTTTGGCATTGACATAACATGCTCTTAAATAATTATCATGTTATGTAACACATCTATCTACTGGTATGCTGGCAATGGCTGACATTAATCGAACATTAAAAAAAACAATTATTTACTTCATTATTTAATTGATAAAATTAAATTTCATTTAGATTAGTCAATTAAAATACCAAGTCAGTCAATTCCAAGTCTGTACGTATGTTACTTATTCCGACGAGCCGGCGTTGATTAGAGCTAATCACCGCACATGAAGCGCACCATGCATACCGGATTACATGGACTTAATTGAGCATGGGAATTGGAGATGTTTGCGGCATGGCGATCACTTACTATCAGGTGGGCAAATGCCTGAGTTGCAAACATAATGAAGTTTTATGAACTATGAAGAACTGCTGGTTTCACAGTTTTTTGCATACCTATATCTTATTTATTTTCTTCTTACTTTATTTGCAGTAAGAATGGTGCGAGTTATTAGTGCAAATGTCAAAATTTGACATCTCTGTGGCTCAATGGTTCAGCGCTTTGGTGCTCAAGCCGGGGTCGCAGGTTCGAAACCTACCAAAGGAAAAAAAAAGTTTTTCTGTTTCCCTGGGTCATGGATGTGTATTAAATATATTGTGTATAATAAAAATCTTAAATAGAAAGTATAAAAGTATTAAATATGCTTCCCGTTGTCTGGTACCTGTGACACAAGTTCTTACTCTTACTCGTTCTATCTCGTTCTTCGGATACTTAGCACGGGGCCAGATTGACGTGGTGTGAAGCGTCCATAGATATTATTATTATTATTTACCGATATCTCTTATGCCGTATTTACCGTGCCGTGTTTAGTCACCAATCAATGAGGTAATCAGTGCGGATGCCTCGTTGATAAATTTTGACATTAGCCCTAAGGATTAACTGCATTCTTAAGTAGGAACTATAATATTTTTTTTAAATTATGTCAAATAAGTTCTGTGAAATGAACCAGGAAAGGAGCAGACGGATCGCCTGATGGTAAGCGATTACCGTCGCCCATGAACACTCGCGACACCAGAGGAGTTATACTTGTAACTCCTCTGGTTTTTGGTCCTTAAAATCCCGTAATCGTAATCGTATCGTAAATATCATCCAAGACCGACAAATAATTACAATCGTAATTTATTGTTTGTTACTTTTTAATTTATTCTGCTTGGAGAAATAGATCGAACTTATATTATATTATATCTCCTGTAACTTTTCGCCACCGTCCCACGCGACAACATTTTAATCCTCATCGCTTGGACGAGTGGCAGTCTTCTACCGTTCGCTTTGTAGGAGTTTACTGCCGCGTACACAAAAAAATGAGTGAATTATTATCACCGCGGTATTTCCAGATTACTGTGATCGTAGCGCACCTAATTCGCGGCCTCTCTGGTGTTTCCAGTGTCGATGAGCGATGGTTAACATTTTCCATCATTCGATCTGTTGGCTCGTTTGCCCTCTATTTATATAGAAAATACCTACTACTAGTTTTTCACCTACGCACACACAATACAGCACGTGTCTCATTACTAGTCGCTTTTTATAACCGCGTACAAATAACTAACCGCCTCCCTGAGGCTTTGTGAAGGATCTAATTAGTAATTAGTGTGTTTCGTGTATATACGTTGGATTCGTGCCTTATTTCAGCAATTCTAAGCTTCGTTGCCGACGCTATTGTGAGGCTGGAGATGGATTGGTAATCCTACTCCTATAATTATAAATTTGAACTATTTTTCTTCTGTCTTCAGTTTTCTCTGTACCCGATGCCAGTAGATATATTTCGAATGATTGCGCCCATTTCTTGAAATTCTCAGCATTATTGTTGATAATTTCGGTAGATATTTCAAGTTTTTGTACACCGTTTCCAGCCATTGTAAGGTCTTCACTTTTCTTTTTTTACCACCGTTTCTTTTCGAAAACGCCACACCCGCGAAGTTGTTGTTGAAGTACCCACTCTTCGGTTAATATTTTGTTTTTCTTTTTTATTATATTTTAGCTTCAGATCCCACTTCTGACACCATGTTTGATGTTCCAGCCAGGATCTCTACGTTGAATATCTTGGGGATTCTTCTTATAAGTTACATGGAGATACAAATGATACAAATCATAGCATCACAATATGTTGAATTATTACTACACGTACAACAGATACATTTAATATATAACTCATATAACAGAGGAGCATACTAATACATGTCTATACTATACATAGCCTTTCGGCTAACTGAATAAACAATCATAGGCATCAAAGTGACAGTACGAAGTTTGGCATTGACATAACATGCTCTTAAATAATTATCATGTTATGTAACACCTCCCTTTTCAAGAAGAATACAACTTAATATTTTGAACTATACAACTAGAAACTTACTACTATACATAACTAATCAAATTTTTCATGCATATACAATTTAGGACGTTTTATATTTCTACCAGATCTGGTTACATAATTGTTATTGGCTGGACTCTCCATAGGAACACAGTTATCATCATTAACACAATTTTGAACAGGACCGTTTCCGAGGTATGCCGAACTCATGGGGTCAACAATATCCATTAGGGGAACCACACTGTTATTTTTGCCAGCGCTCAGTTCACTACCAGAAAAAGAAGGAGAAGGATTTTTGTTTGTTATGTCACTTTTTCTCGGTCTAATGTGTCCTCTATTCCTCCTATAAACAGTACCATTTAAATCTACTACATAATAAGATCTACCGCATTTCAATTTCTCTTTAATAATTCCCGGCGTCCAGCAGGATTTGGGATTTCTTTTAAAAAAAATGTCATCCCCTGGCTGAAAGAAATATGACGTTTGCTTAGCCTTCCTGTCAAAATAAAAAGACATTCTGTCTCTGCTTTGTTTATAACACCTCTCGTATGTTGAAATTTTTACAATTTCAGGTTTTAATCTATTTTCTATAATAGGTAAGTTTATTCTCAAATTTCTCGACA
The DNA here is from genome assembly GCA_905404095.1 of Glaucopsyche alexis. NCBI lineage: Eukaryota > Metazoa > Arthropoda > Insecta > Lepidoptera > Lycaenidae > Glaucopsyche > Glaucopsyche alexis. Next base: position 2,265,101 of record FR990044.1, on the reverse strand, counting down.
TTAATAACTTCGCGGGGCTAGGAAAAGTTCCTTTAGCCGTGTTGCGATAGTGTAATAAAGCCAAATATATATCAGAATTATCTTGTTTGCATTTTCTTAAAATATTTTTTACTATCTTTACAGCGCTCTCAGCTTGCCCATTGGATCTGGACCAATAAGGACTAGTAGTTATGTGCTCAACATCCCAATCAACAAGGAAAGATCTGAATTTACATGAGTTGAACGGTGGACCGTTGTCGGATATCAATGATTTTGGGATTCCATGTCTAGCAAAGAAAGACTTTAGGTGTTTGACAACATTGTCTACAGTGTAATTTTTGTGCAACGAAGCTAGCTCAATATACTTGGAATAATAATCCATACAAACAAGGAAATTTTCACCGTCAAAATATAATAAATCTACACCGACTTGTTGCCAAGGCAGGTAACTCATCTCATAGCACTGCAACGGTTCATTAGTTGTGTTTGGCTTAAACTTAGCACATACTAAACATTGATCAATTAAATTTTTAATATCTACATTTATATTAGGCCAATAAACTGTTTCTCTAGCAACATTTAGCGTTTTATTTATACCCAAATGACCACAGTGAATCTTATCCAATATCTGTTTTTGCAAAGATTTAGGAATAATAAGCCTATTTCCCTTAAATAGTAAGTTATTCATTATATGTATTTCATTTTGAAATTCCAATATGGTTTCACTGAACAGCCTACTTTGTTTTTGCTGGAAGGCCAACCATTTTGAATGTAAGATTTAAGCAAATTTAATGATTCATCTTTATTACTTTCTGTTAATATTAAATTCAAATATGGCTTGCTCACAGATATGTTAGAAAAAATTGAATTTACATGAAATTCTAAATCTTGTTCATATTCAGGTATATAGATATCACTAAGTGATGCTCGTGATAATGTATCAGCTATGTACATATATTTACCAGGTACATGTATCACATCTAAGTTATAGCCTTGCAATGAAAGCATCATTGTTTGTAGCCTAGCAGGTACTTCATGAAGACGTTTTTTAAATAAATAAATAAGCGGTTTATGGTCAGTTTGTACAGTTATTCTACTGCCATAAATATATTGGTGAAATTTATTACATCCAAACTGTATAGCAAACAACTCCTTTTCAATTTGAGAATAATTTTGTTGTGAGCTTGTAAGCGTTCTTGAACTGTACGCAATGGGACGTTTGTTTTGCATAATGACGGCACCGACAGCATTCTTTGATGAATCTACCGACAAAGTCAAAGGTGAGTTACAATCATAATTAGCTAACACGGGCGCTTTGGATATGACCTCTTTTAATGAATTAAAGCATTCCTGACAATTATCATCCCATAGCCATACTACATCTTTTTTAAGCAAATTTCTCAAGATACTAGTTTTATCCGCAAAATTTTCTATAAAGGATCCTAAAAAATTTACCATGCCCAAAAATCTTTGTAAATCTTTTATATTTTTAGGAATGGGCATGTCTTTTATAGCTTTAACTTTCTCTGGATCAACTTTTATACCTTGTTTACTAAAAATATAACCCAAATATGCTATTTCTTCTAAAAGAAATTTGCATTTTGACTTATTTAACTTCAAGTTCATCTGTCTGGCTCTGTCAAGAAACATTTCTAATCTTTTATTGTGTATTTCAATTGTTTCCCCATATACTAAAATGTCATCACACCAAATTATTATTCCCTCAATGTCTCCGAATAAATCTATCATAGTTTTATAGAAAATTTCTGTTGCCGTGCTTATTCCGAAAGGTAATCTCAAAAATTTATATCTACCAAAGGGAGTTTGAAAAGTACAAAGGTCACTGCTCTCTTTAGTTAATTTTATATTATAAAATCCAGAAAATGCATCTAAATGTGAGAAATATGAGGCTCCGGACAATTTAGACCTTACTTCATCAATATTTTTAATGGGATAATGACATCTCAATAAGTTTTTATTTAAATTTCTAGGATCTAGGCAAACTCTTAATCCTCCATACTTTTTCATGGTAATAACTAAGCTACTCACCCAGAGAGTTGGTTCATGGACTTTCTGGATGATCCCCAATTCCTCCATGAGTTCGAGCTCCTTCCGCAACGGCTCCACCAGAGCAAATGGCACCTTCCTGGGTGGATCTATGCACGGCACAGCATCTTTTCTTAACACTATTCTGTGTTCGTATGGGAGACAGCCTAGACCCTGAAACACATCATTATACTTGATTACAATTTTGTCACAAGTTTTTTGATCTATTTTTAAGTTGAAATTTTTTAATATTAAATTTAGCTTTATACAAGTGGGCAAGCCTATCACAGTAGGACAATCTAAACTAGTTATCACAAAAGTAATACATTCAGGTTCTGTTTTGTTTTCAAAATTACACCATATGTTTGACACTGACAATATGGGAACTCTATTTCCACCATAAGCATAGACATTATATTTTTTACACTGCTCTTTGCTTTGCTTATCAAATTTAAGATTTAATTCTTTAAAAATTTTATAAGACATCATATTTATGTCTGCCCCAGTGTCAATTATACAATCTACATTCTTATTGTTTATTTTTAAAAAATAATGCCAGGAATTTTCTTTAATCAAATTTGTACTGGTATTTTGAGAATTTATGTTTTTAATATTGAATAACGCCCCAATAGTGAATCTCTCAGTATGAGTATTGTTTTGAGCAACACTCGATTCATCATCGAGACCCATTTTCCCTATTTCAGAAGCTATATTCCTGACACTATTCTTCTTTTTAAAACACAAATTGGTAAAATGTCCATATTTAAAACATGACCTGCATCTGTGCTTCCAAGCTGGACAATTGCGCGGACCATGGGCTGTGTTGCACTTCACACATTTTGCTCTGGATCCAGGTGTGGCTGATCTCGGTTGACCTTGGCGCGACGGAGACCTTGATTTTCTTCTTTTCTGATATGAAGTGGCCCGACGACTTCTGTGTATCTTGTATACTGTGGCTTCTTCTTCTTTCTTGTCTGTTGAATTCATTGATTCCTCGCTTTTTTGTGCCATGGTGAGGGTTCTACACAAAAGTTTGGCTTTTTCTAGGGTCAAATCTTGCTCTAGTAGGAGTTTCTGACGAAATTGCGAGAAGTTTGTGGCCATATTCGCAATAAGGATGTCCCTTACTAGGGAATCGCGGAGCGAACCAAACTCACAGGCATGACTTGCATTTTCCAATTCCATAAGAAAGTTGTCCAGAGACTCGTTAAACGTAAACGTCGAACGTAAAAAATTTGTGTCTTGCTACCGTCAGATTCTTCTTGGGTTCAAAATACTCGACGAATTTTGTCTTGACCTCTTGAAATGTAGCTTTATCTAGGTCCAAATTGAAGGAATTGTAGATATTTAGACCTTTTTCTCCCATGGAATGTAGCATTAACGCTATTTTTCTTCTGTCTTCAGTTTTCTCTGTACCCGATGCCAGTAGATATATTTCGAATGATTGCGCCCATTTCTTGAAATTCTCAGCATTATTGTTGATAATTTCGGTAGATATTTCAAGTTTTTGTACACCGTTTCCAGCCATTGTAAGGTCTTCACTTTTCTTTTTTTTACCACCGTTTCTTTTCGAAAACGCCACACCCGCAGAAGTTGTTGTTGAAGTACCCACTCTTCGGTTAATATTTTGTTTTTCTTTTTTATTATATTTTAGCTTCAGATCCCACTTCTGACACCATGTTTGATGTTCCAGCCAGGATCTCTACGTTGAATATCTTGGGGATTCTTCTTATAAGTTACATGGAGATACAAATGATACAAATCATAGCATCACAATATGTTGATTTATTACTACACGTACAACAGATACATTTAATATATAACTCATATAACAGAGGAGCATACTAATACATGTCTATACTATACATAGCCTTTCGGCTAACTGAATAAACAATCATAGGCATCAAAGTGACAGTACGAAGTTTGGCATTGACATAACATGCTCTTAAATAATTATCATGTTATGTAACACATCTATCTACTGGTATGCTGGCAATGGCTGACATTAATCGAACATTAAAAAAAACAATTATATTAAATAAAGCAATTGCTTACTTCATTATTTAATTGATAAAATTAAATTTCATTTAGATTAGTCAATTAAAATACCAAGTCAGTCAATTCCAAGTCTGTACGTATGTTACTTATTCCGACGAGCCGGCGTTGATTAGAGCTAATCACCGCACATGAAGCGCGCCATGCATACCGGATTACATGGACTTAATTGAGCATGGGAATTGGAGATGTTTGCGGCATGGCGATCACTTACTATCAGGTGGGCAAATGCCTGAGTTGCAAACATAATGAAGTTTTATGAACTATGAAGAACTGCTGGTTTCACAGTTTTTTGCATACCTATATCTTATTTATTTTCTTCTTACTTTATTTGCAGTAAGAATGGTGCGAGTTATTAGTGCAAATGTCAAAATTTGACATCTCTGTGGCTCAATGGTTCAGCGCTTTGGTGCTCAAGCCGGGGTCGCAGGTTCGAAACCTACCAAAGGAAAAAAAAAGTTTTTCTGTTTCCCTGGGTCATGGATGTGTATTAAATATATTGTGTATAATAAAAATCTTAAATAGAAAGTATAAAAGTATTAAATATGCTTCCCGTTGTCTGGTACCTGTGACACAAGTTCTTACTCTTACTCGTTCTATCTCGTTCTTCGGATACTTAGCACGGGGCCAGATTGACGTGGTGTGAAGCGTCCATAGATATTATTATTATTATTTACCGATATCTCTTATGCCGTATTTACCGTGCCGTGTTTAGTCACCAATCAATGAGGTAATCAGTGCGGATGCCTCGTTGATAAATTTTGACATTAGCCCTAAGGATTAACTGCATTCTTAAGTAGGAACTATAATATTTTTTTTAAATTATGTCAAATAAGTTCTGTGAAATGAACCAGGAAAGGAGCAGACGGATCGCCTGATGGTAAGCGATTACCGTCGCCCATGAACACTCGCGACACCAGAGGAGTTATACTTGTAACTCCTCTGGTTTTTGGTCCTTAAAATCCCGTAATCGTAATCGTATCGTAAATATCATCCAAGACCGACAAATAATTACAATCGTAATTTATTGTTTGTTACTTTTTAATTTATTCTGCTTGGAGAAATAGATCGAACTTATATTATATTATATCTCCTGTAACTTTTCGCCACCGTCCCACGCGACAACATTTTAATCCTCATCGCTTGGACGAGTGGCAGTCTTCTACCGTTCGCTTTTGTAGGAGTTTACTGCCGCGTACACAAAAAAAATGAGTGAATTATTATCACCGCGGTATTCCCAGATTACTGTGATCGTAGCGCACCTAATTCGCGACCTCTCTGGTGTTTCCAGTGTCGATGAGCGATGGTTAACATTTTCCATCATTCGATCTGTTGGCTCGTTTGCCCTCTATTTATATAGAAAATACCTACTACTAGTTTTTCACCTACGCACACACAATACAGCACGTGTCTCATTACTACGTCGCTTTTTATAACCGCGTACAAATAACTAACCGCCTCCCTGAGGCTTTGTGAAGGATCTAATTAGTAATTAGTGTGTTTCGTGTATATACGTTGGATTCGTGCCTTATTTCAGCAATTCTAAGCTTCGTTGCCGACGCTATTGTGAGGCTGGAGATGGATTGGTAATCCTACTCCTATAATTATAAATTTGAAGGATTGTGAGGATGGATGGATGGATGAATGTTTGTTACTCTTTCACGCAAAAACTACTGAACGGATTTCGATGAAATTTGGTATGGTAGTAGTTTAGGCACGGGATTAAACCATAGTCTACATTTATGCCGTAAAAGTACAGTATTACCATGGGCACGGGCGTAGCCAGGTTTTAGTTTCGGGGGGGGTTCAAGAAAATAAAACAACTACGGGGGGGGGGGGGGGGGTAGTATCAAAGTTCTGATTTAGGCTGTTGATTATTTTTCTAAAATAACTTCAAAAATCATCTTTCAGATAGGGTTAATGGGGCGGCAAAATATGTTAATTGGCATCGGCAAAATTTCTAAATACGCCTCTGTATATTGGTCAGACCTCTGTATTATATATACCAGCCGGCGCATTTCGGGGGGGGTTTGAACCCCCTAAACCACCCCCCTGGCTACGCCCATGACCATGGGATACCCGATGTGAAAAGCTAGTTATTTATACACCTTTGCTTCATTGAAAATTCCAATAGGTTTTCCAAATAATTGTTATATAACATTGTTAGGTATATGTTAGCTTAGCTAACTTTAACGATACGATGCGTCGCACGCCTCGTTGTTTTTATGAAAGCTACATATAAAAGTGCCGAAAGCCATGTAGCGGAAATAGGTGTATCTACTGTTCTTTGTCTCAATAATATTATTCCAAATACATACACAACTTCAAAGCCCTCAATATACTTCGGTTTTGCGGAAGTATTTTGTGAGTTTCGAATTTTATCGGAGCCTACATCAAAACTGACGTTTTCTTTGTGAACTCCAGTCACAAGCTGAATATGATTTGATGGACACTTTTACGATCGTTTGGAAGAATATTCTTTTATTAAATATTAAAAGTAGGTATGTATAGACACTAATATTTTCAAATTATAAGTATTTGAAAGTGTCATAATTACCATCGTTTAATCGCTGCTGGCAAACCCTACAGCTAAACTAGCACCACAAGAAGAAGAATAAGAAGAGGAAGTAGAACTTCATTAGCAAAACACAAAAGCTTAACGTCGAACGATCAATTTACTTTGCCGCGAATTTCAAAGACGGTTTAAGTGCAGAGTAATGAATACCAGAGACAGCGTGGGGTTAACAGGAGCTCAATCAAGTCTGTACAAAATTAATATGCCGGTCATTAAGTAGCCATTACCCTAATAGCTGCCGGCAAAAAACTGGCCACCTGCGCTCACAGCTTACAACTACCCGCCGCAAGGTGCTAAATTATTATCCAAGTGTTCTAGAAACTAGTAGTAGTTTAACTCTATTTCTGAACATGAAAACGATTTAAATAAGGTTCGAAATCCTGTAAATTTAAATTATTTACAATATTAAAATGTAAAACAATTACAGACAACACATTAAAGTTTATATATAAATATTGAGTAGTCTACTTTATATCTGTGCCAATGTTCATCAAAATTGATCTAGTAGTTTCGGAGCCTATTCAACGCAAACAACAAAGAAACAAACAAATATTCCCTCTTTTTAATTTAAGTATGGATTTCAATAGAACCGTCTATGAAAATCTAAAATTTTATCATAAAAGGAAATTGCCACCAACATTGCTGATGCTGTCAATGTATCTGGTCAATATTTGGACGAAGCTGCTGTTGAATATTACAAAATGCTTTGGTCCAATGCAAGATAATGGTTAGCTTCTTATTATATTGATGCGGTTAATAAAAATGGACGCGGCAAATGTTTTCACGAAAATATTCAATATTATTTCAAATTTGTCATGGCTTAATGTAATTTACTTTATTTATTATGTACACATCAATTAAGTATAATACAATAAAGTAACAATATTAGCAAAATATAAGATACATTTATTGTTAAGTAAAATGTAGGATAGGTGAGCTTTACACGGGTACACAATCCAAAGGAAAATGATTTAAATGGTATTTCACCTCGAGATATTTTATTTAATAATTAATAATTGATCATTTTTCAGCTTGTAGCCGCGAGAGACCACGAATATTTGGGGGTCCATTCAATTAAAAACCCAACCAAGAGTATACCAGGGTCCAGGAGGGGTCCATGTCTGAGGAGGGTTCCGTAACTATCAACGTGCAATAGATTTTCTTTTAATTACTACGAAAGTTATTGTCCGATGTCGCTCAAAATAATTTTCCTAAAGAGTTTCTAGTGTGATGATAACTTATAAGTGTCTATCACAACCTTTTCAACGATACTACACACGATGGGGAATAATAAAAAAATACTATTCATCCCCACTTCCACCCCCCAATGTATGGAGAGCCACCCCTAAAATATACAATTATTGTTTAACGATGCCAAAACTGAAATCTACATACAATTTAAAACTATACCAAATAAGGTCATATATATAAATTTATATTTACTTAAGTTAGGGCAGATAGACAGATAGACAGACGGACAAACAGCGCGGATCTATAAGGGTATCTTGACTACTACGGAACCCTAAAGGCTAAAAACTACCGCATCCATCGTTTACAGTGATTTCCAATTTGCATCGCATTTGACCACTATTAACATTTTAATCAGTAATTTACATTAATTACGCAAATTAATTCAGAATTAGCCGTAGGTGCCGCGGTCCCTATTATGTTAATCGCGTCCCTCCTGATTTTGTTTACAATCACTTGTTTAAGCGTTTACTTAAAATTCAAATTTGTAGGTACTAGGTACCACTCAAAATTTTTGCTAGTCCCGACATTTTCATAAATATCTACCGGTAACGTTTGGTTTGTATGTTGGTGATTATTAATGTATTGTAGGTACAGCTTGCACCAGACTAGTCAATAGTCATGTATAATAATTGCACAGTCTGAACTCTGATGTCACATATCTGTCAGATGCCTAGGAGCAGCTCAAAACGTGACGCGGACCTACATTTTACTAGATTTACACTCTCGCGCGAGTGGCGAGGCGAGGCCCGAAGTGAGTCGCGAGGCGAGTGTGTAAACGTAGTTCGCCTCGAGACGAACTACGTTTACACACTCGCCTCGCGGTCGCGACTCACTTCGGGCCTCGCCTCGCCACTCGCGCGAGAGTGTAAATCACTTATAAGATATTGTTATTATGCTAGCCTGTTGTGTCCCGCTGCTTGGCAAAGGCCTCCCCTCTTTTCCTCCATAAATCGCGATCCTTCGCTATGGTCGGCCAGTTCTTAACAAAGGCATCTTATTCGTCGCGCCACCTTCTTTTGGGTCTACCTCTGTTTCACCGTCCAGTCGGAGACACATGCCACGCCCAACGCTATTAATTAAAACATTAGTTTGAAATATAAAGTAAATGAAAAGTACACGCTCGAAACAAATATTTTTTAAATTAAAAAATCAAGAAACTGATAAAATAAGTAAGTAAAACAAAGTTATATTTATTTTAAATAGCACTGAAGCTTTTCCCAGGAGTAAAGTTATATCTAAACATATAACGCATACATATGGTTACATAGTGACCTAGACACACCTAAATAACACCTAAATAACATACATACATATAATCACGCCTTTTTCCCGTAGGGGTAGGCAGAGGCCGCCTCTTTCCCGTAGGGGTAGGCAGAGACCACTTCTTTCCACTTGCTACGATCCTTACACACTTGTTTCGCTTCATCCACTTTCATTCTTAACCATCCATTCCTTCTCTTACATTCAACGTAGCGAAGCGGCTCTCCATGGGCCACTTTTCGCCTCCGCGAGAACGAGACGTGATGGGTGGCGAGCCACATCGCCGCCATTTTGGATAATTAAATTATTTTTATGATTATCCATTGCGTTCCCACGGATTGGTGGAGAGGGTAGGAATAGGGAAAGGGAAGGATAGGTGGTGTGGAAAGGAAGATTGGTAAGTTAGGTAGGGAATAGGTAATGTAGGATATTACCGCCCAGGAGGGCAAGGGATAGGACAGTAATAGCTAGGGAAGCCGGGGTCGCGTACCCGTATACTTATACCACAACTACCGGACAGGTAAGTTGGGATGAGTATCCCATGACATACAAATAACAATCGATTAATTTAAAATATATTTTAATAGTAACTAAGCATTCATTTATACCTACTCGTATTTAAAAGATAATTTAAATATTTTCGGGCTGTACCAATCAGGAAAAAAGTTAGAGCAAAAATTTACCAAGTCAACTTTCTTTTCGCTCTCCTGTAAAGTAAGGATTTTGCAGATGTAACTTTGTTCTATGCATAGGTTTGTTCTATGCATTTGACGACCTCTGTGGCTCAGTTGGTTGATCGTGTTGGTGCTTAAGCCGGGAGTCGCGGGTTCAAATCCCGCCGAAGGAACAAAAAGTTTTTCTGTGTTCCTGGGTCATGGATGTGTATGAAATATGTGTATAATATAATACAAATCTTAAATATGTGTATAGCATAAAAAGTATTAAATATATTTCCGTTGTCTGGTACCCGTAACACAAGTTCTTCGAGAACTTACCACGGTATCAGATTGACGTGTGTGAAGCGTCCATAGATATTATTATTATATTATTATTGTTATTATTATTATAGGTCGGGTATCTTCTTGTGTAATGAATAAAGTTCAACGTTCAATAGCTATTTTAAAAATGCAGCGCCGCGTCTTGTATCCTTTCGTTTCGGTGTGAACTGACCCTTACACTTTACAAATGCCATAGTTAATGGACGTGTCTAATAATAAATGACATATTTTTGGTCGGTACCTATCAGAACTTTCATAATTATAAGGTAGGCTGTTTTAGGAATATAGTGGGATTTTCATACACGAATTTTCATACACGTATTTGAAATTATTGAAACGAACACAAAACCACAAAAGTCGATACTCTCGATTTCATTTCCTGCAAATCGCACTACCGGCGGAATGAAATATTCGGGTGACATAAAAAAGATCGGGCGAGACTACGCCTCTCTTCCGCTCATTCTTTGGTGGAGGAAATTGCCGCCATACATCGAGACTTATCTGTAGATCTATTTACAGAATCTCTCCTTTCCGGTGCAATTGCAAGTTCACAACTTCACACTTCGATGGACTTTATACGAATATCCTACTTTAAAATATGATTCAATACAAGTCCACTCTTAACTTGTAAAATATCATGAGATTGATAAGAGATGGCGCTGTCTAAATGATATGCATATTGATCGTAATCTTGAAATAAATTGAATTTATAAATTGAAGTTTTCTGAACAATAAATGCTAGCCGTAAATAGATAATGTCAGGGAATCTAATTCATAAGCAGGTTGAATGTTGTCATAATTTATTCGTATTACGATAAGATGGCAAACTGGCATGGCATTGACAATTATTGTATTGTGACTGCATAATACAATTAAATGTTAAAATAAACCGGTCAAGTGCGAGTCGAACTCACACACCGAGGGTTCCGTACAAACCTGTAGTGATTTTGTTACAGCTTAAAGATATTATAGACCTGAGTATTTGATATGAATATTAATTTAATACCTCTACGCGTTCATAAGGAAAGGGGTAGTAAGTTTAAAATTATTTCAAATATTTTTATTATATGATGTAATTAAAAATTTACAGTTTTCGAAATGTTTTCTTTATTTGTGCTATAAGAGGTTGCGGAAATTTCAAGATTCTGAGTTCACGGGAAGTACCCTGTAGGTTTTGATTCCCTTGTAACTGTCGAATATTTGCGGAAATTTGCGGCATAAGCGGCTGTATCTTTTGATTACGTTGAATTAGAAGTTTGATTTTTTCAAAGCTCCAATAACCAATAAGGAACAGTAGTATTTGATATAAATTCTAGCATAATACCTCCACGCGTTCCTGAGAAAAAGGGTCTTGACAGACAGACGGACAGACAACAAAGTGATCCTATAAGGGTTCCGTTTTTTCCTTTCGAGGTACGGAACCCTAAAAATATGAAAAATTGTTAAAAATATTATATAATTATGATTTTTGTATCAAAATTTTCCAGAACCTCTTCACCCAAAATTAACAAAAAGGGTCATGTTAGGATTATTTATCTGCTTTTTTTCGTTTTACGTACTTTCGCGTGGACTCTAGAGATTAAAAAATATTATAGAACTACACGATAGATACTGATTATGATTAAATAGCAATTAGACGATGTACAAGTCGCCGGTTACCGCAGCTTTGTTACTTTTAATGAAGTTTGTTGTTAGCCCTCGGATACTTGACCGAACACCTCAGACTTGATACGCAATTCGAGGATCCTTACAGTGTAGTCACATCATCATCATTATAAGTCAGCTTGTCAGTTACCATTGCGATGGCGGTATTTTCATAATACTGTGGGAATTGTGGTGGCAAGCCCCAAAGGGAGATCTCCGACCGAGCGAGGTGGTATGCCCGGTCAGGCCGAAGCCCACTTGTAATCATTTCAGCAGTCGTACCTATATATTATACTTTCCGAGCTCAGAAACTTCGATAGCGCGATTCAGGACTGTGCGCTGATTTGTCCGCCACAATACGTAGCTGTCCCGATACATATTGTTCTGTTTTAACTATGAAGATACATAATATAACGAAATAGGGGATCGGACTACATTTGAAATATTTAGTTTCGTTAATATATTCAGAAATATTGAGGCATTACTACTTGGTAAATGTAAAAAAATATATTATTATAATATGTGTAGTTTACTAATTAAATACATTTAAAAAGTACCAATTTTATTTTTTTTGTGAATAACAGTAAACTAATGAGTTTACTTACATCATATACATTCATTATGGCAAGTATGAACTCAAATGCACGTACATCGGAAATATTTACAAATATATTCCTGCGGCCGTATACTTCATACACTTTAACCTACAAGTGACATCACGTCTTGTAGGTTAAATTTAGTATGGAGCGTTTTTACGAGACTCGCGAATTTTTTTTTATACAAATTGCTGTACCTTTGAAAATATTGACTTTTGATACACAGTTTCTTCTGAGAAGTTACTCATATTTAAGAGTACTTTTCATATATACAATAAAAAAAATCAGTCCGCTTGCCTATTGGTAAACTGTACGCACCTATACATTTTTGGCAGTCAAGTAAGTGACGTTGAACACAGTGAAAATATGGGAAAATGCGATCGTCGTTTTTAGTATTTTCCCCAAAAAAAATCCCATATTTTTAACCACCTAAACCCACAATCATTTCAAGAACAAAATTAGCCAATTCAAAATCGGAGTCAAAGAAAAAAAATCGATGGTATTATGTCTTTTCTTTCGTGCAACAATATATCAGTAATTTTGACCCTATTATGTCAGTCCAATCTGCAGTTCAGTATATATAATTTTTTGCTTTGTTTGAAAATTTGGAATGTGATGGATTCAAATCCCGGCCAGATAAATATTACTCTGATCCATTTTTTTTAATTATCAGAACTCCAAGCAAAGCTCTTTTACTTTACTGCTGTTCAGTCAAAAGAGATGTTCTAGAAATGAATGAGGCGTGGGCCAGCACTATGTAGGTACACTATATGTAAATATAGCTACTTACTTTACTATAATTAGTAAACATTTACTATTCTTTATTTTGTTTCTGAATTACACTTCGTTTCAATGTACATTTAAATTGACTTCGTCAGGGAGAGCAACACAACGTAAAATAAAACATAGCGGATCAGGATGATAATTAACCAAAGAATGTAATTTTGACAATGACGTGGCTTTTATCGTATGACATTCAAGAAGACGTCTCTTCCTAAAACTATCAACTACGTCAAAAGTCATGTCCAAAAAACTGTCACGGCCGCTCTAAAAATAGGGTTATCGCAGGTTAAAATACTTTTCAAATAACCATTTTAGTACGTATGTAGATGTACCCTTCTTCAAAATATATTTTGTATTTTTATGAAATTCCCAATTATTTTTTTCTAGTTACCTATGTAGTGTACATAGATCTGGCCCAAAATCAATCATCTCCTTTGTATATAATAATATTAATATTATCTTTGATATTCATATTTTTAAAGGAAAACTAATGACAAGACTATGTCAATGTTTAGATTTTTCAACAAAGACTTCCAAACTCAAGATAGGCTATGACCGTACATTTGACAGATCAAATCTTCATACATTATAAAGTTACGCCATCTTGGTTTTCACTATACTTCAAATGTCAGCCATTATGTTTTCATCATATTATATCAAATATCAAAATGGCCACAAAAATCTCAAGAGTGGGGCCATTTAACTGGAGACACTTTATGCCTCAACATGCCTCGTCTATAATATATATGAGTACGTATTAGGTTGGGGAAAAAGTTTCTTCGCATTTTATATAAAAATTCAAAAGGTTTTTTTATAAAGTTTATTTACAAGTGACTAAAGTATATAGGTGCCATTTTGTTCGATAACTTTTTGCCATCTTGTTGGTAGGTACATGATCTCATTGCTATAAAATTTTTGGGGCTTCTGATGAAAAAACTGCGACAAGTGGTTTTGGCAGTCCTCTTGTGATGTCAACCTGACACTGCCTAAGGAATTCTGCAGCGACCGAAACAGGTGGAAATCTGAAGGTGCAAGGTCAGGACTATACGGCGGATGCATTAACACCTCCCAGCCAAACTCCCGTAATTTTTTCTGAGTGGCTAAAGATGTGTGAGGTCTAGCGTTATCATGGTGAAAAACCACACCCCTTCTGTTGATTAATTCCGGCCGCTTTCTCTCAACTTCTTGCTTTAATCTCATCAGTTGTTCGCAGTACAGTTCAGAATTGATGGTCCTGCCTGGCGGTAACAGCTCATAATGAATAATGCCCTTCCAATCCCACCACACACACAGCATCACCTTGTTGCGAGTTAACCCGGGTTTCGCCACAGTCTGTGAAGCCTGACCGGCCTTTGACCACGATCTTTTTCGCACGTTCTTGTCGTACGTGATCCACTTTTCATCACCAGTTATCAGCTTCTTCAAAAATGGTTCGGTTTCATTACGTCGTAATAAATAATCACAAATGAGTACACGGTTCATTAGGTTTCTTTCAGTGAGCTCATGAGGCACCCAAATATCGAGCTTTTTTGTGTACCCAGCTTTTTTCAAATGCGCCAAAACCGTTTTGTGGTCAATCCCCAGTTCTTCAGCTACATCGTAACTACTAATATGCCGATCTTGCTCCACTTTTTCAAAAATGGCAACAGTTTTGTCCGTAACAGGGCGACCAGAGCGACGTGCATCTTTGATATCAAAATTTCCGGATTGAAAACGCTTAAAGCGCAAATTTGTTGCGCTACTCTCACAGATACTGCATTAGGTCCATAAGCATCACAAATTTTTTTCGCGGCTTGTGTTGCATTTTTACCTTTCTCAACCGACTTCCAAAACACAGGAGGAGGTTTACAATTCGTGTGTATGTTTTTTTTTTTTTTTTTTGTGTGTATGTTACACGATTACTCAGCCGTTTGTGGATCGATTTTAAAAATTCTTTTTTTGTTGTAAAGGATTGACTCCTGGATTGGTCCCATTGTCATCAAATGGAAGATCTGGTGATGGGATCCATGAGGAATTGAGAGAAATCCTCAAAATTTATAGGGACACCGATAGTGATTTTGACTTTTTTTGAAGTAACTCGAGCAAATGCTACCAAAAAGTGAAATGTTGTGCCAAGGTATACCCTGGATCCAAAATCACTGAACGGCATTTCTCAGTCTTTGAAGATATACGTTTGAAAATTTCAGCAATGTTTATAAAACTGCAAGCAAATGTCAGTATTAAATAATAATTATCATCACCACAACCATCATAATCACACCATACATCATGATAAATTATGATGATATAGGTATTTTTCATAGTATTTTACACCGATATCGATTTCTTTGAACATTCACAGCTACTAAAAAGTTAAATGTTGTGCCAAGGTATATCAGTGTACCCAGGGATCCAAAAGGGCTGAACAGCACTCCTCAGTCTTTAAATATACACGTTTGAAAATTTAAGTATTGTTTATAAAACTGCAAGCAAATGTTACTATTAAATAATCATCATCATCACCACCATACACCTTGATATTTTGTTGATATCTAGGTGTTTCTCATAGTTTTTTTTACACCGATATCGATTTCTTTGAACATTCACAGCTACCAAAAGTGAAATATTGTGCCAAGGTATACCCTGGATCCAAAAGCACTGAACGGCATTTCTTAGTCTTTAAAGATACACGTTTGGAAATTTCAACGTTGTTTAAAGAACTGCAAGCTTATGCCACTTTTAAATAATAATCAGCATCACCACCACCACCATCATCATCATCATAGCATACAAAATGAAACATTATGACGATATAGGTATTTTTATAGTATTTTACATCGATATCAATTCCTTTGAACATTCATAGCTACCAAAAAGTAAAATATTGTGCCAAGGTATATCCTGGATCCAAAAAGGCTCAACAGCACTCCTCAGTCTTTAAAGGTACACGTTTGGAAATTTCCGTATTGTTAAAAGAACTGCAAGCATAGGTGACTATTGAATAATCATCATCACCACAATCATCATCACACCATACATCAATATATTATGTTGATATAGGTATTTCTCATAGTATTTTAAAGTGATATCGATTTCTTTGAACATTCATAGCTACTCAAAAGTAAAATGTTGTGCCAAGCTTGTATACCTTCCTACTAAAAGTGTTACATTTTGATAATGATAATAAGGATAATCATAACTATGGCATCCACGAGGAATCGAGGAAACTCTTAAAAGCAATGTTTATGATCATTAAGTTTTCTAAACATTTTTTTAATTTCCCGGCAACTTTTTCTGTCAACACAATACACGAGATTTATGAAAATTTGTCTAGCAGTTCATGCAATGAATGACCAAGACAAAAGGGGCTTATTTTTGTAGCTTCAGCGGGATGGTAGAATGGTAATACGTTGTTTACGAATTGGCCTCGGGTTCGAAACCCGGTTTTTGTGATTCTTTTTATTTCTTTTCTCAATTTTATTTATTTTTAAATATTTCATCGTACCACTAAAACTCCGAACAAAGCTCGGTCTCCCAGGTACTAGTTAATAATATTATAATATCACTGAAAAGAAAAAAATAAAAAATATTTTAAAAAATATAAAAACCGACTTCCAATGTATAAATAACATTCTTAAAATCACTAAAAAGTATGAAATAATTCTTAATGTCGAAATAGTTCCATTTAAATTCTGCTAAAATGTTACTATTTTTCTACTCAATCTTCTTATTTTTGAAGTCGGTACCAGCCCAAATAATTGTATTTTAAACCCTTCAATAAAAAAGATCATTAATTTTAACACAACTACGTCCTTATATATAAGTATAAATAATATTTTAAAGAACTCACGTTCAAATTGGCTGGTACCGACTTCAAAAATAAGAAGATTGAGTAGAAAAATAGTAACATTTTAGCAGAATTTAAATGGAACTATTTCGACATTAAGAATTATTTCATACTTTTTAGTGATTTTAAGAATGTTATTTATACATTGGAAGTCGGTTTTTATATTTTTTAAAATATTTTTTATTGTAATAAAATTTTAAAATGTATCGAAATTCTTCATAAGAATCACTCATTTTAACAATAAGAAAAACAAATGAAAATCTCAAATTTACCTAATTTGAATTTGGAATTGTCTTCTGTAAAATTAAAACTTTTTAATGATACCAAAATCAGCCAGATACAATTGGTATAGCCCAAGATATTTTATGACAAGTTCATACATACTATAATGCGAAAATACTTTTTCCCCAACCTATTATATAATATGTATATGTTTTTAGATTATAAAATTTATGACTGTACAGAAAAAAAATACTAATTGTTTCAATAATATAATTGTGAAGCATTTCAAGTCATTATTTGGAAGGACCTTCTAGAAGGCAAAAACAACTGCTATAATATAATATAAGAAGACAAGCAGAAGATATCGTCAAATATATCATTGAAATTGAGGCCAAAATTATATAACCATTAGCAGCATTGCAAAAAACATTTACAAATCGTGGTATAAAATATCCATCTATTTATTTATTGGTTATCTTTTCCTAGCTCAGAGTACGCGTTACCGTACGAGGAGGCCGCTAGTGGGCGCATAAATCTCCTAAACGGCAATGCAAATGTTCTCAAGCCTCCGTTTTTATATCGATCCTGTGCTTATAGTTCCGTATTACAGAAGTTCTCCAGTTAAAATAACAAAAACTTTCCTTTACAATAAGAAGCGATTGTATGATAACGGTAGTTTCGTTTAGTTGCTTTGTTTATGCGATTTTTGTTTCTACACTAATGTTATATAGGTAAAGATAAATATTTTGATTCTTTGTCCGTTTGTTTGCATTGAATAAACTCCGAAACTATTGTTACGTTAGTAATATATATTCTTTGCTATTGTACCGATTTTGATAAAATTTGACAGAGATACCTATAGAGCAGACCATGGGGAAGGACATACACTACTACATTTTATTGCAAAAGATATATGTACGATGCTAGCGGAATTTATTTTAGCGCGCATGCAGTTAACATCAATTCTCTATGTTCTGGAAGTATTTTTTTTTTTCGATTAATTATATTTTTAAATATCCTATTATACTGCGCTTTTGACCATACCTACTATAGTCAAAAGCGCATAGCAAGTGACTAATTCGATGTGTTATTTTGTAAGTAAGTTGTATACAAAATTAGTAAAATATTTCATTCGTCTCGTATTTATATCGGCTCCCGGCAGTGCACTCTTCAACAAAACGTCCATCAATTCATAACTAGTCGTTTTGGTATTTGGCTGGGCCAAGGCGAAACTTTTGCGAAGTAACAGAACAAAGATCTTCGGATGACACACTTCCTTTGTATTGACTTGCTGAAACAAAGATTTAGTGGAACGCAATAAAACACGGCGCGTATCGGCACAAATAATAAACTCGACCAAATCGAGTGGCCTGAGTTATGTGAAAACTTGGCCTGATACCGCGCGAGCTACTCACATACACGGATATAGAGAGGACGGATAAGACTGATTTTATAGGAGTCATTAGAAATACCATTGATTAGCTGTAGTCAATAGACTACAGCTAATCAATGGTATTTCTAATGATTCCTATAAATTATATGTAGGTATCCATTGGCCATTCATCCGTGATTGGATGATTTACCGCCCGACAGTCTGTCCGAGTATAATCCTACTACTATTATAAATAGATAGTCGTGGTGTATATTAATATAATCTACACATCTATACAGATAAATAAAATTGATGTGTCTGTTTGACTGAATGCATATGAAAGTATATTCGGTACTCACAATAAATTATAGTTTTTAAAATTTTTGTCTGTCCGTTTGTCTGTCTGTTTGTCTGTCTGTCTGTCTGTTTGTTCCGGCTAATCTCTGAATCGACTGAACCGATTTTCACTGGCAGATAGCTGATGTTATAAGGCTACTTTTATTTTAGGGTTCCATTTCAAAAATAGGTTTCCATATTGTCCGTTAGTTCTATGCAAACAAAATTTCGGGCATCAGGTATGATGCGTGTATTGTTGAAAATATAATTATATCAATTGTCTGATACCCGTAACATAAGTTTTGCTTATATTATATCACGTCGATCTAATCGATCGACGTGATATAATATTATATTATTTAATTATCTATTATTAATGTCTGTATATATTGTATGTGTGTGTGTGTGTGTGTGAATAAAGAATTTGAATAAATGTGAAAGTTTATGAGGATGAATGGATGTTTGGAATTTGTTATGATAGTAGTATAGGTTCTGGATTAAAACATAGGCTACTTTTAATCCACAAAAAGTAGAGTATTCCCGTGGGATACTTACTTGATACAATTTGATTGACGTGGGCGGAGCCGCGGTGTAAAGCTGAAAAAAATCATCCAATCACGAATGATTTGTCATTGTTGGTAAACACATGTTTTCATAAGTACCTTACGAAATTTTACGAAATGTGTACACGAACCTAGCATTAAACTTGTGACTTTACTTGTAACGTTATATGACGCCTTTGACAAACAAATAGTCTCTTACCTTAGCGCACCTTCTCCGTTCCATCGTGGGTAAAATGTCACGCTTAACATATTATTTCAGGACTACAATATTTGTAAAAGCCACATCTAGAGAACACTCTCTATATCTTACTTTTGCCGCCATAAATAATAAGTGAGCGACCGGAGGCGCCGCGGCTGCGAACAAAAAGTAACAAACATCCCTTAAATAAAGAAAACAACAGCATGTGCGAGCATCTGTCGGTGCCGCACGCGCCCGCGCAGCACTTGTCTATTTACAGGATTAACACGCATCAAAGTTCAGGATTAGCATGCTTAGTATAATACCGTAGTAAGTGCTAAGTTTCAGGATCACTGATGAGTTATCAAAACTCATAAATAGCTGCAGCTTTTTGGAAAATAATAACATGATTATATTGCATAGGGTTCGTTGTAAGAAAATTTGTTCCGATAAAGTTTCTAAAATGTGTTTCATCTTGGCTCATGGATCTAGATTTAACTACTAAGACTTAAAATGGAAAACAGGCTATTACATTGTGTACCTAAAGCGAAACTTCACGATCGTCGGAGTTGCAATAGATTATATGCATTTGTTTCAAATCAGCAAAATAGGCAAGCGGAGATTTTTTTATTGCATATATGAATAGTACAAGAGTACTATTCATATATGCAATAAAAAAATCTAAAAAATATTTAAGATAAATATGAGTAACTTCTCAGAAGAAACCGTATATCAAAAGTCAATATTTTCAAAGGTACAGCGATATGTATAAAAAAATTCGCGAGTCTCGTAAAAACGCAGTATTTAATTTAATAAAGTCAATTTTGTATTTATCTTCATACATTTTCAACTGCTTTGTCTTCACTCGTGGATGGTTTTTTGTATAGTGCGTTGCTCTTCAACGATCACACTTTTGTGATGACTGTATTTCGTCAACGGTTGATTATAGATATGCTACTGCAAAGACAATATTTCCTAGGCTCCTAGCTTATCATACTTTTCGCAAACCCAATAAAAATGTATGTTCCCCAGGTATAAAAAAATATGAATAGTTTAAGAATATTCAATGAAATTGTACTCTACAATTCTAATAATTATAACTTTCTCATTGAGCAGAATTGAACTGAAACATTCTCATTCAATTTCATATTTGAACTTATTTAATTACACGAAAGGTACAATTCAAAGGTTCTAAACGGAATAAACTTTCCAGACGTGCATTGAAGAGTAAAATAAATATCCCTTTGGCGAAGTATTTCTTCCGTATTGTTTTTGGAACAACAGACTTGCAAGGTGATGCCGGAGGCTATTCGACAAGCTGACGTTTAGTTTTGTTTCCTAGGATAACCTTGGAAAATGTTACAGAAAAGTGACGCTTTTGAAGAAACTAGCTTCTTTCAACGACTTTCGCGTACCGCCAATTGTATTTTAAATTTTAACATACGGATAGGTCTCAAGTATTCTTCAGACTACAGGTTGATTTCATAGTCAGTATAGTCTAACTATAAGTCATTAATAAGATCGGCTGTAGACATACCTACCTAATACTTTCAAATCAGAATACGATCAACAAGGGCTTTTCAGTCTCTCATTCATATTTGCATTAAAATCAAGCCTTTATTATAAATTACCAATAATTTTTAAGCTTAACCTTTCATTCCCATAAAATATTAATTGTAAATATTAGTTAGAAGCTGCTATTAGACATTTAACTTTATTTCTATTGTTTGAGGGTTGCTTTTCGTGGTATCGTGAACGCTGTTTACGCAAATGAATCAGTCATAAATGTTTTTGTTCGTTCTATTTAGGATTTGTTTTCTTCAGTAAATTCCTAATCGTTAAGAGGCCGTTTGTACGAGTAACTTATTGCCTCTGATCTACAAAATCTTTATTTACTAGTGTAAATATGTTTATTATTATTTACATTTATCACAAAATATTTTCATTTTACACTTTTGAATCAGCGGAATTAGTACTTGATACGATCAACAAAATATTTTATTGTTTCAAGGAGGAAATCTTGTATAATATATCCCACCAAAAACATTTTCATGTAAAGTGATGCCAAGACGATACCATATAACTCGTACTGTCAAAAAGCTATTAGATCTCATGTGATACCAAGCTTCTGACTCTACCAAACTTCTAACTCTACACGCCTTAACTCTACAAGCCTAACTCCACAAACACTACACCTTAGTCAAAATATGTGGCCTGGCCATTTCGATACATTCTCTTAGGCGTAAGGTGAAAAATTTACGGACTGTTTTTCTGTTATATTATTCTTGTACGAACGAAATGGCCAAGCCACATAATTTGACTAAAGTGTAGAGTTTATCGAATTAGGCTTGTAGAGTTAAGGCGTGTAGAGTTAGAAGTTTGGTAGACTCAGAAACTTGGTTTCACATGAGATCTAATAGCTTTTTGACAGTACGAGTTATATGGTATCGTCTTGGCATCACTTTACATGAAAATGTTTTTGGTGGGATTTCACTTCTTTTTGAAAGACAATTTTTAGACCTCTAGAGTAAACATTTACATAGGTAAGTCTCTTACAAATTTTCATCCCCTAGTTTAAGGGGTTGGAGGATAAAAGTTCCAAGTTTGGTAATTTTTATGTTGGTTATGTGCTAAAACTAGCTTACATACCAAATTTCAGCTTTCTATGACTTCCGGAAGTACTCTATAATTTTGTTGATCATCAGTGAGTCAGTGACGAAATCAGGGGTTTTTAGATATCAATAAAATCTAAATTATTAGACTGATATTATCAAAACTTTACATGTTTCATTAGTCCGCTACTGGGAACATATCCTGAAAATTTTGTGTATCTGGTATAATCCAAACCCAAGTTATGAGGGTTCAAAATATCGACGAAACGCTTCGAGAAAAGGTAGTCTGGTAGTGCCCTTGCGCTTCGCTTAGCTCGTCTTGGCGGGGCACTACCGTGCTCCCAGATTATATTATGATCGGAATCTCGTAAACGGCTGCAAGTATTTTTATGAAACATAGTTTTGAGGGAGAAACATCGATCTAGCTAGGTCTTATCTCTGGGAATGTATAGTTATTTATTCATTCCAGTTTAAAGTTTAGATAAAACAACGTCTGTTGGACACAGGTGTATATTTAGTCTTACAGTAGGTATAATGTGTATGAAATTATAATTAATAACATTTTTTTACATACTAATACAATATTATGCCTCTTATAATAGACTAGCGACCCGCCCCGGCTTCGCACGGGTACAATACTGATACTAATACTACAGAATGTCTTTAAACCTCTAACAAAACGGGTGAAATATTTTAGTCAAAACAAACAGAAACAAATTAATATAGGTACCTACTAAAACTCAATGAAATAAGTAGGTGGGTATACTTTTATCGTATGAAATACCTATACTCTTCAGGACTAACAATACAACAAACACTAAATAAATAGGTATTCAAGTATCTATCCATCATAGTTACAACGAACACAAAACAAAAAATTTACTCATAGAAGTCATAGATATAAACTCCCCCCGCCTTGGTAACGCCCACTTCGCAACGGGCCGCGCCGTCCCGTGCAGCAGAAATCGTAATATTTTAATTTCGCCATAACTTCAAAACCAAATGTCCAATTTTAATTATTCAAAGACCAAATATTATCTACATAAACTGTACTTAGTGATGAAATAATTTATTTTGATAAGGATTAATAGCATGAGTAAAATAAACGCATTTAAATGTAGTCCAAAAAAAATTCAAGATTTCTAAATAAAAAAAAATGGTTGTTGTGCCTCACTCGACATAGATAGGTATAGTGTGTCGCGGACTTTTTTGTAGATATTTATAAGATCTACAATTAATTAGAACATTTTATGGTTTTATCTTTTATAGTTTAGGCAGCGTACGCAAAATAAGTAACTTTTCTGGTTGATTTTTTACACCTTGTGTCCGAAAAACCCAAATATCTTACGGAACCCTATTTTTTTCCAAAATAAAATTTAGCCTATGTTACTCGTGGATAATGTAGCTTTTGAATGGTGAAAGAATTTTTGAAATTGGTCCAGTACTTTTTGAGCCTATTCATTACAAACAAACAAACAAACAAACATACAAACAAAGTTTACCTCTTTATAATATTAGTGTAGAAGTGTAGATATTCTACCGTCAACGTATATCGATCACAACCTTTACATTTAAGGAGCTCGCAATGTTTAGCTTAGTATTTCGGAATCAATGCTTTATCTGGATGTTGCTGTAAAAACACTTTGTCTTGTCCCACATTTACAGTGTTTGAAAGTTACATCTCAGTGTTTTTACGGCCTTTTTAATTGTTATCTACCTAATTCGAGGAGTTTTATTTTTTACTAGTTAAGAAACTGATGTATGTGGTAAAATCTAATTTTAACTATCACATAAGTAACTAGCATTAGCTCCATACAAACTTCCTCCCTTTTCACTCCCTTAGGAGTAGAATTTCGAAAAATTCCTTCTTATCGGCTGCTTACGCATTACAAAGAGCAAGCACTGCAAGTTTCAGGTCTCTACAATCAGCGGTTTAGGCTTTGCGTTGATCCGTCAGTCATTCAGGACAAAGAATTTTATATGTATAGATAGATATGATTGGCATAATATTATAATCGTATAATGTGATAAATAGGTATTTTAAGCGGAAAATAGGTTCCTACACGAATCACCAGTCAAAGTTTTTAATGCAATCAATATTTTAAAATAAATTGTACCAAATAAATTCTAGGCATATTCCGAATTCCCAAAGTTTCTCAGTTTGGACATACATAAATATTTCTAGTAAGACAAATTGGGGTATTATAAACGGGACAAATTTTTAGTTTAATTTTAGAATTTGGAGAAATAGAAATACTTAAGATGGAATGGAATTTGAGCGAAATAGCACCATTTTGTTTACCCAAAATTAACGGATAGGTAATAAATAACATTGCTTTGTACGAGTAGCTTAAACGCGTGGTATATTTAAGAACGGTACTCCGTACTAGGTACCTAACCTAATGAATTTCGAAATAACTAGTAGGTACAGCAGGTGATATTAATATATTAATGGTAGAGCCATGCTTCGGCACGAATGGGCCGGCTCGACCGGAGAAATACCACGGGCTCACAGAAAACCGGTGTGAAACAGCGTTTGCGCTGTGTTTCGCCGAGTGAGTGAGTTTACCGGAGGCCCAATCCCCTACCCTATTCCCTTCCCTACCCTCCCCTATTACCCTATTCCCTCTTAAAAGGCCGGCAACGCACTTGCAGCTCTTCTGATGCTGCGAGTGTCCATGGGCGACGGAAGTTGCTTTCCATCAGGTGACCCGTTTGCTCGTTTGCCCCCATATTTCATTTAAAAAAAAATTAATTATTTACATATATACCTATCAAGTAACATTTTTGAAAAAATTA
The DNA here is from genome assembly GCA_905404095.1 of Glaucopsyche alexis. Classification (NCBI taxonomy): domain Eukaryota; kingdom Metazoa; phylum Arthropoda; class Insecta; order Lepidoptera; family Lycaenidae; genus Glaucopsyche; species Glaucopsyche alexis. The sequence goes on along the minus strand of FR990044.1, from coordinate 2,240,006 downwards.
TAAATGTAGAGCGTGCTAGTTGCAATTAAATATAATTTTTATTCCCGCTTGTTCTCTCTATCGTCGTGATTAAAGTGAGATTTTATACCGCTTTTAGGGTTCCGTACAAAGGGTCCGCTGTTCGTCTGTCTGTCTGGCACCAGGCTGTATCTCATGAACCGTGATAGTTGTAAAGTTAAAATTTTCAGATAATTTATTTATGAAACCTCTATAACAACAAATAGGTACTAAGAAATAGAAAAAAAAAAATAAAGGGGCTCACTTTTTTTTCTGTGATTTATTCGGCATTATGTATGGTTTCGCGCGCGAGTCCAACTCGAACAAGGCCAGTTTATTATACAATTATAGAATAATGCCTACTTTACTATTGAATAAGTTATATTTTTATAGCACCTATAAACTATCGTTAACATAAACACGTGTACAGTCGCGTGGAGAATAACATAAATCAACACGTCCATTAAAATAGACAACGCGTAAAATATCATTTTTACTACCTTGAGGACGAATAAAATGAAGTATTTATTTTTATTTACGATTAAAATATAATATATTATCGTTTTATATTCAAACTGTTTAGTTAAGTCGATAAAACTGTTCTTTATACATTTTTGGGTACTTTAATTTGATATTGTTAACTTTTCACTGTTATTATTGTTTGTTGATGGCAAATTACTATATTATTTGTTGCTATTTTTGTAAAATACTATTTTGTAAGACGTCTGTGGCTCAGTCGTTCATCGCGTTGGTCGCGGGTTCGAATCCCACCGAAGAAACAAAAAGTTTTTTGTGTTCCTGGGTCATCGATATGTAATAATATTTATTACACACCGTTGATCCAGTATAATATAATAAAAATATTAAATATATTATGGATGGTATAAAAGTATTAAATATTAGGTCATTACATAATATGAGATTGGCGTTTCGTAAAAGAGGAACATAAAGTCGAATTTTTAAACATACTATTATACCTATAGGTACTTCCCGTTTTCTGGTACCTGTAACACAAGTTCTTCGGAAACTTATCACGGGGCCAGATTAACGCGGTGTGAGACGCCCATAGATATTAATATTATTATTTAAAATATCCATTTTACCACAGGTAATACCGTGCAAAACTAATTGAGAAATATCTGTACACAAAGAAATTAAGAAATAAAATTTGTAAAAAAAAATTTGAAAAATAAAAAGTGATAATTATCTTGAACACTAAACATGAATTTGTCAAGCTTTGCTTTTAATTAGTATCTACATTTTAAGATTCTTATAAAAAATAAGAGGTAATCGGTGATTTACGCGGAACAAGAGATAAGATGTCACTTTGAATTAGATGGTGAAGCTCACTTAACGAACTAAATCCCGGCCTAATAACCGCCTCGGCTATTAAGAAATTTAATCTTTGAAACGCACAAAAGCGACAGTTAATTTTGTGTGACATAAATAAAAACGGAACGAGGGGCACCGGCGCGGGGCACTACAGAGGGGCCCGGCGCGTGACGGGGCGGGGGCCTCCCGAGCGGGGAGCCCCCGAGGAAAAAATAACAAACATATCTCTCAAAGTAAGAAAACAAACAGCGTGTGTTAACATCTGTCCTGGCGCGGGCCGGTACAATCGCTCACAAGAGTGCTACACCTTTGTAGTCGAATGTTTTAAACATGACACAAAGTAAATTCGGCCCTATTATGTCTTTTGCTAGCAGCGTTGATATTTTACTTGAACGAATGGACTATATCGGAATATTTTATTATTAATTGTGATCACGAAAGTATTAAAAAGGTTAATACTTAATTACCTAAATTATTAACATGTGAAAAAATTCATTCATTCCAATATATGAGCTTCGCTCTTGTCGGTGGAGCTTTCTCCATTCCTCTCTGCATATATGCAACAATTATAGTTTGATAAATTAATAACCTTTTACTTTAGTAAATTCAGAATGTATTATGCGTATAATAATACTTATAATTAATTAGACTCCTACATAGTACTAGATATTGCACGCGACTTCGTGCGCGAAAAAGGTAACCGTACATTTTGCCGCGATAAAAAGTAACCTATGTCCTTTCCCGTAGTTTAATCTATATCTGTACCAAATTTCATCAAAATCGGTCCAGTAGTTTCGGAGCCTATTCAATGCAAACAAACAAACTTTTCCTCTTTATTATATTAGTAATAGATAGTATAGATTTAAAATATTTCTAAGTTATTGTAAATTTGTGTTAGTTTTTGTCAAATAATAAAATTCACAGTTTTGTACGTGAGCGTACAGAATGTTCGAAATACTATACGTCAGTGTTGATTGCAGTTAATTATAAATTCGTCTCCCTCGTATTGTTTGAGCTATTTTTGTGTTTCTCGGACAAAATTACGGCAACCGATTACACTCCTTAAACACGTGTCAACAAAGCTGAAAATCCCTGAACAGATTACATTCATATTGAGTTTCTTTTATCAGCACCGAATCTAAATCAAATCGGAATCAGTGCTTAGCTCGCCTTTGAGGGCATTACTTCCGCCAATAAAATACTTTGCTTTGTCCGGCCCGCGTGAACCGAGGATCACTTTTGTCTCTTCTTGAATTTATTTTATAATCCGAGTTGAAATTATTTGGACACTAGACGTTGCCCGCGACTTCGTGCGTGCAAAAGTTAATTTCGCAGAAACCGTACACTTTTCCGCGATAAAAAATAGCCTTTGTCCTTCCCCGTGGTCTTACTCTACATCTTGCCAAATTTCATCAAAATCGGTCCAGTAGTTTCGGAGCAAACAAACAAACTTCCCACTTATATTATAGATTATTATATTATTATTAGTATAGATTAGCTACGGGAACACTTTTTCGGGATAAAAGTACTCTATAGATTAATCCAGAGCCTAAACTACTGCCATACTAAATTGCATCAAAATCCGTTCATCAGTTTTGAAAGAGTAACAAACATCCGTCCTAAAAACTTCCACACCGAATACCATCATCAGCATCTTATAAATACCTCTTATCAGTCTTTTAAACTACCTATCTAATAAGCAATTTCAACGAGCAGACGGATCAACTGATGTACCCGACTACCACCGCAAACAGAAATTGGCAACCTCACACTAGTTAAAAATGTGTTGCCAGTTTCTGTGAGGCCAAGCCCTTTGGTCTGGCCCATTTGTTCCGTAAAAGTAAATATTGTTTGATTTTACACGATATTTTTTGACTCTTATAATCCTAATGGCTAGCCGCACACTTATATATTATTGACAGGATACATTTGTCAATACTATTCAAAATATAATAACACATACAAAAAAACGGCAATATGGCTCGCCACTCAAGGAATTGTTAATATGAGCTTTATTGTCAATATCTAATAATTGGTGTGTGTGCGGCTAACCAATGGATAATGGATATCGGACATAATTATTATTCTCCTTAGTACATATTTGGTACGATTAATAATTTTTTTATTACCATATTTTTACACTAATCCCTAACTATAAAATTATTTATACAATTGATAAGCACAATGTTGTTTCTTGTCTTATACGTTCAAAAAGTCGCTTGTCAGATAAGGGCAAAACATTGTATAGCTTATACACTTTATATTTTTATTAGTAAGGAGATATTAATATTATAAAAGCGAAATATAAGTTTTTTTGTTTGCATTTACTCCTATTGGCTCCAAAACTACTGAACTCATTTTCGAGTTTTTCATAGATATTATAGAGTAATAAACCACGGGATATTTCCCGTAGACTATATCATTATATAGGCTACTTTTGGCTCGGCAAAATGTACGATTCCTGCGGAATTTTCTTTTGCGCGCACGGAGTCGCGGTCTTCGTCTAGTGATAAAATATTTTTGTCACCATTTTCTTTGTATAAATTATTTCAGAATTACACCAACTTTATTTGATAATTCCCTACCCAATGATTACGGAAAGCCTTAATTAGAGGGAAATGAGGCTCAGAAGTTTGGAGAAACTTTCAATAAACATCCCACGTTATTGCCGTCAACCTAATGAAGATTGAGCGGTGCCATATAATGTCATTTGTGTATATCAATCAATACTCAAAGATATCAATAGTCAAATAAATAAGAGTAGGTACTTAGTAATCTATGAATAAATTGATTGTTAAATATTTACAAAGTAAGTACCAAAACTTAAAAAGCTACAAAAAAGAAATCTCCCAGGTCGTCGCCACAAGGAAGAGAATATCCAGAAGGCGCAGAGAGTATCCCATTGGATTGCGATACTCACTCTCTGGGGTCTCTGGTGGCCTCAACGAGTTTTTTCGAAATTTCTCTGAAAAGTTGTTACTGTCGTATTCATAGATATATAATATTAAAAAGAGGTAGATTAAGGTCGTATTATAATATTTCACATATTATGCCTAAAAATGTATTACTTTGATTGTAAATAAGTCGAAGACAGGAAAGCTTTTGGGCCTGTTACACAGCTTATTCGGAAGTTTACCTACCTTTACTTTAAGTTTATTAGAACTTACCTTATATAGAGCGACAGAGACAAATCTTGCGAATAACCTATCTGACACATAACAGAAGATTGTGAAACAGGTCCTTAGTATCTTAGTATCTAGCTGTTATTCTGTACTCTTTTATTTAAGGAAATGAACCAGGAAACGACCAGCCGTAGCAGCAGATGGTAAGCGATTACCGCCGCCCATGGACACTCACAACACCAGAGGACTTACACTTGGAGCTCCTCTGGTGTTGCGATTTGCGTTCCTGGTCCTTAAAATCTCCAATCACCCCTTGGGCCTCCTCTGGTTATATCACTAATTTGGCGTAACACAACGCAAGCGTTATTTCACGCCGGTTTTCTGTAAGGCGGTGGTATGAAAGTCTTTTTCGAGTTCTGTCATTAGGATGGTCTTTAGGACTCGGGGAAAAGTACTACCGAGGGGATGCTAGGGTACTTAATTGTGACTTCTTTTTCTTAATGTTTAAAAAAATGTATTACACCACCTGTTTCTCTGGCTGGCTGACTGGTCGAGGTCGAGTCCCCCAGTGGAAAACTATTTATACATCGATGAATTGAGCACGAGGGGTGTTGTTCTATTTCTCTGTACCTATAACTATAATAGTATGTCTTCTGTCTAACTACTATTATTGCATGTGGAAAACATAACTATGTATATATCACTGCTAGCTATAAATTATATAATAATTATGTCACCGTAAAATTTTAAAAACCATTAGATTGTAAAATAAATAACGAGATTGTAAAAATATGTTGAAAAATTAAAAACTATATATTATATTTATAATCTGACAAAAAATTATGTGTTAAAATAAAGGCAGCATATTCGCATCGGAAGTCTATCAATATTTTACAATTTCACTAGTTTTATCACAATCTAACGGTTTTTACAATTTTACGGTGACATATATAATTTATAGCTATACTAGATAGACGTATATTTTTTACTATAGACAAGGCACGTCGAGGCAAAACTGTCGTCACTTGAATGGCCCGACTTTGAGGGTTGTTTCATGTTTGGGCCATTTTGACATTTCAGTTATGGTGAAATTAAGATGGCTGACATTTGAGGTATAGTGTAATCAAGACGGCGAAACTTTTTCTTCTATGATTTTTTTTCTATCAAATGTGACGTACATTTTTAGTTTCTTTAGTTTTGAAATATTCGCTAAACTAGCAATAATTTTGCCAAGAATATGAAATATGTGTAGATTCGGAAGTGCGTGTAGGGGCGACAGGTGCTTGTTTTAACAGAACAAAGTAGTAACAGCTTAATAACTCAGCCGGTTTTAAATAATTTGTTTCAATTTTGACCTCAATAAGCTCTTTAAGATACGGCCTGCGATGTAAGTGCAGCTAATACCCAACGCCAATACAGTGCGTGAGGGCCTTGTGACCGGAGTACTGTTTTTTGCCGATTGATAAACACTCTTTTCAATTACAATAATTCATAATACTTTAGTCACCCCATAAAAAAAGGAAAAAAATGTTACAACTCTCCTTTCTCTCCCTAATAAATATGAAGCTGAAATGGCCAATGTTAATTTATTTGTTGGTTATAGGCACAGTGATGAAATATAATATTTCACGCAAACCTCACGTATTTTGAAGCAGTTCAGCTATGAAGTATGAACTGCCTAACGAAATCTAAAGAGAATAATAAAAGAAAATAGGATCTTGTCAATCAAGTCATTGATACCCCACATTGATGAGGCCCAGCTGTACTTTCTCAAAGAGCACCTGAATCAATATCAACGTGACCCTTCCAAGAGACACTGTGTAAATATTTAGTTTCCATTTTAAGAGGATCTCCATAGTGCCTGATTAATTTTATGCAAAACCCGAGGAGTATTAGTTGAGAACGGTTTAAGAGATTTATATACTGATAAACGTGGTTGCCGTATCGCGAAGGATCTAGATTATAGATATTCGATACTAGCTGTTCTACCCGACTCGTGGTCGATTTCTAAAGGTAAGCTCTAGATAAACTAAGTTTATCTGGCGCAGTGTCCTTAAAGTTCCATCTAGTAGTCAGTAGATATTTTTTTTCAAATTCAAGTATTATGTTTAGCTATAATTTGGCAGTTACTTACTAGTCTTATGAAAACATTTGTTTACATACATACATACATACATATGATCACGCCTCGTTCCCGTAGGAGTAGGCAGAGACTACTTCTTTCCACTTGCTACGATCCTTACATACTTGTTTCGCTTCGTCCACTTTCATTCTTACCATCCATTTCTCCTCGTACATTCAACGTAGTGAAGCGGCCCTCCATGGGCCACTTTTTTACAATATTTTTTTCGAAAATATGAGACGCCAAATAATATTTTAAACTTATTCAATGTTCATCTTATAATATTATGGAATAAAATTCTCTAACAAGTGAAAATATAACTTGTAAAATGTATCAAGTTTAATGTAAGATTTCTCAAGTCTCAAAATAATATTCCTCATATGTGCAGACATTCGGTCTGTTCCCGGCAACAAAAGGGACTTAATTTGGATCTGCATTAAGGCCACTCTTGTGTAAATCGCCCCCATTGTCCTCTTAACGATACGCCTAATAATAATTTCAATACGCTCAGTGCCATAAAATGTAGAGCTATGAACGTCAGAACATGTGCCTCATTGCGTGAATTTCGTCAATTGCTTTTATATTACTCGTATTGTCACCTCTTTGGATACTGATCCACCAATAATAAACCACTGGGATTAGAGCTTGGCTCTCTATTCTGGATATCATGGGTTCGATCCCCGCATTAGAATAGCAAAAATTATTGTTATCGAGTCTGGTTTGGGTATTGCAACTTGCAAGCTGATCACCTGTTTGTTTGACAAGATGTTCCATGCGTCGTCGTATGGGCATGTAAAAAGTCGGTCCTGCAACCAGGGTCTTTATTCAAGATACATTAGATAATTTCGACGGTGAAGTTCGAAATAACAAATGTATGGGATTTGACAAGAGTCATCGCTAAATATTATGACATGTCGCTTGCGATGCCTTATGTCAAATCCCAATCCATTTTGTTTTCGAACTTCGCCATCGAAATTATCGAATGTATCTTGAATAAATATTTATAGCACCAAACGTGCGGAATAATTATATTTTCTTAATTTTTTTATTCGATAGTGTATACATACCAGGCCCTATTGAACCTTAGTAGATATATAAACGACTTGAAAATAATTGTGGGATATCTTTTCCTTCTTAACTCTGCTCGGAAGTAACCCATTCACTTGCCGAAGATATAAATCTTTTGTTAATAAACCTATCTGTTTAGGGTTGAGCCGTATTGGTTTTGTGACCAAACAATGTATCGCCCACAATGCCCTGCGGCCTACGTAAGAAACTTACAAGTTACAACAATGCCAGCCCTGGAATGGAAAAGTCTCGAAAGGGTAAAACAAATCATCTTGATATATATTCTTGATAATACTATGTAAAAATTGCGTTACATTACTCAGACAAGTTTTGTAAACAACGTATAAACTGCGGTTTAAGATATTTGTTGCCAACAAATAGTTCAAAAAAATATATATTTAACTACCTATGTATTATTCATTTTGAATGATATTCAGAATGTCATAATTAGTAATTACAGTTAATAGTTTGGTTAATATATTTTTGTGATGATGGTAATACTGCGTGTCCTATTTTTCTTGTTTCCGACAATAAAAATTGATAAACAATTAATTGCAATTATCCCGGTTCCATTTAATTGCTAAAACATTTTCTTGTGTCGGTGGGAAAGTTTTCATCCCTTTCTAAGCTTCAAGCGCGCCCTGGAAAAGCGTCTTCCGTCTCTCTCCCCCGGGCACTCGGCTGGCACAGGACAGATTCCTTATGTAAGTCAGTGCTGTCCCGAACCCCACCGCGGTCGGACCTGTGCGCCGCGCCACGAAAAATGCATCGAAACACCGACATGTGATTTTATTTTCCGCGCGTATCTGTGAAAATGAAAGTGCCATGGATCGTATGTGCTGAATTGACATTTTTATAATGGGCTTAAAACTTTAAAGGACTTTTTTCGCTAATTTTAGAACATGTTTAGATGGATCCTTCGGTCGTATTTCAGAGCGACTTATGTTAAGCGCTTCGAAATAAAAATAGTCCTGTAAAAGCTTATAATATACGACGCGACATTAATTTTAAAAGCACCAAAGTTAATCGTTTGTCAACGGGTTTATTAGACTTAAATAGATGCCGACAGATTCGGTGGAGAGTTTTGGAAGTTCAAAACATTTGAGAGGCTGTAAAATAAAGATGATATATTAATGTGTGACGATGAAACGAAGAAGAGTGTAAACTAATTAAGTGTTTAGAGATTTGTGTCAAAATGGCTGGCAATTTGAAGAGATTGAGATGGCATTCGTACATTTTGAATGCCATTTTGCTAATTGTGTCCACCACTTACGGTAAGTTATTTATTGTTTATACTAAAAGTATGTGTGCTTTGAATATTAACTGTTAGCAATCCTACTTATATTAAACACGTGAAAGTTAGTAAGGAAAATCTTACGCCGGTTCTTCTCGCCGGGCTAGTTTCCGAACCGGCGGTAGGCATCATGTAGGACAATTCTATACGTTATATTATAACCTATATGGAAATAAAAAAAAATTGAGTTTGAAAGAACAATGTATGGATTTATGTTTGTTACTCTTTCACGCAAACTACTAACAGATTTTGATGAAATTTGGTATGGTTGTAGATTAAAATATAGGCTACTTTTTATCCCAAAAAATACAGTGTTCCCGAGATACTGTATTTAAAGGGGCGGAGCCGCGGGCAAGCTTAGACTTACTATTAATAAGTAGAACTAAATTGATTTAATTTTTTATTTTTCGTATACTTGTAATACATTACAATGTCTCCGAAAATCAATTACTGATGCTTCGGGCCCAGGATCCACTGCTTATGTAAAGACGTTTAAGCAGAAAAATAATTGTCAAAATTATTTTTCTCAAACTAAGAAAATCACCTCATGTATGAGTGACTCTCCGAAAAACGCAAACTCGCCCATATAAAGAAAAAAAAATTATTTTCTAGTATGACAATAATTATTTTTCTGCTTAAACGTCTTTACATAAGTAGTAGATCATAATATGACAAAAATATCCGTAGGTTATTGATTTTATCGTACCTTATATAGAATTTTTCATAGTAATTAGTATAATTACCACCATACTCATCTAATATTGTGTACATAATGAAAAACTTTTTTATGAAACAAATGAAAGTGGGTGTACCAAATAGGTCGAGATTTCTAGTAATCATTATAATAAAATATTATATTCTGATATATATGCCTACTAGCACTAAGTCTCTGATAATATGATGCGTACTGTTTTAGTATGTAGGTATGTCGTTTGTGATCTATTTATTTTTGATCTCTCGTGCACTTAGCAGAAGCTTTAACACTACTTTTAGAACTTACTCGGTGTGAATATTTATTATTTAGAAAGAGGATACTTTTGTTGATCTTATATTTCTTCTTGAGCTAGAGTTGAGTTTTTGTGTTAAGTTTTAACTGAATTTTTATAAAACATTAAGATGTTTTATAAAAATCCAGTTAAAAATGCTTTACAACTTTTCAGTACTGAGGTACAGTGTAACTAAATTCTTATTGTCTTACGGGAATCCTCGTTATTAGTAACTCATCGGTCATTAATATAGGAAAACGATGATTTTTAAAGGCCATAAAGAAACAATTTTGTTTTTTAACTTCACCGTCGAAATTATCGAATGCATCTTGACTAAAGACCCAGGCCATGTTTCATATTGTATAGTATGTAATCATTTAAACAGTAAGTACTAGTACTAGTTTCTGCCCGCGGCTTCGCCCGCGTAAATACAGTTTTCCATAGAAACATTGTTTTTCAGGACAAAAAGTACGTTGTGCTAATCCAGAGCTCAAACTACTACCATACCAAATTTCATCAAAGTCCGTTCAGTAGTTTTTGCGTGAAAGAGTAACAAACATCCATCCATCCATCCATCCTCACAAACTTTCTCATTTATAACAGTAGTAGAACAGTAATGTACAGTACAGTACAGTCATTTACAATTATTATGTTTAATTTCAATGAGAATTAGGTGTGAATTATTGTGAGTACCCGAAGGTGTTCTAGATACTCGTCAGGTCAAGTAGTTCTGTCTCTTGACCTCACGAAACGGAGGAATTTAGCTCGTATTTTGTTTGAAACAGTAGTACAAATAATTGACAAACACGTACTCGTAATGTAATCGAAAGAGAATTTTATGAAAATTATGTCAACGCCTATACAATTGACATAGCTGTTAACGTTACGAATACGTACCTTCTTGTCAATTGTTCGAGCTTACCCTTTTATTTTCCATGTCTAACTTAACGAACTATTCTTATAGATCGTAAGAGTGGGTCTTATTTAGTGGAACTAAGTACTTTAAGAGACTTTGACTACTGCAGGGAAAATGGGATGATGGTCAATAGACCACAAATAGAAAGAAATATCTTTAAACATTACTAGACCCTGGCCCGCGACTTCGTGCGTGCAAAAGGAAGAAATCGCGCGGGAACCGTTGAAGTAGCCTTTATCCTCTCCCGTGCAATTCGGAATATATTCAGTGCTAACAAACAACAAATCTTTCCTCTTTATAATATTAGTATAGATAGATGATTTTCCAATAAACTTGACAGTGGAGAGGTCGTTTGACATGTATGTTTTCAAATGCCCTCACTAAATGCATCTATCTATAATTGTACATCTCAGGTACTATAATCTTCCGCCAGGCTAGTCTAACTATGGGCTGGTAGATTTCGCGTGTCTTAGTAGTTTGTCAGTCAAGACACCTTTATTATGCGGGATCGTTTTCCTTTTTAGGGTTCCGTAGGATAAGGAACCCGTATAGTTCCACTCTGTCCGTTCAAACATCTTTGTATTCGCCCTTCTAACATCTGTAACGCCCTTGGCCCTTCTATATAAAATAATGATAATTTTATATTCGATAGAAATTTGAAAGTTTCCATGCTGATAGATAATGCTAAACCCTTAGGAAAATTACTTATTTTGAACGAAATAGGACAATAAATTTTGAAGTAATTTAAAGAAAACCTATTTCGTTTTGATAGCTACGGAACCCTCTTTACATATTATGTAAGTACTGACATGCTCTTGGTTTGTTTAAAGAGAGAAATAAAATTATACCGAGAAAAAAATTCTTCGATAGATGCAACCCGAAACCGAACCTGCACCCATGAAACCTCTACCATTAGTCTACGGATGTGTATAATCTCAACATTTCCATTGTATCCTCTGATAAGATTCAATTTTATCTAAACGTAAACAGAAATGAAATTTGACCAACTAAATGGGTCATTGTTTTTGAAGTGATAACTTCTTATGGGAGAGTAAACCGCTTCGTTACGTAACGCGTTACGGCGCCAAATAAGATGAGTAATTTCATTTTCATAGAGAATTTTGAGGCACATAGGCACTTGGACTTTTTGACCAATATGGTCTCGGATTCGAATCTCAGTCAAACGAAAATTTGTTTCTTTTACAAATTTAATTTTTTTCATTAAGTTATTACATCCGTCGGGCGTTCCGAGATGCACGCGGTTTATTTATTTATTGCACGATAGGTAAATAAGTGACATTGAAATTGGTAGCATTATAGCGTATATTTTCATTTACGTTCAGATTAAATTTGATCTGGAGCAGACCATGGTTTTGGTTCTGGCCATCTGAAGTCTCAACTAAAATAGGTCAAGCTCTTGTTTATAAGACAATCCGCATATTATCTAGTAATTAAGTAAATGGATTGGGGCTAACGATGCTGCTTGAGACGTCGCCTTGATTCATTAGTAGATTTAACTTAAAATTAAGTACATTAATTCAAACTGGCTAATAAATTGTACTGCATTTGGGCGCTTCTATTCTTGGAGTGTCTTACCCCGCGTCTTAATATACGGAATACGGGAACAGGATGCGTTTTTACACTTTGATGTTAAAGAATATAGATACTGTGTAGTTAACTATAAGAGTATTGGCGAAAAAGATTATGGTTTTTATTTTACACTTTGTAGGTGTTGCCCGCGACTTCGTGCGCGCAAAAGTTAATTTCGCAGAAATCATACATTTTTCAGCGATAAAAAGTAGCCTATGTCCTTCCGTGGTCTACTCCTACATCTGTGCCAAATTTCGTCAAAATCGGTCTAGGAGTTTCGGAGCCTATTCAATGGAAACAAAGAAACAAACTTTTCCTCTTTATTATATTAGTACTAGCTGGTGCCCGCAACTTCGTTCGCGTGGAACTTTTAATGGAAACGGTGTCCTATTTATTTTAATCTGTTTTTAGTATTTATTTTTTTTGTTGTTATAACGATAACGGAAGTACATCATTATTCATTTGTGAACATTTCAATTGTCTAGTGTCTAGCTATCACGGTTCTCGAGATACAACCTGGTGACAGACAGACGGACGGACGGACTGCGAAGTTTTAGTAATAGGGTCCCGTTTTTATACTTTGAGTATGGAATCGTAAAAAAGACAACACCACAGGTTTTAGCTTTAATTTAGGGTTTATTTAATAAATAGAAAATAAATGTGATTAATAATGTGAAAATAAATGTGAATTATAATGTGAAAATAAATGTGATTTGATTTAATTTGAATACAAAATGTTACTGTCTACGTATTTATATGAGTTTCATAATTTTTGTATCTGCGCTCCGCGTTGTATGACACAAATTGGTCCACGGATTATAAAATTGCCAACAATTGCTTTAAAACGAATCCCAAAACACGAAAAGCAAGCATGAACAATTGAACTGTGTTCGTTAGACGAAGCCTATTGTGACGTCTCTGTACATTTATTTGATTAAGATACCTTCGAGCGGACTTGATATTCGGATTTCGGATATGCAATCAGGAGTATCTCTCACAATGATTGTGTTTCGCAGAAAATAGCGCTAACAAAAAAAAACGTAAGCAAAATGGCGACCGTTTTAATTAAATAAGCAAAATGGCGGATTATGTTAGTAGTATTGAAGTTAGCAAACGTCTCCTGGCCGATAATATGTTTTTTTCTTTAGCGCTAGCAAGCGCTAACAAGCACTAAGTACCTAATTATAACTAAGCTGTGTCTGATAGGCGATTTGCACATCACCATTAAACCAGAATTCATTTTATAATAATAACTCCCCACACCGATTTCGGTGACGGTGGCCGGTTTCATTGAAACTAGGCCAGTTACGCAGGAGTAATTTTTATAGTGCCCAAGTGTGTGCGCAATACACAAGAGCACTCTCTCTTCCTTTTACTCTCATAATCCAGTGGGACGGATAACCGACACGACTGGCGAGAGATCAGGCGCAGGTCCGACTTTTTACATGCCCATCCGACGCATGGATCATCTTTCTTGTCAGACAATCAGGTGATCAGCCTGCATTGTCCTAACCAAACTTGGGAACAACATTTTTTTGTTGTCCAATGCGGGAATCGAACCCACAATCTCCGAGTCGAGAGCCAATGCTCGAACCTCTAGACCACGAAGGCTGTTTCATTATATAAGGCTTCATTAACCGGAAAATCGGATGCGTAATTATACTGATGTTTTTATACAATGGGACTGGTAAACGAGGAGACAGATTACCTGATGGTCAGCGAGTGCCGCCCTAGGACACCCGCAGTAGCAGATATGTTACAACAGCGCTACCAGGGGGCCTAGCAGGACCATTTTCTTGTATGGGCGCTGTCATGATTTTGACAGATTTTCATGTATTTTTCATTCGATAACGTTACGTTTACGCTAAATGTTCCTGCTAGGTCCACAGTCTTATAAATAAACTAACTTTTAGTCCCTACCTACCTATAAAATCAATTCATAAAAAACATAACAAACGTTCCAAAAGTATAAATAAAATTATGCAGATATAGGTAAAATAATTATATAGGTAACTATAATACTCGTATAAGGAAAAATTAAAATGCTTACAAAAATTTACGCAAAAAACTTATTTTGTTATAATTTTTACATATATTTTTCATAACATTTGCCGCCGAATTGTATAAAACTTTTAATGGAAAGTTGCTAAGAGGTTCTTATCCTGAGATATCTTGAAATTCTTTGATCTCAACGTCTTATAAATGTAAAAGACTTTCATGTCTATGGGCCCAATTCGTAATAAAACTTGGGTTAAAATTCCTGTTTTATTCACCTACTTACACAAAAATAAATTTGAACTAATATTTAGGCCAATTAATTAGGTGGTTTGAGTTATGGATTGGTGCTAATCGTTATGAAAATGAAAAAAGATATTTCCATATTATGAAGCTTAACAAGCTTTTTTCAGAAAGTCTACCACGGGTTCAACCTTAACTCGCCGAGAAGAAATGACGTAAGAAACTTGCATGGGGGTATTTAGAAAATTCAAAGCATAATCCAAAAGGTTTTCTAAAATCCAACAAAAAATCAACACTGACTCTTGAAATCGATTTTCATTAATTTTTAATTTTTTTACCAGAATTGAAATGAATGAATGAAAATATACTTTAGTGTGTACAATCAGCAGTTACACACACATATACAAAATATATAAACTATACACAGAACAAGACGAGAGTACACAAATTATTCATTACCAGACTATTTACCTACCACAAATATGAGAATTCCCAATTTTCTAGCGTTCTCCAAAACGATTCAGTGCTAAAATTAAATTTACTAAAATATTAAAATAAAACATAGTACAGCCAAAATGCCAAAATAATGATATATAAAAATACTTATTTTGGAACTACAAAATATTATATAAAAAGATAGGACGTTTCGTACAGTAAATTAATTAACAAATTATCGTAATATTTTACACAATATAAGCTTCATAATACGGTTGTATTATGAAGGTTAATTAGGTTTAATTAGACTCGTAACAATACTAAAATATAAAGTTGGCACTAAAGTAACTCTTAAAAATACATCTATTCAAGTCTGTCGACCAAATACTCGTATAATAAGATGCCGTGAACCGCTAAAATGTGGTTTACTTACGTCTCTCTGTTATTTCACTCTCATTTACAAAATGCTTCTTAAATTAGAAATTATGCTCAACACAGTCTGTCATAGCAAACTCTTGAATTTGTGCTACTCCACGGGAGGTAATTATCGATGGATCAGGATAGATGGATGGATCCGGATGTTTGTTGCTCTTTCACGTAAAAACTACTGAACGGATCGATGAAATTTGGTATGGTAGTATTTATCCCGAAAATGTACAGTATTCTCGTGGTAGCTATACTATATTTAGGGCGGTGCCGCGGGAAATAGCTAGTCACCTAATATATAAGGTCTCCAAAAATAAATTACGGATACTTCAGGCACGTGATTCACTGCTTAAGTAAAGACGTTTAGGCAGAGAAATAATTATCAAACTCAAACTAAAATAATCATCTAATGTATGGGCGACTCTCCGCAAAACGCAAACTCGCCCTTATAAAGACAAAATTTTTTTTCGAGTATGACAATTATTTTTCTGCTTAAACGTCTTTACCTAAGCAGCAGATCATATGCCCAAAGTATCTGTAATTGATTTTACCAAACCTTATATTTCACACTGTTTCGCAATCTTCTAACGGCCCGTTTCGATAACCTATCTATCTAGAACTGTTTGTTAGAATTGTCAAATTTGTATCGCGGAAAACCGTCAAATGATTGAATGACGTCGTTTTAACAAATAGTTATAGATATATAGGTTATTGAAATGGGCCGTTAGTGACGGATAGCTTATTCAGTAGTTTTGTTTCTGCTTCTTACTACTATTATTATTAATGTGAAAGTCTGTGAGGATGGATGGGTGGATGAATGCGACTCTTTCACGTCAAAACTACTGAAGGGATTTTAATCAAATTTGGCATGGTAGTATTATAACCTCTGGAAACATAGGCTACCTTTTAGAATTAAAAGTCCCAGTTCCCGTCGGATACTATAATATTTATGTGGAGCTGAAGGCGAAAGCTAATAACGTATTAATAGCGTAACGGGCCCTGAGACTTGTGCTTCTGTCCACAATGGTGGTGCAGTAGTATAAACATTATTGGACGTGGTGGAAGAGAGTTGTTAGGGGTTAGACTCTAATCGCGGTATAAGAGTCGCATCTTTTTTTTTTTTTTTTTTTTTTTTGGATATCGCAGGGGAAAGGTCGTTACGCCCTATGGAGGATACGGAGGGGTATCCCGGGGATATGTGGGACTCCCGACGCGACTCGCCGGTTTACCCACTAAAACTGAACCTGCGGATTGCCATCAGCCGCTATAATGGGAAGTGTCCCGGATCTGTCTAACACAGGACACCCCCCGCGACCGGTCGGTCTACCTCTATAGGGACCGGACTTCCACCACAATTATATAATTCCACCACTCCGACAAATAAGAGTCGCATCTACATTTTTTTCAAATTTTACAGGAGAGCAATAAAACAGCGAAAATGTACCTAATCAAACTTTGAGAACATTTTTAGATGTGTACTAAATATAATATTGTGTATAATATTATAAAAAACTTAGGAATTTCATCCGTTATTGGATGATTTATACAGTATTCTCCGAGCAAAGTAACCACTCTTGAAATACTGTAGTGCATGGGGCAGTCGATTTTAAATGTCGAATGGTTGCCCAAGCACATACGGCATTCTCACAACATAGTCGGCACTCTCACTAGGCTGACTGCCTAGTCCAGAGGAATGACTGGTTAAATCGTCTAGGGCCAACAATGTGTAGTTTCCTCAATATGTTTTCCTTCACCGTAAGAGCGTCCGTATAACGTACTTGAGATCTGAAAAAGTCTCATTTGTACACGCCACAACCTGGTAATCGAACCTGCACTCTACCGAGTGCGAATGAAACAGTATATCCACTAGGCCATGGAGCTCATAATAATATAATATAAAATGGCACAGACAATGCCATAATATTATAATAAAAATCTTAAAAATGCGTTGGTATAGTATAAATTAATTATAAACCATAACACAAGTTCTTCGAAAACTTAGCACGGGACTAGATTGACGTGGCGTGGAATCGTCCATAGATATCATTATTATTCCTCTTTAGTTAGATTAGATGACAGTAATTATACTTTTCTTCTCACCGCGTGGATTGAACCAATAATGTACCTACTTTATTTTAAAATAGAGAAAGGTAAGTATAAAA
This sequence comes from Glaucopsyche alexis, assembly GCA_905404095.1. Classification (NCBI taxonomy): domain Eukaryota; kingdom Metazoa; phylum Arthropoda; class Insecta; order Lepidoptera; family Lycaenidae; genus Glaucopsyche; species Glaucopsyche alexis. The sequence continues at coordinate 2,222,318 of FR990044.1, read as the reverse complement.
ATCAGTACTTTATTATTCTCTAAAAAAGCTTATAAATCACGCGAAAGACATCATACGTGATATCTGAAGAGTTATTGTCATCATAAAGTAAAGACTCTAAGAGGTTAAACCTCTAAGATATTATCTAAGACATTACCTTTTTATCCGAGAATATATTCAATTTATTATCATAATGTATAACTTCTATTTTCAAGGGTTTTAATAATATATTACCTAGCTTTTCGGTTTATTCTATGTTAGAACCTCAAAACTGAGTTAGTATTTCGGAATAAACTAACTTATAGTAATGGAAAATCATAATACAAATTATGTATCTAAATATAAATTAAGACCAAAAAGGGAACAGGAACTTTAGTTAAGGCACAGATTACTAAATGTTACTATGTAAGATTAAGGTGGTTAAGAGGAAACATCAAGGGCCAGAGAAATGAAAAGTACTTCTTAGGTCTTCTTCTTCTTAGTCGTTCACTCTCGGCAGAGTGGTCGTGGTCATATCTCAGACGTCGCACGCGTCGCCGTTTTTGTAATGCCCCGCCATAGAGCTCTATGTTTGGCGGAGTGAGGGCAGTCGTTTATGGAGGAGTGCGTTACAGATTTAATTAGGTCTGTCCATCGTTGGGGAGCGACCACGTAATCTTTTTCCCTCCACTTTCCCTTGCACCACCAATCGTTCCATTGAATCCTCGTTACGCGTAATATGACCAAAGAACTTGAGGATTCGCGATTGCACGGTATATTTACAAAACTTAGGTATATTTTGTTAAATCTGTTGCTGTCCCGCTGTCCCGAACAAGCTAGCTATCAATGTGTGACTTGAAATAACTGTAAATTGTAAAAATACCTAATAAAAGTATAAAATATCAACGATTCTTAGTCCCCTGATTCCTTCAAAAACTTAACCTCTTTAAGTACTTTTTTCATTAACAATTCATAAAGGCTTCAACTGTATTCCTATGTTTTCATTTTTTATATAATTTAATCAAATTTGTTTTCTGTATGTTTGAACACAGCAGGAAATGTGGCCATTTTTAAAAGTTTTTGAACGTCCATATCTCTTTTAATAATTAAGTAATTTATGAAAAAAAGGAAATAGGGTCATTTTAATAGTATCCATAGATATTCTGGAAAAAATTGTTACTCTACCGGCATTATCCAGGGAGGAAACAGGGGACTAAGTTTGTATGCTTTTCTTAGCTTTGCTTGTTAGCGCGTCGGCGCGGCTGAAGTCGGCGGTTGCGGGTTTCAATCCAGCCGTAAAGCCATAAATGTATCCATCCATCCTCACAAACACTCACATTATAATATTAGTAGAATTAACTACCGGATTTTATCACCACTATCACAGGGCTGATAATTTGGTACCCCAGTGCTGATAATTGGTGACGAGGGTGCTAATAATTGTCGACAGGGTAATTTTTTAGTTATGATTATTTTTATAAAATGTCGATGAAGGTAAACTATATTATGAAGTAAAAATCAGTCATTTATTAAATAATGGACCCAGAAAACTCATCATTGTGGGTAAAAAAGTATTTTCCTCTGTAATAATCGGGTTTAAATTTGAACTATCTCTTAAAGTGCTGATAATTGGTACGTCCTATATTTTAATTATGTTTTCAAATTCAGTTGCGTTGTCAAAGCGTTGCCGCAAGAAACGAAGTTAGGCGAGCGTGCACGAAAACTTCCGAAATCAGTTTCGGTTTCGGCAAAAGTTTCGGCCACTTTTGGCCGAAACCGAAACTGCCGCCGAAACTTGATTTTTGGCCGAAACTCGGCCGAAACCGAAACCGAAACCGAACTTTCGGTCGGACACTAATTATTATGTTTAATTTCAATGAGAATTAGGTGTGAATTATTGTGAGTACCCGAAGGTGTTCTAGATACTCGTCAGGTCAAGTAGTTCTGTCTCTTGACCTCACGAAACGGAGGAATTTAGCTCGTATTTTGTTTGAAACAGTAGTACAAATGATTGACAAACACGTACTCGTAATGTAATCGAAAGAGAATTTTATGAAAATTATGTCAACGCCTATACAATTGACATAGCTGTTAACGTTACGAATACGTACCTTCTTGTCAATTGTTCGAGCTTACCCTTTTATTTTCCATGTCTAACTTAACGAACTATTCTTATAGATCGTAAGAGTGGGTCTTATTTAGTGGAACTAAGTACTTTAAGAGACTTTGACTACTGCTGGGAAAATGGGATGATGGTCAATAGACCACAAATAGAAAGAAATATCTTTAAACATTACTAGACCCTGGCCCGCGACTTCGTGCGTGCAAAAGGAAGAAATCGCGCGGGAACCGTTGAAGTAGCCTTAATCCTCTCCCGTGCAATTCGGAATATATTCAGTGCTAACAAACAACAAATCTTTTCTCTTTATAATATTAGTATAGATACATGATTTTCCAATAAACTTGACAGTGGAGAGGTCGTTTGACATGTATGTTTTCAAATGCCCTCACTAAATGCATCTATCTATAATTGTACATCTCAGGTACTATAATCTTCCGCCAGGCTAGTCTAACTATGGGCTGGTAGATTTCGCGTGTCTTAGTAGTTTGTCAGTCAAGACACCTTTATTATGCGGGATCGTTTTCCTTTTTAGGGTTCCGTAGGATAAGGAACCCGTATAGTTCCACTCTGTCCGTTCAAACATCTTTGTATTCGCCCTTCTAACATCTGTAACGCCCTTGGCCCTTCTATATAAAATAATGATAATTTTATATTCGATAGAAATTTGAAAGTTTCCATGCTGATAGATAATGCTAAACCCTTAGGAAAATTACTTATTTTGAACGAAATAGGACAATAAATTTTGAAGTAATTTAAAGAAAACCTATTTCGTTTTGATAGCTACGGAACCCTCTTTACATATTATGTAAGTACTGACATGCTCTTGGTTTGTTTAAAGAGAGAAATAAAATTATACCGAGAAAAAAATTCTTCGATAGATGCAACCCGAAACCGAACCTGCACCCATGAAACCTCTACCATTAGTCTACGGATGTGTATAATCTCAACATTTCCATTGTATCCTCTGATAAGATTCAATTTTATCTAAACGTAAACAGAAATGAAATTTGACCAACTAAATGGGTCATTGTTTTTGAAGTGATAACTTCTTATGGGAGAGTAAACCGCTTCGTTACGTAACGCGTTACGGCGCCAAATAAGATGAGTAATTTCATTTTCATAGAGAATTTTGAGGCACATAGGCACTTGGACTTTTTGACCAATATGGTCTCGGATTCGAATCTCAGTCAAACGAAAATTTGTTTCTTTTACAAATTTAATTTTTTTCATTAAGTTATTACATCCGTCGAGCGTTCCGAGATGCACGCGGTTTATTTATTTATTGCACGATAGGTAAATAAGTGACATTGAAATTGGTAGCATTATAGCGTATATTTTCATTTACGTTCAGATTAAATTTGATCTGGAGCAGACCATGGTTTTGGTTCTGGCCATCTGAAGTCTCAACTAAAATAGGTCAAGCTCTTGTTTATAAGACAATCCGCATATTATCTAGTAATTAAGTAAATGGATTGGGGCTAACGATGCTGCTTGAGACGTCGCCTTGATTCATTAGTAGATTTAACTTAAAATTAAGTACATTAATTCAAACTGGCTAATAAATTGTACTGCATTTGGGCGCTTCTATTCTTGGAGTGTCTTACCCCGCGTCTTAATATACGGAATACGGGAACAGGATGCGTTTTTACACTTTGATGTTAAAGAATATAGATACTGTATAGTTAACTATAAGAGTATTGGCGAAAAAGATTATGGTTTTTATTTTACACTTTGTAGGTGTTGCCCGCGACTTCGTGCGCGCAAAAGTTAATTTCGCAGAAATCATACATTTTTCAGCGATAAAAAGTAGCCTATGTCCTTCCGTGGTCTACTCCTACATCTGTGCCAAATTTCGTCAAAATCGGTCTAGGAGTTTCGGAGCCTATTCAATGGAAACAAAGAAACAAACTTTTCCTCTTTATTATATTAGTACTAGCTGGTGCCCGCAACTTCGTTCGCGTGGAACTTTTAATGGAAACGGTGTCCTATTTATTTTAATCTGTTTTTAGTATTTATTTTTTTTGTTGTTATAACGATAACGGAAGTACATCATTATTCATTTGTGAACATTTCAATTGTCTAGTGTCTAGCTATCACGGTTCTCGAGATACAACCTGGTGACAGACAGACGGACGGACGGACTGCGAAGTTTTAGTAATAGGGTCCCGTTTTTATACTTTGAGTATGGAATCGTAAAAAAGACAACACCACAGGTTTTAGCTTTAATTTAGGGTTTATTTAATAAATAGAAAATAAATGTGATTAATAATGTGAAAATAAATGTGAATTATAATGTGAAAATAAATGTGATTTGATTTAATTTGAATACAAAATGTTACTGTCTACGTATTTATATGAGTTTCATAATTTTTGTATCTGCGCTCCGCGTTGTATGACACAAATTGGTCCACGGATTATAAAATTGCCAACAATTGCTTTAAAACGAATCCCAAAACACGAAAAGCAAGCATGAACAATTGAACTGTGTTCGTTAGACGAAGCCTATTGTGACGTCTCTGTACATTTATTTGATTAAGATACCTTCGAGCGGACTTGATATTCGGATTTCGGATATGCAATCAGGAGTATCTCTCACAATGATTGTGTTTCGCAGAAAATAGCGCTAACAAAAAAAAACGTAAGCAAAATGGCGACCGTTTTAATTAAATAAGCAAAATGGCGGATTATGTTAGTAGTATTGAAGTTAGCAAACGTCTCCTGGCCGATAATATGTTTTTTTCTTTAGCGCTAGCAAGCGCTAACAAGCACTAAGTACCTAATTATAACTAAGCTGTGTCTGATAGGCGATTTGCACATCACCATTAAACCAGAATTCATTTTATAATAATAACTCCCCACACCGATTTCGGTGACGGTGGCCGGTTTCATTGAAACTAGGCCAGTTACGCAGGAGTAATTTTTATAGTGCCCAAGTGTGTGCGCAATACACAAGAGCACTCTCTCTTCCTTTTACTCTCATAATCCAGTGGGACGGATAACCGACACGACTGGCGAGAGATCAGGCGCAGGTCCGACTTTTTACATGCCCATCCGACGCATGGATCATCTTTCTTGTCAGACAATCAGGTGATCAGCCTGCATTGTCCTAACCAAACTTGGGAACAACATTTTTTTGTTGTCCAATGCGGGAATCGAACCCACAATCTCCGAGTCGAGAGCCAATGCTCGAACCTCTAGACCACGAAGGCTGTTTCATTATATAAGGCTTCATTAACCGGAAAATCGGATGCGTAATTATACTGATGTTTTTATACAATGGGACTGGTAAACGAGGAGACAGATTACCTGATGGTCAGCGAGTGCCGCCCTAGGACACCCGCAGTAGCAGATATGTTACAACAGCGCTACCAGGGGGCCTAGCAGGACCATTTTCTTGTATGGGCGCTGTCATGATTTTGACAGATTTTCATGTATTTTTCATTCGATAACGTTACGTTTACGCTAAATGTTCCTGCTAGGTCCACAGTCTTATAAATAAACTAACTTTTAGTCCCTACCTACCTATAAAATCAATTCATAAAAAACATAACAAACGTTCCAAAAGTATAAATAAAATTATGCAGATATAGGTAAAATAATTATATAGGTAACTATAATACTCGTATAAGGAAAAATTAAAATGCTTACAAAAATTTACGCAAAAAACTTATTTTGTTATAATTTTTACATATATTTTTCATAACATTTGCCGCCGAATTGTATAAAACTTTTAATGGAAAGTTGCTAAGAGGTTCTTATCCTGAGATATCTTGAAATTCTTTGATCTCAACGTCTTATAAATGTAAAAGACTTTCATGTCTATGGGCCCAATTCGTAATAAAACTTGGGTTAAAATTCCTGTTTTATTCACCTACTTACACAAAAATAAATTTGAACTAATATTTAGGCCAATTAATTAGGTGGTTTGAGTTATGGATTGGTGCTAATCGTTATGAAAATGAAAAAAGATATTTCCATATTATGAAGCTTAACAAGCTTTTTTCAGAAAGTCTACCACGGGTTCAACCTTAACTCGCCGAGAAGAAATGACGTAAGAAACTTGCATGGGGGTATTTAGAAAATTCAAAGCATAATCCAAAAGGTTTTCTAAAATCCAACAAAAAATCAACAGCTGACTCTTGAAATCGATTTTCATTAATTTTTAATTTTTTTACCAGAATTGAAATGAATGAATGAAAATATACTTTAGTGTGTACAATCAGCAGTTACACACACATATACAAAATATATAAACTATACACAGAACAAGACGAGAGTACACAAATTATTCATTACCAGACTATTTACCTACCACAAATATGAGAATTCCCAATTTTCTAGCGTTCTCCAAAACGATTCAGTGCTAAAATTAAATTTACTAAAATATTAAAATAAAACATAGTACAGCCAAAATGCCAAAATAATGATATATAAAAATACTTATTTTGGAACTACAAAATATTATATAAAAAGATAGGACGTTTCGTACAGTAAATTAATTAACAAATTATCGTAATATTTTACACAATATAAGCTTCATAATACGGTTGTATTATGAAGGTTAATTAGGTTTAATTAGACTCGTAACAATACTAAAATATAAAGTTGGCACTAAAGTAACTCTTAAAAATACATCTATTCAAGTCTGTCGACCAAATACTCGTATAATAAGATGCCGTGAACCGCTAAAATGTGGTTTACTTACGTCTCTCTGTTATTTCACTCTCATTTACAAAATGCTTCTTAAATTAGAAATTATGCTCAACACAGTCTGTCATAGCAAACTCTTGAATTTGTGCTACTCCACGGGAGGTAATTATCGATGGATCAGGATAGATGGATGGATCCGGATGTTTGTTGCTCTTTCACGTAAAAACTACTGAACGGATCGATGAAATTTGGTATGGTAGTATTTATCCTGAAAATGTACAGTATTCTCGTGGTAGCTATACTATATTTAGGGCGGTGCCGCGGGAAATAGCTAGTCACCTAATATATAAGGTCTCCAAAAATAAATTACGGATACTTCAGGCACGTGATTCACTGCTTAAGTAAAGACGTTTAGGCAGAGAAATAATTATCAAACTCAAACTAAAATAATCATCTAATGTATGGGCGGCTCTCCGCAAAACGCAAACTCGCCCTTATAAAGACAAAATTTTTTTTCGAGTACGACAATTATTTTTCTTCTTAAACGTCTTTACCTAAGCAGCAGATCATATGCCCAAAGTATCTGTAATTGATTTTACCAAACCTTATATTTCACATTGAGGGCCTGTTTTGCAATCTTCTAACGGCCCGTTTCGATAACCTATCTATCTAGAACTGTTTGTTACAATTGTCAAATTTGTATCGCGGAAAACCGTCAAATGATTGAATGACGTCGTTTTTAACAAATAGTTATAGATATATAGGTTATTGAAACGGGCCGTTAGTGACGGATAGCTTATTCAGTAGTTTTGTTTCTGCTTCTTACTACTATTATTATTAATGTGAAAGTCTGTGAGGATGGATGGGTGGATGAATGCGACTCTTTCACGTCACAACTACTGAAGGGATTTTAATCAAATTTGGCATGGTAGTATTATAACCTCTGGAAACATAGGCTACCTTTTAGAATTAAAAGTCCCAGTTCCCGTCGGATACTATAATATTTATGTGGAGCTGAAGGCCATATGTCAGGGATACTCATCCCAACTCACCTGTCCGGTAGTTGTGGTATAGTATACGGGTATGCGACCCCGGCTCCCTAGCTATTACCGTCCTATCCCGTGCCCTCCTGGGCGGTAATATCCTACATTCCTATTTCCCACTCTAACTTACCAATCTTCCTTTCCACACCACCTATCCTTCCCTTTCCCTATTCCTACCCTTTCCACCAATCCGGGGGAACGCAATGGATAATCATAAAAATAATTTAATTATCCAAAATGGCGGCGGGCGATGCGGTTCGCCACCCATCACGTCTCGTTCTCGCGGAGGCGAAAAGTGGCCCATGGAGAGCCGCTTCGCTACGTTGAATGTAAGAGGAGGAATGGATGGTATGAATGAAAGTGGACGAAGCGAAACAAGTATGTAAGGATCGTAGCAAGTGGAAAGAAGTGGTCTCTGCCTACCCCGACGGGAAAGAGGCGGTCTCTGCCTACCCCTATGGGAAAGAGGCGTGATTATATGAATATGAAAAAGCTGAAGGCGAAAGCTAATAACGTATTAATAGCGTAACGGGCCCTGAGACTTGTGCTTCTGTCCACAATGGTGGTGCAGTAGTATAAACATTATTGGACGTGGTGGAAGAGAGTTGTTAGGGGTTAGACTCTAATCGCGGTATAAGAGTCGCATCTACATTTTTTTCAAATTTTACAGGAGAGCAATAAAACAGCGAAAATGTACCTAATGAAACTTTGAGAACATTTTTAGATGTGTACTAAAGGCCCGGAGGCCCAATCCCCTACCCTATTCCCTTCCCTACCCTCCCCTATTACCCTATTCCCTCTTAAAAGGCCGGCAACGCTCTTGCAGCTCTTCTGATGCTGCGAGTGTCCATGGGCGACGGAAGTTGCTTTCCATCAGGTGACCCGTTTGCTCGTTTGCCCCCTTATTTCATAAAAAAAAAATATATAATATTGTGTATAATATTATAAAAAACTTAGGAATTTCATCCGTTATTGGATAATTTATACAGTATTCTCCGAGCATAGTAACCACTCTTGAAATACTGTAGTGCATGGGGCAGTCGATTTTAAATGTCGTATGGGTGCCCAAGCACATACGGCATTCTCACAACATAGTCGGCACTCTCACTAGGCTGACTGCCTAGTCCAGAGGAATGACTGGTTAATTCGTCTAGGGCCAACAATATGTAGTTTCCTCAATATGTTTTCCTTCACCGTAAGAGCGTCCGTATAACGTACTTGAGATCTGAAAAAGTCTCATTTGTACACGCCACAACCTGGTAATCGAACCTGCACTCTACCGAGTGCGAATGAAACAGTATATCCACTAGGCCACGGAGCTCATAATAATATAATATAAAATGGCACAGACAATGCCATAATATTATAATAAAAATCTTAAAAATGCGTTAGTATAGTATAAATTAATTATAACCCATAACACAAGTTCTTCGAAAACTTAGCACGGGACTAGATTGACGTGGCGTGAAATCGTCCATAGATATCATTATTATTCCTCTTTAGTTAGATTAGATGACAGTAATGATACTTTTCTTCTCACCGCGTGGATTGAACCAATAATGTACCTACTTTATTTTAAAATAGAGAAAGGTAAGTATAAAAATCAGTACTTTATTATTCTCTAAAAAAGCTTATAAATCACGCGAAAGACATCATACGTGATATCTGAAGAGTTAATGTCATCATAAAGTAAAGACTCTAAGAGGTTAAACCTCTAAGATATTATCTAAGACATTACCTTTTTATCCGAGAATATATTCAATTTATTATCATAATGTATAACTTCTATTTTCAAGGATTTTAATATATTATCTAGCTTTTCGGTTTATCCTATGTTAGAACCTCAAAACTGAGTTAGTATTTCGGAATAAACTAACTTATAGTAATGGAAAATCATAATACAAATTATGTATCTAAATATAAATTAAGACCAAAAAGGGAACAGGAACTTTAGTTAAGGCACAGATTACTAAATGTTACTATGTAAGATTAAGGTGGTTAAGAGGAAACATCAAGGGCCAGAGAAATGAAAAATACTTAGGTCTTCTTCTTCTTAGTCGTTCACTCTCGGCAGAGTGGTCGTGGTCATATCTCCGTCGCACGCGTCGCCGTTTTTGTAATGCCCCGCCATAGAGCTCTATGTTTGGCGGAGTGAGAGCAGTCGTTTATGGAGGAGTGCGTTACAGATTTAATTAGGTCTGTCCATCGTTGGGGAGCGACCACGTAATCTTTTTCCCTCCACTTTCCCTTGCACCACCAATCGTTCCATTGAATCCTCGTTACGCGTAATATGACCAAAGAACTTGAGGATTCGCGATTGCACGGTATATTTACAAAACTTAGGTATATTTTGTTAAATCTGTTGCTGTCCCGCTGTCCCGAACAAGCTAGCTATCAATGTGTGACTTGAAATAACTGTAAATTGTAAAAATACCTAATAAAAGTATAAAATATCAACGATTCTTAGTCCCCTGATTCCTTCTCTAAAATTTAACCTCTTTAAGTACTTTTTTCATTAACAATTCATAAAGGCTTCAACTGTATTCCTATGTTTTCATTTTTTTATATAATTTAATCAAATTTGTTTTCTGTATGTTTGAACACAGCAGGAAATGTGGCCATTTTTAAAAGTTTTTGAACGTCCATATCTCTTTTAATAATAAAGTAATTTATGAAAAAAAGGAAATAGGGTCATTTTAATAGTATCCATAGATATTCTGGAAAAAATTGTTACTCTACCGGCATTATCCAGGGAGGAAACAGGGGACTAAGTTTGTATGCTTTTCTTAGCTTTGCTTGTTAGCGCGTCGGCGCGGCTGAAGTCGGCGGTTGCGGGTTTCAATCCAGCCGAGGGAATAAAAATATTCTCAATGTTCCCGGGTCATGGATGTGTATATTGTGTATATTTATAATATAATAAAAATCATAAATATACTATGTATAGTATAAAAATATTAAATATACTCCCCGTTTTCTGTCTCCGTAATAAAAGTTCTTTATAAGTGCTTATTATAATATACCTAATACCTACATATTATAGTGTATTTAGTGGACGAAGATAGTTTAGACTACATTAAAAAAATACACAACTATTAGACTATTTTTGAGAACTTCTATTAAGTATTTCTAAAATATTTTGAATGACTAAGACCACACAACTCTCGTCTCGATTCGACGCTAAAAATGAATAAAAATTATGAATTTGAATTTTTACCCAACGACGTCCATACAATATCATACAAGAATCTTTGAGACAGAAAAAAATAATGACGAGTAAAAAGAACACTCCCTTGAATTTTGCTTTGTTATACGTTTTGTTTTGTTTATAATTATTGTCATGTGCCCGCATTTAGGTGTCTGTTGTCTGAATCCAGCAGCGAACTGAAGGGGACCGTTTTGAGACAGATCAGATTACTTTGGATTTTTAGCCAACGTTTAATATTTTTTATGGAGATTTTAAATATCTTAGGAATGAGTATTATTATATCACTGTAAATGATAACAGGAAGCTTTAGTATAATTTATTATGACCTTAATTGTACCCACGACACAAAGCTGCATTGGGATAGTAACTATTTATTAATCTGTGGTTGGGACTCAAAATAAATTATTCAGAAGACATTGGTAGGTATTGTGATATCTGTGATATTATCGTGAATAATGATTGAACATAATAAACATAATAAACTAAAGTAAACATTTTAAGTAACCACCGGGCCGGCAGGTGAGCGAGCTGATGGTGATGAATTCAATTCAATTTAATTCATTTATTTCTTGCAATTGTAGGTATACAAAATTATGTTACATGGTGATATGAATTAGCTCAGCACGCATCACGTCAGCTTTTTTTATTACATAAATGAATAGTACTCTTAAATATATATTAAGTTAATACTCAAAAGAAACAATGTATTAAAAATCAATATTGTTTGATTGATTTGTTTACAAAATTTCGCAAGTCTCGTGAAAACGCTACATACAAAAGTCACGGTATTTAGATAAAAGTGTAACGTTTTTGTATTTAGATGTATATTACTAACAACACATAAAATATTAGTTTTTTTTCGTTTATCAATAATACCTAAATATTTCTGAGTATATTATAATATAGTTTCCCCTATTCTAATCACTATATCTAGAGACTAACAGACAAGGCAGTATATATTCTAAATATGCATATATAATACCTGTGCCTAATTCGCCAAGTACTTATAGGTCGGCTTACGATGGCTTAGTTCGCTTGAGTCTTCAGCACAGATTACCAAGTACGTAACTATTAGTTTGGAATTCTTCCCATTCAACTACTTAAGGATTAATATTTTATTGGAAGTATTTTAACAGCTTTCGTGTTTTCATTCGACGATGAGAGAAATTTCTTGTTGTGTATTTTCTGTACAGAAGATTTTTTATGTTTTTTCACTTGGAAGTCTTGCTTTTGAAACATTGTATTTTATGTCATTACCGTCCTTTTATTTGCAGTGAATTGTGAGCTTGCACCAACTTGAGCTTTTATTCTTATTTTTCCTAATTTGCAATCTTCACCCATGTCCCTTTAAATACGGTGCCTCTCTGCTAATATGAAATATGTACTTATTTTCAAAATTAATTACAGAAATTTTGGCCAAACAATTTGCTGCAAAAGTAACGACATTCACGCGGAAAAATAATTATGAAATTAGAAAAATATATACAGACTAATATAATATTGCACTCTATTTGACACACCGAAGGTCATTGATATAAAAGCTGATTTTTTTATAATTTTATTTTAAATAAAACAAAAAATTCAGCTGTGAGGACAAAGACTTTATGTGTGTTGAAGAAAACAAGAGAGAAAACCAGTACGCAGTGTCGATGACACGGTGTTCTATACTTCAAACAAAATAATGTTTCATTTTGTGTCTACCATAGAAATCAATTAATTTAATGCATTGTCAACAACTAAATTAAAATGAAACAGGCGTATAAAAATTATCTCTAATGACATGTCTGTTTCGTAACTTACTTTAAAATAGAAATAACATTAAAAGATAAAGGGATTGTAGAGGCCATAAAGAAATTGGAGTATGGACGAGGAAGATAATAGCGGGGTTCGGAATACCGTCGCGTCGCCACGAAATTTCAAATTATATACCCGAGACCTACTTCCAGAGGAAAAGTGTTGGAAAATTACATTCAGCTTTGACGAAATTATACACGCGCTTTTAAAGTAATTGTTAACAATGTTGCCAACGAAATGAACACTGTAAAATCATTTCACGGAGTAGCGTTTAGCGTGAGTTCACACCGAGACGCGATAGCGATTCATATTAAAATTTATTGACTACACAAAAAGACACACGTTTCATTACAAGATTTCGAATTGCGAGTTGTACCGCGTTACGCAGCGCCGATCTTGCAATGAAACGTACAATATATTATGTTTGTGTAGTGAATAGTAATTATTATATGTGAATTTTTATTAATCATCTTTAAGCACAGCGTGACCTAAACCCGCACTTTACGCACGCAGCGTGCGTAAAGTGCGGGTTTTTGTCACATTTGCTATAAAATAATATACGATACTTGTGGCCTAAGTTGTCTATTACTGCACGGCGTTTAGCACCCTCGCTCCGCTCGGGCGCTAACTTCACGCCGTGCAGTAATAGGCAACTTAGGTCACGCGTATCGTAATGTACTATTATGTGTAGTAAATAAAGTTAAATTTTTACTAACCTCAATTTTTATAAAGGCACGTACGTACGTATTTACGGTACGAGATGATCAGACTTCCGGCTTAGTAAAACCTCATAATATATTTAGTGAATAGAAATATTCTTCTATACAATAATATTAGTATCTAAAATGTTTGGGGTTAATAGGTAAACTTATTCTCTTATTTTGACATAGCGCAAATTGTATAAATAATTTTATAACGATATAGTTAATTGTTTATTCGACAAAAAATTGTGGTTTCATTCTGAAGTAAAATATAATTGCCACATTCACGTTAATAATACTTTTTTACAAAAAAGATTAATTAATCTAACGTATTCAGAATTTTAAAATTATATCTGAACGAAAATATTGTACCTACAATCATAAAATATTAACAAAATTTTCGCAAATAATATTTTAAAGCTGGAAGTTTTTTGCCACTTCTCATGGAGGCTCTCCATCCGTACATTACTTTTAGTAAGAGCATATTTTATTAAAACATTTTTAATTTTTAATAATACGATAAAACATTTGAATAAATTATCTATCTTTCTCTTTATCCATCTTTCTCTTTGATATCAAGGTCGACTATTTCACGTAATTATTAAAATATTATTTTATTTGTCGTTTCTGTTCAAGTTAGTGAAAATAAATTTTATGCATTTCCATGTCGATGGATATCCGTCGAGATTGAACTTGAACTTTTGAAATTGTGACTGGATGTTGTCCGCGGCTTTGTGCGCGCAAAAGGAAATCCCGTTAATCCATAAGTTTTGCCGCGATAAAAAGGAGCCTATGTCCTTTCCCGTGGTCTACTCAATAAGTACTTGTGCCAAATTTCTAAAGTACTTGTACAATTCAAACAACAAACCTTTCCTCTTTATAGAAGTATAGATTTCTTACTATTCGGCATTAAAAGTGTTATTAAAAACTTCATCTATTTTCATCCAGATGGTTTTTAAGGTAGGTACCAATTAAGGGTAAAACACGACCGTATTACCAAGATTGCGCTGTCCGTCCGTCTATTTGTCCGTTTGTATGTCTCTCATCAGGCTGTATGTCATGAACCGTGCAAGCTAGACAGTTTAAATTTCCACAGATGATGTGTGTCCCCACTATAACTAAAAAAAAAAAACTAAAAACAGAACAAACTACTACAATAATCAAAAATCATCGAAATCCGTTTAGTAGTTTCTGTGAACTCAACTCAAAAACATACATCCATACATCCTCACAAACCTTCACATTTATAACAGTAAGTTAGTAGGATGGTTCCCCTTTATGCGCGAGTTTGACTAGCACTTGTTTTGTTTTTTTTTTTCGATTACTGTTCAAACTTTTTCCTTTTTCGTTTACTGTGGATTCAGTATAACACCCGCATCACTTATATAATAATTAAAGCTCTCGTTACATTCCCAGCGATTAAAACATTACGCTTACTTTAAACGAGTAGATAAATTATACATATATGTTAATCGTCTAATCATAAACAGCAGTTGTGAGGATGACTACACTGTGATGTTATTGCTACTTAAAATTATAGTTTAATTTACACTATGTGGCGTCCGTCACACACGCATAAGCACACGGTGTCCCTAAAATGTATTCACAAACGATACTTCAAACGAACGAACCGCACTATGCAGTTTGCGTCTTTCAAAATAAATGCAATGAAGCTGGCAAATTTCTGAAAGAAAGCACGCTATGAGAAAATGGTATTCGCATTGTGTCGTTGCTATGCTTATTTTTTCTGTTAGTATCAGGTCACACCGAGTCATATGGAAAATGCACTGTCAATGTGCGGGGCCGACAGTGATATGGCATGTCAGCCAGATCGGACTGTCGGCCCCGCACATTTAAACGTTCAGTTCGGAGCGCGGGTTGGAACTTGGAACAGTACGTATATGCCACGCAGTGCGATGCAGTTCTCAATTCGGACTATTTTAATGAAAGGTTACTAGGGTAAATACGCTAAATGTCGGCCACTTACGGATTTTCTCACTTTAGATCGCTCCGGATCCATCAGTTTGCAACGAAAGGATAGATTGTTATACGGTTTTAGACAGGTTGATAAATCTATTTTATATTTATAGGCCTATGGTTGACTTTTCTACTAAACGGAAGAAGTATTAAGGATTAAATGCGTCGAGAACGAAAAAACCTTAAAGTCGGCCGTTCACGGCCCAATGGTCGGTCGCATTTTTCCCAAATGTCGGCTGGGCATAGTATGTAACCTATTATAATATTAATAAATTATATTAATACATAATTCAATTTTGAGACAGCAAGTTTCATAAATAAATTGAAAAATGACTACCCAGTACCTACACAAACAATGAAAAATACAAAAGTAATCAGCCTGTACAGTAGCACTCGATTCTTAGGCTGGCCGACATTACGATCTTTAATATTTCCAAAGTCGGCCCCTGTTTCGTATAGCTTATTTCTCGAGATTCAGCTAATACCACCCCGGCCGGTATTTGACGATTGAACGTAAAATAGATTTATTAACATAAAAGCGTTATAAATTTTACTATTAAGACAATGGAATTCATAGTATTTGACTTTATAAAACAGACTGCATTTATCTTAAGTCGGCCCCGGCCGAGATTCCGATTTTCAATCGAAACTGGTATTCTAATGGCGGCCCCCTATTTTTCCCTAAAACCAATACACAAAACGTCGAAAAAACTATCTCAAAATATAGTAAAAATACCTTTTTAGTGATAGCAAAGCTAAAAACCAAGAAAAGAAATGTCTTACCGATGTAATATCAATCCCCGAATCGTAGGTATTCACAGCAAGTAAGCTGCTTTGTCTACGAACTTCAATGCTTCAACGGCGCTATCGCTACTGACGCTCAGTGTGCGAAGAGCAAGTGACGTAATCGTATAGTAACGGTTTGCACTTAAAGAGTATGAACTAAGCTTGCAATTTCAGAGGCAAAATTACCACTTAAATGAATGCAAGCTGAAAATGTGCAGACGGCCGAGGATTGGAGGGGGGCCGACGTTTGGCGTATTTACCCTACACGAAAAGTTCAATTTGAAGTCGCTATCTCAAAAGTGCGTGCCGCGTCACGCTCAGTGTGAACTAACGCTTGCTATTGCTTACGATATGTATAAGTTTTGTTTGTGAATATTTTAAACCTAGGCCTTTTTCATCCATGAATATATAATTTATACAGTATTCTCCGAGCGAAGTAACCACTCTTGAAATACTGTAGTGACTGGGACAGTTGGTTTTAAAATGTCGTATGGTTGCCCAAGCACATACGGCATTCTCACATAAAAGTCAGCCTAGTCCAGAGGAATCACTGGTCAATACGTCTGGGGCCAACCAAGTGCGGGTTTCCTCACAATTTTTTCCTTCATCGTTAGAGCGTCCGTATAATGTACTTGAGATCTGAAAAAGTTTCATTGGTATCACCACAACCTGGGATTCGAACCTACACTCTCTCGAGTGCGAACCAAATGGTCTATCCACGCCACGGAGCTCAATTGTGAATACTGGAGTTGTCAAATTATAAATATAGCAGATACTTAATTTACGTCTATAGTTTAGAGTATAATATAGTTTTTAGAGTAAGCCCTAAAAACAAAAGGCAAGGATATAATCGTAAAGTTAAATTATCCGGCGGCTTAATTAGCCCCCGGCCGTAAAACTATCAATCCATTATTACATCGCCCCACTTAACCGGAGTTTCTACGAGTTAACTACCGTGACAGTTAGAAATAAAATATATACTCATTACGTCATGATAAAATTTTTATCTAATGATGGGCTCCTTTTTCAACCTAGGGTGAGGCTGTAGACAGGCTTTTTTATGACTCAGATTCCTTTGTTTGTCTTTTTAGGCTAGAAACAATGTTATATAGTATGGGTATCATCAAAACTACAGACGGGATACCAGATTCACAACCCTTTGGTGTTGTGCATTCGATAACCACTTTCGTGATTGCAAGCTTGTACCCGTCTTCTCAGACAAGTAAATGAATCGAAATAGACGATCTATTTTGACTGAAGACAGGGGAGAAAGGAACTTAGTCATCGTCACCGTCGATGAATTCACACCTTAATAATTATTGTGAAAACAAAACAGCTACCATTTTACAAGCACATCATTTTACAAAAATATAACCAATAACACGTTTCCCAATATATAACAATATGGATAACGTGAAAATTTTTTATAAATTTGGAATTTAAAGAAAATAACCTAACCAAGAGCAATATTGTCAGGACACGACTAAGGAAGGTTCCGTAAAACTAAGGTTATTATTAATTGCGTCAAAAGTTACTGTACGATTTGGATCAAAATAATTTTCCTAAAGAGTTTTTATCATGATCTATCAGCATAGAAAATGCAAGTTTCTTAGTCTTATAATTTAGAAATGCCAGGGAGGGGGACCAACTTATAAATCACTTTGGAGGCCGATTACTCATTACTCAAAAATTGTTGACTTTATAAAAAGATTATGTATGAAAAATTGCCTTTAATTAAAGAAAAAAAATTTCATCCTCACTTCACAATATGTATGGAGAGCCACCCCTAGAATATAAAATTATTATTATTTTATGATGCCAAATCTGAGATCTATACACAATTTATGACTATACCAAATTTCATCTATTTATATTCATAATTATCGATGCTAGAAGCACAGACAGACAGACATACAGATGGATGGACAGAGCGAAACTGTAAGGGTTCTTCAAGTATTACGGAACCCTAAAAAGCACATGAATGAATACGTAGGAATTCTGACAAATCTGGTTGAGAATAATAATATTATTATACCTAATGATTTGAGATTAAATTAAACCATTAACCGCCAAATTAAAGGCAACAAAGTAAAATGAATAAAATGTACATTTTCTTATTTAATATAAACCACATAAACACAATAATAATAAAAATTCTCAAAAAAAAATATTCCTCCCCCCTATAGGAGGGTGTACTCATTTGTGTACAACGGCGCTTTAAGGGTGCAAGCAATTTACTGTAATTTTTGTAAAAAAATATTTTTTATCATTATTTTACTATCAATATAGATTGTTTTAAAGAAATAAAACACTGTTCAATTGATTCCAAAGCATTCAAAAGTAAATTAAGCATATTTTAAGTAAAATTTGTATTGAAATTTGTCGATCTCATCCATTAAATTAGAAAAAAAAAACGAAAAGCGTGTTAATATTTTTACCACTTCCCTTGACGTGTGCCTCAACTCATGGCACATGAGAGCCAGGCTTTTGGACAAGCTTACTATTATGTACATGTCAAAAACCTACTTTTTTTTGCGAAAATGTATTGATTTGTCTAGGACACAATCAAAATTCGGTAGTTTTACTGCCAACACCTATCTAGTATTATTAATTAACATTTCTTACAGCTTGTATTAGCTTTTTTATATTAGGAATTACAAAATTATATAAAAAATAGCAAAAATATCTAAAAATAAGATGTATGTATTCGGCCGTTGTACTCAATTGGGTACCGCAGAGTATTACAAACAATATCCTTGCAGATATAAGTTTGAAAGCTATCAATTTATGTTTTTTTATAGATTCAGGGGTATATTATTAAATTTAAAGAGTAAAATTAACATATATTTAATATTAGGCACCGAGAAATACGATACAGTTACCTAACACATGCAAGCTCCAAATCTTTCAACTTTGTTTGTGGCTAGTGACAATAATTATAAATATATTCCTGTTTTATTGTTATAGTTTATGTAAAACATTATCCTTTTATCGAGCAACTTGTAAATAATCACTCTAATTATGAACAATTTTACTCTACACTTAAATTTATAGGTGTACCCAATTGCGTACGGCGGCGGTAAATGGGTTAATTAAGTAACACTTAGCATACTATAAGTTTAGCTTAAGTTTTACTGCATCTCTCCCTTTGAGATCAAAAAAAAAATTTAGTAAATGGTGAATATTCAAAATATTACGACTACAACGACTGTAAAATTATTAAGTTAACCAACTAATAACCATTTCACACAGTATTAATATTATCTTTAATAAGTGAAACAGGTAGGGTACTTCGGGTGTACCACAGGGTTTCCGTTACGTGAAGCCAACCGCAGGCGGGGTTATGAATACAACTTTATATTAATCACGTCGAAAACACAAACTCTAAATTGTTAAATCTTCAACATTTTGTTTTACTTAACCTCTTCGTTGTAGCTTATTAATAATGAATTATGATACGTAGAATAATAACTGCGGATATTTTACTTTGGTTTTGAACCGACTTCCAAAAAAGGAGGCGTTTACGTATTCGGCTGTATATATAATATTTTTTTTTTGTATTTTAGACGATAATTCCGCCGTCTGTGGACTGATTTTCAAAATTATTTTTTTTAAGTTGGTAAAGAGTATAATCCCAAGTTGGTCCCGTTTTCAAAAAAGTGGTGACCTACTGATGGAATCCATGAGTTATTCAAATTTCGAAAAAAATTGTAATCTGTTGGAGCAAGGTCCAGGGAGTACGGTAGATATCTTAGACATTCCAATTGAAGCTCCTCTAATTTGGTAGCCATCTATTGTGCAGTGTGTGGTCTAGTTTACTACCAAAATTTTAAAGAACACACATTTTATGCGCAGTAAATAAGTCTTCTAAGTATACTAGAAGTAACTTTGGAGCAAATAAATTTAACAAAATTGTTTTTGGCAGCCCTATCACGAGCCAAAGTTATTCAATATACGACAAATAGATAACAGAGACGCAAGTTTCACGCAGCAGATGCCTCGAACACCGCCATATTGGAATTTTGGGTTCTTATTAGGACACTTTTCTATGAAATCATAACTCTGGGATTCTTTAAAATATGTTTGTCGGTTTGTAGAAATCATATTTGATGTTATCACTTTGATTAAATAGGTCGAGGTTAAGGAGTCAGTACAACTATGGTAGGTGTTGAATTTTGTATGTGTTATAATAATTAATTATAGGCCGCGGAAATACAACATTAAAAGTAAGAGTCATAAAGCTACTGCACTATACAAACTAGTAAAATATTGAATCCTAATCTTATAAAAATCGCATCATTTAGACTGACAAACAAAAGCCTTGGATGATATTAAAAAGGCAAACAAATATAGAAACAAAAAGAGAATTATATAAGTGAAATATAAACAGCAATATTCTAAAGAAATTGCTCTAATAAAAAGAATACTACTTAGCTTTAACTTACATAATAATATCTGTCTGAGTTTGAAATGGATTTTGATTAATTCTAAATAATCAGTCGTGACTGTAAAATATTATGCTTTTTACTCAAAATATCGTCCCAGTAGCCGAGATAGTGAAAATCAGATTATATATAAATTAGATTATATAGAAATTATACGTTTACTTTATTAATGTGTTCCATGTAAAACATGTCACAGTATAATTTAATCAGTAGTGAATGTTGTATTATATAATTTAATAAGGCAGGTTATGAAAAATACATTGCATATTAATTTTAAAAACATTTTTTGAAAAAGGAGTTTTTGAAGAACATCGCACGTAATATACGTTCATGTGATCGATCACTGCTCGCTTTGGCTCTTGAAGTAAACCGGTAAAATTCTTTCTAGAAAAATATTTATCTATACATATAAAATCCTTTGTCCTGAATGACTGACGGATCAACGCACAGCCTAAACCGCTGATCGTAGAGACCTGAAACTTGCAGGGCTTGCTCTTTGTAATGCGTAGGGATCCGATAAGAAGGGATTTTTCGAAATTCGACTTCTAAGGGGGTGAAAAGGGGGAAAACAGTTTGTATGGGGCAACGTGATTCCTTGGTCCAATCAACTTCATATTTTGCACAAACATTATGTAACAGAATTGATGGAATTCGTGTATCATAGTTTATTGAAATTCGTCCTCTAACGGGAACAAAAAGGGAAAGAAAGTTGTTTAGGAGCGATTTCCTTTAAAGTTGATATAAATACTCCTTAGTGCTTTTGATTTAAAGCTCCCACTCACAAGCGATCCATCGACTTAGTCTTTACAATTTAAACATTTACTGGATTCGTAGTTGCAAGTAAATCGGTTTAGATAAAAATTAAATATAGTCTGAGATCCTAAGACCACCTTACTATACTTTTTATATGAAACTCGTATATATACGGGTAAATTTTGTTCCAACTTTTGACCCCCAGCGCAATAACTAGCTGGTAGGTCTTACACTAATCATTTTGTGTAATAGTTTGTCGTTAGCAATTTACTTTCAAATACGAATTAATTTCCAATTTGATCGAAGCAATCGATAGCCCGTGAGTGGGGAGCTTTATTTTTATTTTGACATAATATATTGTCATCATGTTAAAAAATAAATCTGACAAGAATGCGAATTGCGATTGCTGCAGTGATTACATAGGTACTATTCCAGTAGAATATTTTAACCCAAAACAATGACTTTAAAGATTTTCCTAAAATATTTTTGATCTGTACGTTTGTGCGCACTAATTTCAGAAACTGCGGAACGGATTTTTATAAAATTTGTTACCGTAGTAGTTTAGCCCTTGGATAAACACATGGAACTCACTTTTTATCGCGGAAAATTTACGGGTTCCACGCGGTTAGGAATTAGGATAGCTCTGCTTATAATCTTGTGTGGGTATTTCAATTCAATCGGTTCATACCTACAAAAAATTTTATCAGTCTAAAGAATAATATAGTATAAAATGCTATAAAATAACCAGATATTTGAATTAGTTAAAACTACCTAGGTATTGCCTAATCATTAATGTGTATGATTATTATAATATGAGGAATAAATAAGAAGCTAGATGGTTTCGTCGTGGTCGTACCTACTGCTAACTCATATCTCTCTCAAACTCTGTCGTGGTCCCAACTAGGTTGGGCGATCACAATCCAAATTATTTTTATTAAGTTCAAAGTCCAAAACGTCTTCCCATTCAAAAGATTTTCGAAATCGTTAAAATACTAATTATCGGGTACAAACTTACCTAATAGTATACCTAAACGCGAAAGTTTCTATGTAGGTACATAATAATATG
Organism: Glaucopsyche alexis; assembly: GCA_905404095.1. Lineage (NCBI taxonomy): Eukaryota > Metazoa > Arthropoda > Insecta > Lepidoptera > Lycaenidae > Glaucopsyche > Glaucopsyche alexis. Next base: position 2,199,818 of record FR990044.1, on the reverse strand, counting down.
TTTGTTTTTCATGGAATAAAGTGCAGTAAAGAAAACACGTAAGTAAATAATTTTGATAAAATTTGGTATGGTAGTAGGTAGTTTATCCAGAATTAACACAGAATACTTTTTGCAGCTTATTAAATTTTATTTCTGGTAAAGTTCCCGGTAGATTTCTTGAGTGTACCTACGAAGTTGCAAGAAACATTCAAATAAAAGACAACTGATACGGCTGCGCAGTACCTACACCATTATGTATTCAATTTTGGTATTGGTATTTTCCCGAACAAGATTTCCCTCTGCCTTAAACCCAATTTCACGCGAGCGAAGCTGCGGGCAAAAGCTAGTAGAATATAAAATAGAAAAGGTACTACTAGTAAGAATATTAAGCTATATTAAATTGTTTATGCAATCTCCATTTAAATATAATTTTTTATCTCAAAATTCGACTGTTCAGAATCAGAATATCTGTAAGAAGGCCGATGTCTTTCTTCCTTATATTTGCAAAACGAATAAAATGTTGTCCTCTGAAGTTATAATTAAACGCGGCAGACTTGTAAAAAGAGAATCCTTCGAGAACTTCTGGGCTTACCGACTCGTAGCAAGTTTAATATGTAAGTGTCGCAAAGAAAGATTAGGACAAATTTTTCGCGGTAAAAACTTGTGAAATATTCTGGTATTAGTTAAGGTAATATATTTATTATTTATTTGCCACGTTTTTTCGCGCGCATTTAATAAAAAATGGTGTTGATATTCTAATACTGCGGCCATTACTAACAATAACACAATCTATACTAATATAATAAAGAGGTAAAGTTTGTTTGTTTCTTTGTTTGCATTGAATAGGCTCCGAATGTAGAGTAGACCACGGGGAAGGACATATTTATCGCGGAAAAATGTACGGTTTCTGCGAAATTAACATCAAGTAATTTTATAATTATATATTCAGTTTTTACTGCAAGTGTGTATTTACATATTATTACAGAAATTAAAGGGCTAGACCATTCAACGCTTAAATTTTTTTATCGCCGTCAATTATATATATACCTTATAGCTAATCATTAGTAAGGTCCGAGTACATTTCAATCTTTAAAGATAGAGGATATATACAATTAGTCTTCCTTATAACATTACTGATAGAATAAGTGCCTACTTAACTTCAATTTATAGTAATATACAAAAACCTATTTACCTCAGATGTAGGTATACTCTTGGCGGAGTAATTTAGGTCGTTAAGTGAATTCGACAAATTCAATAATGTTGTATGTCTAGACTAGTAACCAATACTCATAAAATATCTTTAGAGCATAGCTTGAGAGAAAATTATTAAGGTTAAAATCAACTTACCTACCTCAAACAAATGATAATTATGTTTTAGTAGTAACATATACTGTCATAGTATGACTCTCGATAAAATATATTATATCGTACTGTATAAAAAACGAAACATAAAATCTTAACACTTTGCGCGTACTTAAAACGTCTTTTATCAAACTAGCGTTATCCATAGCGCTCGGTGGCGACTACAAAAAGCCTTTTGCATCTAAAAGATAACCCAGTTTTCGTCATGTCTGAGATGACAAGTCCTATTTGTTGAGATCCATGAGAGCCCGGGATAAAAATAAAATTTTGCGCGGCTTCCCGCTTATGAAATGGCTTTAAAAGTTTGCGATTAGATTAGCTTCGTATGTCTGTTTACAAGTTAATTTATATTTTTTTATTCTATTGCAGTATTCTAGTTTTCTTATTTACATTGAAAATCAATAATTTATAAATGACTAACACGCTAACAATAATGAATATATAAGTAATTATATCCAAAAATAGACTCTGATTATGAAATACATACTTAAATTCTATAATGAACAAGATGGTGCCGTCCACTTTGTTTACGTAAAACCCTATTTTTAATCGGTAGTATAAAGCTGATAATTTAGAATTACAACGGACACTCAATTTTACTTACTAGTATAGATTCAACTCATATTAATATATTCAAATCAACGATTACTATTATATGAACGCATAACACAAGCAATATAGCAAATAATAATTCGAAAGCATTGCAAACCGGATTGGCATTAGTGAAAAAAATTAAAATTCCCAACAACGCAGCATTGGAAAAGATAACGAAATTTATCTAAAAGCAATTTCGAAGGCGTCCGGTGAAATAGAATCAGTATTAGTGAGGTCTAATGGAGTCGCTGTGAATGCGGTTCTAACTACGTTACGAGACGAACACGAAGACAAATTACTTGTCCGAGAGGTTTATGTTGGACCTGCACGTAATTGAGTTGGAAGGCATTAAGTTCCATGCAAATTGCATGCATGCATCACATTTTTTGGCCATCTAATTCAATGCGATCGCATGTAAAGGCAAATTTGCATAGACTAATTAAAAATAAAATGTAGATAATATTAGTGAAACTTTAGGTGTAAATACAGTAGTATTTACAATTCAGCAAAGAAAATTAGTCATGATGAAACTGATGACAAGAGACAACATATTTTAACAAATAACCCGTAGTAGATTATTGAAACGAAACATGTAGGTAGGTAATTAAATTCCATGAAAGTTAAAAATATTTTGTAAAAGTATCCCTGCAAAAAATAAATTTGCTATTGATCAAACGAGGCATTTCAAAGAAATTCGTCAACAAGCTTAATCGAGTTACATTTAAGCATGAAAATGCAAAGGGAAACAATAAAAATTCATTGAAATATTGCATTACTCGAAGCTAGAATTTTCCACAAAATGTATTTCAACTACATTTTACAGAAGCATAAAAATTATAAAACGTAATACAATAAGATGCTATAAATATTTTTCACAAAAGAAATTGTAGCTAATTTTTCCGTGCATCAAGATCTCTGTTCTACACGAGGAATTATTATTAATTGCCGACATTAGTGAAACTACATTATGGAAAGTTTCCGCTCAAGTTCCTATTATTGTCTTGTTTTTCTCTTTCACTCCCTTTGTTGGATATGCCTGTCTCGCTCGTCCCAAATCTATTTTGAATTTCACATCCATTAAATTTATTTCTTCGAATGCTTTAGTAAACAGGTTGTTACTCTTCCTTGAACTGTTCAAAAGATTTCGCAAATTTTAAAATGGTTTCCTTAATTTCATGGCATCTTAAGTATTTTGTAAATTATAAGTTACTTAAGACTGTTCTTATAATTTTTATTCGAACATTAATAAGTCTATTATTTTATTGTCTAATTGTTGTAAATTATGACGTTTTGAATGACTTAAATTACAATCCTGTATACCTAGCTACCAAAATATGTATAATATTATATTATTTTATTTCCACAACACAATATAGCTCTGCTTGTAAAATATAATTATAATTACTTCGCTTTTTGGAGGCTATATTTTTATATTTAATATTTATAGCATCACATATTTTAATTCCGTCAAAAACATATTTTTTTTTGTTCCAAAAAGAGGTAGGGATTACGAGATTCCACAAACAAATTGTGAGCAATATGTCGTGAAATATTGCGTGTAGACTTAAAATCATTAATGAGATGCCCATAAATAACGGTAGCCTTAATTACATACTTTTTTAACGCACTCGCTAAATCACTTTGTACACGTGTTACGGATTTGGATAATGCCCGTTTCCCCAATTTTATTTTCGTCTCGAACAAATCGCTTTGAGGTTTTAATAAGTTCATTTACTTTTATTATTGACTTCATTTGCGTTCCATTTTCATGTGATTTGATAACTTATTGCGACTTTGTTTGTTTAATCAGGAACACAATTTTTGTATCGATAATAGATTTTTATTTTATTCTTGTGTGCCCTTTCCTGCATTTTAAATTGATTGACCTACAAAATTTTTAAGGTAACAAACAAAGTCAACTGATAATAAAATAAATCCTTTGGTATTGGTACAATGAAGTAAAACATTTTCGACGAAAATAATGTTTTCGAGTGCATCCACTCAGTACTTATGTTTCACACATAGAAGAACATTAAAACAAATTAAGTGATAAATATGAGAATCCGATTCAATGTGAGAGGAACGCAGTTTATACGATAAATATCCTTTGAGACGCTGTAAAAACTTGTCAAAGAAAGGAATCCCGGGGAGTTTTATAGCTAACTAAGTTAGAACTCATTACTATAGAAGCGTTGAACCTGGAAAGTGCAAAGTACGTTAACGTTTCTATTAGCTGCGAGTATTAAGTATAAGTTTGAAATGTATTACTTTACTAGTCTAATACTTCGTCGTATGCTTAGTTTTTTTCTCAATTTACAGTGTCAGTGAAACTTTATCTCTTATAGATGAGTTAAATTTTCGATAATAAAGTAACAAGTAACTCTGGTGTTGCGAGTGTCTATGGGCAGCGGTAATCGCTTACCATCAGGCGATCCGTCTGCTCGTTTCCTGATTCATTACATTAAAAAAAAAACTCGTAACAAAAATTCCATTTGAACCTCATGTTGGATAATACACTGGCAAAATGAATCAAATTAATATACATCGAAACTGGACCTGGCTTTATTGCATATTTCTAAAAGTTTTGTAGTTTTATATACTTTTGAAGGCATTTTACTATTTCCCGATAGTAAACTACTGAAACCGTCAGCACGTCATTAAAACACGAAGGATCTATGACAACGATTATGCTACTAAAATACAAAAATTCATTTATACAAATACAAATAATCGCGACTATATAAATACTGCAATGAGTAGTTAATGAAGCAGGAATTAAAACATCATTTATGCATAAAAATTGATTTCGATTACGCACCAAATTGCGTTTGGCGGTAATGACGTTGATGACATGATCAAAGCAGAGTCACGCCGTCATTTCGCCGCTGATAAATTGTCAACATCCCACGTTCATTAGTAACCTCATACTTGATTGCATATCTTGTATCTGAGGCTGGATAAACATTTTATTAACTATTGACATTCGACTTGCAATGTTCGATATTAGCTTGTACGAGGTAAGTAATTGCATATGGTTACAGCTTTGATCTTATTTGCTTTGAATAATTATCTCCGTGGTTGATTTAAAACTGTGTATGCATTAGATGATTTGTGTTTACTTTCATTTAATTTTACAAAAGGAACGAGTAAAATTTAAGTCAGCAGATCTTCTTCGTATTATTATTATTGAAAACTTAACGAGCTCTGTTTTTAGAATGTAAGCCATAATGTAAATCAATTTTAGGATAATATTATTATAATTCGTTGGATCAAGATCTTTCGATCGTGAAACATTCTAGGTATTTTCGTGTTAGTGTACGTTCCCGGCGCTTGCTTGCAAAAGGATTACTTCCAGGCAATTTGCAACATTATAATATTATAATAATGCGAAATAGACTTAACTTCATATTTAAATCTCAATTTATGTTGTTTATTTAATAATATTACAATAAAATTGAATAATGTTATTAAAAAACAATACAACTATTACTGGTAAGTAGAATATGAACATAATCTTCCGCCTACCTAATATAAATAATAATAACTAACCACATTAGAATATTATGATAATTTTATTTAGATTATGATTTTGATAAATTAGGTTAATCTATATACTAAAACTAGCTTTTGCCCGCGGTTTCGCTGGCGTTAAATTGTGCTTATATATATTAATACACGAAATAAATCATTTATAGCTTACCAGCTGTTGCCCGCGGCTCCGCCCGCGTAAAAACAGTATTAAATGGTAACACTGTACTTTTTTGGGTAAAAATGTAGTCTATGTTTTAATCCAGAGTACAAACTATTACCATACCAAATTTCATCAAAATCCGTTGAGTAGTTTTCCATCCATCCATACATCCATCCATCTTCATAAACTTTTACATTTATAATATTAGTAGTATTCGTAATTCTACTGTAGTTATACACTATATGTAGTTATATACTACAGTAGGTACGAGTAGAATTGCGGGCAAGGTACATACATCAAGCGAGTCCCGTCGCCGTCCGCGTCGACGAGAGTACCCGCGAGAGAGTTTTTTCGCTCATACTTATTTTTTGACAACTCCTAAAATATCAATAGTGTATGAAATTCTTAAAGTGACTAATGTATTAAATTTGATGTACGCGTCTTAGTAGCTTCTGCAAATACCACATAGTAATAATTGTAGCACGTAATATCATGAGATTATTATTTTACAACTGGAATGGGTATAGTAAGCTATCCTTAAATTTATAGATAATATTATATACCATCGCGTACTTTTTGTGTTACTTTGTAGGACTATTTAAGATAAACATTTTCATTATGAATTTTAATTTATATATTGTATACGTACTTATAACTTTTAATAGCTTTGCAGCGTAAGTTCGAATAGCTCGTAAATGGCAGATTTTTTTCTATATGCTTGGCATTTATCGTTATATTTTTATATTTCACTAGCTGTTGCCCGCGGCTCCGCCCGCGTTAATATAGTTTTTTCGGGGTCGCGGATAAAAAATAGATAAAAACAATCCTTGATGCGGATTATATAATATCATACTAAAATTACAGCTAGATCGGTTCAGAACTTTTTGAGTTTTTGAAGCGTACACAAACCAACATAACATTTTTATATATTATAAGATTTGAAGAATCACACAATTTTTTTTCTTTTTATTATTATTAATATGTATTATTCTGTTTTTTTAATCTATATTATGTATTGTAACGTTACATTAAAATCCATTCAACAGTTGTTGCTTGAAAGTCTAAGAGACATTCATCCATCCATCCATAAATTGTTACAATATTTCCAGTTTATTAGAATGAATAGTAAAATAGTTCACAAACACTGAGTTTATAATATAGCAGTTTGCAGGCTATTTTACGCTTGCATTTCAGCACCAAATTTTCACACTTGTCTAAAGCAAGCAACATCAAAGGATTAAGCAATAGCAAAAAGTCAATAAATATCTGTCAGCGTAGCAGCTGTTGTGCGAAGTTCGTGTTTCTTAGCGCACAAACAAATTACCATCACAATTTGCCGCAAGTCGAAAACTCTGTTTTGCCGCAAACTCAGATAGGACTGAAGTGCGCCGCGTGTTGCAGCGGTTTTCGATGAGCGCCAACTTCACAGTTTAACCGTCGCTTAGATATCCCCGCTGAAACTTGCATTGAAATGCTCTTGTGAACGTAAATCAGCGCCGTATCAACTAACAAGATATACGAAACTAGGGAATTTAGATAAGCGGCGAAACTCTATTATAGAGCTTATCTTCTTTGCGTTGCATCCATTATTTTCGTTTAGTGGCGACGCCAGAAGAAACAACAAACATTGTTGATGTTGACACTAATACGAATGTCACAATTACGTAACTTTGATTTACTACGAGTGCATCCTACTAATATTATGAATGTGAAAGTTTGTGAGGATTTATGGATTTATGGATGGATGGATGTTCGTTCCTCTTTCACACAAAAACTACCGAACGGATTTTTATGAAATTCAGTAAGGTAGTAGTTTGGGCCCCGGATTAAAACATAGGCTACTTTTTATCCCGTAAAAGTACAGTGTTCCCGAGTAATACTATATTTACGCGGGTGGAGCCGCGGGCAACAGCTGGTTTTGTTATATTTTGATACAGTACTGATACAGTTTTTTTATTTAATTTTATTAACGGCTTCAATCTGAGAAGTCTAATGAATTTTATTGGTGAATATAAACTGTACTGTACTGTTCAACTGGTACTGAGTGGTTCAGTAGTTTATCAAAACTGTGGTTTTAGCAGCCACAATACTAACTACTAATATTAACCACTGCGACCACATACCTATAAAGACTATATTGAAATAATTTCATTATACTCTGTTCAGACTTCAGATTCAATTTCATCTAAATCTAAAAAAGAACATTGAAATAATGATACGAATGACACTAATATACAATGGTGAATTAATTTGTACAAATTTAATCTTTTTGTTTACGTTTCTGATTATATTAATTGATATTGGCAAACTTTAATATTATTTCTACTTGGAGACTGTACTTTCGAACATAAGGATAAACAAAAGATAAGTTACAAAATAGTTGGATTGTTTTTTTTTAAATTGCCAGCTAGAGACAAGCAACAAACAGTCTGAACGTTATAACTGGTCTAGACAAAGCTTTGATCTTTATTCATAGAGAGGATTTTGCCCCAGAATCCATTATTTTCTTAGGCTTCAAAAACATTTTGTACATATGAGGGTAGATCATCATCATCATCATCATCATCATCATCAGCCTATCGCCGTCCACTGCTGAACGTAGGCCTCCCCCAATGAGCGCCAACCATCCCGATCTTGGGCAGCCCTCATCCATCCGCTGCCAGCCACCTTCTTCAAATCGTCGGTCCATCGTGCCGCAGGACGTCCTACACTACGTTTGCCTAAGCGTGGTCTCCACTCTAATACTTGTCTGCTCCATCGATTGTCTGTCCGTCTGCAGACATGGCCGGCCCACTTCCACTTCAGCGTGCTAATTCGTTGAGCAATGTCGGTGACTTTAGTTCTCTGGCGAATAACGTCGTTACGTATTTTATCCACCAGAGATACCCTTAACATTGCTCTTTCCATCGCACGCTGAGCAACCTTAAACTTATGAACCAAACCTACGGTGAGTGTCCACGTTTCGGCTCCGTATGTCATTACCGGTAGAACGCATTGATCAAAGACCCTGGTCTTAAGGGATTGTGGGATCGACGATTCAAAGATATCCCGGAGCTTCCCGAATGCAGCCCAGCCCAAGCGTATTCTTCTACTCACCTCCTTCTCAAAGTTGTGCCGCCCGAGTTGAATGGTTTGGCCAAGAAATACGTATTCTTGCACAACTTCGAGACTAGCGCCATTTACGACGACTGGTCTCGGGAGAACGTGTTCATTATACATGATTTTAGTTTTGTTCAGGTTCATACCGAGACCCATCCGTCTTGAAGAATCGCTTAGGCTGTTCAACATCTCTTCCAGGTCCTGCAGAGAGTCTGACATAATGACTATGTCATCTGCGAATCTCAGGTGTGAGATGTACTGGCCGTTTATGTTCAGTCCCCGTCCGTTCCAATCGAGCGTCTTGAAAACGTCCTCCAACGCGTTATTAAACAGTTTTGGAGAGATAACATCTCCCTGTCTTACTCCTCGACGCAGTTGGATTGGTTTTGTACTCTGTTCTTGTACTTGGACGGTCATTGTTGCGGCCTTGTACAGATATCTCAACACCTCGACATATCGGCAGTCGACGAGACATCTCTGCATGGATTCCAGCACAGCCCAGGTCTCGACGGTATCGAAGGCTTTTTCATAGTCCACATACGCTAGGCAGAGAGGCTGATTATACTCCTCGGTCTTCTGTATAATTTGCCTTAGTGTGTGTATGTGGTCCACAGTGCTGTAGCCTTTGCGAAACCCGGCCTGTTCCGGTGACTGAAAGTCGTCAAACTTCTGGGCAAGACGATTCGATATAACCCTCGAGAACAGCTTATACACGTGGCTCAGGAGTGAAATGGGGCGGTAGTTTTCTAGTCGCGTGTTATCTCCTTTTTTGAAAAACAAAACCGCTATGCTCCTGCTCCATGTTTCCGGAGTAGTGCCAGTGTGGATGACGGAATTGAAGAGCTTGACAAGCTCGGTCAAGACGGGTGTTCCTCCTGCCTTGAGCAGCTCTGTGGTTATTCCGTCATCTCCCGGTGCTTTGTTATTATTAAGCTGACTGAGAGCTATTCTAATCTCACTCATGTCGACATCAGGAAGCTCATCTGTAAGGTGGCGCGTGAGTCTGGCCCGTGGGTCATCTGCATGATGGGTTTGGGGTGGGCTTGTTTTTTGGGTGTATAATTCCCCATAGAACCTTTCGATTTCAGCGAGGATCTCCGGCTTCGAGGTGACGGTAGTGCCTTGTGGAGTATTGAGTTTCGTCAAGTGACAACGGGAGTTATTGGGCTTAGCGAATACCTTCGAGCCCTTATTTCGCACTATGGCTTGCTCGATGGCTTGGGTATTCGCCCGGCGGGTGTCGCGTCTAATTTGCTTTTTAATCTCCCGATTGAGAACTTGACGCTCAAATTGTGTGGCATTTATTTGTTCTCGTCTCTTCCTCATCAACTCCAGAGTTTCGCTGGAGAGCATAGACTTGCGTCCATGGCTCTTTGGACGAAAGTACTTACAACCCACCTCGCAGATAACACGAACTAGACTGTTGGCGGTGTGGTATATGTCCTTCGTGGCCTCCAACATGGCGAATCGATTCCGGAGTTCTAGCTGAAAGCTTTCGCAGCCGGCTTCTACCTGGGGCCGTGTAGGCCTGAGAGTTGACCTTACTAAATGCGCTCGCTCTACACTGACATTTATACTCAGGCTGCCTCTTACCAATCGGTGATCACTTCCGGTATTAAACCTGTTAATCACGGAGACATCTCTGAATACATGGCGCTTGTCAGAAATAATAAAGTCAATCTCATTCCTCGTCACGTTATCGGGGCTTCGCCAGGTCCACTTTCTATGGGGCTTTTTCTGAAAGAAGGTATTCATCAGAAAAAGTCCTTTGGATTCGAGAAAGTTTACTAGCATTTGCCCCCTGTGATTTCTGTGCCCATAGCCAAAGGGACCTACTTTCGACTCGCCACTCTCTTGTACTCCCACTTTAGCGTTGAAATCGCCCATGACAACAGTGTAGAATGTATTAGTACCAGACATGGCTTTCGCTATGTCTTCGTACATGGCCTCGACCTCGTCGTCAGGATGTGCGGATGTTGGGGCATACACTTGGATTACCTTTAGGTAGTATTTTTTTGTAATCTTTAATACAAGGTATGCCACTCTTGCCGACACACTGCCTATTTCTACGATGTTGCCTTTAAGCGATTTGTGGACTATAAAACCGACGCCACCTTGGGATGGTTGATGTCCTTCTCGGAAGTAGAGCAAGTGACCGGAATCGAGAGTTATCGTCTCCTCACCCTGTCTTCGGACCTCTGATAACCCCACAATGTGCCAGTTAATACGACTTAACTCTACTTCCAGCTCAGCAACGTGCTCGTTCAGCCGTAGAGAGCGTCCGTTATACGTAGCCAAGTCTAATTTTCGGAGGTGGTACCCTGCCGTCGCCCGGGGATTCTTAGCACCCCCCGCCGCGCCGTTACCGTGGCCGGTACCGTGGCCAGGAATAGCGCAGCAACCGGGAACTGGGGGCCGTGAATTTGGGTTGTGCTGCATAGGGGGGATTTGCCGTAGTCACCACGCTTGGCGAACGGGTTGGTGACCGCAGACTGGAATGCTTTTCACTAATAGCGCTGCTGCCCACTATCAGCTGTGGCATTTAGAGCATTCCAGAATATATACATGGTTATACCGCCATGAAACGGTTACCGGAGCCCAAGCGGGCGAGGAAGATGTTTGTCCTCTTATCCGGCTGATATCCTTTAGTCGCCTTCTACGACACCCATAGGGAGGAGATGGGGTGGTCCTATTCTTTAGCCCGAGACCACACGGGCAATGAGGGTAGATATATAATTTCAATAGTATTGTAGATGTCCTATTGATTTATTATAATTATATTGGTCAACTGATCAAAGTTTGGTGGACTGATCAATTTGCTAGCCAATAATATTATTCGACTTATCAATCAACACTTAGTCGCTTTATGAGGTGATGGTTGGTGGACTCGGGGGTAATTCTCGGGCTGTCCCGCTCGGCGCATAGAGTCAGCTCGTTGACCGAACTGGAATTATATCGAAAATAGTTTAGAGAATCGGGCTTCTGATTTGTCAATATATTAACCAGCAGACCACTTATTACACATACGTATCTAGTTGGTGAATAACCTATATAATAATTATGATTTGATTGATAAAAGCATTGACACAGAATTAAGACTTAAATAACGAAAAATATGATAATGATTTTGTACGTTGAATATTTAAAATTTGCTTCGAAATTATTGTGGATGCAAGTACAGAGTATATTACTGCATTACAAATCCACTCTTCAATCCCCTGTATAAATTCATATCCATATAAATATATTCCGACGAACGAACTGTTCCCGAGAGTGAGTAAAGTAAATATAATCTTCATAATGTAAGTCGAGAACAAAGGTTGTTGTAGCTGGTTTCGGTGGGACTTTCAGCTGCTTTATACTGTAACTATGAAACATGTTATTATTTAAGGGTATTTTCATTGAATAGTCATTTGCATTAACAGTTTATTTGTATTACAAAATGTAACTAAACTATTTGACGAAAACTTGACTGTTAAAAAGCGCGGTACCTATTCTTAAATCTTCCCAATAGACTTTAAGGTATTAAAAACTCAGCATGTCCATGGCATGTTAAATAAGCTTAGCAGGCAAACTATCTGACAGATCACCTGCTCAATAAAGCGAAGCTAACCTTCAGAAAAATCAAGAAAATCACAAACCTGCTTATTCTGAAATATAGCTTGAAACGAAACCATCATACCAAACATCATACCCTAAGGCTAAGCGAATACTCGAATATCAAAAGTGATCTAATCAAAGTTTACGATTATAATAAATATTATATTAGACGTAAGTTAGAATTTGTCTTCTAAAATATTAAATTTAATTTGAAATCGGGACGCCCCAAGTATGATGTAAATGAGTCTACTAAGACTGATGCAAAATTAATAGCTCATTTCGATATCAAAGGTTTCATTTGGACTTTGTGAGTTGCTACACCTTTGTGTTAAAGCCTGTTCGATTACTGACGCAAATTGCTGCATTAAATAGCGGTCCTTTTATTATTCAGTAGCAAATTTTATGCAATTCAATACTAGAGTGTTAGTATTGGATTGTGTGTGGCAAAATATATCTTAAAATGCCCCGCGAGGAGCAATTCGCATGTATTACACATTTTAATGAGGTGTTCCAGACCAAAGAAGGGTGGGGGACTAACTTAAAAACTACTTTGGAGGAAGAGTCATGTATGAATTGCCTTCATCTTTAAAGTCCTATTTGACGATACCCCACAGGATGGGATATAATGAAAAATACTTCACATTTCATAATTATGACATGGAGAGCCACCCCAAAAATAAAAACATATTATTATAAGTTTATGATACAAAAATTGACGTCTATACACAATATAATATAATTGTACCAAATTTCATCCATTTATATTTTTACAAGAAAAGTTAAAAGAGTGGACAGACGGGCGGTCAGAGCAAATCTTATGGGTTCCATTGGTATATTATAATAAATATACTATACTATAATAATACATGCCGCATGCGTGCGGGGCGTAAATCTCACGTCAGCGTGCGCTGATACCAGAAAAATAATAATATATTTTGCTACATTATTTCCATATAATATTTTTAAGGACAAGGCCTTGGATTTAATACGTATAATACGGCACACTCCGTAGGGAGCAGACTCAGTGGGCGGAAATTCCGACCCGTGCATAACCATTCGTGCTGAAATCTAGCTGTTCGACTCAACATTGCCTACGTAGAGGATATAAAGAGATGTATTTTTAACTTCCTCACTGGATCATCTGCAGACGCAGCGATGCATATCTTACATTCGTTGAAAAAATCTATGGCCAATGAGGATCAAATCTAATGGCGCGAACTTTCTCGATTTTCTCAACTTGCAATTATTGTGTAAAGCAGATCCTGTGAATATAACTAAAGATTAGGGAAACACTTGTCCATCCGTAAGTACACAAACGACTATCTGAATAACTAGTATAATGGTAATCATACACCATACTGTCTGTGTATCGTCTAATCAGCATTATCCCGCAGAATTGATCCAACCTGCAGTTCATTCACATTGACATATTAAACAGTATAAATGAGGAATTTTACCAACATTTTTTATTAATTATAAAAATTTGAGTAAAATAAAACAAATATGTAAAAGGATTTGCAAAATATCCCTAGAAATAAAAAAGTTATCGGACTTTGAATTTGCGTAAGCAACTTTTTTATTTGTACGATATTTATTGACGATTTTAATTTGACGATTACTCGTCACAAAGGCCAAATGAGATAAATTGTTCTACTTTTTCCCTAGGAGTAGAATTTAAGAAAATCTTTTCTTGTCGTATCCTACGTCATACAAAGAACACACCCCCTTTTTCAGTCTCTACGATCAGTGGCTTAGGTTGTGCGTAGATCCGTCAGGCGTCCGTCATATCGTCGCCTTCCTGGCTAAGTGTCGTAACTGGAAAATATTACTTTTGCAGGGCAACTGTTTTTCGGTTGAGTGTTATGTATTATGCCTTATGGATTTCTTATTTTTAGGTTTATCAACAAACTATTTACTGATTTCAGATCCTTTGGGCTATCTTTATGCTTTAATATGAACCGCAAAGGCTTTAAAAACTTTGGTAGTTAGTTAAGCTCGAACAAAGCAGATACGTCACTTTGTGAGAACTTTGTTTTACATTTCTGTGTGAGCAGTCAGTTACAACGAACATTCTATAGGTGTTATCAAATTAAACTAAGTACATTCTTTGTGAAATTATATATTTTTAACTTAGAAATATTATTATAACAATATTTATAACAATGAAATTTATAATTATAACAATGAAATGAACAGTCTTAATAAAATCAATGAACTACTAGAAACTAAGCACGTCTTGTTTAATTAATTATCACAACCATGAAACGATCAGTCTCGAATTGAAAATATCTCTATTTCTTTAATTAAAGTAACATTTTTAACTTAGAAACATATTAATTATAACAATGAAATTAACAGTCTTAATAAAATCAATGAACTACTAGAAACTTAGCACGTCTTGTTTAATATAATTATTATCACAGCCATGAAACGATCAGTCTCGAATTGAAAACATCTCTATTTCTTTAATTAAAGTAACATTTTTAACTTAGAAACATATTAATTATAACAATGAAATGAACAGTCTTAATAAAATCAATGAACTATTAGAAACTTAGCACGTCTTGTATAATATAATTATCACAACCATGAAACGATCAGTCTCGAATTGAAAACATCTCTATTTCTTTAATTAAAGTAACATTTTTAACTTAGAAACATATTAATTATAACAATGAAATGAACAGTCTTAATAAAATTAATGAACTACTAGAAACTTAGCACGTCTTGTTTAATTATCACAACCATGAAACGATCAGTCTTGAATTGAAAATATCTCTATTTCTTTAATTAAAGTAATTAGTACAATCACTAATTAATAGTCAGTCGAAATAATAATGTAAGTATTCTTATAATTATTAAATACGACATCATCATCATCATCATCATCATCATCAGCCTATCGCCGTCCACTGCTGAACGTAGGCCTCCCCCAATGAGCGCCAACCATCCCGATCTTGGGCAGCCCTCATCCATCCGCTGCCAGCAACCTTCTTCAAATCGTCGGTCTATCGTGCCGCAGGACGTCCTACACTACGTTTGCCTAAGCGTGGTCTCCACTCTAATACTTGTCTGCTCCATCGATTGTCTGTCCGTCTGCAGACATGGCCGGCCCACTTCCACTTCAGCGTGCTAATTCGTTGAGCAATGTCGGTGACTTTAGTTCTCTGGCGAATAACGTCGTTACGTATTTTTTCCACCAGAGATACCCTTAACATTGCTCTTTCCATCGCACGCTGAGCAACCTTAAACTTATGAACCAAGCCTACGGTGAGTGTCCACGTTTCGGCTCCGTATGTCATTACCGGTAGAACGCATTGATCAAACTCAAAGACCCTGGTCTTAAGGGATTGTGGGATCGACGATTCAAAGATGTCCCGGAGCTTCCCGAATGCAGCCCAGCCCAAGCGTATTCTTCTACTCACCTCCTTCACAAAGTTGTGCCGCCCGAGTTGAATGGTTTGGCCAAGATATACGTATTCTTGCACAACTTCGAGACTAGCGCCATTTACGACGACTGGTCTCGGGAGAACGTGTTCATTATACATGATTTTAGTTTTGTTCAGGTTCATACCGAGACCCACCCGTCTTGAAGAATCGCTTAGGCTGTTCAGCATCTCTTCCAGGTCCTGCAGAGAGTCTGACATAATAACTATGTCATCTGCGAATCTCAGGTGTGAGATGTACTGGCCGTTTATGTTCAGTCCCCGTCCGTTCCAATCGAGCGTCTTGGAAACGTCCTCCAACGCGTTATTAAACAGTTTTGGAGATATAACATCCCCCTGTCTTACTCCTCGACGCAGTTGGATTGGTTTTGTACTCTTGGACGGTCATTGTTGCGGCCTTGTACAGATATCTCAACACCTCGACATATCGGCAGTCGACGAGACATCTCTGCATGGATTCCAGCACAGCCCAGGTCTCGACGGTATCGAAGGCTTTTTCATAGTCCACGCTAGGCAGAGAGGCTGATTATAGTCCTCGGTCTTCTGTATAATTTGCCTTAGTGTGTGTATGTGGTCCACAGTGCTGTAGCCTTTGCGAAACCCGGCCTGTTCCGGTGACTGAAAGTCGTCAAACTTCTGGGCAAGACGATTCGATATAACCCTCGAGAACAGCTTATACACGTGGCTCAGGAGCGAAATGGGGCGGTAGTTTTCTAGTCGCGTGTTATCGCCTTTTTTGAAAAACAAAACCGCTATGCTCCTGCTCCATGCTTCCGGGGTAGTGCCAGTGTGGATGACGGAATTGAAGAGCTTGACAAGCTCAGTCAAGACGGGTGTTCCTCCTGCCTTGAGCAGCTCTGTGGTTATTCCGTCATCTCCCGATGCTTTGTTATTATTAAGCTGACTGAGAGCTATTCTAATCTCACCCATGTCGACATCAGGAAGCTCATCTGTAAGGTGGCGCGTGAGTCTGGCCCGTGGGTCATCTGCATGATGGGTTTGGGGTGGGCTTGTTTTTTGGGTGTATAATTCCCCATAGAACCTTTCGACTTCAGCGAGGATCTCCGGCTTCGAGGTGATGGTAGTGCCTTGTGGAGTATTGAGTTTCGTCAAGTGACAACGGGAGTTATTGGGCTTAGCGAATACCTAAAAATAACGACATCAAATCCCTGTATTTTTCCACTGAAATTGTTGGCCTTGTCGTGTTTAAACACTCAATAACAAGGTTAAATACAAAGATAAAAAAATATTTTTATTTAATAATAATAATTAGTAATCATAGGTATTAATTAGAATACAAGACGTGTAGATACGTATTATGGATTGGAGACCTTTGGGAACTCTCGCCACAAGATGTCTTCACTCCTCATATCGAAACAGAAATGAACCACAAGTATCTAAATATGTACTTACTTTTTAAGCCGTTAATAAGGCAGTCGTCAATCCCGCTTCAGCACACCTAGACGCGACCTCTTGTGACGAAGTAAATGTGACGACTGAATAGATTTGATTCGCCGTCGGCGGTTGGAATGATCACGCGACGCTCACCCGCCCCCACCTCAGTCCACATTCTTTTGGACATTCGATTGTAGTATTTATATGTCAGTCACAATAACATACAAATTAAAATTTTGGCTTGAGTCAATGCGGCGTAACTTTCAACAATGCAAATAAGATGTCTGGCTAAGTGTCGAATGTACATACTACAGTTAGCATTACTTTTTTCTCATACTTTGACAGATAAGCGTTTTAAAATAATTTGATATCTCTTAAACGGTAGAAGATACGGATACGATTGTTAGAGAGAACTTATGCAAAAAGAAGCTACGATTTCGATGGTAGTATCAGTGTAGTTACGACAGTTTGTTAGATACTACACTTAGCCAGGAGGGTGACGATATTATGACGTCACATGGCCACCAGAAATTCTCTCAACTTTAAAACCCAAAAAACTTTGATGTATACTTTAATATCATTAGGTACGTTAATATTAACAACATCAGTAAACTTCTCCAACGTCATACCAATCCACGTCCATATACGGTCGGTTGTAACTGATCCAATCGGTATGATGCTTCAGTTTAGGTTCAATGTGCAGGTCGTTCATATTAACATAATACAGTATAAAACGATTCGGTCGGATGAGCCCAATACACGCTCGTACAGGGTCAGGTTGATCCGAACGACAGCGTCAAGCAGATTGGACCAGGAAAATAAATGTGATGTGATTTGATGGGCAGTATGATGTATGGCTTCTGTAACACTAAGAGACGTGAAAGTTTTTTTGCGATCGCGACCGAAAAAAACTGCACTGGAAATAGAACTCTGCGCTAATACAACAGATCTGAAAATCGAAGTGTTAAATGTCAGATTTGACAGCTTACACGATTTTCAGCTCTATTATTATAAGCGCCCGGTTCTATTTATAGTGCATTTTTTTTTCTCGCGACCACAAAAAACCGCTCGTGGGAACGAGGGCTTACGCAAGAAATACAACGTAAACTCTGTGAGACATTACACCATCTACATAGAAGACTAACGAGCACGTACACGGACCTGGTGTGCGAATATTCATAGGCAAAGTTTGATGCCAACCCTGAAGGCCGTTTCCCAGTAACCGACCAATGTAATTCGAATTTCGCATGTTTACTCAATCGAACATAATGCTTGATAATAGTTCTATGAAAGGGCTTGTTTAGATTACACCAACGATCCCTTCAAGTTATGCATAGGCTCATCTCACACATTATACTACAGATATATTTGTTAACTAGCGGGTGCACGCAACTTCGTTTGCTTAGAACTAACGGAAGCGGAACCCTATTTTTAACGGAACCTTGAAATAAGAGTGGCCTATGTTACTCCTTATAGCTTATCTGCCAGTGAAAGTGCTGTGAAAATCGGTCTAGCCGTTTCAGAGATTAGCTGGAATAAACAGACATACAGACAGACGGACAGACAAAAATGTTTAAATTTATTTTTTGTAACGTGTATATTTTCATAATATACATTATGTGAAAAGCTGTTAATTAAATTTTAAAATTATTATATATAACTCATTACATATTATGAAATTGGCATTTTGTAAAGGAGGAATATAAAGTAGTTTTTTTTAAATAATATATTTATTTAATCAAATTATGTACCATTGCTATCTATACACTTTGTCCATCTCATACGGTAGTTCATTTTCGAGGGATATTACTCGATATTTTATCTATACTAATATTATAAAGAAGAAAAGTTTGTTTGTTTGCATTAAATAGGCTCCGAAACTAATGGACCGATTTTGATGAAATGTGGCACAGATATAGAGTAGATCCCGTAGTCTACTCTATATCTGTGCCGCAATAAAAAGTAGGACATATATGCTACGTCTTTTTATTGTGGCAAATTGTACGGTTACCTTGAGATTTCCTTTTGCGCGCACAAAGTCGTGGGCAATATCTAGTATAAATATAAAGGGCAAAGCTGATTGACTGATGTATGAACGCACAGGTCCAACCAAACAACGCAAAGGCTAGAAATTTGAAATTTTGCACACGTATTTCTCATATGACGTAGACAAGGATTTTTCGAAACTCAACCCCCAAGGGGGTAAATAGAGGATGAAAGCTTAAAACCTAATTTCACGCGGTCGAAGCCGCGGGAAATTAATGCTAGTATTAATTAAATTGCATACTATGTATCTCCGCAAAGTACCTAACGCCTGATTCTATTAACCCTAGAGTGGGCGCGCTATGAGCATTTTGCCGCCCGCCCTAAAAAAAATTCAATAATTCGTAAAACAATAGCCCGTTAGGCCTGCGCTGTTTAGTAGCCGCCCCCATTTTCGTTAGCAGTGCGTACCGAAAGGCTGGACGCCATCAAAGCGCAGGGTACTGCTTGAGAAGGATGTTTTTAATATTAGGTGTCGCCGGGCGGCAAATTGCTCACTGCGCGCCTACTCACGTAAGTAAAAATTTTGTCACTTATTTTTTGCGAAATTGATATTTAGACTATATTTTATGGCACATTTATTGTGAAAACTAAAATCGATTTCATTGTAGGATTTGTAGGAATAGTTATCAAATTTGCATGACGACGACAAAATTAATGAAATTTTGATGTTACGCCGAAAAAGGTATTTCATTGATACATTAAATAATATTACCTATATAAATATTTGAGGACACAAATTGCTTGCTTTGTACATTATAGAAAAAGCATCATCTTCAAAGAAGGAGGCCAAATGCATGCATATTATGTTCAAAAAAGGAAAAATAGGCGCACGAAAAAAGGGTGTTATAGATGCTCAAAGTTACTGTGCAATGAACATTGCACATACCTTTGTGAAGACTTTTTGGATAAAGCATATACTGTAGATTTAGAAAACATATAATTATGTTATTTTTTACATTTTTTTAAGTACTATAGAGTATTTTATAGAGTAAGTTAAAAAATATACTAAAATATTACTTATAGTTTAATAAATATGTTGATTTATCAATACTTATTTGTGTATTATTTACGTCCTGAAAAAATAAATTAATTTAATTGATGTATTCCTACTTATAATGGTCAGTGAAAAGGGGCGGCAAAATGCTCTACACGCGCCCACTGACGTTTCGCGGATTGACGCGCCCACTCTAGGGTTAACAACCTCGGTGGACTACAGGGCATTAGAATGTAGTCCACCACCTTCTAATATTGAAGAGAGAGAAGAGATATATTTTATTAGTTTGTTTGTTTTGCATCATGTAGACATGCACCTGTTCACGTTCTGTTGCGTTATAAATAATATAGTCGGCCTGAATCCTGGTGTACCGGTCTAGCCAGCTCGGCGGCTGGGAATAGGCGGTCTATTTTGGATACGTTGGGATCACTGTATTCACCTTTCTTTTGCATTGCTAGAACGTAGGGAGACTTCGAAAAATAACAACAATTTTTATTAAAAAAAAAACTATAACCCGACTACGTAAATTATATAGCCTATATTAGCCGGGCTATTATTATAAATCTATTGACACCTCATTTATTAAAATAGAACTAGTAGTTTAGGCGGTCAAAAATAATAATGATAATATTTATCTACAAAATGGTTTTTGTATAGGTGTATTATAAATAGTTAAAATGTTTATTATATAATATATTATATAATAAACATTTTAACTATTTATAATATTATTTTATTTCTAGGGTTAAGTTTTTTAACTTTAACTATCTAACTTAAAGTATTTGTAGTAACTTAGGCTCTAACTCTATGACAGAAAATTGACTTTTGTCCCCCTAATTCATCGATTTTGCCGTGTGTGCGGCGGAACAAACAAACATAGGTTGACCTTTTGGCTTCGCCTGTAGTGGCTTCGTAGTCGGGTAGAAAGCATCCCACTTTAATGTTGTTATCGAAGATTTACAATGTCCCGATTTGGACTGTAGGTATATTGGTGGAGCGTTTAGACACTGCACATGTCCAGTTCGTGGATCGAACTGTCTTGCTAATTACAACTAAATACTTTGAGTATATAACTACTAGAGAGAGTTTTAGCCAGCAATCGCGTGTCCTTTTTCTACTTGTGTGCATTGCATTAGTGTACGTGCAGGGATGTAACGTATATCGATATAATATCGATGAACTACTCGACTTTTTTGTGGTACCTATCGACGTTTGTAGATATTTTTATAATTCTGAATTTTTATTTTACATTTTAAGTTTTATGTCATCTGTTTATAATGTGTAAAACTCATTGGGTGCCTTTTTAATTTAAGATATAGGTATTTGAAATTAACAAGATTTTATTAGATGTTTAAATTAGTGTTTAAAAAATAATATATACTTCTATACTAATATACTAATGAAAGGAAAAGTTTGTTTGTTTGCATCGAATGGGCTCCGAAAGTACTTGACCGATTTTGATGAAAATTTGCACATATATAAAGAAGACAAAAGTGTCCTACTTTTTTGCGGCACGGCATTTCTTTAAGCGCGCACGAAGGCGCGGGCAACATCTAGTAATGCTGATAGCATCGGCATTCTTTATCGATATTGTGTATCGACGCAATAGCCAAAGGCGAGTAAAATGTATGAAATAATTAGGAGTATATTTCTTTCACACTATTCAGTCAATTGCGTATTTTAATTATAAAATAAGTATTATGAGAAAACGATTTATTAATAACTATTTACATGAAATAAAATTACTCCCTATAGGTATCTACCAATTGAAAGTTTACAATTCCTAACAATTCTGCACTATTGTAATAGAAATAGACCGTTCATAAATATTTTTAGTCGACTTTAAAAAAAGGAGGTTCTGTGTTCGGCTGTATATAATAATTTGACGACCTCTGTGGCTCAGTTGGTTTAGTGTGTTGGTGCTCAAGCCGGGGGTCGCGGGTTCAAATCCTGCCGAAGGATGTGTATTAAATATGTGTACTTATAATATAATAAAAATCTTAAATATGTGTATAGTATAAAAGTATTAAATATATTTCCGTTGTCTGGTACCCGTAACACAAGTTCTTAGAGAACTTACCACGGGATCAGATTGACGTGGTGTGAAGCGTCCATAGATATTATTATATTATTATATAATATATAATATGTCACCGTAAAATTTAAAAAACCGTTAGATTGTAATATTACTAGAGATATTATGTAATGTTGACAGATTTTCAAATAAAAAATTATCCTTACAATAATTGTACGCATTATTTTTCGTTTTAATTATTATTATGAAAAAGAAAACAAATATGGCGGCGCGGGGCACTTGCCATTTAACCAATCGGCATGGTAAATATTACAATGGAACGAAAAATAACGTGTAAAATTGTAAAAAGAAATTTTTAATTGACAATCTGTCGACATTTTATAACATCTCTAGTAATATTACAATCTAACGGTTTTTACAATTTTATGGTGACATATATACAGCCGAACACAGAAGCTCCTCTTTATTAGTAAGTAAGCCTTAGTAATACCGACCCGATAATATATCCCTACGGACATACTACCTATCAGGAATCTGGAAAGCCGGGGAAAATTCAGAGTATTGAAAATATAACTCTGGACTGATACAATAGAGCTGAAAATCGAACACACGAGTCTCATGTCAAATCTGACAACACAAAAATAGTGCGTTCGATTTCCTCTCTTTCTATTGTATTAGCATTTTTGATTAGCATCTAAATACATTGAGAGATTAGCTGAGTCAGTCAGATTACTCACTTGCTTGGGGGCCTAGCAGGAACAATTGTCAATTGCGTAAACGTTACGTTATCGAAAGAGATTTGTATAAAAATTATGACAGCGCTCATACAATTGACATTCGATAACATTGCATTTACGCACCTGTCAATTGTTCCTGCTAGGCCCATATTTACAGGAATAAAAGTGCTTTTCTATCCGATATCAAACCGATAATGTGAAAAACCTATGTGTTTCATATATTTTACTTGTCCTTGCATGGCTATTGAATATCGACTACTGTATCGGCATTCGATACCGATATCGTATTCGATCCGGATCGGATAATGTAAAATAATTGGAAACTAAATAAAAAAAATATGTTTGAGAAAGTATATATTATTGTAACTCTTCTTAATTGTCCGGTAAAATAGAAATATCTTCCCCGTATCAATACCGTCACACCAAGCTGTCTCACTGGTGGGAGACACTCTTCTAATTCTCGCATCTAACTGCTTCAATATATTCGCCTCTTCTTCCGGAACATTTCCGAGACCTAATAAAACCGTTTAGTAAAAATTTATTATCTTTATCGATAAACTCTTGTGTCAGTAGGGTACATCACTCAAAATACGCAGAAAAACAAAGCTTTTATTTTCCACAAATTATTACTCATTACGTGATATTCATCATTAAAGCGTGATATAGTACGAAAAAGGGTTCGTTAAACTTAATGATTATCTGTTAATATTATAAAAATACTCTTTATTTAGTTCACAAAACATTGTTATAACCTTACGTGTAAAATGATAATTCCAAGTATTTGACACTTTCTGTCGTCATTCTTGAGGCACAATATGCAGCGGAGCAACATTTATTTACTTGTTAAATGTTCAAATGTCCATTACACATTTATTTTTATTGATAAAACACTTAAAATACACAGAGCTACTGCTCTGCAATGGCCTACTGAGCTGGTCATAACATGACACGAAACACGCGTTTATACACCGATATAAGCTCTCTCATACACACGTATTGACACATCGTTAGTAAGACAGAGCAACAGAAAACAATAGTACCAACTTTCAAAAACTATAGCTCCGTCTTTAGAAGTCTTTGACTAAATACGTCACAGTTTGGACTGCCGGCGCTGCCGTGTTCGTACGGTTCAAACTATGACAATGCGCTGTCATCGACGGGCGTGTGACAGCGCTATTATATAAAACACAATGGCTGTGTTCCGCGGAAAATAGTGCTAACAAAAAACGTAATTAAAATGGCGACCGCTGGAATTAAATAAGCAAAATTGCGAATTATGTTAGCAGTATTGAAGTTAGCAAACGTGCCCTGGCCGAAAATCTGTTTTTTTTTTCTTTAGTGCTAGCAAACGCTAACAAGCGCCTTTTTCCGCGGAACGCAGCCGCCAATCGCAAATAATTTCAACGTATCACGCCTGCAGGCGTCCCTTGATAGCTTGGTTTGACCCCCTGAATCACAGACCTCCCCTAAATAAGAGAAGAATAAGCCACTTTGATATTATCTAAGTACGAGATAACTGCAATCAATTTTATTGATAACTATCTAAGTTCAGATTGAGCGAGATATTGATAATATCTCAGGCATGTTTACTTTCTATGATTATGTTTGTTATCGTCTGTACACATAGTAAATATCACTTGGATGTTTCAACATTGAGTTATCTACAATTTGTTTACGAATATTTTATATTTGTAAACAAATTTATGATGTTTGTGTTTTTCTGTGAAATCTCTTCGACTCTTGAAGGTTGTGTTTTTATTTTGTCATAAACTATACTCGATGCTCTTTACTTCAAAAGTATTTTATTTAATAGTGTCGAAAAGACAGTGTGAATTGATAGATATCTGTACTAACAAACTCTTACATACACATCTATTTTTTTAATAATATATTGTGCTATTTTTATTTTAAAAATCAACTGCGGCCAGTGGCGATTTCAAAATATACCTATCGTAAATCACTTAGAATCAGTCACTTAACATTTCAATCCATTTAAATATAACACATAAACGTCACCATTAGTTAATGCTCGTATAAAATTAATACCACTATAAAATTAATACCAGTATAAAATTTATAAATCTCCTCTTATCCGCCATTACTATGAATAAATCTTTCTAGATTCATCGGCAACGAGATTCACATTCTATGTCGTTAAATTTATGTTCGATTCCATTCACTTTGGTTATTACGGACGCCACATACATCAATAGTGGTGTACAATTTTATTGCCATCCCTCGTCTCGTGTTTTGACGAAAATATCGCAGTAGTTGAATAGTCTATTAAAGTAAATTTAACTTATTATTAATTAACCTCTTCCTATTTGAGAGTCGGTTAAAATGTATGTAGGTACTCTAGAGATTACTTGATACATATAAATATGTGTTTATAAGAATAAAAATTGAGCTTCTAAATTTAAATAAAACTGCAGACTTGCACAATCTGTATAATGTATAAATAATCTTGCAATATAATATCTTAACATGCTTACTTAGATACAAAATATGTATGTAAGATAGCATATTAAGATAATTATATTTCGCATCTCTTGGTATCTTAAAATAAAATTATTACATTATATCCTTAGATACTGTAATATGAAACTATACATAGGTACCTATATTATCTTAGTCGTGTAAGATAGTTCATACAAAATGTATAGTTAGCAATATTTTATTTTAATATTAAATATTATAGTTTCTTCGCTGTCTGTGACGCCTTCTGGAATGGACAATGGACATCCCTAAAACCAAACGATCAGCCAAAAATAAGATGACAGTTAATAAAAATAATTTTATTTTTATCTATAAATAAAATTTATAAATAAAATATACAGCTACTTTGCCATCTAATAATAAATAATGAATAGTGAACAAAAGCTAATACAAATTGTAAACTATAGAATAAAAAGACACGGTGGAAAAATAAAACAATGTTATAAAATGATCTACGTATTTCTCAAGTTGAATATGTTAATCCACGCTCACCTTCACCTAATTACGATGTTCTCACGTGAAGGGCCGTGAATTGGTCTGAATTGACTCAACAGAACTGCAGAATATTTTATAAGCTTATAAAAATAAATATTATTAGAGGGTAGAAAAACTTTCCTTAATGAACACTTCTTACACGAAACATAATTTACATTTAATTCGGTAATTCCAGAGAAACGCCCAAGGAATTACAAAGAAATTTATATTTAGACAATCCAAAATAGCTCTCGATGTTTCTAGAACAACACTTAAGAGGTATCCCTGGTACAATAAATGTGACAGGTCTGATTGCTTACACGCTGCACTACAGTCCGTTCAGAGATATTTTACCTCGGGAGTTCTAAGAGAGTGATCTTTATGTCGTCGGTATAAGGGTCCTGTCAGAGGTAAATAACTCTGAACGGTCTGTACAATGAAAACTCTCGCTCTATTTTTAACTATCGGAACAGTTCTTATCTGCATACGCATAAGGCATACAATAGGGAGCTCTAGGGCTCTTACATTACAGGTTAAATATCGATGTTCTAAAAGCTTCGCTGCATAAATGTAACTTAACGATAATAAGTTGTGTTCGGACCGAAATAGCAAAATTATGCGTTTTATGCACCGTGGAGAATAATATTTCACGCGTTGAAAATTGATGAATACGATATCAGATCGAATCGAAATATGACTGACTTAACTTAATATTATTTGATTAAAATGTAATGATTTAAAATGTGTAAAGTCTGGTTAAAACTTGAAAACAATTGTTCAAGATTTTTCCTGATAACAGGTTCAAAGTTATAATCGACACACAAATAATGACTATGATGTTATCGGTCGTAGGTTATTTGATAACCTCTGTGGCTCAGTGGTTGATCGTGTCGGTGCTCCAGCCAGAGGTCTCGAATTCGAATTCCGACAAAAGAACCACATTTTCAGTGCTGCTGGGTCGTTGATGTGTGTTCAATATGACGTGTATCGTCGTGTAAAATCTTCAGTACAATATGGATATTATACAGTATTATATTAAAATATATCCGTTGTCTGGTACCCCCAATATAAGTTTTTCGAAAGCTTAACTCGGTAACAGATTAACGCTTTATAAAAGCGTCCATATATAAAAAATACAAATGTCAAAGTAATATTTAAAACAAAGTAAAAAAATATATGTAATAAATACCCAATTTTCCTCATACTGTACTTAACAGCAATGCTCATGGTTTATTTCGGAATAGAGAATATATGTTTGTGTTGTATTCGCGACCGTAAGTGTTGGCACCTAACAAATAGTTTAAATCTACGTAGCAATAACATATATTTTATGTTGGCATCGACTCGTGTACGCTGTTAAAACGCTTATTGAATGTAACGTGTATTACATAATATTTTGTGTTTTATTGTGATATAAAACCGTAAATAATACTTGTGCTCTTTGGTTCTCTCATGGTTTCAAAATAGTAGAAATATTATTTTATTTCATCACTTGCTACAATTGATTAAACACTATAGTACAAAAAAGATTAAAAAAATATATAATAATTAATTAGTATTCCAAAAAAAAAAATACCTATATTATTATTTTGTAGAACATTTACGTTTACTTTACCCAATTACGTTTACTATTTATATAAATAAGAAAAAGAAATTGGCATAAAATAGACCCGTGTGGAACATCGAATTCTTTTTCATCGCTTTCAATTCTATTCTGCTAAATCACTAGCATTTTGATTCAATTCAAATAATCCGGCTTTAAATAAAAAAAAAAAACTATTAAAACTAATAATAAACTAAAAGCATCAATTCTATAATGAATCAAAAACAATACACTACGTTAGTATTTTAAGAAAAAACCTATAGACTTTTCAACAGCCATTTTCATTTCCAAATGCTCCATCTCGGGGCTCTGACACACTTCGTGATTTAAAATTAAAACCCAAATATTATCTTTATAAATGGACAGAAAATATATCAGTGCCAGACGCAGATATTACACATTTCATATGCCAGCAACACACGAATTCCGCCTGTATCAGTCAGCGCTGAAATGCCAGCGTGGCCTCCCGCATATATCTGGCATATTTGCAAATGGGGATGAGCAATTTTAACCTGCTTCATATAGCTTAGACATTTGTATTGTTTTTGACTTCCATACCACCGATTGCTAATAAAAAAATCATCTTTACATTACAGAGCTTTTTGTCAAACAAAACCTGAGATCGGTTTTTTTATTTGTGTATGTAGTGCGCGTGTAGTGTTGTACAATGTCGACAAATCTCCTGCTCGACCAGTTTTGCACTAGGACGCCTCAAAATATTTAAACACAAAGGTAGTAAACATGGTTTAATTACGTGTTTACACGTAGGTGTGTTTGCGTATTTTTTTTTTTTTTTTTTTTTTTATTTATTATTTTTAATGGAGGTTTTTTCCCAATGGAAAACATCACCCCCATGATACAATCAGACCGACAACACAAAGAACATAACATAATTTATCAATAACCTAACGTCGACCAACACAACACTTAAATCTACACTAATATTATAAAGAGGAAAACTTTGTTTGTATGTTTGTTTGTTTGTTTGTTTGTTTGTTTGTTTGTTTGTTTGTTTGTTTGTAATGAATAGGCTCAAAAAGTACTGGACCGATTTCAAAAATTCTTTCACCATTCGAAAGCTACATTATCCACGAGTAACATAGGCTAAATTTTATTTTGGAAAAAAATAGGGTTCCGTAAGATATTTGGATTTTTCGGACACAAGGTGTAAAAAATCAACCAGAAAAGTTACTTATTTTGCGTACGCTGCCTAAACTCTAAAAGATAGAACCATAAAATGTTCTAATTAATTGTAGATCTTATAAATATCTACAAAAAAGTCCGCGACACACTATACCTATCTATGTCGAGTGAGGCACAACAACCATTTTTTTATTTAGAAATCTTGAATTTTTTTTGGACTACATTTAATCGCGTTTATTTTACTCATGTTATTAATCCTTATCAAAATAAATTATTTCATCACTAAGTACAGTTTATGTAGATAATATTTGGTCTTAGAATGATTAAAATTGGACGTTTGGTTTTGAAGTTATGGCGAAATTAAAATATTACGATTTCTGCTGCACGGCCCGTTGCGAAGTGGGCGTCACCAAGGCGGGGTGCGCGTGCGGGTTAATGTTTAGTTTAGTTTAGTTTAGTTTAGTTAAATAGTTTAGTTATTTTATAAACATCAAATTGATAATATCTTAAAATATAATACATTATAATATCTATACATCTATACAGTTAAATACAATTTAAGTGTCTGTTTGTAACTTCAAATTAACAGCTTTTTACATAATGAATCTGAAAGTATATACGGTACTTACAATAAAATACATTTTTTTTTAATTTTTGTCTGTCTGTCTGTCTGTCTGTCAGTCGGTCTGTCTGTCTGTTTGTTCCGACTAATCCCTGAAACGGCTGGACCGATTTTCACGGGACTTTCACTAGCAGATAGCTGATGTTATAGGGTCTAACATAGGCTACTTTTATTTTAGGGTTCCATTTAAAAAAATAGGATTCCGCTTTCGTTAGTCATAAATAAAGTCGCGGGTAAATTTCAGCGATATCCCAAAGTATTGTTCCACGCGGACGAAGTCGCGGGCAAAAGCTAGTACTTTATAAAGAGCTTTAGAAGCTGCTGAATTGGGGGACGATAAAATCGAGTTACAGAAACCAACTTCACTATTAAAATTAAACAGATAAAATAACTCCTGTCTCTCAGCCTCGGCCCGAACACACTCCATCAACACGTGATACACGTCCTCCACCACGTCACACGCCACACAGTTAGGACTGGGCGTCTTGTTCATAAGAAAACCGAAAGCGTTCAATGGAATGTGTCCAGATCTTAACCGAAAGGCAATATTGACATCATCTCGACTTAATTTTATGTTCTCGAACCAAGGAGATCTGCACAACGTATGCTGGATAGTCCTGTACCAGATTCCCTTGGTTCGAGACCTTTCATCAAAATATTCGCTCCATAGATCATTGCACATTGACTTGACTATATGCATAAACTCATTATCATAACACAAACAATCTAAGGAGACTCCATCATGAATAGCCTGTTTAGCCAAAAGATCGACTTGCTCGTTACCATCGAGACCAATATGGGCAGGGATCCACTGCAATACAATACGCCTCTCTGCTTTATACAGATCCAACATTAACTGTATAATTTGATAAGCAATCGGTGTTCCTCGAAAAGTCGAGGTACAACGTGCTATATGCTGAAGCGCACTTTTCGAGTCGGACAATATAACTATGTACTTAACATCCAGAGAATTTACATATAACAGTCCTTCATATATTGCAATTAACTCAGCGCGCATAACCGAAATATTATTATTTATTCTAAATCGGCAGTTAATGTTGGCCTGGGGATCAAAAAAAGCGGCGCCAACTAAATTTACATCTTTCGACCCATCAGTAAATATTTTGTAGTAATTAAAATATATTTTATTTAAAGCCTCCTCGCAAGCTGTATAATAACTTTTGCTTTTATCAACATGCTGTATTTGACATCTTATGTCAAGATCCACATTGCTGATCCATGTATCTAAAGAAAAAAGTCCTCTTAAAATATTATTATTCTTATGCATGTTTAAGTTACTAAATTTTCTATGAATTTCGACTAACAGAGGAACCTTTTTACGACGCCAATATGGGTTATTATGACTAACCTCTGCTAGAATACCTAAAAGCCCAAAACATTCATTATTATTAAACTTACACTTTAACCAGAATTTAGATGCCAAATAATTCCTTCTGACAAACAGTGGGACAATACATAATTCATTTTCCATTACGTGGATCGGAGTAGATTTTATAAAATTACCTACCAAACGCAAGCATTGATTTTGTAATTTATCAATTTTGTAAAGATTTGTCTGACAAGTGTTACTATAAAACATCGACCCGTAATCAATTCTGCTTCTAATCAATGCAATATAAAGACGCCTCAAATGTGTGGGGTGTATCCCCCAATTAGACCCTCTTAAAATTTGTAGACAATTAATTAACTTTTGTACTCTGATTAAAGTTTCATTTATATGCTTGGTCCATTTTAAGGAGCTATCTAGCCAAATACCTAAATATTTAATTGCTGGTTCAACTTTTAAAATCTTATTATCTATTTTAATTTTTATTACCTTTTCCTTATATCCTCTCTTAAAAAGACATAATTTAGTTTTAGTACTTGACAATTCCAAACCAACTTGTAACAAAAAAAACTGTAATTTATCAATAGAAAGTTGTAAATTTCGAGTGATCTCAAACATATTACTACCAGAAACATACAAAACAAAGTCATCGGCATATTGGGAGACAGAAACAGAATGAATATACCTACATATTTTGTATGTCGCTAAATTAAAAAGTAATGGCGATAAAGGATCTCCCTGCGCTAAGCCTAAATTTGTGTAGCGTGAAAACACTGTATTTACTACTTTTATTTTTAAAATTCTGAGACTAAGGAAATTCCATAAATAGAGACAAAATTTTGAACCTAATCCGAGGCTATCAAGTATTCCGAGTAAAGATGATACGTTAACGTTATTATATGCATTGTTAATATCTACAAAACATGCAGCAGTAAATTTATTTTCTGAAAAACCAGTTAAAATTCCAGACACTAAACAACTAATATTATCAAAACAAGAAAAACCTTTTCTAAAACCTGTAACACTCTGAGACAGGACACCCCTTTTTTCGCAAAACCACTCAACTCGAATGCTTAAAATAATATGAAATAATTTACATAAGCAGGACATCATAGCTATAGGCCTCAAGGAAGAAATTGATTCAGGATCTCGGTCAGGTTTAGGAATAGGAACAATAATTATATCTCTCCATTGATGGGGGACAAAACTATGTATGTAAAACTTATTAAATAATTCTAATAAAATTTGCTTTCCATTGCATGGAAGATGTTTTATCATTACATAAGAGATATTATCGTTTCCTGGAGAAGTATTTTTTTGAGGAATACAGTGATTTAACTCTGACATCGAAAATGGTGTATCGAGAATATCATTGCTGCAAGAAAATTTAGGAGTAGCAGGGGAAACATAGTCAGGAGTCAAGTTATAAAGTAATTCCTTTGCAAGCTTTTCGTTAATATCGTGCCTCACCTGCTTATACCCCTTTATCCATTTCATCTTAGTCCAAACAGTGTGAGCAGAAGTCGTGCAGTCTAACGACGAACAAAAACCTTTAAAACTATCAAATTTAGCCCTACGTAATAACTTTTGAGCCACGCGAATTTTTTCTTTTAAAATATCCGAGTTCCTAGGAGTAGGGTTACGACGAAATTTTGAAAGTGCTAAACGGCGTTCTGCAACAGCTTTGGATAATGTGTCATTCCAGTAAGGACGAGGAGTAAATTTATTTGTGGTCAGCGAATTAACTTTTATGTATGGTATATGAAGATCGGCCGATATATTAATAAAATCAACAAAAGTGTCGTAGTCATTTTGTAAATTAGATGAAGCATTAAAATTGTTAAATAATTTTTCTAAACACATTGTATAGGATGACCACTCGGCTTTCTTAAAATTTCTATTAGAAGATAACACAAGTTCAGGAAAAATAGCGATAAACACTTTAATTATTCTATGGTCACTCCCGAGAGTTTCGTTCATTACGTCATAGTTCAATTTAAGCGCTAAGTCTAAAGATGCAAAAGTAATGTCAGGCGAATACTGCTGCAAGGAACCATTCACTAACTTGATTCTCGTGGGCTTGGAACTATTTAATGATATGAAGTTTGATTCAGATGAAGAATCAAAAATGTTAATTCCTCTTCTATCCACTTTGTTAGACCAATTTGTGTGATGTCCATTAAAATCCCCAATTATTATAGTTTTAGCATTTGAAATATTAAATAAATTGTCCCACTGTGATTTTTGAACTTGTACTGAAGGAGGGCAATATACCGCAAAAATATTTTTAATTTCATCACAATTAAGTAACTCAATGTGAATAGCCTGAATATTTGAAATTAAATTAGTTATATTACAACGTTTAGCCTTTATTGTAGAATGAACAAAAATCGCTACACCTCCTCGCGAATCATCTCGATCACATCTATAAATAGTATAATCCTTTACCTTTAAATAACTTCGTGGTACTAGCCAAGTCTCAGATATAGCAGCAATGTGGATCTTTTCCTGAATTAAAACATTTTCAAAACTACACAACTTCGGTCTCAAACTTTGCGCATTCCAGTGTATTATCCTCAATTCAATTTTTTTATTTCTACAATCCATTAAAGTATTCTAAGATAAATTTCAACACGGGCCACTCAGATACATTTTCAACTAAGACTAAAATCAACCATTGAACACAGATCTTAAGCATACTTTTAAATTTATCGGAAAAGGTAATGTCTTTTAAAAATAAAATTTCTTTCTATCTTCCAAGTAACTCAGTAAATTTAACAGACTTTTCCTTCTCTTTTACATTTTCGTTATCTTCAACCTTGGTATCATATTGCGACATTTCATTAATCAGTTCACTATAACTTGCTGGGCCATCAACGAAATTATTTTGGTCTTTTTTTGGTTTATGCTGAATTCGGCGTTTCTGTCTAGGATGATGCACGTCGGCTTTAACAGACAATACTTGAGCAAAACTAGGGGAAATTTCTGGGGTCTGATCCATAGCCTCGATTGATTTTACTAGAGGGGGGAATAAAATATTATCAGGCTGGGAATTTTTAAACATTTTATGGTGAAAATTATGGTGAAGATCTTGAACTGGTGAAGCTGCAACGTGTAAAGAACATGCCTTTCTGTATGTACAGTTAAAATCCGACATTATCTCACGAATCTTTTTTTCTTTTATGTAAATGGGGCAACTTTTACTTAAAGACATGTGATTACCCTGGCAATTGACACAAGAGAAAGATTGTATATCGCAGTTAGCATGGAACTGGCCACATTTAGGACAGACGATTCTATTAGATGGGCATTTGGAAATAATGTGGCCGAACCGCCAACATTTCGAGCACTGCGAAACGGGAAAAATATATTTATCAACCTTAATCCGAAGATGGTTTACTGTTACATGAGTAGGCAGAAAGCTCCCCTTAAAACATAGCCTAACAGATTCGCTGGGTATCCACTCTCCCTCTATATTTCTTCTTTTAAGGCGTAATGCCGAAACTAAAACTGCTCGTTCGTCTGTGCAAATACGATTCATTATCTCCTCTTCTTCCAAGTCCAAGTCAATATCTCTTATAACTCCATAGGAGTGACTCACATTAAAAGCTTCACTAATTTTCCATCCCATACTAATTAGCTTATCACAATTTATTAGATTTTCCATGTCTAATACACTTTCGAATTCCAGTCGGATTTTGTACGGTGACAAATACTTAATTCTCCTAATTTCTTTAACATCTAACTCTTTAAAGAGCTTGGCTAAGGCAAACTGTTTTGGGAATTTTTCTTTACAAGATATGTAGACCTCAAGTCTATCTTGTTTCTGCTTTTTCTTTTCTTGAATTTTCCATCCTTCTTCATTCTCGTTTTCATCAGACCATAACTGGTTAAAAACTCTTTTAGAAGCTTCTTTAGGCATTTTTTCACTCTCAATTATATTCTCTTCCGTATCTTTGTTTGAAATATTTTGTTCTTCTTCCCCCATACATATATCTTCTATATTTTGAATGTTCTCGAATAATTCACTATTTTCAATTTCATTTGAGCGACTCGAATCCTTCTGTTTAATAAGCTGATTTAAATAAGCACTTAGACTTCTATCGTTTGTAGAATCATTCTCTTCACCGCGATCTTTAATATTTTCCATTATGTAAACATTACACCATGAACAAAACAATAGTCAATAAACAATGTTATCTACGCGTAGGTATACGCAACGACACCTGCGCGGCAGGGCCGCGGGGCGCGAGGCGACCGGCCGTAACTAGTAAACAACCTATCGATCTATTGCACTGATAAGGGATCAAAGCACATACGTTAAGCAATTTACATCTCACGCCTGGTCGAGCGGCAACTTTGTCGATAGTATATATGTAGGTACATAAAAAAACACATAACGCGACAGCTTGCCTTATATTTTAAGGCGTATTTTCTTTACGTCATATGTGTGCGTGAAACTGTTAATACACGGCGAGGCGTTGTTTAGATTGGCCTCCCTGTGCGGTCACTGAACTCTGGCCTCAATTTTTCATTTGGTCTGAGTTGGGACTACTGATTTTGTAGTACTCCTGTTAGTAAAGAATATGTTAGTAAAGAATATGATGTTAGTATAACTAGTCTTATAATTTATGTAAAAAGTTATCTAGATACGAATCGTTTTCTGTCTACGGAAACATACAATTCGCTAATGAATAGTAATCCCGGTTAAAACAGAAGGGATCCAATCGTAAATCACTTTTGTAATCGCCTTCCCCTTTTAAACTACACTAATCTAAATGCTTAGCTGCATTTTCGACGTGCTTTTAAAAGTTAAAAAGATTCCCAATGATTTGTAGCCGAAGTATATTTGGAAAACAAAGACGAATTCTTCAGATCTAGTGATTTATTTCCGCTTCGTGTGACTAATCCATATTGGAATTTTATAAACTGAGTGAAACTTAACGTAATTTACTGTCAGGATTACCCGAATATGCTGAACACTTGGGTTTCAGTCATTTTATAATGAGGATCTAGAGATAAGTGATTCATGATTCTTCATATTCGAATATACCAACTTCGAGGTGAAATTCTTATGTCTGTTGTCATATATTATTATTAGTGATTTTTTTTTATTTATCTGTACCTAATACTTACTTTTACTATTAATTAAAAGTTGTTTCGTCGTGTAATATAAAAATAATAATAATAATACTCGTGTAGGTATAGCATAGCATCGTTAAAGTAAATATGCAATTTTGACATACCTACATATTGTGTAAAAAGTGCCACTGCTATGCAAAAGTATGTTCCATTTGACTCATAAATATATATTAATGCTTGCCTTCCTTGCCCAATTTAATTTTATGACACAATTGTAAACACATCAGCCATTATCACTTAACAAAATTCGTGATTTCTACTTCATAATCTAAACACATTATCCGCGTTTGATGGCGGCTCAAACATCAATAAACATTACTGAGATATATGTTCCGCAACAGTCTCTGTGGCGCTGAATTACACTGTAACATACAATATTGATTTACGCGAACTATTTTGTTCAGAAAATTGGTTTATGTTTTGTTAGTTTTGTGTTCGACGCAAACGGACTACCGACAAACGCGACCGGTCGCTATCTCTACAGATTCAATTAATGTGTAATTTTCAAATTTTGTAAAGATTTTTTTTGGAAAATTAAACCCTACCTTATTCAACCCTAGTTTAGGTTGTGAGTTGTGACGCGGTTAACTTTTCACGACGTTTCGACTAATTTCTAGTAGCCATGGTCACGGCATACTTACTATACACGATATTAAAATAATTTTAAACTTAGGTACAGTACGGATACTAACTCAATGATTTTCGGTAATAATCGTGCTTTTTTTTTTAAATGTTTCAATCACTAATTGTGAAAAGTACCTTTTTCCGAACTTGTAGCTTGAATATTTTAGCGTTATTTTCTCCCAAACTACAAACTTAAAAGCTGTCATCGACAGTTTATGAATTTATATTTTAAATTTTTCTTCAAATTTTTATTTAACGCGGGAAACGGTAAAGTAGAACGATATTTGACACACCGCCGAGTATAAAATGATTCTAGCAAAATAAAATTATATTGAAGATTAAAAAACGGATTTTCGAATTATAAGACATTACTCTTACCCCACTTAAATTTAATTGTTACTTTTACGATAATTTTGTACAATAACATAACGTGAAATCTCATGGAAAAATCAATACTTATAATTATTTTGTAAAATTAAGCTAATTAGCTAAAATAATGTGCAAAAAAACAAAAATTAGCTAAAATATTTCTTGACGCAAGTTAAAACATAAGTGAAATTTATGTTGGTAGCATTAAAAAGACCGTACACGCCTTGTCTTTTTTTACAAACAGAAGGTCAATTCTGCTAATATACAATTAATGACAAGCAAGTCCCGATACTTACGTAGTAATCATTTAGTAATCTGTGCCGATAAGATAAAACTGCCAAACTGTATTCTCGTAAACGTTAAACCAACGTGAAACGCGATCTGATTAGTCCAAACTTCACAAAATCAGTTTATGATAACAAGTCGCTTCACTCAATCAAAGTAAAATTAAAATATAATACGAGATATAGATAAAAATACGAGAATTGAGATTTTAATTAAATTGGTTCTGAATTCTAAACAAAATATTTTATTATAATTTAACGATATTTTCTATCAGAATTCTGTTTTGTTTGTGGTTGTGGTTGTGGTGTTTAAACTAGGCCGCCAGTACCACTAAGTGCTGCACTCTTTAGTTTTAATAGCTCGCTTTAATGAACTAACATGTTTTTGGTCAAAAACAAATTGACTACAACTCACTAATTAATCGCGACTCACTGGCGAATTTATTGTGCAATTAACTTTAGTTGCACGCGATTATTTGTTTTTATTTATTGTACAAATGTTTTAATAAAATATGTTTAAAATCAATGTTTGCATTATATTGTACATTACTTATTTGTTATTTGTTAACATATTATGTTAATCCAACGATTTTTAATCGCATTGGATGGTTTTATTTTGGTCATAAAATGACTTCACCTCTATACTTTCAAAGTGTTCAAACTTATATTTATTATAACTATTATAGTATACTGTCAAATTCAAAGACTTCTAAAGACGGAGTCATAGTTTTTGAAAGTTGGTACTATGTTTTTCTGTTGCTCTGTCTTACTAACGATGTGTCAATACGAGTGAAAGAAAGAGCTTATATCGGTGTATTAACGCGTGTTTCGTGTCATGTTATAACCAGCTCAGTAGGCCATTGCAGAGCAGTATCTCTGTGTATTTTTTGTGTTTTATCAATGAAAATAAATTTGTAAAGGACATATTAATTTTAAAACATCTAATATGTGTTTAGTCTAAGAAAATTAGTTTCAGAATCGTCGATCTGACCGAATAATTCATGTAGTTTTGAAAGTTGCTACAGTTATTCCTAAAGGTGTCCAGATGAATATACTAAAAGCCCCCGAGGGAGGGACACGAGCCGGCGGTGGGGGAGGGGGGGGGGGGAAAGGTCGCTTTTTCAAGGTTTTTGCTTGTGACTCGAAAATTATTTATAATATCAGCTCTTTAGTG
The DNA here is from genome assembly GCA_905404095.1 of Glaucopsyche alexis. NCBI lineage: Eukaryota > Metazoa > Arthropoda > Insecta > Lepidoptera > Lycaenidae > Glaucopsyche > Glaucopsyche alexis. The sequence goes on along the minus strand of FR990044.1, from coordinate 2,161,561 downwards.
ACTTCTACATTAATTATCTACATTAAATTTCCTATAAATTACGTCTTAAAATGTTTACTGTACGATCAATACTTTAGGAGATACAGAGTAGTAAACTGCACACATTTATGCAGCTGTGTAAAGTATTTTAGAAAAGGCGTCTTCAAATTACGCAAATCGTCACTCAGCTGTTGGTGTTTTATGAAAAACTATATAATATTTTTGTCTAAAGTAAAATTATCTCAATTGCTGAATAATTGAACCGTGTCGGTATTTGCTTGCTTTTTTATTATCATTCTTCATTTAATTTTTATTTACGTTCAAAGTTGCGCTAAAAATGCGATGTTTGTAGGCTATTATCTTCTACACTAATTTGAATTTCAGAAATATAAGCAAATACCGACCAAGATTAGTGTCATAAAAATCGATATTATGCTAGAACTTTGGTCTACAATGTTTGACTTTGGAGTAAATCACTAACAGCGTTTGTATGGAGAAAAACCGACTAGCGCAGCCTTAATACTCTGTATCTCCTAAAGTATTGATCGTACAGTAAACATTTTAAGACGTAATTTATAGGAAATTTAATGTAGATAATTAATGTAGAAGTCACTAAAGAGCTGATATTATAAATAATTTTCGAGTCACAAGCAAAAACCTTGAAAAAGAGACCTTTCCCCCCCTCCCCCACCGCCGGCTCGTGTCCCTCCCTCGGGGGCTTTTAGTATATTCATCTGGACACCTTTAGGAATAACTGTAGCAACTTTCAAAACTACATGAATTATTCGGTCTGAATTCCTTAATTTTCCCAGACTAGTTGCTCCGCTGCATATTGTGCCTCAAGAATGACGACAGAAGGTGTCAAATACTTGGAATTATCATTTTACACGTAATGTTTTAACAATGTTTTGTGAACTAAATAATGAGTATTTTTATAATATAAACAGATAATAATCATTAAATTTAACGAACCCTTTTTCGTACTATATCACGCTTTAATGATGAATATCACGTAATGAGTAATAATTTGTGCAAAATAAAAGCTTTGTTTTTCTGCGTATTTTGAGTGATGTACCCTACTGACACAAGAGTTTATCGATAAAGATAATAAACTTTTACTAAACGGTTTTATTAGGTCTCGGAAATGCTCCGGAAGAAGAGGCGAATAGATTGAAGCAGTTAGATGCGAAAATTAGAAGAGTGTGTCCCACCAGTGAGACAGCTTGGTGTGACGGTATTGATACGGGGAAGATATTTCTGTTTTACCGGACAATTAAGAAGACTTACGATAATATATTATATAGTGCGGTTCAAATGAGAATAGGATCGAGTCGGCGGCATATTGTTTCGAATTTAGACTGTTACGATAGTTAAATTTATGTTTAGATAATTGATTACTATTTAACATTCTTATTTAAATTCGATGCAAGACTATTCATATTTATATGCACATAAGTTTTTCTGAAAATCACACTTTTCAAGTGATATTTCACAGATAAAGGTCATTGACGTTCCTATTCTCATTTGAAACGCGTTATACTTTCTTTAACATATTTTTTTTTTAGTTTCCAATTAAAATGCACAAAGAGCATTTTTCCATTATCCTATCCGGATCGAATACGATATCGGTATCGAATGCCGATACAGTAACCGATATTCAATAGCCATACAAAGGGCAAGTAAAATATATGAAACACATAGGTCTTTCACATTATCGGTTTGATATCGGATAGAAAAGCACTTTTATTCCTGTAAATATGGGCCTAGCAGGAACAATTGACAGATGCGTAAATGCAATGTTATCGAATGTCAATTATATGAGCGCTGTCATAATTTTTATACAAATCTCTTTCGATAACGTAACGTTTACGAAATTGACAATTGTTCCTGCTAGGCCCCCAAGCAAGTGAGTAATCTGACAGACTCAGCTAATCTCTCAATGTATTTACTATTTAGATGCTAATCAAAAATGCAAATACTAGATGTTGCCCGCGCCTTCGTGCGCGCTAAAAGTAATGCCGTGCCGCAAAAAAGTAGCCTATGTGGTCTTTTCTATATATGTGCAAAATTTCATCAAAATCGGTCAAGTGCTTTCGGAGCCCATGCAAACAAACAAACCTAATAAGAACAAAGTATTTTTTACACATCTTGTTAATTTCAAATACCTATATCTTAAATTAAAAAGGTACTTAATGAGTTTTACACAATTTTATAAACTGATGACATAAAACTTAAAATGTTTATAAAATAAAAATTCAGAATTATAAAAATATCGACAAACGTCGATAGGTACCACAAAAAAGTCGAGTAGTTTATCGATATTATATCGATATACGTTACATCCCTGCACGTACACTAATACAATGCACACAAGCAGAAAAAGGACACGCGTTTGCTGGCTAAAACTCTCTCTAGTGGTTATATACTCAAAGGTCAAATTCATGTATGACTATAGAGTAGACTTACATACTGGACATAATATCCAGGCTGAAAATGTCCTCACTTTTTTACTTTGACAATAATATAGAGTACGTAGTATTGCGCTGTAAGAGGGTCAAATCACACCGAAACGACACTCGAAATAAAGCTAATTTTAAGGTAGCTATTTAAAATAGAATTTAGTTCATTACAAAGGGACATACACGTTTCATCGTAAACATTTGATTGTCAGGTTGGACTACGCTGCATAGTGTGCAGTGGTATGACATGGGATAATATGAAACGTGTATCTTTTTTGTGTAGTGAATAAAGTTCAATTTTGAATTATAGCTCTCTTAAAAATGCAGCACTACGTACAACCCGTCGGAAATATCTGCGAACCTCGCTGGATTTTTTTTTTGTATTTCGTAACTTCGCGGTATGAACCGACCCACGACAACCGATTAACCTTTAAGTATGGACGTCATTTTTTCTTAACACTACTGTGGACGTGGAGTCGCACAGGCTCCTATATGCACAGACATTTTATTGGGGAATTTGCATATAAGATCGCTTTAAAACTGAATTAGTATTAAAGTTACGGGACTTAGCAATAAAATAACGTCCTTATATAATCAACTTTATTTTTCAAAAATTGTAGAAATACAAAAAACAAAAATTATGTCACTTTTCAGTCTAAATCTACCTAGGTTACATTTTTAGGTAATTATAACAGCCAAACTTCTTCCTATAACAAAATGAGTCTTTTTTTCTCAAAATATAATATATAAGAAACCAAAAACACAAAACACGTACTTCAGGTAACAAATATAAAAAAAAATTGACAACAGTCTAATAACGTAAATTTATTGGCAGTCAGTGCACAATAGTTTCTTCTCCTAGGTCCTGGTCCTGGTCCTGATCTTGGTCCTGATCTTAATCACTGTCACTTTCATGATTTTGTAGCAGTTCAGAGTGCAATATAAAAAAATCTTCAATATTCTCTTCATTGTCAGACTGATCCGAAGCTAACAACAACTCACTCACTTCTTGTTCGAAAGATGGATCTCCTGCACTTAAAATTTTACTCACAGAACCCTGAACAGAACTCTTAGATGGTATTTTTGATTAAGAACTACCGGCTTTATTGTTTTTTGAGATTTTGTACTAGAAAATGTGGAATAAACATAATCGCCCATATAAAATATATTATAGGGCAACAATGGACGTGTAGCCTGACAGGCTCCGGTCAATATTTTCATGGTCATTACTTACTTGATATTCATCGGAAGATGCAACCTCCAACCTCGTTGGTAGTTTTACAACTAAAACAAAAGCTACTGAGCCACTTAACCGCGGGGAGTGGGTGGAAGTAGGTGAAACTAAGAAAATGAAAACATCGAGTAGCCTGTGAGACTCCACGTCCATACTTAAAGGTTAAAAAGACAGGCAAGTTAAGTATATTATTACTTAAAGGTGAATAATAATATCAAATGTTGTAGTTAAAGTGTATAGGTATTTCAATTATAATTAATAATTTAAAAATATAAGTTTGTTATCACAGGTAAGGTTAGGTTAGTAATTAAAACCTTCTTTTGATAGCTTACATCATATGTCGATCTTTATCGGGTGGCTTTACTTTTTTCTTGTTTAAAAGTTTAATCTATAGCTTCACTAACATTCTATGAGTGTTTGACTATCATTTTTACCCCATCACAGTATAAGTAATAAACAACACGACTAATGACTATATCCGATTAAAATGTAATTATCCGCTTCGAATAGTTTTTGAATATGAGAAGTGTTGTGACATAAATTACTTTAAGCCCGAACCCAAGGAGGCTGGGGTAAACACAGTGTACCCCCTTTGGATCCCCAGTGAGTTCCGTCGCTTTGAAATGTGAGAAACGCGGCACATAGCAATTCGTTATATTACTGTCTATTTTATAATAAACAGCGAAATGTGGTTTCGTTTATCACAAGTATTTAGTAATATAATAATATATATTGAAATAAAGTGTACTATTAAGAATACGGGACTATTAAGAAGTTTATTATTAATAACAATACTAAATAAATAATTGAAGTTTTGTATTAAGGGTATGTATCATGGATCATGATAGTATATGGGTAAAGGTATATTATTTATTTTTACTCGAAAAGAAAAACAAAGTATTATACTACTTTCTAATGATTGCCGCAATTCATTGATAACGGGTAGTGATACCAACTCTCAAAAATATTTCTCCCCATATTTTACCCTGATTACTAACCATTTACAGGTAGGTCCAAGAGATAATAAGCTCGAAAGAAAGGTTATGGGTTTAATATAAAGACTTACGTGTGAATAAGATAAAACTAACTTGTCTTTAATCTGATTTCACTCCCAATACATTTTCATATCCGTGGCTATATATACACATTAAAAGAATTTTTATTATTACATACAAATTGATTCATAAGGAATAAACTCTAAACATCCTGTCCCCTAGTAAATCTCTGTAGATATTTTCCCTAATTTTGGGGGGTAAATCCCTAAGTCGGCAACGCACGGATTTGGTACGGAGCGGACCAAATCCGATGCGGACAGCGGCGAACTCTTCGCCTTCTTATGTTCGCCGGACTGCCCTACACACGCTCGGATCTGGTACGGACCGTACCACATCCGCTGTACGCTCCGTACCAAAACCGTGTGTCTGTAGATGCCATTATTAATGCTACCTGCTTTAAATGACAGTAGGAAATACGACTCGAGTTCGCCAAGTGGTCAGAATTCGCCCTAACGATTTGTAAGTTTGAAGTTTTTTTTTTTTTTTTTTTTAATATTGTGACCGATTGACAAACGTTAAAGTGTGACAAAATTGTATCTATAAAAAAACCATGGTAGTGTTTTCAAAATCCGAGGTAATGTGTTATTTTTATTAATTGTATGTATAATTAGATGTTACAGGCGACACGCGCAAAAGGAAGGAAAGGTACGCACGAAAGCCCTGTGGTGTAATCTATATCTGTACCAAATTTCATCAAAATCGATCCAGTAGTTTCGGAACCTATTCAATGCAAACAAACAACTTTTTCTCTTTTTTATACATATTAATTATAGATATCTAACCATTATTTTAAAAAATATTAGCTTTCTGCACACCTTCCTCCATATAAACTTTAACTGTATCAAATACTCCTTTGCTCGTTCAATTATCATAAAACGGAAAGTTTTTGCTTTACGTATTATTATACCTGAACAGAGTGTACATAGCCAAATACCTAACCTAACCTAACTAGAAAATAGCATTATATACCTATCTAGACATAATTTGCGTACAGTACCGCAGTGTTACGTTGTTAGGAAGTCATTTCCGTACATACATCAGGTGAGTTAATTGGGCCTTGTGATATATGGGATAAGTACCGTAGTACGTATAACGCAGCCTATGTAATCTCTGCCTTACAAAACAATACTCTATGTGGTGAGTAAATTAGTTTGAGTCTTTGATTAATTATTACGTAGATACGTTGTATCCTTGCAAATATGACAACATTTCTGTGCCACGACACATATTGGATACGGGACGCATAATACGTGCTACTCGTCAACTGGCTCGTCGCACACTAACACATAATACCATTACTCGCGGAGCCCACTTACCAAAATTGGCCCGACATTGGGCCAATTTGAGTCTTCACTTTATACGCGCAATGCCATATGCATATGAGTAATAATAAAATATTTAAACTTACTATTTTATTGTTTATTTGTGAGGCTTTAATAAATCTACAAGTCTTCAATTAAGACTTTAAATAAAAGCGAGGTTTCATACATGCCTTTTTCAAATTACTACAAAGTGGTGTAAAATTCAGTTAACAGTTTGGTCAATTTTCCATGCTGAGAGTTCATGCTAAGAACTCTTTTGGAAAATTATTTTGAACAAAATTACACAACGGCTTTTGAAGTTATTTGACCAACTGCACGATGATAGTTACGGAACCCTCCAAAGCCATGTTCTGACACACTCTTGTAATGTGTACGACCTTAAAAAGGAATGCCGTATGTGTCAATAGTCAAAGCGTCGTTTGATCAGCGAGCAGGTCTATTTCAGTTTATATCAAATATTGCAGCTCTTGCTATATGAATTTACACCGTTCCACCTCGACTTTCGTACAGTAACTTTACTGAACAGGAAACATGGAAATATTCTGCTTGTACAATAAAACATATCTGCATAGTGAGTTCACAAAAGTGAATAGTTTTGTCTATTATATATGTAGAAGACATGGGATAAACATGCTTCAAATATCGCACTATATTAAAGGACTGGCTCTCAAATTAACACTGTGGGCTTATTGTGGGTAATGTTGGTTACAAAATGAGGAGAAACAGCAATACTTCGCCATTATTCTCAATAGTACTAAAACTAAGCACTTCACACTGTTTTAATTACTTTTCACTGTCTATTAAAATAATAACGACTCCACTTATTTCATTACTTAGCACTTATATTCACTATCACTATCTAACAAGAACACCGATAGTCCCCGGGCCGAACCACTTGCCGCCACGACGGTTGGTAGCATAATAATCTATGATCATTCCTTGGAGGGAAAACGTGATCACAACTCCCACCACACCGAGCGCGCAAACTGGTCGACCGGATTCTATCAACACCAAACAACATGGCGCTAGTGTTCCCGTCGATTATACTTCCGTACTATTGACTTGCTTGTCAATTCAGCAACAAAATATTAACCTCTTCGACACGGCCATCCTGCGTGACTCACGTCCTCGTGAGTAAATCCTGTAACCAAACCTAAAACCAAGGTATTAAGCTTTACCCTAGCTCGGCCAACCTGACCATTTTTATCACATCACGTGATATGACATTCTATAACCCTCGATTCAAACTGAACGCTATCTTAATTCATAAAGCTGACTGTACTTTGTTTGATTTAGACAATCTATTACCAGATTATCTCCCGCACATAATGGCTAGACCCAGGTACAACATTACGGTAACCAAATGAGAGATCAATTGCTCACTCATTTGCTTTTGCTTAAACCCACTTAAATCTATTATTTCATATCCACTTAAGGTCAATATTTACTATCCAGTTCATAGTACCCATCGCATACCTTTTATGCCGTAGATCAACCGCATTAAAAACCGCATAAAATTATGACACATCCACATTAGAATTTAGGATGTTAACGCAATTCTTTGACGCAACGCAAAACATGTGACCGTTACTATATCCTCATCACTAGGTACGTGTCATTTAAAATTTGTCACTAAGTGACAATAGAAACCCAAAAATAATATCATTTCTCATCTTTGTATCCAACAGCAAGTAATAGCGTTGTACCGTCAACAGCAACATCATTACTATGTAGTAACGACAAACATACCTACATGCCATCGTCACTACACAGCAATAGGATACCAATATGAACCGCATAATACTATGCCTTTATCACTACTCAATGTGTATTAATAAGTAGTGACAGGATACCACCATCAAAATCATTATGCCTTTGCCACTACTCAATGTGTATTAATAAGTAGCGACAGGATACCACCATCAACAACATCATTAGTGTGTAGTAATGACGTACATACTTGACATCATTCTTACACAGCAACGGAATTCCATCATCAACAACTCATTACTATGTAGTAATGGGATACCATCAACAATAACATCACTACTATGCTGTAATGGGATACTGTAAATACTGTGTACTCGTATAACGCATAGTGCAAATTATGTTTAAAAGGGGGTCACCCCACCATATATTCCCACCATTGTAACTCTTTAACTGTTGTAACTCCAGGATCAAATAAAACTCATTGATGTGACCTCAAGGGTGCCCTAGGGGCATGCTAAAGCTGTCTTGAGATCCTCGATGAAATTAGAAGAAAATTAGAGGAGGAGTAGGTACGCACCACGTTGTAATGGCCAAAAGCCAAAGAACAAAAGAGTAAAGCACCACGAGAATGAAGATAATTGCTGTCTATTAAGCTGTTACCGTCAAATCGAAATGCTAATTCGATTAAACTTCTTTAAATCGCGACCGCTTTTCTTTGAACCTCTTTTATATTGTCAATTAAACTTCGATGTCCCATAGTAAGTTTAACCCTATCGTGTGTATAATGGATGCACCACACAAACTTATTGTAATGTCACGGTCATTGAAATTCGCATAGTAAAAAAGTGGGTATGTAAAATTCTAAATTTACAGTTTACAAACAAGTTTTAGCTTTTCATTCACTTACAAGCAGATACACTGTGTTTTAACAGTATGTCATACGGTAGACCGTAGCGAGAGTGGCTACCATAAGCGAAGTTCCAACATACACGATGTTCTTTAAAGTCCGCTTTTGAAATTGATAATCATTTGTTATTTTGTTTTACTACATGTGTAGTACTCCAATAAAGAATTAAAACTGTATGTCTATGTTTCAAAAGTAAACAGCAAGTTTGAGCTTCATTAAAGTAACTGCAGGCGCCAGTGGCGGATTATCCTAAAGGCGGACCAGGCATGTGCCTAGGGGCGCGAGGGTACAAAGGGGCGCTCCGACCAAGTGAGGTGGTATACCCGGTCAGGCCGAAGCCCTGGGCGATCACCCCCCGCCCCCAGGGGCGCCGATGACATGTTTGCCTATGGCGCTCTCAACGTTTGATCCGCCTCTGGCAGGCGCCTAACACTTGCAACAAACAACCGCAACATGTATCATACCGTTAAAAATCAAACGTTAAATTCTTATTTGTCATCTCTACCGATTCCGCCTGATATAAAAAGATTATAGTATGTCCAATAAATAGGTAGTAGTTTGTATAGGTACCAACTTGATAATCACTGCATTGCTAAGTCAGTATCGAGTCGACAGTGTTATTCACTTTCTTATAAGACCCGTATGAATGTATGACACACCCAAAACAAATAAAAAGCATTGGTAATTTCATTATGAGAAATTGTAAACTGAAAACTATAGTCGTCTCATTTATCACCTATTACCATGTTACAAATTATTTGATATCACGAAATGAAATCTCGATAATGACATGTAATTACCAAAAGATAAAGTAATTAAACTTTAGTACTGCATTTTCCGGTGTGACCTTCAGCGGTCATTCAAACAATAATAATAATAGGCTTTAAGATGTATGTACTATGTACTAGTTTTTACTTTACGTTCCTTTTTACTCATTTACTTGAACTTCTAAAAACCTTTGCTTATAAATCCAGCATAATTAAGCACCACTAATTATGATACAAAAACAATTTCACCAGGTAACTCCCATCATTGTGAAGCGACTAGACCAGTCCACTAAAGATGTGCACTAGGCGCTGTCACCCAAGCTGCTCGGTCGCACAACGCAGCTCGCTGCACCCCTTGGTGCGCCCATCGGTACTCGGTTGCCGTTACAGCTCGAACATCGAACCTCTGCACATAAAATAAACAGCACAACAATAATGTTCTACTAAAGAACTTCTTTAACTTTAACGGTAAAATGTAGAAATCATTATTCAATAAATTGAATTTTAATTTAACGATCTAAGATTTTCTAAAGAAAATGTAAGTACTGTTAGACCCTCATAATACCAAAGGAGAATACAAGAGCGTTTACAATCTTTTACAAAGTAACCAAGTTCACCGGAGTCCAATGCTGAGCTTTCCGACCCACCGCAGTCACGGCCACTGGACCGTCCAGAGCGCGTGACACCGCCGTCGTCACGTATTCATACCATCACCACCAGCCACGGTTTATACCACTATCCCTCGTTTGTAATAAATACAAAGCAGCTACACCTGCATATATTAAAAAACAATAAGTTAGGGGCCCCGCGGCCCATCTTTGAGCTTACCGAGCTATTGCCACTACTACATCGCAGTCTGCCACTGCCATGGAACTGCAGCACAGTCATTGTAGAACTCCCGGCACGATCCACTCTTCGGAGAATTCGGCCCGCTGTTGTCCCATCTTTCCGCAATTACGCCATACATTTAGCGTGCTGCCTTGGTTGCACACAACTCGATCCACATTATTAACACTGATTTTATTTTCACTTTTGGTAAACCGCACAAGATTACACATTTTTTTCAACTACCGTCACTTTTTTTTTTAAACTTGAACAAAGGATTGAAATTCTCATCTTGAACCAACATGAATCCCACTTCTGATGTAGAAGACATGGGATAAACATGCTTCAAATATCGCACTATATTAAAGGACTGGCTCTCAAATTAACACTGTGGGCTTATTGTGGGTAATGTTGGTTACAAAATGAGGAGAAACAGCAATACTTCGCCATTATTCTCAATAGTACTAAAACTAAGCACTTCACACTGTTTTAATTACTTTTCACTGTCTATTAAAATAATAACGACTCCACTTATTTCATTACTTAGCACTTATATTCACTATCACTATCTAACAAGAACACCGATAGTCCCCGGGCCGAACCACTTGCCGCCACGACGGTTGGTAGCATAATAATCTATGATCATTCCTTGGAGGGAAAACGTGATCACAACTCCCACCACACCGAGCGCGCAAACTGGTCGACCGGATTCTATCAACACCAAACAACATGGCGCTAGTGTTCCCGTCGATTATACTTCCGTACTATTGACTTGCTTGTCAATTCAGCAACAAAATATTAACCTCTTCGACATATATATTTTAGTCTTGTACTTATTAGGAGATTTAAAAGGCCATTATAGACGGCTAAGATACGATAATATTTTATCTTAAGATGCCTGGTTATATTTCATATGTAATTTGTAAATATTAGCCATCATAGCAATCTGTGATAGTTCATTTAAACTGTATAGCAAGCGATATTTTATCATAACACAATTTATATAAACGAATTCCAGATATCCTATAAGACTTACCTACCGAATAAAAGATAGTAAAAGGAAAAAACTATCAATTGCCTATGCAAAAATAAATTAAAATAATATATTTTATTTTTATAACACACAGATTTCGAAATAAATCCTCATACCACAATTCTACCCAAGTATGATATAAATGAATAAACATTTCGAATAATGTGATATTTCTGTTCGCTACATAAAAACAAAGGGACCGCTTATCTTTGAGATCTGTTGAGTGACCAGCAATGACTGTTTATACACATGCCGATGTTTTATTTTGTCATCAATCGAATATTTATATATCGAATATCGAAGCCAGATCGGCTTGAAAAAAATGGCTTGTACTTAACCTTTAACTACAGCGATGGATAAACACACGTATATACGTAGTCCTGGGTCTAGCAAACACACGAAATTGCAAATGAAAATAAAAGTATATTAACTTTTCTGAAGTTTATAAATAAAAAAAATACTACATTAACAACCCTTTTTTAATGTTATTATTGGCATTTACAGTAGATTAACGAAGAATCCTTCTTACAGCTCATACTTCGGCGTCTTTTAGGAGACGTAGGAACCTATGACGCTGACTGAATTTTACGGCACTTTTAATATTCAATATTCTTACGACTACAGTTATGGGATAATTCTACGCTTACAATCAAAATCGAAATATTTACGATCTTTTTAGACTGTTTTATTCCTAAATCTATGATGATTAAGTATTAAATTAAGTAACAAAACCATATAAAATCCATATTTTATATGGGTTTTGTTATTTATTTTTAATATTTTATTGAAAATACTGTTTGAAAAGGAATTATCACCATAATAATATGTACTCTCAGATCTTTAAAGATAAGCCAAATTTACGCGATGGTAACCACGCTTTTCCCGTTAAACATGACTTTACGGTTTAACCCGAGCTAAACCACCAGTTTTTCAATTCTAGTTCTCGTCACGACGCGTCGTCACGTCACGTCGCTTTTTCCTACGTATCCGCGCGCGTAAATATAGTATCGAGTATCCCACGGGACTACTGTACTTTTTCGGGACAAACAGTAGCCCGTGTTATAATCCGGAGCCTAAACTACTACAAAATACCATACAAAATTTCATCGAAATCTGTTTCGTGGTTTAAATTTAAGAGTAACAAGCATCTATCAATCAATCTTCACCTGAGAAACTTTTACATAATTATAAAATAGTAGTAGAATTATAAAATCTGTATTATAAAGGTACTATAATTTCATAAAATGTAATTGATGCAAATAAGTATCTTATTTTATTCGTATAAAAAGCTGCTGAACTGAACTTCGGACGTTTATTAACAAACATTCCGACAATGACAAGGCAACAGCGGCGTACAATTATAGTTGAAATGGAATAACTATTGTAATAAGTTTTCATGAACAATGAATTGAAAGAAAATATTACACGAAACACCATCCGAAACAGAGTATTACTTTCACGAGTTTTAAAATTAAAATAATAAAATAAAATGTGAACTCAAAATGGTTTTTGTAAATAAAATTGAGTTTCCAAAATATAAGTGTTAAAGAAACATTTCAAAACTACGTACTAAAACTAAGGTAGGTAACATATACACCAAAAATACATAAGCACAATTTTATTAAAAGTTGGTTTGTGCTATTGTATAAAAAAATATTATATTAAAGCTTTTTACAGTCAGATCGCCATAAAAGCAAACAAAGGATTATTAAAAGCTCACTAAGTGCACCAAATAAATGCTAGATAAATAAAACAGTAAATAGCGAAATGAAATTTTCTTCTGAGCAGATATTTCCATTGCCCGTGTTCGGATCGTAGTGCTTCGCCGGAGAAGTAAAATCTCCTTTTTAATTATTTTCCGAAGATATAACTATCTCCTCTGTTCGACACGGTATTCAATAACGGAACAAGCCATAAGCGATATCAGGTTGTCGTGCAGAGTAACTCGAGTTAGGTTTAAAATTAGGTTTAAAAGTCGACTTTTAAACATAATTTAAAACTACTGAGATTTTCTCAGCAAAAAAAATAACTCCCCAGATTTCGGTGACGGTGGCCGGTTTCATTGAAACCAGGCCAGTTACGCAAGAGTAATTTTATAGTGCCCAAGATTGTGCGCAGCACTCTCTCTTCCTTTACTCTACTAGTGGGACGGATAACCGACACGACTGGTGAGAGATCAGGCGCAGGTCCGACATTTTTCATGCCCGATCCGCCGCATGGATCTTGTCATATCATGATTTCTTGTTAGACAATCAGGTGATCAGCCTGCAATGTCCTACCCAAACTTGAAAATAACATTTATTTGTTGTTCCATTGCGGGAATCGAACCCACGACTTCCGAGTCGAAAGCCAATACTCGAACCACAAGACCGCGGAGGCTGGTTAGTTTTCTCAATAATCTAGAACAACTCATGGCAAGGTCGACGGTCGCCGCCCGAGAGATCTAAATCGAATCCGATGGTCGAACCAAGTACTTACTGCGGTCGAAACTGATTTTCATGCCGCTCTCCATACTGCAAAGGATCGCTATATATGGCGCAAAATAGCCACAAACATAATTATTCCGCCGGAAAATCACGACCCTCAGCAATGAAGAATATGACATGATGAGGAGTAATCAGGCAAGTCAAAAAGTTCAGAAACTTCTGGAAACAAAAATTGTGTCAGTTTCTTAAAGAGAAATTATGTGTAAAAATCACATAATACCTAAGCTACAGCTTATGACTTGACACCGGGACCGAAAACAAGAAAACAGTGTGCCAAGACAGCGAGAAATATTACGAGTCCGACGTCGCAGGTGCTCGGGACCAATAAGGAACTATATTGAATAAACTAATGGCTATTGCGACGATATTGGTCATCTCTTTATTCGATGTGCTCACTTTTCTTTTACAAAACTTTATGATTATGTTATGCTTTCAATTATCATTTATTTGTTTTATTTAAACTAATTTTCGTGACAATATGTGTTGATTACGAACAAGTTTCCGCTCGACCAGGTATAAGATGAAAATCGCTCAGCAGCACCTTTGAATAGTGGGCTCGCAAACATACATGTAAATACGTAGTTCAACCTCGTCTGCAGTCGTTGCGCTAACTTCCTTTGCGTTTAAATATTTTGAGGCGTCCTAGTACAAAGGTGAATGTTTAGAGACTGGTCGAGTGGGAACTTTGTCGGTGGTACCTATGTAAACCATTTAAAAATAAAAGGTAACTTACACCACGACTTTTCACGTTGTGGGTTTGCTATATGTTGCCAAATACATTTAGGGCCTGAATCACAATCTGCTAAGAGTGGGAGGATTGCTTATCTGGAAGTGTGGTCGCTGCTTATTTTATATCGAGAGACAAAACATCTGGCACTCATCAGGTGATTGTACTACAGATCAATAATGTACTGAAATGTATCACGACTAACGTCTGCTAAGCGACTCACGATTGGTTACAATTACATTATTTTAATTAAACCATATAAATTACTATATTTGAGGAATTTTATAATAAATTTTATAATCACACATTTCAGGGTCATTTAATAACACAGTCATATCTGTCATTGGTAAAGCTATACTATAAACAATTATCTGTTGGGATCATAACCATAACAATCTATTTAAACATGATATATTATATAACAGTAAACGGTGAGCTACATCTAAGACAAATCCGAGGATTTCAAACATAATACCTCATAATGTTTTTTTCAACAATCACCTTTTCTGATTCTTATAATCTAAAATGCAAAAATGATGAATAGTATATTTATGTCTTTTTGACTAATTATAGTCTTTAAAATAAATGGCTTAAATAACAAAAGTTATTTATTGACTAGTGAACAGAAAGTTTTAAAAGTCCCGAGTTTTCTAAAGCAGGTAATCTGTCTAATATGTCGAGAGCGATTCCCGTTCAAGGCGAAGTTTTAAGATGTTCCGATATCGTCAGAGACTTTAATCTCATCAGGTATCCGCGTCACGTCGCCATGCAAGCGTGGAAATAGTGAGGCGAGGAAATTGAAAATATTTCGGAAGGAACGCTTGCGTCTTAGATTTTTAAGATTTTTTTTCATACGAATTTTAACCCCTCCGTTTCAATCTTTTAGAAGGTAAATTTTAAAAATTTTCATTGGATGTTATTATCACAATTATATTGATTAGGTGTTAATTATCAATATGCATATCCCAATCTGTCTAGTGATTTGAGCTGCGTTTGAAAAGTAACGAATCCTTTACTTAACCAGATGTTAAAGGAACAATTTTTATGGAAAAGGTTACAGAATGGTATGATTTATGGTTTCCGGCACTCTGCAAACCGGACGAAAGTGCGGCTCAAACCAGCTGCCTTTTCAATTTACACCCCGATATTTCGCCAGGGGAACATTTTCCCGGAGTGAGAATTTGGGTACAGGCCCTTTTTCTTTTGACATAATAATTCTTGATGTTTATTTAACACAGAGTCTGAAAAATTTTACTATAAAACAAGAGTCGACATCATAAAATTTAAATTACAATTTGCTTGTTTCTTGTGCACAATTAAGTAACTTCAAGTGGCGGATATAAATTGCTTGAAAACGCTAAAACTTAAGGGTCTAAAAGTACTTTCGAAAATAATATTAATAAAATCAAACCTTTCCTAACTGTTCGTTTAGTCTTTCCTATTCTAATGGTAAATTTATCGTATTATAAATATTATTAACCCTTGGCTGGTATCGCTATTTTTGGCAACACCACTGGCATCGTGGGTCATATTTTACCCATACCAAAAAATCTGTTGTAGTACGTATGCATTTGTTTTATTCATGTAAATAGGAATAGAAATTAAATAAAAAAACTATTTTTTTACAAAATTATCTTAGTTTAATTTTAGAATATTAAAAAGTTATTTAGTTCTACATGAATTTGTAACTAACCTAAGTTTATGGCACTTTTTGGTTATATTGTATTTAAAATGAAATAAAAATATTAACTCTAGAAAAACTTAAACAAAAATAAATTAATGACATTTCTTATATCCTCTTAATAACAAAAAAGTATAATTCTCATGAGATCAGCTAATAATTTAAAAAATGACAATCAAAATCGTGGGTCAAATGTGACCGGCCGGCTCCATAAATCAGCTCCTATGATGATCACCACGCTGCACATCACGCCGCAGCTTGCGACGTACTGAGAATACGTAGAAGCGCGCACTTGTACTATGAACATTAAAATAATAATAACTAAAAATGTTTGCGTCTGGGTCAAATTTGACCCACGATACCAGCTAAGGGTAAAACATAACCTACTTTCTTGAACTGACATAAAGTAGGTAACTCGACCAAGCCCTTAAATTTGGCTCCATCGTAGCAACTTCTAAAACAGATAAAACAGCAAATTCGCGTTCCACAATAAAATGTCTTCGTCAGTTATTTCCGGATTACGTAGCGTTTGAAAAATATAACACATAAATCATCAATTTGGAATTCAAAGTTTTTGAGAACGTGGCACGATGTGTTGGCAAACTCCCAGCGACCAGCCTGTACTTTATTTACTTCGAGACACTTTGAGCGTTTGATTTCCATCGTATCAAGTTAAAAGTTGCGCTTGTCACGGTTTTCGCATCTTAATTTCTCGAGAGTTCAAGATTTATCTGAAATTAATAAATATTTACATTTTTACGTACAATTTTGTTAGCTTATTAGCAACGTTAAAAAAATTATACTGCAAATCGACACGTTTTCCGACACGTTTGACCAGTATTTTTCCAATAGCGGGATTCAATACCGCGATTTCTCAACAACAATTAAACTGACCTAAACCTCTGCAGAAGTCGGCGGCCTCTTCACCACCGAGCTCCACATAACGCCGCACGTGGCGCAGCGGGGCCGGAACGTCACCATGGCCTGCCTCTACCGCATCCACGAGAGCGAGGTCTACTCCGTCAAGTGGTACCGCGGCACGCAGGAGTTCTACCGGTACTCCCCGCTCGAGTCTCCCACCACCAGGGTCATGCCTGTGAACGGGATTAAAGTTGATGTAAGTATTAATTAGATAATATCATGTCTATTAGTTTATTCTTTACATTGCAGTACAGATTTACCCACTACTATTAAAGCATAAAAATTAGATGTATTTTTTAGATATTCATATCTTTTAGTTTACCCTTATATTGCAGCACAGAATTTCCTATGGTTATCAATATTAAGGCATAAGAATAAGACAATCTTGCCCCATCTGACTACATTTAAAACTTTTATTTTGATGATTACTTTGATATGAATTAACAATTTTGCTTCAATTACAAACTTTAAGTGCTGTAAAAGTTTCACATAGTTGGAATTACTCCCACTATTAGTCCAGTTAACAATTTCCATTGACACAGAGACTGAGGTCTAACGAGACCCACGTGGTGCTGACGCGCGTGACCCCCACGCTGAGCGGCAACTACAGCTGCGAGGTCATACAGAACGCGCACTCCTTCCCGCACCACATAGCGCACGCACGGCTAGACGTCGTCGGTAAGTATTTCAATAAGAAAAGTACATCCTTAACTCGTAACGATTTTTGTCATGAAGCTTTCATTTTATAAATCTGGTGCCGAACAAATATTTTCTATGCTATGGATCACGGAGAATAGAGATAAGGAGTACCATCTCCATACATGAAAAAGTGTCCGTAAAAAGCGTTAAATAGGGGGCGCTACAGACGCAACGGGATGTAAAGCGGCAAATTTTAAACGGATAACTAAATCTTAGCATCTTCTTCGGTTATATTTATAAAAATATATTCGACTACGCGAGTAAGTAGAATATTCATGATTTACTGAATTTACTTTGTCTACTAAAGTCGTAATTTTTTTTAAATAACTTAATCCAAATAAGTTCACTCCATCTCTTATTCCTAACTCTAGTGTCATTATGGCCAGTTTTGGAACTATTATTTAATTACTTTCGTCGGACACTTTTTAGCTTCTCTGTCTTAGAGAGATGTTGCTCCTTTTACTCTATTCTCCATGCTATGGATAATGAATTAGCATAACGTGGCTGTGAAGACCCCGGCGCTGTTTTATAGCTTATGACGTCAGGCGGGCACAGAAAGGTTGCCAGAGGAACATCTTTTCTTATAATTTCACGTGAAAACTGTTGGCTAGCCATACCTACGTTCTCGTAGTACATACAAAAAAATAGTTCACAAGTATTTTCCTTACCTCATAATAAGATCCTTAATTACATTTTATAATGAGTTTACAGCTACAGTAACTTACCACATACCGAATATCGTTGCATAAAATAATAACATTATTAAAAAAATCATCAGTAATCAGGTCCTCTTGAAATGTAAAATCCGACCGTAATCCCTCCCTTTCCATTTTAAATTATATAATAACGTACGTTTCAATCACATATGGAATTTAAATGTTGTCAAAGGAATATTATGTATTCAGTTTTAAAATTAAATACAAAATTGGGTTATGTCCTGATATCGTGTGGTGTGATACGGCAATGATTATATTCACGTGAGTAATGACGAGTCATTGCAGAAATCAATTTGCATTTATTAAAGGTAAAATTGTTATTGTTTGAAAAAATAATGCTTTAAAAATTATGCTTCCCTAAGTGTAAATGTGAGGACTACAAAGTTCAAAACGTATTAGATGTTAGATTTTATATTGTAAAAAATACGTCTAAAATTTAGAATTTACAACGTTTTGTGTAAAACTTTATTAATTCAAAAACAAAATGAAACAAAATCCCGACCCCGCGTTGAAATCGTTTACCTACTTTATTTACCACAACATTAAATTTTGCTGAATTAAATTTTAAATTAATTTAAAACGTTTTTAAATTACTTGTTTGTTTCAATCAATTACAAAAATGTATTACACATTTTTTTTTCAATTGATTGAATGAAATTAGTATTGTAAATTAAATTTTGTGTGTTAGTCGATCACACAATGTGCTTAATGACTTGAATGTTATTTATTAAATCTAAATTAAAAATTAGAAACTACAATTTTAAGATAAATTACAGAATAAATATAAGCTTTTACATCGAATAACAAATATAGAAAAAAAAAACAATTTATACAACCCGTTATGTAGATCTTGCGTATTGAAAGTTTCGCACTTGTATTTATGGGCTTGTTTTGCGTGCGTTGCCAATAAGTTTCTCCATAACAGCTCAATGCCGCCCAGATAAAAGCAGTAACCGTTGAGACACGCAATTTTGGACCTTATCGCACGGTGATGTTTCTTTACGAGGCTTTGATTCAGATAAAAGTGCCGCTCGCAATCATTTGTTGTTTTTTAGTGTCATTTGTGAAGATAAATTGTGGTACGCTTTTTTTTCTCAATAGTGATAACGGAATTGGTTACTTGGACAGGAGTTATTGAATTTATTGGCGTATAATAAATAGATAAATCTGTGTCCACTTTGCTAGTTTCCTTCCGAAAAACTGTTTATGTCGTATGCTTATATTATATAAATTTACCGCTAGATCATACGATGCAAAACGTTTAACAGCGCCGTTGATGTGGGCGAACTCACACATATTCATTATTTACATATAAAAACATAGTTTAACCACGACTGTAGTCGATGTGGTCATTTCTTTTATGTACATTTTGAGGCGTCTTAGTGCAATATTTTGAAACTGGTCGAGCAGGAATTTTGTCGATGTTGTACATGTGTCCTCTTTTTGGGAGACATGAAGCCTTATGCAATCTACGTGGATTCATGCTCTCATCTCTATTTTCTTTGATGACGTCAATTCCAGTCTAGTATTTCCATCTGACGACAATGGACTATTCTGTGAACATTAAATTACCATTGGAGTGCCTATAATTAGCCGACTGGGAGACACAAAAGCAGATTACCCCTTGGTGCATTTCACCTTGATGGCGATAAAAATTCCACAGCGAGTTCGTTGTTCTTCATGACACAAGGCCGAAGATTTTGAGTCTCACCCATTTACATACCAATGCCGAACGCATTTGCAACACAAAGTCTTTGAAAGAAATACATGGAGCCATTAAAATTACAACCTCCCTGAGAACTATCGCCTTGTTTAGATTGCGTTTGTACGTTTTTAACACAATTTGAAAGTTGAAGTTTTTATAAAAATTTTAACGTGAATTACTACAATTTTGAAATTGTACATTTTTGAATTAAATATAAATTATTTCAAATAAAGTTTTTCAAGAGCGGTTACTTCGCTCGGAGAATAGTGTATAAATTATCCAATAACGGATGAAAAGGCCTAAGTTTAAAGGTGATTGACATTATTTAAAATTGTGCTTCTTCAATCTAAACATTTTTCTGTTTAGAAGTAAAACCTTCATCACATAAAGCATATTTATTTACTCTTTATTACATAGAAAATAACAAGAAACCTTTTGAAACTGAGGCCGCGTAAGGGCAATTAATTGCATACAACCTATATGATACGTATATGTATCAACTAAGGGTCAGTTCTCACCGTGATGATACGTGACTCTATATTCACTACACAAAAAGATTCATATTTCAATTAACATCAGTCATACACTGCACATGCTCTGTGCAACTTGGTAACAACCATTAAAGTTCTTGAAATGAAACATGTCTTCTCTTGTAATGAATAAAGTTCAAGTTAGAATAGCTATCATGGAAATGTAGCGCCATGTCGCTTATTACATCGGGTCACTATGAATTGACCCTTAGTGATAGTGATCCTAACTATTAACAACGTAGCCACACAATATCGTTTACTAGGATACGGCATCACTCGCCTAGGTAACGAGCAAAAAATATTTTAGGTTTCTTTTCAAATTCAACCATAAAATATTTCGAACACGTTCATAAGTCGCTGCTATCCGACGCCAATCTGACGGGAACTTCGCGACTTCCCACGTCCCACTATTCTCCTCCAGCTTGTGCCTATGTTTTTGTACTCATTACCCTTTTATCCCCAGGCGTAGCCCACTATTCTCCTCCAAACTTGTACCAATGTTTTTGTACTCATTACCCTTTTATCTCCAGGCGTAGGCGGTCTCCGAGCAACAGAGCTCCGCATCTCGCCGCCCGTGGTCCAGCGTGGTGCAGACGTGGTGCTGGCCTGTCACTACGAGCTGACGGACGCGCCGTTGTACTCCGTCAAGTGGTACCGAGGCCGACACGAGTTCTACCGCTACTCGCCGACTGAATCGCCCGCTACTAAGATCTTCCCGTTTGCCGGGATTAATGTTGACGTAAGTTTCTTAATTAGTATACCTATACCTATCTGTATATACATACGGCATTCACGATTACCGATCCTAGAAGTCCTTTTTCGAGAGAGATGTCTCTGCGTGAGAGTAAGAAGATAGCGAGATTTCTCTCGATGAGTCTGTATGGGCCTCTAACAAAATATGCCTGTTCATGAGGCTACCTAATAACTAATATTAATAATAATAATATGACAGTTATAATGGATAAGCCTTAAAAATGATTTTTAAAAGAACAAAATAAAAAGCTAGGATTGAAACAAAATCTTTATGCAAGAAACTAAACTTAACAAACTCTTTACAATGTAAGTGAGAATAAATTATATCAAATTATTAACTATAAGTCCTAATAACGTCCACCACGGTAGAAAGTTAGAAATAAAGTGAAGCGCCTCGCCGGCGCCGCTCATCGGGTACTCGGAAACTGGTCGTCTCGGCATGAATCGTCAGACCGAGCTAGGCCCCGCCCCTTCATCAGCAATTATTTGTAACACGGCCTCTCCTGACCGGTCAGCGGCGTCCTCGACCGCTTGGTTGGCTGATGCCTCCAGGCTATCAACAAGGCTATCGTCAGATGTATCGTTATCTGAAAAACAAAAATACATCAACAAAGTCAAAAAGTGACTATCGAGTTACGACGATTTTGAATACGATTGCAAGCGTGCACTCAAGCCATCGCATCCAAATCCGTTTTCACTCAGGAAGACAATTTTCCTATCGAAGTAATAGCTCCTATCTCGATAAGATGAATATCGAGATGAGTTTCCTAGTTTTCGAAACACTAACGAAAAGCTCCGGATCCTCGTCGTCGTGTCACATAACGAAAGCATTAGGTTTTTAAATGCTTAAGCTATGCCCCGTGACACGAAGCATCACATTCGCTTGCCACGATTGCCTCAACCATAACATAGGCATCCCATTCGCGTAATATGGCCCCTACTCGCATAATGAAAGCATTAGGTCTGTAAGTGCATTCAATATGCCCCATGGCACGAAGCATCACATACGCTTGCCATGATTGTAATGATCAAACGACCACCTTGGACAGACATACCACATGACATGTAAGTAAGTCTAGGGGTAAACACTCCCCCAGCGAGCTCGCTAAACAAAACATGACCGGCCATAACAAACTCATGAGTTGACGTCAACTTACCATTACCTTCAAAAAAGGCTGCACAGGCATCGGGCGTCCATTCGCCACGCCAGCGGACCATATATTCAGCAGCTGCCTGGGTTCGCTTGCCATAGGAACCTGTCATAAGCTCCAATTCGTAACGATTATGAGGAAGGTCACGAACAATCTTGTATGGACCCCTCATACCTGAGTGAAGCTTGCCAGTAGCCTGCGAGGACTTACCAACAAACACAAAGTCACCAACAGCATAGGATCGAGGTTCTTTACGACGTTCATTTACACGGCGGTCCTGCTGATGCTGGTTAACTTCAAGCAGTCTGGAAGCTCGCTGTCTACGGAGCGTAGTCATAGCGTCACGATTCGGATGACTATTCTCTAAAGTTACATCTCTCACAAGTGACCGAAGAACGGGGGTAGTACCTTCTATGCCGGTTAAAAGAAGTAACGGTGAAGTTCGAGTTGTGGACTGTATAGTTATGTTAAGTGTTAACTGGATTTTCCACAAAATATTAGACCATTTATTACCCTTAACATTAACTTCAATTCGAAGCATATTTAAAAGAGTACGACAGTACCGCTCTACTTGCCCATTCTCACAGTGCATCCCTGGCGTTATAAGATGGGTAGCACACCCCATGTCAGTTACCCAATTCTGAAAACCTGTGCTTTCAAACATCCTTCCCTGATCAGATATTATCAAAGACGGAGTACCAAATAGAGATATGACGTTCGTAAACACCCTTTTCAGTTCGTCAGTATCCTGCTTATAAATTGCGTACAAGAGGCAGTATTTTGAGAAAGCATCTACAAGGACCAGGATGTATTTAAAACCATTAGACTCTACTAGTGGACCAAGCACGTCTAGGTGGACATTGGAAAAAGGGACATCTGGCTTAGTCCATGATTGGATAGGCTGATGCGATGCTCGGGGAACTTTTTTATGTGAGAGGCACACTACGCAATGGGTTATATATTTTCTGACAAATTGTCTTAATCCAGGAAACCAGAAATGACGAAGAATCAGATCAGTTGTTTTATCAATCCCTAAATGATCATGATCATCGTGAAACACTCGCAAGAGACTCAATCTATGGCCCTTCGGGATAAAACAAAGCAAGCGAGAGTCTTCGCCGGCCGGGCTATACTTATAGAACAGGATGTTATTTTTTACTACGTAACGTGATGAATCCAGTTGGCCGTCTTTTAACTTATCAACCAAGTCCTGTGTTTCAGAATCAGCTGTTTGTGCGATCTGAGCCCAATTATTCGGTCTACGAATATGAGATACTTGTGCCGGATTTCGGCTCAAGAAATCAGCATGTTGCATTAAAGTGCCATTTCTGTACTCTAACGTATAACGAAAATCCTGAAAATAGACCCACCATCTAGCTACCCGGGGTATAAGGTCTATTTTTCGCTCAGTCATTTTAATTGAATTACAGTCGGTAATTATTTTGAAGTCTATTCCGATTAGGTAATGACGAAAATGCTGCAGAGCCCTCACTATCGCCAGCGTTTCAAGTTCATAGCTATGATAACGAGACTCTGCACCATGTGTCGCCTTACTAAAATACCCGACTACCCTTTTACGCTTACCCTCATGTTCTTGAAAAAGAATACCGCCTAAACCAATGGCACTGGCGTCAGTGTGCAGCTCGGTAGGCAACTTTGGGTCAAATATAGCCAGCACGGGCTCTTGAGTTAGACAGTCGACAATGTACCTGTGAGCGAGGTCTTGTTCTTCGCCCCAAATAAATGGTTGACTTTTTTTTGTTAATCTTGCAATGCACGCGGTTTTAACGGCATAACTGGCTATATAACGCCTGAAGTAACCCGCTAGACCCAAAAATTGCCGCACCTGCTTAACGTTACCGGGCTTCGGAGACTTAACCAACGCTTCTACCTTCCTCGGACTCGGCCGTACCTGACCCTGGCTAATGAGCCTACCCAAGTACTCTACTTCTGTTTTTAAAAAGGAGCATTTTTTTAAATTTATGGAAAACCCTGCTATAGTAAGGGTTTCAAGCACCTGCCGCAGGATTGTAAGTCCTTTCTGAATAGTATCAGACATTATAAGTACATCATCGATGTAGGTCAGTACCTTCCCAGTGTCTATTAGATGCTTAAGGGTCTTAGAAATGATCCGTTGATAGACCACGGGAGCATTCGTGAGTCCATATGGCATTTTTAAATACTCGTATTGAGATTCTGGAGTTACGAACGCCGTTTTGCTGACAGATTCATCATCTTTTAAAGGTACCTGGTGAAAGCCCGTAGCCATGTCAAGGCTCGTAAAGTACTTGCTACTGCCTAACTTATCGATATGGTCGTCAATTAATGGTAAGGGAAATCTCTCTTTTACTGTTATGGCGTTTAAAGCCCGGTAGTCCACACACATCCTATCAGACCCGTCCTTCTTTTTGACGAGTATGATAGGACTTGCGTATTCGGACTGCGACTCCCGGATGATTCCCTTATTCAAAAGATCAGCACATATGTCACGAACGCGTGTTTTCTCGTCAGCAGATAACTTATAAGGTCGATAATGCACCGGCGCATTACTGTTTAATTTTATTTCCATGCTGCCAGTATTGACAGTCGAGGTCGCGGTACCCGTAACGAACGACTCGTTAAATTCCGTTAGAAGCGAAAATAACTGATCTCTATCATCCCCGGTCAAAGGCGTATCTACTATGATATCTTTCTCGATACTGCTAAAATTACAGATGCGTGGTGTGCTATCGGTTCTTATTAACCGCTGTGAGTCACTGGTCCGTATGTACGTTACTCCTTCGCGGTTTAGAACATCTGTACCGATTAACAAAGGCGCGCTTATGCAATCCGAAGGAACAACGAACATATCAATCTCCAGTGATATCTCCGGAAACTCAACAACCACCGTTACATAGCTTGTTGACTCTATTTCTTGGCTACCAATTCCGCGCATTATTCTATTGGTAGGCTTTTTGTTGCAATTTAAATAACCTATGACGGAGCTTGAAATGAGCGTGATGTCTGAGCCACTATCTATCATCGCGTCAATAGGTAATTTGTTTACAACTACCGCCATCACATTATTTTGATGAGTGTTAGTCAATTTTTTACAAAAATTTACATCGCTAAACTTTTTACGATTTGTTTCTGCACGCTGCTTAGCAAAACAATTTTGTTCCGTATGCCCTGTCTTTTTACAATAATTGCAGAATAATGACGATTTATTAGCGCTACTAGGCGTAGCAGAAACTGAGTCCGAGTTTTTTAAATGAAATTTCTGCTTAGGACATGCATCCCTTTTGTGGCCCTCAGCACCGCAGAAGTAACATTTTCCGCGCATATATGGCTTTTGACCTAAGCGTTTACTAGGGCAGGGACCCTTTACTTTATCTGACAAACGGGCAGGATTGTGGGTAGACTGCGAATCTTTTTTCGGTTTGTTGTAAACGGACAAAAACTCTACTAATTGATTCGGTTGAAGCTTTGCGTTAGATGCGGCAGCTTTTACTTGGCCATCAGAAATACCACGAATAACAATAGCAGTTTTTAGGTCGTCCGAGAGACCTCCAACGATATTAAGGCGCAACAATGATTTTCATGCATAATCAGCGTAGGTATCAAATTTATTAGAGTTCGTACACATTACATCGAAAAGCACATTAGCTACGTCGATACCTGTTGGACACAGAGATCTGAAGTCTGATTTGAAATTCGTCCAGGTACGATCGCCAGTAACCCAGTCGCTCAACCACGTGCGTGCGTCTCCCTTAAGGCAGTTACCCACACGTGATAGGCACTCACGATCTCATTGATAGGCACTCACATCTCGACTCACCATCGATTCGCTATACGACCACGATCGACCTCTGCACACCAAGCATCGAAGTTATGCACACTGGGATCAAAGTTAGATATATAGTAATGGAAAGATCTTACTTGAATCAATGATGCTAACGCGCCCACAAGCCTGTCCGTTGGGTCACCGGTAGCAAGCTCCCTAGGTTCCTGTCCTGGCAGAGAACTCGGTTGTTGGGCTGGAAGAGAGTTTTGTTCTACCGTACCCTCAGCCAAAATGGAAAAAGAGTTCACACTTGGCGTTGGAGCTGGTAACTTTGGTGTCTGACAATCTCGCGGTGGACGTAGCTGTTCAGAAACTGAGGATGTTGATGTGGCAGGTAATCTGCCCTCAATTGTATTCAATCTGCCTAGTATCGTATCTAAAGCCAATATACTAGGGCTGTCATGACGGCTATTAGAGCTTTCACGACGCCGGCGCCTATTAGATCTACTACGATAACGAGACTTATCTCGTTCGCAGTTTTTCTTGCTTTTTGAAGACCGCCGTGGCATTATAAAATCAAATTAATAATTACTTACAGCAAAATTTACACAAGGTTTCTAAAAATAGAACGCAATTAAATTTAATCTACCCCCAATCACAAAATATTAAAAAGAACAAAGAAAAATTATCAGAAAACCCGTTACGGCAGGCTACGTGTTTATCGCACTTCTGATATAATGGATAAGCCTTAAAAATGATTTTTAAAAAAACAAAATAAAAAGCTAGGATTGAAACAAAATCTTTATGCAAGAAACTAAACTTAACAAACTCTTTACAATGTAAGTGAGAATAAATTATATCAAATTATTAACTATAAGTCCTAATAACGTCCACCACGGTAGAAAGTTAGAAATAAAGTGAAGCGCCTCGCCGGCGCCGCTCATCGGGTACTCGGAAACTGGTCGTCTCGGCATGAATCGTCAGACCGAGCTAGGCCCCGCCCCTTCATCAGCAATTATTTGTAACACAGTGGTAATACCTTGTTCTAAGGTGCCTGATATTATTTAAAACTAGCTGTTGCGCGGCTCCGCCCTCGTAAATATAGTATCCCTCGGGAACACTGTACTTTTTCGAGATAAAAAGTAGCCTATATTTGAGTCCAGATCCTAAACGACTACGATACCAAATTTCATCAAAATCCGTTCAGTAGTTTTTGCGTGAAAGAGTAACAAACATCCATCCATACAACCTCACAAACTTTTTTAATGTTAGTAGAATTCGCTTCCTCAATCTAAACATTTTTCTGTTTAGAAGTAAAACCTTCTATCAAATAAAGCATCTTTATTTACTCTCTAATCCTAATACATATAAATAAGTGCCCTTTCTTCTTTATTAGATTAGGTTCCATTTAATTAGTTAGCCATCCCCGTTTCGGACGAAAAATGTCTTTTTAGGAGCGGTATAAGACATTTGTTTTCATTATATACCGGGCGTGCAGTCGAGTGTAACTGACTCAATATTTATTATAGCACTTTATTTTTATACAATATGTTTATAACCTTACTTTATAG
This sequence comes from Glaucopsyche alexis, assembly GCA_905404095.1. Lineage (NCBI taxonomy): Eukaryota > Metazoa > Arthropoda > Insecta > Lepidoptera > Lycaenidae > Glaucopsyche > Glaucopsyche alexis. The sequence continues at coordinate 2,133,567 of FR990044.1, read as the reverse complement.
TTCACTTACTTTATTATAAGTTTAGTATTATAACATTGAGTTTAAGTAAGTATTTATATGTAAATCTGTTCTGGTCACAGTTTCTGATAATATCAGTAACCTCAAAAAAGCTTAAATGAAAATGAACTACAATTTCTTAAATTCTTATGTATCACTAATCACTTTCGAATCCAACATATGTGTTCTCTATAAAAATCAAATTAAGGCTCACCGAAACATAAACTTATTTTTCTTGATTTAAAATGCTGAAGGCCAGTTCGTCTATGCGGCGTCTGGATTACAAAAATATCCGGAATATTTGATGGGATTCATCATTATGGATCAATATCATTCATGGACGGATTTAGGGTTCCACATGTTAAAATGTTACGTTCAAATATTTTCCTACCTTACTATTAATAAATGTATGCATAAAAACATACATACATACATACATATAATCACGCCTGTTTCCCGTAGGGGTAGGCAGAGACCACTTCTTTCCACTTGCTACGATCCTTACATACTTGTTTTGCTTCATCCACTTTCATTATTCCCTTCATACATGCTCTTCGGTTTAGGGTACTCTTGACCTGGCCTTTTTTCAAGACGTCCCGATTTGGTCTTGGAACGTCCGCCTAGGTCTACCCCTTCCAACACTTCCATTCACACTCGCATTATACACTATATTTTATTAAACACATGGTTCTAGTATAACCAAGAAAATACATAATTATATTTAAGACAACATACAAAATACATGCAGTATACAAGCAGACACGCAGCGTTAGTTCCCAGTTTTCTTAATTATTATAAGACGACCTCTGTGGCTCAGTGGTTCAGCGCTTTGGTGCTCAAGCCGGGGGTCGCAGGTTCGAATCCTGCCGAAGGAACAAAAAAAGTTTTTCTGTGTTCCTGGGCCATTAATGTGTATTAAATATGTTTATAATATAACAAAAAATCTTAAATATATGTAAAGTATAAAAGTATTAAATATACTTCCCGTTTTCTGGTACCTGTAACACAAGTTCTTCGGATACTTAGCACGGGACCAGATTGACGTGGTGTGAAGCGTCCATAGATATTATATTATTATATTATATTAATTATCCACATAGTTAAAATAACGTACATAAATATGATGTAAGTTTTATTAACTTACAAAAAGTTGAAAAACTCAATTAATATTTGTTAGTAATTTATCCAATTTAAGCAATCCCAAAAGTAGCACCGCATAATCGGCTGATTTGTTATTATGGAGCACTTCTATTTCGTTATAATAATGCGACCTCAAAAAATTAAAATTGCTTTGAGACGTTTTAAGTCGGAAACCCCACGCAGCCGTAAGCCGCTTTGACGCGCAAGTTTTGACGTGAATAATTGGTTTCGAAATTTTACTTTACAAAGTTTTATAAGACTGAAAATCACAGTCTTACTCGCACTCATTCCGGTTTTAATTTGTTTTTATGTTTTGCTCTTTGGCATTAACATTTTGAACTGACATACCTACGAGTATATAAATTTTGGAAATGTAAGTTACCGACAGTTCAGACAAACGATTAAAATGCGGTATTTGACAGAAATATTCCAGAAGTTTACAACGTATTTTATGTAACGTAGATGTTGCACGCAACTTTGTGCGCGCAAAAGGAAATGCCGCGGTAACCGTAGATTTTGCCGCGATAAAAAGTAGCCTATGTCCTTCCCCGTGGTCTAATCTACATTTGTACCAAATTTCATCAAAAGCCTATTCAATGCAAAAAACAAAAAAAACAAACAAACTTTTCCTCCTTGTTATTATATTAGTATAGATAGACGTGGGGCCAAAACCTACTTTTAATTTTATAGTGTAGGCAATGAAAACTATTACCTAGTAACAAATATGGACTTCAAAACCAATCCTTGTATAAAAATATTAAATCATGATAGCTTTCGATATCCCGAATATTTTTATTAGCTTTTGAAAATTGACAACTGAAAAAAAATCAAAGTTAAAGATATTCACTTACGATAAAATTAATATTTTTATAAATGCCAACGCTCCTTCCAATATAAAACAAAATTACTTTTCCGGGTATTACCTTTAAAAACAGATCAAAATTTACTTTTATCATCTGCATTATTAGAGGAAGTTTCTTACATTTTGCATAATTATTTTTTCAGATAATAAGGAATAAAATAAAATAAAAACGCTATTTTTAGTAACGTGGAATGTTTGATAAATATAAAGGTATAGAACTTAGTTTTTTTTTATTTGTGTATTTCCAAAATACCTAAGGATTAACATACAAAATAAATTTTTATACGTATACAACAAGAATTTTATACACAGACAGAGATAGAAAAACACGCATAGTAACCCGAAAAATTAACGTGTAACATTAATTTATAACATTATATCAAGTTAACTGTAAATAAAGCTACCATTTCTCAACTTGTTATCTTAAAACAGATGTTTCATAGCCCCTTGCTTATTATTATTTAACCTGTAAGCAAGTCGCTGGCGCCTGTGCCTCAAAGTTTATTATAAGAACGTCTGCCTCAACGCGTTCAAACAATGTAATGTAATTGTTTGTTGAGTCCTCTTTGTTGCACTGACATCTCGGATTAAGCGATTAATTGAAATACCATTTCTGATGTTCTGTGTTTAACTGATATTCGAGAGGATCCGAGGGATAAACATTAAAGTTGTATTACTTGAAAACAAATATAATTTAAACCAAATTGTGCGTCGGTAATCTATAAACAAAGAATGATATTTACCTTAAAATCTATGTATGTAAGTACCTATTCATTACTACGAAAGTATCGCATGAATTACTTTACATTGAAGCTCTTGTAAATATAATTAAATGGAGATATGAAAAAAAAATGATCTAACTCCAATAATAGTTATTTGCACCCAAATTGCTTTCAAATAATTTTAAGTTTAATGTGATGATATACCAGTAGAAGATTTTATGGGCTCTCTCTTGATATAACTGAATGTTCAAAATTCATAAACATTACAAATAATTCTGAGCCTAGAAATTTCTGGGAAAATGTTTGTTTCATGTTTGTTTGATAAAAGCCACAAAGTTGCCCTTTTAAATGTAAATGAACATTAATTGTAAGAATTGTTCACATCTTTGATTCTAACACTTTTACATTTCTTAGAAAATTGTGTTTTTGTTACTTGTTCGTAAAGGTCGTTTTGAAGAATCTTACACTTCATTTGGATGTGCTACACATCTAACGCCTTAACGCATTGCCTACCTACAAAAAATACCTATCACAATTTCTTTGTGTATTATCCTTCAAAAATTATTATATATATCACTACATCCGCCAGTATATAGCAGGCGTAAAATATAATGTACTGGCCTAGTAATAGTACTACAGTAGTTTTACGCATGCTACACGACATTTCGTAGCACATGCGTAGCACATTCGTAGCACCTACGAAGCACATTCGTATTAATTTCGTAGCTCGGTAGCACATATTATATTAAGGCCCTCCCCCGAGCAAAAGACCTTGAGGCGGTCAGCCGCATAAATTTTTCACATAACTTAGTTCAAAATTGACCAAAAAAATAATTAAACGGCGAATATCTAGCTTATGAAATTGCCTATCTATTGGTGTGTGTCCCAAATAAAGTTTACTTGTAAATACTATGGAGATGCTGAAACTATAATTCAATGAACATTCAATTATAGTTTCAGCGTCTCCATAGTATATACAAGTTAATTTTATTTGGGACATACACCAATAGATAGGCAATTTCATAAGCTAGATATTCGCCGTTTAAATTTTTTTTTTGGTCAATTTTGAACTAAGTTATGTGAAAAATTTTCAACTGAGTTATGCGGCTGACCGCCTCAAGGTCTTTTGCTCGGGGGAGGGCCTTAACAAAATTATTTTCAATGCATTAACATTGTATGCCTTCAAATAACCGTAGTAATTCACATATTTGTCGTTATGTAAGATATAACATTTTATAATAATAAAAGTTTTATAGCTCTGTCATTTATTTCATTTTTACGAAGCTATTAAAACATCCAACGATATGAGTACCATTTCGTTTCTCATTCTCGGATGTAGTTCTTGAAGACGGTAAAATAATGAATATCTTTTTTATTTTGCAGTTGCTCTTACTTAATTTGAGTCACGAACGTTAAAAACACTTCGACAGAAATCTCGTACATAATAAGTCCCTAATTAGCTGATGTTATTAATATAAATTACGACGAAAACAAGTTTCACGGTTTATGTAAAGCTAATTTATATTCAAAACGCGTTTTGACGCAATAGTTTTGAAGATCTTCTCAATTGAGAATAGCTCATTCTTGAAATAAACACAGCTGGCTCAGTAGAAACGTAAGGATATACTTCTCGCTTTCTACTTCCATCACTAGAAGGAAAACTAAAAATGCGAAACAATTATTTTTGTGTCGAATCGGCTGTTTTTTTATTTACACATGTGACACCCAGATTCCTTCTATTATTATAAAAGTTTTTGAGGATGGATGGATGATACATCCATCCATCCATGGATGTTTGTTTTTGATGATATCGACTGAAATTTGGTATGGTAGTAGTTTAAGCTGTGGATTAAAACATAGGATATTTTTACCCCGAAAAAGTACCGTGTTCCCGTAGGACAATGTATTTACACCGGTGGAGCCGCGGGCAACAGCTAGTAAGGAATAACTTTACCTAACTTGTTCTCTGTCGACAGCTGGCACGGTCAAACCAGAGTCAAGTGGTGCTGACGCGCGTGAGCTTTGGGCTGTCGGGCAACTTCAGCTGCGAGGTGACCGCCGACGCGCCCTCCTTCGCCACCTCTATCGTCTCCAGCAATATGGATGTTGTCGGTGAGTCTAACTGTGGGAGAGCCACGCTTCGGCGCGAATGGGCCGGCTCGACCGGATAAATACCATGACCTCACAGGAAACCGACGTGATGTAACGCTTGCGTTGTGTTTTAGTGAGTGAGGTTACTGGAGGCCCAAGGGAATAGTGGATTCTAAGGACCAGGAACACCAGTCGCAACACCAGAGGAGTTACAAGTATAACTCCTCTGGTGTTTCGAGTATCCATGGGCGGCCTATCGCCGCTTACAATCGGGCAATCCGTCTGCTCGTTTCCTGGTTCATTTCATATAAAAAACTTTTTTTTTATTTCTAGATAATGCGTTATTAAATAACACTAATAGAATTGTCTTACATGATGCCAACCACCGGTTCGGAAAGTAGCCCAGCGAGAAGAACAGGCGTAAGAAACTCGCGCGGGCCACCTTTTAGTAAAAAAGATGGAAAATTCTTCTTAAAAAAAAATTAAAATAGTCCCATAGGCAAAAAGGTCTCACACTACTTTGAGGCTTGGGTTGTGTTTTTCATATCGCCCAAAATTTTTATGAAAACTCGCAAAAATACCAGGGTATAGGTAGTAGTTGGTAAATGTCTCAGTGCAGCTGCAAATAACAATAGTCGACAGCATTTTTGCGCACGGGTTATACATACAATATTTTTATTGCTTTTATACCTAGAAATAATAATAAGAACAAAAAATAGTTCAGTATTTGCTTTTAAGTGTAAAAAATGAAAAAATTCAAATCAATGAAAATACATGAAAAATTTATATAGAGGTGATTTATTAAAAGATACTGAGCATCAATTTTATGATATTATCTTACAAAATAAGTTTGAAAATAGTGTTAAAATGTTTAAAAATTAACAGTTTTGCTTTTTGTGTCATGTTCAGTAGAAGTTATCTTATAAACCACCAAATAAGGTCCCTCAATCCTCAACATGCTTTCAGTATGTATACTGGCCTTGGGAACGTCTCTCAAATTCAACTATATCTCGATGGAATCCTTCCCCTTGTTCTTCCGATTAAGCTCCCATATTATTTTTAAACTTATCAAAATGAGAATGGAACATTTGCCTCTTTAGAGACATCCCACAGCTGACGATGAAAAAAGGCTTAATCATCTCGTTAGTTTATTCATAGATTTATTTCATAAGCCCATTTTTGGTCTTGATTTGTGACAGGTAGATGGAAGTAAGCTTGTTATGTCTCGCAAATCTTTAAATCTGTAGTTAAATAACACTTTTTCTCTCTCACTTTAATAAATCCACCACAAATATAGCAAAACGAGTCACCATCTCCTTTTCAACTTCTCGAAGCTATTTTGTACAAGATAATACAGCGAAAAAAAAATTAAACACGTTATTTCTTTATAATATGCGAGGTCATACCGTCGTACACAAGGAGGGATGTAAGAAAGACAACCCCCAAGCATACCTCTCTTTCGCCAGCAATAGAGCGCAAAGACCGACTTTAACTGGAAGCAAAAATCATAAATGGTCAAATCGCTATAACTTCTTATAAAGCAAATATTGTCGATTTGTAATCTCACTTTTTTATACATATTTGCTTATATATTCAGAATAAATAAAGTAAAACCCATGCGCAAAAAAAAATATTTTTTTTGTTGACCGGTGTTATACAGCGCTTACCTTTGCCTCATAGACTACCGACTGTAGCGCAACCGTATCATCCGAGATGACTGTCTGTAAAACTGCTACTGTAAAAATGCATGTGAGACCATTAACTTTGGCGGTACTGGGGTCAATATATTTTATACGAACACATTTCCTGCCAAGTACTTACTATAAACTGCCCTGCATTTTACTTCATTTTTAAAATAGTAACACTTGAAGTTAAAGTTTTGTTTCCAACACATTATTTAACTAGTTAATAGAATCAGACGTTACTTTACGGAAATCCCATGGCATACAATTTAATTAATATTATAATATCTAGCAATTTTTGCGAAAAATACCCACAACCCAAGGCCCAAGGATGTTGCTGACATTGTTGCTTGTATGGTGGTGGTGTTTGCACGATCTTGTTTCTGAGTGTACGCATAAGCAGCGTGGGAGGAGGGAGGTGCTTTACGCATGCTTATGCGTGCACTCACACATTTGCTTGCAGGTTGTGGGTATTTTTTCGCGGAAAATTGCTAGATATTATAATATTAATTAAATTGTACATTATTTAACTGCCATATTTCTCCACAGTTCTGCCGCCGAAGTCGCCTGTGATCCACACGAGCCAGCACTACTACGTCCCGGGTGACATTCTCAAGGCCAACTGCTCGGCCGGCCCGAGCCGCCCGCCCGCCGAGCTCACTTTCTACATCAACGATATACCGGTGAGTAGACTGATTGATGGTAAGCTATAGCTGCTGCCCATAGACATACGTGAGAGGAGCGACATACATTGCCTGATGGTTCAAGGCCAACAACACACAAAGCAAACAACTCAAAGGATTGTGTTAAACTGCAAACTTGGAAAGTAGATAGTTGTAATAGCCGAGATAGGTCGCGAAATGGTTTCAAAAACTAAACCAAGCAGTTCGACAATCTCTGTGGCTCAGTTCTCACCAGATTAACGTGGTGTGAAAGCGTTCTTAGATATTATTATTAAACATAAACAGATAGTTAAAACTAATAAAATACCTGCGCCAAAATTTAATTTCTTAATCGCATTAAGAATTTGAATTTTGGCTTCAACTTTGTCGTTATCTAATATGAAGTTAACTGCATTACCATCTGTATAGAACTTCAATCCAACTTATCCCAGGTATTTTAATACCAACATTAACACTTTTCATGCGACGTGTCTGAGCGCCAATGGCTGGAAACTGTATGCAACTTCAAAGCCTCTCTCGGGACGAATAGCTGATTATATTTGCTGCAATTTTCTCGCCATAAACTTTTAATTGATTCCTCGTATTTTTTGTATGATAAAAGTGTGGTATTTCACTTTTTACTTGACTACGGCGAAGCTAAAATTAAGGGTAATGATTTTGGTTATCTATGCAAATATGTATGTTTGTCCCAAAGTAGCGCCTAAACTACTGATCCGATTTTAATGAATGAAGTGTCAATAGTTTCGTAATAATGGGCCTGGTATCGCTAAGCAATTTGCGTATTCGGGTTATAGTTTTTAACCTTTGAGTATTTATATTTTTTATTTAAGTTCTTTTTGAGTATGTACTACCACTATCATCGATAAAATAATTTTTATATATATTTATTTTATAAGATAAGAATGTGTATTAAATATGTGTATAATGCAATAAAAATCATAATTTAGATATAATTTATAATAATTTATTATTATACTTCCCGTTGTCTGATCCCCGTTACACAAGTTCTTTGAGTACTTAGCATAGAGATAGAATCCAGATTGACGTGATGTGAAGTGTCCATATATATTATTATTATATATTGGACATTCCATATAAAATACTTTAATTTTTATTTCGTATATGAAAGCTGAAATATTCTGACTTAAAGATTGAACTTTAATAAGGTTATTTTAAAAAGGTTAAGTTTAAACTGCGACCATCAGTAAATATACGCGAAGCAGAAACATTGTACTCTTTAAAAATGTGAAAGGAGGAGTATGAAATTTGGCAATATTAATGTTTATATGGAGGAGGAGTGAGCAGCACTAATATTTTTCTATAACAATGCTTTAAATTACATTAAATTAATAAAAATAACATTACTTACAATACCTCTAATTAATAGCTCAAACTATTATTGTGCAAGATCAGTTTAAGAAATACCGCTCACACCGTAGGCCATCGGCGGCTGTGAGCGTCGGCGGTTGTCTCAAGCGAAACTGTGTTTTATAATAATGAAGATAAAGTTTAAAAATTATATGACAGTTATGCTGCTCGCCGCTCCACTGCCATTTCGGTGTGAATCGGACCTTAGGGCGCAATATTATTAAACTAGGCAACCTATTTGCAATGTGTCGATGTTAATATTATCGATCATTTATTTCTTATCACTAATAAATAACAAATGACGGTATATATTTCTTATACCAGATCTTACACCATTAGGCGTTGAATATATATATATATATATATATATATATATATATATATATATATATATATATATATATATATATATATATATATATATATATATATATATATATATATATATATATATATATATTTTTTTTTTAATAAAACTAGGGAGCAAACGAGCAAACGGATCACCTGATGGAAAGCGATTACCGTCGCCCATGGACACCATCAGACAACATCAGAGAAGTTGCAAGTGCGTTGTCGGCCTTTTAGGAGGGAATACGCTCCCTTCTTGAAGGTTTGCAGGTCATAATGGTCCGGAAATACTGCTGGCGAGAGTTCATTCCAGAGTTTTACAGTGCGCGGCAGAAAGCATTTCATCCCACGTTGACGTTTGTCAATCTGTCTTCCACATTCAATAGACAACATTCACATTTTTATTTCAGGAGGAAAAAGAACCCTTATAAAGTTCAAACTTAAACTTCAATGATTTCAACCACTAGTATAGGCGAACATTTGTTAAATAGCTCACAGTTTTTTATCCGCTACAACAAATAAAGGATATATTTTTTGAATGGTATAGATGGAAGCTCGAAAGCAAAATGAGATGCGCCGGGTCGAGCAGGATTATAATATCTAGGTCACCTCCAAACTATGGAAATTGAAAAGTTATTTTATATTGTAGAACATACTTTAAATTTACATACTTATTAAAATAGTATACAAAGTGTAATAAATAACATTTACACGCAATTAAAATATAGTAGTGAAAAATAATGTAAATATGTAACTTAATGTTACTTAATGTAGATTAAATTACATATTTACATTATTTTTCACTACTTTGAAACTATTATGTTACTTAATGTAGATAATACAAGTTTTTCTAAAACTAGCTTTTAGCTTGTAGCTTAACTTGCATACTGTACTAGTAAAAGTGAAGATACATTGACAGTAACATTTGATTTGGTTATAATTTCACCGAATACAGAATTTTGTCCTATATTTAAAAACTTATAAACCTTATTTTATGTTTTATTTAAAGTGCTTACAAGAGCTCTAATTTTGATAAATATAAACCAATAGCAAATACCTTCATTATAAATAACAGTATAGGGTACGACCCGACTACGTAAACTATAATATACATATATAGTTTCTGAATTGAAAAGCTACGTAACTATTACCTAGCCTTTCAATTTAGAATCAATTAAACTAATTTACTATCGGATAAATCAGATGAGTACTTTAGACGCTACGGTGAAAAAACAACTATAGTAACATACATTCATAATAGACCGCTAAAATCATTACCATTCCTTTTGGTAGTTCGTTGTAGTCGGGTAAAACGCCACAACGTGAGGTTGAGGTTTATAAAGCTAATAAAATAGCGATTGCGTCCAAACTACAAACTATGACGTTGAACAAACGTATAAAATAAGCTAATGCACTTATCTAGTTCTAATTTGCAAGTCGCCACAAACATTTGGTTTACCGAGCATAACGAACTACCTACCGGTACTTAATGTTACAGCTTAAAATTCGTTGAGTAAACAACATTGTTTGCTGGAACTTTCTCGATAGATATTGTTGTTTTAAGCTATTCTGTGGTTAGTTTATGACTTATTAGTCATAAACTAATTACATAATCAGGCTACTTATTTTCAATTTTTTTTTTTAACATTTATTTATTTTTTATATATTATTTAAACAATCTTTTTCAAGATTAAACAATTTTACAATAAAATAATAATAACTATCTACTTTAAATTATTTACAGACTAAAAGAAAGAAAGAAATAAAAAACTAAAAAAGATAAAACTAATAAAGTACAAGATATGCTATAAAAATAAGAAAACCTCTAGGTCGTCCCCATCAGGCAGAGTGCCTATCAGGCTCAAAGAATTTCCTCGCTGGATGGCTATGCTAAATCTTTGAGCCAGATAGGTGCCGGCTTTGGGGTCTCGGGTGGCCTCTACGAGTTTTTTCGAAATTTCTCCGAAAAGTTTGTGTGCCCCCGGACCCCATGTACCTAGGGTTTCAACCCCAAACGGTTCAAATATGAGATCCCTACTAAGGTTCTCATACTTTCGCCGCTTGAGGTTTTCTGCCTGATTTGCGGCCGCACCTGCAGTACTTGAGGTGCCCTGGACATGGGACGGAGCGAGTGTATCGACGCAAGTAGCGTCCCATACAAGAGCCCGTCCCAGTCTCCAAGGGACCAGGGTCATTCCGTCTGGTCTCTTGCCATCATCGCGCGACAGTCCAGAGGGTTCCAGCACAGCTGGTACTCCGGCAGTGACAAGCGCCCGACGAATGAGGTCGTTGAGGCAGTGATGACGGGAGATGCGACCGGCGCTTCGTGGACAGGACAGACCGTGGTGTCCGAGGCTGTCTACATTTGTACCACAAACGCAACGATGGGGGACGACGTGGGGGACGCCAAGACGCAGGGAAGTGGCTAATCGAAATGTTGTTCGATCCAGCAATGTGCCCGTATTGGGTGACGGTAGCGCTTGTAGCCAAAGGCCCGCCTCCCATTTCTCCACAGCTAAGAGGCGAGCCTGCTCCGTAGGACTGGACGATGTGTTAAGGAGATTGTTCCGTACCAGTCTACAGAGAGGCTCGTCCCAGAGCCTTTGGGAAAAGGTATTGGCGGGCAATTCGTTACAACCACTAGCTACGCTCCAGGCGTCCTTGGCCTCGTCCAGAAATGGAACTGCATTAGTGTAGGATGGGTGCTCAAGTATTTTAGAGATAAGTATACGGTTTGCGTGGACTGAGGACAAGAAGACCGGAAGGGATACGTCCGAGGGTTTTCGGACACCTAGGCCACCGAACCTTACTGGAAGTGTTGCCTGAGTCCATGAGTGGTCGTCGAAGTTTATGTTCAAAATAGCGGAAAGCGTATGTCTTATGGTGTCATCCAACTGTTTGAGAAGTTGAGGGAACTTCCACAGTTGACAACACCGCAAGACATACGTAAATTTAGGTACAAAAAGGCAATAACGTGTTAAGGTGAAGGCCATGTGACAGTTAATTTGAAGAAGGCGATCTAAAGTTTCACTGAAATTTTGTAATTTACTATTTATGAAGGCCGGGAGAGACTCGTCTAAGATAGGTGAACCTAAGAGAAAGAGCGAATCCTTTTCGATGACAGACAGTTGTGGAGCTATTTCTTTGAAGCTAGATATAATTGCATTTCTATCCCCACAACTATCTGGAACAAAAAGTTCACACTTCCCTAGGTTCAGGTCTAGGCCGATTTTTTTGAACTTATGAATCAGCGTACGAAAGTCGGTTAATACAGTAGCTACATCGCTTCCAAGAGTCCCATAATCCAAATACCAAACATTAAAATTAGAATTTAGAAGCTCGATGGCCGGGTGTATGGCAAGACTAAAAATTGCTGGACCTAGAGGGTCGCCCTGTTGGCAGCCAACTTCAGATCGGATGAGGTGATTTTTGTAAATGAGTTTGGAGGGGTTGTTATAGCACTGAAGCATGAATGGTAAAATGGCTGGTGCTTTCGATTTGATTTGGGCCAACATGGCGACACGGTTAACTGAGTTAAAAGCGTTCTTGACATCGACCTTCAAAAACACATCATCGCCTTGATTTTGGATAGCTGTCCTGAATGAATGAACGGCGGCCTCACAGCCCCCTTTGCAGGCAAAACCTAGCTGTTTCGGCTGAAAGTATGCTGAAAGGGAACTAATTGACTTGCAGGCAAGTTTGGCCGTAAGCCGTCGGAATGTACAGCCGACGGCGATCGGGCGAATGCCTCCATCTCTCTTCTTCAGGGCGCAGAGGTTAGCCCCGTACAAAATATCCACGATATCTGATGCAACCTCTCCACGCAGCATCAGGTTGCACAGATTCGTGAGTTCTTGCAGGAGCTTCTCGCCGGCCTCCCCGCAGCAGCCGCTGATGAGATCCTTCAGATGCTGAGGGGTGAGACCGTCGAGGCCACCAGATGAACCCGGAAGAAAAGACATGATGGCTCCCCGTACTTTGTCTGCCGACGTTTGTAGGGGTGGTGTTGCGTCGTCGGAAGCTGTGAAGGGATTGGGTGTTAGTTGTGGGGGGTGTTTGTTCTGCAAGGCGATGAGGGTTTCTGGGCAATCGGGAGCGACCGTGTCGTTGGAAAAAAGGAGCCGGGCTGCACCTTTAATGTCTCCCTCACTTACTTTATTTTCTACATTTTTTACAAGGTTATATTTGGCCGAGTAGTGCGAAAAAGAATTTGGGTTGAAATCAGTATCCGAAACACAATTTTTTTTAATTCGTGAAGTGAGAGAGGCATTATTGAGCGGATCTCTAGTGACATGTAGAATGCTATAGGGAAAGGTGAGTAATTTTTCCTAGGCTTGCCTCGAGTTATCAAGCGCTGTATGGCGTACTGTCTCGGCAAGCTTCTGGGACACGGCCACTCTTGCACCCCTAGGGATCCGTTTTACAATCGGGACAGAACATTTAAATTTTGATATTTCTTGCCAGAAATTGGTTTGACAGGTGGGGTTCGGAAGTGGAGAAGTAGCTGGGGGAATAGGGTCGAAAAGCTGTTTGTGGCATTTGCCTCTATGAATATTCAAACCCCTCTGGCTTTTAAAATATCGTGCTTGGGGACAATGGGAGCATTGCACCAGATTTCCCAAGGACACGGTCGAAATATCAATGGAAGTCCCTGCATCTTGGCTGCTTAACATAAGTTGGTAAAGCTAATATATAAAAAAACTTATTTAATAAACTAGACTAAGTATAATTGAAAACTTACAATAAAAAAACACTATACATAAAAACCAAAATAAGAAAACCTATCACAATATCTAATCAGGTATTTCTCAAAATAATGGTGTCCAAGTTAGCATCCAGTGTGGGTTCGAGATGAAGTCTAACAATTTACGTGGAGACTGCTGTTTAATCTACCACGGCCACCTTTTCCCTGTTCCAATTGCAAAAATTGACGGTAAAAAGGAATCCTGCTGTAGATCGCATTGTCAAACAAAAGCATCCAGTAGGTATATATCCAGATCGTCAAGATGATGCAGTATATCTAGGAATCAATCACACAGGCGCGGCGTACAAAGTACCCGGGATGTCGGGCGAACTAAAACTCCATTTAAACTTTATTTTATATTGATTTTCTTATTAAATGTTTTATTTAAGTAAAAGTTATATTTAGTTAAGATTTAATAAAGATTAAGTTTCATTATAATTGTAAATATACATAATGAGCTGTATTAGAAATTTATGGAACCAAGAAAATAGGGCTTAATGAGAGTAAATAATATTGTTTTTTGTTTGGCAACAACAAGGGAAACTAAGACAACAATACAGAATAATTAATTGTTTTAACAACTCAAGAAAACAGATATAAAGTTTGATAGTCTAAAATTACCGCGCCATTATTTTCCAGTAAATAATACGATTGTTGATGTTTATTTACGAGAATTCTCGAAATTGCCTCCATCTGCAAGTTGAAATGGCAGCAAAATAGAATAAATATTTAAAAAGCTGGCCGTAGATGCAATTTGTTTCATGGCTTCTCTTGAAATGAAAACGGTAATGCGGAATATTTTGGTATGCCGAACTTTCTGGAAACCCATAATTCCAAAATGAATTAGGTTTATTATCATGTGCAGGTGACTCCGGGTCTCCATCAGGCGCCACCAGCCCCCGAGGGTCTGTTCCGTGCGGAGGTCTTCATACAGATCCAGCTGTGGCCTGCGCACTACGAGCGAGGGGCTCCGATACTACGGTGTGAGGCCAAAGTGGGGGATCTATACAGAGACAACTCAGCCGTCGCGCTGTACTCCGCTAACAGTGATCCGAAAATTGAAAGAGGTTAGTATACTTTCTAAAATGTTCAACCCGTATTCACTGTGTATTGATTATTATGATTCCTTTCGATCGATTTATATAAATACATAATAAATATAAAAAAGGAGATGTTTCCTTTGAGTCACTGACATGTAGACGCACGCACAGCTCTAACTGCTAATGGTAGAAACGTGAAATTTGGGCAGTTGGTTTGAATTATAACGTAGGGGAGTTTGAACAATTGAATTCCTAAAGGGATGGAAAATCTGGAAGGGGTGAAAGTTTATATGGAAGATATTTAAACTTGCACCGATTTCGTTATGAATTAAGATTCATTCATTTATATATAAATTTCAAGGATTATAATAATATAATTCACCTTCTGAGGTTATAAAATAAAAGTTGAAATTATTATGCATGGAAAATATTTTAAATCTTCTCCGATTTCCATGAAATATAAAAGCTATTAATCATTAATTGTATTTTATTGTTTTTTGAAATTCGTCCCATAAAAGGGAGAAATGGGGATCTAAAATTTGTAGAGTGAAATATCAACAACTGAACAAAACCCGTTGAATTTGGCACACAGTATAGTTATTATGACATAGATATCGGTTAAAAAATGATTTTCCGAAATATTGCCATTGGGATCAACGCGGACGAAGTCGCGCACAAAAGCTAGTAATATAAAATTGTATTTAGATGCCTGTATCACTTTCATGTATCATAACATTCTCACTCGTTTTTACGTATACGCTTTAGTTTCGCTGATATTTTTCTTAGGGTTTAAGTATTTAACAATTAAAATCTTTGGTCATCTTTTTTCTCATCATAAAACATATTTCAATAACCTTGTCATAAGTTACACTTCATCATGATATAACTATAACTAGGAAAACGTAACTCTGAACGAAATAATTGATTTATATATCGAGCATTAATTTATTTCACGTCAGACAATATTCGCACTTAATGCTGTGCTGTAAGTGTCATTATGGCCTATCGAATTCGCAGTACATCTGGCCAGGAAGCCGCAGTAATAAGATTAGAAAGAGGTCATTGAGAGTCGGTGAGTTATGGCTCTCCGCCTCATTTGGGAAGACAATTTCCTTTGGGCAACAGAGTGTCATTGTTCAACGGCTATAATTTTAGTGTTCTAGATGGTTCTATGTAACAATGTTGCCTGATTATGTAAAGGAGTATGCTAAATAGTAACATTTGTAATAAGCTAAATTGAAAACCATCTTTATAATTAAATATATGAAAATTGAATGTCAAGAATTATAATATTCAATAAGATGTACCTAGATTATTAAAACTATGTAAGCATTGTTTTAAAATTATATTTTATTTTAAATAATAATTTTCGTTATATTAAATGTAGTATTTTGATGTAGTTACGACTTAATATCGACAATTATTATACTTTGGTGTATGAAAGGTCTCAATTGTCATTGACAGTTGACGTCATTTTTCGCTAATGCAGACAGAAAATAACAAATGTGTTAAATTGTATTAAATAAATTAATTAACTCAAATAAATAAAATCAAATACTCGTTCATTTAAAAAGATTGTTTTAACCTTTAATTAAAAATATACAGATATAACTCGGTCGATTAATTAAATTAGTGCTGTCACCATTTTATTGACAAACGTTACGCAATTGAATCACGCCGTAATCGTATTATGACCATGAATCATACTTAAACACAATGGACTAAACAATTCCTGGGGCTGTCAGAATGTTTAGTCTACCCGTTTCCATTACGTACAATGTCACGTTTGCCGAAAGCCGAAATCAAATAAAGCTGAATATTCGGAAACGTAACAAAATTTTTGCTTTCATAATACAAATTGTGAGCCTAGATTACGTCTCCCGTTTCTTTGTTCTTTGACATGTTTGAGACTTCTTTGTAATACTAACTTTTATTAAAGTGTATGAACGTCGCGTATGTTTTAAAAATGTTACAATAATAAAAGTCCTCGTCAAGTTGATGAAAATATATTTGACACTAATTATAGAAAATTATTTCATTCAAGGTATACGACTATATTTTGTTAAAAAATAACTGAATAATTATACTCGGGCAACACTAAGAGATAGTGTTATTAATTATTGTTGCAATGATGAAAAGATTTTATGATTATAAGTTGTGACTAAACCAAGTTGTATTCACTAAAATTGACAACATTTCCTTAAGTATAGTAGCAGAATGAGAATAAAAAGATCGTTTAGCATCATAAATCCAAAGTGGTGAAAAGTATTCACTCAGCGTACCTGTAGCAGGACCAAGAGAGAGCTCCACAGGCCGAGTTTAACAACTTTCGTTGTAAAACTTGTCCGACATAGTGCTATAGTTGGGAACATTTGTTTGAAATAAAATATTGAAATTCTGAGTGCATCTCTAGAAACCATTAGTCTAGACCATCATCATCAAGTTATGGATTCGTAGCTGTGAACTTCCGTTTAATGTTTTGTAAGAATAGTTGATATTTCAAGTCTATTTTGTATCTGCTCATTTCCATCTCGCAAACAGGATTGTTCAACTTTCGTCGAAATGTTAAGTGTGTCTTCCATTTCAACATCTACTTTTGTTAAAAGATTAATTAACAAGCTAAACACTTACTCATGTCGACGAATTGAGTTTGTAATTCACATAGTTTTGCCTCAAACTCGCATAACCTATATACATAAGTCTAGTTCCCATTTTAAAACACATTGCAGCCAGACAAAACCTTTAAGTACTATAGCCAGACAAGATGTACTGTATTAAGTACACAATTGAATAACCTCTAATAGCCGGCCATAAAGCTTCCATTCAATTTCCCCTTACAATTGCCCGCTCATTATTCAAGTGTATTCAATTTTTTTGCAGTGACGTCACCGGGTGCCGGCGCCAAACTGCAGTCGTGCCAAATCCTCCTCCTACTTCACATTATCGTGTGGACTAACAACGCATAGGCATTAATATAGTTCTACAATAGTCTATAGTCTATTTTACTAAGTCCGTTTAGATATAGCCGAATTTGTACAGACAAGCGGTATGCCGGAGAGACTATACGAAACGGTCTCGGTGAAATAGAATCTGTATTCAATTCTGGTCAGGATGTGAATTTAATAGTTAAATGTAAAACGAGCTGACTATACCAAAGAATGTAAAATAAGATATTGTTGATTTAATACAAATTATATGTCGATGTCGTGTTTCATTTCTGTTTAATTCCTTATCAGTAGCAATACGCCATACTGCCTATCGTCCAATCAGCATGTCGCTGCAGCTTGATCCAATCTGCAGTTTGTCCGTATACACCTCTCACACTATACTGGCCATACCAATTCACGCTCATACACTGTCAGTAGGCAGTATGATTACCCTTTAATTTTAATTGATATTCCTTAGCGGATGCTGTAGCGTTGTTGAATTAAATATTACAATAATGCAGTCTCGTTATGTTTTTAAAACAGCAAAATGATATTGTGATAAACTTCAAACGAACGTGTGATCACTCCAAAAATCAATTTATGATATCAAGACAATTAATTATAAATATAGATTTTTTATATTTACGCGAATATTGTTCATCGCTTTAAACACTTACGGATTTTGATTCGACACACAAATAGTAATTGAAGAATCTTCGGGTAGTTTGAACAACTTCAACAAATACTACAACTTCGTAATAGTAAGGACAACTGACACCTCAGTCCTCCCGTGACCACGGCTGCTGGAAAGTAGCCGAAACGTCGAGAAAAGAAAAGTGCACTGCGACACAATCCGTAAGTACTTAAAACAATTAATAATTCATTATAATTAATTGTAAGTAAATTGAAAGTCTTAGAAGGAGTTCTGTTCCGCGTTTAAGGTTGGTTTAAGCAGTGTTGGCAAAGTGGCCTTTTGAAGACAAAATGAACTTCAGAATGTGGTTCAAAAGGAAATATTATGTTACACATAATAGACACACCCAGACAATTTAATAATAACTCATTGAGCGCACGAGTACGAGATTACTTGATACAGTCGGTATATCATGAGACACTCGAACAAAACAAATTCTTAATTATAAATTGAACACAAAAAAATCCACGAAAATTTCAATCCCACCAAAAAAAATTTCA
Source organism: Glaucopsyche alexis (assembly GCA_905404095.1). Taxonomy (NCBI): domain Eukaryota; kingdom Metazoa; phylum Arthropoda; class Insecta; order Lepidoptera; family Lycaenidae; genus Glaucopsyche; species Glaucopsyche alexis. Next base: position 2,114,769 of record FR990044.1, on the reverse strand, counting down.
TGTAAAGTAATGCCAAGCCATACCATATGACTCGCACTGTCAAAAAGCTATCAGATCTCATGTAAAACCAAGCTTCTGACTTTACCGAACTTGTAACTCTACACGCCTTAACTCTACAAGCCTAACTTTACAAACTCTACACCTTTGTCAAGTTATGTGGCCTGGCCATTTCGCTACATTCGCTTGGGCGTAAGGTGAAAAAATTTTGGACAGTTTGTCTGTTAAACTATTATTGTAGGAACGAAACAGCCAAAACAATATAATATTAATCTTTTGTAGTTTTTATTCTAACATTTATTTCTATTTACTACAAACACCTCACCCTTTTTTACCTCAAAAATACTTTAATAGTATTACAATAGTAGATAATAATGCTCGTGGTGATGATGATGAAACAGATTCTAAATCGTAATAGATACTTTAGATCAAACTGTTTTAGTTTAGAAATTAACAATGAAATTGCTAGCGTAAGGACGACGCGACGTAACGATTTCACACTACAGGAATTTGAGTTGTTGTGAACTTGGCTTTATCTTGAAATTAATGAGCAATGAAAACTTGTCTTAGCTCGCACTAACTTTGTACGACTTGCTTTACGCTAGACTCGGCGAACGCAATTCCGCTGAGATTGTATCGCAATGATTTCGAAAGTAAGGATGAGCCCTTGAACATTTTGTATTAAAAACTTCGTACAAGTTAAAATTCAAATAGGTATTTTACTCTCAAAATTAATCTCACAATGTTGATATCAATTACTGACTCCGACAACTGACATTACTAATTTGTCTAGTCTTTTGTATGCGTTCTCGAGCATTGCACAATGTATAGGACAAAATATCGCATTGGTCACAATGGGGCAGATTGCTTGGAGACATTGCAACAATTAGGCACGGCCTGTCCCATCTAATAGTAAAATATACGTCAATGTTGTATCGCGTCCTAAGTTATTTCTCTGAGCTGTTGCATTTAACTACTTTCTACTAACTACCTTCAGTTGATCCTTATTAAAAGTCATCCGGCAAATGAAATCTCAGGATTGAGAACTAGATAAACATTACTAGGAAAGGTAAAATGTTGCTATAAAATTATTTTATAGAGTGCAATATGCACGAAATGATATTTCTTGAAGATCTTGAGAATAAAAAAGTTTTTTAATTTACACCGTCTTTTTTAAAAGTAAACATTAAACATATAAAAAAGTACATAAATACACGCACTGCATTAAAATGTGAAGTTTAATCCAGCAGCGGCGAGTCCAACAGCCAGCAGTCCGCTGTGTCCGCACAAGGGTGTTGCGACTGCCGCATGATGGCCGCGCTCGACTTCGCGAACCTGGCGCGTGGTGTAAAAGATTCATACTTCCTTAAGAGCATTAACGCATAGCGCGTGAAGTCAACTTTGGTGAAAAATACGCACACAGCTGCAGCCTGCAGCGAGCGTCTTTGTGTGCGTGGATAGCTCGACGACTGTAAGCCAACTAACCCACATTGATACTTGCCTTACTTTAATTACTTTACGATAATAATAATAACGATAATAATTATTATTGAATTTTGATTCTAGTATACATAATATCATAATAATAATTATATTCTGTGTCATATTACTTAATATATAATTTATCTTCTACACAAAACATACAATATCAGTAGGTAATGTAATACTAACATAATATTATGGAAAATAAAAATACCTTGAAATAATACTTTTATACTATTTTAATTAATATAATTTAGTTATACAGGTGAAATGTGTTTATTTAAATCTCTTTGATTTTTACCCGACTGTCAAGACGTTATGCTTTTCGCCCGGTTATGTTTTTCGCGCGTATCTTGCATGTATAAATGTATGCATGTATGCAATATGCATACATTACATTACATAGATTCTGGAACACAAAATAAACATTTTATATTTTAAACAAGACAATTTTATATACTTTTTTATATTTGTTATTTTTTATGACTAATAATTGTTCCTCTATAATTTTTAATTATTTTCACTACTAAAATTCCGGACAAAGCTCAGTCTCCCAGGTACTTTAACATCTTATATCAAGACGTCAAAATATTTGTGTTTTAAAAATTAAATACGAAATTACCAATTTAGGTGCTATTTTAAAGAAGAAAAGTATTAGTTACTAATACGTATCTAGATGTACTTATCATTTATATATGTCACCGTAAAATTGTAAAAACCGTTAGATTGTAAAAAAACTAGTGAAATTGTAAAATGTTACTATTAACATAATCCGAAGTCTATACTTCGGACGTGAATATAAGTTGTTTCTTTTCGAGGCAAAATGATTTGGAAACAATTTTGTTTCTAAATCATAAGCTCCAAATCCAGACTATATGCCGCATATATGTTTGCCGCATATATGTACCTAGATAAAACTTGGTAATTAAGTAGTTAGTAGTTTTTACTTTGTAACTTTGTACATACATACATAAATATAATCACGCCTTTTTCCCGTAGGGGCAGGCAGGTAACACTATTCTTTCCACTTGCTACGATCCTTACATACTTGTTTCGCTTCGCCCACTTTAATTATTCCCTTCATACATGTTCATCAACATTCAGATTAGTTTCCATGGAAGGTGCCGGATGTTGTACCTGCACTTCCTCTCTTTAAAAAAAACTTTCAAAATACTCTTTACATTTCTTTAACACACGTTCTTCTCCTTTTATAATGCTCCCATCTTGGCTCCTGATTGTACGCAGCTCCGAGTTAGAAGTTTAAGAAGTTTACTTTGTACATACAAATTAAGAATCTACTGCTATCTGAGGGGATTATATGGATTATTAAATACGTACCTCTTCATTTCGAAGTTCTACTTCTTCTGTTTTACTTTACTTGAGTGTTTTGCACATTGTCTGAAGTTAAACCACAAAGCCGTAAACACAAGAATTTTGTTATTTGAAAGCAGATGCATATTAACAACAAAATGAACATGCAAAGTAGTATATTGTTATTATGGCTGCGCTAGTCGGTTTTGTCTCCATACAAACGTTATTGGTGATTTACTTTAAAGTCAAACATTATAGACCCAAAGTATATGTAATATCGATTTTTATTACACTTATCTTGGTCGGTATGTGCTTATATTTCTAAAATTCGAATAGGGGATCGGACTACATCTGAAATATTTAGTTTCATTAATATATTCAGAAATATTGAGGCATTACTACTTGGTAAATGTAAAAAAATATATTATTTTATGTGTAGTTTACTAATTAAATACATTTAAAAAGTACCAAAAAAAATTATATTTTTTTTTGCTAAATTGGTAAACACAACCTACATCATTAGTTTACTCACATCATATACAAAAACATTAATTATGGTAAGTATGAACTTAAACGCACAAATATGGGAGATTTTTACAAATATATTCCGGCGGCCATATACTTCATATACTACTTCATACACCTTAACCTACAAGTGACGTCATTTGTAGGTCAACTTAAGATGCTCGCGAAAATTTTATACAAATCGCTGTACCTTTGAAAATATTGACTTTTGATATACAGTTTCTTCTGAGAAGTTACTCATATTTAAGAGTACTATTCATTTATGTAATAAAAAAAATTAGGCCGATTGCCTATTAGTTAAGAAAATAATAGCCTCCAAACATCGGATGTTTAGCGCAACTTTGACCGTAAATATAAAACAAATCAAGAATGAAAATAAAAAAGCAAGTATATACCGACACAGTTTTATTGTTCAGCAACTGAGATGACTTAAATTCGGACAAAAATATTATATACATTTTTCATAAAACACGAACAGCCGATTTGGGTAATTTGAGGATACCTTTTCTAAAATACTTTACAAAACAGTATAAATGTGTGCACTATAGTTTCTCATATAAGTATAGATAACTATTTTATGGGTATAAGTATCCTTTTTTCCCAGATATTAGGTGAAATAACAAGCATTTTCCCCTCGCGCCGCACTGAGTTCCAGCCGTTGACTAGCGCTAGAATAAATAAATGTAGACTAACAACAGCGCCATCTACTGGGTCTAATTATGTTAAAATGTACTAAACTTTTAGCAGCTGCCAAGTTTTCAAAATGTGTATCTTTTCTTTTTCGTGTGAACTTATTTTTATCTCCTATTATATTATCTATTATATATGTAAAATAATTTGTTATTACAATAAAAAAAAATTAACTTAAATAACAATATTTATTATTAAGTAAATTAAAAAATATATTTTCCAAATATCAAAATCTTTTTATCGGGGTGGATCTCGTACGCACTACAAAGGTCAACAGAGTTCGTTGCAGAGCGCCGACCGATACGTCCACCCTCTGGAAAGGCTCACGGCCGTCTGATTTGTAAACGCTCGTGCGCCTGGATTTATACACTAGTTTTAAAAATTCATATAAAATTCATCAAGCTAATTTACTTAAAAATTTAAATGGCATATTAAAGATAAAATGTTGTTCTTTTAGATTATGTAAGTAAGAAAGAGAAAGAGCAAGTGAAATACATAAATATCATCATTTTAAATAACTATAATAATAATAATAATAAAGCCTTTATTTATTCCTTAATAAAATACAATTACAATAAAATTAACATTTACAGTTTATATAATTACAATTTTCATTTACAAATACATGCATAATAAAATTAATATTTGGTTGACATTTGATTGTTACATTTCATTAGATTTAAAATTTAATTATCATAATATTTTATAGTTTAGTACATTTATCACAGTAATTTTAACTTAATTTTAAAATACATTTTTCGATGTTGAATATAATTAAATTATTTTATTATTTTACATAGAATATTTTTTTATTATTTATTAATGTATTATATTTGTTATTTATTATTATTTGTTGATCTATTTATTTATGTTATTAAGGACCTCTCTACTGAGTAAAGGCCTCCTCCATTACTCTCCATTTGTCTCTGTCTGTAGCCTTTTCTGTCCACTTGTTTCCCGCTATCCTTAAAATTTCGTCTAGCCATCTTTCTATTGGTCTCCCTCTACTTCGCTTGCCTAATGGTCCGTTCCATGTGGTAATTTTTTTTGTCCATCTTTCGTCATTCATACGTGAAACATGACCGGCCCATTTCCACTTTAGTTTTTTGCAGTGTTGCAAAGCGTCTATGACTTTTGTTGTATTTCTAATATCTTTATTTGTTCTTTTATGTTTTAGTTTTAATTTAAGAGTGCTCCGTTCCATGGCCCTTTGCGTTGTTAGTATCTTGTTTCTTGTAAATTTGTTGAATATCCATGTTTGTGATGCGTACGACAGAGTTGGTAGAATACAAGAGTCTAGGACTTGTTTCTTTAGTCTTACTGGAAGATTTGATTTAAGGACTTCTTTTAGGCTCCAAAATTAACTCCAGGCCATGTTTATTCGTCTATTTAGTTCATCTCGGTGTCTAGATTTTTTGAATGATGTTTGTTTGCCTAAATATACATATTCATGGACATATTCTATTGAAGCGTTATCAACAATTATTGGATTTTTTTTACTATTTGTCATAATTTTAGTTTTGCTTGTGTTTAACTGTAGACCAATTTCACGGCTGACATTGTGTATTTCTCTTATCATAATTTCCAGCTGTGATGCAGTTTCCGCAAAGAGAATTATGTCGTCAGCGAATCTGAGGTTACTCAGATATTTTCCATTTATGAAAATACCTTTATTCTTCCATTTCAAATTCTTCATAATATTTTGTAGCACGGTTATGAAAATTCTGGGAGATAGCGGGTCGCCTTGCCGGACGCCTCTACATATATCTATTTCAGGACCTGGTTTTTCTAATATGACTCTACTTTTACTTTTCATATATATATCTTGGATGAGTTTAATAGTTTCTGAGGGTACATCACAATCTTGTAAGGCTCTCCAAATACTACTGTGTGAGATTGAGTCGAACGCTTTGGCGTAGTCTATAAACGCCAGGTAGAGCGGGCGGTTCATTTCCTGATACTTCTCTATAACGAGTTCAAGAGAGTGGATGTGGTCTATAGTTGAGTAATTTCTTCTAAAACCGGCCTGCTCTACCGGCTGCTCTTTTTCAGTATACGCCGCGAGACGATCTTCAACACAAGAGGCAAATAATTTGTAGATATTAGGTTGTAGACTAATCGGTCTATAATTACCTATGTCAGCAGGATTTCCTTTTTTATACATGAGAATTATATTAGATTTCGCCCATTCTACGGGTATTGACTTATTGTCTAGAATCCTATTGAATAGGTTTGTCAAAAGTGGAACCAATACATGTTCACCTACTTTGATTGCCTCGTTTGGTATACCATCTGGCCCGCTGCTTTTGCCTATCTTCAAAGATTTTATTTTTGTAGAGATTTCCTGGCATGTAAATCTTTGTAGGGCGGTGATATTTTCCTTTTGCACTTGGGTCTCTGTATGTGGGGATGTCTTTGGTGAGTACAGATCTTTATAAAACTCAGTTGCTATTTTTATTATTTCTGACCTGGTATAGGTATTTTTGCTATTCATAGAGTTCAATTGTAAGCAGGGGATCCATTTTTTAGTCGTGCTTAATTCTTTTTGGGCTTTTTTCATGCTTCCTGACGCATTTAAATGTCTCTCAATAGTTGAAATTCTGAAGTTTTGGTATTCTTTCTTTATAATTCTATGAATGTTTTTTGTATAAGTAGGTTTTTTCTTTCTTTTCTTCAATTGTTAATTTCTTTTTATTTGTTAGTTCGTTTCTTCTATTTATGAGTAATTTTGTGTCATCTGAAATAATAGGTTCTCTCTTTTTATTCTTATAGTTCTTCAACGATGATTTTAAGCTTTCTTCTATCGCTCTCTTAATTTTTTCATAGCACAACTCTACATCATCAATTTCTTCTAGTTGTATAGAGGAACAGTGTATTTTTAGTATTTCTTTAAAGAGTTGGTGCTGTTCAGCAGTTACCAGGGCGCAGTTTGTATTTTTATATTTAACTCTAGATTTTTTATGCATTGTTAGCGTAATAGTGCTTCTCACAAGTCTATGGTCACTCGGGAAGGTGAATTTGTGTAATACTTCAATGTTCATGAATTTCTCTTTTGTGTTAGATAATATGTAATCTATCTGGCTTCTATTATTTTTAGGTGAAAGCCAAGTCCATAGGTTCTTTGTGTTTTTGTGAAATAAGCTATTTATTACGAATAAATTGTTTTCCCAGCAAAATTGTAGTAAGGTTTCACCTCTTTTATCCCTTTTCCCGAAGCATGAATTTCCAAGTATTCTGTTCTCACCGCTTAATTTACAGCCAACTCTCGCGTTGAAATCGCCCATAATAATAAGATTTTTACTACACGTTAAAAGTGATTCTTGTAATTGTCTATAGAAATCTTGTATTTCTTGTTCATTTGCATCGGTGGTGGGGGCATAAACTTGTATTAGAGATAAGGTTGTTATTTCAAAGTTCATGTGTAGGATACAGATCCTTTCAGATATTGCACTAAAGCTTTCTATATATCCTTTGAGGTATTTTTTTATAAAGAAACCTACACCATATTGTCCCTTTAAATAACTATAATTCCTGATAATTTCGCATTCTTTAAATTTTATTTTTATGAGATAGAAACGTATATAAAAATAATCTGACAAAGAGATAATCTACAAGAGGATCCAACAAGTTTGTAAAGATTTTTTGTTTTTAAAAAATGTAAGTGGTTTTAGCTATTATATGTTTTGAAAATGCCCCTGAACCTAAAGTTGTCAAAACGTCTGGTTAGTTTTGTCAGTTTTATTCAAAAGTTTGAAATTATTTTAAAATAAATGATAAGGGAAAAATTAGAATACAATATTTTCTAGTGTTTTTTTACATGTAAAAATCAGAATAACCAGTTTTTGTTAGATATTTTTGCTTTTGAAAAGTAGCGTTTTTGTGAAATCTGAGTCGCGCGCCGTTAACGCTCTTAACTTAAATGTTTAATTGCGTAAGATAAATAATAATTACATTTACTTATCTATTCCTCCAAGAATAGAACTAGGGACATTGAATAGTTATTTAATGGATTCCAAAAAACTTATACAATATGCCATATCTCCCTTGTTATCTAGCGGCGCACACATATAATGCCACTGTACTTACAACACCCTCACAAGTAACAATATATTTTTGATAAATACACCCCGTCCGCCTAGAAAAGGCGCAGTAGTTGTCATAACGGAGCACTTAGCAGTAGTCGTCATTACTTAGCAGTAGTCTTGTTAAAGTAGTTATCGTCATAACTCCATAACTAGGGATCGTGTCTCCTTATTAGTTAAGATAGTATATATAGATAGATATGTAAAGTAAAACTAGGAGAGTTTTTAATAAAATGTTTTTAAAATATATCGAGCACTTATCAGTGGCAGTCTCATCGCTGTCATGTGATGCGGCGTTTATTGTATTGCACGTGTAGTCGTTGTATATCCGCTGCGTAAAGTTAACCCAGAGACTGCACGTGTAAAAATACTGGCAGTATGATTTGAATACCACCGTGCTAATCTCTTGGCTAAAATGTTGCAGTGGACAGACAGCATTCTCGGTTACCATTTACCAGATAAGCTTTTAAAATTAGTGTATTGGGTTTGAAATATAAAATGTGAGTTTCCGTGTTTTAGTGTATGCGCTCGCACTAATAGTCGGGCCATACGGTACGTAAATTACAAATTTAATAATGATAGCACGGAAATAAAATATTAAAAAAAAATAACACAAAGAGCTGGCTTAAATCTAGACTCGGACTAGTTCAAGAAGACAACAATGAAGACGTCAACACCAGACGACAAAGGAAACGACGTAAGCGATGTATTTATAGACCAGTATTAAAATTAGTCCACCGTGAATGATTGAAGCTTTGATCATGAGACAGCTACAAGTCCAGGACTGTCACGCCTACACGGCGTGTCAGATAGAGATAAGGCTTGACAAGGGACTTGCGACTGATTAAGAGGAACTATGTACTGAATGTGTCCCGGAATACAATGGATTATAATAATGCTTTGTGTGACGAATATGTGTGTGCGTAACCAGAAATTTTCTGCCTTGCCAAACTTAAATGTAGGATAATATTACCTGTGATTTTGGACCTAAACTACCTCACAACTTCAAAAAAGGGTGTGGCTTTTTTAAAGAAAAACTTGCCAAGAGCATGTCAAGACACAATATCTAAGGAGGGTTCCGTAACAACTTGTAAACCACTTTGGAGGTTGATCACTCAAAAATGGCTTACATTTTTAAAAATAAGTCATGTTTATTCAGAAACCTCGCATTTATTTCATTAGTCTTAATTCGTCGATACCCCACAAGATGTGATAGAATAAAACAGTAAAGCGCTAGGAAGGGACCCCAAAGCCGGCACCTATCTGGCTCAAAAAGTTAGCATTGCCATCGAGCGAGGAAAGCTCAAAAGCTTTCTAGGTACTCTGCCTGGCGGGGATGACCTGGGTGATTTTTTTTGTGGCTTTTTAAGTTTTTCTAGTATTAATTTTCTTTTTAATACTTTTATAGCTTGCAAATATTTTAAGTAGTCAGGTATAGTTATTAACATTATAAATTGGTATCTAATTGTCCGGCAATGTCTGTTAAAAAATATGACAATAATAACCTTTAATTGCTTAGCATCAAGCAATCTGTTTGCACATATTAACCCCTATACTGTACCCTATATTTACTTTCAACTTGGAGCATATGAAAATAAAAGCGTTTCGGAAATGGCGTCAATATTTGAATATTTGTAGGTGCAAGTGCGAACGGTCGCGGAAAACATTCCTCATCCAGGCCGCTCGCAAACAAAAGGCGAGCCAATACGCGCGTCCTACAAATTCACTAGCGATATAACTTTATTTAAATACTAAGTTTGTTGGAGCGTAACTTCATGCAAAAATTAAATTCAAATATTTATTTTTCTATTGTTGCCTGTTAAAAATATGTATGGTAAATTATGAAAAGTTTTTAGAGAATACAGTAAATAATAATTCAATTGTCGTCGTTCGTCGTCATTTCAGACTGGTGACTTCCACTGACATAGGCCTCCGCCATAGATTTCCAGTGCGACCAGTCGCTCGCGTCTTGTATCCTCCGACTCCCTGCGACTTTTGTCAGGTCGTCTGTCCACGTGGTGGAAGGCCGTCTTACACTTCGACGTCCAAGTCGTGGTCTCCACTCAAGAACCTTTCGACCCCAACAGGCATCGGTTCTACGGGCTATATGTCCATCCCATTGCCACTTTATCTTGCTAACGTGCTGGGCTATGTCGGTGAATTTAGTTCTGCTACGGATTTCCTCATTTCTGATTCTATCACGTAGAGAAACTCCGAGCATAGCCCTCTCCATAGTTCTCTGAGCGACACGAAGCTTACGGATAAGCCCCAGGCCCCTGGAGCTTATCCGTAAGCAATTATTATATACTGACTAATAATTATTTTTGTTACTATGTTTGTGATGTTTTATATATTTAGGTCAGAAGTATACCTAGATGAAGACGTTGTTATAACTTAATTTTTCTCTTGTTTACTTGTTTTACGTCGTAATATTTGAAATTCTTCAACTTCAAAACTGAGAATAGGCTATGATGTTCACAGAAAAAATCTTCGTACAAGAAAAAAATACGCCATCTTGATTTCAGATTGCGGACTGATTATACTGCGCCAAGCAAAAGTCAAAATATCATCGACTGCCCCAAATAACCCGAAAAGTGTGGACACTTTTTGTCTCGATATGCCTCGTCTATATTGTATAGGTCTATGGTTTAAGGTTACTACAGTAATAGAGGAGAACATGGTGACTAAAATCCGTTTTTACCTATCCTTCCAATAAACGTCAAGCTAATACCAACACACTGAATACAGCTATGACGGTAATGAACATTGAACATGATCCGTTTGGAGCGCAACGCGATTAAAAAGTTAATTTTCACCCAACGCTGCGACCGAATATATTGCTTTCGGCACAAACAAGCTTTGAACTCTGATCGGCTTTCGACGCATCGCTGCATGCATTTTGCCAAGGTTTGTCAGTTGCGTAACTTTAAAATTCTGTATAACAAAAGCTTCGCAAAATTTGTTTGGCAGCACTGACAGCTTTTAGAGTTACTTTGTATAGAGGTAAACTTGAACAATAAAAGTCTAGTGTGGTCTAGTGGCCGCCAAGTATTGGAGATTCCTTTGAAACGATTTAAATGTTGGTTTTGAAGGGTGTACGTTATTGTGATAAAAATTTTCACCGAATAATGCGGATTTCTATCACAACCATTAGTTAAGTTGCGAATTAGTTCCTATAGCTTTAATTTATGATTATAATTAAATAATTATATAGGAACTAAATGTGTTGCATGCATTTGCATGCAACACATTTTTTACTATTTTAATGACAGTTACAATCTCTGATATAATATAATATAGGCTGAAGAATCATTTATTATTGTCATCAGCATCAAAATAGTTTATGTAGGTACGTATATTTATTTATTTATTTTTATTATTATTTATTAGGCTTATTAATTTTTATATAATTATATTATTATTTTATGTAGGTATTATAACATTTATAACATGTATTAGTATTAGTAAATATTTATTAATTTAAATAATATATAATGTAAATTAGGTAGGTAATAGGTATAATTATTATAATAATAATATCTATGGACGCTTCACACCAGTCTGGCCCCGTGGTAAGTATCCGAAGAACTTGTGTTACGGGTACCAGACAACGGAAATATATTTAATACTTTTTATAGTATACTTATATTTAAGATTTTTTTTATATTATACATATATTTAATACACATCCATGACCCAGGAACAGAGAAAACTTTTTTGTTCCCTGGCGGGATTCGAACCCGCGACCTCCGGCTTAAGCGCCACTGCACTCACCACTGAGCCACGGAGGTCGCCTAAATTATTTGTATTATTATTATGTAATATATTATATTATTTGTAAGTAATTGTCTCTTTTCCTCTGTTACTATTATTTGCTGTACTACCTGTATCCTTCTTAATTTATTTTTCCTGAACTCTGTCTGAGGTCTGCTGGCAGAGATCTCTTGTTAGAGATAAGCACGCCTATGTACCATCTCTTTTATATATATTTTTGTAAAATTTAGTTCATTTTGTCATGTATATGAAGACTAAATAAATAAATAAATAATGTCTGCAAACATGACAACTGCTGCAGTATATTGGACTCTCCCACATTTTCAGTGGGTCACGCTCATCGACTTCACTTACTTTAATAAAACGTGTTCACATACAATTAGGAGTCGGTATCCAGTTCCGAGGATATTTCCCGACCTTACGCTGCATCTGTGGCCTAATTAGTGTTCCCTGTAGACCGACGCCATTACTGCCTCACTCGTTTGCTGTCCTTATATACTTTCAGTATACTCCGCTCAGGTCCAATTTAATATTAACGTAAAAAAATGGTTGTCTGTTAAGTCGGTTTACGGACGATAATTTTACGTGATAACGTCATCCACAAGCCGATCTGTCGCTTGTTCCGTGCTCTCACTTGTACACTCGGCTCAGACGGACCGTGAAAGTTTTTCGTGCGTGCAGCCGGCGTTCATCGATTTACAAGACGTTATCACGTCAATAAAGACTGCAAATTAATGAGTCATTGGCTGTGTTCCGCGGAAAAAAGCGCTTGTTAGCGCTTGCTAGCCCTAAAGGAAGAAAACAGATTATCGGACAAGTTTGCTAACTTCAATATTCCTAACATAATCCGCCATTTTGCTTACGCTTTTATGCTAGTGCTATTTTCCGAACACAGCCAATGTCTTGTACATGTCACCGTAAAATTGTAAAACCCGTTAGATTGTATGTTATAAGTAATATCATTTTCATAATAATAGTTATAACGAAAAATAATGCGTACAATTGTAAAAAGTATTTTTTATTTGACAGTCTGTCGACATTTAATAATATCTCTGGTAATATTACAATCTAACGATTTTTACGATTTTACGGTGACATAATTATATAAATTGATAGCAATATGATTTCTATATATTAGTTCTATAAGTATTATGTATCTTTATGTTTAAATCAAATTTGTTCTGAACGGAATTTATTTCTTACAAATAGTACAAATAGAACTATTACTTATATTATCATTGAATGATAGGAATATTGTAGTTACAATTTGTTTCCCAATGGTTTCGTCCATAGAATAACAATTTCCATCTATGGTTACACCAACTTAGGAATTAATAAGTACTTACGTAAAAAACAAAGCAATTTTTATATTTGTTAAATCTACTTTTGAACTTTATGTATAGAAATGAAATTAATTAAAATTGTTATTCGTATAAAAATTACACGAAAAATAAGAAATCGAAATATACAGGAAAACTCTCGCTAATGATATGAAGCCCTGAACTTTTAATTAGCAAACTTTAGAAACACATCTCACCTCAGACATTTAAAAATTCAAACTAAAAAGTTTTAGAATTGTCAAACATTTTCCAATTTCGAATGTGTTTAATAAAACTGCCAAACTGTCAAACTTGGAGCATGATTTAGTTCAGAATTAGAAACAAATTTCAAATTAGCTCACCTAGATCGGATCTGTAGCAGGTGCCCAATGCAATAATATTGTTCTATTTATAATCGGTCATTATTGAGCACCTTGTTAAATTACCGAATTCGTGACAGGACACGAGATACATAAGCGCCCTGCATAATATGTTAAGTTTGGACCACGGATTGGCCTAACCTAACTGCGGTAGAGTCTAAGTATCGAAATATTGTGCTAATTAGGTACAATAATTAAAAATGCGTCACAGTTTGGACTACCGGCGTCTTATAGAATACGTCAAAATACGTCGTAATGGAAAATGCGCTGTCATCGACATGCCAGATCGTACTGTCGGTCCCGCGCATTTACACGTTCTGTTCGGAGCGCAGGTTGGAACGGTGCGTGCTATTCCCTGCGTTCAAAACTGTATTTGTGACGGTATTATGTCTAAAGCGCGTGTTTGCTTTGATGTTAGCTTGCCGTGGGTTTCTCACACAAATCCATCTATACTACTGCGTTCAAATCCAATTGAATCTTAACGTTAACAAAAAGAAGAAATTAATTTGTCTTTGTATTTCTTCATTGCACGGTAAATACCTAAAGTGACATTTAAATTTGGTACCATTATATGTTCCATTGTTCTTTTTTGATGTTTGGATTAAATTAATTTTGAATGGAGCATGGATTATTGCGTAGGAAGTTGTCACGACACGTTTTTGCCTATTGTGCTTCGATGCTGATGTCTTGTAATAAAGCAAGGTGACTGATTTATTACTATTATATTACCGTAATAATAATAATAACTCCCCACCGATTTCGGTGACGGTGGCCGGTTTCATTGAAAACTAGCCCAGTTACGCAGGAGTATTTTTTATAGTGCCCAAGTGTGTGCGCAGTACACAAGAGCACTCTCTATTCCTTTACTCTCATAATCCAGTGGGACGGATAACCGACACGACTGGTGAGAGATCAGTCGCAGGACCGACTTTTTACATGCCCATCCGACGCATGGATCATCTTTCTTGTCAGACAATCAGGTGATCAGCCTGCATTGTCCTAACCAAACTTGGAAACAACATTCCAATGCGGGAATCGAACCCACGACCTCCGAGTCGAGATCCAATGCTCGAACCACTAGACCACGGAGGCTGTTTGGTATATTACCATACCAAATACTAAATAATTATAATCAAAGTAAATTATTAGGCAGCTAATCATAGATTTAGATTAGTTATAAGGTATTGATATGTTAACTAGAGATACTGCGAATTTGATTATGTAATAAGCAGGTTATAACTAATCACAAACAATTATGGCCATGGGCTGGACATATCTAAAGGCATCTAATACGTAACCTGATTGCAGAAAAATTTAAAAGGAATAAATACGAATTAAACTGCAGACGCTACGAAAAACTTTGTTGAGACTGTATTGAAAACAAAAATGACCTTCTTACAAGACTAATCTCAATTTCTTTGCTGACTAAGATTGTAGGAAATTAAATCCTACTATAATCTAACTAATATTATAAATGTGAAAGTTTGTGAGGATGTACAGATGGATGTTTGTTCCTCTCTCACGTAAAAACTACCGAACGGATTTCAGTATGGTAGTAGTTTGGGCTCTGGATTAAAACATAGGCTACTTTTTATCCCGGAAAAGTACAGTATTCCCGTAGGATACCCGATACTATATTTACATGGGTGGAGCCGCGGGAAACAGCTAGTAATATTTTAAATATGAAAGTTTGTGAGGATGAATGGATGGATAGATGGATGGATGGATGAATGTTACTCTTTTACGCAAAAAGTACTGAACGTATCTCGATGAAATTTGGTACGGTAGTAGTTTAGGCTCTGGATTTAAACAAAGGCTACTTTTTATCCCGAAAAAGTACAGTGTTCCCGAGGGATTACTATATTTACGTGGGCGGAGCTAACAGCTAGTATCAAATATTAATATCTCGCAAGTTTCTTTCTCGTCATAAATCACGAACTGAAGTGTCACGGAAACCTGTTAAGGTGCTACAAATTTGGGTCATGCGGGCTACCTCGTATAACTTGTACAAATTAAAATATTCGCAGTTTCGACTAAAGGATCACGGTAGTTGTGTGTAGCTTACGTTGAACGAAATCAATATCTTTACAATAGGCAATAGTACTCTTAAATATGAGTAACTTCTCAGAAGAAACCGTATATCAAAAGTCAATATTTTCAAAGGTACAGCGATTTTTATAAAAAAATTCGCGAGTCTCCTAAAAACGCTCCATACTAAAGTCGACCTACAAATGACGTCACTTGTAGGTTAAGGTGTAAAGTATATGACCGCCGGAATATATTTGTAAATATCTTCGATATTTGCGCGTTTAAGTTCATACTTACCATAATGAATGTTTTTGTGTATGATGTGAGTAAACTAATGATGTAGGTTTTGTTTACCAATTTCGCAAAAAAAAAACTAGACATAAAATAATATATTTTATTACATTTACCAAGTAGTAATGCCTCAATATTTCTGAATATATTAATGAAATTAAATATTTCAGATGTAGTCCGATCCCCTATTTATCTGACCGATTTAATTATTGTTATTGAATTTGTTAATTTTTCGAGTTATATAGACAACACACGCAGCGTACAATGGCTTATCTTTTTAACCCCTGACGAAAATAGAGGTGTATTATACGTCCGTATGTCTGTGTGTCTGTTCGTGATATCGTTACTCCCAAACGGATGAACTCATTTTGATCTAGTTTTTTTTGTTTGTTTGAACGCTGACATGATCGAGAGTGTTCTTAGCTATAATTCATCATCATCAGCTTGCTTACTGCTTGACTATTCGGGGGTTACTATGCTACTAATATTATAAATGTGAAAGTTTGTGAGGATGGATGAATGGATAGATGGATATTTCTTACTCTTTCACGCAAAAATTACTGAACGGATTTCTATGAAATTTGGCATCGGAGTAGTTTAGGCTTTGAATTAAAACATAGGCTACTTTTTATGGAAAAGTGGAGTATTCCCGAGGGATATTATATTTACACGTGTGGAGACGCGGGCAACAGCTAGTTTTTTTATAATTTAAGTGCAATAATATTGTACAAATTTTAACCTATTTTACACGGCGCGGCGTGGCGCAGCGCCTTGGCGGTGTAGATGAAACAATAATACAAGCTCACACATACGGACAAAGAGCTTGTCTTTGGCGTATTTTTGTTGGATTTAGGTACTTTGTACTTTGTCTCTTAGGTATTTAATATTTTTAACACTTAAATACTTATAATAACAATTTAATAACGCTTCTACACTACATCCATATGGTCTTGCATTAATCCGAAGAACTTGTATCTCAGGTACCAGACAACGGAAATAATATATTTACCTACTATCAACTTTTATACTATACACTTATTTTCATTATACTATACAGTTTAATTTATTTAATACACATACAGGGACCAGGGACACAATATAATGTAATACTTTTTTACTCCTTTGGCGGTATTCGTACCGGCGCGCGCGCCCTCCAACTTATGCGATGGCCGATGACGCGCTAAGCACAGCAGCTGTGTCATAAAGGTCTTCAAAAGTTCAATTTAGTAAATTATTATCTTTTCTACTTTTTTTTTTAAATTGCAACGAATTGACATAATCTGAGGTGGTCAGAACTTTGAGTATATAACCACGATCAGAATTATCTACTTTATTATATTGTTAATCTTTTTTACTTGTATCAAAAAATTATAAAATTCGGAGAAAACATTGTAAACAAACTATTATAATCTCCTAATTAACCATTAATTTCCAAGAAATTCTCATTAGCTGATTTTAATATACGACTACTTTTGAACCGCTTTCGCATATTGTGGAAAACGGTAACATAATGTTTACAAACCAAAGCGAGTTAAAGTCTGCAAGTTATCAGTCTGTTGGTTAATCTCAGATCAAAGGTGATGCGGTAGAATAATATTATTAGCTGGAACGAAGTAATTAGCGACAGCCGCGGAGGTTGAGTTTACCTCAGAGTAAGCAGAGAATAGAGTCAGCCCCGAATCTAAGGGGTCAAATCGGGGTACTTGCCGCGGGCAGCAGGTTCATGGGGGCGCCAAATCCTTGAGACAAGAATTTGAAATATCGAATTCGATAGTAGTGTTTGAAAAAAAACTTTGAGGAGCTAATAGATTCTTTCGCAGAAAAGATAGAACGCCATAGTAGTTGTTGTAGTCTTTTCTGGTCATATAGTTTTTCTGTGTAGTGTTTCATGTCACCAAAAAAGATATTAGCTGATAGATTTTAAAAAGCTTTAAAATTATAGGATTATATTTTCACAAATGGTCACAAAAATGCTACTCATTGGTCAGTTCTAACAGTTTTTGTCAAACACTTTAACACCAAGGTTCTCTCTCTCTCATCTACTACTTTCATAGTAACTAAAATGAATATTTATTATTTCATGTTGATCTAATAAAAGTAGTCATTTATCACCTTCTTCTTGCGAAATTACTTCAAAAAAAAAGAAAGTCATTTTTTTACAATGTTTTCATTAATTTATATTTTTACTCATAAAACTCAATTCATATTTACAGTATTATTAAGCTTAAACAAATTTTACTAAGAACTTAAGCTTATCAAGAACTCCATGATGGTCAATTTCATAATTTTAATAATAATAAATTCCATATATTTTCTATACGGATTTATATGGATTTTCACCTGTTTTTGTCCCCAGTAGGTACTATATAGTTATACGTCACTATACAGTTGACGTATGCTGATGCTCCCCCTGCTATAATCCTTACTCTTAGGACTTTGCCCTCGCGAGTTCCTGTCATTTGTAATTGATGTTAATATGCAAATTGCCGCCAACTTTATACGGATCACTTTGATTTCATGGAATTAAATTCTGATTTATATGATACTACGCCAAAAAGGAAATGAACTGTACATTTTTCCATCCGGTCCTCAATCTACGCGTGTCAAATTACATTCTAATCCAATTCACAGTTAATACCTTGGCGGTATTTTTCCCTTATAATAAGGTCAAGGTCAAGTTTTCGTCGCTACTAGCTGCACAAGATTGTAAACAACACACGAACTACTGACTGCGTCCATTACTAGGTACTACTTAGGTACTAATTACTACTAAGTATACTGTCTTTATCACTTACATAACCTTTGTAATAGCTAGCGTCTGTATAAAAATACACTTAATTAATTGTACATAATGTTAGCAATATGGCATGTAGTTGTAGGATACTGCGATAAAATAGTAGCTGTGGTGTGGGTGCTGAGGCTGTAGCACTTAGCGCGTCACCGCGCCGACTGAAAGAACTTCACGGCGGCGCGGCGCGCGCGCAGTGAGTTGTGGTCCAGTATCCCGTGTTGCGAGATAAAGCTGTAAACAGTGGCGTCTGACTGTAATTGTTTTGTTTGTTCTGGGTTTATGTGATGTTTTTAATAATAGAAAATCATATAATAATTATTTATAGTATGGTTTGTAAAGTAAAATAAAATAATGTGCTGATGTGAGATCTCAAACTGATAGGGGACCACGGAAGATCAGGCGCCTCGGCATTGCCGTGGTCGATGCCTGAGTGGATTCCCTTTGAACATGTGGTGTAGGGATTTTATTCTGTTTTTCGATTCATTTTTTTTTTTTGTTGTCTTTATGTCCCTTATGTGTGTTCAATAAATATATTTTTATTTTATTTTTTTTATTTAATACTTTACTTAAAATGAACATATTATTTCACCACATGATCGAATCTACCACGCAAACACAATAGCAAATAAATTATATATTGGATGTGTGAAGTAGCCCTTACCCGTGAGGATCCAATGAGATTTCGGTAACAAATTCGTTATTGGAAAACGGTGGTTTGTCTTTACGATGTTGATTAACGGCTAACGATCCCGTTTGAAAAATATGCCGAATTTCACGAGCAAATTACAGAATCCTAATTAATATTCCTACAGATATAATGACTATGTTACGATATCTACACTAATATTTGAATAGGAACGATTTGTTTGTTGGTTTGTTTGTTTGCATTGATAAGGTTCCGAAATTACAGTACCGATTTTGATGAAATTTGGCACAGATTAGACTATGGGGGAGGACGTAGGCAACTTCTTATTGCGGCAAAATATACGGTTCTCGCGGATGTTCCTTTTATGAGCACGAAGTGACTACTAATATTATTGGTTAGTATGAACACAGAACAGTCGCGGATATTTATCGGATTTTAACCTTAGAAACATTTAGCCCAATTTACGTATTTACGTTAAATTAGATAGTAGGTAATTGGTTCCAGTATAATCGCGCATTCACGATTTGGATGCGTGCTAATAATTATTGACAAGATAAGATGATAATATTGTGGTCATTACAAAAAATCAAAAGATACAGTACCTAATTCGGACATTTGGGGACCTCCCCAAGTGTCCAAATTAGGTACTGTATATTTTATGTAGATATATGTTTTAAAGTGATGATTCATCATCATCATAATTTTATTTCATTAGCATGCTCACTTAATTTATGATATTATTTTGCCTGTGATATTGTTCTTGTAAATGTAAAACCAGCTATTTATAGCACGCCAGGTTCTATTAACTTCCAAATCTGTTAGCTTTAGGGTGAAATACTGATGAAAATTTCATCCTCGCAATTATTTTTTTATCTATATATTAATATTATCGCTATATTAGTATTTACTATGTTAGTAGAATATGCGGAAAATGCTGTAAATATAATCATGAACATACATCTTCAGGCACACGGCGACATTATGTAAAGTGCTTTCAAAGCCTCCAGTGCCTTTAGTGTTCATATTGCTTTCATTAGCTGTAGGCTCTTACGATGTTCCACATTTTGTTAAAATATATAAATACTATACCGTGTATAGCATACACGCTTTCGCGTATGTCACTATATTATTTACTAGCTGTTGCCCGCGGCTCCGCCCGCGTAAATATAGTTTTTTCGCATGCATGATATATAATATTATATCATGCTAAAATTTCAGCTCGATCGGTGCAGAACTTTTTGAGTTTTTGAAGCGTATACAAACCAACATAACATTTTTATATATAAGACTAGATGTTGTTACTTCGTGCGCGATAAAAGGAAGTCCCGTCGTAACCGTATATTTTGCCGCGATAAAAAGTAGCCTATGCCCTTCCCGTGGTCTATTCTATATTTGTGCCAAATTTCATCAAAATCGGTCTAGTAGTTACGGAGCCTATTCGATGCAAACAAACAAACATTTCCTCTTTATTATATTAGTATAGATTATCCTATGTATGAAAATTAATTGCTGTTCGTTAGTCTCGCTAAAACTCGAGAATGGCTGGACCGATTTGGCTAATTTTTATCTTAAAATAATCGTATCAGTTCATGGAAGGTTTAAACGGTGAGAAATTTCGGTTCATAGTTAAGGCAGAACAACGTTTGTCGGGACGCTTGAAAATTTGCGAAGGAAAGTAATAAAGGGTCTCTTGAATGGCCAGTTAATCGTTAATTTAATTGTATATTCAATTTAAATAAATTTTGTAATTTTTATGTGGACAATATTAATGTTATTCTAATATTTATTGTTTATATTATACAGCGTGTCCCGACACCTATATCGGAGCCTTTAGTGGTAAAAAATATGGAATTTTTTATCGACAAATTGCCCCTCAAATTTTAGTTTTCTCTCACGTTTGTGAAATGGCAGCCATTTTATTTTTTGGTAACCAAGACCCGGGCTCTCGTACTAATTCGACCACCACTACTCATTTAAATGTCCTAGGAACATAAAAAAGGTCTCATTTGATAGCTAAATATGTGGACAATAATTCACAGTTAAAATGTTTTAATTTTCTTTGAACAGAAAAACAAAAAAAGGTTATTAAAAAAATATATATAGTTTTTTTGGTGAATTTTTTTAATTATTTGCTTTTTGTGAAAAATCTAGGCCATTAACATGCTTATTTTTTGTTCTAAAACGATAGAAGAGGACGTTTGATAAAATAAAATACAAACCCCTTTACTCTCAGTGCAATAGTTTAGAAGTTATAACAATTTGTTGGTATCATCTCAGGCAGGGGGCCAGCCAGTCGTCTTTTTCAAATTGTTATAATTTTATAGTGCACAAGTGAGCGCGTAGTACCTACACAAGAGCACTCTCTCCACAAAAGACACATTAGCCCGATGGACGCTGTTACCACGGTCTAAGAGAAAACCGGAACTTGTAATTGTGATACCAAAAATTAAGTCACATGAATGACAAATATGAACTTACAGACTTTTTATTTCCCCAGCTCCTCTTTTGTTATCTATTGTTTTCTGTTTAGTCGACTATCTCGCGGGCTAATAAAGAGCTGCTATGGAGCTACTTCTATTCCGCAACTATGGACGAGTAGTACTAATTAAACCCTTTACCGACGCATTACTACTTATCCTGAGGGTTGAGGGTAGCTTATTCCCCTTTTTGTGGCGCTTGTATTGTGTATCTTTAGTAAACAAAATGTGTATACTTTTATATTAGCTGGTATTGTAATGTTATGTAAGTACGTTACTCTTTTACGCAAAACATGCTAAGCAAATGTCTATGGAATATATCTACATATTATGCAGATGAATATAATTGATGTGGTTTTGTTTATTCATTTCAACTTACGGCTTTTTACTAAATTCATTTTTGTTATTATGTTGTAGGTTTATTTCGGATCATCCCAGAAACGATTGGACCAATTTTGGCGCGATATTCACTGACATAATATAGCTGATGTTACATAGAGAAGTTAAAGTTAGGCTAATTTTAGCCTAGACTAACTATTTTATAAGGCTACATTTTATCTGGACAAAACATGTTTCTCGTGGGACTTGCAGCAAAAAGCTTTATGAAGTTTTATACAGAAGATTAATAATTTAGTTATATTCTTAAATTACATCAGCTAATAAATGTTTGTGTTGACTCCAAGTCCGGATTTAAAGTTAAATTAAAAACTTGTGTTTCGCCGGAGTCGGCTATTTGAAGCGTGCAGCTAAAGTTCTGTATTGGAAACACGTCAAGCGCTGGTCCGTGTTTTTCTTGTTGCTTTCTTCAGCTTACCGTATTCGGTAAGTTTTTTTGTGGATTTACCATAGATCTATAATTATAGACAAGGTATATCGGGACAAAAACTGTCCACACATAAACTGCCCTGCTTTTGGGGTTGTTTTAGTCGAGGTTTGACACATGACGTACGCTTTTCATAGTTAAATCAATCTACATATATTTGACAAAATCTTTCAACAATCACATTAATCAACCTATCTCAAATATGGACACGATTCAGTCCTAAATAGTGGTAATTATTGGCATTTAATACTCGTAATATAAGCGTAATTTTAATTGACAGGATGAGTATTTATCTGGAGCTACAGTAGGGGCCTATAAATCCGAGTTCAGCATCTTAACGCACCACACACCTAACAATTCAGTACAAAAATCACGTTCACAAAAACAAAACAACAAATCACCTGGTGCCATTGGAGCAACAAGCGCGCAGTTTACATGCAAATCGGCCGCAGTTACAACAATTCCACAAAAAACAACAAACAATCGACGTATCCACTTGCAGGAACTTGCGGAATAAACAATATTCCGCAAAGTTTGGGCATTATAATCGTTTTGTTATTCAGCGGGCGTGGAGTTTGACCGTCGCATTAGCGATTCAATCCGCGCGGCGGCGCGTGTTTCAATTATAGGTTACGTTTAAATTTTAATGCTCCCTAACATTCGTGGTAACATGAAAAACTGGGTAATGTGCATCATTACGTAAAGAGTTTAAAAATTACAAGGATTCACAGAAAACTGGCGTAAAATAACGCTTGCGCTGTTTCGCCGAGTGAGTGAGGTTACCGGAGACCAAAGGTTTTAAGGACCAGGAACGCAAGTCGCAACACCAGAGGAGTTACAAGTGTGAAGCGACTTAGCAAGTGTCCATGGGCGGCGGCGCTTACGATCACCGATCCGTCTGCTCGTTTACTGGTTTATTTCATAAAAAAGGTAGTTCTTCCTTTTGATAGAGTTACTTCGTCTCATTTTCGCATCTCTAGTATAAATTGCCACGAAACGCGCGACAGCGAAAGTCGACAAAATTTAAAAGCCAAGCGTTTGTTAGCCCATGTTAAGTTATAAATCAAAAGGCCTGGATGGTTACTGCTGCATACCAAGTTGTCCAGTTATAGGTTTACATACCTACGACAAAGCCAAAAGGTAGGGTAATATTTTGATAGTGTATGTGCATGTTTATTTGTTAGGACAAAGCGTAGTGCCTAAACTACTAATGCATTTTAATGAAAGAGGCATCAATAAATTCGTAGTAATAGAGTATATTCAATCAATATCTGTTAGCCATAGGCAATATAATTTGCGTAGTTGGAATAATGTAATATATATTATAATTTATTGTTTTATAAATTATTATTTATATATTAAAAATACGAAAATACTAAGATTTTTTATTCTTAATTCCAAGAAAGCTCCCAAATCAGAAAAAATATTAGAGTCAATATTTACAATCAATTATAATATTTTAAGTAGAGCAAACAACAACATGAGTTACTCGTGTACATTCGATTTGTTATTTTTGCGTTTCCAAGAAGAAAGACAGTTAATTTCGAAGTCTCTCAGGCCCTTGTACAATATACGAAATCCTAATTTCCACCCAGTATTCAATGTACGAGTAATGAATGAAATTCCCGAGGAACCCTCGCGGGATTCGTATGTGATTCATTGTAAAAATGCTGAAACCTCTGCTGGTAATAATTCAACAGAGAAGAGGCGCGTTTCCATTGTACGGGATACGTGTGACGTCACGAAAAAGTGAGGCGACGGTTCACTTGTCACGTCACAGCGAAGTTTTGTTATCGCTTTCATAACTAATGAGGTGTATCAACCTAATATTGTTAAAGTGAGTAGGCTAGGTAAATAAATCGAAGCTAATTTTTACAGACTAATATTGTTTTACAACTAATAGGCATCTTACTTACAACTTAGGTACGTTTACTAACGTGACGCACGTTCAAAACTTGTATTTGAAATGTGTATAAAAATGATTAGTCATCCAAAAAAGTAAGTGGCAAGAGATGAAATTAAATGCACTGGATATTCGATGTCAATTGACGTGCTACAATGGGCACTCAGGAACTCGGCATACCCCCGAGCCTTATTAACACTTCTCAGATCTTGCGGGGATCCTTTCATTTTTGAATTCATGAAGGTTTTTAATACTTTCTCTGCGGTGGCGGTCTTCAGTAAAATTTTAAACTTTATGCTTATTATAATACAAAAAATGTAGAGTTCTTTTATTTTAACCACTCGACGATTCGCGAGACGCTATATGAATAAATAATGTTACAAGTGAAACTACGCTTTATTTAAGCTGAGCTGGTTTAAGTATTGCCGTTATCATCTGTATGTTGAGGTTATATGTTTTAAAACGTAGTACCTTTTGCAGACAACTTTGTGAACATAGGAAGAAAATATATTCATCTCATAGTTTGTATATACTTTGCAGGGAAAAATTATGTTCATGGCGGCCTCAAATTACGTATAGTAGATAGGTATGCAAATTGCATTCAAATTGTTTAAGTCGTTTCTAAAATTAACACATACAAACTCAGTCCAACAATTTTTACAGACAAAATAAAAATAATTTAAAGATTTTTATTGAACATTTAAAATAATGATTTTATCATAAAACTACGGGTATATTATGTAAATAGATGTGCTGATAGACAGATAACGCTGATCTATAAATGCAGAAAGGATAAATGCAGGCCGTTAACGAATGAAAATTGTATAAAAAACTGTCAAAATTATGACAGCGCCCATACAAATTTCATTCGATAACTTACATTTACGCCGCTGTCAAATGTTCCTGCTAGCCCACCAGGCGCCGACGTCCGTCGAGCGTAGCACAGGCTCTACGCGCGTAGCAAGTCTTCAACGCGAGAATGTTTAAATAACGTCTCCAAAGATCAATTACGGATATTAAGAGCACACTACTTACGTAAAGACGTTTAGGCAGAAAAATCATTGTCTTACTCGAAAAAAATTATCTTTATATGGGCGAGTTTGCGTTTAGCATACCTACATGTGATGTTTTTTTTAGTTTGACGACTTTTTTTACCTCAACGTCTTTACTTAAGCAGTGAATCATGTTCCCCAAAATATCCGTAATTGATTTTAGGAGACGTTGAACTGTCTAAACTTTTATAATTACGTTAAATCTTTTTAAACTCATCTCCAACATTAGAATTTATCCAAATAAGCACCATAATCCATAGGGTATCCACTAACCACTAACCAAAAAACACAATCAAGAGTGCGGTCGTCAAATTCGAGATTTCCGTGTTCGGATACATCTGAACCGATGATGCTACTAATTACAGCATTACGCCAAATGAAATCTCCGCACGCGACTCTAACACGCGATCGTACAATAATCCTATCGGTTTTGAATTTTATCACGATAGTGGTAGGGTAGAATATTCTTTAGTAACGAGATTCCATCATGATATCATTCAATGATATTATTATATTAAATCGAATTTGAACTTTGTGTAAATTTAAGGTAGAGTAAAATATCCTTTACAAAGTGCCAACTTGGTTATGATTAAGAGAGGTGGTGAAAAATTTAAGTATTTACATTGAAGTATGGGCTTAATGACTACATAATAAACTGGCAGCTTTCATTCGATAAAATATATATTTAAACCCTAACGCAAAAAGAGGGGTGTTATACGTTTGATGTGTCTGTCTGTTTATCCGTTGCATCGGGTAGCTCCTACAGGAAAGGACCGATTCAGATGCAACTTTTTGGTTTGAAAGATTACGTGATCGAGAGAGTTCTAAGCTCATCATTCATCATCATCTCGCTTACTACTTGACTATTCGGGAGTTACTTGAAAATACATATTTTGTATCTGTATTTCTTTTAAGATTTGAAAACAATCTACAAAATAATCAGCTTAAAAAAATATAGGTATTTAAATTATTCAAAAATTTAAGTGACCTATGCGAAAAACTTTTATCAATACGAGCCTAATAAGAGAGAGAAAATTATAGTTGACACCACAAAGAAATAACGCGGTTAATTTGAGGTCATTAATAGTGTAGAAATGGCCGAAGGTCCTATTACGAGGGTCAGAATGGAGGTCACATTTGGGTCACATTGCTGCAGAGCCGTTATTTAAGCCAATGTACTGTGTCCAAAAAAAGGTAACTACGCTTAAATCATGAGGACAAACACGAATATTAAGATATAATTATATACATATTATGTTATTGATTGTACTGCAGGCTCATGATGGAAATTCATGTTTCACAGTAATAATACACAATACTTCTTGCACTATTTCCACTTTAATAATTATTTTACATTAATTTTAATATATTACACGACCGGTCATCAAAGTCATCATCAGGTGTAGGTAGATTTTTTTTTAAATCGTAAACATTGTGCAAAGGGTTACCAGCATCACGAAATTTTTACTATTTTGTGTAACGTAATTAAAATTTTATACCAAATATATCGGTTTTGACAAAGTCATCATCAGGTGTAAGTAGATATTTTTTTTAAAAATCGTAAACATTGTGCAAAGGGTTACCAGCATCACGAAATTTTTACTATTTTGTGTAACGTAATTTAAATTTTATACCAAATATATTGTATAGATTAGATTGATAGAAATATAACTTATTGATTTGTAATGTCATAGAATTATATATTTATAAAGAATGGATAAAATTAATAATAGAATTATTGTGTATTATTAGTGTAATAATTATAAACGCTCCAGATATTAAAAAAGTACAATATTCTATACATATTACCTATATTATATAAACATAATATATTATAGGTAACAAACAGTTAGCTTCAAAAGTGTCTGTATCGTTTACTTTTCTTTGTAAATTTAGAGTGTCACTATGTTAGTGCTCTTAAAGAATTTAGTACCTACTGATCTTAACTTTTAATCATAAAAAATTCTGTTATACTCCAATATTGATTCTATTGATTTCAGGTCTATGTATTTCTTATTCATAGATCAAGTTGGCAAGCCCTAGATAAAAAAAAAACCAACCCGTTGTTTGAAATGACTCACAATAAGCAAGCGGACTGATTTTTTTATTGCATAAATGAATAGTACTCTTAAATATGAGTAACTTCTCAGAAGAAACCGTATATCAAAAGTCAATATTTTCAAAGGTACAGCGATTTGTATACAAAATTTCGCGAGTCTCGTTAAAACGCTCCATTCTAAACTTAACCTACAAGTGACGTCACTTGTAGGTTATGGTGTATGAAGTATACGGCCGCAGGAGTATATATTATGTAAATATCTCCGATATTTGTGCGTTTAAGTTCATACTTACCATAGGTAGGTAATTAATGTTTTTGTATATGATGTAAGTAAACTAATGATGTAGGTTTTTTTACCAATTTCGAAAAAAAAATTTTTTTTGGTACTTTTTAAATGTATTTTATTAGTAAACGTACACATAAAATAATATATTTTTTTTACATTTACCAAGTAGTAACGCCTCAATATTTCTGAATATATTAATGAAACTAAATATTTCAAATGTAGTCCGATCCCCTATTCCGAAACAATCACCAATAAAATCGATTGGAAAACTGATGATGACACTGAATAAACGTGTAATGATTACACTCATACATTTATTCAGTTAAGCAATTCAAGAATTTACCGTAACACATGTAGGCAATATTCACTGAAGATGTGTACCCGCATTTCGATTAGGGTGACTATACCGTATAGAGTTTCATTCGTATAATCTGCACGCTGTTTCATCGTTGTAGAATAACAGAATATAGTGCTATCAGTAAATATTTATGTATTATTTATTTACTATACAAATGTCTATATTAAATTGATATTTGACGATATAATGTTCGTCTCACGATTGGTTATAATATTTATAGCGTTTATTAAGATTATTCACGAGAAAGTATTTTTAGCGTTTTATACTTAAAGGGTAAAAACAGGACCATTTACCTACTGAGTCGTTTCTTGTTCGTTATTTATACTAGTGCTCGATATTAGTACTTACAGTTGTACGAAAATAATCTCTAAAACTAAATTTTCATATATTTCTGTAGCTTTATTTTTTGTTTTATGGCTATTTATTACTTAAAATATAAAATGCAATTGCTAACTGTGGTTATGTATGTATAAAACTGTTTATTATAAAAATAAACTCAATTTTATGAAGTATAGAGGTCGCTCTGTTGTCGAAATTCGATCATAATTTATATTTAAAATTTTAAGTTTCAACTTTTTAGTTCATTATAATATCACACAACTTTTTAATACACTTTTATACCTTTTCTACAGTAGAAAAGTGTTTAAAAACGTTGTGTGATATTATTATGAACATGAATTTCCACCAAGAACCACCAGTACACTCAATAAGTTATATAAATTTTTTAGGGTTCTTGTACCACTTAGGTATATATAATAGGATAAAATTATGTAATTATTGCCAATGGCATAAAAGACTGACAATTGTGACAAACCAACACCTGCTGTTATTAAATTTATGCTTACTATTCAAACGCATGGTAGTGTGAGGAATTTATGTAATTTTATTTTTTATTGATTGAATGTCTTTCCAAGCATTATTTAAACTTTTAATTGTACCTCACTTCATACTCCTCCGTTCGTACAATTCTCGTAAAACTCGTACTCATACTCAAAGTTATTTCTTCACGTATTATAATCTAGTACGTTCAAACACGTATTTCATGGTCACCGTAGCGCTAAAGCGCTCACCAAAGATCACCATCTCAAGTTGAATAACAGCGGGCTGCAAGGTTTCGTTACAAACACCAGCTAAACGTCTTATAACAGTTTTTTGTATAGTAAAGGATAGATATTGGTTTAGCTGCATTTTTATGGTATTGGAAATATCCTTAACTGGAATTTGGCAAAAAAAAGGCATAATTATTATTTCTCTATTGATTATAAAAATATTTTGATGACTGATTAGCTAGGTCATTAAAATATTTTTATGAATCATGTACTTAACGAATAAGTTCATAAAGTTTTACATATATAGCAAAAACTAAAACATCCTTCTTTTTTGATTGATCCTTATCTAGTACCTTTACACTTCGCAAGCGTTTTATATATTATGATGTTTTGGTATTCCCTGCACTGCTAACCGTATCAACCCTTAGCATTTTCCCCCATACATACATTTTCTGATTTACGAGGACGTGAGGGAATGAGAAAATACTTCCATATCAGCTGGAGGAAGACATCGTTTGCGATAAAAACAGGGTCACGGTTAATATTTTTTAAATGTCTTATTTTCTCTTAGAAAACAAATGTATCCTATTATTTTGTATCTTTTTCAAGTCAAGTAAATGATAGTAGTATATCACCAGAGGAATTACAAGCGCATTGCCGGTCATTTGAGTCCCATCCTACTACCACGAGTGAAGAAACGCCGGAGGCGCTGGTGTAGCGTGACGTCTCCGAAATATCAAATCACATTTTTTTTATAAAACTAGGGGGTAAACGAGTAAACGGATCACCTTAGGAAAGCGGTTACTATCGTCCTTGGACACCCGCAACATTAGAGTAGTTGCAAGTGCGTTGCAAGTTGCAATTGCTTATAAGATTTTGTGTGGAGTTTGTTTCCGAATGAAAATTAAATAATTTTGTGAATATTTTGCCATACTTTTCATTAATTATGGAAAATACGTCAATGTCTGTGGTCTAAAAGCGGAGCTGAGAAAAGGACATAGTCATTCGGAAACTTAATATGTCCTCCTTTTTTCCGAACAAAACTGGACTGCGCAACACTGCGGCATACTTATTGTCTACGTCGAGAAGCACAGTTTTTGATGAAATACACTAATAATTGCTTTGTTATAATAATATGCCGTATTTTTTTTTTTTTTGTAATTTTTTGTTATTGATAAAGATTGTTAACCTCGTGAACGTAAAAACAGACGACGCGGGCGCGCCCTCACGCCCTTTCCGCCTCCGTCTGTCATAGACAAGACGGAGGCATAGACATTATTTATATTTTTACAGTACCTACGGTTTTAAGGTTTTAAAAATTATTACGTGCGTAAAACATTTTGACAGCTATACCTCACTCTACAGTGGCGCCCACTGGCGAGCACGAAAACGGTAGCCCTCACAAACTCAGCGAAATACAATGCTAGGTATCCTTCACGCCAGTTCTCTGTAAGACCGTGATATTATGTTAATTTAGCGTCATGCACCTTCAGTTTATTTAGTTGTATCGTGTCAGTACTGTTAACAGAGAGTCCCGTGACACGTAACGGAAAGTTTTCAAAATAATATTATGTTATTTCAGCACTTTTGCTTTTAATGGTGATAATGGCGCACATTCAGTGTACATTTAGTTGCAGT
The DNA here is from genome assembly GCA_905404095.1 of Glaucopsyche alexis. Lineage (NCBI taxonomy): Eukaryota > Metazoa > Arthropoda > Insecta > Lepidoptera > Lycaenidae > Glaucopsyche > Glaucopsyche alexis. Next base: position 2,083,808 of record FR990044.1, on the reverse strand, counting down.
TTAAACTAGCTATTAGCCAAATAAACTTTAGCTTTTATTATCTTCAGCTCTTTGGGTTGCATTTAGACTATTTTAATAGAGCTTATTTCAGTATTCAACATTCGCAATTATAGCTCAACGTAAACCGCACCGGTGATGTATGTTGTGAGATCAGAGAGGCAATTTTAATCAAGTCCCGCTGAACTCCCGACACGCCAAAAACTCTCAAACGGTGTTTTTATGTACGTTAAACCAACGCGCTCTGATTGGTCAAAAGTCATAAAATCCTTTCATGGTAATATGTCGCTTCACTTTCAATCCGAACAAAATAAAATGAAGTCTACTTTTAATCCGAAAATTGAGGTTATGTTCACTGTTGAGATCAAATTTACTTTGGAGTAAATTTGATCTCAACAGTGAACGTAAACAAAACCGTATAATTAGATCAAATTAATATAATATGTATTTTTATTGCACGTTTATTAAGAGACATTGAAAATAGTTGCATTATAGAGTACTATTATTATTTTTGTTTACGATAAGATTAAACGAATCTACAGAGAGTGTGTACCACACCTACGATTATAGTGAACTCAATCTGCATGTTAATTATGTAGCGATAGAGTTAGCTCTGCAGGTCTAAATAGGCCGTTTTGGCAATTCATTTTCAATTCTTGTTATGAATTACTGTATGAAAGATGACAGCGATCGTAAAATGGCCACTTGAATTGCAATTCATAATATGATTTGGATACAATTCATATGCAGAAATTGGCTGAAATGCATTCATTTGACAGATTTACAAGCAGAATTGCTTTAGTGTCAAATAGCAACATTGCGATGATATTGCGCAAGTGGCCTTTTTAGACCCGCTGATCTTAAAGTAATTTTCATGGGTTATATCGTATACGACATCTCGCCCGGTTAAAATCTCGTCTAAGAACGAGATGTCCCTTTTGAAAAAGATTAAGGGAAGGTCTCACCTGAATGTACCGTTATGACTGGGTCAGTCATACCTCTGAAAAACAACTAGGAGTCAACTGGCCCACTGGGATAGATTATTATATCCATGTGTTTTTTATTATTCAAAAGCATGAGTTATGAATTATGATTGACCCAGTCATAAAAATACATTCGGTCGAGATATACCCTAACAATTTTTCAGTGGGGACATCCCACTCTTTAGCGAAATTTCAACCAGGTGAGATGTCGCCTAACCCATTTGTATAAGCTCGGCTACGAAATCATTCGAGCCTATAAAATCAATATACAGTATAATACAGCTGTAGCAGTGTATTAAATTACCAAGTAGGTACTATCAATCTCAATAACTAGTATTTCGTGTAGTGGGTCAGTTATTGATGAATGCGAGTGTGTTGAATGTGGCAGGTAGCTACTGTGCGTAAGATAAACCCTGAATAATATAATACCTATATACATATATACACAAACATCCTCCGTGGTCTAGTGGTTAGAGCATTGGCTCTCGACTCGGGGATTGTGGGTTCGATTCCCGCATTGGAACAACAAAAAATGTTGTTTCCAAGTTTGGTTAAGATAATTCAGGCTGATCACCTCATAGTTTGATAAGAAATACGATCCGTGCGTCGGATGGGCATGTAAAAAGTCTGTTCTGCGCCTGATCTCTCGTCAGTCGTGTCGGTTATCCGTCCCACTGGATTACGAGAGTAAAGGAAGAGAGAGTGCTCTTGGGTACTGCGCACTCACTTGGGCACTATAAAATTACTTCTTCGTAACTGGCCTGGTTTCAATGAAAACCGGCCACCGTCACCGATATCGGTGTGGGGAGTTATTATATATATTATTATATGTCACCGTAAAATTGTAAAAACCATAAGATTGTAAAATAACTAACGAGATTGTAAAAATATGTTCAATGATTCATAACTATATTATATTTATAATCTAACGAAAAAAATATTATTTTATTATAGGCAGGATATTCGCATCGGAGGTCTATAAACATTTTACAATCTAACGGTTTTTACAATTTAACGGTGACATATTATACACAACTCCTCCGACTTTTACGAAATTTTACAGGACATATTGTTACATTATGAGATGATATGAGAATAGGTTGTAGGTAAACTTTATTTTATACCCGAAAAAAAAATATTTTTATGATTTGGCATTAAATTTTATTCTTAATGTAACTTTAACTATATTATACAATTATTGTGAATAAGGCCAATAACAGTTGTTCACAATAATTATATTATTACAAAATACATAAGTATTAACCAAACATTGAAGTTTTTAAAAGTTAGTCCAATCAATTTAGGATACAAACCTAACGAATTATAATATGATATAAAGAACATATTTTTTTTTTTTTTACAGTAACCAAGTAGTAATGCCTCAATATTTCTGAAAATATTAATGAAACTAAATATTTCAAATGTAGTCCGATCCCCCATTGACAATATAATTTGATATGAAAAAGACTTGACATTTGAACTAATATTTCTAGAATGTTTATTTCGATGTCAACCCTAGGCTTACAGTTGACATTCGGCAGTGTTCGAGCTGTCATTTGTAGAGTCGCCCTTAGAGTATTTATACCTGTGTCCCCTCTGTGCCCTTAGTCATTTTAGTCATTTGCAGTTTGCGTAGTAACATTTGTTATCCAATACCGCTTTAGCAAATTAGTAAATATTAACAAATTGGTATTTAATATTTAGTAGATAACACTAACCAGTGAAACTTAAACCGTCGAATAAAACGAAACAGATTATACCTGGGAGCGCTAGATTTATGGTCTGATAAGCGACTAGGTGGAGCCTGCGGCGCCAATTTATTAACTAATTAGATATTGTTAGGTTTCACTAATTAGCTTAACAGCGAACACTTTATTACTAATACTGGAAACGCAGTAAACACAATAAACATAAATTATTATATTTGAAGCAGTAATATTACACCGGTCAACAAATTTTTTTTTTTTTTTTGCGCATGGGTTTAACTTGATTTATTCTGAATATATAAGCAAATATTTATTAAAAAGTGAGATTACAAATCGAAAATATTTGCTTTTTAAGAAGTTATAGCGATTTGACCATTTTATGATTTTTGCTTCCAGTTAAAGTCGGTCTTTGCGCTCTATTGTTGGCGAAAGAGAGGTATGGTATGAGGGTTGTCTTTCTCACATCCCTCCTTGTGTACGACGGTATGACCTCGCATATTATAAAGAAATAGCGTGTTTAATTTTTTTTTCGCTGTATTATCTTGTACAAAATGGCTTCGAGAAGTTAAAAGGAGACGGTGACTCGTTTTGCTATATTTGTGGTAGATTTTAATTATTAGTGAGAGAGAAAAAGTGTTATTTAACTACTGATTTAAAGATTTACGAGGCATAACAAGCTTACTTACATCTACCTGTTACAAATCAAGATCAAAAATGGGTTTATGAAATAAATGTATGAATAAAATAAAGAGATGATTAAGATTTTTTTCATCTTCGGCTACAGGGTGTCTCTAAAGAGGCAAATGTTCCATTATCATTTTGATAAGTTTAAAGATAATATGGGAGCTTATTCGGAAGAACAAGGGGAAGGATTTCATCGAGATATAGTTGGAATTTGAGAGACGTTCCCAAGGCCAGTATACATACTGAAAGCATGTTGAGGATTGAGGGACTATATTTGGTGGTTAATAAGATAACTTCTACTGAACATGACAGGAAAAGCAAAACTGTTAATTTTTAAACATTTTAACACTATTTTAAAACTTATTTTGTAACATTATATTATAAAATTGATGCTCAGTATCTCTTAATAAATCACCTCTATGTAAATTTTTCATGTATTTTCATTGATTTGAATTTTTCATTTTTTACACTTAAAAGCAAATACAGAACTATTTTTTGTTCTTATTATTATTTCTAGGTATAAAAGCAATAAAAATAATGTATGTATAACCCGTGCGCAAAAATGCTGTTGACTATTGTTATCTGTAAAGTTATAGTAAGTAGTATTTAGATTAACCAACTTTAGTTTTCAAGGAAACCCATGATCGTAGTATAATAATAATTATTTATCGTATAATTGTGTGTTTTAATCTGAACCGAGATGATGGTATTTTCCAATCTTTCATAACAATGCAAAACTCGGCTAAATTGGAATTTCCAAAATCAACTTCGCTGGTTATTATTAGCCAATAAAGCTATATAAAAGTTTTATTCAAACTCAATATTTACATTTTACGTAAGATCCGCGCTCGGGGGAGCGGTACCAGGGTCACAGTACAACGGACAAGTTTAAGGGTCAAAACATACTAGCGAAGAGTCGAAGCGCGATTTAGCTAAATTATTAAATTTAATATAGCAAACTCACCTTTCTGTCCACACCATAAATCATAATAACATATTTTCCTAATTTAACAAGAAGATGCACGAAGATGGTTTTTTTTTTCTCAGAAGGAATAAATGTGCTTTACGTAGTTGGCATAACAGAAAATCTTAGATACATAATAATATAAAGAGGAAAAGTTAGTTTGTAAGTTTGTTTGTTTGCATTGATAAGACTCCAAAACTACTAGTCCGATTTTGATGAAATTTTCCACGGATATAACGTAGATCACGGGGTGGAATATAGGCTACATTTTATCGCGGGAAAATGTATGGTTCCTGCGGGATGTACTGAATTTACTGCGCGTACGAAGTCGCGTAAAATATCTAGTCTATATTATATAATATTACGTTTTCAGGGCGTGCGCTAGTATGAATAACAGCTAAAACATAAGATCCGCGCCCGAGGTACCAGGGTCGCAGTACAACGGACAGGTTTAATTAGGGAAGGAGCTAATATCCAAGTTTTGATGAATGCGATTTCATGGTACAGTCCGCCTGCGGTTCCCGAGGAACATAATTTACAATTTTGATTTAAACCGTCGGTTTAGGGTGTACAATTAACAACGTTATAAATACAATTTAAAATTTATTCCGTAGTTTGAATACAGCGCATCTAATATCAGTTATTTGATATGATGAATAGTAAATTATAATAACTTAACTTTATATTCATTCATTATAATATTATTACTAAACGAATGAATTTTGTATCTTATGATATTGATGGGAAGAACACCTATTACCTAATATTATATTTTGACATAAAAAACATCTGTAAATTTGCTTCCATATAGGTGTCAATCAATGGCGAATGCTGGTTCTCCTTCATAGGGCCCTAGCCTGTATAATATACAGGGATTTGAATGAGGGTCTTCAAAAGGTAATCGGAAAGTATATTAATAGTAATATTAAGTAGCTGCCAAACCGTGGTAGCTACTTAATACCACTATACTTTTCTACTACACTATCATTTTGAGGTCACAAAACATTGTATTTTTCATACATCAGACTAATGATATAAAACTTAACATGTTCAGTTTTTTCTCCAAACCCCTAAGACTCTAAAAAGGTAATTGGATTGTTATCTTTTTTTTTATGTGAGTAAGCGACACTGTAGTAATGTTTTCATATTTCGCCGCTTTTACAAATACATTAACATTTTTGTAACTAAAATATGTTTTTCAGCATGTACTCGAATTTAAAAGGTTTGAAAAAAAGTTTTTATGTGGATAAATTAGGCCAGTAAAAGTATTACACACGTGCAGATTTGGTCCGGTACAAACCACGGGTTTGGTTGCCAACTTAGGAGTTTCTGCCTAAAATTTGGGAATAAATCCTCGAAAGAAGAGTTTTTAGGGTTATTTTTAGAGGTTTGTGTTTTCTTGTTTTTTAATTAAATTAAGCAATTAAACTGTTTTTTTATTTAATTTAATTTGAATAAATCAATCTGTAGAAAATTTTGGAAGGACAAAATAATATAACAGATTTTTTTTTATTATTCTTCTATCAGTTTATTTGTGCATTTGTGTTTCGAAAACCGTAATTCATTTAAATTTTCCTTTTTTGGTTTTTTCTTTACGTCACTCTCTTTACAAAATAGAAAACTTGAAATAATAGTATTATTTTCGAGTACGAGTTCCACCGTGGCAACAGTGCTGCAGAAACGGGTCGAAGGATTAATGATGTGTATGGCGGGGGTGTCGCAAAAGAAAACACAGTGTGTTTTTGCTTCCAAGGTTTTCGTTCTGTAAATTTCGACCTGCAGAACAAGCCCCGTGGACGGCAGAAGACCAAAGTTGATAACGAAGAATTGAAGGCTATTGTGGAAGTAGATCCATCGCAAATCACGACCAAGTTAACTGCAGGCTGCGGTATTAGTGACAAAACTGTTTTAATCCACTTGAAGAAAATTGGGAAGGTGAAAAAGCTTAAAAGGTCATCCTCATGAATTATTGAGTGCAGCAAGCCGACGACCGCGCGTCGACTGCTGTGTTACCTTACCCAACCGGCACAATAATGAAGGGATTTTTAATCGATTCATTCATTACCTGTGGTGAAAAGTAGATCGTGTACGATACTCGGAAACACTCATCGCAATGCCTGGCGAACTAGTCAAAGGCTGCCCCAAGCGAAAATTGACTCAAAAAAGTTACTTGCGAGCGTTTGGTGGACTAGTGCCGGTGTCGTTCACTACAGCTTTCTTAAATCTGGCCAGACGATTATGGCAGATGTCTATTGCCAGCAACTGCAAATCATAATGAAAAAACTAGCTGCTAAACAACCGAGGTTAGTCATTCGCTCTAGGCCACTGCTGCTTCAGGACAACGCTAGACCATACACTTCACAACAGACGGATACAAAATTAGAGGAGCTTCAATTGGAATGTCTGACATCCACCGTACTTCCTGGATCTTGCTCCAACAGATTACCATTTTTTCGAAATTTGGATAACTTCTTGTAAAGGAAAAAATTCAACTCCGATGGGGCAGTCCAAAGCGCCTTCAAAGATTTTATTGATTCCTGTCCGATTTCCAAATGGTTTTTTACGTAAATGAACTACCTGTGAGATAGCAAAAGTAATGGTTATATACTTTGCTTAAATAAATATATTATGTTTTTAAAAATCGATTTTATATTCCTCATTTACAAAATCGGGTGGGAAACACCTAGAAGTTAATAAATTCAAATCAAGAGAGAGAATTATTATATATTTTAAGCTAGGTACAATAAAATCGATTATAAGGAATAGTACCGGGAGATTATCAGACGTAAAGTCTGATAATAAACGAATACAGCCGCCTGAGAATTTACGAGTGAGTTATTAATAATAATTCCACGTAGAATAGAATATGATGGTCAAGTAAATTTTGACGTTTATGTAAATAAGTTTAATGTTACATCAATTTTCAACCGACTTCCAAAACACAGGAGGAGGTTCTCAATTCGTGTGTATGTTTTTATTTTAATTTTTTTGTATGTATGTTACGCAATTACTCCGCCGTTTGTGGACCGATTTTCGAAATTCTTATTTTATTTTGAAGAGTTGACTTCCGTATTGGTCCCATTGTCACCAAATGGTAGTTCTGGTGATGGGATCCATGAGGAATCGAGAGAAGTCCTCAAAATTTATAGGGATACATATAGTGATTTTGACTTTTGTTGAAGTAACTCTAGCATATGCTTCCAAAAAACGAAATGTTGTGCCAAGGTCTACCCTGGATCCAAACGCATTGAACGGTACTCCTCAGTCTTTAAAGATACACGTTTGGGAATTTTAGGATCATTAATAAAACTGCAAGCATATGTCACTTCTAAATAATCATCATCACCACCACCACCACCATCATCACACTACACATTGTATGTTGATATATACGTATTTCCAATTCTATTTTAGACCGGTATCGATTTCTTTGAACATTCACAGTTACCAAAAAGTGAAATTTTGTACCTAGGTGTTTCCTAGATCCAAAAGGACTGAACAGAACTCCTCAATATTTAAAGATACACGTTTAGAATTTTCAGCATTCTTTAAAAAACTGCAAGTAAATGTCGCAATTAAATAATCATCATCATCACCACCATCATTACACCATACATCATACATTTCTCGTAGCCTTTTACCCCTATATAGATTTTTTGAACGTTCACAGTTACCAAAAAGTGAAATATTGTGCCAAGGTACCATGGATCCAAAAGGACTGAACAGAACTCCTCAGTATTTACAGATACACGTTTCTAAATTTCGTCATTGTTTTAAGAACCGTAAGCATATTATTATGTTACTATTAAGCAATCATTATCACTACCACCATCATTACACCATACATAGATAATAATAATAATATGATGAAATAGGTATTTCTCTTAGTTTTTTATTCGATTTCTTTGAACATTTGCTAGTCCCGTCATCATAAATCATTAGGTATATATTATGTGTCAACTATTACATCATTTCCGCCGACATCTTCATTTTTAGGTACCTAACCTAAGCATAATATGGTACCAAAAAGGGACATTATATCAAGGTATAACCCTGGTTTCAAAAGCAATAAATGGAACTCGTCAGTCCGTTTGTAAATTTTGGAATTGTTTAAAGAACTGTTGTAAAGATGTATGCGAAAGATCTGCTATGTCAGAGAGTCTTCTTCCAAAACTAGGTCTTAACCCTGATAAATCACACATTTTTAAGATTTTATGTTTTTCTTTCTTTTTACAATAATACTTTATTCAAAAATTTCGACATTATTAATGGCAGCTGGATGGTAAATTAGTAATTTGTTCGTTGTTTACGACGGGTTCGAATCCCCGTCAGATAATTATTTTTGTGAATTTTTTTTATTTCTTTTCTTTCCTATTTTTCAATATTTACTCGTATCATCCTACTTAAACTCTGAGCAAAGCTCGATCTTCCACTAAAAAGAAAAAAAAAAATAAATATTTAAAAAAATATATAAACCGACTTCCAAGTAAAAGCAATAATGATCGTAGAAATCACTTAAAAGTATAAAATAATTCTTACTGTCGAATAGTTCCGCTTTAAATTCTACTAAAATTTAACTATTTCTCTATCTACTCAATTTTCTTATTTTTGAAGTCGGTACCAGCCCAAACAATTGTATCTATAAACCCTTTAATTAAAAAAAATCATCAACTTTAACACAACTACGTCTATACTCCATATACATACAATCAATATTTTAAAGAACTTCCGTTCAAATTGGCTGGTACCGACTTCAAAAATAAGAAAATTGAGTAGATAGAGAAATAGTTAAATTTTAGTAGAATTTAAAGGGGAACTATTCGACACTAAGAATTATTTTATACTTTTAAGTGATTTCTACGATCATTATTGCTTTTACTTGGAAGTCGGTTTATATATTTTTTTAAATATTAATTTATCGTGTAATATTCTCATCAAAATGCATGTCGTCTAGTTCCAAAATGTTTAATGCTATTATTTTACATGAATATAAACTAGAAATTATAAAATATATTTTCATATAAATAGATGTCATGTTTTTACATTTATCGACATTGCTAGCTTTTGCCCGCAGGTTCGCCTGCTTAAATACAGTTTTCCACTGAAACACTAGTGTACACCGTAGCATATGTGTTAACCGTAGCTAAAACTACTGCCATACCAAATTTCATCAAAACCCATAAGAAGTTATTGCGTGAGAGAGTAATAAACATTCCACATCCACCCACTCTTACTAATTATTACCATACATAAAATCTTTCACGTTTATAATTAGTAAGAAAGTAGGTAAGGATAATTTTCACACACTAAAAAATTATGTTTATTCTAAAATTTGATTCTAAGTAATACTTTCTAGTGTCCAACTGCTCATAACCAAAATAAGTTTTTTCTTGCTTATTATAATGATTTTTCTTAAGTTTAATTTTGTATTACAATATTAGTTTAGGTAGTACGTCGTACGTACTCTAACTCGTTTACTAAGATAGTGAATTCCTATTCATAATTAAATTAACAAGTCCCTGTTCAAGTGACTTGAAAAAATATTCCGCGAGTATAATGAGCTGAGAGTTTAAGTTAATATTTATACACGAGCAATAGTTTCAAGAAAAGTTCAGTTTGCTTAACTTTTACGTGCTAAGAGTCAAATGAATTATGAATAAAGGTGCTAGTTTGTAACTTAAAAATACTTAGTTAAAGCTTAAGATTTAATGTGGGAGAAAAAAATTATTATATTATCATTGAGTATATTCGAGCGCTGACGCGCTCATACAGTAAGCATTTATAATTTTACACTGATGGGAAAGAAAATGGTTATCGGTTTACGGACGATAATATTTTAAAATATCATAACTTCAGTACAAGCCGAAGGCTTTAGCCGATCGTGCCTCTCTATTGTTCCGCGCTCTCGCTTACACGCTCAGCTCAAGCGGCACGTGACAGTCAGGCGGAATATGACAATTGTTTGTGCGTGCAGCTGGCGTTCGTCGATTTATAAGACGTTATCACGTCAAAAAATTTAAACATGAACGAATGTATCATTTCATTTCTTTATTTTGCACGGTTAATAAGTGACATTTTAATATTTGGAAACATTATGTAGATATTATTGTATACTTTGTTTTAATATGATCTGAACTGAACGGAATATACGTATAGGTTCCTATAATATATAAGAAGGATAAGGCTGTAGTTCTACACACTATCTTACTAAACGAACTACAGGCTAGCAGATATTAGATTTTGGTCTCCTCAACATTGACCTCAAAAAACCCTATCACACCATTACTTCCATTTGATATCATTTGATTTGATATTGTAGGGGTGCATTAAAAATAACTTGTCGGCCATCTTGGATGTTCCACTTCTAATTCCATAGAATGATGTCACATAGCTAACTATGCATTGTCATCCAATCTAAACGTGTATACAAAATTTCAGCTCAATTGGTTGAAGATATCTGCTTCAAATTTGAGTTACAAAATTCCACCCGAACAAAATACATACATTGCAAGCAATAAAAGCTTTTTAAAATTGGTAGTTCGCTCAAAAACTAAGCTTTTCCTTTATTTGAGGGTCAAACCTGTGCCCTTTCTAGTGCAACTAAACTAATGGGCTACAACAACATTGATATCATTATTAATGATTTTGTATTTAAAGTTAATTGATAGCGAATCAAAACATCTGCAGCTTCAGAGTGCTCTGTAAAGGGAGGGCTGTCAAAATGTGATTAATTTGATATTCTGAAATGCCTCCAGATATTTCAAGCGAAATATCCATTGAAAGCTAAATATCACTTGAAACATTTCATTTGAAAACATACTATACTTTTGTAAAAACAGGCTGAAGTGGGTAGAAATGAAAACTTTAACGTCAATTATGTGTACCTAAGTGTATGAATTTAAAATCATGTCGATGTTGAAAGTATTGAAGCATTATTTAAGATAGTGAAAAAAAGGAGTAAACAAAAGTTTTATATCCGTAAATTTCATACGCCGCCGCGGCAACGGAAACGCCGATCCGGAAGCATATGGTGGAAAAACGTAAAGCGTTTTAGTTGTGAGATAAAATGTTTGCCACAATATACCTAAAAAGTCGAGATTTTTCTATGGAACGCATTCAATGAATTCAAGTAGTATTTCAAAGACTGATACTGTTATATTCGATTTGGGTAAAACGTGAACGTTTGTAATTGTATATCCTCATTTGTGGAGTTTTTGAGGTGAAGAGTAAGATTTCATGGATGCTTAAGTACACAAAGAACTTGTGTTACGGGGACCAGATAACGGGAGGTATTTTATCCTATAAGGGTTCCTTTTTTTCCTTTTGACGTAAACCCTACATACTAATATACATAATTGTATTTACGATTATTATTATAATAATATACAATATACACATACAACTTTTGTTCCTTCGGCTGAATTCGCATCCGAAACCCCCTCTTGTTGAACGTAGGTATTATTATAGGTCTATGACACGTAATGTCACTACAGAAATGTTGTGAAGAGCTATAGAGCTCTGTATTATATTGACGTGAATATAGATGTTTACAAGTCAACTTGGTGTTTTCACTGGGATTGAGCACCACTGCCCTCAACCACTGAGCCACAGAGATCATCGAAGATGAAAATCAATTTAGGAAATCATTCTTAAACTTTCAAACCACTTTTTTATTATGAATAATTTGGCCCCTTTTTTTAAATAATATTAATATCATAGTGACATTTCTACAAAATCTACAGTAGATTCAGGAAACATAATCACCATTATACTACGGTCGTAGGTTACTTAGACAACGTTACCCACTATAAAGTGTTGCAATGGCTTTCCGATACCAGGGTTCCGTACGATTACCGGGTTATTCATCGGGTCACTATACTGTAGTCATAGTTACATAATAGAGTCAAGTTGAATTTGCTAGTTTAAGCCGTACAAGTAAGCCATTCAATACTTGATTAATCTAGAGGTAAACTATAATATCTGTAAATAAATAATATAAGGAAGTTAGTGAAACATACGTACATAATATTATGTCAATGGATAATGGGATTTGTCATGGGATACTCTTCCCAACTTACCTGTCCGGTAGTTGTGGTGTAGTATACGGGTATGCGACCCCGGCTTCCCTAGCTATTACTGTCCTATTCCTTGCCCTCCTGGGCGGTAATATCCTACATTCCCTATTTCCCACTCTAACTTACCAATCTTCCTTTCCACACCGCCTATCCTTCCCTTTCCCTATTCCTACCTTCTCCACCAATCCGTGGAAACGCAATGGATAATCAAAAATAATTTAACTATCCAAAATGGCGGCGATGTGGTTCGCCACCCATCACGTCTCGTTTCTCGCGAAGGCGAAAAGCGGACCATGGAGAGACGCCTGGCTACGTTGAATGTAAGAGGAGGAATGGATGGTAAGAATGAAAGTGGACGAAGCGAAAGAAGTATGTAAGGATCGTAGCAAGTGGAAAGAAGTGGTCTCTGCCTACCCCTACGGGAAAGAGGCGGTCCTGCCTACCCCTACGGGAAAAAGGCATGATTATATGTATGTATGATAATGGGAACACGGCTTAAGCATCAATTTTGACAATTGTACGCATGATTTACTGACTTCTTAACGCGAATAGACTATATTTCTGAAGATTATTGTTATGCTTTTACGGCATACAAATAAAATGTCACGCCAAAATAGGAAACTTTGAGAGTATTGTCTATTTAACCCTTGGCATGCCTGGTAGGGTCTGTCAGACCCACACCAACGCGTGGTCCGTTGTAGTTCCTTCAACTTTGAATTGTGCACCTCACCGTTCTCAGTAGCTTACTGTTACTAACCGCGGAATTTTTACCGCCCGCTTCCCCGGTTTGCAGCTGGGAGCGTAGAAAAACGTGCGTAAAGTGCACGCGGGTCCCATAGACCCTACCAGGCATACGACGTGACATTATTATGTAAGTATTAATTTTTTTTTTTTACTTATAATAATTGGTATTTATGTGTTAAAAGGTTGTAGTTTTTACATATTTCAGATTCAACATGAATAAACGTTTGCCAGACGAGGACATAGGCAGATTTTTATTACAAGAGTTGAATGAGGTGGATGAAATTGTATTTAACTCAAGTGGAGAGAGTTTGACATTGCTCTGAAAAATGATGAAAATCTGATTCTGAGGTGGAACATAATGATAAGATCGCAAAACCCAGTACATTTCTGAGACTTGTAGGTACTAGCCATATTTATCTTGACCATTCAATTTTTCAATATGCAAAGTGCTATCAAACTAAAGCCCTAGAAGATAATAATGCAAGTGGTGCAGACTAATATTTTGTTTGCTACGTTTAAGTATATATAAGTGCCTTACACTTTATGGAAATCTGATAAAGATCTCTTTATTTTTAATACTTATTATTATGTTACCAAAGTTATAATGTCTAATTTTTGTTTCAAAATATGATTGTTGTTTAATTTTAAAAAAATATATAAAGTTGGTTAATTCCTAATATGATTTGATTTATTATCGCTTGTTTTCCTTTTTAAGCATCTTTTTTAACGCATTAAATCACTTTACATAATACAATTTACATTAAAATAATCAATTTGAAAATCTGGGTCTGACAGACCCACCAGGCATGACGTGTAACTTTTGACCACCAGGCATTCCAAGGGTTAAAAACAAGTAGCTAAAAGGCAGCCTGTACATAGGTAGGTATGTAGACTTATACACAAAACTGCGATTATACGTCATTGCATTGCAAAAATGACTTCACACAGGAATAAAGTCATCACGCTTATTACATGCGGGTTTTAAAATTCGTGACATAATTTTGACTTGACAAGGACCGTCGTGCTACCAAGTGCCTGCTGATAGAAAAAGAATTGGCCGTTTTTGATACCACTTACGCCACCAGATGACGCTTTGTGTGCATTGGGTCTGCCCCTAACGGCAGAAAAAATATCAAAATCCCTCATTATAGTTGTGCGTTGTAGTTTTGTGTATAAACCCTTAATGATAGATGATCTTCTCTCAAAAAATCCCAATGTTTTTTACAGTTAATATAAATATTTCTGATTTTTTAAAACAATAATATATCAATACAATTTGCTCTAGTTGCTCTAGTTGCTCTAGTTTATTTGAAACTAGCTGTTACCCGCGGCTCCGCCCACGTAAATACAGTATCCCTCGGGAACACTATATTTTTTCGGGATGAAAAGCCTATGCTTTAATCCAGAGCCCAAACTACTACCATACCAATTTTCATAAAAATACGCTCAATAGCTTTTGCGTGAAAGGGGAACAAACATCCATCCATCCATACATCCTCACAAACTTTCACATTTATAATATTAGTAGGATATATTTTCTTTATTTTATCTTCTTGTTGAAATATATTTTAGAGAACGTTCAATCTGAAAGTTATTCCACGTGTAGGATTGAAATATGATTCCCTAGCGCCCTGTCAAGGTTTGTCACGTGGTGACAAAATTTGACACCGTCGGTGTGAAAACTTACCTACCCTAGGTATGTTATACGCGTAGGTATACAGTGGCTGATAAATCCGGTGAACCACTTTTAAACCTTATTACCATAGTAGTAAGATCAAAACGTATACAGGATTTGTCGACGACTGTACAACGACCACCTCATAATCATAGAATTATCTATACTAATAATAAGGAGGAAAAGTTTGTTTGTTTATTTGCATTGAAATTGCTCCGAAACTACTGGACCGATCTTGATGATATTTGGCACAGATGTAGAGTAGACCACGGGGAAAAAATGTACGGTTACTGCGAAATTAACTTTTGCGCGCACGGGTCGCGGGCAACATCTGGTACCCTATAAATCGCGGAACATTACTAAATAATATTTCCTTTGTTTATTATTCTATCATCATCAGTATCAATGAAAATCTGGGGCAAGAGAATCAACTTGTTTCTATTATTATCAGTACCAACGAAAACCTAATACTGGGGAAAGAGTATCTTGTAAGCAGTTGTTCCAAATATTTTCTAATTTTGCCTTGCCTTTATCTACCTATTGGCATCAGAAATCTAATCACATTATAGTCAAGTAGAAACAGGAAATTGAAATACTAAATTGCTATTACATAGACACATTCAAATAAATTAATACCTAAGTTACATTATGTATCGCCTAAGTTCTATTAAATTGTATATGTATACAATTTAATAGAACTTAGGCGATACATAATGTAATATTATTATAGTTACTCCATTATTATTAACATACAAAGGCGACTGTGGTAAATTATTTCCAGTCCATTTCTACAGACACTAGTTAGCACATTCAGGTACAATGTAATACATTACTTCCACGTCACTGAACATAGGTTTCTTGTGGGAGTTGTGGAAGAAGTGAATAACTAGCACATCTTAGTCGTTACCGAGAGAAAATAATGTCGTACGTTTGCTATTCCAAAATAGAGCTACCCAACTTAGAGCAATTTTTAACATACAATTATGATTAAAGGTGATGTCGAGGCAGAGACTTAAATGGCCCCACTTTTTGGGATCTATGGGGCCATTTTGACATTTGAGCTATGGTAAAATCAAGATGGCTGACATTTGAAGTATGGTGAAATTTTGTATGATTTGTTCTGTCAAATGTACGTCATAGCCCAGTTTTGAAATATTTTATTAAGATCCTTTTTAAGGAAAAGTAGACCAAACCATTACTTTTTTATCTTTTACTATTTAACTTTAATTTTTTTCATACATTATACATGAAGTCCAGAGTTAAAAAAGTATTTTACGTCATTTTTTATGCTGTTTTAAATTCTTGTCTATTTTTGTTTTGTAAGTCACTCCGAAAAGTCGAATAAAAATTAAATTCAACACAACAATTTACTTTCTAAGCAGAAGGAAAGAAAATTACATTTAAATAAAATTCTTTCAACTTAAGCTTGTTACACAATGGGCTTTCAGCCGTTGCATATTCAAGGGCCTTCTACAGGAGGTACTTTAAAGTATAAACAGCGATTCAAGCAGAAAAAAAAAAACTTATTTCTAAATCATTCACATACTAGAAATTTTAATTTTCTTTCTAGTAGGTTTTTAAATTATAAGCAGTGATATCTGGTTTTATTATCACTGCTCAAAATTTAAAAACCTACTTTAAATTTTTAATTAATTATTTTTCAATCCCCACATAGCTACAAGAGATTTCATTCTTATTTCTAGCATCTTTAACTGAGAGCGCTAGCGGAACCAGAAGCTGTACTCTGATTTAATTAAATACTATAGTTTTAATGAGTAACTTAAATATCAGAAAAAACCATTGTCCCTAATCACAGACTTTTTCGTCTGAAAGAGAAAAAAGTAAAATATGCCTAGTCATTTAATGGCTTAGATCATATTTTATAAATCAGAGTACAATTAAGATCTTGTCCAGTAAGGGCAAATTACGCCCATAATTCGCGGCGAATACGCGTGTAGCATCTGGACGCAATGTATAATGGCATAGTTACGTTAAGATATTTTTTTTCACGGCGTTAGAGTTGATCTGTTTGACACAAATAATATAGGTATTTAAGACCATAAGGTTTTCGCTCTGTCTTTTCTCTCCAAGTGTAGTGTGTCCTCGGCATTGATTTCAATTTTCATACAATCGCCGCGCAGAGAGAGGCAAAACTGCGGCCGATTTAAATTTCTTCTTTGCAACGTTAATTTAATTTATAAATTCAAATATTTTTTAAACAATTTAAATAAATAGGTATGTAAAATGTAAACATGAAATAATAATATTATTATTTTATTGAGTAATGCATAGTTCATAATAATTATACGAGTATCAATTACTAAAAATGAAGCGACGATCAGGTACACCTATGCAATTGCTCGTATTATAAATATACAATTTTCTCGTCTTAATGCTAAAAGGTGGCCTAGCGCGAGTTTCTCACCGAGCTAGTTCCAGAACCGATTCAGGTCATAAAGTAAGACAAAGTGTTAGCAACTAATCTATTTAGAAACAAAATATTTTAAGTAGCCTCCGTGGTCTAATGGTTAGAGCATTGGCTCTCGACTCGGAGGTCGTGGGTCCGATTCTCGCATTGGACCAACAAAAAATGTTGTTTCCAAGTTTGGTTAGGACAATGCAGGCTGATCACCTCACACCTGATTGTCTGACAAAAAAGATGATCCATGCGTCGGATGGGCATGTAAAAAGTCGGACCTGCGCCTGATCTCTCATCAGTCGTGTCGGTTATCCGTCCCACTGGATTATGAGAGTAAAGGAAGAGAGAGTGCTCTTGTGTACTGCGCACACACTTGAGCAGTATAAAAATTACTCCTTCGTAGCTACCAGGTTTCAATGAAACCGGCTATTGTCACCGAGATCGGTGTGGGGGTTATTATTGGGTATTATTATTTTAAGTACCTAACTTGAATGATGGAATTCCATCGGTTCAAGTTTATCATTGTCAAACGAGTTACATCAACAACGGGCGGCAAGCGGCGGCGCAAATTGAGCAGAATCGTGTATTCGAGTCGAGCCTGTAATATAAAAATGTTGTGAAAATATTCTATACGTCATTTAAAATGCTTCATCCTCAATGACATGTGACGGATCAACGCACTGCCTAAACCACCAATCGTAGAGACCTGAAACTTGGAGGGTGATGTTTTTGTATCACGGCATCAAATAAGCAAGGATTCTTCAAGGACCCATAAGGGAGTGAAAAAGGGGGCAAAATTTATATGTGATAACGTGATTATTTGGTCCAATATACCTACTTAAAATTTTGCATAAACGTTCTTTATCAGAATGATGAAAGTAGCTTTTCGTATTTTATTGAAATTCATTCCTTAACGGGGTTAAAAATAGGTTGGAATTTATGAAAAATCCTATCAGAACCATTTTTGACTTGAACACGGACGAAATTGCAGGCAAAACCATCTAGTTTTTTAGCCTAGAATTATGTATAAATACTCTGTTTAAACCGAATTTGTCGAAACGTATACAAAGCGATTAAATTCTGTCAAATTAGTATATAATTTGTATTGCACGTGAAATAGGTGACATTTGAAATGGTAGCATTACAGTGTGCTATTATCTCGTCGTTAACGTTTATATGAAATTGGACCTGAACGAAATATACTTGAGTGATTTATATTTTATAATGTTAGAATTTCATCGTCTCTAGTTTATTATTGTCAAACAGCAAGTTGCATCAATAACGAGCGGTAAGCGGTGGCGCAAATTGAATTGGCCAGCACTGAACTGTGTATTTGGGTCGAACCAATAATATATAACAATCTATAACGCTACCAAATTTCAACTAATTATATTATTCATAATCACAATAGTTAGAAGGACTGAAAGACAGGCAGACAGACGGACAGGCAGTCCGACAGATATACAGGTAGACAGACGGACGAACAGAGCGAATCAATAAAACCCACTTCACACTTTGCACTGTACGGCCCGTTTCAATTACCTATCTACCAATAACTGTTTGTTAAAAACGTCATTGTGTAAGAAACCGGCAAATTATTGAATGACGACGTTTTTAACAAATAGTTATTGGTAGATAGGTAATTGAAACGGGCCGTTATTCAAGCTCGGCATTGCGAAAAGTCCGCGAACGCAGTGTTGAGCCAATTTTTTCACGTTGTGATGTGATGTGAAACATCAATTTCGCGGACCTTTCGCAGTGTCGTGCGCATTTGCGCAATTTACGCGCGTGTGGAGCGGGCTTGAGGGTTTACTACGTGGTTACTACGGAACGCTGAAAATGTCTTGTGAAAATTATGGTGATACAGATACTATCCGTTTATCCATAACTTTTATCACATAAATAAAAGAGCTTGTTACCTTTCTGAAGGATGTTAAAATTGTTTTTAATAAAAGCTGCTGGTCAGTCATTTAGTTCACTTTAAGTTCTGCAGTTCGGGCTACCTATGTGGTCATTTCGTATACCTACTTGTATGGGACTGTATTTTTCCACTAGGTTTTCACCGCCGGCTCTGATCAGACTCGAAGATAGTAAGGTTACACCGATTCGGGCAGAGCTGGGGCGTATAAAAAATAACACTGATTTGAGGAGAACATTTAGCACGATAAGTCGTTAGCTTACCTGGCTCAGGGCAATGCCGTATAGGGAGCACAAATGTACTCTTTTAACTTTCATATTAGCTATCTCTCTCTTTTTTCTCTATACGGCTATTTTTCCGTAATTTTCCCTAATTTCCCTTTATTTCCCCTGAGCCAGGATAAGTGAAACGCATAACGTGAAATCCTTTATTTACCATAAAACAATACATAATCACACAGTTTACATATATACTTAGTAATACACAACTTAAAGTTACAAGTATAAGAAAACCATATATTTTTCACCATTATAATCTAATTTTCTCTAAAACCATTTAAATTTCTATTTACCTAAACGTTATTTACTTTAGCCACTAATTTTTTGCTTGGAAAATTAGTGTTGTACATAGGTACAACACTAATTTTCCAAGCGAAATAAGCTACGGTTAAGAAATTATAACGAAAATAAACTCGTGACTTTAAAACAATTATTTAACACTATTTTAATGAATTTAACACTTATATACATCACTTATATTCACTATTTTCACTCTTAAGAGTTTATGTACTATTTACTCACAGTTTTTAGAAACGTTTTAGAGCACTGATAAGCGTTCATTGTCTTTAAATTCACTTTTGTTGAGGCGAGGCCGCTGTCCTTAACACTACTGATAACAGTCGTTAGCAAAATAAGTGTTTCTGGGATTTATTTTCCGTTAAGTTTATTGGAAATTTGAATTTGAACGAAAATATGGGGGCACAAAAAGCCGCGAGCAAACAGTAAAGGTAATAATAATACCGCCTAAAGACTTGGTGAGACCGCTACCGCGTTCTCAAATGTTTCTATTTTGAGATCAAAATTATCTATAGGATTTAGTGATTAATAATGTCAATAAAAATGTTGAGTAAAATAGGTTTAGGCTTTTTATAATTACGGCGAAATTTTTCATCCCTCCATACTTGTTTACATCTGAACCAATTAGGAAAGTTTAGAGGAAACATCCTTTTAAAACAAAATCCTAAGCAAATTTTATAATTACACCGATTTTGCAAACTTTTATTTTATCTGTAGGACCAAAACGGGCACATTAAGGGCCGAAACACATAACTGCGTTGCGGCACCGCATTGTTTAACATAGACGTATATAAAAGACGAGGCATGTTGAGGCAAAAACTGTCTTCACTTAAACGGCCCCACTTTTGGAGTTTTTGGGACCCTTTTGACATATTTTATGTATGGTGAAATCAAGGTAGCTGACATTTGAGGTATGGTGAAAACCATGGAACCAAAATGGCGTAACTTTTCTTGTATGAAGATTTGTTCTTTGTCATAAGCACTTACGGATTGTATCGCGGTGCACTTTATTTCCCGACGTTTCGTCTACTTTTCAGCAGCCGTGGTCACGGGAAGATTGAGATGTCAGTTGTCTTATTTGTTGAAGTTGTTCAAACTACCCAAATAATCTTCAAATTCAAATTAAAAAATTTTGTATTCAAAGTTGTTATTTTTATACACGTTTTGAACGTCGATGTACATGATACCTACCACCGGTTCGGGAACTAACCCGGCGAGAAGAACTGGCGTACGAAACTCGCACGGGGCCACCTTTTACCAAAAAGATGGAACATTTTTCTTTTAAAATAAAAAAAAGGCATCAATGTCAGGACTAAAACTACATAAAAAGATTACAATAGTAAACAGAAGTAGCCTTGCAGGTGGCCATCCTATTCCCTCGGTGTGCAATCGTCAATAAAATGATTGACCCTATAATAATATAAGGTTTAGCACACAAACGTTCTTTAACTACATTTTTAAATTTATTAATAGACAGACTTTGAACGTTTTCTGGGATTCTGTTGTATATGCGTATACACTGACCTTTATAAGATTTACTTACTTTACTCAGTCTGATTACCGGTATATCTAGTTTGTGTTTATTTCTAGTGTTTATTGCTTTTCGTATTTAACATAGATATTTAAATTTTTTAATGGCATTCCTTTGCCAGTATTTGTGGCTTATCAAATATTAAGTGTGTGTTTGTAAATTGCAGATTTATTGTTGCGACGGTGTTTGATATCTGCGATGCGTTCCTTAACGCGGGTTTTAATAGATCATTTAAATTGTCCTATATAGGAGACACCGCAGTCGAGTTTGTAGACTCCTGCATCTTGAAGAGGAATGTTACATTTCTCTGCGGCGGCTTGAAATATGTTTTTTAGAGGCTTTCCTTAGAATATAGCCAACTTTATCAGTGACTTCTTTCATGAACGGTAGAACTGCAGGTATTCGTTCGACGGTAGCTGGTTTCACTCGGTCACGCCTGTCAATGTCAATGCAGGCCTGAGAGTTGAAGCTTATTGTTACGTAGAACTTGTATGATATGATGAAGCTCGATATTCACAGATTCTTCGTGCTCTTCGAAATAAAGTTTTGCCAACAGTAGATATCTGTGAAGGATGGTGGTGGGACTCACCATTTAAATATCTATTAGAATGTGTAGGTTTGCGATACACAATGTGACCTAAGGTGTCATTGGGATTCCTTATTACTAATACGTCCAAGAAACTACTGCTGCTGGAAAGTAGCCGAAACGTCGGGAGTAAGGAAAGCGCACCGCGACACAATCCGTAAGTGCTTAAATAATTAACAATATTCGCATAAACATAAGAATTCAATAATATATTTTCAGTCAAATGTACGTCATAGCCTATCTTTAGTTTTGAAATATTTGGTGTTTAAACTAATAAGCAAGTACCCCTTACCAAATATTATCTACCAAATATAACCAAATATCATACCCCTCTACCCTCGCAATTTTCGTATAAATAGGTATACTGGAAGTTTTTGCTTTTCGTATTAACATATTTTATGAAATGGAAAAATAGAGTAGTGGAGAAAATCAATGAATTGTTAATCATATTTACCTATAATATGAGAATTAATTGAAATGAGTTGAAATATTACAGTAGCTACAGCTTTTTTAATCATTAGTCGCCTTGGGTACCGTACCGTAGTAAAATTTCCAATGTCCTTTACCTAGGGTATAAAGTTACAAAAGGAAGTCAAACTTGCTATTAGAGGAAGAAGAGTGTGTTTTGAGAAATCAGGTAAATGAATCTGAAATCATTTCGCATACTGTCCGAATACTTCCTACTCTACTGTCCTTATAATTAATTACAATATACCAGCGAGACTTGAGTCCGGCCCTCGCCAACGCCGGTCTTCCACATAGCAACGGACTCCCCAGCATACGAACTCACAGCAGGTATATATACCGAGTGTGTGAAAAACTTCGATAGCGCGATTCAGGTTCTGGGCTCCGGTTGGTGCGCACGAGCGGAACCGTCATGTCTCAGCGAACCCGGCAAAAACTGTGAGAAGCAATTAGAACTAATGACGGCATCGAGCACACGCGATGCACGTATACAATCACTTTTTTGTGTAAATAGATTTATATTTATTTCTTGCTCATAAAAGACTGGATGTTAACCGCTACTTAGGTCAAACTTAATAACTTTTGTCAAAGTAATGTGTATTATAGTGCGATTCAAATGAGAATAGGATAGAGTCGGCGCCATATTGTTTCGAATTTAGACTGTTATGATAGTTAAATTTATGTTTAGATAATTGATTACTATTTAACGTTTCTATTTAAATTCGATGCAAGACTATAAATAAATATTTATATCGACGGGTGAAAGCGGAAGTGGCGTATCTCGAAAAACCCAACTTTACAGTAGAGTCAAAAAACTTTTTAAAAAATTCATAACTTCTACATTTATAAAGATAGAACGTTAAAATTTGGAACGTTTATATATTAATGTATGGCCTATACGATGAGTTTGTTCAAATTGTTCTAAAGTTGATATTTCATTGATTTTTAACAAGTTACGACAATCGATATTTCTATTTTATGCAGCAGAATTGTCGTATCTCTGAGAGGAAATGTATAGATAACTTAAAAAAGCATATTTTTTTGAGTGACGGATCTGTCGTATCTTAAATATAACATGTCCCTACACATTTCATTTCGCTGTATCTTGTTTATTTAATTAATTTGCATTACAACTTTTGGTTCAAGTGCAAAATCAGCGACAGACGTTGTTAAAATGAAATGCTGTATTTTAAACTGAATGAATTATTTGTTTTAAAAGAATGTCATTATGACTAATCAAAAGAAATAATACGACTATTTACTGTTATATTTTGTTTATAACATAAGAAAATAAACAGGGAAGAATGGAAACTAAGTATTAATCAACATTAAAATATAAAATTATTATAATAAAACTAAAATTAATGTAATTAAACATTTATTATTTTAAGTAATTATAATAAAATAAAACTAAAAACAATATTTCTTTTTTAGTTTTACATTAGTAAAACAGAGTTAACACAGCCATATACTTATTATCTATACATAACATAATGAATTTTGTTATAAAACTTAAAATACAATAAGTAATTATAATTATAAAACAAAAAATATGTTTTGTTATAATAATACTCTTTTTGTTATAATATAGTTCAAACATTACGTAGTAAACAAAACCATTGGTTAAAACTTATAAACTAAAAAACTCAAATCTCTAAAATCTTTAGAAAAATTATTATCGCGTATCGGGAGCCTTCAGTAGCGTTAAGCAACATTTGCTCTGCAGTTCTTAAGCATTCAGGTAAGCAATCAGTTATTTTAGCAGTGCAAGGAGATAAAAATATGTTTTTATTTATAGACGTTTCAGCAGCAGAGTTAGTAGCTTTTTGTATGGTAAGTAAACCATCAGTATCTTCCATATTTGTAGAACAAGCTTCAGCTGTAGAGCAAGCAGGATTTACATGTTTGTTAGGCAGGCAGTCTTTATTTTCAGGAGTATTTGCAGCAGTACACGGTAAATTCAGGTATGTGTTAAGTATGTTGTCTTTATTTTCAGGAGCAGTTTCAACAGAGCTAGGAGATTTCAGGTTCATATTTTCAGAAGAATAAACAGCTGTATAAGAAGATTTCTTATTTTCTGAGGACACTTTATATTGATGAAAACATTCAGCAGTAAGAGGACTTTTTTCTTTGGAAGTTGATAAAAATTGTGTAGTTTCAGAAATAGTAGAACTAGATATCTGATCGACTTCCTCAGAATCAATATTTGAAGTAAAATTACAGGATGTGTGGCTTATATTTGGAATTGGCATCTGTAGAAAATCATCACTTGTTTGGTCTTTCTTTGGTGTATTATAGGATGGAAATATATCTTCAATAACTCGCTTCGTTTCAGACATATAAGTTTTTGGTTTACGGAAGGTGGGCGTAAGGTCTTGGACTTGGGCTGGTTTAGAATGGCTAGGAGTAGTTGGAAGAGGCATTTTTTCTGGTGAACGCTTGTGGTATTCCTTACTGTACGAAGTTGATCGTAGTTTAATTCCATCTTTATACACAACTTCCTTTAAAAGTTCAATCTTAGGTTTCTTTTTAAGTCGGTCTTCCTCATTTAACAACGTTGTCTTTAACTCATCCTTCCATCGATGACGTTTTGCCATCTATAACCAAGTAACACAAAGGATTAAGTAGGTATAATTATGTTTTACTATTTTTTATCGACATAAAATAACTAGGAAATCAAGAAGGTAAGTAAAAATACTTTATTAAGCACAAATGAAATAAGACGGGTTTTCGTTATAATTCAAAGATTCAAACAAACGCGAACATCAACTAAGTAGATACGTTTGTCACTAATTACTAACTGTGATTTTAAAATTACTGAAACACATTTTAGTTACCTACGTTTCTTCAAAAATTTCAGCGAAAATTAAATACTTAAGTATTTAATTTTCACTTACACTAGTATTTAACTAGGTATAAAAATAACTTGACTTATTAAAACTATAATATAACTAAGTATAAAACAAAAATATGCCTCAATATTAATTACTCAAATAAAATAATTATTAGTTTCAACTTTCAAGGCATTAATACATAACTAACAAGTTTCCATTAATAAATAAACTTTAAAATTATGAACTGTTTATACTTATTTTATTCTTATTTACACAAACAAAAGCAATACCTACTTAACAATACTTACTTAACAAATATACAAACGAAATAGTTATTTAAATATTACTTTATTACTCACCTTAGCTCCAAAATTGTTTTAAAGCACTTTTAAGCTTGTATACTATCGTAAACACACTTTTAGAAAGACGTAAAATATAGCGACAAATACGCTTTCACAATTCGACTCTCGCGCAGCAACTGAAAGGCGTTATGAACGGCGTATAAGGAGCACCGGCGAAGGTATTATAGAGGGGCGGGAGGGAGATGAAATGGCGTTACTTATCTCTTTACACATAACTCAATTATATTCGTTTGTTGTAAGTATGGGTTTAAGATTATAATTGTGTGTTTGAAATGTAATAACATTTTTATAACTATGAAATAAGTATGAAATAAATTGTCGTATCTATAAAAGTACACCACATTTCCGGCAGCGAAGTTGTCGTATCTTTGTGGATGATGATTTTCAGGCGACAGAAATGTCGTAACTCATTCAAATCAAAGTCGAGAGTTAAAGAAACAATGTGGTATCTTTTTTTAATTTCTCGTGCATTGCCGTATCTATCTTTTATTAAAAAATTGCTGTTTTTTGCCTAGTTACGCCAAAATTTTTTAAGGTCTGTGCTAAAAGGGGGTAAAAATCCATGGTCGTATCTTTATTAGATTTTATCGTAGGAAGACGAGATATAGACCATTCGACGCAGATTTTTTTTTTATATAAGAATCAATTAAAAAGTGATTTTGCCAAAAATTCAAGTTACGCCACTTCCGCTTTCACCCGTCGATATGCACTTAAGTTTTTCTGAAAATCGCACTTTTCAAGTGACATTTGACTGAAAAAGGTCATTGACGTTCCTATTCCCATTTGAAACGCGTTATAAATAGGTACATTAATTGAATTGAATTTGAATTTAATTATCATGATTTAATTTAATGCAAGACATATAATTATATAGATGAGGCATGTTGAGACTCCAGATTAATGGCTCCACTTTTGAAAACAAGATGGCTGACATAATATGAAGTAGGTATGATGAAAACCAAGATGGCGTAACTTTTTATTGTATGAAGATTTGTCCTGTCAAATGTACGTAATAGCCTATCTTGAGTTTTGAAATTATTGCACGATTGTATATACATATCACAGTAAAATTGTAAAAACCGTTAGATTGTAATAAAACTAGTGAAATTGTAAAATGTTGACAGACTTCCGACGCGAATATGCTGCCCTTAATTTCACACGTTATTTTTCGTTATATTATAAATATATAGTTTTTAATCTTTCGACATATTTTTACAATCTCGTTAGTTATTTTACAATCTAACGGTTTTTACAATTTTACGGTGACATATATAAGTAGACATAGGAACTCTACATAATCTGAATTTGTCAAATATAGAGCGTAGATAGGTATAGTATTGCGAGATCTTTCCGAGGCATTACTGGTCTAATGTACGCTCATGTAAAAAATAAATTTCAAATTAAGCTAAAGTAGTTTTCGTTATTTTTGTTGTATATTACTCAGAAACACTAATATTGGTGGTTGTAAATCTTCCGGCGTATCGTAAAACTTGCCTTTACGATGCTCTCACCGCCGCACGAGTTTACACGTACGCCGTACGGCATGCGGGGAAATCTATTGCCCGCTTAATTACTGATTTATGTAAGCAGTAGGTATCAGCTCACACGATTTTTAAGGGGTTGTGCGCTCGATAAAACTGAAAAGTGGAGTTCTTGAAACCTTTTTCCTCAGTCACGGTCGTATTGAAAAATCCCAAAAAATATATTACGTTAATCTGCATTATATTTAGCCGAGAAATTTCCTTCATTAATCAGAAATCTTCCACCCTTGTTTTTGGTTTAAACCTTTTTACTTTTCTTCTATCAGTCCCACGAGTGTGAAAATTATTTCAGTATTTAAAGTAAGACAAGACTCATAGGAACGCCGTTTCAGTTTTGGAAAATTTTGTCTCAAATATTTATAGCGATTTTAATCCGAATTCAATACTCTCCGATCGGCGCGAAACTTCTGGTCGCCTACAAAATCAGTATGGGATATGACGCTCAAGGTTACTGGATACTACAGAGCTTTGAGAAAGCGATTAAAAAATTGAACTTTATTGACTACATAAGAAGAAACACGTGTCATTTTAAGAGCTGTTTAATTTCGAACTGCACACGCCAGCGCGGTGCAAATTTAAAAATAGTAGACCGATTTTGATCAGATTTGGCACAGATACAGAGAAGATCACGGAGAAGGATATATAGGTTGCCTTAATCAGGGGAACATGTGCTGTTCCCACGGGATTTTCTTGTATATGTTGCGGGAAACGTCTATTTAGATATAAACAATAAATGATATTGGAATTTTACAACCATGGGAGCAGAATTTGTTCAACTGGACGTAGTTATGCAAAAACGATCCAGTCCACAATGATTACTTGCCGACCGACGATGGTTCGCTTTATTATATCAAAAAATACTAAAGAGTTTAAGCGACTAGTCTGACAGTAAAAAGAAAAGTACACCCACGACACAATCCGTAAGTATTTAAAACAATGAACAATATTTGCGTGAATATAAGAAATCAATAGTCTGACAGGGACTAAGTAGGTACTAACACAGATCTACGCCCAACATTTTCAAGTAAATGTGAACTACATATGTAAGAAAATTGCTGCTATGTTTTCACTTAAAGTTGCCGCGGTAGATTTCCCTTACCTATTCATTACATTCCAATATATTCATGTACAACAAAACCATTATAAACCTCCGTGTTTTTCATACGGAATTCTACGCATTGTGTATTATAATACCGAGAACGAGATTCGCAATATATTTTATATAACCGCACGCACTCCCACGGGACCCGATCTGAATTCGGGAAGACAGGCTACACGAATCGTTTTATTAAGTGTCAGACTATAGTATTTATACCTATGCAATAAGAAATAACCTAACCAAGAGCATGTCAGGACATGTCTAAGGAGGGTTCCGTAACTATAAACGCGTAATATGCTTTTTTTTTAATTACTCCAAAAGTTACTGTCCGATTTGGTTCAAAATAGTTTTCCTAAAGAGTTTTTAGCGTGATCTATCAGCATGGAAATTTTCAAGTTTCTATCTCCTATAGTTTAAAAATGCTAGGGGGGGGACCAACTTACAAAGTACTTTGGAGGCCGATTACTCGAAAATGGTCAACTTTATAAAAAAGTAACATATGAAACCTTACCTTTATTTTAAAAGACCTATTCTACGATACCCCACACGATGGGGTAGAGTGAAAAAATATTTTTCATCCCCACTTCACATGTATGGAGAGCCACCCTTAAAATATAAAATTATTATTTTTTTATGATCCCGAAACCGTGATCTATACACAATCTATAACTGAACCAAATTTCATCAATTTATATTCATAATTACAGGAGCTAGAGGCGCGGACAGACAGACAGACAGACAGACAGACAGACAGACAGACAGACAGACGGACAGAGCGAAACTATAAGGGTTCCTTAAGTATTACGGAACCCTAAAAAAGGCTTTTTCGCCTTATCTGAACCAACTACCGCAAGGAAAAATGTAATATAGCGTTTATATTATCCTTTTTGGTATGAAATGAGTGTGCTTTTTGCAATTTAAACATTTCGTGTCGGTACCGGCCACTAACATCATGCTGGGCCTCACTTCTCTATGCAAAGAGAATAAAACTGTGGCCCTCTAGGCAAGCCTTCAGGCTGACAGACCACACATAAGCGTCAGGTCACATAAAACGCTACGACGACGAGAAATAGCGATTCAAAATAGAACCATATTCACTATACAATAAGATACATTTTTCATTGCAGGGGATCGAGGGTCGAGCTGCACGGCGCATCGCGGCGTCCTCTTGAAATGAAATGCTCTTATGTGTAGTTAATATAGTTTGATTTCGAATCACTGCCTTAACCCGCGGACGGTGTAGTACCCCACTACACCGTCCGCGGGTTAAGGCAGTGATAAGGGGTTAAGGTTAAGGACGGTGTAGTGGGGTCGATCACATTCCAGACCTTACTCATTTACGTGTATTTCTTACTTGTGACCTATAAATCTGTTACTGTTTTAAGTAGCTGGAGTAAAAGAGTTGTTGGACGTAATAGTGACGTGATCGCAAATTCTAGCCTGTGCTTGAGTTATACGTTTGCTAAGCTGGGGTTGATTAAACCCCACACCATATAATTAATTCTTAATTCTTAAAACCATGACAAAAATTACATAATTTTTGTACAATTTTCAATGGTTTTCATTTTTAATAATTTATAGTGAGACAATAAATATATTTGATTTTAATAATACCAAAAATTTCCAAGTAACATGATTAAAATACAAAACAAATTTCGCCCAAAATTTAGCCAAGGCTTTTTCACGAAAACCTAAAGTAATATATAAATTAAACTCAAAATATTTTAATATATTTTGAAGTATGTGTAGAATATTCACACAAAATTATTAGAAACTTAAAATACACATGCGCTATACGTGGAAAAACTATCCATATAAAGTACTTTTGAGTAGCAAAAATTGCACTGATTTTAATGTCAGTTTCCAATTATTTTCTGTTATTTTTTATAGTTAATATAGAACTGCTTATTTCATGTTTAATAGTACCATACAGGTATGTTTTTACAGGACATACTGACTAGTTCCGTTATAATTATTTTTCAAATAGTGTAAAATGTTTCTACAATAACTCATGGTACCTACTTTGTCTTTACCTATTAATAATATTGTAAAAATAGTTAAAATATTAAACTTTGGATACGTTATAGTTATTACTAATTTTATTAAAATTTGTGGTTTTGTTAAAGAACAAGTTTTATAGCCCTTAAGTATTGGGGTGGATAATACCCCACCACATAGTTCTTGTTATATTTGCTCACCACACTTCTGCCGGGTTAATATGATGGCCAGATGTTATTTTCTCGAGACATCAGAAAAATCTTATTCATACTCTCCACAAACCAGTTTTGAACCCGCACCCTTGTAGTTGTGTCTGTGTGTATTTATAATATTATAAATACCGTGTTAAAGCATATTGGCTTCCTAGTTGCAAAGCCTGGTAGTAAATCATCATGGATACTTGTACAAGTAACCTAGTACCATTATTCTAACTTGGATAGGTTACTTACTTATACTCTACCTACTATGAAATAGGATGATACTTACAATTTAATTAATATTATACCCAGCAATATCCCGCGAAAAAAATCCCATAACCTACAAGCAAATGTGAAAGTGCACGCTTAAGCCCCAAGCAACCCCAAATGAGGAGCAATTTAAATGGGGACAGTTTTTGCCTCGACATGCCTCGTCTATGTATATAATAATATATCTACAGACGCTTTACACCACGTCAATCTGGCCCCGAGCTAAGTATCCAAAGAACTTGTGTTACAGGTACCAGACAACGGGAAGTATATTTAATACTTTTATAATATACATATATGTATTTAAGATTTTTATTATAAGATACACATAATATTTAATACAAATCCATGACCCAGGAACACAGAAAACTTTTAAGCCCTTGGCGGGATTCGAATCCGCTTGAGCTTGAGCGCCAACGCGCTAACCATTGAGCTACGGAGGTCGTCAAAGATAATAATACATAAAACCACAAAAGCTATATTATAATTTAAATCAATAAGTTTTGCTATAGTAAATTTAATCACAGAAGTTTTTATACGATCATTGAAACATAAACGTAGTTGGAGTGGAAAGTCCATTTTATTTTCGATAGAATTTACTACGCCATAAAACTCCCCGGCAATTTATTGGCATAACTACTCGCTAGTTTTTATTTTTATAAAATACAGGTAATATAAATACTAATAACGTACGTTCGTAGTCTAGACTGAAAACAGTTGCCTTTAATTAAAACGTGACATCGTTACCAAAATGAAGAAAATATATCCTCTAGATATTGTTAATTTGAGCAAGATGGATGAAGTAAATTATATATTATACTTTATCCCCCTTATTATTATGTATTGGTATTCCACTTGATAAGACCTTATGTTTGGTTTCAATATCGTCTCAGTATAATCGCTCTAATCGTTACCAGTAATCCCAAGCATATTTGCCACATGCTTAACTTACGGAACCAACAGATCTGTGTTTATCGATGGTGACTGGTGAGCTGTATCTTCGCATACGATTGCATTATATTGCATTTTTTTTATATAATACTAGCATTCATTGCCCCCGGCTTCGCACGCGTGAAATTAGGTTTTAAACTTTCAACCCCTATTTTATCGACCTAGGAGCTGAATTTTAGAAAACGCTGAAATACGTACTCAATTCATACGATATATCATGCAAATAGGTATGATCAAGAAATAAAAAGTATAATTTTCTTAATTATGTGTAAAAAGTTTTTGGTTGTTTCATTGGTTAACAAAAGTCCTCAAATTTAGTTCCGATTCCAAACTAAAATACTAAAGGTCCGCTCGTAAAGTTCTCCTAAGTGCTTTTTTCACTCAATTTATAACAGAAAAGAAATCGGTCTCAATGTGCTCGGTATAAAAATTTTACGCGTGAACAGATTACAGGGTTGCCGAATTTGTTGGGGAAATGTTAAAACCACCCCGCGCCCGGAAAGGTCAGCCAAAATATGTTAAAAGTCATTTAGAAAGTCGCAGGTCAAAAAGAATTAACTACCTCTGTACATGTTATAATAAAAAAGTTGTTAGACATGAACTCGAAGGAAATAATATTATCTAATATATAAAATTTCCATGTCACAATGTTAGTTACCGTACTCCTCCGGCTTTACCGATTTTTACCAAATTTTATATACGTATTCAGTAGGTCTGAGAATCGGCTACTATCTATTTTCCATACCTAATTTATAAGGCAAAACAACGTTTGCCGGGTCAGCTAGTAAGTTATAAAGCTTAATTATTTTCATTACAGTTTATAGTCCGTCGCGTCGTTTTTTGTTCTATTTTAATATTTCCATCTTTTTATATCACCTAAACTAAATTTACCTCTAGGATACCTAATCTCATTCACTTATGCACTCGGTACTGCACAAGAATTCCAGCTTCTCGAAAATCCATTAAATTTTATTCACATCTAGCTTTAGCTCGCGGCTCCGCCCGCGTAAATACAGTATCCTACGAGAACACTGTACTTTTTGGATTAAAAAGTAGCCTATCTATTAATTTAGAGCTTAAACTACTACTATGTCAAATTTCATCGAAATCCATTTCGTAGTTTATGCGTGAGAGAGTAACAAACATTCCATCCTCACAAACTTCTTCATTTATAATACTAGTAGGATTTTGGCGAAATATTAAAAGCATAATAAACTAGGTTAACAGAATCATATACCACGAAACTGGGTAAGGCCAATACAGATATTTAGTTGCGCAAGGGATTTCCAACATATAGTACACGGTAATGGATACTCGAGGCGGGGAACATGACTTCTGGAATGAGAAAATACCTCGCGAATAACTAATGTATCATCACTAGCTTTAGCTTGTTTCAATGTACAGAACACATCTCTATCTCAGCTCAGCTCAAGGAGGACTTAAATGATATAATATTATACTTTAAACGAGACAATCGTGTATATATACTCAGTTTCCTAAAAACGGCTACAAATTTTACAATGAAATTAAGTATGCCGGGAGTTTTGGGGAAGAAAAATCGATCTAGCTAGGTCTTATCCCTGGGAAACTTCGCATTTTTAAGCCATAGACGTTTGTTTTGTCTTTCAACAATACATCAATAATTTCGACTCTATTATACCTTAAAGTGTATTCTTAAGTTATTATTATGTCAAAATACCTTATAAACAGGTACAATAATACAATCTTAAATATATAAAAGGCAAACCTGACTCATCTATCAACGCACAGCCGAAACTACTGAACGGATTTCTCTGAAATTTGGCATACAAATAGTTGTAATGACGTAGGTATCCGCTAAGAAAGGATTTTTGAAAATTCGGCCCTTAAAGGTGGTAAAAATTTTGCATGGAAACCGAACTCCACGCGGACGAAGTCGTGGGCAAAAGTATCTAGTATCTGCTAGTAGTAAGCTAGTCTGCTGCTAAGCTAGTATCTAATATTTCGTTAGTAACAGTAACTACATAGTTCGAGATGATTATTATTTGTATACCTTAAAGCTAGAAACTGCAAAACATTTAGGTACTTTTTGCAACGACCATTAAAAAACACAAAACTCACAAAATGTTAGCTGTTGTATTCAACTAAATTCATTCAAATGCGTTGAAAAATTAACAGGCAGTAAAATGGAACTCTATAAAGCTTAACAATCTGTCATCAAAATGTAATACGAAATAAACAAAGAGCCATGGAAATAGCTAGAAATATTTTTTTAATTCACATTGATATTTCAAAAGGCAATATCACGTGAAATAAAAATTTGATTTGGTGTTCATCCGCCTATAGAAATCAATTAGTATGGCAATCGAATAGGCGGTCGGTATAACGAGGTCTATATGCTCTTTCAGGGTTTACCTACAGTGGAACGAGATTGCTTTGTTCTATCTACGTAAATTTTATTCCGTTACCGGAAATGTCTTACATTTTTTTTCACAAGTTTTACAGCAGCAAAAACTACTGTGTCGCGGAATATGCATTTGAAACATTGAAGGAATTTTGTACATGCGCACTGCGTTTGTAAGGCCACCGATACACCCATTGTACCACTTTTGAATCTTATTGCCGAAGTAATAAGATCAAAATCAAAATCAAATCATAATCACTTTATTCAGACACACATCAAAAATATATACAAAACAAATATACTTAATTATGTAATATAATATATCACGCCAGTCCGATCCCGTGCTAGCTTGAACTTGTGTTACGGGTATCAGACAACGGATATAATAGGTATATATTTTTATACTATGTACACACATATTTTTATACTATATAGCTGTTACCCGCAGCTCCCACGGGAACTGTACTTTTTCAGGATAAAAAGTATCGTATGTTTTAATCTAGAGCCTAAACTATTACCATACCAAATTTCATTGAAATCCGTTTAATAGTTTTTGCGTGAAAGAGTAACAAACATCCATCCATCCATCCTCACATCCATCCTCACTTTCATATCAACACACACTACACTTCTTCTTAAAATAACATTTAACTCTGATCTCTCGCTGAATGATCGACTAACCCACGAAATGCATGACCTTGATTGGCAGGTACAAAACTATTTATCAAATATAAATTATTTTACATATTGTAATAATTATATTTATGACAATGGCTAGCATCGATATTTTAAATGACATTGATACAATAGTTACACCCTGTCATTTAATTGAATATCCAGAGCAACGTGGAAAAATTATTTCAAACAAGTTTAATTTCAAAATTTTGAGTTTCAACATTAGGTAAAAGTCTTCAACAGAATTTTGACAGGTTTCTGGTAGCTTTTGCAAGTTTTGGCATGGCTTTTGATGTTATAGTGTTGACTGAGTGCTGGCTGCAACCTGGTTTTAATATACCTCAAATAGATGGATACTTATCTTTTAGATCTGACCACTGCGAAAATAGAGCTGACGACGTCGTCACTTATGTAACTAATAAATGGACACCTGAAATTACCGAGCCACAAATAGATGGAGCTGATTGCCTATGTATTTCCGTTAAAGGTAAATTTTCTGTTTTAGCCATTTACAGATCTCCTGCCTCTACAAACGTGGATCCCTTTCTCAGCTCTCTTGCAACCACAGTCCAGTCAATAGTAAATTCCCCGTGCATAGCTGTAGTAGGTGACATAAATATTAACATAAACTGTAACGAAAGTACCCAGCTGGAAGACAGAAGCACTCGATATCTCTGTTTATTAGCAGAACTAAATTTAATTCCCATTATAACGAAACCAACACGCGCTAAGTCTTGTCTAGATCACATAAATATTACTTCTAAATTCTAAGCTGAGTCAGTCATCTGTAAAACTAATGTGACAGACCATGATCAATCAATCAATCAATCAATCAATCAATCAAATCATTTATTTGCTAGGAATATGGTACATTATGGTGTTAGCATTTTTCAATTCCGCATATTCTACTACATGCATAGTGTGCAAATAAGTAAATGTTAGTTATTTAAATTAGTTATGAATTTCAAGTGATTACATATTATTATAAAATTGTCAATACAATAAAAATTAGTAACAAATGTCAATA
Source organism: Glaucopsyche alexis (assembly GCA_905404095.1). NCBI lineage: Eukaryota > Metazoa > Arthropoda > Insecta > Lepidoptera > Lycaenidae > Glaucopsyche > Glaucopsyche alexis. The sequence goes on along the minus strand of FR990044.1, from coordinate 2,048,149 downwards.
CATAATGATAACAATTCAAAAATTAATACATTACAAACAATGGATACAAATTACATTTAAGTCAGCAAAATAATATGGTTTATATAATGTCAAATTTCAAAAGAGAATCATTACAATGTCACATTACAATAGTACAATGATTATTATGAATGGAAAAATTACATTATGTTTAAAATTCAGTATTCTTGTCGTCGAAAAATTCATTAATTGAATAATACATTTTGTTGAGGAGCCAGGTGTTTAGTTCACTTTTATATCTTTGTGTTGTTAGTCCTTTAAAATAGTTAGGTAGTTTGTTATAGATGCGAACTGCCATACAGTATGCATTTCTGCTGCAGATGTTAATTCTTTGGTAAGGAATAACAAGCTTATGTTCATCTCTGCTGCTTTTAATAGCTAAGCTACACTTTTTAGTGAAGAAGCGATCTATATTTTTATATACAAAAACACACATTTCAAAAATATATTGACAAGGCAATGGTAGTATTTTAAGATTTTTGAATAGAGGTCTACATGTTTCAAAATAGTTTGCGCTCGATAGACACCTAATACATTTCTTTTGTATTTTGAAGACTCTAGGCATATCTGTGGAGTTGCCCCATATGACAAGACCATATCGTAACACAGAAGCAACATACCCATGATATGCCATTAGGGCTGCCGGGATAGATACTGTATTTTTTAAGTTATTCAATACAAACATATACTTTTCCAGTTTCACGCAGATCTTGTCCACGTGTTCCTTCCATGTACATAGATAGTCAACAGTTAACCCTAAGAATTCTATAGATACGGACTCTTGTATTTCAACGTTATCATAATCAACCTTTAATAAACAGTTTGTATTTTTTTTTACGTGTTTGGAAGTGAACTATTTTTGTTTTAGTTAAATTCATTTGTAAGTTATTTTGTTTTAACCAATTCGTTGCACAGCTTAATGTATTATTTAATTCGGTTTTTGTGTCATTTATGTTAGTTCCCTTGACAAGAATAGTGGTGTCATCGGCAAATAAGATAGTTTCCTGTTCAATTGCGTCCGGTAAATCATTTATATAGCACAAGAATAATAAAGGCCCCAAGAGGGTGCCTTGCGGGACACCTACGATATTTTTTTTATAGGTCGATTTACAAATTGTTCTTATTCTGTTTCTATTTGTTGTTATTTCTACGCATTGATGTCTATCAGATAGATAGCTTTTTATCCATCTGAGTGCTACCCCTCTTATGCCTAAGGCACACAGTTTATTTAACAAAATTTCATGCGATACGAAGTCAAATGCCTTTGTCATGTCTAAAAATAATGCCACAATAGGAATTTTAGAGTTGTGACATTCTGTTATTGTTTTAATTAGGGAAAAACAAGCATGAATGGTAGATGTTTTCTTTTTGAAACCAAATTGTTCTGCTTTTAATATTTTACATTTGTCAAGGAAACAATAAATTTTGTCGAACATTACTTTTTCAAAAATCTTAGCAATTATGGGTATCAAAGTAATCGGTCTATAGTTATTGAGTATGGTTCTGTCTCCCTTCTTAAATACGGGCTTAACTATAGAGAACTTTAATGCCTCCGGAAAAGTACCTTGAGTCATAGTTAAGTTAATAATGTGAGATAATGGTTTGCAAATTTTAGTTTTACACTCTTTGATTATTTGAGTTTTAATATCATCAAATCCAGTAGAATTAGTACTTTTTAGTTCACTGATGATTTTGCAAGTTTGTGCTTCGGTGATTGGTGTAAGAAATATTGTTTTATCGTTTGAAAAAGAACTATTGAATAATTTAGAATTTTTAATATCACTTTTAGATTTGTCAGTCATCATTGGAATATTATTATTAATATTATTATTAGTCATGTCAATGTAAAAGGAATTAAATGTTTCGGCTATGTCTTCAGGATCAGTCAATAAATTATTATTTTCTAAACTTTGTATTTGAGTTATGTCAGACAGTTCATTATCAGCACAATTATTATAATTTTTTATCACATCCCAAGTTGCCTTAGCTAGATTTTTTGCCGTTAGCATGTATTTGATATTACATATTTTTTTTGATTGTAAGATGCATTTATTTAAAATTTTTGAATATAATTTGTATTTTGGTTTGCTTATGTGCTTAGTAGTTATCCCCTGCCGGTAGTGTAAATAGTAAATTCTCTTCTTAATACAGGACTTTTTAAGCCCTTTTGTTAACCATTGATTTTTACGTTTAGCAGACCTTTTAATAGTAATGATTGGAAAACAGAGGTAATAAAATAGGCAAAAAATTTCATAAAAAATTGAAAAAGCTTTGTTGGCGTCTTGTTCATTTATTACATCGTGAAATGTTAGGGAGTTAATGCATTCTATAAATTTTTTAATATTTTGTTTGTTATAGTCTCTTTTTCTTTCAATCCAGTAATTATAATGATTATTTATATTGTTTAACGAAATATTGCACTTAAATGAGATACTTTGTGCTGTTTCGTGGTCGGAAAGGCCCAAGTAGTGAATGTTTGATTTCACTGTTGCGTCCATTATGTTACTACAAATATGATCAATGCATGCATTATTACGTGTTGGACTTGAAATATGACTTTTAAAATTATAATTATAAAGTAGAGCAAGTAGGTCCCTTGTCGTTGGAGTGTCTTTCAACAAATCAATGTTCCAGTCTCCGCAGAGTATAATTTTTTTATTTTTTTCCTATTCAACTGGATTAAAAGATTTTTGAGATTATTTAAAAATATGTTGACATTTGAGTTTGGCGTTCTATAAATAGATATTACTACTATGTTGAAAGTTGTAATGTTGATCGCACAGTATTCAAAACTATATATTAATGGTGTGATGCTGAGACTGACTTTAGTAAATTGAATATTTTTGTGTACTAATATACAGGTCCCTCCTCGTCTCTGACTATGGCGAGAAAAATTTGCAGCTAATTTATAGTTATGTATTTTTAAGTTAGACTCACATCCATGTTTGATAAATGTCTCCGTTAGGCAAATAATATCCACTGACTTAAAATTTACACCTAGATCATCCAGGCACACTTCAAATAAATCTTTTTTGTTTAGTATGCCAGCGATATTTTGATGTAAAATCGTGACAATTCTTTGTTTATTGTTATCGAAAAAGTTTTTTATCTATATTTTCAATTTTTTTAAAATAAAATGGAATGGTTCCTCTTTTTTGGGAATTTATATTTTGGTTACATTTTGGTACATTATCTTTTAAATTTAAATTTTTTGTCATTTTGTATGTTAAATAATGCTTATTATTAATGTAAGTTTTAGTGTAGTCAATTGAGTTTATTTCTATATTTAATTTAAATACCAAAGCATTCATATATTTTTGATTAATATTTTTTGTTTTACTTAAGTAGAAATACTCATAATTATATATGTCAATAAACGTGCAATTTTTATAATATTCAGTCAATCTTTTAATTTGGTAATTCATTAATCTTATATCTATAAAGTTGTTTGTTTTTACATTGATCAGAAATATTTTATTGCCTTGAAATTTAAATAGAATATTGCATAACATTGCATATAAATGAAAAGCATTTTTGTCATTGGATCCTAGTCCTAATATTAAAATATCGTCTTTCTTTATATTTTTACAAATAGTGTCACAACAGCTTAGAATGTGGTCACTTGAGGCTCCTGATTTAATCATGGATGTGACTCTGTATGTGTCAATCCATTGGTTAGGTCTCGCATTGATCAGTTCTACTGAAAGGCCACGAACTTGTTCGTCCCCCAGTATAAAAATTGTATGTTTATCTTGAGATGGTACATTATTGCAATTTTTTTGTGGTAGACAATTTTTCTGGCGGTGTAACTTTTGTTTAGGACTGGTAGCGACATCTATAATAGGTTGACTTGAATCTTTTTTTATATTGATTGAGTTGTTGTCTGTGTTGTTCTTCGTATGTAGATTTGGTGTTACTTGCTGTAGAGGAGTTGAAAAGTTTAGAGCTGATATTTTTGGCAATATTCTTCTAGGGGTTTTTGATTTAGTTAATTTAGATGGCGTTGGTGTATGTATCTTCTGATCACCAATAATCTTCATAAGGAGTTCGATTTTTTTATCTTTGTCCTGAGTGTTTCTATTTAAAATGGTAATTTCGGAATGTAATTTACATATTTCCTCGTTGGCTATGTCTAGTTCATTTTTTAGTTCTTGAATTTGGTTTTTTAGATCATGTAATAAGGTTGTGTCAAGATCTATACTGTGTGTCGGTAAACTTTTAATTGATGTATCCATGTATTCTGTCGTGTACGATAAATTGGTGTTTGCAGTTAAATTATGAAGATCACAAACTGACTTTGCTTTTTGTAATTTGCGTCGGAATGTAATATTCTCCATGCCAATTGCCAGTAGCGACCTCTTTTTTGAGTTTCGTTAAACTTGCAAATTTATAAACAGTAGAAAAATGTTCTAGTGCTGGATTCGATCCTAGGACAGTCACGAGCAATGTAGAGTTCAAAAAGCGAGTAACAGCTGTGTTCCACCTGAGCTATCAGTAGTATGACGCGGGAGGTAAATTTATGGAATAGTTTCTTCGTAGAATTAATATATGACGAAAGCAACCGTTACATTGACTGCGCGCTGATTGGTTGGCCACAAGTTTTAAATTGTTCTTTGTTCACTGTCTTTGTTATAAAAAACTTTTGATAATATCACTTTTATGCACTTAATAATTGTTAAGTGGAAAATACTATATATGAATAGCTTTTGATATTGATATATGTTAAATATTCACTCACTGTTTTAAGTTAGGTACTTTATTGATTATTTGTCAAGTTTCTATTTATAAACACTAAAATTTGATTAACACTTCATAGTTTTTGTAGATAACATTTCCACTGCGTTATTGTTTAATTAACTACTGATTCGTGCAACACAATTAATAAAATATCTTAAAATTATATTTTAAATCAATTTAAATCACAGAGACGACGTGAAACGTTTCGCTACACTAGCGCCTATGACATTGTTATTTGCGGAATTGCCTTTAACACACCCCGAACTTTAGAAAAAAAGCGATTGTTATTGAAAATAGACTATTCATCCGTTATAGCAGATCTTGAGAATGTAGACTGGACCGATGTTACTAAATTAACGACAGTAGATGATGCAGTAATTGAATTCACAACAAGTTATCAAGCATAATCGACAAACATTCATCCACTGTTCGAATTAGTCGCTCTAAGTTCACTTTTAAGCCTTGCACATGATGACACCTGGCCTCATTAGATGCTCGAAACACAGGGATACACTTCACGCTAAAGTACGTATGAACCCAGAAGACACTACTTTAAAATTAATATACACGCGCTACAGGAATTTTTATTACAACCTAATACGAAAACTAAAACAAAAACACGATGAGTTAGAGTTAGATAAAAATAAAAAGAACAAGAAAAAGCTTTGGACTACTATTAAACACATAACTTACACAAATAAAGTAAAAAAATATTCAGTAGAACTTACCCTAATCAAACCGAATATTATAAAGTCACTCGACCACTGCAATGATTTTTTTTCTAGTGTTGGTAATTGTCTCTCAAATAATATACTCACATCTAGTAATGAAGATGAAAATTCGCTTGCATCCAAAGTTAAAATTAATAACACATTCCCTTTTCTTCCAGCCCACAGACGAAGGTGAAGTAGAATCAATAATTATGAACTTGAAACTTGATAGCGCCCCCGGCTTAGACGGAGTCTCTAATAGAATGTAACTGCAAACAACTAAGTAAATCTACCTCTGTAAAATACTTAGGAGTCATAGTGGTTGACAAACTTGATTTCAAGGAACATCTTGTCACTACTGCTAATAGGATTCGAAAACTTATTTATGTCTTTAAAAACTTACGTTCCTCTGCCACTCCAATCTTACTAAAAACCGTTTATATATCTATATGCCAGTCCGTCATAGCATATTGCATATCAATATGGGGAGGAGCCGCCACTATGAACATGATAATCCTGGAGAGAGCACAACGTTCAGTACTCAAAGTCATTTTAAAAAAACCTATCTGGTATTCTACAGCGTGCCTATACAAAGAAATTGATTTACTCACAGTTCGTGGTATTTTTATACTCCGAGTAATAACTCCGAGTAAAACATGCGCAATAAAAGAATTTTAAATTTACCTCTACTACAAATACACACAAGTTTTGCAAGCAGATTTGGCCCATTCTTACACCCATTCATTTACAATAAAATAAGTTGCAAATTTTGTATCAAGGACTACACAATAAGTGAAGTTAAAGAAGAAGTGACTAACTGGCTTACATCTCTAGATTATGAAGAGATTGAAAAAGTTTTGAGAGAGATAGGTTGACACACATTCACCACTTACACAAACACACACCCAAACACACACAAACACACACACACACACACACACACACACACACACATATATATATATATATATATCGCGCAATATTATTTTTCATTTAACAATTGTCTGTTATAAATAGTTGTAGAAATATGTTGGCGATCTGCAGGACATAGCCTAGTGCAGGCGCCAACGTTAAACAATTAATGAGTGTATAAAATATTATGTTGATTTGATATATAATTACTGTACTCATGTATTGTCTAACCTATTTATGAAAAAGAAAAGTAATGACACTTGTCAATAGAATGAGAGATATGGAAAATGTATTGAGAATTATAATAGTGATTTGTATTACATAAAATAAAGTTAAATGGAGTTTTAGTTGTATGTTTTTCATGTATGGATGTAAAATTTCGCAAATAAATTATTCTTATTCTTATATTTATAATATTAATAGGAAATTTTTCTATACATAAATATTATTTTCTATAGTATTCATATTATTCATTCTTATACACATTGTTCATCACGTATTGTCTTTTTTCGGCGACGTGATGCGCGCTTCGTCGCAAGTCGCAACAGCCTTCCCCGAAACCTCCGGCTTTCTACGTTCGTAGGCCAGAACTCCTCCATCTCGAACTTCGAGGGTCAGTAGAAAATGCGTCGGTACTCTCACCACAAAGGAACTGAAGTTGACCTTGTGGTGAGACTCCAGACGCTGGACCCTTTAGGTGAAAGCGTCGTCGACACAAATGTGGTACACCGGATTTGTCGATAGTTACACAATCAGGTATTCTAACTATTAAGTCTGGGACTGTATGCTCCGGAATCCGGAACGTCTGTGTAAATTCAGTGCACTGAAAATAGAAAATAGAGTTGAAAATGGCAGTTTAATAGCCATAATTTCTTCCTATTATATCAATTTTATGATATGAATCCTGAAGGAAGGAAAGTACTATCAAACTGAGAATTGTATTGTGATGCGGTCTGTACTGCATGCGGTCTTTTTAATACAAGTAATAATATGAGAGCGCTTTAATACTTGCATAAGAATTAAATTTCCCGATAGTGACCATCATTTAGCATGTCGACACATCGCCATCGCCACGTGCTATATGATGGTCTACAGTCTCGACCATTGGAGCTAGTAAAAAGTCTAAACTAGACTCTTGTCTGACTAACTGATGATCAACTAGATTTTCCCGTTTGATAACACAGTAAGTAATTTATTTAATTCTATTTAGAACGCTTATTAAACGCTTATTCAATCAAGATTTTCATATAAATTAATACGTGTAGTAAAAACTTTGTACCTACTCCGTTTTACAAAAAAATTGCGCACGGAGGAGTATAAAATTTCGCGACGTCAAAATACATATGTGGGACGAGTGAATTAACATTTTTTTTATAAACACATTAAATTAATAAAAATAACGTTACCCCCACTATTGTAAATTTGAATGCGCCTACCATGCGCTTTGCATTTGATACTTTGTGCTACGTTTTTCACATTCAACAGAGAGCATTTATCATTTTATTACTTTTTATATCTAAGAGAAAGGTTACACGCTCATTCTGGGGTCAGTTCAGTCCATCAGTCTCAGACTCACGCCAGAATGATGGCCGGAAAGTACATAATAAAAAAATGATCAGTCCGTCAATCACACGGTTACACGATCATTCTTTCGTCAGTCTGGATCAGGCCGATGGACTGAACTGATGCCAGACTGACCGTGTAACCTTTCTCTAAGAGAAAAAATAATCCGAATAAAATGCAAGCTTTAAAATTTTGTGAATTTATTGTCAAATATCGTCCACTAAGCGACCAATAATATAAATAGATCTCCAAGTACGCCTCCAGGAAAACCTTTCATAGAACCGTCGTTACTCATTCGAACCATTTCAATAGACACCATATTTTTTTGAACTGAATCCAGTCTGATAGGCGAAGGTCCTTGCGCTGATCTAGCGAGAACCTGAAAGATGTAATAGTATGGACATGATTTTGATAAAAACTTTATTAAATTATTATCATTGAGGAGGATTAAATTATATAAATTATAATTATTGTTTTGTTAGTATAGATGCAAATGGTAAAAAGCGTCGGATCGCCTGATCTGATCGACAAGAGCACTTTCTCTTCCTTTACTCTCATAATCCCGTAGAATGGATAACCGACACGACTGAGAAGAGATCAGGCGCAGGTCCGACTTTATACATGCCCATCCGACGCATGGATCATCTTTTTTGTCAGACAATTAGGTTATCAGCCTGCATTGTCCTAACCAAACTTGGAAACAACATTGTTTGTTGTTCCAATCGAACAACAATCCGGGAATCGCGTCCACGACCTCCGAGAGTCCAGCTCTAACCACTAAACCACGGAGGCTGTTGTATCTATATAGCTATGTATCACACAGTTAGACCTATGTATTATATATAGCACAAATAAGAGCAAATAAAACTAAGTCGCATATTCCATCTTTTTACGTAACATGCCGCTTTGTTACGGATCCCAAATTGAATTATTATTGTTTTGTCTTATTCCTTGTTTCTGTTTCCCATGATAACAAATGTGTTGTATTTTTAGCGTTATTATTAAATTTCGTTATTTTATGATTGCTTTAACCCCTCCTGTTGTATAAATGAAATCGGTATTGGAACAAAATCTATACAATAACACAAACAAAACCAAATAAAATACACTAGCTTTTGACCGCGGCTTCTCCAACAAACAAGTAACAATGTACTTTTTGGGATAAAAGTAGCCTATGTCCGTCCTTGTCTACTCTATTTCCGTGCCAAATTTCATGAAAATCGGGTTAGTTGTTTTGGAACCTATTCAATTCAAACAAACAAACCTTTCCTCTTTATAATCCTACTAGATATTGCCCGCAACTTCGTACGCGCAAAAGTTGATTTCGCAGAAACTGCACATTTTTCTGCGATAAAAAGTAGCCTAAAAAGCCGTAGCGATAAAAAGTGCCCTCCCCGTGATCTACTCTACATATGTGCCAAATTTCATCAAAATCGGTCCAATAGTTTCGGATCCTATTCAATGCAAACAAACAAACTTTTCCTCTTTATTATATTAGTAGTATAGACTACTGCTACTATTATAATTGTGAAAGTATGTGAAGATGTAAGGATGGATGTTTGTCCTCCTTTCACGCAAAAACTACTGAACGGATTTTGATAAAGTTTATTATTGTAGTAGTTTAGGGTTCATAAAAATATCTGCTACATATTATCCCGAAAAAGTTGTATTATAATTACAGTATTTCCGTAGGATACTGTATTTACAAGGGTGCAACCGCCGACAAAAGCTAGTTTTAGTGTAGATTAGGAAGAAAATGCTGAAATTGAGCATTGGAAATGTTTATGTGTTCATTTATTTAACGTTTCCTAAGAAACGAACCAATCTAGTCATAAAACCAACTATAAAACCGGATCTAATTTAGACTTCAGCGTTAAAATCCGATCCATTTAAAAAGACCTATTTCCAAATACATAAACAGGAACGATCTTTAGTGTTTAAGTAAAACAATAGTTACGAAGAAACTCGGTAAAATTCGATGTCTTTGCTAAAAATAAAATGATCAGCATTGTAAAATAACTACTGAGTTTTAGTTTGAGGAAAACAAGTCATAACTGTCATCACCTGCTCGCGTAGTATGATCACCGTACCGTAACAGCCTCCGTGGTCTAGTGGTTAGAGCTCGGTTCTCGACTCGGAGGTCGTTGGTTCAATCCCCGCATTGGAACAACAAAAAACACCCGATTGTCTGATGAGAAAGATGATCCATGTGTCGGATGGGCGTGTAGACGTCGGACCGGCATCTTGAACTCTCAGCAGACGTGTCGATTATTATCCGTCCCACTTGGTAATGAGAGTAAAGGAAGAGAAAGTAACTTCAATGAAACCGGACACCGTCACCGAAATTGGTGTGGGGAGTTACATAATATCATTATATATGATCACAGTAGAAATAAGTATTGTCTATGGAAGAATCGATAAATTGTCCTGGTTGGTCATATCAAAATGAATACTCGTGGTCGCCTCCGAAATACGACCATAATTTTTAAGGAAATTGTATTTTTTATTTTGAACTTTTTAAGGATTATTTTGCCTCTTAGAAACCTACGAAATTATGTAAATATTCTCAATACTAACAACCGCGTAACAAAATTGTATCATACGCATGGTAGTGAGAGTAATAGAAATAGAAATAGAAATAGAAATCATTTATTTGCATAAATAAGGTACAATATGGTGTTACAGTTTGATTACATTAAGTTCCTTCTTATTTTGCCTTTGAAGTGGCGTGCAAATTTTGTTTTTAAAATACAATTAATTAATTACAACTATTGACTCTTTTAAATAAAGAAAAGAACTGTCTATAACTTAAATCAGGCATAATATCAGTTATACATATAGTTAGCATAAAATTTTCCTATGATTATTATTATTATTCTTGTTATAAAAATATGATTATTAATGATATGTCAAATTAAAATTAATAAGTTAAAATTAAATCAGTCAATGTATAATTTTATGTCAAAAATGAATTCAATGTCAATGTATTAAATTTAATAATAATAATCATTACCTATAATAGAGATAAGTCAAAGTATACATATTTTGTCATTTCATTAAGTACATACTCCGTTGCCTATTTGTAGTAATTACCTATGTAAATTTAAAACATGTTAATAATTCAATAACTCTAATTTATTTGTTTATCATTAAAATATTCATGAATTGTATAGTAACATTTTTTAAGTAGTAATTTAAATGTCATATTAATAAACATTGTATAACTTTTACTTTTGTATTCTTCAGGTAATTTATTATATAATTTTATTGCTATACAGTATGCACTATTTGAGTAGATATCCTTTTTCTGTATGGGGACAATTAATTTGTTTTTTCTAATTTGTCTTTGACTTAAAGTATTGGTCTCAAATAAACCATAATGTTTTTTAACAAATTTTAACATTTCAAATATGTAAAGACATGGTAGTGGTAGGATCTTGTATTTCTGAAACAATGGTTTGCAGCTATCCAACCTCCAAGCACCACACATTGCTCGTATACAAGCCTTTTGTTTGATAAAAACTCTATTTGCATTTACGGAATTACCCCACACAATTATGCCATATCTCAGTACAGATGCCACACATCCATGATAAGCAACTATAGCTGATTTGTAATTAACATTATAATATAGTGTTCTCAACACATATGTAAATCTATCTAGTTTGTTACTTATTTGTTCTATGTGATATTTCCATGAACATGTGTTATCAATCATAATTCCTAAGAAATTTGTATTGTCAACTACATTAATTTTGTTTCCTTGATGCATAATGTTAATATTTATTTCTTCAGTTTTTTTGATTCTAAAATTCATTAGCATGGTTTTATTTGTGTTTAGTACTAGATTATTAGCTTCCAACCAATCATTTATTTTTTTCAGACAATCTTTAACGTTTTCGATTAATATGTTATTACTTTTATGTGTCATAATTATTGTTATGTCGTCCGCATACATAATACATTCATGGTTTATGGTATCAGGGAAATCATTAACATACAATAGAAATAGTAAAGGTCCTAAATTACTACCTTGCGGGATACCATATGGATTATTATTCCTATATTTAGCTTTTATAATTTTCTTATTTCTTATTTGTGTGTTTGTGATTTCAACTGTTTGTTTCCTATCTTTGAGATAACTAGCTATCCATTCTAAAGCCTTGCCTCTGATTCCATACCTTTCTAGTTTTGATAATAGTGTATTGTGACATACCAAATCAAAGGCCTTAGTCATGTCTAGAAATAATCCTATTACTTTTTGACCTACATTCAGTTTTTCTGCAATCATTTTGTTTAAAGAAAAGCTTGCTAAGCTTGTACTTGAGTTTTTCCTAAATCCGTACTGTTGTGGTTTTAGCAAATTTTGAGTCGATACGAACATATGTATTTTAGAATGCATTATTTTTTCAAATACTTTAGAAATGTTGGATATTAAACTTACTGGTCGATAATTATTGATGTCCTTTTTGTCCCCTTTTTTGTGTAAAGGTTTTACAATTGCATTTTTTAACCTGTTTGGAAAGCTACCTTCAATAAATGATAGATTTATTATATGAGTTAATGGTGGACTTATGATATTTGCAATTGTTTTTAAGATATCAGTCTTAATGTCATCAAATCCAGTTGAATTTGTATTATTGAGAGATTTTATCGTTTGAATTATTTCTTTTGTTGTCACAGGCGTCAAGAATAAAGTTTTAATATTATTATTAATTTTATTATAACATGTCATTTGATTCGATTGTATTACATTGTTATTTTTATTAATTGATATAAAATGTTCATTAAATTTATTAGCTATGTCAAATGGATTGCTATATATTGAGTTACTTAATTTAATTGATGTAATGTCATCTTTTATTTGTGGATCTTTCACAAATGAATTTATGACTTGCCATACTGCCCTAGATTTGTTTTTTGCTTGATTTATAAACCTGGTGTTACCATGTGATCTAGATGTAGCTATACATTTTTTTAATAGTTTAGAGTATGTAACATACTGTTTTTTGTTATCTTTTTTATTTGCTTTTTCGTTTAAATACTTTATGTATAGTTTCCTTTTAACAATGCACGATTTTTTTAATCCTTTTGTTATCCATTTGTTGTTCTTCTTCTTAAGTATTATTTTGACCATAATATTAGGGAAACACAATTTATAGAATAGAGTTAGATTATCGTGAAATATATTAAATGCTACATTAGTGTCACTTTGTAAAAATACTTCATTAAAAGAAAGCGAACTCATACACTCACAAAATTTTTTCATGTTGTCTTTCGAGTAATCACGTTTTTTTATAAAATAAAATTGTTGTTTTTTTAATGTTTTATTACATTCATGCTGTGTAGCTTTAAGTGTTAATGTTTGTCCTGTCTCATGATCAGATAAGCCTAAAAAATGAATGTTTGAAGTTGCATCTTTTAAGTTACTTATTATTAAGTCAATACATGATTTCCTTCTTGTGGGTTTCATAATATGATTATTTAAATTGAAATTAGTTAGTAATGTTATAAGTTGTTGGGTTATTTTATTAGAATCAATAATGTTAATATTCCAATCCCCACACAGTATTATTTTTTTGTTAGGGTTGATTTTTAATTTAATCAATAATTGTTCTAACTTAGAAAAGAAGACATTAATATCAGATTGTGGTGTCCTATAGATACATATAATTGTTAGTTGTAGTGATATAATTTTTACAGCACAGTATTCAAAATGATGTTCTACTGGTGCAATTTCCTTTTGTAAGTTATGTAATGGTATAAAATTTAATTCATTATTTACTAATATGCAAACGCCGCCCCTTTTTTTATTGATTCTAGTAAAATGCGTCGCTACACTATAGTTTTTTATTTGTAAATTTAGTTCTGACCCCCTTTTAATAAAAGTTTCTGTTAAACATATAATACTAATGTTTAAGTTCTCTTCTTTCTCTAGTCTTTCTAAAGCTACTTGAAATATGCTAGACTTGTTTAATATACCGGCTATGTTTTGATGAAGTATTGTATGTTTTTCTGTGTTATCGAAAAAGATTTGTGTTTCTTGTAATTTTATCAAAATAATATGGAATTGTGCCTTTAATTTTAGTATATTTTGGTACTTTGTTCACTTCTTTGTTAACGTTTATTATAACCAAATTATTAATTATCTTATCCTTATTATTAATAAATATTTTTTTGTAGTCTATACTGTTAATTTCAATATTTAATTTAAATATCAACATGCTCTCGTACTTATCCTTATCATAAATATTCAATTTATAATACTTATAGTTGAATATATCAATAAACATGCAGTTTTTATAGTTTTCACATAGTCTTTTAAGTTGATAGTTCATAAGTTTGACATCTATATATTTATTATTTTTTATGTTTATTAAAAATATTTTATTATCTTTAAATTTAAGCATTGTATTACATAACATAGCAAACAATGTAAATGGGTTTTTGTCATTAGTCCCTAATCCCAGTATTAAAATGTCTTCTTTTTTTATAGTATTGCATATGGAGTCACAACTGCTTAATATTTGTTCACTAGTAGCTCCTGGTTTTACTAAAGATGTTATGTTATATGTGTCATTCCATTTGTTGCATCTTGCCGTTCGCATTTTTTGTGAAAGTCCCCGAACTTGTTCGTCCCCCAGTATAATAATATTGTGTTTATTATTGTTATTATTATTAGAGCTGTTTTTTTTATAGTGTTTAGTTTGGTTTTCTGGTGTTAATTTCGTGGAAGTTGTAACCTTTGTCGATGTACATAATACTTTATTATTAATCTTATTTTTCTCACTTGTATCACCTTTTTTATTTTGGACTTGCAATACCGGAGTTAAAAGATATTTGTTTGCCATTTTAGGTATTAATTTTTGTGGTGTTTTTGTTTTTTTCCTAGATGGCGTTGGCGTGTATTCTTTTTGTTCTCCTACAATCTTCAATAATAGTTCAATCTTTTTATCTTTTTCCAATAATGTTTTATTAAGTGTAGTAATTTCCGAATTTAAATTGTATATCTCCTGATTTGCTATATCGAGTTCCTCTTTTAATTCGTGTATTTGTACTTTCAATTCGACGAGTATTGAATTGTCTAGGTCGATGTTATTGCTTGTAATTGGTAAACTATTTGTTGATATATCGATAACTGTCGAGGACGATAAAATTGTGTCTTCTGATATCTTACTTACATCGCAATCCGATTTTGCTTTTCGTAATTTACGTCTGAGTGTTATGTTATTCATCCTTGTATTGCAATGTACTTAAGTATAAAATTTTATAAGAGGTGATCTGTGCCGTAAGACGTTCAATGATAATTAAAAAAAATATATATAAATATATTGTCTATGACTGATGAAATGTCAGATGTCAACTGTCATTTGTCATTTGAGTATTGTTATTAAAATGAGCTTGCTCACTGTCTTCAATTGTTAAAAAAAGTCGTTTTTGTTTCAAAATTATTTAAAATGTTGTTCCAACGGTGTATATGTCAAATATTGCAAAGGAATGTTCGATTTTTTCATCAATAGTTTTATAATTTACCAAAGTAATTGGTGTAATATTGATTAATTTGTGTTCCAGTTTACAGCTACAATAATCTTCTGAGTTTTTTATGTATATCTACTTCTTTTATTGCAAATAATTTTGTTCTTTTGTCCTAGTATTTGTTTGTGATCTTCTACTTACAGTTTTTCCAAGTTCCACTAGTTATTTTTTGTAGAAAACACTATATGTTACTTCTTAGTTTATTTACACTTATCTTTGCAAAAACTAGCGTTTAAATTTCGTTTTTACTATTTTAAAATCTTTTTTAAATAATATTATGGATTATAGTCTTATAGCTTTTTAGGGTTCCTTAACTACAGAGGCAGATTAATCTGAGGTAGTGTGCGTTAACGTAATTTTTAATAACTTCATGTATTTAACAGCACACTACTTCTCCTTTACATAAACTTTAACTGTCCCAAATTTCATATTCCTCCGTTCGCATTATTTTTTTTTAAACGGAGTAGAATGCTTTTGCATTGATTAACCTATTAATATTACATCAATTATGATAATGATGATAAGATTTTACAATACAATCCAACTGCATTACTGCAGTAATAATGATATAAAAATAGAGACATATCATGTATGTAGGTAGAGATGGCCGTTTAAACGAAAAGCGTTTAAAAAAGCGTGCTTTTTTAAATAAGTTGAAAAGTCGTTTATAAACGTAAGCATTTAACACTTATACTTATCGTTTATATCCATTAAGCCATACGTGTGGTATGAGCAAAGAAAAATAGTTCTTATGATAGCGCAATAAGAGTGAAAATTCTTTAATGTAGCTCATCACTTATTTAAAGTTTTAATAAAAGGCTTATTTTTGTACTTATAACTTATATGCTTTTTCCATGTTTATTCACTTTTTGTTAGTTGCGCTTTGCTGGTTGACGAAAACACGTTATATACGTTACGAAATAATTCGTATTTTAATCGTAATAGTGGTGTTTTGGTGGTTTACAGTGAACTTTTAATGTAAATAATAAATATAATAATGGTCTTTAAGGACGTAATAGAAACTTTTCGTGTAGTGTTTTAGTATTAAGTTTATTAAGTTTTTGTCGTAAGTACCTACTGTTTAATATAAGAATGACGCCTAGGCTACAGAATAAGTAATAGTTACAAACTAGGCGTAGGAATTGGAACAGTAATTTATGGAACTACCTTGAAAGAAATGAGGTGGAAAAAGTGGCGATGTGTATTGTTTGTAAAAAGTTATTATCCTATAAATCAACTATTACTAATCTAATGCAACATTTAAAGTTTTTTTTTTTTTTTTTTTAATTTTAAGTTAGTAAGTACACTATAATATTATCAACAAGAAAAACATTTTTATGAGTTCATATTATTATAATAATATTATTCAGATTTCAGACAGTCCAGTTCGGTAAGCCTGCAAAGTGCGAAGGAAAGTTCATTGAAATCAGTTTTAGCGATCGAAATACGTAACATAAGCGTAACGTAACATAAGCGCAAAAAGCATTATAAGTGGCAATAAGTAGATAAGCAAATAAGCAGATAAGCAGTTACCATAGTTGCTTTTGAATATTCAATAACGGATAAGTTAACTTTTGTTTTTAAGCCGTTTATCATATCTCTATATGTAGGTATGTAGTGGGTAGGTATGTAGGTATGACGGTAGTATAACGTCAGCCGATGATGATGATGATGTGGTATGTCCACACTTACCTCACGCGGATACAATACGCCAGGGACAAGCGGGTCGTTAGCGCCGGTCACATTATCACCGCGAATGCAGATCCATATTAAATTGTTTCTAGTGGAACGCTTATATCGTGGGGAATAAATCTCTTGTTATTCTGAGTAGTATTGCATTTAACACTTCGCCAAACCAAAGGCCTACAGGGGGCTTAGTCAAGGTGACTTCTTTAATTACAATCACGAACTTCGGAATAAAATGGTATTGACGTATCTCACAATTTGTCACTTAGCGATCGTTATGTCAATACCATATTTTTATTTTCGAATTTCGGTATCGTAATTAACGATGGCATCTTGGTAAGTCATCTGCTTACTAATTTGAAGAGTTGATTACACTTATATCTGATTGAGTGCACTGTTGGTTTCCGGTGGAAATTCATGTTCATAATAATATCACACAACTTTTTTATACACTTTTCCACTTTATTTAGATTTTTAACAGTTAGTTATATAATTATAAACACGACCGGTTTTGATTAACTCATCATCAAGTGCTGATGATAAGTTAATGACACACCTGAAGATGAGTTAATCGAAACCGGTGTAAAAAGTGTATAAAAAGTTGTGTGATATTTGTTCATCTAGAGCAGTGTTTTTCAACCTTTTTCATGATGCGACCCCCCTTGTATGAAAAAATATTTCGCGACCCCCCGACCCTTCGCTTTTTTATCATGTATGTATTGTGTATGATACAGTATTACATAATTAGTGTTAATCATTCCATACGACGTTTTTATGCGTCTCCATAATTAGGATTCGGATATAAGTACATAATATAGTACGTCAAACAAATTATTTTACAATAACATACATCGATGATATCGATGATCGATTTATGAGTATATCCTTTTGTTGCAAAAGTTAAAATTCTCTTGCATATTAAATCAATATTTTTAATCTTTATTGTTTTTTTTACTAAAGTTCTCTCGACCTCCGGCGACCCCCCTACAGAAGCTTCGCGACCCCCCAGGGGGTCGCGACCCACAGGTTGAAAAACACTGATCTAGAGCACTATACTTTTACTGTCTATTGAAACACGTCCTAATATTGTAAGCAGTTTTTTTTTCTTTGTATAAGGTTTGATAAAATCAATTACGGATATTTTGTGTACTGCATATTATGAAGACGTTTAGGCAAAACATTATTGTCATACTCAAAGCAAAAAAATCATCTCATGTCTCAATATCTATGAGATCATATCCGCTTAACGCAAACTCACCCATATAAAGATTTTTTTTTTTCGAGTATGACAATTATTTTTCTGCATAAACGTCTATAGTCTATACATAAACAGTAGATTATATGCTCAAAATATCCTCAATTAATTTTACCGAACCTCATAATATAACAATTGCAGAAAAATAACTCCATACCATTAATTTCAATAAAAAACACACATAATACACGATTGCATTCAACTAATAACTTTATTGGAAAAAATATTGTAAACAAACACGTTTTACGGCACAAGCGATACATCATCATGTTCGTTAGCGATTCTTCCCCAACGAAACTGCAACAGGGCAAATGATTTTCATTGCGTGCCACAGCTCAGTGGGAATTTATTTACTGATTCAGTTTCAAAAGCAGCAGTTAATAGCGCCGCCGTTCACACGTCACAAAACGGGAAACAGCGCGCAACATTCCAACCTTTGCTCCGAATCGAAAAAGTAGATAGGGCTGACAGTCCAATCTGAACCTCAATTCTCGTATTTAAAGTAGACAATTTAAAGAGCCAATTTTACTGTGTTTGGATTGAAAGTATAGCGACGTGTTACCGTGAACGGATGACGTTACGACCAATCAGAGCGCGTTTCACGTTGGTTTAATGTTCATAAAAACGCCATTTGGGAGTATAAGCGTATCGGGACTTGATTGTTTTGCAGGTTTTATTTAGCAGAATTGCCCCTCTGGTATGTGCCAGATTATTTTCCATAGTTTGTTACGCGCAACATGTGTGAACGTAAAACGAAATAATCGGTTTGAAGCGTCGACTTACTTCTGACGTATACATGTAAATGTGATTTCAAGCGTTTGGCCTGGCGCGTGGTAAGTTATTTTTTTTTAAAGTTTGGAACGTTCATCTAAATATATCAGATCCGGCCACAATCCTTGTAACTCCTCAGATGCTGCGCAATTGCAGGAACATTGGGAATAGGAACTGTTCCTTAAAATCTCCAATCCCCTTTGGGCCTCCAGCAACCTTACTCACTCGGCAAAACAACGCAAGCGGCCTCACAAACACTGGCGGATATCACGCCGGTTTTTTATGAGGCCGTGGTATTTATCCGGTCGAGCCGGTCTATGCGTGCTAAAGTATGACTGTCTCCCTATGTTTAACTATTTCAAATCAGATTTAGCGTAGATTGTTTAAGCGTGGACCCGTTTACAACAGTGAAGATGAGAATGAAGATACTCTCGGTGATTAAGTTCGTCTAGACAGTTTGTGTCTCGTGGATTGTACATACTAATTAGAATAATAAACACTTAGCGTAATTGGGTTTCATGTTTTCTGCACCGAGTGAAACGCTGGAGCGCGCGAACTCACACTGTTGATACCGTCAACAATGTCGCTCTTAAATCAGTAAAGTCAACAAAATTATATATTACGAGTACTAGCTGTTAGCGGCTCCGCCCGCGTAAATATAGTTTTTTCGCGGTCGAGGATATGTGACTGATGCAAAAAAAAGATCAAAACAATCCTTGATGCGGATTATATTATATCATGGTAAAATTTCAGCTCGATCGGTGCAGAACTTTTTGAGTTTTTGAAGCGTACACAAACCATCATAACGTTTATATATATAGATATTTCTTTTGTGCGTGTGTATGTAACTGAACTTCTCATATACGGCTGGACTGAGTTTGATGAAACTTTTTGTGTGTTCATGTGAATGGTTTAGATTTACAATTGGCGCTGCTGTCAGTGCGTTAACAAATTTAATTCTAACTTCTAATTATATAAAAGGATATCATGTTAGTTACACTATTTATAACTCAAGAACGTCTGAACCGATTTGGCTGAAAAATTGGTGGGGAGGTAGCTTAGAACCACTCGAAGGATATAGGATACTTTTTATCCCTCTCCAGGGGACATGACATAAATATCAACCATGCTGGTCAAGTGGGTTAAACGCGTTTTCACTGTAAAGGCTGCAAATCTAGCACCGGTACCTACTAAAATGGCCTTCATTAGTTTCAATAACGTCACCTACTACTATTATGAATTAGAAAGTTTGTGAGGATGGATGGATGGACAGATGGATGTTTGTTATTCTTTTACGCAAAAACTACTAATTTCGATTAAATTTGGTATAATAATAACTCCCCGCACCGATCTCGATGACGGTAGCCGGTTTCATTGAAACCAGGCCATACAGTTACGCAGGAGTAATTTTATAGTACCCAAGTGTGTGCGCAGTACACAAGAGCACTCTCTTTTCCTTTACTCTCATAATCAAGTAGGATCATCTTTATTGTCAGACAATCAGGTGATCAACCGGCATTGTCCTGACCAAACTTGGAAACTACATTTTTTGTTTTTCCAATGCGGGAATCGAACCCACGGCCTCCGAGTCAAGAACTATTGCTCTAACTACTAGACCACGGAGGCTGTTGGTGTGGTAGTAGTCGAGGCTCTGGATTAAAATATAGGCTTAGTTTAAATAGGCTCATTCAAAGTCAAATTCAAAAAATTTTATTCAATGTTGGTATTGTTACGAACAATAAGACTAGCGCCATCTAGCGTCAACCAATGAAACCACTTGGTGCGAACAGGGACAACGTTTTCACGTCTACTCAATACTAGATGGCGCTACTGTGCGAATATTCCGGAACAATTCAACCAGTTCACGCGGCTAGCGAATATTTCTGGAACGGTCTGGAACTCGATTCGGCCCATATAAATACGCCACAGAGATGCGAACGAGTGAGTTCACTTTGAGCTTCCTGCGAAGCGATACGAGTGATACCAGTGATTAATACCAGTGATACCCGCGACTTGGCTACGACTTAAGGACACTGTTAGTGCTTAGTGTTTGGACTTAGTGCTTAGTGTTTGGACTTAGTGTTTAGTGTTAGACCTAGTGCTTTGTGTTGGACCTAGTGCTAGGGAATAAAGTCTTCAAAAGAGTCAGCAGGCTTTTTTTTCTCCAAATCCTTCGAACCCCAACACGTAACAACTGGTGTCGGAAGTGAGATTTGGAGATGCCATTGACTCCGAGAGAGGACTTCAAGGAGGGCGTCAGAACAAGGGCACAACGAGCTGCGGAGGCCACACCCACTGGGGACCAAGCTCCGCCCACTGTGGGCCAAGCCCCGCCCACTGACCCCGCCCACCAGGACCCGCCCACTGACCACGCCCCCCAGGCTCCGCCCACTTTGACCCAAGCCACGCCCACCGACTCCGCCCACCGGGTCACATCCACTCAGGCCACGCCCACTGGCCCCGCCCACCGGGTCACGTCCACTCAAGCCCCGCCCACTGACTCCACCCACCTTGCCACGCCTTCCAGACAGGCCACGCCCACCAGACAAGCCACGCCCACCAGCAGTACCTTGGCTCTTCAATTGGGAAGTTTAATTGAATTAATGGAGCTGCAAAGGGCTGAAATTCAGGCAATGAAAGAATCACACGAACGCAGGCTCGGCGCTTTGCAAGACTCACAAGAACGCAAGCTCGGTGCTCTGCAAGAATCACAAGAACGCAAGCTCGGTGCTTTGCAAGAATCACAAGAACGCAAGCTGACTACGATTCAAGAGTTTCAAAAGGCTGAAATCAGAGCGATTCGAGAATCGCAAGAGCAACAGAAAGACCTTCAAGAAAAAGCGCTTTGGGCTATAAATGATGTCAGTGACACGGTGATTAAGCTTCGAAAGGATGTCGACGTAGTGGAAGAACGAGTTACTGGGTTAGGATTGGATGTTGAAAACGTGAAAACCGGCCTCACTGAACTACAGAAGAAAGTAGTGCGCCTTGAAACCACGGGAGTTGCGATGTCTAGTGGAACTACCGGTGTGGCACAAGGACCGAGAGTGAAAGTGCCGCCGTACGACGGCACTACTTCTTGGAACGCTTATCGTCAGCAATTCCAGACTGTTGCTACTGCCAACGGATGGACGGAAGAACAATGCCTGACCGCTCTCACTGTTGCGCTCAGAGGGCAAGCTTTGTCGGTCCTGGAAGCACTGCCACATACAGGTAAGGGGTTCCAAGACCTGAGGGCCGGGCCACACGGTGCGGTACGGCTGCGGCGCGGCGCCTGAGCGGTGCCGCAACGGGTCTTTTACATATAAAAATGTATGGTATGCCACACGGCGCGTCCGGCGCCGCTCCGGCGCCGCACCGCAGGCGCACCGCAGGCGCACCGGACAGCGGCGCGAGGCAGATGAGGCGGGGAGGGGTGCAAGCCGTGCGGTGCCGCGGCGGCACCGCTCAGTTGTATGTACGGCGTAAGCGGAAGTGTACGCTCGTTAGGGTCAACGATTAATTACGTGATACCTATTATATTTATTATTACATTTATATTTATATTAGGTACCTATACAAAAAAATGAGTACAAGTATGGAATCAATAGATGTGGACTATCTCATTTCGTTAATTCAAGAACGGGAAATACTGTGGGACAAGTCTCATGATAATTTTAAAAACAAAAATTTGAAAGCAAAGGCATGGGATGAGGTTACAAAAAATTTATTTTCAGAATACGATACATATAGTCCTGACAAAAAGAACAAAATTGGTGAGTCGTTATTTTTCGTCATATTGGTAAGGGGCCATCCACATATTACGTCACGCAAAATTTCGACTTCTCGTATTTAAAGTATGTCTATAAAGAGTCAATTTTACTTTGTTTGGATTGAAAGTGTAGCGAAATATTACAATGAACGGATTTTATAACGTTTCGACCAATCAGAGCGCGTTTCACGTTGGTTTAACGTTCATAAAAACACCTTTTGAGAGTGTAAGCGTGTCGGGACTTGATTGTAATTGTATTAATGCAGGTTTTATTTAGCAGAATTGCCCCCCAGGTGTGACGTAATATGTGGATGAACGCTAAGATGACTAAATTTTTTTAAATTGCCAATTCAAAGATCCTTTGCTGCTTAAAAAATAGTTGGCAAATTCATCTCTTATACCATTTGCTGCTGTTAATTCTTCATTTTGCGGTTGAAGCGAGTGAAATTCATCACAAATTATCGCCAATTTATCACTTGGGCGAAAACCGTCCCGATCGGCCACAAAATTGTGAAGAACACAACATGCTTTTATAATGGCAGTTGCAAAATTATAGGACACGTTTATCGGTCTGTGAAAAATGCGCCATTTATTTGCTAGGATTCCAAAAGCGCATTCTACATAATATCTCCTTGCCCTGCTAAGACGATAATTGAATATCTTTTGTTGTACATTGAGATTTTTACCACCATATGGACGCATAACATGTTTGCTCAATCCAAAAGCTTCGTCACCCACTAAAACCCATGGTGTTGGTCTATTGTAACCACATAGTGGCTGCGGAGTAGGCAGTGAGAGGTTCTCGTTAATAAGTAGCTCGTATAGTTTTGAATTATGGAAAACAGTTGAATCGCACTCTTTGCCGTATGCGCCAATATCAACAAAAGTAAATTTGTAGTTCGAGTCCACTACAGCTAGCAACACCACAGAAAAAAAAGATTTGTAATTAAAAAATAACGAGCCACTATTAGCAGGATTACATAGGCGTATATGTTTTCCATCGATTGCCCCTATACAATGAGGAAAATTTGCTCTAACGTCAAAATCAGATGCAATTCTTTGCAAACGGTCTGTTGTCAGTTCAGGAATGTTATCTCGAAGAAGATGTTTCCATATAGCTTCACATACTCTCAATATCATACAAGCAATTGTAGATTTCCCTCGTTTGAATTTGAATTCTAAATCTTTTATCGAATTTCCGCTTCCTAGGTACCTGTAACAAAAAATAATACAATAAAATAAAACTATAAGTACGTAATACTTATGTAGGTATTAAGATTACGGAATATTTTTAGTTTGATTAAATAAGTTATTCATGTGATTTTACTCATTAGGATGACCCTTTCTATTATGGCCCATCATGGGGTCCATTTGCTGTACAATGTACCATCGACAAAGTTCCTGCTCGACCAGTTTCATAACTTTGTCTTTGCACTAGGACGCCTCAAAATATTTAAACACAAAGGAAGTGATATCGTATCGTATATATATATATATATATATATATATATATATATATATATATATATATATATATATATATATATATATATATATATATATATATAAAACATTATTTTTGTATACCTATGTCACTGTAAAATTGTAAAAACCGTTAGATTGAGAATAACTAACGAGATTGTAAAAATATGTCGAAAGATTTATAACTATATATTTATAATGTAACGAAAAATAATGTTTTTTTTCGGACTCGAATATTATAGGCATAATATTCGAGTCCGAAGTCTAACAACATTTTACAATTTCACTAGTTTTATTACAATCTAACGGTTTTTACAATTTTACGGTGACATATAGGTACATTAAAATATTTGTATTTTAGGTAATACTGTAATGAAAAAGTGGAGAAATGTAAAATTTTATAAATATTTAAAAAAAAAGAAAGAAGGTTCCAGATCCGGCTCAGCATCTAATAACCTTTCAAAATATCATTACTATAATCAACTTTTATTTTTAACCAAAGTAGCACAGAACGCTACGGACGGTAGTTTAGACGTACCCGAAGAATCTAACATATTGAGCATGAGTTCGACAAGTGATGATAATATAATAGCTGAATCGTCCCGCTATGTTCCTGTCAACCGGAAGAGAAAAGCAGCACAAATGGATGATTTTGAAAAAGAAACATTTAAAGCTCTGATGGAGCCAGAGAATCGCCACATGAACTTTTTTAAAGGCCTCTTGCCATCTATAGAGGATTTTACCGATCTTCAGACTCTCACGTTTCAGAGTAAAGTATTGCAAATAATCACGGATATTCGTTATGGACAATCTTCATCCTATCAGCACGAAGAGCCATCATCGCATCCAGGGTATCAAACCCAAAATTATCAAACTACAAGTTCCTTTAGTGCAGTAAAATCAAACTCTAATTTTACTCCATCTCCAAATCAAGTTTCTCAAGATAGCGATCAGACGGAGTTTGATTTTAATTTTTAACATGTTATAATTTTTCCCTGTCATTGATTTGAAAATGAATATATATTTTTTTTTTTATTTGGCGTCGGCTTTTATAACCATTTGCCAGTATCAAGTTAAAAGGCGGAAATAGAATATTCTTTCAAATTTTACACAAAAGAAATAGGTATACTTAATTATTACACACAACATCTCTGATTGACATTTCCGAAAAAACTCCAAATTAATAATAAAGAAGTGCAAAAAATAAATGGTTTTGGGTTTTTTATTACTTACCTGATAGTGATTCCCAGCATTTCTATTGGCTCCACTGGATTTCTCATATTAGTATACTCTTTCCGTATATGTGGTTCTAAGGCTTCCAATAAACTTTCAAAAGTGGGTACACTCATTCGAAAAAAACTATAAAACCTCTTTTCGTCTAAGATTAACTCTCGATATTCTTTAAGAAAAAAAAGGCCGTCACTATTCCTTAAGGAAATAAATGGACTGATCCAGTATCTTCGTGTGCTTCTTTGTCGATTTCGTCGATGACGAAGTAATAATAAAAGCAACACACGTCTTTTTCGATCCATTGTTTATTGTAGACTGTCGTCAACAGGGCAAGCCATCTGCCAAGTCAACCCTGTTGCGGTGCCGCAGCGGCGCCGTAAGAACATTGCGGTGCCGCAGCGGCGCCGTAAAAACATTGCGACGCCGCATTGCTCGTGTGGCCGCCAGTGCGGTGCGGAGTATTGCGGTGCGGTGCGGCGCCGCGCCGTGTGGCCCGGTCGTGATGGAGGCACTTGAATCCAGATACGGGGAGCGACACCTGGAGCACGTGTTCCGTGCCCAACTGCGTGACAGAGTCCAACGCTCAGGAGAAGGACTACAACAATGGGCGTTGGAAATTGAAAAACTCGTCAGGAAGGCACACCCAGGAGCCGACACCAAGATGGTAGACACGAATATGGTTCAAGCATTTGTCGACGGAATCAAAGACCTGGAGGTTAGAGCTGCAGTGAGGCTTCGTCACCATACCTCGCTAAGGGAAGCATTGGCACATGCTTTGGAGGTCGAGGCTGTTCGCCATGACATACGGCAGACCTATAAGATCCGCGAGGTCTCTGAGGAAGTCAAGGAGGTTAAGGCTCCTACGAAGAAAAGTTCTGGAGCCATGTGCTACAAGTGCGGCGAGAAGGGCCATCTTCAGTTCAACTGCCCGCAGAAGGAGACCCAGATGGCAAGGATGAAAAGGATCGAGGAACAAATAGAGGAGCTGAAGAAGCAAGGGGCTTCTTGCCCTGCCCGGAATCAGGGAAACGAATAAAAGCCAGGACTGAGGGGCGAGTACTGGCTGACGCGGAAGAAGCCCCGATAACTGTTATTTCCCAGGCATGCAGCGGGAATAGTCTTGTGATTCAGGGGACTATTAACGGAACGGATTGCAAAATGACCCTAGACACAGGAGCCTCTAGAACAATAGTGAACCCAAAGCTGGTAAAAGCCGCAAGGGGGCACAAGAGGAAAATTCACTGTCGGCTTCTTACTGCCTCCGGTCAGCCAATACCCGTCCTGGGAGAAACGTCAGTCACGATGTACGTAGGGGGGTCCTCATACTCTCATAACGTTATCGTGGCCGAGATTATGGATGATTGCATCTTGGGGTTGGATTTCATGAAGAAACACAACTGCAAAATTAATGTCGCTGACGGAGTTTTCAAGTGTGGTGAAGAAGAAATCTTCATTCTTGGAGGCGCCTGCGGGAAAGTCGCATGTGTAAAGAAAGTCATCATACCTGGACGAGCGGAAGCTCGGGTGCTAGTGAAACTGCCGCCAGTTGGAATGAAAAAGTCAAACAGATGCGTGTTGATCGAAGGCACACCTACCAAGACATCGGCGCAAAAACTTATGACGGCGAGAACTCTTGTTAGTGGAAGCAGTAACGCTGTGGTCAAGGTTTTGAATCTTGGTGATCGCGAGATCTGCTTGAACAAAGGTGACGTCATTGGAAAGTGCGAGGAAGTTGTCTGGATGAAAAAGTGTAGTTCGATGACAAGCGCAGATTCAGCAAACAACAACAACTATGGATTAGTGACTGAGCTACTCGATGACTGCAAGAGTAATCTGACCTATTCGCAGAACATGAACGAACATGAACGAACGGATGAAAGCTAAGAAGTTTATACAGCGCTACGCGAATATCTTCTCCAGTCAAGAAGGGGACCTTGGAAGAACGTCGATAGTTCAGCACAGGATAGATACCGGAAGCGAGAGACCAATTCGTCAACGAGCAAGACGGGTACCAATTGCAAAGGAAAAAGAAGTTGAAGGCCTTTTGGAGGACATGAGAAGGAATAAGATTATTGAACCGTCTGCAAGTCCGTGGTGCTCACCTGTTGTATTAGTGAAGAAGAAAGATGGTAGCACGAGATTTTGCGTGAACTATAGGCGTCTCAATGATGTCACTAAGAAAGACAGTTACCCGTTACCTAGAATTGACGACACTTTAGATACCTTGAATGGCATGAAATGGTTCTCGACCCTAGACCTGAAATCTGGATACTGGCAGGTGGAAATTCATCCAAAGGACAAGGAAAAGACAGCTTTCTCGACCGGTAAAGGTTTATGGCAATTTAACGTCATGCCCTTCGGATTGTGCAACGCACCTGCCACATTTGAGCGTCTCATGGAGTGTGTACTGGCAGGCTTAGTTGGAGAGGCCTGCTTGGTCTACTTAGATGACGTCATCATTGTCGGCCGCGACTTCGAGGACCATTTACGAAACTTGGAGCGAGTTTTCGCCAAGATAGAGGGAGCCAAATTAAAGTTGAACCCAAAGAAATGTCGTTTATTCAGGAGTAAGGTCAATTATCTCGGCCATGTTATCTCCAGTGATGGAATCCAGACAGACCCGGATAAACTGGAAGCAGTTCAAAAATGGCCTACCCCTAAGGACAAAACCGAAGTGCGAGCATTCCTCGGCCTATGCTCATACTACAGGCGTTTTGTTAAAGGATTCTCGGAAATAGCCAAGCCATTACATCGGCTGACAGAAGATAAACGACAATTTAGTTGGGATGAGACTTGTGAAGATTCTTTTCAGAAACTGAAGAAGCATCTGTGTGAAACACCAATCCTGGGGTATCCACAAACTGAAGGTCAGTTTATAGTCGACACGGATGCAAGCAACACGGCCATTGGAGGAGTGTTATCTCAAAAACAGGGTGAAAGAGAAGTTGTTATTGCATATTTCAGCAAATCTTTATCCAAGCCAGAGAGAAACTACTGCGTGACAAGAAGAGAACTCTTGGCTGTTGTAAAGACGCTACAACATTTCAACAAATATCTCATCGGCAGACAGTTTTTGCTGCGAACTGATCACGCAGCCTTGAAGTGGCTACTGCAATTCAAGAACCCAGAAGGTCAAGTAGCTCGATGGATTGAACAGCTTCAGGAGTATGACTTCAAGACGGAACACCGCAGCGGAAAGACGTATGGGAATGCCGACGCACTTTCACGAAGGCCGTGTTCGGAAGACTGCAAACATTGTGTTAAGCAGGAATCTAATGAAGTTACATTGAAGCTAACGAGAACAAGTCCTTTGGGTCTCTGGGAGAATGATGCTATGAGGGAGGCCCAAGAAAGAGATGACGACCTTCGGCACATCATTACATGGAAGAAACGGGGTGACGTCAAACCAATCTGGAGTGAGGTTGCACCCACTGGCGCTGTCACAAAGGCGTACTGGGCGCAATGGGACAGTCTGATACTTCAAAACGGAATACTCTACCGGAAATGGGAGAAGACTAACGGCAGAGAGTTCCATCTTCAGATAATTGTCCCAAGAACGAGAGTACCAGATGTTCTCCGTGAAATACATGATGGCGTATCAGGAGGTCATCTAGGTGTCAAGAGGACGTTAACAAAAGTGCGCGAAAGATTCTACTGGTTGCATTGTCGAGATGATGTACAGGATTGGTGCCGCAAATGTACTACTTGCGCTGCTGTAAAAGGACCACAGACCAGGAGCCGTGGGAACCTGCGGTTGTATAACGTCGGTGCACCGTGGGAACGGATTGCAGTTGACGTAGCTGGGCCATTTCCTGTAACGGAATCGGGAAACAAGTATTTTATGGTCGTCATGGACTACTTCACCAAATGGCCCGAGGTGTTCGCCATACCAAACCAAGAAGCTACAACAGTCGCTTCTAAGTTAGTCGAAGAAGTGATATGTCGCTTTGGTGTGCCTCTAGAAATCCATTCTGATCAAGGCAGGAACTTCGAATCGCAGGTGTTCCAGGAAGTGTGCAGAATTTTGGGCATGCATAAGACGAGGACCACCGCGTACCGTCCACAGTCTGATGGAATGGTAGAAAGATTTAACCAGACCCTTGAGAGGCATTTGGCGAAATTGGTAGACGACAAACAAAAGGATTGGGACAAGTATATACCACTCTTCCTTCTGTCATACCGAACCGCCGAGCATGAGAGCATAAAAGCTACCCCGGCGTATGTCAACTACGGTAGAGAACTACGAATACCAGTATACCTATTGACAGGAGGGTCACCGGAGGGACCAGAGACCGTACAAGACTATGTCTGCGATTTAAGGGAAAAAATGCGCTATATACACGCCTTGGTTCGGGAAAATGGGTTACAGTCAAGTAAGAACATGAAAACCAGGTACGACCGGAAATCGAACACGAGCGGCTTCGAGGAAGGGTCACTGGTGTGGCTGCATAACCCAACTCGCCGGAAAGGGAAATCTCCAAAGTTGCTGACCAAGTGGGACGGACCATACAAAGTGCTTACCCGAATAAATGATGTGACTTATAGGATCCAAAAGCAACCAAGAGGGACATTCAAAGTGGTACACATAGACCGTCTGGCGCGGTACCATGGCAGTAACAACGATGCTCGGGACGAGCATCTCTAAGAGGGGAGTAGTGTTACGAACAATAAGACTAGCGCCATCTAGCGTCAACCAATGAAACCACTTGGTGCGAACAGGGACAACGTTTTCACGTCTACTCAATACTAGATGGCGCTACTGTGCGAATATTCCGGAACAATTCAACCAGTTCACGCGGCTAGCGAATATTTCTGGAACGGTCTGGAACTCGATTCGGCCCATATAAATACGCCACAGAGATGCGAACGAGTCAGTTCAGTTTCGAGCTACCTTCGGGTGATTTCGAGGCGAAACAGGCGATAAGTAAAAGTGATACCAGTGATTAATACCAGTGATACCCGCGACTTGGCTACGACTTAAGGACACTGTTAGTGCTTAGTGTTTGGACTTAGTGCTTAGTGTTTGGACTTAGTGTTTAGTGTTAGACCTAGTGCTTTGTGTTGGACCTAGTGCTAGGGAATAAAGTCTTCAAAAGAGTCAGCAGGCTTTTTTTTCTCCAAATCCTTCGAACCCCAACACGTAACAGTATTTTTATAAACTTATTGAACGTCGGTATACATGATGCCTACCACCGGTTCGGGAACTAGCCCGGCGAGAATAACCGGCGTAAGAAACTCGCGCGGGCCATCTTTTACCAAAAAGATGGAAAATTGTTCTTTTAAAATAAAAAAATGTATAACAATGTTATGACTAAAACTATATAACTAGAATACAATAGTATATGGAAGTAGCCTTGCAGGGGGCCACCTCATTCCCAAGGTGTGCTATCATTCATTCCCGTGGGATACTAAATTTACGCTGGCGTAGCCACGGGAATAAGCTAGTTATTTATACAATCATTTTGTTTGAACTCCTGTAGGTGGTATATTTGCTGTTTTCATCAAAAAAACTTTATTTCACAACAAAAAATTGCACGGCAAAATATATCGTCGCAATTTAACAGATTTTCGGGTCATAATTGATTTTATAAAATTAACATACAGATTCGAGAGTGAAATTAAAAATGCTATTATTTTAAGCTATTGACAGTAATTGGACAGTAATTGGAACCCTTGGGAGTTTACTCCATTATAAAAATGAAAATTTACCCTTTCGAGACTGGAAAAGCAATTTTCGATAGAACAATTTGTCTTAAGTCAGTTTTATACATCTGTGGCACAAAACGTTAAGCGTTTAAGCCCAAAGGCAATATATTATGTATGAAAAATATTGCGAGCTTCTAATATTTTATACGTCGTAACAATGGCTTTGAAAAATTAATAATAATTGTTTATTATTGTTAGGCGAAATGAGCAAAAATACAAAAAGTTTTCAAAGTACGTTTTCAAAAAATAGATTACGCCCTATGCGATAGGACCGTCGATGATAATCATACTACGAATACATTTTGTTTATTATGTGATTCATAAAAATAATTTTGAACTTGAAGAATCCAAGAACTTGAAGTTGAAGATTTCATTAGACTTCTAAGTAATCTAATTCAACCTCCTTATCTAAACCGAGGCTTTCAATAGGTCATAATATAGAAAGACCAACAAAGGATTCCTAAAAAGTTCCAATCTATGGGTTGGGGGAACTTGAATAGAACACTTAATTGACTTTCAACTTCAACGGGATCTCAGATGAAATTCTTAAAAGCGAAAGAAAAATGTGAAAAAAGGAAAAGTTAATCGCAAAAGTTAAACGAGTCCTTGTCAACGGCTTAAGAGTTGCTTCCTTCACTTGAATTCGGTTTCTGCAGTAATGACGTAAATGTCATCAAATTGTAGCTCTCTTTTATATTGTCTTACTTTATTTTCTAATTTTTCTATTAAATTCATCTAACAACACTATCTATACTAATATTATAAAGCTGAAGAGTTTGTTTGTTTGTTTGTTTGTTTGTTTGAACGCGCTAATCTCAGGAACTACTGGTACGAATTGAAAAATTCTTTTTGTGTTGGATAGTCCACTTATCGAGGAAGGCTTTAGGCTATATAGCATCATGCTAAACTCAATACGAGCGGAGTACCAATCAAGAATGTTACAAAATCGGGGGTCTTTTTTTCCTTTTGAGAGCTTTCGCTACGTACGCTGCGGAAACGGTTAAAGTTTCGCTAAAATGATGTATGGCAGAATTGTTCCCCTTTAAAAGTTCTAAAAAAAAGTCCGCGACAGTATATGTCTATCTTTTAAGGTTGGCTCACTATAACCTTTTTATACTTACCAAATTTGTTCTAAAAGTAAGCATTATTTGTGAAGGTGTTTTCATAAAGATTATATTAATCCTTATCCAAGTAAATACGTTATTCATTACAAGCATTTAATCTAGAAGAAATTTGCCGTTTACATCATTTGATTTCAATGAGTATTTTGGAAGATATCGCAGTAATAAAATAATCATGCGCGCTATAGTAAGGCGTGCGGAGCGGGCGGGCAGTCGTGAGGTGGAAGCGCTTCTTCTACGTAAATGAAGTCGCGGGTAAATTTTAGCGATATCCCAAAGTAACTATTCCACGCGGACGAAGTCGCGGGGAAAAGCTAGTATTATATACGAGTAGAAATAATTTCTACATAGTGTCATGCAATAGCTTATTTAAAGCCTTAGTAATATGCAAACTAAGAATAATTTAACTGTAGATTATAATATTATATAGACTTTCTGTTGAAAACAAAATATTATTTAAAAATGTTAACTTTATTATAATCTGAACCTCAATTCTCGTATTTAAAGTACACTTTCATTTTACTTTGATTATATTGTAAGTGATGCCACATGTTACAATGAACTGATTTTAAAACATCAGAGTGCGTTTTATGTTCGTTTAATTTTTACGAGAATACCGTTAGACAGTTTTAGTGTATCGGGACTTAATGTAATTGTATTAATGCAGGTTTTATTTAGCAGAATTGACCCTCAGGTCTATTGCCACTTCTGATATCTTCATTTTATGAATACTGAATTGTACCTAACGTAATTTTATTTTAAAGGAGTTATATAAATCGGTACAATCGCGATCATCAAAGACAAACAACTTTATTTGTGTCAAAGCAGTATAATCATAAACAAAAATGTCACAAGTATTTATGAGCGAAGTTGTTTCGAAGACACTTAATCATTGAATGATAATGTGGCGTCGGGGCTCGCCGATAAACCGCGGACATCAACTTTATGCCATGAAGTTGTAAACAACTATACAACTTCGAATTTTTTTATTGCAACCAGATCAATTTGTGTCGTCTTTGTATGACATTAACCCCCTTACTAATAAAAATACGAGTATGTAAACACTGGATAAACAATATTACAATGTTTTGTCCTTGTCTGATACGTGTGAAAAGTCGCTTGACCGACAAGGTTAAAATATTATTAAAATATTAACACAATGGATGAACAATTCATC
The DNA here is from genome assembly GCA_905404095.1 of Glaucopsyche alexis. NCBI lineage: Eukaryota > Metazoa > Arthropoda > Insecta > Lepidoptera > Lycaenidae > Glaucopsyche > Glaucopsyche alexis. Next base: position 2,014,494 of record FR990044.1, on the reverse strand, counting down.
CATTGTGTTAATATTTTTATTAGTAAGGTATATAATATAAAGGAATGGAAAGTAAGAGGTCAAAGAGCGGGCCATTAAGGTAGGCATTAGGGGCCTACCTACCAGCACCAAACCGGAAGATGTTACCGCCGGTCTCGCCGAGCTCGGGTACAATGCGGAGTACGTGTCGAAGGTGTCGGCACGTCCCGAGTACCCGGGCTGTATCTACTTTGCCCTTATCACGAGGGCCCCCGATGTCGTACCCGGCATATATCAGGTAACTGAGTTTCTAAATATGCCGGGCATAAAAATTGAAGCTTGGCGGGGCAAGAAAAGCCCTGCTCAGTGCCACCGCTGCCAGCAATTCCGGCACTCTAGCCGGAACTGCCACCGCAGGATGGCATGCATCCGCTGCGCGGAGGAGCACCTCGCAAAGGATTGCCCCCGCCCCATCACCGAGGAGCCGACCTGCGTAAATTGTAAGGGGGCCCACCCGGCCAATAGCCGCCACTGTCCCGTATACCACAGGGAGGCGAGGAACCGCAAAGCAGGCACTGTTGCCCGTACCTCCGCCCCCCGCCGCTACCGTGTAAGTAGAGACCCGCCCGTCCCGGAGCAAGAGGTCCCGCCACCCCCGCCTACGGCCACCTCATTAATGGCCGAGGCTAATGATCCTACGCCGAGGATCACCCCTGCCGCATCTTCTGGCCCCTCCTCCCAACCTCCTAAGAAAAGGAGGAAGCCGAGGAAAAGGAGGAAAGCGGCCACCTCTTCCGCCCCTGCCACTGACTCCGAGTTCGAGCCACTTGCGCTCCCGCTCCCACAACCAACCGTGAGTCTGTCGGCTCCTCCACTGCCCCAACGCACCCCGCGTCCCCCGCGCACTCCGCGCGCACGCAGCGTTCCACAGCCGGCCGCTACTACCGAAGTGGCCGACATTGTTACGGAGCCATCAAACCCTGCGGCCGCCGCTGCCCTCCTGCCCCCGGCCGCCGCTGCCCCCCTATCTCAGGCTGCCCCCCTGGCTGCCCCCCCGCGTACTCAACGCCACGCTCAGCAGGAGGTTCCCACCTCCACAGCCGAGCTCCTGCAGTCCCTGTTCTCTCTGGTAATGGGTATTTATTATAAAATTCAAGCCGGGGAGGACACTTTTGCCACCCTTCTGCAGGCCCTCCCTGAAGGTGCCGCCCTTGTTTCCCAACTCGTTTCCAAATGGCTGCCCAACCGCAGCAACTGAAAATCGTCCACTGGAACGTCCGGGGGGTCCGCGATAAGGCGATCCTACTTCGACATCTACTTCGTAATTATGAGGTAGATGTCGCCTTAATCAGCGAAACCCATCTGACCCCCCAGGACCGACTATTTGTTCCCGGTTACCACACATACCAACAGGACTACTTGGGCGGCATCCTAGCGTGCCGGGGCCTAGCGGTCCTTGTCGTAAGAAGGCTGCTGCACCAGATTCTACCCGCTCCCTCCGTGACTTCGCTCTACGCCCTTGGCGTAGAGATCATGCTTGGCACTAGGCCTACGCATATTTTTGCGTGCTATAAGCCCCCGGGTTCGCGTTTAGATATCTCCGACATCCACGGGCTCCTATCAGAGGATCCTACTGTGATTGCCGGAGATCTAAATTGCAAACACCCGGGTTGGGGCTCTAGCACAACAAACGCGGATGGCACCCGCCTATTTGCGGATGCAGAGCGCGTCGGCTATACAATTGTAGGCACTTATGGCCCTACACATTACCCCGACTGTCCCACATACACTCCCGATGTGCTGGACATTGCCATTACCCACAAACTTCCTGGAAATTTCGAACAGGATGTCCTGGATGTATCTTTTGGCTCCGACCACCTGCCAGTTTTGGCCATTGTTAGGGCAGCGCCGTCCAGCATACCACCACTGCCCCCTCACCCAGTTCGCGACTGGGAGGCTTTTGCCCTGCAGCTGCATGCTTCCACTCCCAATTTTCCGGTGGTCTTTGCGAACGACGTTGAAGTCTTGACGCAGCAGCTCACCGTCGCCATCACCTCTGCGATGGATGTAGCCACCCATCAGCCGACCAGTCTCCAACACAAGAGACCTTCGCTGCCACGCCACATTTCTGAGCTTATCAGCGAAAAGAAAAAGCTCCGTAGGCGTTGGCAGCAAAACCGCTGTCCAAGGCTCAAAAACGAGCTCAACCGCCTCACCGCAGAGGTGAAAAATGCGCTGCAGGAGCAGAATGCAGCCGACTGGACCCAGCGCATAACGGATGCAGGTGAAGACTGGGCATCCCTGCACCGATTGTGCCGCCGCTTCACTGGTGCCGCCACTCCCACCAGACCCCTGATCCATCCAGATGGTAACCCCCGATATAGAGCAGAGGACCGCGCCGAGATACACGCAGACCACCTGGAGAAACAGTTCTCGCCGCTTCCCACTGTTGACTCCGAACACGTCACAAGAGTCTCCGAGGAGGTAAGAAAGTTCCTAGACTCCCCCCCCCCCTCTTCTCCAGAACGCCCCAATTTCTTTTTCTCCCCCAGAGAGGTTCGCAAAGCTCTCTCCCGCCTCAAACCTCGCAAGGCCCCTGGCCCTGACGGCATCCCAAATGCCGCCCTGCGCCATCTTCCCTTTAGAACTGTAGCCGCCCTTGCCCGCCTTTACAATGGCATCGTGAGGACGGGCCATTTCCCCACTGTCTGGAAAATGGGGCTTGTCATCACCATCCCCAAGCCCCACAAAAACCTTCGACGTCCAGAGGGCTATCGTCCTATTACCCTCTTATGCACCCTATCTAAAACCTTTGAGGTACTTTTCCTTAAACACCTCTCCCCCTTTCTTCCTCCTCGGCAGGAACAATTTGGATTTCGCTCTCAACTCAGCACCACACTGCAGCTAGTTAGAGTAGTGCACCTCCTGACCGATGCCACTAACAGGAAGGCCTCGTGTGTGGCAGTCTTCCTAGATATGGAGAAGGCCTTCGACAGCGTGTGGCACGAAGGCCTAATCTACAAACTTCTCCAAGCCGGTGTACCTGACTCTATGGTAAGGGTTCTTGCTTCGGTCGACGGGGTCCTCTCGGAGGAGCGCCCTATCTCTGCCGGAGTCCCACAGGGTGGCGTGCTGTCGCCCAGCCTGTACAATTTCTACGCCAGCGACGTGCCAGCTGGCGTCGACACCACTGCAGCTCTGTACGCGGACGACACCGCCTACATTTCTACCTCGGCCAACCTTGCACACGCTGCCCTTAAACTCCAGAGGACTCTGGACCTCCTCCCGGCGTGGCTGAGCAAGTGGCGTCTTTCGCTGGTAAGTCCCAGGCGCTCGCCGTTACCCGGAGGAGAGGTTACCCGGCCCCCTTGAAGATAGGAGATAAGGAGATCCCCTGGAGCAGGACTGCCAAATATCTCGGGGTTACCATCGACCGCGGCCTCACCATGCACCCTCAGTGCAACGCCGCTGTCGCCGGCGCCAGAGCCGCTGCGGCCCAATTGTCGCCAATTTTCACAGCTCCCCAGATTCCCCTTAAAATGAGGGTCACTCTCTACAACACCTACATTAAATCTCGACTCACGTACGCGGCCCCAGCGTGGTACCATCTGCTCGCTGAGTCCCATCGCCAGCGGATGCAACGTACGCAGAACCGCGTGCTGCGCCGCATCGTCGGTGCGCCGCGTTACGTGATGAACGCTACTATTAACCGCGACCTCAATGTAGAGAGTGTCGATTCTTATGTTCGCAGACTCGCCACAAACCTGTTCGAGCGCGCGGACGCCTCGAATTTGATCGAGCTTGCCGATCTGGCGCCGTGGCACGCCCGCCCGCCCGACCGCCGTCTGCTACCTCGTGACGCTGTCACGACAGGGGATTCGTCAGGGCCACCGCCCCTGCCGCCCCGCCCACAAAGAAGAGGAACAACGGAGCGCTGGCGGGCTTGCTAGCCAGTCGTCCCCCCTCCTCACCTTTCTTCTCACTGCACCCCTCTGTGCAGATCCCCCCCCGACCTAAAATGTCGGGGCAAGGGAATACCTTCCCCTTACCTTTCCCCCAAAGTTCCCCCCCGGCCCACAAGCGCGTCGGGGTAAGGGAACTTTCCTACCCCTAAAATACATCAAATCCTTTTCCCAGGTCGGTTGGGTCCATGGTCGGTAAAAGCGGCGTGCGGGGAGTGGCCCCATACACGTCCCCGGACCAGGACCCCGTGCGCCGCCGGAGCCGTCCGCCGGTCTAGGCCGTCCTCGGCCGTTGTTTTTAATACCAATTAATTAAATTCTTCTAATTTAAAATCAAATTTTTCTCGGGTTTCCCCCGCGTTTTGCTGCGGGGGCTCTTCCCTATAAAACAGGCTATATATGCGCCCAGTACTCGTACTGGACGCCCCTTAAATATTGGATCTCTACATGTAGAGGGGCAAAAGCCCCTGGTCATGTGACCCCGCCCAAGGCCCCCTTTTAAGGCCTGGCGCGAGAAGACGTAACTGGGTAAGAGGTCAACAGAACCAGAACTGAAATTTATTTTAAATCCAGTGTATCATAAGTATTTTGAACATTGTTTTATTTCATTGAAATCTAATTATATCATATAATATTTACTTAGATTTACAAAAACGTTACGTAATATTGCACATTGAAATCACCATGGAGAGACATTCGTCTTTTCAATTTCTGCGGTGAGAATAAATCTAAGGGGTAGTCCATGTTGAAATAAAGATCAAAGATTATGATGCTAATTTTCGTTCCATAAAATATTTTTGTTATTTTAACTATCTATTAAATTTATTTTTTCTTTTATATTAAACTCTGACTAGTAAAGTATAACTAAGTTTGATTAAAGTGCTAAAAAAATCAAACAAAACCGCGGCACAAGAGCTATTTTTGATAAATTTTATTTGATGATGATAAATATAAAATTCTAGTCACACTCCTTGGATCTGGTAGCATACACTTTTCAAAACGTAATAAATTTTATATTACAGAATCAGCCTCCAATTTTAAAAGCCTGTTGAGGAGGCTCGTGCCTTGAATACAATTTGATATCAACTTTTATTCAGCAATTTATTATTGTGCGTTAAGCGAAATAGTTGACTTCGTCCTTCAGGGGCCTTTGTGACAAGTTTTATAACATCAGACTATAATGTGATTCAGTTTGATACGGGATTTCTCTACGGGAAAAACAATGTGTTTTTTTTTAATAACCTTACATAAAGACTAACTGTGGTTTGGTTTAACATAGTTTTAACTCATTCAATTTAATTCATGTTATAAATTTCATGATACACACAACAGTTGGTATGTATAGAGACGTACCCTACTTTTAGATTTTTGAAATGTCCTCTAGTGTCTTCTAGTATAAATTTAAAGTCGCATACTTCTAGTGTCACATCTGCATTTTAATCTATGAGATAATGGCGGCAAGTGTGTGGATTTCGACATTTCATTATGTAACGGAATAAAGGAATCTCGAATGTTCGGTGAATTGAAATTTCATTTTCGCGGTTACCTTCCTCTTTTTTATCAAAAGGGATTTATTATTGAGCGAAATATGGAAACATGTTTATAAGAAGTACCTATTGAGTTGTAGCTATTTGTAGTTGACGTTACTAAAAAAATATATTATAATATTATACCATATTTTGTGCGTCTTTGTAATGTATGATAATAATATTATATATATTTAGAACGCTTACGTACACCATGTCAATCAGGTGGTGTTGTAAACGATTTTAAAATAATGAGACTATTTCAAAAAGTGGAACTCCCCGGTTTTACCCTATCATTTTGTTTTATCTTTAAAATCTGGGGGCACGGCAGTGGCCCCGCCAAGTCGAGCGCGAAGCAAACACTGCCGTACTATCCTTTACTGGAACCATTTCGCCGCATTTTCAGGCCCCTATTTGAGAACCTCTGGATAAGACCAGAACGCAGAAATTTTCGTCATCCAGTAAGCTATAATCACGTACTTAAAATCCAAAATTTCAAGTCTGTAGGTCATTTAGTTCCAAAGTTAAGCGAAAGCAAAGTTTCGCATTTTCGACACTCACTCACTCACTCACTCACTCACTCATGATCATCAAAATAGAACTAGTACTTCCCATAAACTTAGAGAGCTGAAATTTGGTACAGAGTTAGGGTTTAATGGCCACATGAAGAAAAAACTATAAAAACTAGGATAATCGAAGACCTGGAGTACCTGGTGACCCTGATAAGAAAACACATCTTACTTAAATAAACAAATTACACTAAAATCTAGTAAAATAAACCAATATGCCCACGTTTCTACAAAAAAGTGAAATCCCACCAAAAACATTCTGTAAAAAACTAGCCAAGTCTCGATGGAGCTGCTTGTTTATCTCTAAAAAGTAATGAAATCTAGACAAAGTCGTGCCAAGTCTAAGGTTCCTTACTGCGATTTCTTTATTATTATAGTTAATGTTGTGTGACTTGGCCGTTGAAGGGTACACGAGGGTACAAAAGGGGCTCCATGACACCATTGCTCCAATACATGTGTTGTACAATCAACAACAGCCTAAAATGAGACACTAGCGTCTAATTACCAATACCAGTATGGGCTATTATCTCGCTTAACAAACATAGGTAGTTACAACAGATATACATTACGTGTAAACAAAATTGACTTGTACCCACTAACGTATAAAGAATGTCAACGGCCGAATCACACAACATTAACTAAAATAATAAAGAAATCGCAGTAAGGAACCTTAGACTTGGCACGACTTTGTCTAGATTTCATTACTTTTTAGAGATAAACAAGCAGCTCCATCGAGACTTGGCTAGTTTTTTACAGAATGTTTTTGGTGGGATAAATATTACATCGCATCTTTATTTTGTTATTTGTGTGTTGTCTGTATTCTCAAGCAACAATAAATAACGTCATTTTTGCGTGAAGCGACCTTATTTTTTTAATTTTTACGCGTTTTCCGCAACACATAACTCTCCGGTGACAGTGCAAAGATTATTCTCGCAAGCGACAAATCATAAACCAACTTACGATATCAAACAGAATATTTATTAGTCAATAAAAACAGGATTATAAAATACGCCACCGCAACTGTTTGCGCCGTAATAACACATATTTCAAACGTCAAACATCGCCTCGCTCGATTTGCTGCCGTATTTACGACGGGGTTAATTTTAATTCATTACTCATGCAATCTATAAAACAAATATGGCCGACTGTTATAGTGCTCTTACACTATACGATAAGCGTACGGTTGTTGCGCCCAGATTTTAAATTAAATTGCAACAATGATTAAAATGCGAACCATTTTCATTTCACCTTTACATTTTAAAACTATTGAGATTAATATTATTTAAGTTAAGTATCAAAACGGTCGAAAATAGACATTTCAATTATTTTTGCATGACGATTAAAGTTACATTAAAAATTGAGAATTGCCCCTATCTGGTTTACTCGTATAATAAGAAGTTACTTAACTTGACAATTTCTGGACTGTCTTTACCTAACCTAGCTTACCTAATCTTCAGTATTGTTTGTGTTGTTTATTAAAAGCCTATATTAATAGGTTTTATGATGGAACCTTAAATAGAAAGACAATTTAGACTTTTAACATAATATAATTATATCAACGTGTGATTTTTATTAGTTATCACATATTAATTTTTTTATTTCTTTTAAAATATATATTTAAATCAGATATATTGACCAATTTTAGCCTAAAGCTTACTAACAATTTCTAATCGTATCGTGTATGTACCACTCTTTTGAATTTCCTGAAAAGGTTTCACATAATAGTTAGCTTTCATAAACGTAGACATAACTTAATCTATTTTATCATAAAAACATAAGTAAAAAACTTTAATTAATAACTTTTATGCACCTAAAATTAATCAAAGCACAAAATATTTTACAGACATTAATGAATCTGATAAAATAAGTGATTGTGTAGCATATGCTTTTGAAAACCTACAAATTTCTTATAATGACCTATATAAAGTATATAGGTCATTATAATATCATTATAATTACTATATAAAGTAGTTAACGTTATCAACAAATTCGTAGAATTTTCTAGTTACAGTTTAATAAAATTATATCTTTAAATTTGGTTAAAATATTAGGGAAAATTGTAATTTGTCGACCCTTGCATAATTCTTCGCCCGCCTGGCCTCAATTTACACCTGTCACTCGCGGGTCACAAGCGAGAGTTCACTAACAAGGCCAGGGAAGGCCTCAAAAGTGAGGACGTCTCAGGTATTTTTTGCTACATGTTAAAATTTGAGTACCACATGCGTATTTTTTGCTATGAGTTAAAGATAGACAAAAATTGCGGATAAAAATATTGTTGATAAATTTATTATTCTCACATTCCATGATGGAGAAAGATTTCACTTCGATCAATGTACGTGTAAACAGCTTCGCCAATCCCTTTGGAACAATACGTATTACGAGAACATTCCAAAATAAAAATGGCAGTATATTTAATTTCACACCTACCCGCCTCGGGGAGGAAAGTGGCCGTGCTCTCGGCGCCACTGAATACGAAGCAGACTGTGCGGGGAATAGAAAGTGGGCACTTTATACGGGCCCCCGGTGCCCCGGAATGCCCCAGTTGCGGGGCACGTGGTTTATAAGTGCGGTTACACGGTTCGATTACACGCGCACCGCGCTGAATTGTGTTTTTGTAAACTAGCTGTTGCCCGCGGCTCCACCTGTATCCCACGGGAACACTGTACTTTTTCGGGATAAAAGTTGCTTATGTTTTAGTCCAGAGCCTAAACTACCATACCAAATTTCATCGAAATCCGTTAGGCGGGTTTTTGCGTGAAAGAGTAACAAGCATCCATCCATACATCCATCTACCCATCCTCACAAACTTACATATATACATATATATAATCACGCCTTTTTCCCGTAGGGGTAGGCAGAGACCACTTCTTTCCACTTGCTACGATCCTTACATACTTCTTTCGCTTCGTCCACTTTCATTCTTAACATCCATTCCTCCTCTTATATTCAACGTAGCCAAGCGTCTCTCCATGGTCCGCTTTTCGCCTCCGCGAGAAACGAGACGTGATGGGTGGCGAACCACATCGCCGCCATTTTGGATAATTGAATTATTTTTATGATTATCCATTGCGTTTCCACGGATTGGTGGAGAGGGTAGGAATAGGGAAAAGGAAGGATAGGTGGTGTGGAAAGGAAGATTGGTAAGTTAGAATGGGAAATAGGGAATGTACGATATTACCGCCCAGGAGGGCAAAGGATAGGACAGTAATAGCTAGGGAAGCCGGGGTCGCATACCCGTATACTATACCACAACTACCGGACAGGTAAGTTGGGAAGAGTATCCCATGACATCACAGACTTTCACATTTATAATATTAGTAGGGTGTTAATTTTTGTACAGTAGCCCAAATGCCCAGGGCTCTATAAAACAAATAGTCTATTTTTACGAAATATGTAAATGAGCCAGCTCAAATGATGCTGGTGTTCATAATAAAAACATTTCGCTTCGACAGTCAAAAGCCTTTAAACTTTAACCACAGAAACTAGTTTATTGCTCGTATCATAATATCACCCGAAAACAGCGCTTCAAAATAGAAGTCTGGGCTTAAAACGTGACCGAACTGAAACACAAAAATGTTAAAAGCGTAAGTTAAACCTAATATTCGCGAACGAAAAAGGAAGGAAAGTGAAATATAAATTTGAAACTGCATCAGATCCAGCCTAGTTCAGTTTCCTTTTTGTTCCCTGTCTGTGTCTCCCGTATATTGCTGGTTTTTTCGTCGACCACATGACTGATATGAATGCTTTTAGGAAAGTCCGTGATAAAAAAGTAAAATGAATGTTGAAATTCTCATCCGGTAGATTGACGAAAATAAAAAGCACAGTCATCATCATGGATCCCTGATGGTCCTCACTACGACTGCTACTGCAACTATAGGCTGCGTTAAGGATGCAGTGAGTCATAGCGCAAATTTCAAAATGGCTTAAGCGTTTTTCACATTACGCTATACGATATCGCTTATAGCGCACGATAATGTGAGGCACTCTTTTATGTCGTCGGCATAAGAGCGTTTTCACATTGATTAGTTGTCCGAATGCGCGAATATTATGTAATAATATATATAGCTGCTTCTCACATTATCGCGCACTATAAGCGATACCTATACGGTATTGTCTGGTCTGGTCTGCGTGGTCTGAAAAGAGATTTACTTCAATTGGTAAATATGAACGCTATTTGTACTGATGACTTACTGCAAGCGAATAGGCTATAGTAATGTATACTATGATTACTAAAGTTTGATCACTTCTTTCGTGGTTGACCATTTAACTGTAGGTAACTAAGGCATTTAATTTGTATTTTCGCAAAATACTTAAATACAAAATAATATAGAGGTATAAAAAGACACAAGAAAGGATTATAAATGCTTTATATAAAAATAAAAAATATATTCACAATTCGATTCATCTTTAAAGCTATTTATACAAAATGAAAAACTAGTACAAAACACAAACCTATACCTAAAATAATAATTATTATTTCTTTATATTATAACGAGCAATTATCGCTACCTAAATTATAACAATTTTAAAAAATTAAGCTGCATTTAATACTATTTCCTTGTTCGATACAGGTTTTACGTGCTTATGGTACTTGGGCTTAACCCCGGTGATATAGGGTTTATATTTTCCGACTTTGTTCTTTTTCGTGACTTGTACGATAATCGGCTTTTCTGTCGTAGTGTTAGAATAGGCGTTTTCAAGTTCGGCCATCTTTTTCTCGTTATTATCACTCGCATATTTTTGTGAGTCGATCTCGAAGCTGGACAACCTCAAGTTTTTCTTCTTCAGTGGCACCTTAAACTTTTTCGGCTTCGTTGGCTTCACATGTCCATGTTTTGTCTTATGCTTTCTCTCCATGGTCACTTGGACGTTGAAAGTGGCGATAGAGTTGGTTATTTCTGCAGTTTTTTCTATAGCACTGACATATTTGCTGATAGTTCTAAGTGCATCGGGTCCGCTGGCCTCAAAATGTTTTGGTACGTCATTCAAGTGTGTGATATCAACTGGATATTTATGTCGATCTGGAAAATAAATTTAATGTCAATTTTTTTAAACTAACTCACATTATTACTCAATAGCTACATTGTGAATAATTTTTTCAACAATTCTTTTAGCTAAGTTATTGATTGTACTGTAGGTTCTTGGTGGAAATTCATGTTTCACAGTAATAATACACAATACTTCTTGCACTATTTCCACTTTAATAAGTATTTTACATTAATTTTAATATATTACACGACCGGTTTCGACAACGTCATCATCAGGTGATGATGACGTTGTCGAAACCGGTCGTGTAATATATTAAAATTAATGTAAAATACTTATTAAAGTGGAAATAGTGCAAGAAGTATTGTGTATTATTACTGTGAATTCTTTTAGCACCAGAGATTACGACTTCCTACTTTATCCACCAATAGGGAATATGCAAAATCAAAATTAAATTAAAAATTAATTTTAATATATTACACGACCGGTTTCGACAACGTCATCATCAGGTGTGACTGATGATGACGTTGTCGAAACCGGTCGTGTAATATATTAAAATTAATGTAAAATACTTATTAAAGTGGAAATAGTGCAAGAAGTATTATGTATTATTACTGTGAATTCTTTTAGCACCAGAGATTACGACTTCCTACTTTATCCACCAATAGGGAATATGCAAAATCAGAAAAAGTCGTATATTTTCTGAAAGGAAACATAAACATTGGCCGTAAAATAAAAAACCTTAAAATGTGTTATTTGTGACATTTTTTCTTAAAACAATCATAAACATTTTATATACACAGAATTGATTTATTAACATAACCCAGTAGTTAAGTTATTAAATCCATTTTGTGTTAATCTCCATAAATTTTCAACTACTATAATATAACACGACGCCACTGGTCACAACGTCAGTGGCGACGGCGTCGTGTTATGTCATACACTTTTTGTATACGGCGTTTTTAATGTTCTTCAACAATCTCATTTTTATGATAATTCATATGATATTCCTGTATTGTTTTGTACTTTTCAAAAAAACAGTTAAAAGAACTGAGTTTAGCGGACTAACAATTAACACCATAATCATATATTAAGTTACATGTTACTTACTAGATCAGGTAAATTAAAAAAAAACATACCATCAAAATAATCTTGCGCTACGGCGACGCCCAGAGTGGCGATAATTACCACAATATTACCCGCCATTTAGGTAGAGCGGTTCGCTGGCAATGATTTACTCCGCCACAGGTGGCTTATATCGACGGCGGATACAATGTAAAAAAAAAACGTATACAATGCCGTTTGTTTCATTGAGTTAAGTTGATTAACCCTGCCGCCGCGCGCACGTAAATTGTTCCGTTTTATTTATACGACGGTCGAAGATACCAGAAAATTGGAGATATTTCATTCGCTTTATTACAACACTTTGTGTTGATATAAAATTGAGTTTTTATAAGTTTATATAAAGGGTATTGATATTTTTACAACCAGCTTATCATACACACACAGGGTTTTAATACAATATCATAATCAGGGATTTTTTATTCCAACCAATTTTAAGTGCACTTTATTTTTACATTCAGTGATTTATCTAATTAATTTAAGCATGCATTATATACACATAAAATGTATGTACAATTTAGATGTTTATAAAAATTCCATAAAACTAAACGATATTTACAATTCGGCTATTTCGTGAATTTGAATGTCGAGAGTATTTCGCAAAATGCGGGTGGAGAGCAAACGGCCCGGTGTTTTATGGCACGCAATATAAAATGTGTTGCATTCTGAACATTTCACATGAATTTTATTTTCGCAATCGTTGTCAGTCTGCATTCGGTATGTTAAGTTGATCTAAAAAGTATGTTTTAAAAATGTCAGCATTTCGACACGTCTTTTGAATCTTTAAACTAAAATAGAGGAACAATTGAAATTATTTTCATTCACCAAGATTTTTAATATTGCAGTTTTATCAATGGCAGTTGTAGGGTTAAAAAATTGTTATGTAAAACAGACCAAAAAAGTAACGCGTATGTTCAATACACCTGTACGAATAACGTAACGGTCTACAACCGTGAGGACAATAGTTGAGAAAATGAACTAAATAGTATTCAAATTGTCAGATCGATTGTTCGTATGAAGTGCAAGCATTTTTAGGGTTCCGTACCCAAAGGGTAAAAACCGAACTTCTGTCGTAACGTATATTCGATTTAAATATACATACATACATATAATCACGCCTTTTTCCCGTAGGGGTAGGCAGAACCGCCACTTTCCCGTAGGGGTAGGCAGAGACCACTTCTTTCCACTTGCTACGATCCTTACATACTTCTTTCGCTTCGTCCACTTTCATTCTTACCATCCATTCCTCCTCTTATATTCAAAGTAGCCAAGCGTCTCTACATGGTCCGCTTAAATTGGTCGATTTAAAAGTCGTATTAATTGATCTGTGACGTTACGCCTAGATACACTGTACTGTGTATGAAATATCAAGCCATAGGAACATATTTGTAAATATCAAAAAGAATTTCAGAGAGAATCAGAAAGAATTTAAATAATTTTAAAAAGAAAAGCGACACGCATTGTAGGAATATTAAAAATGGGATCAAGTTAGAAATACCAGTGATCAGACATAGCAAAGTAAGTAAATCTTTTAAAGGTCAATGTATACGCCTTTACAATAGAATCCCAGAAAACGGTCAAAATCTTTCCATTAATAAATTAAAAAAAGTTGTTAAAGAACGTTTGTGTGCTTATTATAAGGTCAATGATTTCATTAACAATTGCACACCTTGGGAATAAGATGGACCCCTGCAAGGCTGCTTCCATAAGTATCTTGACTTTTGTTATATAGATTAAGTTACTATATTGTAAAATATTTTTTTTGAAAAAACAGTTTTTCCATCTTTTTGTTAAAAAGTGGCCCCGTGCGAGTTTCTTGCGCCGGTTCTTCTCGACGGGCTAGTTTACAAACCAGTGGTAGGCATCATGTAGGAAAATTCTATAAGTGTTATATTTATTATAATTTATATCTTAAATGGCAATTAAAAAATTTAAGTATGAGTTTGAGTTTATCGCCGAAATTTATGCGTAAAGTTCATACCTACTTTCTCTAATTAATATTTTTGTATATAAACTAATAATGTACATTTTGTTTTACTAATTCATATATTTTTTTAATGTTTTCTGTTAACGTAAATTTTTACAAACCGTTAGATTGTAATATAACTAGAGATATTATAAAATATCGACAGATTGTCAAATAAAAATTTTACCTTACAATTGTACGCATTATTATTTTTCGTTATAGTTATTATTATGAAAAAGCAAACAAATAGTGAATATTACAATATAACAAAAAATAACGTGTAAAATTGTAAGAAGAAATTTTTATTTGACATTACATTGTAATATTACAATCTAACGGTTTTTACAATTTTACTCTGGCAGATACATCTAAAAGGTACAAAAAAAATCCAAAAATTTTGCTGAATTAGTAAAACAAAACGTACATTATATATTAGTTTACATATACAAAAATATTAATTAGAGAAAGTATGAACTATCTAACTGTCTTATGTAAAGTCATGTAAAAATTTAAAATTTCTCAATATTATATAAACACAGAATACAGAGATGTTCTGTATTTTGTGTATATAAATTAAACTAAATAATTGTGTGAATTAATGTGAAAAAAATGTTTCCTCTACTGTAATTTACTGTTCATAATTAATGCTGTAAAGTAAATATCTCCTGTAAATAAATAAATAAATAACATACCTACGTATCGACAGAACTTCGCATTCATTATAGCAAATGTAGTTGAAAATTAATTAATGATTTAGTCGCGACTAGGCGGTAGATTTAATCAGTGAGTTTTGGAGCTAAAAATCAATTCGCTGCCATTCATTAACAACGTTTGTTAATTGATAGTTTAGGTTTGATTCAAAGCTATCAAATAGCTTTTGTGTAACCGTGTGTTCAGTTTGAATGTGATTAAGAAATTAAAGATGTGAATTTGATTTAGGTAGAGTAGTCCTTAGTATAGCATTGGCCCTTCCGATGAACGAGACGCGCGACGGGTATATATCCCCGCGACCCTCGTCGCGTGAGCGGTGAGCATGGCCAGAGAACCTGGGCCTTTAGTTAAGATGCATTTGAAAACAAAATATATATGGGATTTGACATAAGGCATTGCAAGTGACATATTATCATTTATCGATGACTTATATCAAATCCCATATATTTTTGATTTCGAACTTCCAGGATTCCTGAGGATTCGCTGGTTTGCTGGTCGCGATCACGGGTTGAGGTCTCGCGTTGCGGTCGCTAAGTACGGGAGTCTGCCTTTAGTTATGTTATTAAATAAGTATTATCTATTTATTATCTACTACTAATTAATATATATAATAACTCCCCACACCGATCTCGGTGACGGTGGCCGATTTCATTGAAACCAGGCCAGTTACGCAGGAGTAATTTTATAGTGCCCAAGTGTGTGCGCAGTACGCAAAAGCACTCTCTCTTCCTTTACTATCGTAATCCAGTGGGACGGATAACCAAATCGACTGACGAGAGATGAGGCGCAGGTCTGACTTTTTACATGCCCATCCGACGCATGGATCATCTTTCTTGTGAGACAATCAGCCTGCATTGCCCTAACCAAACTTGGAAACAACATTTTTTGTTGTTCCAATGCGGGAATCGAACTGACGACCTCCGAGTCGAGAGTCAATGCTCTAACCACTAGACCACGGACACTCACTAATACAGTAAGATTTGATTGTTTGTTTGCATTGAAAATCATTCGAAATTACTCATTTTCATTAATTTTTGCCGAGATAAAGAGTAGGCATGTATAGGTCGCGCAACGAACTAAGATCTTTCGACAAAAGTAGAGGGGGTATGCGCAGAAGTCATTTTTTGGGTGTGTTTGGCGGTAGCGGGCTCGGGCGGGGAGGTGTGGATGCGCCGAACGCATGCCGAACGTGGCTGCCGACACGCTATTGGTGCGTTAGTAATATATATTCTTTGCTATTGGTCACATGCGCGAACGATCCCCTCCACTTTCACTGAGCGCTCATAAACCGTTGCGCGACCTGTACCGGCTAAGCTAATTTTTATCGCGGCAAAATGTTAGGTTCTCGTGATTTTTCCTTTTGCACACACAAGTCCCGGGCAACATCTAGTCTTATTTATTTAATATACCTAGTTAAATCTATATATCACGCGTTCAATGCCTTTTACATTTAAATATTTAAAATTAATTAGCAAATCTCATTTTTTTTTTTTTTTTAATTATTATAATTCCTGCTGCTATCAAATTGCAGCACCCTTTGAAACTTTCTAATATCTATTAACTAATTTGTTTAATGTACCTATAGTTTTAGCCAATTTTTTTTTTTTTTTAATAGTACACACATTTATAAAACGAAAGTACTTATATAAACGAATAAATTAAATATCATTTGATACTCCGCTGACTCCTGCAGCGCGCGCTCGTGTGTCGTGTGTTCGTGTGACCGCTACGCCGTAACCGTCCGCGCGGCTACGAGCCGCTACGTGCCGATCCCGCTACGAGTGCAGTGCCTACGTACTATCCCTATAGCGACCGCCAATTTACACTCTCATTCATTAGAATAGAGTGTAAATTGTCGCATTGCTGGGGAGTTGCACTGCCCAGGGCCTCCCGTTGAAATTTATTTCAACGTTGGGGTCACGGGGAGCCAGCCCCCCTAAGTGTGTGTGCCGTCCGACGTATGTACACTTAGTGACTACTCGGTTAAGTGTTTATCCGTGTTTATATGTGAGTACTTTTGTGTTTATTTGTCCGATATACATGTACACTAGTGTTTATCATGTCATTGTCATAGTGTCGTAAACATTTATGTGAACATGTCAGTGCCTGTGTCTGTACAAACTACTTAAAGTTGTGCAACAACCATGTCGGATCGCGACTCGCGGCCACATAGCCGCGACCGCACCAACCGCTCCCGAACCAACTCGGGTTCCTCGCGTGGCTCGACTTCAAGGTCCAGCTCACGCACATCCGAACGTGCGTACTACACGCCCACTGAGCCCAGCTTGAGCGGTACGGACACCGCTCGCACCGGGCCGTCCTCGGCATTCTCGCGGGGGTGTACTGATACCCCCCCGCCCCAATGCCTTCCGACGGCGACCCGCAGCGAGTCCGGGCTCCCGCCCCGCTCAGCCGAACAGGGCCCTATGCGCAGCTCCACGGAGGTGTGCGCCCCGCGCCACCCCCCTCCATCGCCTGCCGCGAGCAAACAGCTCGCCCCTGCCTCACCGGCGTCCCCGCCGGAAGAAGACCGTTACCCGGTAAGAAGACCCATACCAAGGGCACCCGCACCGGCCCCCCCGCCGTGCGACATGCCCCCACCCCCCGCACCTCCCGCGCAGGTCTCAAAACGACCACGCCCGGAGGTATCTTCAGACGTCTCGCCCCCGGCCAAGCGCACTGATCGCCAGGCTACCTACGCCGCGGTAACCAATGCGCCCACGCCACCTCGATCTCCAGTGACTCCATCCACTGATACGCCGATGGACACCACCACGGCGACTACCGCTACACCTGCAGCGACCGCGACCTCACCGCCACCGCAGCCCGCCCCCCGCTGCCCACCACTCATCGTAGAGAAGCTGGATAACTGGATAAGTCACTTCCGCAGCCTAACTGAACTGCTGGGACATCCCCCGAATGCCAAGCCCCTAGGGCATGGCGTAAAATTCTCCCCCCAAGGAGAGAGGGAATACAGGTGCATACAGAAGTACCTCGTCGATCTGAGCCAGTCCACTCAGGTGAGCTGGTTCTCTTATTCCCTCCCGCAAGAACGCGGACTAAAGGTAGGCATCTATGGCCTACCCATGAACACCCCGACGGAAGAAATTGCCGACGGATTAAAAAGCCTGGGATACGAAGTAGAGCACGTATCCCGGATCCTGGCAAGGAAAGACCGACCAGGCTGCACATACTTTGCTCTGCTGAAGCGCACTCCGGACCTAGTGCCCGGCATATATCAAATCACCGTGCTGCTCAACATGCCGGGCATCAAAATTGAAGCCTGGCGAGGTAAGGGAGGCCCCGCCCAATGTCACCGATGTCAGCAGTTCCGGCACTCCAGCAAGAACTGCCACCGGAAGTTAGCGTGCATAAGATGCGCTGGGGAACACGCAGCCAGCGAATGCCGAAGCCCCCCCACCGACGAGCCCACCTGCGTCAACTGCAAGGGGGCCCACCCTGCAAACAGTAAGGACTGTCCGATCTACCGAAGGGAGGCCCGGAACCGCCATGCGGGTCCCATTGCACGCACCACCCGCAACACCCGCCACACCCGCGCCGCCCCCCCTCGCTCAAATGATCCCCCCATCCCTGCACAAGAGGTTCCCCCCCACCACCTACTGCCACTTCACTAATGGCAGAGGCTAATGAACCCACCCCCCGAATCCCCTCAACCTCCGCCCCCGCACCTCCCATCCGGAAGCAGAAAAAGAAGAAGAAGAAGAAGAAGAGGTCCAAGTCAGGCGCAACCTCTACCGCTGCCACCGACTCAGAATTTGAGCCTTTAGCGCTCCCATTGCCACCAGTAGAAGCCGTTCTGTCGGCACCCCCCTTACCCCAGCGCACCCCGCGCCCCCCTCGCCCCCCTCGCGCTCCACGCACTGTCCCGACGGCCACTATCACTACCGAAGTGACCGAGGTCATCACAGAGCCCGCCAATCCGGCTGTCATATCTGCCACACTTCCTGCCATTTTCCCCCCTCCCTCTCAACAGAGGGCCCCACGAGAAGCCCCCATGAACACGGCTCAGCTTCTCCAAGCATTGTTCTCCCTGGCCATGGACGCCTACAATAAAATCCAGGCCGGGGAAGAAATTCTCCCAACCCTTTTAAAGGCCCTTCCTGAGGGGGCCACCCTCTTTGCCCAACTCATCTCCCTATGGCTCCCCACGCCCCAGCCCAACTAAAGGTCGTTCACTGGAATGTCCGGGGGGTCCGCGGCAAGGTGACCTCGATTCGCCACCTCCTTCGGGTTTGCTCAGCGAAACCCTCCTGTCCCCCAAGGACCGTTTCAGTGTTCCTGGGTACCATGAGTACCGCCAGGATTTCCTGGGGGGTGAGCGTGTGTGCCGAGGCCTCGCCGTTCTGGTCGGCAGAAGGCTCCTGCACCAACTCCTCCCAGCCCCCTCCGTTTCTTCTCTCTATGCCCTCGGCATAGAGCTCCTATTAGGTGCATCTCGCACCCACCTTTTCGCATGTTACAAGCCCCCGGGATCGCGTTTAGATATCTCCGACATCCACAAGCTCCTATCAGAGGAGCCGACTGTGATTGCCGGAGATCTGAACTGCAAGCATCCCGGGTGGGGCTCACGCGCGCCTAACGCGGACGGGAACCGTCTATTTCAGGACGCCGAGAGAGCCGGTTACTCAGTGGTGGACACATATGCCCCCACGCACTACCCCGAAAACCCTCTCCATTCACCTGACGTACTTGATGTGGCCATAACCCACAATCTCTCGGGTGATATACACCAGGAAGTCCTCGATGAGGCCCATGGCTCGGACCACCTCCCGGTACTCGCCATCATTCGCGCCACTCCTGCGAGCGTCCCCCCTCTACCTCCCCATCCTGCCCGCGATTGGGAAGTCTTCTCCCTGCAGCTGCACGAGCACACGCCGAATTTCCCGGTCGATTCTGCGGAGGCCGTCGAAGAAATGACCCGACAGATCACCGAGGCGATCTCCTCAGCGCTTGAGGCGGCCACACAGCTGTCCACCCGCCGACACCACAAGAGACCTACACTGCCATACTCCGTAGCCAAGCTCATTGCTGAGAAGAAACGGCTGCGTAGAGAGTGGCAGTATACCAGATGTCCCACATTGAAAAATCAACTAAACCGCCTCAACGCAGAGGTAAAACAGCAGCTGCAGGATCTAAACACTGCGGAATGGACGCAGCGCATCCAAGAAGCAGGGGAGGACTGGGCGTCCTTACACCGCTTCTGCCGCAGCCTTACCAGAACCACAGACCCTATCAGGCCACTTCTGCACCCCGACGGTAATCCCAGGTACCGCGCAGAAGACAGAGCTGAGATCCACGCCACACACCTGGAACGCCAATTCTCGCCGCTGCCGACCACCGCAACGGATCACGCCCAAATGGTCTCCGAGGAGGTAAAGGTATTCCTTCTCTCTCCTCCCACTCCCCCTGACTTCTCTTTTTCGCCCAGAGAAGTCAAAAAAACCCTCTCCCGCCTAAAACCCCGGAAAGCTCCCGGGGCCGACGGCATTCCTAATTCAGCCTTACGCCACCTCCCCTTCAGGACCGTGGCCGCCCTCACCCGGCTATATAACGGCATCGTCAGGACCGGCCACTTCCCCACTATCTGGAAGATGGGGCTCATCATAAATATTCCGAAGCCCCACAAAGACCTCAGAAGAGCCGAGGGCTACCGGCCCATAACCCTCCTTTCCACGCTTTCCAAATCCTTTGAGATCCTACTTCTCAAACACCTCTCCCCGTACCTCCCTCCTCGTGAGGAACAGTTCGGCTTTAGGTCTCAGCTGAGCACCACACTACAGTTGGTCCGCGTGATTCACCACCTTTCCGTTGCGGCCAACAAGAAGAATTCCTCGGTGGCCGTATTCCTGGACATGGAGAAGGCGTTCGACAGCGTGTGGCACGAGGGTCTCCTCTATAAGCTCATCCGAGCCAATGTCCCCCCCTTTCTGGTAAGGCTTGTAGCATCGTTCCTCCTTGGCAGAACCTTCAGGGTTCGAGTGGACGGGATACTCTCCACAGAGCGTCCCATCACCGCAGGCGTCCCTCAGGGAAGCGTACTTTCCCCAGGTCTGTATAATTTTTACGCCAGCGACGTACCTACAGACCTGGGCACCACCACAGCGCTATATGCTGATGATACGGCGTTCCTCGCCACTTCCCTTAACCCGGACCATGCCGCCATCAAACTACAGAGAACGCTGGACCTCCTCCCTGACTGGCTGAGCAAGTGGCGCTTGTCTGTCAACCCAGGCAAGTCCCAGGCGCTCGCCGTCACCAGGAGGAGAGGTTTCCCAGCGCCACTCAAGATTGGCGATGCCGAAATACCGTGGGGTAAGTCGGCAAAATACCTGGGCGTTATCATAGACAGGGGGCTGACTATGAACGCTCAATGCAGGTCAGCGGTGGCCAAGGCCAGAGCAGCGGTAGCCCAGCTGCGCCCAGCCTACTCGTCCCCGCAGATCCCCCTCAGCATGCGCATCGCCCTATATAAAACATACGTCCGATCGCGCCTCACGTACGCGGCACCTGCGTGGCACCACCTGCTCTCTGCGTCCCTTAAAAGGTCGATGCAGAGGACACAGAACCGCGTGCTACGCCGAATCGCGGGTGCCCCTTGGTACGTGAGGAACGACACCATCGCCAGGGATCTGCGAGTGGAGAGCCTGGAGGCTTTTATAGCCCGGCTCGCCACCAACCTGTTCGCGCGAGCGGATGCCTCGCGCCTGGTCGAGCTGACCGACCTGGCGCCCTGGCATGCCCGCCCGCCAGACCGTCACCGCCTACCAAGGGACGCTGTCCCGCCCGAAGACCCGGCGGAGCCACAACGCCCGCCCCCCCCCCCCCCCCTCGAAGAGGAGGAGCCCAGGCGCAACGACGCACCCTGAGGTGCTATGATGCGCCCCCTGGCGCAATGATGCGTCCCCTAGGCGCCCCCCCGGCGCCAAGATGAGGATGCACCACCGCTGGATCGCAGTCCCCACCCTTCCCTGCACCGGCAAAAAAAAAAAAAAAAAAAAAAAAAAAAAACGTTAAAACTAAGATAAAACCACCTGCCGGTGCAACAATTTTCTTATATCGCCCGGGGCCTGTCGGAGTGGCAGCCCTCTTGCCACCCCGTCGCCACGTGACGTATCTTCCCCCCCGCTATCAAAAAGCTGGGGTCCGGAAGCTGTTTCCCACCCTTTTCCCAGGTTGGTCGAGTCCGCGGACGGCAGGCGCGGCGCGTGGTGGAGTGGACCCAAACACGTTTCTCGGCCTCCGGGTCGGGACCCTCACGCGCCGTTTGGAGCCGTCCGCCGGTCTAGGTCGGGCCTGGTGGCGAATTTTCCCTCGCTTTGTCATGGGTTTCCCCCCGCGTTCTGCGATGAGCGTATGAGATTACGTAACGGCATCATTTGATAGTCGAGCCATTTGCTTTGGCTGCTATCTTATATACCGTTTCAGCGTATGTTAAAAATGGTTTTCTTCTTTCATCGTCATCTACGAGACATCCGAGATTTTTTATGGTAATATTGCTGTTTATTACATGTTCGCAGTCGTATCTCTTTTTTGCGAAATTTCATAAAGCTATTTAAATATAATATGTAATAAATTTTAAGATTTGTTTGCTCCATAGAAAATTTTATTTAAAGTATTATATAGTTTGAATAAAAGCCAGTAGCAATTTGTACATGCAGCTCCTAATTGGATTAGCTCGCAGCTCCACTTGCAGGGAATTAATAAAGGAATACGTTTTTAGACATTTATATATTCTTGTTCTGTTGTACTAAATGCCAGTATCATTACATCCCACATTTATAATAAAGGTTTTATTACTAGATAAACTATTCTTGCCTGCTCTTACAACCGTGCTAAATTGGGTTTGACATAATCTATAACCTATGACACAAATAATGTGGCTTTATATCGGCTTCAAAATATGTCAGCAGATCTAGAGATTGCTCCCTACAAACTCACAAACATTACCTCTTCCTTATGATATTGTTATAGGAGTAAAAATAATATAGAAGTATAGATAAGTATAAGTAAAACGAGGAAGTTAGCCTAACATTGGCCTCTTCTTAGGGACAAATTCTTAGGGATTTGATTTGAATTCACGACTAACAAGTAACAACTGATTAATATCTACAATTTCCTGATTCTACGCCCTTTCGTTATATCGCTCTTAATGAAAATCGTTTGTAGGTTCTAATGTTTATAAAATTGTTCTACATGAAGACCTACCACCGCGCCGCGCGCCGTTCGGAACCAGTCATTTGGGACGTAACAATTGAACTGGCAAGGAAGGAATTTAACCGACATAATATAATGTTGGTATCAAATTTTTCACAAGAAAAGTATCTTCTACGTAATATTCACGAATTGTCCAGAACAAAAACTTATATAAGTTCGTGTGACGTTCCTTGGGTCCCGTGTATACATATATTTAGTACCCAGCTAGGCGGGTCAAAGAATTATCCTTGTTCTGACATTTTCTTTTATTGATTACTTGATATAGGAAATGCAGCGCCATTATTTCCGAACTGAAAAAGCCTTTAAGTGCGCGCTCGTAGCTCAACAGCCAAACAATCCACAGAGTCCATTTGATATTTGTACTGGCCTATAAACTTCGTGAGAGATTCAAGAATATTTCGGTAAAAAATCATCCTAAAGTTTAAAAACAAGATCTTTATTGGTCAGTTGGGGCAACATGATCTTAGCCAGTACCTACCAATACAAAAATGTATGTTCCACATAACCCAGAAATGTTTTTAATTGTATGCAAATTAGTATCATTGGTATTAATTACAAAATAAAATATTTAAAAATTAAAAGAATATCTTAAAAAGAAAACTAAAAATATAAGAAACTTAAAGGCTATAAATAAAAGAAAACCCCTAGGTCATCCCCATCAGGCAGAGTGCCTATTATGCTTAAAGAGTTTGCTCGCTGGATGGAAATGTTATTTCTTTGAGCCAGATAGGTGCCGGCTCTGGGATCTCGGGTGTTGGTGTGGAACCTCTACGAGTTTTTTTGAAATTTATATGAATAGTTTTTGCGCACCCGGACCACTTGCCTGGGGTTTCAACCCCCAACGGTTCAAAGATCCCTACTAAGGCTCTCATATTTGCGCCGCTTGAGGTTCTCCTGCGTAATTTAAGAATAATTTATTAGCACAATTATTATTATTTATAAATCTAAGAAATAATACAATAACGTATTTTAAATAGACATTAATCCCATTCGGAAACCTCGGATAGGTACAGAGTACAGACGCAAACAATATGAAGAATATTCGCTTTAGAAATGATACCGTGACGGAATTTCATTTCGGAATAGTTGAGCTCTAACCAGAGACAAATGTAAATACTACAAAATGAGGTTCTATTCCACACGTGTTTCAAATGGAAATGTACGGAACAATAATATTTTTAACTCCAACTGGTTTTAGTTCTCTGCTAACTTAAATAAGACGAGAAATTCATTTAGTTAGCTTCATAAATTATTATCTTTTTATATTAATTAATATCTTCAAAAAAAACTAATCAAGAGCATGTCAGGACATGTCTATGGAGGGTTCCGTAACTATAATAATCAACGCGCAATAGGTTTTCTTTGAATCAATTTAAAAGTTTTTGTCCGATTTTCGTTCAAAATAATTTTCCTAAAGAGTATTTAGCATGATCTGTCAGTATGGAAAATTGTAATTGTAGTTAAGAAATGCTAGGGGGGACCAACTTACAAACCACTTTAGAGGCCGATTACTCGAAAAAGTTATGTATAAAACCTTGCCAATATTTGAAGAGACTTATTCAACGATACCCCACATATTGGGGTAGAAATAAAAAATATTTTTCATCCCCACTTCACATGTAAGGATTTTTCATTTTTCCCCGATTCACATTCACCCCTAAAATATAAAACGTGTGCAAAATTCAATAAGTAATATAAAAGTGTCAACTAAAACGTTTTGATGGTTTATATCTCGGTCAGACACTTAAACCAGATAAGTCCTACTAATCCTTTTTTTTTTTGTTTCCGGGGGGGAAAATGCATTACGCATACCACCCAGGCGCAGGGGGCACCCGAGTGGTGATGTGGGACTCCCGTATAGGCTAATGAGACCCACGGTATACCCACTAAAACCACCCCCCACCTTCCTCCTCGCCGCCTCGTGGCGGGGCCACGGGAACGATAAACACATCCGCGACCCCGCCGACGGCAGCCGCCTACAAGCGGTTCCATCTAAGGCCCGAAGGCCCCAGGCGCACCAGATGGTAAGGTGCGCCTCCCTCCTCGGCCTCCACCAGTACTGTAGCAGACTCCCCCCGAGTCTGCTACTAGGAGGCCACGGATACCAGCCTCATCAACCGGCACCCGGTGGCAGATCAGGTCTGTGGTTCTGCCACCGATCACACCTCGGTCGCAGAGGATAGGGCAAGCGGCGCACCGCAATACCGACATGCCTCTTCCTCTGCGGCCCCACCAACGCCGTTTTGACGGAACGGCCCCGCCAGCTCGCAGGGGGTAGGGAGAGTGGCGTACCGTAATACCATCACGCCTCTCCCCCTGCGATCCCTCCACGGCCGCAGAAGATAGGGAGAACGGCGCACCGCAATACCGGCACTCCTCTTCTTCTGCGGTCCCACCTCCACGCGTGTCCTCAGCGGACATGTTCAGCCCGCTGGGAGCGGCCTCCTCGGGCCAGCCGGTGGCAAACAGGCCGGCCCCGGTTGCCTCTTAGCTTCACCGTGGGTGACCAGTCCACGGTTACTAAGCCCGCCGCCACGACAAGGCGTGCAACCATCGGGGGGAAGTCCTACTAATCCTACTAATATTATAAATGTGAAAGTTTGGAAGGATGGATGGATGGATGGATGTTTGTACTCTCTCACGCAAAAACTACTGAACGGATTTCGATGAAATTTGGCATCGTATTAGTTTAAACTTAGGCCTTTTCATTCGTTAATGGATGACTTATATTCTCCGAGCGAAGTAACCACTCTTGAAACACGGTAGTACCTGGGACAGTCGGTTTTTAAATATCGTATGGCTGCCCAAGCACATACAGCATTCTCACAACATAGTCAGCCTAGTCCATAGGAATGATTGGTCAATACGTCTGGGGCCAATCATGGGCGGGTTACCTCACGATGTTTTTCCTTCACCGTTAGGGCGTCCGTACCTATAATGTATTTAAGATCTGAAAAAGTGTCATTGGTACACACCACAATCTGAGATTCAAACCTGCACTCTCTCGAGCGAACCAAGCAGTCCACCCACTAGGCTACGGAGCTCATTATACTTTAAGACTCTGGATTAAAACATAAGCTACTTTTTATCCCAAAAAAGTACAGTGTTCGAGAGGCATACTATATTTACGCGGGTGGAGCCGCGGGCAACAGCTAGTAATAAATATGCAATAGACAAATAGCTTCTACTTGCCAATCAAATTTTTCAATAGGTAACATACAAAACATTGTGAAATTGGCCATAAGTAAAAAATATAGCATCATTATCGAGCACAAAGACGCAACTTCTCCAATTTCCAATGGGGATCGTGGAACTCGATGAAAAACAAAAACTTTTTTATAATATTAAACATCAAAGGCTAATTCGGCCGCACTCGTGACCGGCTGATTGTGAAGTGGAAAAAAGTAAAAACCGCCCATGAAAAAGCCCGGCCGGCTTTGATGGACAAATTCTGAATTGAACCTCCATATTGCCTATGACGCAGGGAATTATTAAAAGCGGCAATGAACGTCAACAATAATTATATTTTATTACAAAAAAGTAATTAAAAATAGGTAGTTAATTATTGATTTACGGCCGAATAAAATAATAAAAAGAAAATAATTTAATTTATTTTACAAAAAATTTATTCGCCTCTTCGTCCCATTAGGACGTAACTTTGTGGGACGAACAAACGAACGACTCAAATCTTAACCGCTTCTTAATGTGACTTAAGAGTCACTTAGCTTTTCAAGAAGCGTGCGATAATTTGAGATACTAAATTTAGGAGGAATACAGCTCCAATAACTAGATGTTTCCCGCGACTTCGTGCGCGCAAAACGAAATCTTGAAGGAACCGTACATTTTGCTGCGATAAAAAGTAGCGTATGTCCTTCCCCATAGTCTATTCTATATTTGTGCCAAATTTCATCAAAATCGGTCTCGTAGTTTCGGAGCCTATTCAATGCAAACGAACACAAATTTTTCCTCTTTATTATATGCGTATAGATAGGAAAAATATTACTTCGTCATAAAAATACATTTTAGATAACAGTACTGAATAGGCTACTTCCCTATAAGTTCAGTAGGAAGCTCAATGGAATCTAGAGATTACACAATTTCAGTCAATTATTAATATTTAAGTTTATATTTAGTGAAATAATAGGTGATCGGACTAAATCTAAAATATTTAGTTTCATTAATATACTTAGAAATATTGAGGCATTACTACTTGGTAAATGTAAAAAAATATATTATTTTATGTGTATAGTGTTATGTCTTAATTAAGTACATCTAAAAAGTCCTTTTTTTGCGAAATAAGTAAACAAAACCTACATCATTAGTTTACTTACATCATATACAAAAACATTCATTATGGTAAGTATGATCTTAAACGCACAAATATCGGAGATATTTACAAATATGTTCCTGCGGCCGTACCTATACTTCATACCTACTTCATACACTTTAACCCAAGAGTGACGTCGCTTGTAGCCCGACTTTAGTATGGAGCGTTTTAATGAGACTTGAGAAATTTTGTACCTATCAATTGTACCTACAAATCGTTGTACCTTTGAAAATATTGACTTTTGATATACGGTTTCTTCCGAGAAGTAACTCATATTTAAGAGTACTATTCATTTATGCAATTAAAAAAGTACGATCCCCTATTACGAAACCTTTTTGTCATAGTTTAAAATTAAAACCTAAGTCCACAAGATTTTTTCTTCGACAAATTCTGCACTAAATGGCGCATCGCTGAAAGCCTCACAAAGCACAAGTTGATGATATCTTACAGAACTAATGTCTTTGAAGTAAGCGTATGTAAAAGTGTAAGTAGCTCGGACGCTTGCTCGAGTAGCAAAGGAAAAAGTTTTGTTCACTACGTTTAATGCATACTGTACGATGTACATACACGAGCATAATAATATGTAGTTTTTAGGACGTGACTACGTTTGAAAATGTTGATTCCACAGTCCATTGCCATGTGTATTTATCTGGTTACATTTCATATTGAATTGCAGACCATTAGTTGGATTTAATTCAAAATACTCTCTATTTATTATAATACTCGTATTAAGTGGTTGTAGCAAAATACAGATTGCTAGCTTTGCTGTGGTCTAATAAACAGGTAAATTTAAGTTTACCTACTTTTTACCTATTTTTAATAGAATGATATTTGTAATTATTATTGTTGTCCAATAAATGGAACTCAAAATTTTGATACCAAATAAATGAAATAAGCTATGGAATAAAACCATTAATACAATACGCTAAAAGCTAGTAAGCGATGCAAAGTTAGTTGGCAACAATTAGTTGACAAAATCTATTCGGGCAATTGTCGCAACCGAATAAAGTTTACCATGAGATCCTTACATTAACATTGCAAATTGCCACCTTCCCCCACCATGGACCGTACGCCCAAAGGAATAGAGCTCATTTTACTATATCTAGTGCTTTCAGTATCTAGTACATACCCAACTCGGCTTAAGGGATTTCGGATTCGAACTTCGACGCTAAATAGGAACTGTTTAAATTTTGTAATTATCTGAAACTATTAAATTAATAATTTCCACTTTTGTATTCATAGAACTTTCTAGATATTAGTTTTCTATATTATTAACTAAATTTGTATCAGTGTCGATCTCTTATTTTCTAGATTTAGTGGATCTTTAAATTATAATATATACCCTGAACAATGTCCCAAGACACAAAGCCGCTGCATACTTTTTTGTGAATGTACCATGTACTATTTTAGTAAGATTCTTAGGTATAAACTCTATTATTGGCTATATAAACTCGACCCGTAATAATCGTCAATAGAAGTGAAACAAATCATTTACGATCAGCAAAGTGGTTCGATTAAAGTAGTAACGACGAACGGACGGATGGATGTTAAAAGGATCGGGTGGAATATTTCTTTTATTGAAGTGCAGTCAGGATCTGTTTATATAATCGGAGAGCAACCTACAGACGAAAACAAATGTTTCTTCGGTACGTAACTCCAACAAAAATAACACATCCCATTCTCCTTTTATTACCGTTTGATACCATCTCCAATACGTCTCGCACGCAATCGATTTCAATATAAAATTCGAGCTATCGCTCACGATGGCTGTAATTCGGTCGACTTCAAGAAAGTTCCATATTCGATAAGAGTACAGGCAAACAAGTTTATAAATTAAATCGAGAACTTTGAATGTTGCGGAATCAGACGCCCCTTGTTCGGTAAATATGGATATCGAGTTTGGTTCGTGTTGGGTTCCTTGGGAACTTCATTATCCGTTAGATTCTCAAACAGGAGCTAGAGCGCCACCCAAACTGTTTGAGAATCTCCAAAGCTCCAGCTTTGATATTTTGTTTTCGTACTTCGATTGCACGATATATTCTGTTTTCAGCCATTGTCCTTATAACGATGTCACGTAAGATGAGAATTGCAAATCTAGGGCTGCTTTGCTTGGAATATGTTCCAAATAATTTAAATTAGTTTCTAAGACAACAGAGGCTCACTCTAGCAATGTGATAATCAATAATATAAATTATTTAAATGAATTACCTACCTTACCTACCAAAAATGTTAATAAAAAATGTAATTTCAATGTAAACCTGGTGCACCAAAATTTGCAAGGAATGGTAGGTAAAGAATTAGAAATTGAGTTGTTTGTTAATGAATATAACATTGATATTATGTGTATATCAGAACATTGGTTTAGAAAACATGAATTAATATTTAACTTTTGTGGTCACCAGGTAGCTAGTTCGTTCAGTCGAGAGAATGCCATTAGAGGTGGTTCTTTAATATTAACTAATAAAAAAATAAAATTTAAAGAACGCAAAGATATTATAAGACTCTCTACTGAACGAATAATTGAGGTAGCCTGTATTGTCTGTAGCCTTATTATTGTAAGCGTATACAGGCCTCCATCAGGTTTATATGATTCCTTTGAACAAATCATGGAAGAAGTGTTGACAAAAATATGTGCATCTAACAAGAAGATTATTGTATGTGGTGATTTCAACATTAATTTATTAGACTCAAACTCCACCACTGTTAGATTCACATCATTGTTAAAATCGTATAACCTCAGTAATTTATTTTATGAACCGACAAGAATATGTGATACAGCAGCTACTTGTATTGATAATATTTTCACTAATATTACTCCTTATAAAAAAGAAATAATTAATGCGCTTAGCTCTGATCACTGTGGACAATTTGCTTCATTTAATATTAATTGTGAAAATAAAACTCAAGAAAAGCTTGTTTATATTCCTGTGAATACAAAACGTATTGAGAAATTTAGAGGTAAATTAGTTTCAAATATTCAACAGTTAGATGGGTTTAATAGCTCAGATGAAGCATTTCATAAACTATTTAAAATAATAAGAACCCAGTATAACTCTGTATTTACTTCTAAAACGGTCAATTTAAATAATAGAAAAAGTAATTTTAAAACCTGGGCAACTGCAGGAATTATAATAAGTAAGCAGAGATTATATGATTTGTATAACGAAAAGACATTTAATAGGAGTGAATCTTTTAAACTATATGTCAAGCAATACTCAAAAATTTTTAAAAAAGTATGTCAAGCAGCGAAGGCACTTCACATTAAAGAAAAAATAATGAACGCTAAAAATAAAGTGAAAACCACTTGGAAGATAATTGCAGATGAGACTGGAAGAGGTAAAGGCAGTCGTAACTCTAAATTTGAACTTTGTATTAATAATAAAAAGGTAAATTCTGACCTAGAGGTTGCGACAATCTTCGAAAAATTTTTTGCTGACATTCCCGTCTCAACTACAAAATATTTAAATTCTTCACCTGCAGTTGCTGAAAAAATACTCAGAGAAAATGTCAAGGAATGTGATGTCAATTTTAATTTTAAAGAAATTGACTCCAGAGATATTATTAACACCTTCAAATTACTCAATATTAAAAATACTACCGATCTCTGGGGTATGTCTATAAAAGTTATAAAATCAATAATTGACATCATTGCCCCCTATCTAGCCTTAGTTTTCAATAATTGTATAAAGAATGGTGTGTTCCCTGACCTAATGAAACATAGCAAGGTGATGCCTCTTTTTAAGGCTGGGAATAAGTCTGACCCAGCAAATTATAGACCAATATCTATACTACCGACTTTCAGTAAAATTTTCGAGAAAATAATCTTAAATCAATTGCTAGCCCACTTTAACATAAATAATTTATTACATAGTAACCAATTCGGGTTTACTAAAGGTCGGTCCACAACAGACGCAGGCATCAGTCTTCTATGCAGCATATTTGGGGCCTGGGAGGGATCGCATGATGCACTTGGTGTCTTTTGTGATCTATCCAAGGCTTTCGACTGTGTTGAGCATGCTACGTTGGTCAGAAAATTATACCATTACGGTATAAGGGACACAGCACTTAAACTTTTAGATTCTTATCTTAAAAATAGAACGCAGAGAGTAGAAATTAATTCTACAAGGTCTACTGGGACCAAAATTGAACTAGGTGTGCCACAAGGGTCAATTTTAGGCCCGTTTCTTTTTCTCATCTATATAAATAACCTTCCTTATCTAGTTAAAGATAAGCATGAGATAGTACTCTTTGCCGATGACACTTCACTAATTTTTAATGTGAAGCGACGACAGTCAAATTATGACGAGGTAAATAGTGCTCTCTCAAAAATGGTACATTGGTTTAATGTTAATAATTTACTTTTAAATTCAAATAAAATAAAATGTTTAAAGTTTAGCCTCCCAAATGTTAGGCAGGCACAAACCAATATACTATTAAATGATGAGAAAATGAACTTAGTGAACACCACTGTATTTCTAGGAATAACACTAGATTGTAAATTACAGTGGGGTCACCATATTGCAAATCTGGCAGATAAGCTCAGTTCTGTAGCATATGCAGTCAAAAAAATTAGAGAAATTACCGATGAGGATACAGCGCGGCTAGTTTATTTTAGTTACTTTCATAGTATAATGTCATATGGCATCCTTCTATGGGGAAACGCTGCGGACATTAATACAATATTTGTGCTACAGAAGCGAGCTATACGTTCTATTTATAAGATGTCATGTTTTGAATCTCTGAGAGAAAAATTTAAAGAAATAGGTATTCTGACCGTTGCTTCTCAATAAATTTTGGACAATGTGTTGTATTTCAGAAAGAATTTAACGAATTTTAAAAAGAAAAGTGACACACATTGTAGGAATACTACAAATAGGAACAAGTTAGAAATACCAGTGATCAGACTTAGTAAAGTAAGTAAATCTTTTAAAGGTCAATGTATACGCCTTTACAATAGAATCCCAGAAAACGTTCAAAATCTTTCCATTAATAAATTTAAAAAAGCTGTTAAAGAACGTTTGTGTGCTAAAGCTTATTATAAAGTCAGTGATTTCATTAACGATTGCACACCTTGGGAATAAGATGGCCCCATGCAAGGCTGCTTTTATGTACTTAAGTATATTCTTTGTACTTATGACTAATGTTATATAGATTAAGTTACAACATTGTAAAAATATTTTTTGAAAATAACAATTTTCCCATCTTTTTGCTAAAAGGTGGCCCCGTGCGAGTTTCTTACGCCGGTTCTTCTCGCCGGGCTAGTTTCCGAACCGGTGGTAGGCATCATGTAGGACAATTCTATAAGCGTTATATTATAACCTACATGGAAATAAAAATTTTGAGTTTGAGTTTGAGGGGTGTAACACAATATAATAAACCGATGTCACCAAGAGTTCTGTAACTGGTCCTTTTCTACACACTAGTGGACTGTATAATTTTCTTCTCGTTCGTTCGTTCGTTCGTTTCGATAACTCAGGGATTCGATTGAAACTACCATTACAACCGATTGAAACGTACGTCCGTTTATTCCCTGATACAATATTCACAATTTCACAATAGCACTGTTACTTAGCACTACTTTCTTCCAGAGTTTCTTCCAGAGTCTTCTTCGTATTCTGGTCGTTCGGACCGAAGACTGACTGTTGCAGTTGACAGTGATTAGGCCGGATCTTGGCGCTATAATCATACCCGCAATCTGGGAGGCTCCGCGGGGTTACGAGTTCATGACCCTGCGTCGCGGTTCATGCTATCCCTTACCGCGCGACGCGTCTCTTTCTCGCGCACACATATTCGCTCGCGGTAACCCGATAAGCCCCCTAGATTACTAACTACATAAAAAAGTTACCTTATACCTAATGGCTCGATATAATGCAACTATTTACAGATTATTCACATGTTACATCGCACATATTCATTGATATAACATAAAATAACATATTCTAACATATGGTAATACAATTTTAAGGTTCTTATTGTACCCAAAAATGTACTATATACAAAATACACACAAAACAAAGTCTATTTACATAGGACTTAATTCTATCCACAACAAGTTCTATTTTCAGCTGTCACATATTACTCCAGTCAAGAAAAACAGCACAATATATTCCTTTTTCAACAGAACTGTATATTCCTTTTTCAACTCTAGGCTTTAAACCCTTCTCCTTGTAAGGGTGTTACGTAGTATGAGGATTGAAAATACAGATCTTGAACACGAAATTAACTGATGGTATCAAGAATTCCATTTTAAGCTGTCATTTGTTGGATTTATTTCAAAACTTCAATGGCCTGAATGCTGTCGGATATAATTAACGTTTTTAAATTTAATTTTTTATAATTTCACCGATATAATTGCTTTAAGCAAGAGAATATTGTGTAGTTACTTTTTACCCGACTACAGCGAAGCCAAAAAGCAGGATAATGATTTTGGCAGCCTACGTATGTAATATGTAGAGATGTGATAAACGGCTTGTAATCAAAAGTTAACTTATCCGTTAATAAATATTCAAAAGCAACTTATGTTAACTGCTTAATTGCTTATCTGCTTATCTACTTAATGCCACTTAATGTTTTTTGCGCTTATGTTACGTTTTTCGATCACTAAAACTGATTTCAATGAACTTTCCTTCGTACTTTGCAGGCTTAGGACTCTCTGAAATCTGAATAATATTAATATTTATTATATCCAATTCCTACGCCTAGTCGTCATTTTTACCCGACTGCGCGACGCAAAGGAGTGGTAATGTGTTTATCAGCCTATGTATGTATGTATGTATGTATGTATGTATGTATGTATGTATGTTCCTTTGAAGCACTATACAGACCAAACGCCTGGGCCGATTTTTATGATTCATACGTCAATCGATTCCTCTTAGTCCGGCGAGTGTCACTAAAGATATGACGTTAGTGAAAATTCAATATGGCGACTACTGGACGCCATATTGTGAAAATGAAAAAAATGAAAGTCAACAAACTATATCAAGTGGGGTATCGTTGAATAGGTATTTAAAAATCATTGTAAGTTTTCTCTCAACATTTTTCGATTCGACTGACCGTTTAGGATCTATATCGATTTAAAGTTGCGTAACAACCATTCTCACATTCCAGCACAATTGTGATGTAGGACTGATGCTGATAGGAAATCCAGTCTGGTAAATAGCTAGCACAAAGGCGATTCCATTGCAGCGCGGCGTCAGACAGGGAGACGTCATCTCTCCGAAACTGTTTTCCGCTGCATTGGAGGATGCGTTCAAACTCCTGGACTGGCAAGGACTTGGGATCAATATAAATGGTGACTACATCACTCACCTTCGATTTGCCGATGACATCGTGGTTATGGCAGAAACTCTGGAAGACCTTAACACTATGCTAGAAGACCTCCGTAGAGTTTCACAACAGGTGGGACTTAGTATGAACATGGATAAGACGAAAATTATGTTTAATGCCCATGTTGTACCCACCCAAGTGACCGTTGGAAATTCTACGCTCGAAGTTGTTGACGACTATATATACCTAGGGCACAAAGTCCAGTTAGGTAGGTCCAACTTCGAAAAAGAGGTCAACCGTCGAATCCAGCTCGGCTGGGCAGCGTTCGGGAAACTCAGAAACATCTTCTCGTCAAAAATTCCTCAGTGCCTGAAGACAAAAGTTTTCGAGCAGTGTGTGTTACCGGTGATGACATATGGAGCCGAAACGTGGTCATTCACAACGGGACTTATTCAAAAGCTTCGTGTCGCTCAAAGAGCTATGGAGAGGGCTATGCTTGGAGTCTCTCTACGTGATAGAATCAGAAATGAGGAAATCCGTAGCAGAACTAAAGTTACCGACATAGCCCAGCGCATTAGCAAGTTAAAGTGGCAATGGGCTGGACATATAGCCCGTAGAACCGATGCCCGCTGGGGCCGAAAGGTTCTTGAGTGGAGACCACGAACTGGACGCCGAAGCGTAGGACGGCCTTCCACCAGGTGGACAGATGACCTGAGAAAAGTCGCAGGAAGTCGGTGGATACAGGCCGCGAGCGACCGGTCGCACTGGAAATCTATGGGGGAGGCCTATGTCCTGCAGTGGACGTCACCAGGCTGAAACGGAAACGGAAATAGCTAGCTAGGTACTCATAACTAAAAAGTATAAAATAAAAAATAATAATTAAAAAAAATTAAAAACCCGACTGCGTAAAAAGTGAACCAAACTAAGTAGGTACATAATTATAACTGAAAAGAAAAAAACAAGCACTTAGATATCCGGTGGTCTAGAATTCTATAATATATTATTGAATTAATACTATTGGAACATAACAACTGAACAGTCGGGATCCATTATTCGACAGCCAATCTAATTTTTCAATGGATCCTGACTGTTTAGTTGTTATGTTCCAATAGTATTAATTCAATAATATATTATAGAATTCTAGACCACCGGATATCTAAGTGCTTGTTTTTTTCTTTTCAGTTATAATTATGTACCTACTTAGTTTGGTTCACTTTTTACGCAGTCGGGTTTTTAATTTTTTTTAATTATTATTTTTTATATTAAACAGTACTTACGACAAAAACTTAATAAACTTAATACTAAAACACTACACGAAAAGTTTATATTACGTCCATTATTATATTTATTATTTACATTAAAAGTTCACAGTAAACCACCAAAACACCACTATTACGATTAAAATACGAATTATTACGTAACGTAATATAATGTGTTTTCGTCAACCCGCAAAGCGCAACTAACAAAAAGTGAATAAACATGAAAAAGCATGTAAGTTACAAGTAAAAAAAATAAGTCGTTTAAAACTAACTTTAAATAAGTGATGAGCTACATTAAAGAATTTTCACTCTTATTGCGCTGCCATAAGAACTATTTTTCTTTGCTCATACCACACTTATGGCATAATGACTAGAGTTTGGCAAGCGAGTCGTGGCACAAGAAAACGGCGGCAAATTTGAAAAATCTTAAGCAGACAACACTCAATATACCAGGATAAAACGGTTTTGATAATTGGTTATTTATGGACCTTGTCTAAAATTATAAGAACTGCTTTTGTTCTTTTGTGGGTGCGTGCTGTCAGACGACCTGAGTGGTTCAGTAGTCAACATGCAAGAGGTCCCGGGTTCAATTCCCGGCCGGGACAGAAATTGAAATGAGTTTAAATTTCTGCTAAAACCACTGACATGACAAAAAGCTAACAAAATATTAAATGATAATGACATTTATTCATAGCCTTGCCTGCTCACAACCTCGCCATTGGTTTCCATAGAAAGAGAACACACATTGGAGCACTATTCAACTTCCATTGAAATATAAAGTTTAAAAAAAACAAAGTACTAAAAATAATAACATTTTATTCATCATAATCAAAATCAGATTCGAGAAACTCAATACCAGAGAGGGAATTGTCACTGTCACTATCGTCTTCACGAACATTTATAATAAATGGTTCCAGTTCAGTCTCTGTAATTCTGTCTATAGTTTTATATTCATTTTCCACATTAATTATGTGGTCAGTGATTTTCTTCCAGTCGCTTGCGGTGATGGTTGAGAAACATTCTTGAATTAATTCTTCGGTTTGAGTGCCATGCACGCCCAAATTTTTGCTTGCAATCTTTCGTTTGACCAAGCTCCATATAAGTTCTATCCCATTGAGATCGCAGTGATACGGAGGCAACTTTAAAACTTCATGCCCATGCTGTTTCAGTAACTCTTCTGCTTCATATAGAGGAGTTGGTTTATTTTCTTGCACTAGACAGAAGAGCTCAGCCTTTGTAAAGCATTCGTCAAACGAAATATTATTATCAGAAAGCCACTTTTGAATTTCAGCTTTCAAGTTGTGCATTGTAGGTGGCTTGTTAATTTGAGTTACGTGGTAACTCGCATTATCCATGATAATTACAGAGGGTTCCATCAGGTTTGGTATTAGCTTCTCTTCTAACCATTTCAAAAAATTGTTTTTATTCATATCATCATGATAGTCTGCCATTTTCGATTTTGTGCTAAACACTAATAAAGCATTAGGAACAAAACCCTTTTCTGATCCTGCGTGGACTATAATGTGTCTTTTTCCTGCAGATATTTTATCCAATAATCCACTTGTAGATGGTCCTTGCCACGATTTTTTGGGTTTGTAGTTTTGGTGGACATAAGTTTCATCAAGATAAACAATATGTTTTCCTTCTTGGCGTTTTTGATGAATGGTCCTCAGGTATCTATGCCTCCATGCAGCTAATTCAAATTTTTCTATAAGAATAGATCGCTCATTTTTATTTTTTTTGAATTCAAAGCCATTTTTATGTAAAAGTTGTCGCAGCGTTTCCCGGCTTCCAGAGAATTGAATTGAATCCTGCAGCTCCATGTGTAAGCTTCTTAAGGTTGGAACACACTTTTTAACAACATAAAACTCGTTTATTTTGTTTCTTATGACAGAAATATCAAAATCATCCAAATTGGACACTGTCGGTTGCCGTGGTCGTTTTTTACCTGGTGTATTCCATTCACCTTGGTTCATAGAACCTTCTTTTTGTATTCGTCGTAATGTTCTAACACTAACTCCTGTAAAATAAAACGGATTAATGTGTTAATTAAAATTTTTCAAGGACCATCCAACTAGTACAAAGTATTTAAACTAGTACATAATATTTCAAGGACGATCTAACTAGTAGTAGTGTTATTTTTATATTAACTAATATATTTTAACTAATGCTAAGTACATTAAAAACAAATCTTTATTCATTGTGAAATTACACAGTTCAACAGATTACTTTAAGAACGTACCTCAAACTAGGCGAAAGCCTGTATTTTGATTAGTCAGATTTTTTTACAGAGATAGTATCAAGAAATTGGATATTATCAAAGGTATATTTTTCAGTTTACTACCTGTCATGGTGCTGATTTGTGTTATATATCGTGACTTTGAATTCAACATCTCATTTTCTTGACTTTTTTGTAACTCCAGAACTAGACCTTGAATTGAATTTCTAACTTCATCATCCACACGAGCTGAAAGAATAAAAGAACAAATGCTGATTTCTAGCTAAGTAAAAGAAAAAATAGAAACATAAAAATATATACCGTCAAGTTTCAATAACATTTGGTCATAGTACCTGACGCGGACAGGATTTCATCCAAAAGGCGTTGTTTTTGCATCGCAGCTTCACTGAATTCACTTTTTACTTGTTCGTAATTATTTATCATAGTATACAACATACTTCTCACGCCATTTTTTATCGGTTTCGACATAATTTCGGAATATTTTGATAAAAATACACAAGACGATAGGTTACAAAACAGATTTGTGACGTTTGACATGACAGTCCGAAAATGTTGCCACATAAAGAATTTGTAAAAATGCTTAGTGCCACGACTCGCTTGCCAAACTATATAAACGATATAAACAATAAGTATAAGTGTTAAACGCTTACGTTTATAAACGACTTTTCGGCTTATTTATAAAAGCACGCTTTTTTAAACGCTTTTCGTTTAAACGGCCATCTCTACTAATATGTATGTTCCAACGTAGCGTCCAAATTACTAGTTCTATTTTAATAAGTGAGGTCTCAATAGATTCGTAATAATAGTCCGGCTAATATAGGCTATATAATTTACGTAGTTTGTTTATAGTTTTAAAAAAATGGTAGTGGTACTTATTCTGGTTCTACTTGTATGGAGGCCACATAACGTTGTCAAGCTTAATAGTATCAAGGAATAAAAACCCTAACGTTCTAGCTGAAGTTCATCAAGGACAAAAAAGTGACACGAGTACGAGTAGCATCGAAAAGCGAGCGAGTAGAATATTAAATTTTTCTATTTTCAAACTAAGTTTAAAAACATTTAATATCGTTTATAGAATATTTTTATGGAACCCTCTAAGCTTATCCTTACAATCAACGCACATTCACAGCACTGCGTTTGGGGACAGAAGTTTGTTCCCGGGTACGAGCCAGGCCAAAGTTCAGGTCCCTCCTCCATTTGACACATCATAACTTAATAACAGTGTGGCGCTGAAATATAGCTGTATTGGAACATATTTTTTGGATCCGAAACTTTGGCAATCTCTGGAGATCTAGTTCGGGCACACAGCATTGGGCAAATGAACACGATGATTGATTAAGATGTACGGTTATAATTACTGTTGGTATTAGTGAAGGGACTGCTAATACTGTCGCCCTTATTTGACATTAGTGCGTATGCTTGTCTCTTTCTAGCCTCTCTGTTATATATTAGTTTTCTCTGTTTTTTCCAGCAGGTTTTTATATGATAACTAGCTTTTCCCCGCGACTTCGTCCGCGTGGAATAGTTACTTTGGGATATCGCTAAAATTTACCCGCGACTTCATTTACGTAGAAGAAGCGCTTCCACCTCACGACTGCCCGCCCGCTCCGCGCGCCTTACTATAGCGCGCATGATTATTTTATTACTGCGATATCTTCTAAAATACTCATTGAAATCAAATGATGTAAACGGCAAATTTCTTCTAGATTAAATGCTTGTAATGAATAACGTATTTACTTGGATAAGGATTAATATAATCTTTATGAAAACACCTTCACAAATAATGCTTACTTTTAGAACAAATTTGGTAAGTATAAAAAGGTTATAGTGAGCCAACCTTAAAAGATAGACATATACTGTCGCGGACTTTTTTTTAGAACTTTTAAAGGAGAACAATTCTGCCATACATCATTTTAGCGAAACTTTAACCGTTTCCGCAGCGTACGTAGCGAAAGCTCTCAAAAGGAAAAAAAGACCCCCGATTTTGTAACATTCTTTATTGGTACTCCGCTCGTATTGAGTTTAGCATGATGTTATATAGCCTAAAGCCTTCCTCGATAAGTGGACTATCCAACACAAAAAGAATTTTTCAATTCGTACCAGTAGTTCCTGAGATTAGCGCGTTCAAACAAACAAACAAACAAACAAACTCTTCAGCTTTATAATATTAGTATAGATGTCTTATGTATAAAGTAATCCACTTTACTAGCATATCATATCTTCAATCGTCTATCAATTATGTTCATAAAATTACTTTGTTGTATATAATATCATCAGTATATTACTACCAGGATAATAAATAAGGATAAAAGTTAAAATATTATTCAAATAATCTATATTTTTCTTGAAATTAAGAAAACAGATAAATAAACACTTTGAGCACACGCAATCGACAATTCGACGCAAGCGAATTTAAATATTTCTCATGAGTGGCATAAGGCATCCACTGTCTGTACATAAACATTTAAATGAGGTATATACTGCTCCGATACCTGCTGGAATGAAATGCTCAATACATATTAATTGATTGGATCGCTCGCTTCCCAGGGCCCTAACACTCTTTACATAAAATTTGCATCTTCGATCTTAACGTTAGGTAACTTTTGCAGAGATTATGGGGCTCGAAGGTACTTAAGGCTACGCTACGTAAATTTTGGATGTTAAAATATTTGTTGAATTTCAGAATATTTTCGTAGGAGTGGTTTATGAGGGCATTTAGGAAAATAGCTTATTGGTTTTACTAAAGAGCTTTTATGGCGCTTACAAGTGTGTGACAACTACATAATGTTAAATTACAAGGTTAGTTGATCGGTCTGAAAAATTTTACTCCTTAACCCTTTAACTGCCAGGCCAAGCAAGGCAAAATAATATGGTTTGTCAGGCACATGTGACTAACACGGCAGTCAACGGGTTAAAAGTTTAAGATGTTTCTATAATTTTTTAAAAGATATTAAATGTAGTTAGGAATAGTGCAATTTTAAAAACTACAACAGGCAATAAGCAATTTTCTACTACCAAGATTTTTCTCACGACACTTTATAAGAGTCACGGCTACACGAAAAACTTTAAATCATACACATAACTCATGTAGAACCGCGCTGTAATCTTTATGACCTAGCAACCGGCTAGGATTAGCTGGAAATTTATTACACCTGGCCACTTCGGCGTTGTTCTGTACCGCTTAACAGCCCCTAAACTCGGATTACGAAGTGTGACACACAGCTGTCCGCTCGGTCCTCGCTGACTGACAAAAACATCTTTGTGTAGAAACATAGTTGGGTATTAGTCGGGGGAGTAATTGCTGGCTGCGCTGCTATGCATTTGAGAGTTAATGATTTCCTTTGTGTTTTTGGAATTGGTAGAAAAGGAAAAATATGACTCGTCCACCACTAATATAACTACAACTATGGCTCTCACCTCAGTGTGAAGAGTAAAGAAGAAATGGCGAATATACGCCAATACGTAAGCCTACTGCGTGGTGGACAACAAAATAATATTGCGTATGGGTATATTCAGCCAAACAAAATTAAATAAAACGTATCGTGAATTATGTAAAATTATAACAAGTATCACGTTTATTTCGTATACTGAGGCATACGAAGAACATATAAAACACAACTCCCTAAACAAAGACTCTGATTAATAAGGTGCAGATATTGATCGACTCTCAGTAACATTTCAATCGAAAAGACTTACACATGAAACAGCAAGTAAAATAGAAGCCTTCAAAATGAGAAATACCGGACCTTTTAAATATGGGAGACCATTGTTAGACCAGGAGTTTTTTGCACCGAAATTTCTATCGAGCATTGACTGAATATGTAGGTAACTGGTAACAGCATCAGTTTTTTAATAGAAAAAGTAATTTTAAAACCTGGGCAACTGCAGGAGTTATAATAAGTAAACAGCGATTATATGATTTGTATAACGAAAAGACATTTAATAGGAGTGAATCTTTCAAACTGTATGTCAAGCAATATTCAAAAATTTTTAAAAAAGTATGTCAAGCAGCGAAGGCACTTCACATAAAAGAAAAAATAATGAACGCTAAAAATAAAGTGAAAACCACTTGGAAGATAATTGCAGATGAGACTAGAAGAGGTAAAGGCAGTCGTAACTCTAAATTTGAACTTTGTATTAATAATAAAAAGGTAAATTCTGACCTAGAGGTTGCGACAATCTTCGAAAAATTTTTTGCTGACATTCCGGTCTCAACTACAAAAAATTTAAATTCTTCACCTGCAGTTGCTGAAAAAATACTCAGAGAAAATGTCAAGGAATGTGATGTCAATTTTAATTTTAAAGAAATTGACTCCAGAGATATTATTAACACCTTCAAATTACTCAATATTAAAAATACTACCGATCTCTGGGGTATGTCTATAAAAGTTATAAAATCAATAATTAACATCATTGCCCCCTATCTAGCCTTAGTTTTCAATAATTGTATAAAGAATGGTGTGTTCCCTGACCTAATGAAGCATAGCAAGGTGATGCCTCTTTTTAAGGCTGGGAATAAGTCTGACCCAGCAAATTATAGACCAATATCTATACTACCGACTTTCAGTAAAATTTTCGAGAAAATAATCTTAAATCAATTGCTAGCCCACTTTAACATAAATAATTTATTACATAGTAACCAATTCGGGTTTACTAAAGGTCGGTCCACAACAGACGCAGGCATCAGTCTTCTATGCAGCATATTTGGGGCATGGGAGGGATCGCATGATGCACTTGGTGTCTTTTGTGATCTATCCAAGGCTTTCGACTGTGTCGAGCATGCTACGTTGGTCAAAAAATTATATCATTATGGTATAAGGGACACGGCACTTAAACTTTTAGATTCTTATCTTAAAAATAGAACGCAGAGAGTAGAAGTTAATTCTACAAGGTCTACTGGGACCAAAATAGAATTAGGTGTGCCACAAGGGTCAATTTTAGGCCCGTTTCTTTTTCTCATCTATATAAATGACCTTCCTTATCTAGTTAAAGATAAGCATGAGATAGTACTCTTTGCCGATGACACTTCACAAATTTTTAATGTGAAGCGACGACAGTCAAATTATGACGAGGTAAATAGTGCTCTCTCAAAAATGGTACATTGGTTTAATGTTAATAATTTACTTTTAAATTCAAATAAAACGAAATGTTTAAAGTTTAGCCTCCCAAATATTAGGCAGGCACAAACCAATATACTATTAAATGATGAGAAAATGAACTTAGTGGACACCACTGTATTTCTAGGAATAACACTAGATTGTAAATTACAGTGGGGTCCCCATATTGCAAATCTGGCAGATAAGCTCAGTTCTGTAGCATATGCAGTCAAAAAAATTAGAGAAATTACCGATGAGGATACAGCGCGGCAAGTTTATTTTAGTTATTTTCATAGTATAATGTCATATGGCATTCTTCTTTGGGGAAACGCTGCGGACATTAATACAATATTTGTGCTACAGAAGCGAGCTATACGTTCTATTTATAAGATGTCATGTTTTGAATCTCTGAGAGAAAAATTTAAAGAAATAGGTATTCTGACCGTTGCTTCTCAATACAGTTTGGACAATGTGTTGTATGTCAGAAAGAATTTAACGAATTTTAAAAAGAAAAGTGACACACATTGTAGGAATACTAGAAATAGGAACAAGTTAGAAATACCAGTGATCAGACTTAGTAAAGTAAGTAAATCTTTTAAAGGTCAATGTATACGCCTTTACAATAGAATCCCAGAAAACGTTCAAAATCTTTCCATTA
Source organism: Glaucopsyche alexis (assembly GCA_905404095.1). Classification (NCBI taxonomy): domain Eukaryota; kingdom Metazoa; phylum Arthropoda; class Insecta; order Lepidoptera; family Lycaenidae; genus Glaucopsyche; species Glaucopsyche alexis. The sequence continues at coordinate 1,970,614 of FR990044.1, read as the reverse complement.
ATAAATTTAAAAAAGCTGTTAAAGAACGTTTGTGTGCTAAAGCTTATTATAAAGTCAGTGATTTCACTAACGATTGCACACCTTGGGAATAAGATGGCCCCATGCAAGGCTGCTTTTATGTACTTAAGTATATTCTATGTACTTATGACTAATGTTATATAGATTAAGTTACAACATTGTAAAATATTTTTTGAAAATAACAATTTTCCCATCTTTTTGCTAAAAGGTGGCCCCGTGCGAGTTTCTTACGCCGGTTCTTCTCGCCGGGCTAGTTTCCGAACCGGTGGTAGGCATCATGTAGGACAATTCTATAAGTGTTATAATATTATAACCTACATGGAAATAAAAATTTTGAGTTTGAGTTTATGTTTCTTATGGATACAAATTATATTAAATACCCATTTGACGACGGAATAAATGTATTCTCACCACTACAGGATTCGGTGGTTTAAACGTACCACAATCACACGATGACCATAAGTACCATAACCACATCACGTGGTCAAGCGTTTATATTTGTATTAAACATGAATAGGACATACACACGTACCATCATAGACGTATATATTATAGACAAGGCATGTTGAGTCAAAAAGTGTCTCCAGTTAAATGGATTTTAATTCAATTTAAACTTTGAGATTTTAAGGCCATTTTGAAATTAATTGATATTTGTTAACGTTTGAAATATGGTCAAAACCAAGATCGCGTAACTTTTTTAGTATGTGAAGATTTGTTCTGTCAAATGTACGTCATAGCCTATTTTGACTTTTGAAATCTTTGCGTACCATATTTTACAGTCGTTATCGTCCGTGTGTATGATACCGACCAAATCGCAACCACAACGCAACCACCAGCGACACCACGTATCGATAACGGCAATTCATAGCAAACATTTCGTCGGTGCCACAACGCAACCACAAGAAGTCGCAGCCACACTATCACGTAATATCAGCTTGATCACGTCTTTTGTCTCGTCCTCGGTGTAGTGTGGTGTCGACTCACACATACCACAACATGTGAATCGACCCTATATACTATTACACATAATTATATTGTCATACGTCACTGTGGTAGCCTGCACTAATTCAAAATCGAAGGATACTGATATCCTTCGATATGCCTCAGCATGTCTCTTCAGAGAAAAAATTTATTAATCAGAAATAACCTGACCAAGAATATGCCAGGAAACGTCTATGGACGTTTCGTAACTATCAACGCGTAGGAGTTTTTTTTTCTTCAAATAAAATCAAAAGTTATTGTCTGATTTCACTCAAAATAATTTTTCTAAGAAGGACCTATCAGCATTTGGAGGTCCATTACTCAAAAATAATCTATATTAGTAAAATATTCGTTTATGAAATCACCTTTATTTAGAAAAATGAATGTTCGACAATATCCCACAAAATGGGGTACAGTGAAAAAATTTGATTCTCACTTCATAATATGTATGGGGAGGTACCCCTGATACAAAAATTCGTTTAATAATAATATTCATAAAATTTACCGAAGTTAGCAAGCCTCTCCAAGCAAAACCAGAGACAGCAAAATATATAACAACGAAGAAGAAATAAAAAATTATAATTGAAAAAATTTAAAAACCCGACTGCGTAAAAAGTGAACTAAACTAAGTAGGTACATAATTAAAACTGAAAAGAAAAAAACAAGCACTTAGATATCCGGTGGTCTAGAATTCTATAATATATTAATACTATTGGAACATAACAACTAAACAGTCAGGATCCATTGAAAAATTAGATTGGCTGTCGAATAATGGATCCCGACTGTTCAGTTGTTATATTTCAATAGTATTAATTCAATAATATATTATAGAATTCTAGACCACCGGATATCTAAGTGCTTGTTTTTTTCTTTTCAGTTTTAATTATGTACCTACTTAGTTTAGTTCACTTTTTACGCAGTCGGGTTTTTAAATTTTTTAAATTATAATTTTTTATTTTATACTTTTTAATTATGAGTACCTAGCTAGCTATTTACCAGACTGGATTTCCTATCAGCATCAGTACTACATCACTGGAATGTGAGAATGGTTGTTACGCAACTTTAAATCGATATAGATCCTAAACGGTCAGTCGAATCGAAAAATGTTGAGAGAAAACTTACAATGATTTTTAAATACCTATTCAACGATACCCCACTTGATATAGTTTGTTGACTTTCATTTTTTTCATTTTCACAATATGGCGTCCAGTAGTCGCCATATTGAATTTTCACTAACGTCATGTCTTTAGTGACACTCGCCGGACTAAGAGGAATCGATTGACGTGTGAATCATAAAAATCGGCCCAGGCGTTTGGTCTGTATAGTGCTTCAAAGGAACATACATACATACATACATACATACATACATACATACATACATACATAGGCTGATAAACACATCACCACTACTTGGCGTCGCGCAGTCGGGTAACAAAACACAACTATGCTAGAGCTAAAAATTTAGTTCGTTTTATAATTACGATTAATTGCAATCTACATTGAAAGCATAAATCCCATGTCTGGAACCAAATTAGACAAGATACTAAATGGCAATTTGTACAACCTGCTCCAGTTTCGTTGCCACGATTCCAATTTAGATACTTAATGTGGTTCCAATAAAAGCGATGTCATTGATTTTATTCAATGACTATATTATGTATTGCCCGCGACTTCATGCGCTTAAGAGGTAATTCCGCGGTAAACTTAATTTTTTTCGCAATAAAAGTATCCTATGTCGTTCTCCTGGTTTTTAGTCGACACCTTCCTACCAATTTTCAGCCAAATCGGTTCAGCCGTTCTTGAGTTATAAATAGTGTAACTAACACGACTTTCTTTTATATAATAACATATAAAAGAAAGTCGTGTTAGTTACACTATTATGTAGATAAATATTTTCTAAAGAATACTTTATTCCTGGTTAATGTGTTTTTACATGTCAACTTATATAATTTTGGGGCATCGGATATTTATCTTATAATTATAATAAGAAATAAATTTTACCTTATACTATCAGGGAATCTAAATCGTAACCAAGTTGTATTATAATGATGACATGCAGTCACAATACAATTGTCAATGACATGTCAGATTGATGTCATAATAATAACTTATTACAAACAAATTATTACTAATAATGAACAATTTGAGTCAACCTGAGGGTCAATTCTGCTAAATAAAACCTACAATAATACAATTACAATCAAGTCTCGATTAGCTAAAACTGTCAAACGGTATTCTCGTAAACGTTAAACTAACGTGAAACGCGCTCTGATCGGTCCAAACTTCACAAAAATCAGTTGGTTTTAAATGATAACATGTCCCTTCACTTACAATACAATCAAAGTAAAATGAAAGTCTACTTTAAATACGAGAATTGAGGTTCAGGTTATAAATAGATTCCCTGATAGTATATTAAACTCGTGCACTAAAAACCTTGTTTCATTCCCGTAAATCATTATTTCATTGCACCCATCTCGGTATTCGGTATAAAGTATAAACGCTTGTAGTTATAACGTCCTTTAAACACCCACCTTACTCCCCGGTGATAAAAGCGAAAATGGCGCATGACAAATGTGAACCGGATTTCTAGGGACAGAGTTAATTAACCTACTGTGATTCGATGTAATATAGTTCGAGATATCCCTACAGGATTAATACGTTGATATCCTTTATTAGGGTCACAATTTTTGGGTCCCCGTTTACGTTTACGGGAGCTCGTTATGTTTATGATTTTAATACGCCTATACGTTATTAGTTTCGATTTAGTTTAATTGCATTTCTCCAGTGGCTGTTATAACGCAGCCGAAGGTGTGCCATTAGATCGGTGCGTTATATGGTATCGTCATACATTTCAATATAGATAATATAGACATCTAAAGATATACTCGTATTTGATGCAATATAAACTGCAAGAGAGAGAAAATACTATTTTTATAGTAATCAAATTACTCGTAAATAACCTTCACTCACTCCTGAAATAAAGGGTCTTGAGTTTTGACAGATATACAGAAGGATAACAAAGTGATCAGTGTTACGATTTTAGGGTTCCGTACCTCGAAAGGGAAAAACGGAATCCTTATAGGTTTACTTTGTTGCCCGTCTATCCGTCCGTCCGAACGTCTGTCTGATAAGACCCTTTTTCTCAAGAACGCGTAGACTTATCAAGCTGGAATTTATATCGAATATTCAGATCTACTGTCCCTTAGAGCTGTGAAAAAAACAGATTTATAAGCCAACGCAATCAAAAGATACAGCCGTTTATGCCGCAAATTTCCGCAAATTTTCGAAACTGGCAAGGGAATCAAAACCTATAGGGTACTTCCCGTGAACTCAGAATCTTGACATTTGGTACAAAGTAATCGACGATCGAACGAAGACGAAATGTCTTATAGCACAGATAAAGGAAAAATTGCGAAAACTGTAAATTTTTAATAATTTTAAACGTACTACCTGTCGATGTCTGCACTGTCGATGTCGTGATGGGTGAACTTTTACTTATATAATATCTACGGAAGTACAAGTCGGACTCGCGCACCGAGGGTTCCGTACCGCTTTTATTTCCTTTTGATGTACATACCTACGGAATCTTTAAAACATAACTTTTATAGAAGACGAGGTAAACAATACCTTATCAAATTGTCACATACATGACTTGAATAGCTGAAGAAAAACAACATGAAAGTGTACACACGCTGGCAGGCGTAAGCCTCGTGTTGATACAGCCTCTGGAACTTCATCCAGGTTTACCGAACGATTATCCTGTTTTATATGGCGACAACATACATTGTAGGTAAGTTTCTGTAAAATAAATAATTGCTATAAGAGAAACAATTTTATAGTCTATTCGCTTCAAGTTTGCGTGTCATCAGAGCAAAATTTCATCACAACCCGTTCAGTAGTTTTTACGTGAAAAAGTAACAAATATACATCTATCTATCCATCCATCCTCACAAACTTTCACATTTATAATGTAGTACAGCGTTTTGCGATACTTGAGCGTTCATAGATAATGCGTCTCTAGTAGCAATCGTGACTCGCGATTCTCAAATCGGGAACGTCTTTCTAAATGTAGTACCTATACCAGAGACCTATTGCAAATCCTACTAATAAAAAAATGTGAAAGTATGTGAGTATGGGTGGATGGTTGGATGGATGTTTGTAACTCTTTCACGCCAAAACTCGTGACTAAATCATAGGATACTTTTTATCCAGAAAAAGTATAGCATGCTCGTGTATTCACGCGGGCAGAGCCGCGGGCAACAGCTAATGTATTACAATATTATGTGCATTCAGTATCGCTAAGGTATTTGCATTTAGCACCCTCCACACGTAAAGTTCGGACCACGTCAAACAACACGCGCCGCGCGCCGTTCCAACCCTGGCCTCACTCTGAAACGAGGGGCTGACAGTCTGATTTGCCATCTCGATGCGAGCCCGTTTTCCACATTTTTATCGCACTCGCCTATAATATGTATGACGCCGACAGCCCAAACCTAGGACGCACGTTGTCGTAATTAGTGCGATCCGTAGTCCAAACGCACATATCGCTCCATGGGTTGGAACGCAGTCCGATGTGCAATCCGAATTTAACGTACTCATGCAGGGAGCTAGTGAGACACAATAAATTATCGGTTTTATCTCTCGGCCCACACGTGCTCACGAGTTATCTGTGTGAGGAAATCATTTATTTCCTCTGCCTTGTATCTAGAATTGTGAACCTACAGAAAATATTCGTTTTCGAGGATATGCAAAGAGAAATAATATAATAAAATATATTACCCATCGACATTACTAAATAGTTATGGACATGCCTTGCATGACAAACAGCTCATGAAAAATGAGTCAAGACACTACTACATAATATAAACACGTGCATACGGCTACAGTCCTAATCATGTGTATACACGATCAAGTACAGAGATAATATATAGACAGAGGTAGTAGAAGTAGTAGTGCGAACGCGATAGCAAATGTCAGTGACTCGCGCGCTTCTTGCACGGAATCCCCCGAAAGTATCTGAACTCTTCCGATCCATTCATACGGCAATGGCCGTCAATAACCAATTCGACTTTTTTGACGATTTTATTGAATTTAATACAAAATATGATTAGTTACGCATGAAAGGTAATGCCTAATGCTTTACTAGTGTTCTTTGTATACTTTAACAATGCACAAGACGGCATCTTGATGATAATTACCGAGCTTCAATAGACGCGTCGCAACGTGTTACTCGTTAGGCGGCGCAAAACCGACTGAACATGGTCACTCACCGGGGCTCTCCTTGCGTGGATTAACACACTTGTTCGGTACGGCCCATTCATACCTACTGATATTGATCGAAAATACCTATATTAATCTATATTTATTAAACTGTAACAAAAGTATCATGCATGTTTAGTTTTAACGCTAGTTTTGTAGTAGTTAATACTCTAGCATAATGTATTTACCTAAACACCTTTTCATCTTCACCTTTAATTTTAAAAGGACAAATTGGATGGCAAAGTTTACACTTCATTAAAAATATATAAGAAGTCGATTGAATAATTCCTTTGATTTCGTGTAAATAACGATTTTAATATTTGAATATAAAACGTGACGGTATCGAAGTGGGGGCGATAGAACCCGCTGCCCTCGAATTTCTGGAAAATTCTATGAGCATTTCTGTACATAATCGAGTCCGCGTGTTGACAGTCGCGACGTCATCGCCCGTGTCAACACAATTTACTCCAACACCTTCCCGACTCCAAATTCGCGTTCCAATATTTAATTTCGTCTAATATTAAATTGGATTGGATACACCATTTTCGTCCGCTAACGGGTGCCGGTAATTCAATTCACACTTTTAAGCAATTTCAATCAATACTTGTTTTGGTTAACGGCTTCATAGAGACTCTACAACAACAGCTTACCCCTATACAACGGCTATATACTCGTTTATTATTATTTATGAAATTAGATAAATTGTAGCGTGTCCTTAATTTGTAAAACGAATTGAGAATGTAATTATTTTATTAATAGGTAGGTACCTGAAGAAAAACTAACACAGTTTTACGAGAACAGTACAACCGGAGGAGTATAAAATATGACCGGTATATTATAGTTTTATGTGAAGATAGGTGTGCATAAGGCTAAATTAATATTATTTTAAATATTGCTAAGAAATACAAAAAAAAAATAAAAAAAATAACAACTCACACTAATTCAGATTATTACCTATTAACACAAAGTACCGTTTGTTGGATATAAAATCTACAGTTTGATATAATAGGCAAGCGGACTGATTTATTTATTATTGCATAAATGAATAGTACTCTTAAAATATATGACTCGTAACTTTAGACTTCTAAGAAGAAACCGTCTGTCAAAAGGCAATATTTTCAAAGGTACAGCAATTTTTATACAAAATTTCACAAGTCTCGTAAAAACGCTCCATACTAAAGTCGACCTACAAGTGACGTCACTTGTAGGTTAAGGTGTATGAAGTACACGGCCGCAGGAATATATTTGTAAATATCTCCGATATTTGTGCGTTTCATACTTTTTTTTAAAATATTTTATATAAGTGATTTTTATTTTGATAAGGTAATTAAAATAACACAAGAAACATAAAATTAACAATAATACTAGAGCCAAATAAAAAACTACAAATTAATACCTACTAATAAAAAGAAGACATCTATAAATAATCTATCTCTAAAAAAGTCTATAAATAGAAAAACTTCCCCAGGTCGTCCCCATCTGGCAGAGTACCTAGCAAACTGATAGCATTGCCTCGTTGGATAGCAATGGCTATCCGTTGTGCCAGGTAGGTCCCGGCTCTGGGGTCTCGGGTGGCTTCAGTAAGCTTTTTGGAGATTTCTTTAAAAAGCTTATGTGCGCCCGGACCCCATGCGACTAGGGTTTCCACCCCAAACGGTTCAAATATAAGGTCTCCGCTAAGGTTCTCATACTTGCGCCGTTTGAGGTTCTCTGCTTGGTTTGCAGCCGCGCCCGCACAGTTCGAAGGGACGGAGCAAGAGTATCGACACAAGTAGCATCCCATACAAGAGCCCGTCCCACACTCCAAGGAACCAGGGTCATTCCATCAGGACTCTTGCCATCGTCGCGCGCCAGACCGGAGGGCTCCAGTGTAGCTGGCACACCGGCGGTGACAAGAGCTCGACGAATGAGGTCATTCAGACTGTGATGCCGGGAAATGCGTCCAGCGCTTCGTGAGCAGCACAGCCCGTGATGACCGTGACTGTCTACGTTCGCACCGCAAACACACTGATGAGGGACGACATGGGGGGCACCAAGACGCAGGGCAGTAGCTACCCGAAATGTATTACGGCCCAGCAATGTACCAGTATTGGCTGACGGTAGTGCCTGCAGCCAAACGCCCAACTCCCACTTCTCCACAGCCAAAAGACGAGCCCGCTCTGCAGGACTGGAAGACGTGTTAAAAAGTCTATTCCGTACCAGTCTACAGATGGGCTCGTCCCAAAGCCTTTGGGAAAATGTGTTCTCGGGCACATTGCTGCCGGCACTAGCAATGTCCCAGGCGTCCTTGGCATCGTCCACAAAAGGGATTACTAACGGACAGGATGAGCGCTCTAAAATTTTCAAAATTACTGCGTGGTTTGCGTGGACCGAGGACAAGAACGCTGGTAAGGCTACGTCAGACGTTTGTCGAATGCCCAGGCCACCGAATCTTACTGGAAGCGTTGCTTGAGTCCATGAGCGGTGGTCAAATTTTATATTAAGAATGAAAGAAAGCGTATGTCGTCTTAACGTTTGAGAAGTTGGAGGAACTTCCAAAGTTGGCAACATCGCAAGACATAAGTAAATTTTGGAACAAATAACCAATATCGGATTAAGGTAAAAGCCATGTGACAGTTAATTTGGAGAAGTCGGTTTAAAGTTTCAGTAAAATTTTGTAATTTATTGTTTATAAAATCCGGAAGGGAATCGTCTAGAATAGGGGAACCTAAGAGAAGAAGTGAACCCTTTTCGATAACTGATAATTGTGGAGCTACTTCTTTGAACCTGGATATAACGGCTTCTCTGTCCTCACAATTATCAGGGACAAAAAGTTCACATTTTCCAAAGTTTAATTCTAGGCCGATATTTTGGAACTCATGGATTAATGTACGAAAGTCAGAGAGTACAGTAGATGCATCGCTTCCAAGGGTCCTATCATCCAAATACCAAACGTTGAATTTTGAATTTAGAAGTTCGATGGCCGGGTGTATAGCAAGACTGAAAATTCCTGGACCTAAAGGGTCACCCTGTTGGCAGCCTACTTCTGATGAGATGAGATGATTTTTATAAATAAGCTTGATGGGCTCCTTATAACATTGGAGCATAAAAGGCAAAATGGCAGGCGCTTTAGCTTTTATTTAAGCCAACATGGCGACCCTGTTAACTGAATTGAATGCATTTTTTACGTCCACCTTTAAGAATACACTGCTATTTTGGTTTTTAATGAATGTGCGAAAAGAGTGAACGGTAACTCTCCACTAAAACTTAAACTTTATGGTATAGTTTAAATGTTTAAATTGACTTTAAACATATGGGAGTATAGAAAAATGTTGTTTTAGACTTTTGCAAAACTTTCAGCGACTCATTTTTATATTGTAGAAGATAGATTATGGATGAATTTCGACCAAAGAGCGATATATTATTATAGTACTAATAAATATTTAAAGCAAAATAATATCTAAAATGTAAGCCCATATCACAATTTTCATTTGTAGATTTACCATAAATTGATATTTGTATTCAATAACAATAATAATATTGTAAACTAATAGAGGTTTATGTTACAAATACAATATTACGTTATTGAAATATAGATAGAAATTATATCCGAATTATTCCGCCCATGAAATGTTTTGTCGTAAATTGAATAGAATTATTCAACGTAGATAAAAGTTACAACACTAAAAGTTCTGACAAAATAATTCCATCCTACAACAATTATATAAATGTGCAATTTTGTAAGGATGGATGGATGGATTTTTGTTACTTTTTCATGCAGTAACTGCTAAACGGATGAAATTTGGTAAAAAGTACAGCGTACCCGGCGTGGGATATTTCAAATTGTATTTCCTCGCGCGGAGCCGCAGGCAAAAGTTAGTATATATATTATGTTACTGAATTATTCATTATATAATATAGGAAATATAACTAATAATCTACAACAATAAATATTACAAATGAAACAACAATTTTTTCAATTTATAATAATGAACATTTTAACCCGGCTAGTGCAAACCCATTTTCTTTCAAAGTATTCATTCTGTTCACCTAGAGATTTTTTCTATAGCCTTTTAGGGTTTAAAAGTCTTGGGATATTAGTAATGAGGCTCGCAGCGAAAGTAGCTCAGCGACCTACAAATTAGTATTAAATTATAGAGCTCCCCGTTGTTTTTCATTATTTTACAGAATTTTTATAAAAAATCTGATAAGAAATTCCACAGTTCACTTAGGGCCAGATTGACAATCTACTACTGATACATGTAGCTTATTTACATGTTTTGTCTCTGTCGCTCTATATAAAGTATGTAGCGACAAAACTTCCTATAAATAACCTATCCGACACTTAAAAGAATATTGTAAATCATGCTCTTAGTTAAATGCCTGTTCGTAGTAGGCATCCCTTAATTGACGCCATCACCGCTGTTATTATTAAGTTTGCAACCCCGTTTGATCAGGATTAACAACGACGATATCAGCTGCTAGGTACATTATACATAAACACATTGTCATGCATTTACATGTCAATTGTCAATTGTCAAAAGTAGGTATATACTCGGGCTATTCTCAAACGAAATTTATTAAAATAATTCCTTTGAAGAAAGGGATGTGCTTTTTTGGCAAGACGCAATATCTTACATAGTACAAGAGCCAACGATAAACTCAAATCTCCAATATTAAACCGAATAAATTGTTTCGGATGAAGTCATAAAAATGTATGAGATTAATAACGATATTACCCAGGCTATCGGTGACTTTTGTAGGGCCGAGCCCTGAGACATGCTCCGAATAGAAATACAAGGCTTTGTCGCTTGGACTTAGGGGATCAATCGCTTATTGTAATGTACATACAAAATCGCTTTTAAATAGATACTTTGTTCCGAATGTATTAAATGGTCTTTTGGTCCCTTTCGTCTTTGATTTTTAATATTATTTTTTTATAATAAGCACGCATATTTAACTGAAATTTGTCACAATTATGAGGCGAACGATGAATGCGTCAGTCGACGATGTGTTTGATCATAACGTTTGAATAGCCATACGAGACGGGCAAAATAAAATTAGAAGGGCGTGTAATCTGTCAAATCCATCAATGCGATATATGACCTTAAATTTCCAAAACATTAACATTTACCTAAGTAGAAAATTATGATGTATTTGATGAGAATACAAAAACCCTGAAACCATAAAAAAGGGGTTCACACAGAATCATTGTTTATTTAGGAGCGCGCATTGGTTATGTAAACATATGAAAATGATATTCTTGGTCAGCAAAAATAGTTACCTTCGGGTCAGAATCGGTGAATACTAAACGGATTTATTCCACTTTTATCCCTTGCGTAAGTGCAAAATGCGGGTCAGGTACTTAATGCCCTAACACCTTTTAAGGTTCCCCTAAATTAAAGTTATTACCGAAGTGTTAGGTCGGCGGTCGCGCGGCGGCTTATGGGATATTGTAATATTATGATCCTGTAACACATGTCATGTCTTAACTAATTATTAGTTACGCTACTTATTAAAGCTATTCTACTATACATATTTTAGGTCAGTCTCTTTTTAATATCGTCAGTACTATCAGCTACTTTTAAATAAAACAAAAACAAAAATGACATAAGGTTCAATAAAAAACAGGACATGTACAGACTAGTAAATTGTAAGTGCAGAAGTGAAAATTCATTCATCGTTTAAAATCTAAAAACACTCTTATCGTGCCTAAACAACACCACATTAAAAAATAAGTAAGTTATTTTTGTACACCCTAGAACCGTACTTTAGAAAGTTAAGTTGTTATGTAAGAAGTATAAGTAGCTCCTGACAGGTGGCGTTATATTGATGTCGTCAATATCCAAATCGTTACGTGAAACGACCTTGAAATTTCACTCTCAACGCCGCCCGCTAAAGATATTTTGTTTAATTGGAATATGAATGGAAGATTATAACAACGATGTTTTGTAGTCCATACTAAAAGGTAGTGGTAGTGTAGACTGCAGATTAGCGCAAGTATAACACTTAAAACAGTAAAAGTTGCAGAACGTCAAACGAAACTTTAAAATATTTTTACATGAAGAATCCCGCGACGTAAGTGTACTCGTATTGAAGCCTCAACTCCAAACTCAATCTTGTCTCGGTAACAATGTTACGAGTTGAGTAACGTTTAGGTTGGACAACTAAATTCTGGTGTAAAACTTTCAAGATAACTTCGCTGAAATGGCCATCTCTTTGATTGCACTTATTAAATCAGGGAATTCATAATTCGAGTTAGGTAACTCGAGTATAATAGTTTAGGTGCTTTGAGCTAGTCATTTTGAGCTGGTCCTGCCTACCTAGCTACCTCAATATGACCTGCATTGAATATTTAAATGTAAATATAAGATAAAACAGATATAAATGGGTGTTTCATTATTATTCTCGAGTATTCTCTTTTCTATTTTTTCAGGTCAGTAATGTATAAACTTCTAGACTAGAGTATAAAATTATTAGACATAGTTACAAGTATAATAAAGTGTAGTATATACCTAATATAATACCTTATATTATTACTAGCATTAATTGTCCGCGGCATTGCCGCGTGAAATTGGGTTCTAAACGTTCATCCCCTATTTTACCCCCTTGGGATGGAATTTTGAAAAATACTTCCTTAGTGGATGTCCATGTCATAATTATGAGAAACACGTGTGCAAAATTTCAAATTTCTAACCATAAGGTTTGGTCTGTGCGTTGATACATCAGTCATTCAGCTTTGCCTATTATATATTATATTTTATAGATAAGGTGGGAATTATTTGCATGAATATACCTAGGTACTTATATGTTGATAAACTTGCCATAAACTATTATCACTACCTTCAACGTTGCACTAATATCTTCTGAGAAAATGCAGTGACATGAACCTAACCAATAGCGTGGCAAGATAACGAGAATGTTAGCTACTAATTAGTAGATCGACGCATTAATAACTGGCCGAAGATGTAGCATATAGTGTATGTGTGTAAGCAATAAACTAACAACAACAAACTTCAAAACTTCGCAACTATCGTAGGCAGATGCTACAGTATGAAATGTTCAATCTTACTTACTTTAAAAGTATAAAACTAACTTATACGCGTGACTCCGTCTTCGACCTCCGTTTCAAAATTTGAGTATGTTACGTAATCAGATTTCGGAAAATCCTTTCGACGGATTAATCTGCGTCCCAAAATTCAACGCAATTCGTTCCAGTTTTTAATATTTCACTATGCTCACAAACTTTTTTTAATTGCCCAAATATTTGAACATGGAAATTGATAAAACTTTCAACCAGTACTTTAAACCCTCAGAGGGTAAATGACCTGAAATACATAATATTATGATCTAATTTAATTCAAGAACATAAATTATAACAGATTTAAACATTTTCCTTTTCTTTCAACCCCTATTTTATCCGTTTAAGGGTGGAATTTTTCAGAATCTCTCCTTAGTGTGTGTTTACATTGTAATTAAAGCGACCGTTTTTTTTTTTGTTTTTTTTTTTTAATGGCGAATATTAGTTTCTTGGTTATTATTATTGTTTTCAATAAGAAAGAAACAGAAAGAAATTGACAAAACAAATTGAAGAACTAATCATGGGATTCAATCTACGAATTTCAATCGACTTATTTTTTTCCGAAAAGGGGAAATATAAAAAGGATCAGAAGCAATTCTATCGATCCCTAAAAATTCCAAGCATCTGAATTGAAAATTTCTGTTCAAATTCTTTTATGGAGTTTCGATAAGCGATTGACGTTGATTTTTATATTACCGAATCTTGGATTGAATCAAGTGACACGATGAGAAAAATACTGCTTAGGGTTTGAAAGTATTTTAATATGCTATTGTACAGCAGCCGCGTTCCTTTTCGTCACGTTCCCTTCACCGATTCTTAGTAATATTGAAATGTCCCTTGAATCAGAAATACTTATTATAAACAAACTAGCTTTTGCCCGCGACTTCGTCCGCGTGGAACAATACTTTGGAATATCGCTGAAATTTACCCACGACTTTATTTATGACTAACGAAAGCGGAATCCTATTTTTTTAAACGGAACCCTAAAATAAAAGTAGCCTATGTTAGACCCTATAACATCAGCTATCTGCTAGTGAAAGTCCCGTGAAAATCGGTCCAGCCGTTTCAGAGATTAGTCGGAACAAACAGACAGACAGACCGACTGACAGACAGACAGACGGACAGAAAAAAATTAAAAAAAAATGTATTTTATTGTAAGTGCCGAATATACTTTCAGATTCATTATGTAAAAAGCTGTTAATTTGAAGTTACAAACAGACACTTAAATTGTATTTAACTGTATAGATGTATAGATATTATAATGTATTATATTTTAAGATATTATCAATTTGATGTTTATAAAATAACTAAACTATATAACTAAACTAAACTAAACTAAACATTAACCCGCACGCGCACCCCGCCTTGGTGACGCCCACTTCGCAACGGGCCGTGCAGCAGAAATCGTAATATTTTAATTTCGCCATAACTTCAAAACCAAACGTCCAATTTTAATAATTCAAAGACCAAATATTATCTACATAAACTGTACTTAGTGATGAAATAATTTATTTTGATAAGGATTAATAACATGAGTAAAATAAACGCGTTTAAATGTAGTCCAAAAAAAATTCAAGATTTCTAAATAAAAAAATGGTTGTTGTGCCTCACTCGACATAGATAGGTATAGTGTGTCGCGGACTTTTTTGTAGATATTTATAAGATCTACAATTAATTAGAACATTTTATGGTTCTATCTTTTATAGTTTAGGCTGCGTACGCAAAATAAGTAACTTTTCTGGTTGATTTTTTACACCTTGTGTCCGAAAAACCCAAATATCTTACGGAACACAATTTTTTTCCAAAATAAAATTTAGCCTATGTTACTCGTGGATAATGTAGCTTTCGAATGGTGAAAGAATTTTTGAAATCGGTCCAGTACTTTTTGAGCCTATTCATTACAAACAAACAAACAAACAAACAAACAAACAAACAAACAAACAAACCTACAAACAAAGTTTTCCTCTTTATAATATTAGTGTAGATAAAGACAAAGATGATAAAGGGGCAAATTTAAACTAGGTAGAGACTGCAAAGCTAGTATTTTTAAAGATTTACTTTTCATTGCACGTTTATCGCCAAATTTTGCTAATTATGCTGCGACACGGCACCTTTAAGTCAGGACTTCCTGTTGAAGTCAAGCTTTAAATACTTTTTAAATAGCCCCATTTTTATTGGTTAGAAGGGACACAGTCAGATATTGTTATTTTTATTATGTAATTATAACCATAAATAGTATAATAACAGTCACGTTATAATTATTGTTATTCTTATTGGTGGACCTTGATTATCATTTAATATAAATTATAATAATATTTAGGAACAAATTTAGTTATGGAATTTCATTCACAAGTAAGATCATTATCATTTGTACAAATATATAGAACAAAGGCTAAATTGGTACAATTCAAAATTGGTAACTACTGGTTAATGATGATGACTTTTAATATTACTTTGAAGCACCATCCAAATCTCTGGTGTCCCATATTTTTGGTGCTTAAACTTAAGCAAAAGTAATTTCAAGACTGTGAATGGTAAATGAGATTTTTATTTATTTATTGCACATTCGTGGCACATTATCGCTGCTTTTTTTTTACAAAATACGAGTAGTATAACCAAAAGTTTTAATAAATACACAATTAATTTAAATTATGGACTAATTTAATTTGTAAACTCAATTAAGCAGCTAAATAATACGCATTGGAATTTATGCATGGTACAGTAATTACATTTATTAGCAAGTATTCATGATTTTTGACATACATAAATAATATTATACAATAATATTATCGGGCCGTCCACCCACCAGCTTCACCCACCAGTGGATCTACGGGGAATTTCAGTTTACCCGTGCACCCACTGCAACATGCATAAGGCAGGAAAAATATATATCGATATGAATACTAGGTATTTCAATTTTCAACATTTTTTTATTAAGTAATACAGTAAATACTATTATGACGCGGAAGATATCAGTAGGATACCTACTGGTTTATTTTTGCTGTTGAGGAGAATTTAAAACTATATTATGTAATATATATTTAAGAGTTTTCCATGTACGAGTATATAATAATCCGACCCTTCACGCTCTGTATGTGCCTCCTAAAAGTTTTACAACAGAGTTCAAGACTTATGAACGACAAATTTTAACAAAGCCCCTTCGGTGTCAATCAAGCAAGCCAGCCGGCCTTAGCCTGGCCACTGGCTGACGTGTGAATTAATCCATAGACAATATTCAGATACCATGTCACACATACGCTGAGCCTGGCCACAGGGCACAGACGTTCTTAATTTGACATTCTCAAAGTTCAAACTGAAATTTAAGAATCTGAAAGATTAAGCACGTGTGTGGTCTTTGAGTGTGTAGTCTATGCTTGTTTTATATGGACACTTTGCCAAATTAAGAACGTCTGTGGCCAGGCTTTTGCATTGATGTTATGCAGTTAAATCTAAGGATACCTTACACACCATACCTACACACATGATAATATGACGCTGCCGATGTGATCAATCAGAAGTGATCGGCCTTCCACCAGGTGGACAGATGACCTGAGAAAAGTCACAGGTAGTCGGTGGATACAGGCCGCGAGCGACCGGTCGCACTGGAAATTTATGAGGGAGGCATATGTCCTGCAGTGGACGTCACCAGGCTGAAACGAACGAACGAGGCCCCTGACTATCTGATCTATTCTGAGTTCTGAAATATCCACTACTAACTGAAAACTAAAAACTACTTAGTAGTAAGTACTTCATAGAATCAGGCGTTACTTTGCGGAAACTATAGCATACAATTTAAGTTATAGCAATATCCCGGGAAAAAATACCCACAACCTGCAATCAAATGTGTAAGTGTACGTATAAGCATCCGTAAAGCAGTATGGGAAGATGCCTCCTCCCATACTGTATATGCGTACACTCAAAAACAAATCAGTCGTATTCAGTGATATACGGATATCCGGACTCAATTTTAGTCAAATCTAAGCTGTATTAGTAAGTTAGGCCTTGTCATCCGTTAATGGATGATGTGTACAGTATTCTCCGAGCGAAGTAGATACACTTGAAATACTGTAGTGCCTGGGACAGTTGGTTTTTAAATGTCTAATGGTTGCCCAAACACATACGGCATTCTCACAACATAGTCAGCCTAGTCCAGAAGAATGACTGGTCAATACGTCTGGGGCCAACCATGTGCGGGTTTCCTCACAATGTTTTCCTTCACTGTAGGAGCGTCCGTATTTGAGAGATCTGAAAAAGTCTCATTGGTACACGCCACACCTGGGATTCGAACCTGCACCGATCCTCTCGAGTGCGAATCGAACGGTCTACCCACTAGGCCACAGAGCTGTATTAGTAACTGATATTAATACTAATTTTTAGCCAAAGCTCAGTCGTATTTGATGACAGATATTAACGCTCGCTAAGCCTTTCATCGCTAAATTGGAGCTGTAACTAACTCGGAGTTTGGAGCAGCCGCAGCCGTGCAGGCCGCTCGCCCGTGAAACTCACTTAGCTCATGGTTGCTCAAATTATTTCTATCGAATTCGATGTTCTATCTTCATCTTAATTTTATAATCGCATCAATGGATCAGGGAAATGTCTAAAACGTAGTATTAGATTAATTATTACACGCAAGAGAGTGCAGATTCGATGTATTAATAATATTACTACATATTTTACGTAGGTACTGTTTTGTAGTCCGAGTCATACATCTTGGACTCTAAGATGACGTAATGATGTACAATTATTTACAAAAGTTAATTAACTCATAAAAAAGATATATCTAGATCTTCATAATTTACGTAAAACATTAAAAAAACTTTAGCATCATGATTCATGACAGTACATTTCATATCTCTAAAATTAGCTTTCAAATTAGTATTTTATTTTATTGAGACATTGAGCAACATAAAAGAGAAACTTTTCCTATATATTTGATCGTGATTTTTCCAATAATTATTCAGTCGATCGGCTTCCTCATTAGAACGGGAATCAAAGCTCTAAACGATTAGGGAGCGTTATTCTACAGGGATAAGGTTTTACAAGTATCGATTGAGAATATTATTTTGAACAACCTTTTTTATAGAACCTTTAGAAAACGCAGATTGGTTACACACTGTAAATTATTTTTTCAAACTGGGCGTGTGTGCCTTTGTTATTTATCGAGGCGAATTATTTATTGAGTACTTAAAAAAACGTTATAACACTTTAGAACTTATTAGAGACTTAAATTGAAATTTTATGACGTGACAACAATTATGTGCGATACTTCAACATATCACATGAGTACTGAGTGTTTGATAGAAGATAATATCTCGGGTTGAATACAAAGCGTTGGGTTTTTTCAATTATCATATTACTAGCTTTTGCCCGCGACTTCGTCCGCGTGTTCGGTTTCCATACAATATTTAAACCCCTTTTTCACCCCCTTATTTTCAAAAACTCTTTCTTAGTAGATACGTCATTACAACTATCTGTATGCGAAATTTCTGCAAAATCCGTTCAGTAGTTTCGGCTGTGCGTTGATAGATGAATCAGTCAGGTTTGCTTTTTATATATTTAACCTCTTACTAATAAACGCTGTATAAGCTTTGAATAGTTATACAGTGTTTTGTCCACGTCACACAAGTAACATTTTTAATTCGATAGAAGGAGACAAAACACTGTATAACTATTCAAAGCTTATACAGCGATTATTAGTAAGGGGTCATGATTATATACAGCCTTTTAATAAAAACTCACCACTTTTAGCCTTACTCAACACTAACACTGCAGTGGCTAATACCACCTTAAACTTGTTAATAAAAACACAGAGAAGGTTCTGATTTACGAAGCATTCCGTACGCCTAGAAAATCATCATCTTATTGCAGTACTTAACTACTGGAAACCATCATCGATAATAATAAAATAAATACAGCAAATAACAAGCCCTGATACAGTTAGGGGGATGGAATAATTAAAAAAAAAATGGCACTTTTTATTTTATTTTCTTTGAATTTGGATTATTAAAACCGTTGTAAATATTTTATTATGACCCAAACGGGCCAGGTCACCCACTTTTGAAAAAAATAGAAAACATATAAAATATTTCACTTAGTACTCCAATATACATATAAAATATTTCACTTAGTACTCCGGGAAGATAAAGACAAACCGCCATGTGTATACACACATGGCGGTTTGTCTTTATCTTCCCGGATTTTTTAACGGATGGACTATAACTTTACTCTGTTTAACCACAAATAAGAAAATAGTTAATACGTACATAGTTTATACTGAACTTAATACGTCACACCTAAACGAAACATCCTATAACGTTTTAAAACATCTGCAATACGAGTTGATATGTACAATGAGGCCATTTCACCGACACGACTAGGCTGATTGACAGACAGGAATCCATCGACTGTTAACCTGCTCGATGCTCCATTTGTTCGCCAGATTACTTTCCGAATCGCGAAAACGCATTATAGTATTTAATTGCCAATTATAGAAAAAACATTCAGTACAACTACGTTCATAATGTCTTTCGAGAGTAGTCGTTTTTTTTCGTAAATAGTCTATCACTTCTCTGTTTATTTAAATACTAGCTGTTTCTCGCGGCTCCACCCACGTAATTATTATACTATTGGGTATTCCGCGTAAATACTGTAATTTTCCGGGAAAATAGCCTATATATTAATACAGAGCCTAAACTACTACTAAACCAAATTTCATCAAAATCCTTTTAGTAGTTTTTGCATGAAAGAGTAACAAACTTCCATCCATCCATATATCCATCCATCCATAATCACGAACTTTCACATTTATATTATTAGTAGGATAGGGGATCGGACTACATCTGAAATATGTAGTTTCGTTAATATATTCAGAAATATTGAGGCATTACTACTTGGTAAATGTAAAAAAAATATTATTTTATATGTAGTTTACTAATTAAATACATTTAAAAAGTACCAAAAAAAAATTATTTTTTTTGCGAAATTGGTAAACAAAACCTACATCATTAGTTTACTCACATCATATTATACAAAAACATTAATTATGCTAAGTATGAACTTAAACGCACAAATATGGGAGATATTTAAAAATATATTCCGGCAGCCATATACTTTATATACTATAACCTACAAGTGACGTCATTTGTAGGTCGACTTTAGTATGGATCGTTTTTAGGAGGCTCGCGTAATTTTTATACAAATCGCTGTACCTTTGAAAATATTGACTTTGATATACAGTTTCTTCTGAGAAGTTACTCATATTTAAGAGTACTATTCATTTATCCGTGGCCGAGAGCTCCGTGGCCTAGTGGGTAGACCGTTTGGTTCGCACAGTGCAGGTTCGAATCCCAGGTGTGGCGTGTACCAATGAGACTTTTTCAGATCTCAAGTACATTATACGGACGCTTTTACGGTGAAGGAAAACATCGTGAGGAAACCCGCACATGGTTGGCCCCAGACGTATTGACCAGTCATTCCTCTGGACTAGGCTGACTGTGTTGTGAGAATGCGACATTTAAAAACCAACTGTCCCAGGCACTACAGTATTTCAAGAGTGGTTACTTCGCTCGGAGAATACTGTATAAATCATCCATTAACGGATGAAAAGGCCTAACTTTTTTTTTATTCATTTATGCAATAAAAAAATTTCCGATTGCCTATTGCGGAGAGACATTAAAAAAGTGGTTGGACTGTTTCTCAAAAGAGTAAAGACGCTATTACACGTCATAACTGATCTCGCAGTAAAGAAAGACTAGTGAAGTAGAAGTGCTACAAAGAGACGTTGTATCTATGAAAGTTGTTGAAGAAATATCTTCAGTTTTGTTGTGATTTGAACTTAGAAATTATATTCCGACAGTGGACTAGAATAAACGTGTATGCACGTGCAAGCAATAGCTTAGAGGAATGTTTTTTACACAAGAAGGAGCTGAGAAGCAAAGTTCTTACAAATAAGATATTTTGTTTTATACGTGAATTAAGAAACTTGAAGGTTTCACTTCTACCACTAGTTCATTGCACTCAGGCTAGGTTATTTAAATTAATAAAATAGGGTGAACGTACCAATTATCAGCACTTTAAGAGATAGTTCAAATTTAACCCCGAATATTACAGAGGAAAATACTTTTTTACCCACAATGATGAGTTTTCTGGGTCCATTATTTAATAAATGACTGATTTTTATTTCATAATATAGGTTACCTTCATCCACATTTTATAAAAATAATAAAAACTAAAAAATTACCCTGTCACCAATTATTAGCACCCTCGTCACCAATTATCAGCTCTGGGGTACCAAATTATCAGCCCTGTGATAGTGGTGATGAAATTCGGTAGTTAATTCTACTAATATTATAAATGTGAGTATTTGTGAGGATGAATGTATACATGTATGGATGGACGGATATTTGTAACTCTTTCATGCAAAAAATATTGAACGGATTTCGATGAAATTTTGAATGGTAGTAGTTTAAGCTCTGTATTAAAACAATGGATAAAAAACACAGTTTGTTCCCATGGGATACTGTATGGGGAGCCGCGGGAAACATTATGAAATAAAATAATGATGAGAGAATAATCTCTTTTTATACATTGCCTGATAATCAGTTTCATAAAAAATTGTCTTTAAAAATATCACATTAATTCTTATTAATTAGTCAAGTCTTTTTCATTAACCTTAGTATATAATTATTCCAAGTTTAGGTGTAGTATTTTTAATTAAATTTTTATTCCACTAATATTCTTAAGTCTTAATGAAGCATCAAAATAAATTAGTAAATGACTATGGTAAAACTGGTACTATTGAGTTATAGTTTATAGTACAGGAAACTGGAGAGACTTGATCCCCCCTTTTGTTTTTCCTCTTATTTTCTACATAATATGGATCCTATTTAAAATAATTCAAAGCGGCCAAGTGCGAGTCGGACTCGCCCATGAAGGATTCCGTAGCAGCAAGTAACATAACATAAAAGTTCTTGTAGAGAATTGATTGAATGAAAGGTAAATTGCAGTTTATGATTTATGGCCTATTAAAAAAAACTTCTTACTAGATCTTGTTCAAACTAATTTTCGGTAGAAGTTTGCATAGTAATGTACATAATATATATTTTTAGTATTATCATTCTCTTATTTTAGATGTTACAGGGGGGGACACACATTTTACCACTTTGGAAGTGTCTCTCGCGCAAACTATTCAGTTCAGAAAAAACAAAATGATATTAGAAACATAAATTTTTGACCTATCCATAGACACGTGAAAAAATTTTGAGTTTCAGTTCTAAGTATGGGGATCCTCCAAAAATTATTGTTTTTTTTTTCTATTTTTATGTGAAAAATTTTGATGCATAGAATACATCTACTTACCAAATTTTAACAATTCTATAGTTCTTATAGTAAACAGACAGACATGAATCCATAAGGGTTCCGTTTTTTGCCGTTTTGCTACGGAACCCTAAAAAGTGGTACTGAAAGACGTAGAGTTTATCTAGCTTAAAGAATTTGCAACAACTAACAGAATATCAGTCAAAATAAGTATTAATTTACCTCCTAAAACTCAAGACACGTATTTATTTTTTACTTAAGGCTGCGCTAGTCGGTTTTTTCTCCATACAAACGCTGTTGGTGATTTACTCTAAAGTCAAATATTGTAGACCCAAATTTTTGTGTAATATCGATTTTTATTATACTTATCTAGGTCGGTATGTGCTTTTATTTCTAAAATTTTAATAGCCTCCAAACATCGGCTTTAAGCGCAACTTTGACCGTAAAAAAAATAAACGAATAATGAAAATAAAAAAGAAAGCACATTTTTATCATTCACACAGTTTTATTATTCAGAAATTGAGATAACTTTACTTCAGACAAAAATATTATATAGTTTGTTCATAAAACACCAACAGCTGAGTGTTGATTTGCGTAATCTGAGGATGCCTTTTCTCAAATACTTTACAAAGCAGTATAAATGTGTGCACTATAGCTTCTCATATAAACTTTCTTCTTCTCATATAATAATCATATAATAAATAGATAACTATTTTATGGCTATATATTTTTTCCCCGATATTATGTGAAATAACAAGCATTTTCCCCACGCGCCGCACTGAGTTCGAACCGTTGACTAGCGCACTCTTAAGTCCCCATATAAAGGAAACTTGATCCTCTATAAAAATACTGTGCAACTTAAGAGTATAAACGTTGATATAACATCATTTGTTCCATAGTAGACCACTAGTGCTGATAAATTGGAATTTACAAAATATTGGACCCAGATCTCAGCACCATATGTTTTATCATTAATTTTGCTATAACTTTAACTCTCTTTTACTAGATAAGCCTCATAAAACATCTCAGTTATGAGACAAACCAAAAGTTTGAGTAAAAAATATGGAAAAGGTCAAAAATAGCATAATATGAAAATACGTGAGCTTACAGTCGATCACAAGGAATCTGCCAAAAAAATTCAAACTGTAGGACACCAACACTCATTTACTTATATGTCGCTGTTTTTAAGTCGAAAAGTGTGGTGTCGCCGGCAGTAGATTCCAGAAACATTATATTTTTGTTTTTATTTAGTGGAAACAAATATTAATAAGTGAGAAGCTTATAATTCTACTATTTGTTCGGGGTACTGATAATTTGGTACAGTGCTAGCAATTGGGTGAATCACCCTATATATTTATGCTTTTATATCACGTCAATAATCCCGTGTTATGTATCTAAATCATTTTCGTAGCGGACTACGAAGTGCTACAAAATATTCGTAGTACTTCGTAGCACTCTACAAAAATTGTTTCATGGGAAAAAAATTGAACACAAAAATGGTGTCAATTAAGTTGAATTATCGATTATAAAACGACATTAAAATCTTTGAGCTGAAATGTCAGCAGTCAAATTGTATTTCATTGGATAAACGTGATTACGTCATTTCAAATTACCACGTCGTCGTAAGGATTCGTGGAAGAGTACGAGTTCCGGAAATTTTAACACACGGTGGCCTCTTGAAAAAACCTATAATGGTACTTCAAAGGAAATGCGAGAAACATTTTGGGGAAATAAGAGAAATATTATTAGCCCATATATTTAATTTCTTTCATCATTCGTTCACTCAGCTGAACGCTGACAGATGGACTTAACTGTTTCTGCATTTATTCAAGAATTCTTAGCCTGTTTTTGGAGCTGATATTTTAGGTCTTATTAAAGGCATTTTTTTTCTTTTTTGTCTAAATTTCCATTTGATAAAGTATGCACAGGTTAAAGTTATATAATATCTTCAATACAAAGTAACCTATCGCCCAATATATTATGTTCAAGATAATGTAGACGCTTTACATAAATTGTCAGGCGTCCGTCGGCTCATTCATAATCAGAACAAATGAAATTTAAACGTTAAACTATCACTGGCATGTGACGATTATTTTGACCGTATTGATGTAAACATATAAATACTCGCACAATTTGCGCCCACAGGCGTCACATATTTTCTCAGTGGGATTTAGTTTCCTGTTACATAAGTATATCCCTTTTTAGAAACATTGTATGGAGAGTATAACATAAAGGACGGTTTGTTAGGAACCTAATAAAAATTCCGCAGGCATCTCGCTGTACGAGACTAATATTATACGAATACTTCGCACGACATCTACGGTATATTTGATTGTCGCTTTCTCTTGTTCTGGAGGCCTTAAGATTTTTATACCTAACCTACTACCTAACTACTAATACCTAAGGCCCATATATTTTTAACCCAGGGTTAAATTTAAGTCATACGGCACTGAAAATTTCGGGAATCAAGGAAGTGACACAACATTACTATTTAAAAATGGATTTATTGCTTTTTGAAGTATTCTCCGCGAAATTTGACACATTTTTCCATACGATGGAACCAATCATTGAAGCAACCATTCCATTCGGAAGTTAGGGTCTCCAAAATGGCCGTTTTGTAGGCGTCCACAGCTTCTTCAGGTGATGAAAATCTCTGACCGTGTAATTTATTCTTTATTTCAGGGAAAGTATACAAATCATTAGGGCTTTGGTCGGGGCTGTACGGCGGATGGTCTAATAATTCTATGATTTCTTGCTCTAAAAACTCTGTTGTTCTGTGCGCGGTGTGAGAACTCGCATTGTCGTGATGGAGAATGATGCGGCGGTTGCAGTTCTCTTTACGGAGTTCAGAAATGACCTGTGGCAAACAAATGTTAGCATACCATTCTGCATTAACCGTTCTTTGTCCCTCAAGAGGAATAGTCGCAACATGGCCGGTTTTGGAAACAAACGTGGCCACCATTTTTTTTGCAACACTCCGTGAACGAACAATTTTTGTTGGCTTTAACTTATTTTCGAACACCCAAACACGTGACTGGTTTTTTGTTTCGGGTTCGTACGCGTATATCCAGGATTTGTCACCTGATACAATGTTGTATATAGCATTTGAGGATCGTGCGTGGAATCTTTCGAAAGTTCTGACGCACCAAGTAACGCGAGCCGTTTTTTGCTCTTCACAGAGCAAATGCGGTGTCCGTCGGGAAAACAACTTTTTTATTAAGTTAATATTATTTTTATTAAGTTTTTATTAAGTTAATATTACGCCTAATTGTTCATGCAAGATTATTTGTATTTGACTCATGCCAATGTCTAAAGTTGCCTGAATTTCGCGGTATGTCACATGTCGATCTTCCTCAATCAGCTTACGCACAGCATCAACGTTTTCTTGGGTGAGTGCAGTTTTTGGACGACGAGTTGAAATTCAGCAAACCAGTGATAAACTGTGGTTTTGGATGGGGCTTCATCACCAAATGCAGAAATCATCCGGTCAACACACTGTTTTTGTGTTAAACTACTTCTAAAGTCATAATAAATCATCGCTTTAGAATTTTCTCGAGTCAATTCCATTTTCTCAACGACTAAACAAGTTTGACAAGACCTTGTGACAAGACCGAGAATATTTTTTTAAATAAATAAACGGTATTTGAGTTTTAAAACCAAGGAGTTTTAAATTAAAAAGATTTTAATATGATAGGAACAGTGGAAATATTCCATTCCCGATACTTTTAGTGCAGCTTATGTACCTGCGCAAATGGGCATAAGATGATTTTAAAGACAGGTTTAATATGAACGAATTTTAAGGGCTTATAAAGATAGAATGTATCAGTTGTCTCCTTTTTCTTATCGCTACGCAAACTTGCTACATATTTAATACCAATTTAAGAAATATATTAAAAAACTTTCATTTAATTTTTATAGAGCTCACCATTTTATGTGGTTACACCAACTGAATAGGAGTCTAGACTATCAATTGGATTCCGGAACTACACCAGACGTTGAGTTGGCCGGATACAACAAATAGTTGCGCGTTTTTATTGAAAGAGTAAGAGCAATAGTTATAGTTTATTTGTAATAACTAGAGGTCGATTTTTGATCGAAATTCGATGATTATTATTCATAATTTTATTTAAAATTTCAACTTTAATATTTATTTTTCCTTTTAGATAGTTTTTGTGAAAGAATGATTGACAATTGTGTCAAACTAATACCTACTGTTATAAAACAACTACATAATAGTGTGAGTGAGGTGTGATGTAAAACTTTATATTTTGATTATTTTTTTGCATTTCTCAATATTATTTAAAAAATATAACACGATTCTCGTAAAACTGTTTTCAAAAGATTTTGCTTCACGTATAATATGACGATGGTGATGATTGTTGTCAAATCAAATTTACTATTTATATTTACAAAAATATTACCAGAACTGTGAAAAACGTCAATAATTATCCTGATTCTCGACGTGAAGCAACAGAATTTGCCGCGACCTATCCGCGACAAGTCTGAAAATGAATGTCGAATGCCAACTATTATTGCAACAAACAGAGCCGTATGTAATGTAGCCCCAATATTACTCCATTCTTTCACATTCGAGTATTATTGCGCATTGTATTCGATGTACAGGGTGTCGTAAAGTGGTAAAGCTATCGCGCTGTATATTCCCCGAATATATAAATATATTACCCGCTGCTGCCTTTTTGGCTCGCAGCCAAAGGTCAACTCGTACTCCTTCAACGAAAATTCTTCCGATTTTAAAACACTTAAATTAACATTATCGTTTGTTTAATTTAACATCAGATATTTATCTCATTATGAATCTTTTACCAATTTTGAAAGTTATCCTCCAAAGTCCAAGTTTACTAAACTCAACTCCCAAGGCTCGACATATCGTTATATAATTAATTAAGGGATATAATTAATCGAGCGAACAAAAAATAAGTTGGCGGCTGCACGTGAGCATACTGTATTACTGAATTTGGCAGCGAATTAATATGTTGGCGACTAAATTACTAAACTGGCGAAAACACTCGGGTGACAAGTCGGCAGACAAAAAGAGGCGAAATTTAATCCAAATTAGCACCGACATTTATAAGTTGGTGACTTAATTTCCGAGTTGGTGACCATTATACCATATAAGCAACTATAAAACCAGATTTGCTTGATAAATTAATGGCTGCTAAAAATTCAATTTGCAGGCAACGGAAAATCCTATTTTTGGATATTGTTGGAGTATGTTTTTCTTTGTCATGGGTGTCATTTTCTAGGTTTCTGGGGGTGCAGAATAATATGAAAATAAAATCTGTTTCGTAATTACGAATTGGAATTCCACAATGGCGTAAATTTTTGTTATTAAAATTAACAAGGTTGTCCTTTTCCCGGTTTCTGGGGGTTCTGATTACAAAATTGTCTTCCAATTTCATTTTCCAAAATGGAGAATATTCAATCTTCGGATAATGAATATGAATACTAAATTAAAAGATCTTTGGGATGCTAATTAGGATTGATGATTATTATTACAGTATGTTATGTAGTTCAAAGTACCAGCTATGTAGGTATAGAAATTTTTAAAAATTCAGGGTTCATGAATTTTTCTGCCATTCATGAAGAAAATATGCGATTTCTAGATTAATCTTCTTAGTCGTTCACTCTTGGCAGAGTGGTCGTGGTCATATCTCCGTCGCACGCGTCGCCGTTTTTGTAATGCCCCACCATAGAGCTCTATGTTTGGCGGAGTAAGAGCAGTCGTTTATGGAGGAGTGCGTTACGTTTCTTGGATGTTAAGTTCTTTTAGGATAGAAACGTTGGTTCGGTGCGCGGTCCATGGGATTCGGAGCATGCGTCTCCAACACCACATTTCCAGAGCGTCAATCCTGCGACGGTCTTGCATCCTCAGCGTCCACGTATCAGCTCCATATAAAAAGATAGGAAAGACCAGACACCGCATCAGTCGAACCTTTGTGTTTTTGGTTATTCTACGGTCTTTCCAAATCTTTGTGAGTTTTTCCACTGAGGATCTAGTTACAGCGCAACGTCTTCGTATTTCATCCTCGCAGCCTCCAGTGTTGGTGATAGTGGAGCCCAGATATACGTAGCTCTCAACTACTTCGCATCCTCCTATAGTCTGGACGTCTAGATTAATAAGGGGGAGCAAATTTTCATTACTTTTGCAGTAGAAGCGACTATAGAAAAAAATATGACAATGCTGTACTGAGATACGAGGGGTGTATCAATCTATAGAAATGTTGGAAAATTCAAGATTTTCGATTTTTTTTTCTCCCATCATGAAGAAAATATGATGTTGCGTTATTCCTAAGGGGGACGAAATTTTCATTATTTTTTTCAATAGGATGCACCGTTTCCGAGATAGAATCAATTTTATAAAAAAAGAAGTAAATGCTGTACATTGAGATACGACGGATGTTTATAGCTATAGAAATGTTAGAAAATTCAGGATTTTCGAAATTTTTTTTCTCCCATCATGAAGAAAATATGATGTTGCGGGGTTCCAACTTGGGGCGAAATTTTCACTATTTTTTCAATAGGATGCACCGTTTCCGAGATAGAATCAATTTTATAAAAAAAGAAGTAAATGCTGTACATTGAGATGCGACGGATGTTTATAGCTATAGAAATGTTGGAAAATTCAGGATTTTCGAATTTTTTTTTCTCCCATCATGAAGAAAATATGATGTTGCGGAGTTTCAAAGGGGGGGGGAAATTTTCTTTATTTTTTCAATAGGATGCACCGTTTCCGAGATCTAATCAACTTTATAAAAACATAGTAAATGCTCTACATTGAGATACATTCCTAGATGTATAAAGCTATAGAAATGATGGAAAATTCAGGATTTTTAAATTTCTTTTTCTCCCATCATGAAGAAAATATGAGGTTGTTGGGTTACTAAGGAAATTTAAAATGGATGACTTTTTTGTAATCAGCACCCCCAGAAACCAATAAAAGGACACCCATATTATTTTTATGAAATTAAGTATGTCCGCCATATTGGAATTTCAAAACGAATGTCATTTTCGTATCCAGCACTCCCAAAAACCTGGTAAACGACACCCATATCAATTTTATGAAAAATAAATATCCGCCATTTTTAAATTTCAAAATTAATCTACACAATAATCTACACCTCCCTAAAACCGAGAAAAATAAAAAATTGGGAATTTTGTACGCTCCTTTATGGTTTTTTTGTGTGTGCTCGTTTCGCTAAAACATAATCTGTCTGCCAGTTTGGAAAATTCAGTGGTATTATTTAGTCACCAGATTAGTAATTTTTTTGTTCCTTACATTCTTTCGCCAACTTGGTAATTTAGTATTCAATATTGGGTATTTTCACATCCAAAATTTAATTGTTTAGTCGCAAGTTTAAATACATGCCATTAATTAATATTATGATTTAAAGCAATTTTCCGCCAAATAATACCCACAACCTGCAAGCAAATGTGTGAGTGCACGCATAAGCATGCGTAAAGCACCTCCCTCTTTCCACACTGATTATGAATACACTCATAAACAAGGTCGTGCAAATACCACCACCACACAAGCAACAATGTCAGCAAAATCGTGCAAAGCCCCACACCACCATGCAGGTTGCAAAACTCGACGCGCGTTTCGCCCCGAACCCGGAGCATCCTCAGGAAGTGGACCTGCGAACAAAGTTCGTTAGTCAATAATATCGTTATAATATGTAGACGTAATTAATTGGTTCTGAAGTAAAACACAATCAAAAAGTCCCAAAAATATGGGAAAATGTTCCCCAAATGTTGTGCAGTAAACAATAGGCATGTTGCCGAAAAAATTTTTTTTCATCTATTCGATGTTAGACAATATGTTAATAAACAATCCAGAACCCATTTTTGTATATCTGAAAAAAAAACGTAGATACAAACCATTGAAATTTACAATATGAAAGAGAGCGATATATCGGCCTGTGACGTCACAGCCTGCTACCGCCATACAGTTGTCATGACAAAATGTATGGCGGTAGCAGGTTGTGACGTCACGAATCGTTTTGCGAGAAAGAGATGGACAATATTTTTTATTTGCTTATATTTTTAATCGCGTCACTCTAAATACCTATTTCTTTCAGATTTATGTATCTTTAATCAAAAAATTTTAAATTTAATTTGTAAAACTGTGATATTCCACACTAGGCAACATCCCTATTACATTTCCGAAGTTCGAGGATCAAAAATATCGGTTTTCAATCGGAACAAACCGATTAAGTTCGAGACACAAAGTCAATTTAACCACTCCAACCAACTTTGTTCGCGGATAACAAGCTGCCGCCTTATTATTGTTTAATCTCTTACAAAACCTTCTGGATACGTAATTCGAAATAATAAAAAATGTCGGTAAAATGAAAACCTTTTTGTTGGAGGCAAACCATGGACGCTTTTATACCACGTCTATCCAAAGAACTTATTACACGGAGCTTGAGCCGCGCCTCGGGTTTGGCAACTGAAATCACATTTAAATTACAACTTCATTGTAATAAGCCCACTGCCCACCATGGGTCCCACAGCTGGGCAAATGGTTGCCCCGAAATCAGCAATATATCTTTCTTGTTCATTCTAGTTCTTACAATATATTTTTATTTCATCTCAATGTGTTTTTGTAACGTGTTTATTTCTATGACCTTTTCGTGTTCCAGCACCATATCCACGCGTACTTGTAGTTCACGAGCTGATATATTCGTAGGAGGAGCACTTAGCGACTCTTATTTCATGTACTACCAACACTAACATTTTTAAGGAAATGTAAATGGAAATAGCAAAAAAATTATCACAGTATGTTACGTTTCGGGTAACACGTGGCAACACTTTCTTAGCTTAATCAATTTATTGCGTTGAAATCAAACAATTTAGTTAAGTAGAAATAATTGAAATGCAGAGTAAAAACATGTATGGGTAGGTACAGAGTCCACTTAGAATTATCTTCGGCACGAATGGGCCGGCTCGACCGGAGAATTACCACGGGCTCACAGAAAACCGGCGTAAAACAGCGTTTGCGCTGTGTTTCGCCGAGTGAGTGAGTATACCGGAGGCCCAATCCCCTACCCTATTCCCTTCCCTACCCTCCCCTATTACCCTATTCCCTCTTAAAAGGCCGGCAACGCACTTGCAGCTCTTCTGATGCTGCGAGTGTCCATGGGCGACGGAAGTTGCTTTCCATCAGGTGACCCGTTTGCTCGTTTGCCCCCATATTTTATAAAAAAAAAAGAAATGATACTTCATCATTCATCATTCGAATATATTCCAAAAATAAATTTATAAAATATATGCAGAACAACATTTAAAAAAGAATACAAAAAATTAAATTTCTGCACCTAATGCTATTAGTATAATATTTTAGAGCCGTACTTTATAAAGTTAAGTCGTTATGTAAGAAGTATAAGCAGCTTCTGACAGATGACGTTATATCCAAAGTGGTGTCGTAACACGTGATGTGATGTGACATAGCTATCGAATTTGCAATTTATAACAAGCGGAGATTCGATACCGACACACATCTTATGTACTTTTACCAGGGACATACAATTTTGCAGACAAATGAATATCGGGGGATTTTCTGGAGGACAAACCTTGTCTTTCAGAAAAAAAACCTCTAAATATCTTGACTATAAACTTATAGGTACGTAAATATATTATTTATGAACTTAATTAATATTCATAATAATATACCTAGATGTTGTTATATTTTATCCAGTAAATAAAAATGTCTAATTTTTTACTAACTCAAATTTATTTGCATAATTTACGAAACTATTATTTTTAATACACCAAACTTTTAAATATGAATTTGAACAACAGTATATCACCTATACATTGAACATAATTTTTACAAGTCACTGATAATATCTATTTAAAAAATATATTGTAGCTTCATTTATTTAATACGTTAAACTTTTTTATCTCTCATGACTCTTCCACGTATTGGTGATAATGTTTCTGATATACCCATTACTTCTTTGTTGCATTTTAGGACGTTGCTTCTATACGTCAGTATTTCAATGTTGGTATTCAATTATTTTGGCAACAGCTTCGGAATAAGTAAAATAAAATTGGTGCAATACCAAGCTCCATGTATTGACAATGATATACTGGAACCGCCTACTTCCGGAATATAGTGCAGGAGCCAACACAATATACTCGCGTGTACCAAATGGGCTATTCTAACTTAAGTGTCTTACTTAATTGACTTGGATGCCTTTGCCTGTGTTTACTTAAGATCCTATTGTTCTAGATTGCTTTAAAATACTTTTTTAACAAAAAGGAATCTAGTTTTTTTTATTTATTTGAAATCAAAATGAATCCTCCGTATTTTACAATCTCAAATGAAACCGATGGGTAAATAGAAGTTTTATCTTAATCTGCTAGATCCATTTAAGTCATATAAGCAGTAAGCTAAACATTTTATTTGTCAATAATCGATACGACTTGGCTGTTACGACGCGGTTTCGTTTATATTGAGCAGTATGAAGAAAATTGCTCTTTCCTCTAGCAACCGCAATCGATGTGGAGCGCAAGTTATTTTTATATTTTCAATGTAATTAGCACTTTAAAAAAGTTTTAGTTTTGCTGCCGCTGTTGAAATATAGTAACATTTTAAACTAAGCAGTTCTCTGTTGCATGTGGCTATAGTTTCCTAGTTAACTACTCCCAATCAGTAGATCCATCTGCCCGTTTACTCTATATCACAAAATCAATTTTTCGCCATGAGTACTTTAAGTTTTCAAATTACCTTCGACAAACGCTTTCTTGGCAGCCTTGGCAGCCGGCACGTCCAAACGATGCGCGATCAATCTCGCCAACTATACTCGTTATCGCTAATTCCCGAACGATGTAGAATGTAGAAACAGAATCGCGATCGTCTGATCGCCGGTATTTGTCTCCGTAATAGCTGCATTAGTTCCGTGTTAGGGGAAAATGGCGCGAATCTATTTTATTGCCTGTAAATGGATACATTTGGCGGAAATATGTTATTTTTTGAGGTGAAAATATACGTGGGCAAGCTGCTTGTATATTGGGTCGCAGTTTTATTATACCTACTATGTTTTTATTTTATATTAAAAAAATAAAATTATTGCAGTTCCTTTGTTTTACTAAAACTCGAGGAAGGGCTGTACCGATTTAGCTAAATTTGATGTTGAAAATATAATAGGCAAGCGGACTGATTTTTTTTTATTGCATGAATGAATAGTACTCTTAAATATGAGTAACTTCTCAGAAGAAACCGTATATCAAAAGTCAATATTTTCAAAATTCTTATAAATATTATAAAACTCTCGTAAAAACGCTTCATACTAAAATCGCCATACAAATGACGTCACTATTGGATTAAAGTGTATTAAGTAGGTATAAAGTATTATACGGCCGCAGGAACATAATATTGGTAAATATCTCCGATATTTGTGCGTTTCAG
Organism: Glaucopsyche alexis; assembly: GCA_905404095.1. Lineage (NCBI taxonomy): Eukaryota > Metazoa > Arthropoda > Insecta > Lepidoptera > Lycaenidae > Glaucopsyche > Glaucopsyche alexis. The sequence continues at coordinate 1,936,547 of FR990044.1, read as the reverse complement.
TTCATACTTATTATAATGAAGTATGATGTAAGTAAACTAATGATGTAGGTTTTGTTTACCAATTACGCAATTTTTTTTTTGTACTTTTTAAATGTACCTATTTAATTAGTAAACTACACATAAAATAATATATTCTTTTTACATTTACCAGCTAGTAATGCCTCAATATTTCTGGATATATTAATGAAACTAAATATTTCAGATGTTGTCCGATCCCCTATTGTGGAAGGTTTAAACGGCAGAAATATAATTATTGTAAAAATTTCAAGGAAAATAATAACCAACAATTGTTCCTAGCTGTCAAACATTTGATATTTGTTCCGTAAATCGGTAGCGTAAATATTCGGGACTCCAATGTCATTTAACTACCAATAACTATTTGTTAAAAATAATGCATTTGCCGGTTTTTTTGCGACAAAAAATTTACGTTTTTCCCGCGCGTCCTATGTAAATAGATACGTTAAAGATACTAGACAGTAGACACTTTTACATTATAATAGCTAGCCAGGTATATTTCTAATCCTATAGCAAATAATTTAAGTAATAATATACGCTAATAAACGAAAAGCATTGATTCACTTTTATTCATTTCAATAATATCGTGAACACTGTTTTTTTCTTTATATTTTAAACCAAAATAATAATTTCCTCAAAACCTGGTAAATAACCGGTTCACAGGGAGTCTATAGGGGTAGTCCCTGTGAACTGGTTATTTTCAGCAAATTTACATATTTTCAAAATAATTATTGATACCAACAACAATTGTCTTTAAATTTTATTGAGGATTAATCCCACTGAGTCGTGAGTGTACTATTATGAATCCTTTTGATGAATAAAATATGACCGCTGACAAAAGGCAGCAGGATCCGGAATTCCGCTCAATTGTAGGTGTAGGCAAAGAATATATATTGGTGTAGGTGCGTATTTAATTTACATGGGAATTAAAAATTATTATTGTAAAGGCCTGTTTTACAATCTACTGATAAGTGTCAGTTAGGTTATTTGCATGTTTTGTTCTTTTGCTCGATATGAAGAAACAGCGACAAAGCTTCTGAATAAGATAAACATCCGATACTAAGAAAATTGTTAAACAGGCCCTAAGTTAACAGTGGTTGTACCTGTATGGCAACAGTAACTGATCTATGAATATTATGTAACTGCTCAAAGTACAGAACGGATCGTGTCGAAATGTAGCACGCAGGTAGGCTACTAGAAATTCATTGATAATTCATCTTTTGGAGTCTAAATGAAATGAAATAGGAGGCAAACAAACAAACTGATCATTTGATGAAAAGAAATTGCTATCAGTAATGGACATTGAGTGTTTGAGTGTTTAAAGGGAAACCACTCAGGCATAGACCGCGGCAGAGCCGTGGCGCCTCATCTTCCGTGGATAAACGATAACGACAATACGAGTAAATCCACAAAACCTGCGGATTTACTCGTACCTACATGTGTTGCTAGCTTTTCAAAAATCGCATAATTTGTAGGACGTAGGTATTAGTGTTTTAAAGGCTGATTTTTTAATCTTATCACTGATATTAAAGAATCAAGATGGCGAACCTACAACAGTACCATAAATGTATTGAACTTAACATACAAATATGTTTTTGTTACTTCAATTTTGTTCAGCAGCCAGCATATACCGTGTCCGTGACGTCATTATTGAACGTCACGGACGTGTGATGTGGAACTTCTCCAATGTATTGGTATTTAAATCTACAGTAGATATTTATTTTAGTTGCATGAAACCGATCAGAATATTTTGTAAGTTCAATTTTATGCAACATGCACCGCGTCACCTAATTGCATGCCAATACGTGCGTGACGTCACCGTTGCAGCGTCACGGACGGACACGGATGCTGTACTACGCTGAACGTGTTGGTATTTTAATCTAATGGTGGATATCATGTAGAGATTGGTATTGTTTACATTCTAGGAAAAAAAGAAATTTGTGCTATTTTTATACTCGAGTAGCTTCTTCTTCTTACTGAGCCGCCTCCATTTAGAGGTTGGAGATCATTCGGGCAATTTCTATTTTGTAAACCGCAGTTCTAAAAAGTGATTTAGTGCTTTTCCGAACCACTGTCGAAGATTTTTGAGGCATGATATCCGTCTGCGGCCAGGTCTTCTACATGCCACTTCGCCTTGAATGATCAATTGAAGGACTTCATTATTTTTGGTGTTGCGCATAAAATACCCGAAATATTCTACTTTCCATCTATTAATCGTTATGAGTACTTCTGTGGTCTTCTTCATTCGGTTATGCACAATACTATTTCGTATGCGGTCTGTCCATGATATTTTTAGCATACGCCTGTTTACGCATATGGTGTACCAGAATCTCATGGCAAATAGGGAAATAAAATTTTGTAGTGTGCAATACTGGGGAAATTGAATTAAACGATCTTGATACTTGTTAATTTTTAATTATGTCTTTAGTATTATTGAACATGAATAAGACTGAACGTGAAGAATGTTCGGTGTATAATATAGAAAACTAGCTTTTGCCCGCGGCTTCGCCCGCGTGGAATATTGTTCTTGGAGAAAAAACTACTTCGGCGAATAACTCTCTACCTACTTACAGCAATATACTTCTGATACAATATTGAAAATGTTTTTAGGTTTGCCCAATGCAAATTGTTAAAAATGGGACCCTATCACCTCGACACGACATGCACGACCACTTGATAATATACTTACATAATATTATATTTATCGCACTTGAATATAAGTTTTACCATAATCTTATATCGACTAAATTCTTAAAGACTATTATTTTGAAAACTCGCATCAAAATCCGTTGCGTAAATTTAAAGATCTCAGCATACAATATACTATACCTACATAGGGACAGACAGATAAAGCGACTTCTTTCATACTAAGTATGTACTATGTAGTAAGTTAAGTTGACGACCTCCGTGGCTCAGTGGTGAGCGCAGTGGCGCTTAAGCCGGAGGTCGCGGGTTCGAATCCCGCCAGGGAACAAAAAAAGTTTTCTGTGTTCCTGGGTCATGGATGTGTATTAAATATATGTATAATATAATAAAAATCTTAAATATAAGTATAGTATAAAAAGTATTAAATATATTTCCCTTGTCTGGTACCCGTAACACAAGTTCTTCGGATACTTACCACGGGGCCAGACTGACGTGGTGTGAAGCGTCCATAGATATTATTATTATTATTATTTGACATTCCAACAAAACTGACAAACCACCTCTGGATATTCCATAAGAATTAAGAACTGCAGTTACTATTATGTATTCTGTGCTGCAGTTCAAAATATTCGTGAACCTCTTTATACTGTATACGTCCCGCGTTTTCGATAGCGCGATGTAGAAACGCGAGCGCCCGCGCCGCGCAGCAACACTATATCCCTGCATTTTAAATCTGTAATATCTTCGAAAATATTCATTTAAATTACATGCCGTAAAGGGCAGTATTGATCTATCTTAAATGCACAATGTATTTAAGGTACTTAATTGGATAAGGATTAATACTGTATTGCTTAAAATCGCTTTGTAAATAAGCTATTTAATTAAAATCCAAGTAAAGGATAAAAAAATGGTTATTGTGGGTTATCCCTAAGAGATAGACATATGCCATCGCGGACTTTTTTGTAGGCTTTTTAAAGATGAATACAACTGTAGTACATAATTTTGATCTATCTCGTAGTGTTCAGCCAGCATTTTCAATGTAAGCGAAAAATATGTGATATTTAGGACTTTAGAAACCTCTAAAATTATTTATGTACCTCTACTATGTTATGCATGTTATATACCTAAAAACCTTCCCGTTAAATCACTCTATCTGTTAAAAAAACGGCATCAAAATCCGTTGCGTAGTTTTAAAGATTTAAGCATACATAGGGGACAGACAAAAAAGGGACTTTGTTTTATACTATGTAAAGATAATGATATTTCATGAAAAATAAATCAATCGTAAATTACTTTATATAGGTACTTATTTATTACGAATAACATACAATTAAATTGGCAACAGTTTATTTAATGTTGGAATTTCCTTCCGAACTGTATAGAACTCGTTTACTTTATTCCTAATCAACTATAAATCGAAACTGTCTTATGTTGATTTCCTTTTTTCCTCCTCTCCTCCTTTTACCAGGCATGGAAAACAAACCATCATTCGATGTGCCATCAGCTACGATTCATCTTACAGTAGTACTGGAAACACATTTAAAGAAGTCACAATAATTACCTAAGAAAATATTAAAAAAACTAAAAGTATCAAAACAACTCACTCTAACTTACCGGTCAACTCTACCACAAGCTTTAAATTATAAGATTGATTTCGATTTACACCTTCTTCTTTCTGTATTTTACTATAGACATAGAAAACAATATTCATCGCTTGAGATCGAATTGCCTTTTTGGATATTTTGACAAAAACAACAAATTCCAAGAACATAATCACAAAATTTTAACAGCGGTTGACAGATCACGTACTTTGATTTGACGGGTCATACTTGACATTGCCATATTAAAATCACATTTTTTATTTTTTTTAAAATGCCATCAGATTCTGGTAGACCTATACCTACCCATATTTCAAACGCTTCCAGTTTTTATACATACTCGAGTATACCTTTATTATAACATTACTAGCGACCCGCCCCAGCTTCGCACGGGTACAATTATACTGATACTAATACTACAGAATGTCTTTAAACCTTTAACAAAACGGACGAAATCTAGTCAAAACAAACAGAAACAAATTAATATAGGTACCTACTAAAACTCAATGAAATAAGTAGATGGGTATACTTTTATCCTATGAAATACCATAGATCTAAACTCCCCCCGCACGCGCACCCCCGCCTTGGTGACGCCCACTTCGCAACAGGCCGTGCAGCCGAAATCGTAACATTTTAATTTCGCCATAACTTCAAAACCACACGTCCAATTTCAATCATTCAAAGACCAAATATTATCTAAATAAACTGTACTTAGTGATGAAATAATTTATTTTGATAAGGATTAATAGCATGAGTAAAATAAACGCGTTTAAATGTAGTCCAAAAAAAATTCAAGATTTCTAAATAAAAAAATGGTTGTTGTACCTCACTCGACATAGATAGGTATAGTGTGTCGCGGACTTTTTTGTAGATATTTATAAGATCTACAATTGATTAGAACATTTTATGGTTCTATCTTTTATAGTTTAGGCAGCGTACGCAAAATAAGTAACTTTTCTGGTTGATTTTTTACACCTTGTGTCCGAAAAACCCAAATATTTTACGGAACCCTATTTTTTTCCAAAATAAAATATAGCCTATGTTACTCGTGAAAGAATTTTTGAAATCGGTCCAGTACTTTTTGAGCCTATTCATTACAAACAAACATACAAACAAAGTTTTCCTCTTTATAACATTAATATAATATTAAGTATAGATTAAATATTACTATGGTAATAAACGATCTTGTTGAAGACCGGCAATGTATTTACGACTCTGGTGTTTCGGGTATGCACGGGCGATATTAATTGCTTTCCATCAGGCAATGTATTATAAGTTCAAGTAAGCTACATCGTACACAAAATAAAATATTTTTGTATATCTCTACTTTTGTGCTATTAATATTTTAATGCGAGAGCGTTTAGAGTAAAGATTTACCTGAGAAGTACTCTCCATAATTTTCAGAATACCACCAAGTGACTCTCGTATTTTTCTCCAGAAAATCCGCTAAAATAGAAGGTGTACGTAAAAGCTAGTCAATATTCGAAATTAATATTCATCGCGAGGAACCCCCAACAGCTTCGTTTCATAAAAATCTCCAAATCTTATGAATAAAGCAATCACTTAACGTAAAAAAAGTTAAAATGTCACTTTAAAAATTTCATATTGAAGTGTTGGATCAAAGCCTACCCTAAGTAATTACGAATCGTGAAATATTAGGTAGCTTACACACCGACCAAAGTCTTCACGAAACATTAGGGCGTTTACACCCCGGCTGAAGACTTCCTGAAACATTTGCCCGTTTACACACCGGCCGAAGTCTTTCCGAAACATTGGGCTGTATACACACGTTATCGTGTCCGTTATATTGGTTCTGCTAACACAGAATTTCTAAACTTTTGCGCTCAGCCGTTAACTTTAGTCACATGGTAATGTGTCAGTCAGTTTAGGCACAGGAAAAAATGCCACATTTATTTTATGTTTTATTAAAGACGTAAGTTTTAATATATTTGCACCTACTCATCAATTGTATCATTTTTCATTCTATAAACATTACAGTCATAACTTTAAAATTAAAATTTAATCGAGTATAACTCTATTTTATCTAATATAAAGACATTTTAACTAAATAAATTATTCCGTTTTCACAACTTATTTTCCTGACAAATTGTTTTGCCTATTCTTTTCTTCATACGTATCGTTAATGCTCTTACTACCAGATACAGGGTTGTTCGAGACGTACAAACAACTACTTTTTACATTTTACAGCTAACCAAACTTGTCTTGTTGCGGACATCTTTAAGAGCTTACTCGACTAAACCTGAACAAACAATGTCTTACTGTACAAACTAAAATTAACTACTCTATTTTATCTCCTTCGGTTTTATGGCTGCAGCATAAAGGGCATATTTCGGGCACTAGGGTCTCTGAATTTCAGACTAGGAGTATTTCATTTAGTACATTGTAAGTTTATTGAATGTTTAAAGGATGTCAGTTCGCTTTATGCGGGTGTTAAAGAAGGTGATATTCGGGGTGTAGATTTCGTTTATGGTTGTATTATACAGGAGTCATGTGTGTTGTGTCGCCTGTTTATTAAGACATCAATGTATATTATGTATACATTATCCAAAATAAAAGAAGATGGTACAATAATGAGAAATAATATCTTTAAAAATCGGCCCAGTTGTTTCCGGAGTCTATTCGATGCAAACAAACAAACAAACAAACTTTTTATCTTTATTAAATTAGTATAGATAGATACCCCGAAAAAATTTTTGGCTTTAATTATAACGGCTCGTGGAAATATAGTAAAACGGGATCATATTACGAGTGGGCAAAATTTTGCTGAAGTTAATAACTTAGCTATTTCATTCACATTCTATTGTTCAACAAAAAAACAATAAAAACAAAGCAATAATAAACCTGCATTAGTCATACTTTTATGAAAATTTTAATAATAGGAAACAATTTCTCATCGCCGGGAAACAAATTATCGGCCGTAATGTACCCGCGATCTCCGTCGATATTAAAGATGACAGGGCAATAATGAAACAGACGTGCAATTATTATATTAGCGTCATTCATCACTTGGCTTTGATGTATTCTAAATAAAATTATTATATCATATGAAAATAGAACTTCTTGTACGACTAGACCTTCTGATTACAAGGAAAATTCTATACTACTTGGATGGTTTACATTCAAAAACCTTAGTACGCTTAAAAGACTTAAATAAAAAAAAAAAAACTATTTGGCAGTGGAAATCCTACAAAATCCACCCATTCTTCTATCTTCTTTCAAAGACTTGTTTAATAGTATAATAATAATATTAAGTTGCCTTACTCCATATTTGCTACTAACAGTTAAAAATAGAGATGTAACAACTTTGGACTAGAACATACATCCTTTACCTGTAGACAGAAAATAAGCAACTCACTGAATTAAAAAACTTGTAACAAAGTTTGCGTACCAAACCAACATTTGTCTCTAGCTCACGGAGTACTCATTTCCAAGAGATTCAACATAGAACACATCGCAAGATGTAGACACATTCTAATAAAAAATAATACCTACACAGTATGCATCGACCGTATGCAGTAGTGAATCAAACTCGCGCACGACTCTCTTCGCGTTATTGGCGCTACACGTACGAGAACAGAATACTGTTGTTCGATCTACTGTAATACGGTGTGTATTTTCTGAATGTAAATTATGTTTCGAAGATACCCTTTACTTTTTAAGTTTTGTATTTTTAATATTCTGTTTTGTACTTGTATAGAATATATACCTATACATTATACCGTTACCCGCGGCTACGTCTTTGTAAATAGAGAATGCCATGGGAACACTATATTTTTTACCCGACTGCGCCCGAAAAAGGATTGTTTTTTAGTGTTTGTATGTATGTTTATTGCTTTGACACGCTCTAGAGCCTAAACGCCTTGTGGCATTTGAATTTAAGAGGTATGATTAGATTCGTCTTAGTTGTGAGAGTGACGCAGTCAGGTTTTTGTTCTGTTTTGGGTTATTTTTACAGTACATCAAACAGATATACGTAACAAATACAGTGTAATAAGTAGGCTATAAGCTTATATAGAGCATAAATTTCTCCCGCATCAAAATTCAGTAGTTTTTGCATGCGATAGTTACAAACATTTATTATTTCTAATAGTTGTAGGATTAGACTAAGTCTAGATGGTATTAATATTCCATGATCAGTGTGCTGGTATTTTTAAATGGCATATATATAATATTGTGAAGCTTAGTGTAGTTTACGTAGACGAACGTATTACATAGTATATATATTGTCTACAATACCAATAACGCAGTGACGTATTTATTCCATAGTCTACATTTAACAGCTGACTACATTAAGAATGTTATAAAGAAAATAAGCCAAAAGTTAAGTGTTACAAGTCGCATTTTCCCTTACATTAGCTGAAGCTGGACGGTTCCCTCGTAATTGATAAATTGAGTCTCTCCTCGTTCGCGATGTAAGTAGGTAGCTTAATTTAATATTATTGATAAAGTTACGATACGACTTTTACTCCGACTAAGAATTCCGTAGCGAATTTAAATGGCGGTTTAAATGATTCGAGCAGAGATAATTCTAGTTTCAGTTCGAGTTGTATCTTAATTTGATAAAGATAACACGAAAATGTTTTATAAAGAAGCTCATTGTGTTGACGGCGTGAAGTGTTTTAAGCTAACCGTACAGGTAAGTATGAACTTGACAGATTTGCATTCACAGTTACACCTATCAGGTAAGCTTGAGTATGAAAACCTGCGCACTGCAAACCTTCAAAAAGGGAGCGTATTCCCTATTAAAAGGAGGTTAAGTAAAAATGTTGCGGGTGTCCATTGGCAACATAATCGCTTTCCATCAGGTAATCCGCTTGCTTGTTTGCCTCTAGTTTTATAAAAAAACTGCGCAGTTGTGCAACATACACACTCCGGTTGACCTGTTCAACTTAACTGTATATACAAACTTAGAGAAATCAGCTAAGCTTTATTGCAGCGAAAAATTGATGAAATAGTAATTTTAATACTGGCTTAATTATCTTCGCCGGTTATGTGTTTCGACTTTCGAGTGCATGTATGTATACTGTATATAATATACACATTTCTTTGGCACACTCTGAGAATAGAGCCTAAACGGGTAGTAGCATTTAAGCTTGAGATGTATGATGAGAGTAGTGACACTGGGTACATCAAAACGACGCAGTCCGCCGCCTTATTACGTATCTTGCAAAAGCAAAGCAATCGCGAAAATTGCGTAAATTTTGCTCCAGAATCGCAAATTCGTATTACGTATCTGCAAAAACCTAGCAGAAGCAACCCAGCGACAGTACTGCCTCTACCGAATAATCGATAATCGAGGAACTATAAATTGCAATCAATCATGAATCAGTCGTTCGATCTCTTCACTGCTGTCAAATTTTTCGTATTACGTAAGACTTTTACAGCAAAGCGAAAGCAATCAGCGAGCGTAGTAGCAAAAATATTGCAAAAATGAAGCAAAGTGCATTCAAACACAACAGCGAGCGATTAGCAATCGTTCGCATAGGTAATACGATTTTATTTGGCATTCAGCAATCGATTGCGCGTATATCGCGCGATGACTGCAAGATTTTTGCTAATCGCTATTTTTACGTAATATGGCAGCCGGTTTTTTTTTTAATATCGAGGTTATCACAATACTTATTCTGTCAAGAAAGTACCGGGAAAAGATCAATAATACACAAAATGTTTGTTATTCATCCAAATTTATTTTATTACCTTCAAAGTAACTATGCTCCTTCAGAAAATGTTACACTTACACCAACGAATAATCCAAACATCAAAATATTTTTTAAACGCTTTTTCCGAAATTGAGTTCGTTCTCGCCGCGAATTCTCCTTTATGTCTTCTACCGATTGAAAACGGGTGCCACGAAGTGGTAATTTGAATTTAGGAAAAAGAAAGTAGTCGGCGGGGCCATATCTGGTGAATATGGTGGTTGCTCGATGGTATTTGTTGAGTGTTTGGTCAAAAATTCGTTCGCAATTATGGCCTTTTGCGAAAACGCACTATCGTGGTGCAAAATCCAAGAATTTTCTTTCTAGAAATCTGGCCTTTTTCGTCGAATTTGCTTTCTTTAAATGCCGCATTACGCTCAAATAATATTCCTTATTTTCCGTTTGACCTTCCGGCAAGAATTCCGAGTGCACAACACGGCGATAGTCAAAGAAAACAGTCAACAAGACTTTGACTTTTGATCGACTTTGGCGTGGTTTTTTCGGTTTCGTTTCAGTTGGAAGGCTCCGAAGCTTGTTGACTAGTTTGCATATCAAACTCGTAAACTCACGTCTCGTCACCAGTAACATGCGTTTCTATATGAAACGTTGGGTAGGAATTGACTCGTTCTAGCATGTCCTCAGTGACTCTCATGCGATTGAGTTTTTGGAGAAAATTCAGGTCTTTTGGGACTAACCGAGCGGTAACATGTTTCATACACAAATTATTAGTTAAAATGGTACGGATCGACTCGTGAGATAAAGAAAATTCGGCGGCTATCTCTCTCAAAGTTGAATGAGGATTTTCAGTCACTATTTCCTTCACTTTTGCGATGTTAACTTCAGTTGCAGACGTTGATGGCCTACCAGAGCAAGGCAAATCTTCCATCTCATCTCGACCGCTTTTTTAACGCTTTGTACCACTCATAAGCACGTGTTTTTGTCGATTCACCGTATGCCATTGGCGATGCAAAATTTAATACAAAGTCTTTGCTTGATGTTTTTATCCATTATTAAATTCGCAATACACACTAGATATGATATAATTAAAAACAGCACTGTATTTAATATAAATAACAAAACTCCGCGCCAATATGGAAAACAGTTGTGCAAATCTAACAACAACAACAAAAAAAAATTAATTAGGAACCATAAACATATCATCCATTCCCGATATTTTTTGACTGAATGTATATAGACTTACCTAAATATTATTTAAATAATTTTCAAACTATTTATTTAGACAAAATATTTAATATTCGTAATTTAATACCTAACAATTTTCAAATTGAAAACTACGCGGAACTTTTTCATGTAAAAAGGTGCAAAAACTTTCAGTTCGATGATTATCGCGCTGAAATCCTGGAAATGTAACCGCAATGAAAAGACCGATGGCTCCATAGATTTGTAAAACATTTGTCAGAGTAATAGACCTCTTCGACTGAGGTCCGCTCAGATCTGAGTGCTCGGTCTGATATTTTAAAGTATATAATATTTTAAAGCTCATATGTTATCAATCAATTTTCATCGCCTTTGAGACCAGTAGGTATCGATCATTTCCGCAAAGAAGCACATTATGCGACGTTATTCGCTGTACTTTTTTAACTCAAGTGTTGATGTATTAGCTGTGTAATGATAATCATTTATATTTATAATCTTTTAGTACAGTTTTAGGAGAATTATGCTAACGGGACACATAATTTCGCAATTACACTTAGAAATATATCAAATTAAAAAAACTACTACAACACACACTTCCTCAGATTACTGACACACAGTACCATGGGTTTGATAAATAAGATCATATTTTGTTACATGTTGACGTTTGATAACGTATTTTGTATTCTTCTAAGAGGCGGGGAAGGAAAGATATTAAAAATTATATGAATTATATTACTAGCTTTGGCCCGCGGCTTCGTTCGCGTATTGATACAGTATCCCATGGGACTTACTAATAATACAATGACGAATGAGTGAGTAGCTCGATAGCTTTGTGATCGAACTGCTTACTCATATTATAAACGCAATAACTATAAAACTGATTTTGATGAAATTTGGTAAGACAGTAGGTTAAGTTCTAGATTATCATAGGCTACTTGTTATCCGACTGCCGATCAAAGAAAGATAATGAGCGTATAAATTTATATTGGTATCTAAATATGCGGCATGTAACATTATTTCAGTATATTAGGGCATATAGTAAGTACATACCGACAATACTAATTAATAATAAAATCTCCAGTCTTTTTTATAATGATATTATAATGTGGGCTCCAGTGAATCGGTAGGGTGAACATATTATACGATATGTACCTCGACCTAAACAATCATACTTACGCGCGCGCCGTGTCGTACACGCCGGCTCCGGGATTAACCCGCCCTCGCCCGGGCCATAACCAAAATATTAGTTAGGCTTTGGACAAGATCTTCAGGATCAAGGAAAATAACTTCGAAAGTGCAAAATGCTCTAAGAGGGTTTTATCTAGAACAAATAATGGAGATGTCAAAACCTGAAAAAATCTCTATATTAGAAGCGTTTTGCTTGAAAGAGTAATAAACGCTAGTAACTTCACAAAGAGCTATAAGGGTTCCGTGGTTCCGTAATACTTAAGCAACCCTTATAGTTTCGTTGTATCCGTCCATCCATCTGTCTGTATGTCTACCTGTCTGTGTATAGATCTCGGCTTTGACATCATAAAATAATAATAATTTTATAATATTTTAACTATGTGACACGATGGGGAGTAATAAAAAGAAAACATTTTAATTTATCTTCAATAATAATAATAATAATAATAAGACATTTATTCGACAAAGACATTACATTACATACAATAGATTTACACTATAGAAATACAATGACGTAATGAAAATTAACATAAAACAGAAGAGAAAGAAATAAAATAAAACAAGACATAGATATTAAACAATAAACAAGAACAGAAAACACAATAACAGAGAAAAACAAATAATAAAACAAAATCTGACGGATAAAAAGGTATGTAGCGTAATGTCCTATTGCCGAAAAGGAGACCACTCAGGCTTATCACCGCGGTGAGAGCACCACAGTGCCTGGTATTATGTGGTCCCATCAGTATTGCCATTCGAAGGACAGATTAACACTCAGCAACAGCATTTGCATAAATAAATAAATGTGAGAAAAATAAATTATGTTATGGGATGCTATAGAGTATAGATATAAATAAAAAATAGATATAAATAAATATAAATAGATATAAATAAATATAAATAGATATAAATAAATAGTGTGACTCACTGCTATGGACAATGCAGTGATCACGCCACCTGCGCCCTCCGCACGCCCCGCATGCATTTGCATTTTCCCATAGTGACTACAGTTATGTTACTAGGAGCAGACGCACGCATGGCTATCTGCCATAGGCCTGTCCATAGCAACTATCACGAGATATATAATAATATTATGAATAACAAGATATATTAAATACTTATTTACTACATAGGTACCAGCGCAATACATGGATTGAAAGGTAAGTTAATTTTGATAGTGATCTTATATTTTTAAGCATGCATGTACTTAGATGATTCATTATTATACAATACATTTAAAATATATAAAATAATAATAAATATTTATGTTTTTAGGTGTGTACCTACTAAGAAAAAGAATAGCAATATATAAACACTATAATTACGAGACGTGGGCAGTACAGCTTTATTTGGTCAATTAATTTGCTGAAAAATAGGTATCTACTACTTGACCTTGAAGACGACTACGAATCACCTGTAAACCGCCATGACTCAGCTTACAACCCGAACGGTAGGTAGTTGTGGTGTATTAATTAGCATAATCAATAATAAACCAAGTTCATCAATAAATAGTAATAGTAATAATAATCAATAGAATAAAGATTGCAACAATTAGTAAAACATTAGATAAAAAACGTAAGTTGAATATTTCATAAGTAGGTTTAATAATAAGTATTCCAATAAGTTAATCAAACAAAAAATGCTATTGCATTATATTGTTCTTTCAGTAAAAGATGTTTAAGTTTTAGTTTAAAATTGTTTATTGTTTTCAGAGGTCGAAGTTGCGGCGGCAGAAGGTTGTTCCAGACCTTGCTTGCTAGGTATCTGAAGCTACCTCGGAACATAGAAGTGCGGTGTAGGGGTGTAATTATTAGATAGTCCGATCCCCTAGTGGTCATTGTCAGTTGTTTATCGCACGCCCACTGTAATTTATCATAAAGGTAGGCCGGTGTTTTGAATTTTACTACTCCAAATAAAAGAGTGGCAAAGTGTAATTGTCTGCGACCATCCATTTTGAGCCACCGTAAGTTGTTAATATAAGGAGTGACGTGAGCACGCGGAGGGATGTCGCAGCAATACCTACTGTATGCATTCTGGACCTTTTGAATGAGATTTTTAGAGCGTGCGAGTAAACAGGGACCTATCACCACGTCTGCATAATTTAAATTTGAGAGCACCAAAGATTCGCAGAGTGTCCGACGTAATGGCTCTGGTATAAAGTTTCTTATTTTATACAGGACTTTCAGCCTGAAAAAGCATCGACTGGCTAATTTAACGACATGTTTTTCAAACCTTAGTCCTTCGTCCATTATCACCCCTAGGTTACGTGCCTCTGTTACCCTTACTATAATATCGTTTCGGACACGTATTAGCGGCTGTGTCAGAACAATTTTTTGGATCTGATATTTTGTACCTAATATCATGTACTGGGTTTTTTTAGGGTTGAGTACTAGAGCGTTCGTATCAGACCACTCACAGATCCGCGCTAGGTCTTCGTTGAGATTGTCTACCGCCTCATTGACATCACTTGGCTTAAAAGTGATATACAATTGGATATCATCAGCGTATATGTGATGTTTGCAATGTCTAATGTGTTGTACAATGTCTGCGCAGTAAATTGAATACAGGCAAGGGCCAGTCACCGATCCCTGAGGTACTCCCCTATCTACCCTTGATGGATTAGAGCGTACTGATGTACCGCTATCGTCTTTTAATTCGACCACTTGAAACCTGTTATTCAGGTAGTCACCGAACCAAGCGACGGCCTCTTCATCGAAACCATAGAATTTTAATTTGGCCAACAGCAAAGGTATACTAATTGTGTCGAACGCGCGCGAAAAATCTAGCAATACCAAAATAGTAACCTCGCCTGCGTCTTGTGCCGAAATAATATTGTCCACGACATCAATTAGTGCAGTAGCCGTGCTATGTCGACTGCGAAAGCCAGACTGTACAGTAGGTAGTATATTGTTCTCTTCCAAAAACTTACTTATTTGGCCATGTACCACCTTCTCAAGAATTTTGGACATACATCGGTTGGGTTTTCATAAAACAGGTATTATTAAATTTTAAATAAAGGCTTGTTCAGTCATTTTTTTTCCAAAAGTCAACCATTTCGAGTAATCGGCCTCCAAACTGGTTTATAAGTTACCACAAGGCATTTGTAAAATATAAAAAATAGAAACTTATTAAGTTTTCCATGCTAATAGATCATTCTAACTCTTTTAAAAATTATTTATATAATGAAATCGGACAATAAATTTTAAGGTAATTCAAAGAAAATCTCGTTCGCGTTGATAGCACGGAACCCCTCTTAGACATGGTGCTGTCATGCTCTCATAAAACTTCATCTATTCCACGGTTAGCGCACCTATATTGCTAGAGTAGTGAATATTCTTTGGTAGTGATAATTATATTAGAATAGACTTATGATTACAAATACATTATTTTATAGAAATTTTTATTTCGAAAAGTTCTGAAGTAAGACGGATAAAGGTATTCAATATTAAGCAACACAAACAAAATGACCAACCACAAACCCATTCGATCGTAGCGAAATCATGACAATTGATTTCTTTTGTGTCCACAAAAATGTATATTCAAAAAATATCCCGAACCCTTTTCAATTGGTTTCAGGTACTGTGGAATAATTCCCCTAAAGCAATCTATCGGTGACCTCACTCTGTTAACGTCATATCCTATCCGGTATTTTGATGGTATCGCAATGTTACATTTTCAATCTTTTGCAACTCTATTTTTGTTTCCATAAGGTTCAAAATGCTGCGTTCGAGTGCAAACGTTTTGAGAATCACAGGTAGATTCAAAGAGAGTATTCTGTAACTGCAGAAGAGATGATGGGCGTTCGTCTGCCCGCTAATTGAACTCGTATCGTACAGAAACGTAATTATTGGAATGGATTACCGAACAATCAAGTTGCTTTCAGCTCCCATCCGTAAATCGAATGGCACCAATATGTCGAAACAATTATAATCCTATTTAAATTGTTCGTTTTGATTTATTTTTTATCGAAGGTTTTTGTTCAGGCTTTTTGTGTAAATGCCACGTTTTTTTATTAATTATTATGATCGATCACGATCCTCATTAGTGGATCACTGCTTCTTCTTTTTTTTTAATGTAATGAAACAGGAAACGTGCAGACACATCGCCTGATGGTAAGCGATTTCAGCCGCCCATGGACACTCGCAACACTAGAGGAGTTACACTTGTCACTCCTCTGGTGTTGAGACTTACGTTCCGGGTCCTTAAAATCCCCAATCCCCTCATGGGCCTTCGGTAACCTCACTCACTCGGCGAAACACAACGTAAGCGTTACTTCACGCCGGTTTTCTGTGAGGTCGTGGTATTTATCCGGTCGAGCCGGCCCATTCATGCCGAAGCGTGGTCCTCCCATAGTTATATTTTACAAGGAGGCTTAGAACGTATTTATATGACCACGAGAATCACAACTTTCATTCATCGCAAATTGAGCTTTATCGCCACAACGCTTACAGGACCCAACAGTCACCCAACCGCGTGGTGGCCGCTCGTGTTAGTGATTGTTATTATTATTAGCTATCACGTTGTTTAAATAACAACGTGTCTATATCGTATCAACTAAACGATAAAGCTCATTTTACTATGAATGAAAACAGTTGCTCGGTCTTCAAGTATCTCGTCCAACTGGGCGTAAGCAGGCATGTTGGTAGTCGGTAGACCTCAAATACTTTCGGATATTGCTGTCTTCTTAGACACGATTATTGCACTTACTTCTCCAGTATCGTAATTTTCTCCAGTTTTCTATGTAGCCGTGGTAGTTTTCTGGTTGAGCCGGTCTATTCGTTTCAGATCATGGCTCTTATAATTTTTTTTTCTATGTTCAATACCGAACATTTTAACCAATTTATTTTTATAATCTTAATTCGGTTAATAAACTACGTTTCAACATTGGGGCATTAACACGCTTGAACTTTAATACGTAAGATGATATTTTTCCTTCTAGCCATTTATCAGAAGCCATAGAAAATTATTTTTCCCGTCAATTTAGGTTATATTATCGGATTACTGGGAAACCCCAAAAAATATTTATATACGAAGCAAAGATCATTATCACGATATCATATTTCAAAGTAGGTCAATATTTTCAATACCAAAGAGAAAAACAGATCTAATAGTATCATTAAAACAATACATATTGCTACACTCATGATTTCTTGTTTATTTGTTATTCTAGATTTATATGCCGTTAGATAAGAGATGGCGCTTACAACGTTACGTAGTGTATATATGTTACGTTGTGTGCTGTCTGTCTTTCTATGAATATAATAATAATAGCACACCGATTTCCGTGACGGTGGCCGGTTTCATTGAAACCAAGCCAGCGACGCAGGAGTTATTTTCATAGTGATCAAGTGTGGGGCAGTCATAGACGTATATTATAGACGAGGCATGTTGAGGCAAAAAGTGTCTCCAGTAAATTGGCCCCAATTTTTAAATTTTGGGGCCATTTTGACAGTTGAGATTTGGCACTTGTGATCTTACCATTTCTACGTTTGCTTTATCCAGTCCGCATATAATTCATAAAATGCCGAGTAGTTGCGTAATTAAAGGCTGTAAAAACTATGACAAACGTGTAAAAAACATATCTCATCACGGGTAATTATCACAATATTGTTTATTACAAAATACTTATGGAATTTTAAATAAATATTCGAAAAATGGCGGCCAACTATGAAAGATAGCACTGGTTATTGTATGCGCAACAGTGAAAAGGTAACTTTGTAGGGACGTCATTTTTATAATTGATTTATTAGTACAGAAATAAGAGATTAAGTTTTTTTTATTTCAGTACCTAACCAAATCTAACCTTACCCGTCAGTATTCACATTTCTGATTAATTTAAATAAAATGAAACTAAGGTTTACTATTTATCGATTTTTACATATATTTAAAAATATTATTTACCATCTGGCCTGACAGACGTTGTTCTGTGAATTATGAACTTGAATAAAAAATAACTGTAACTACACTTGAAGGTTGTAAGCGTAGGTTGCTACACCCATAATTCATACCCTACACCTACAACCTACATCGAGACCTACTACATACCTATAGCACAGCCTATAGAACTATTACCTACAGTCGTCCAACGGACACGTCTAGACAGAGCAATCGTGCGGGGCGTGCGGGGTGAGAGAGGGGCGGTAGCGAGCCCAAGCTGCCATACACTCGCTTGGGACACGTCAGCCGGGGTTGACGCTTTTTAATTTGATTGTTTTAAGTGGTTTGCGACAGTGTTTCGTTTGAGTTGTATGTAGGTACTTATTTACAATGGTCAATTATATGAACAGCTAAAGAAGATTAATTTTAATACAAAACCATGCGCCTGTTTCCCGTCAGAATTTTTAATAAAATTGTATCTACGTATGAGAATTTACTAACTACATCGTCAAATTCAACAATCGCAATCTAAAAACTAGTAAATCCAAATGTCGAAAATACCTTTCAGTTTCGCATTTGTGGCTTTTGCAGGGTTCGTAAATATCCGATATTTATAACAAATATCAAAATATCAGATATCTTTGATATATATCCGATATTTTTGATTTTTTGATATTTTCAAAATTACATACAAATCTCATAGGTACTCTGATATGTTTTTTCGTAATAGTTGAATCGAAATAATTTGTATGTCTGATAATTTGAAGATAGGGAAGTAAAATTAAACTCATTTATTTATTATTGATATTAAAAGTTTTCAAATCAATTAAAAATCAACGATAGATACTTTTGAGTATCAATTTAAATAAACCATAAAACCATAAAATGACTTTTGTTTATAACCAGAAGAACAAAAAGTGTATTAATTTTATCAGTCGAATTAATTTGAAACATTGTATAAATGGTATAACAATAGTATATTAATAACAAACAAGGAATTTTCTTCCGAAAAACAGGGGGTCACGTGGGTGTCATATGCCGTTACAAGCCGCGTCGACGGCTATGATTAGTTAATGTCGTGTCAAATAGCAAGTTTTTGATGACCTAGGCTTGTAAAACTCTCGGAAAATAAGACCAGTGTTGATGTAAGATTTTTTACATTTAAAACATTCTTTTACATTTTTAAATATAAATATCAATTTTGATATAATATATCAAGCATAAATATCAATTGATATAAATCATGCTAACCCTGAGCTTTTGTATTTTTTATAATAAAACTCTTCATTAATACTTCTATATATTTTTTTTGTTTTATTCCTAGTACTCTACATACACATACTACGAATACCTACACAAAATGTAGAACAGATTATAATAAAACACATTATTGTGACAACCCTGCAGCAATGACGAATACCTACACAAAAGCGGCATTTCGCGCGACTTCAAACGCGTTGGACCACTGTATCTCTTTATTACACTGTGCCTATAGTTAGTAGGTGGTAGGTTGGTAGGTAAACAGTAGTTACCCCACTAAAAACCTACAAGCTACATCTACTAGGTGTAGATCACCTAAAACCTGCACCTACTGTCTATACCTACACCTACAACAACTACCTACAATGTTCAGGGGCCAGCCGATTTAACATCATGCACTTTTGGAGAAAAAAAGTAAAATATTACTATGTTACTGGAAGCACCTTTATACCAAGTGATTTCTTAATCCGTTTCAAGAGAAACGGTGTATAATAGTTACACAAAATAGAGTACTTTGGCATACTTAGTTTATTATTTTTTTCTTTTGTTTAACTTAGTGAACATTTGTTGTAAACATCGCAGCAATTCATAGTATTCAAATTACAGATTTCCCAATGATCCAAAGCGCAAAGAGATTTGGACTCGTCTTATTCGAGAACAACGAAATGAGCCTTTTTTTATCCTCATTTGAACACTCGAATATGCTCTGCTCATTATTTGCTCGAAGACATTAATATTTCAGGAAATGGACAAAGAAGGTTGAAAGAGTCGGCTGTGCCGCAATTCCAGGTTGAGGTTTTTAAATCGTGGATATATTTGTCACTCACTAAATCACGATCACTACTAGATTAATAATTATTATAATTTTTTCCCTTTTCCCCTCTGTTTTTCGTTGTTGACAATATTATGAGGTTGTTTAAATCAGTTACGGATATTTTGAGCATTTGATCTACTCTATTACGCCATCTTGATTTCAGAAGATTTTTTCAAATAAATGTGCACTGAAAAATCTGCGGAAAACAAATATCGAAATGTTAAGATGACAAAATATGAAACCTCGACTGCCCCAAACAACCCCAAAAGTGGGGCAGTTTAATTGTGGACACTGTTTACCTCAACACGTCTCGTCTATGCTTTATGATAATGAGAGTAATGTAGTAAGAAATATGAAATATTTAAATTACATTACATACCTGTAAAATTTATATTTGTTTGTAAGCCTTATTGATTTATTGTTGTTAATATTTTAGTAATTCCAGTATTAATGCGAGCTAAACTTATATTACGCTGGACAATTTTTAAAAATTTATTTTGTCAAGATAAATATTTTAACAAAAGTATGCGTTGTACGCCCTTACAAAGTTATATCATACGACTAGCGACTGTTCCATCGGAATGGTAAAATCGTAAAATCAACGGAACATCGAAGTTCCGTTGATTTTACATAGATGGCGTAATTTTTTCTTGTATGAAAATTTTTTCGGCTAAATGTATACGTGATAGCCTATCTTGAGTTGAAATCTTTGGTCCGCATATAATTAATAAAATGCCGAGTAGTTGCGTAATTAAAGGCTGTAAAAACTATGACAAACGTGTAAAAAAGATAGACGGGATATCTTATCACAGGTAATTATCACAATATTGTTTGTTACAATTAAAATACTTATGGAATTTTAAATAAATATTAAAAAAATGGCGGCCATCTATGAAATATAACACTGGTTATTGTATGCGCAACAGTGAAAAGGTAACTTTGTAGGGACGTCATTTTTATTATTGTAAATTACAGAAATAAGAGATTCAGTTTTTTTTTTTTTTATTTCAGTACCTAACCAAACCTAACCTTACCCGTCAGTATTCACATTTTTGATTAATTTAAATAAAATGAAACTAAGGCTTACTATTTATTTGATTTTTACATATTATATTTAAAAATATTATTTACTATCTGGCCTGACAGACGTTGTTCTGTGAATTATGAAATTGAATAAAAAATAACTACACTTCAAGGTTGTAAGCGTAGTTTGCTACACCCATAAGTCATACCCTACACCTACAACCTACATCTAGACCTACTACATACCTATAGTTGGTAGGTGATAGGTTGGTAGGTAAACAGTAGTTACCCCACTAAAAACCTACAAGCTACATCTACTAGATGTAGATCACCTATAACCTGCACCTACTGTCTATTCTACTCCTTTTTTTTTTTTTTGTTTCCGGAGGGGAAAATGCATTACGCATACCACCCAGGCGCAGGGGGCACCCGAGTGGTGATGTGGGACTCCCGTATAGGCTAATGAGACCCACGGTATACCCACTAAAAACCACCCCCCACCTTCCTCCTCGCCGCCCTGTGACGGGGCCACGGGAACGATAAACACATCCGCGACCCCGCCTGCGGCAGCCGCTCACAAGCGGCTCCATTCAAGGCCCGAAGGCCCCAGGCGCACCAGATGGTAAGGTGCGCCTCCCTCCTCGGCCTCCACCAGTACTGTAGCAGACTCCCCCCGAGTCTGCTACTAGGAGGCCACGGATACCAGCCTCCACAACCGGTACCCGGTGGCAGATCTGAGCTATGGTTCTGCCACCGACCACACATCGGCCGCAGAGGATAGGGCAAGCGGCGCACCGTAATACCAACTTGCCTCTTCCTCTGCGGCCCCACCAATGCCGTTAACATACGGTACGGCCCCGCCAGCTCGCAGGGAGGTAGGATGAGTGGCACAACACCACCACGTCTCTCCCCCTGCGATCCCTCCACGGCCGCAGAAGATAGGGAGTACGGCGCACCGTAATACCGGCACTCCTCTTCTTCTGCGGTCCCACCTCCAAGCGCGTCCGCAGCGGTCTCCTCTAGCCCGCTGGGAGCGCCCACCTCGGGCCAGCCGTTGGCAAACAAGCCGGCCCTGGTTGCCTCTTCGCTTCACCGTGGGTGTCCAGTCCACGGTTACTAAGCCCCACCGCCACGACAAGGCGTGCAACCATCGGGGGGTCTATTCTACTCCTAAACAACCACCTACAATGTTGAGGGGCCAGCCGATTTAACATTATGCACTTTTGGAGAAAAAAAGTAATATTTCTGAAATATTACTATGTTACTGGAAGCACCTTTATACCGAGTGATTTTTTAATCCGTTTCAAGAGAAACAGTGTATAATAGTTACACAAAATAGAGTACTTTGGCATACTTAGTTTATTATTTTTTTCTTTTGTCTAATTTAGTGAACATTTGTTGTAAACATCGCAGAAATGTATAGTATTTAAATTACAGATTTCCCAATAATCCAGAGCGCAAAGAGATTTGGACTCGCCTTATTCGAGAACAACGAAATGAGCCTAACAAAAAAGTAACTCATAGATCTAAACTCCCCTCCCGCTCGCGCCTTGGTGACACCCACTTCGCAACGGGCCGTGCAGTAGAAATCGTAATATTTTAATTTCGCCATAACTTCAAAACCAAACATCCAATTTGAATAATTCAAAGACCTAATATTATCTACATAAACTGTACTTAGTGATGAAATAATTTATTTTGATAAGGATTAATAGCATGAGTAAAATAAATGCGTTTAAATATAGTCCAAAAAAAATTCAAGATTTCTAAATAAAAAAATGGTTGTTATGCCTCACTTGACATAGATAGGTATAGTGTGTCACGGACTTTTTTGTAGATATTTATAAGATCTACCATTAATTAGAACATTTTATGGTTCTATCTTTTATAGTATAGGCAGCGTACGCAAAATAAGTAACTTTTCTGGTTGATTTTTACACCTTGTGTCCGAAAAACCCAAATATTTTACGGAACCCTATTTTTTCCAAAATAAAATTTAGCCATGTTCCTCGTGGATAATGTAGCTTTCGAAAGGTGAAAAAATTTTTGAAATCGGTCCAGTACTTTTTGAGCCTATTCATTACAAACAAACAAACATACAAACAAAGTTTTCCTCTTTATAATATTAGTGTAGATGTAGATTATTACTTTCAAACTGAATTAGATTATGTATAAGTTTTTATAAATTATAATTCAATATTCTTTTTATGGTACTTAATATAATTAGTTTTGTATTTAATGAGTCTTGTTTTATTTATCTAGGTAATAAAGGAATATTAAGTGCTGTTGCGCTAGGATTTGTATGTAATTTTTGCTGCAGCGCTGGCTGTGAAACGTCACAGCTCCTACGGCTCCGCCCCTTCTGTGGCGCCGCTGGAGCTACGGCAGATGTGTAAAAACAAATTTGTTGTCTGGTCTAGGTCCATACGCCGTATAGAAGAAAAAAATTGGTTTTCTTGTAAAATCCTTTAAAATATCTTGCTTAGGTTAAAATATCTAGTATCCATACACCATAATAGCCATTGAACTAATCTATTACACCGATATAATATCTGTATAATATTCTAGTATGTAATTATCGTCATCTATGGGTACTAATCACCAGAGGAGTTAAAAGTGCGTTCCTGATCTTTGGCATACATTTGACAAATAATGTAGGTATAAGAAAAAGTTACGCCATCTTGATTTCAGAAGATTTATTCAAATAAATGTGGACTGAAAAATCTGCGAAAAGCAAATGTCGAAATGTCAAGATGACAAAATATGAAACCTCGACTGCCCCAAAAAACCCCAAAAGTGGGGCAGTTTAAGTGTGGACACTTTTTGCCTCAACACGCCTCGTCTATGCTTTATGATAATGAGAGTAATGTAATAAGAAATATGAAATATTTAAATTACATTACGTACCTGTAAAATTTATATTTGTTTGTAAGCCTTATTGATTTATTGTTGCTAATATTTTAGTAATTCCAGTATTAATGCGAGCTAAACGTATATTAAGTACGCCGGACAATTTTATTAACATTTCTTTAGTCAAGATATGTATTTAAAAAAAATGTATGCGTTGTACGCCCTTACAAAGTTATATCATACGACTAGCGACTGTTCCATCGGAATGGTAAAATCGTAAAATCAAAGGAACATCGAAGTTCCGTTGATTTTACATAGATGGCGTAATTTTTTCTTGTATGAAAATTTTTTCGGCTAAATGTACGTGATAGCCTATCTTGAGTTGAAATCTTTGGCTGTGGTCATAGACGTATATTATAGACGAGGCATGTTGAGGCAAAAAGTGTCTCCAGTAAATTGGCCCCAATTTTTAAATTTTGGGGCCATTTTGACAGTTGAGATTTGGCACTTGTGATCTTACCATTTCTACGTTTGCTTTATCCAGTCCGCATATAATTCATAAAATGCCGAGTAGTTGCGTAATTAAAGGCTGTAAAAACTATGACAAACGTGTAAAAAACATATCTCATCACGGGTAATTATCACAATATTGTTTATTACAAAATACTTATGGAATTTTAAATAAATATTCGAAAAATGGCGGCCAACTATGAAAGATAGCACTGGTTATTGTATGCGCAACAGTGAAAAGGTAACTTTGTAGGGACGTCATTTTTATAATTGATTTATTAGTACAGAAATAAGAGATTAAGTTTTTTTTATTTCAGTACCTAACCAAATCTAACCTTACCCGTCAGTATTCACATTTTTGATTAATTTAAATAAAATGAAACTAAGGTTTACTATTTATCGATTTTTACATATATTTAAAAATATTATTTACCATCTGGCCTGACAGACGTTGTTCTGTGAATTATGAACTTGAATAAAAAATAACTGTAACTACACTTGAAGGTTGTAAGCGTAGGTTGCTACACCCATAATTCATACCCTACACCTACAACCTACATCGAGACCTACTACATACCTATAGTTAGTAGGTGGTAGGTTGGTAGGTAAACAGTAGTTACCCCACTAAAAACCTACAAGCTACATCTACTAGGTGTAGATCACCTAAAACCTGCACCTACTGTCTATACCTACACCTACAACAACTACCTACAATGTTCAGGGGCCAGCCGATTTAACATCATGCACTTTTGGAGAAAAAAAGTAAAATATTACTATGTTACTGGAAGCACCTTTATACCAAGTGATTTCTTAATCCGTTTCAAGAGAAACGGTGTATAATAGTTACACAAAATAGAGTACTTTGGCATACTTAGTTTATTATTTTTTTCTTTTGTTTAACTTAGTGAACATTTGTTGTAAACATCGCAGCAATTCATAGTATTCAAATTACAGATTTCCCAATGATCCAAAGCGCAAAGAGATTTGGACTCGTCTTATTCGAGAACAACGAAATGAGCCTTTTTTTATCCTCATTTGAACACTCGAATATGCTCTGCTCATTATTTGCTCGAAGACATTAATATTTCAGGAAATGGACAAAGAAGGTTGAAAGAGTCGGCTGTGCCGCAATTCCAGGTTGAGGTTTTTAAATCGTGGATATATTTGTCACTCACTAAATCACGATCACTACTAGATTAATAATTATTATAATTTTTTCCCTTTTCCCCTCTGTTTTTCGTTGTTGACAATATTATGAGGTTGTTTAAATCAGTTACGGATATTTTGAGCATTTGATCTACTCTATTACGCCATCTTGATTTCAGAAGATTTTTTCAAATAAATGTGCACTGAAAAATCTGCGGAAAACAAATATCGAAATGTTAAGATGACAAAATATGAAACCTCGACTGCCCCAAACAACCCCAAAAGTGGGGCAGTTTAATTGTGGACACTGTTTACCTCAACACGTCTCGTCTATGCTTTATGATAATGAGAGTAATGTAGTAAGAAATATGAAATATTTAAATTACATTACATACCTGTAAAATTTATATTTGTTTGTAAGCCTTATTGATTTATTGTTGTTAATATTTTAGTAATTCCAGTATTAATGCGAGCTAAACTTATATTACGCTGGACAATTTTTAAAAATTTATTTTGTCAAGATAAATATTTTAACAAAAGTATGCGTTGTACGCCCTTACAAAGTTATATCATACGACTAGCGACTGTTCCATCGGAATGGTAAAATCGTAAAATCAACGGAACATCGAAGTTCCGTTGATTTTACATAGATGGCGTAATTTTTTCTTGTATGAAAATTTTTTCGGCTAAATGTACGTGATAGCCTATCTTGAGTTGAAATCTTTGGTCCGCATATAATTAATAAAATGCCGAGTAGTTGCGTAATTAAAGGCTGTAAAAACTATGACAAACGTGTAAAAAAGATAGACGGGATATCTTATCACAGGTAATTATCACAATATTATTTGTTACAATTAAAATACTTATGGAATTTTAAATAAATATTCAAAAAATGGCGGCCATTTATGAAATATAACACTGGTTATTGTATGCGCAACAGTGAAAAGGTAACTTTGTAGGGACGTCATTTTTATTATTGTAAATTACAGAAATAAGAGATTCAGTTTTTTTTTTATTTCAGTACCTAACCAAACCTAACCTTACCCGTCAGTATTCACATTTTTGATTAATTTAAATAAAATGAAACTAAGGCTTACTATTTATTTGATTTTTACATATTATATTTAAAAATATTATTTACTATCTGGCCTGACAGACGTTGTTCTGTGAATTATGAAATTGAATAAAAAATAACTACACTTCAAGGTTGTAAGCGTAGTTTGCTACACCCATAAGTCATACCCTACACCTACAACCTACATCTAGACCTACTACATACCTATAGTTGGTAGGTGATAGGTTGGTAGGTAAACAGTAGTTACCCCACTAAAAACCTACAAGCTACATCTACTAGATGTAGATCACCTATAACCTGCACCTACTGTCTATTCTACTCCTTTTTTTTTTTTTTTGTTTCCGGAGGGGAAAATGCATTACGCATACCACCCAGGCGCAGGGGGCACCCGAGTGGTGATGTGGGACTCCCGTATAGGCTAATGAGACCCACGGTATACCCACTAAAAACCACCCCCCACCTTCCTCCTCGCCGCCCTGTGACGGGGCCACGGGAACGATAAACACATCCGCGACCCCGCCTGCGGCAGCCGCTCACAAGCGGCTCCATTCAAGGCCCGAAGGCCCCAGGCGCACCAGATGGTAAGGTGCGCCTCCCTCCTCGGCCTCCACCAGTACTGTAGCAGACTCCCCCCGAGTCTGCTACTAGGAGGCCACGGATACCAGCCTCCACAACCGGTACCCGGTGGCAGATCTGAGCTATGGTTCTGCCACCGACCACACATCGGCCGCAGAGGATAGGGCAAGCGGCGCACCGTAATACCAACTTGCCTCTTCCTCTGCGGCCCCACCAATGCCGTTAACATACGGTACGGCCCCGCCAGCTCGCAGGGAGGTAGGAAGAGTGGCACAACGCCACCACGTCTCTCCCCCTGCGATCCCTCCACGGCCGCAGAAGATAGGGAGTACGGCGCACCGTAATACCGGCACTCCTCTTCTTCTGCGGTCCCACCTCCAAGCGCGTCCGCAGCGGACTCCTCCAGCCCGCTGGGAGCGCCCACCTCGGGCCAGCCGTTGGCAAACAAGCCGGCCCTGGTTGCCTCTTCGCTTCACCGTGGGTGTCCAGTCCACGGTTACTAAGCCCCACCGCCACGACAAGGCGTGCAACCATCGGGGGGTCTATTCTACTCCTAAACAACCACCTACAATGTTGAGGGGCCAGCTGATTTAACATTATGCACTTTTGGAGAAAAAAAAGTAATATTTCTGAAATATTACTATGTTACTGGAAGCACCTTTATACCGAGTGATTTTTTAATCCGTTTCAAGAGAAACAGTGTATAATAGTTACACAAAATAGAGTACTTTGGCATACTTAGTTTATTATTTTTTTCTTTTGTCTAATTTAGTGAACATTTGTTGTAAACATCGCAGAAATGTATAGTATTTAAATTACAGATTTCCCAATAATCCAGAGCGCAAAGAGATTTGGACTCGCCTTATTCGAGAACAACGAAATGAGCCTAACAAAAAAGTAACTCATAGATCTAAACTCCCCTCCCGCTCGCGCCTTGGTGACACCCACTTCGCAACGGGCCGTGCAGTAGAAATCGTAATATTTTAATTTCGCCATAACTTCAAAACCAAACATCCAATTTGAATAATTCAAAGACCTAATATTATCTACATAAACTGTACTTAGTGATGAAATAATTTATTTTGATAAGGATTAATAGCATGAGTAAAATAAATGCGTTTAAATATAGTCCAAAAAAAATTCAAGATTTCTAAATAAAAAAATGGTTGTTATGCCTCACTTGACATAGATAGGTATAGTGTGTCACGGACTTTTTTGTAGATATTTATAAGATCTACCATTAATTAGAACATTTTATGGTTCTATCTTTTATAGTATAGGCAGCGTACGCAAAATAAGTAACTTTTCTGGTTGATTTTTACACCTTGTGTCCGAAAAACCCAAATATTTTACGGAACCCTATTTTTTCCAAAATAAAATTTAGCCATGTTCCTTGTGGATAATGTAGCTTTCGAAAGGTGAAAAAATTTTTGAAATCGGTCCAGTACTTTTTGAGCCTATTCATTACAAACAAACAAACATACAAACAAAGTTTTCCTCTTTATAATATTAGTGTAGATGTAGATTATTACTTTCAAACTGAATTAGATTATGTATAAGTTTTTATAAATTATAATTCAATATTCTTTTTATGGTACTTAATATAATTAGTTTTGTATTTAATGAGTCTTGTTTTATTTATCTAGGTAATAAAGGAATATTAAGTGCTGTTGCGCTAGGATTTGTATGTAATTTTTGCTGCAGCGCTGGCTGTGAAACGTCACAGCTCCTACGGCTCCGCCCCTTCTGTGGCGCCGCTGGAGCTACGGCAGATGTGTAAAAACAAATTTGTTGTCTGGTCTAGGTCCATACGCCGTATAGAAGAAAAAAATTGGTTTTCTTGTAAAATCCTTTAAAATATCTTGCTTAGGTTAAAATATCTAGTATCCATACACCATAATAGCCATTGCACTAATCGGTGTAATAGACACCGATATAATATCTGTATAATATTCTAGTATGTAATTATCGTCATCTATGGGTACTAATCACCAGAGGAGTTAAAAGTGCGTTCCTGTTCTTTGGCATACATTTGACAAATAATGTAGGTATAAGAAAAAGTTACGCCATCTTGATTTCAGAAGATTTATTCAAATAAATGTGGACTGAAAAATCTGCGAAAAGCAAATGTCGAAATGTCAAGATGACAAAATATGAAACCTCGACTGCCCCAAAAAACCCCAAAAGTGGGGCAGTTTAAGTGTGGACACTTTTTGCCTCAACACGCCTCGTCTATGCTTTATGATAATGAGAGTAATGTAATAAGAAATATGAAATATTTAAATTACATTACGTACCTGTAAAATTTATATTTGTTTGTAAGCCTTATTGATTTATTGTTGCTAATATTTTAGTAATTCCAGTATTAATGCGAGCTAAACGTATATTAAGTACGCCGGACAATTTTATTAACATTTCTTTAGTCAAGATATGTATTTAAAAAAAATGTATGCGTTGTACGCCCTTACAAAGTTATATCATACGACTAGCGACTGTTCCATCGGAATGGTAAAATCGTAAAATCAAAGGAACATCGAAGTTCCGTTGATTTTACATAGATGGCGTAATTTTTTCTTGTATGAAAATTTTTTCGGCTAAATGTACGTGATAGCCTATCTTGAGTTGAAATCTTTGGGGGCAGTACACAAGAGCACTCTCTCTTCCTTTACTTTAATAACCCAATGGGACGGATGACCAACACGATTGGCAATAGATCAATCGCAGGATCAATTTTTACATGCCCATCCGACGCATGGATCATCTTTCTTGTCAGACAATCAGGTGATCAGCCTGGATTGTCCTAACCAAACTTGGATATAACATTTTTTGTTGTTCCAACGCGGAAATAGAACCCACGACCGTCGAGTCGAGAGCCAAGCTCTAAGCAACTGGACCACGGAGGTTGTTAGTCTATGCATATAAGCATTAGGTACGTGACGTAGCAGCACATAACGTAACATTTATGTGACAAGTTGGAGACGCCAACTCATATTTAACGGCCTATATCTTATAAAACTTGAATCCTTTTTAAATTAAATAAAATGAATATTATTTGCAAATACATTTGCATGTTACTTAATTAGCCGATACTCTAACAGCAAATCTTTATACACCACAATTGTTTCGCAGTTAGATATAACTAAAGGTCAGAAATTAAAACCGGACCATTGTTTCGTTAGTATTAATCGTGATATTTGGAAGCTAACGAAAGCCATCAATCCATTATACGTGCAAATTGACTTCGAAAATCTGTCCGTTGTTTTCTAAAACACAATGCCACCGTCTGAATAGGCGCTGATTGTCAGCGAAAATCCGCTTTGTTTGTGAATTGATAGCGTTATAACTTGAAATTTCACGATTTCGTATTTAATATACAAATACTAGTTACGCGATGACTTGACCTATGCAAATTATGTCAATTTAATCACAAACAATCGTTACAAACATTATAAATAAATAATTCGACTAAAAGCATGTCTCAGCATGTCTAAGCATCTAAGGAGGGTTCCGTAACTATCATTGCACTGGTTTTCTTTAAATTACTCCAAAAGTAATTGTCCGATTTTCATTATCTATCAGCATGAATACTTACAAGTTTATATCTCTTAACCACTAACTTATAAACCACTTTGGAGGCCGATTACTAGAAAATGTTTGACTTTGTAAAAAAAAGTCATGTTTGAAACTTTGCCTTGATTTAAAAAGACCAATTTTTTGATATGCCACACGATAATGGGTAGAATGAAAACATATCTTACATTCTTACTTCAAAAATCGCCCCTAAATTATAAAATGACTATTAATTTATGATTCCAAAACTGGGATCTATAATTACTAGACCAAATTTAAATAATTTATATTCATAATTACAGGAGTTAGAAGGCCGTACGGATGGACAGATAGACAGACAGTTAGACAGACAGACAGACGGACGGAAAAAGTGAAACTATATTATGGATTCCTTGTAATACCATGGACTTGCTACGGGATGCAAGCCGAAGTATAAGAATAAGAAGCATTTATTTGCAGCTCTACTACAACTAAAAATAATAAATAAGCTTACTTTTAACTATGATAAGAAAAATATAACAATGAAAAACTTCTAAAACTAAAACAGCGAAGGTAGCCGAAAATTGGATCAAGCCCTACGGATAATACGGTAATTACTACTACTATTGGAGTACCTACTACGGAACCCTAAAAATGACATTTTAAGACTATCCTACTAATATTTTAAATGTGAAAGTTTGTGAGGATGTATGGATGGATGTTTGTTACTACTTCACGCAAAAACTACTGAACGGATATTTGATGAAATTTGGTATGGTAGTAGTTTAGACTCTGGATTAAAATATAGGCAACTTATTATCTAGAAAAAATACAGTGTTCCGAGGGATACTATATGTACGCGGGCGGCGCCGCGGGCAATGGCTAGTACCTAGTACATAATGAAGATCAAAAATACAGCGTGTTGCTAATTACACTATTGGTAAAAATTCAATCAAAAGTGGACCAAGTGGTAATCCTACTACTATTGTTATAAATTTAAAAGTTTATGAGAATGGATGGATGCATGATCGTGATCCTTTTGCGGAAAAACTGCTGTTTTGATGAAACTTGGTATAGTAGTAGTTTAGGCTCTGTATTAATACAAACCCTACTTTTTATCCCGAAAAAGTACTGTGCTCCCATGAGATACTGTATTTAGGCGGGCGGGGAGGACGCGGGCCAAAGATAGTTCTAAAAACAGCTATATCACTGGCAAAACTCTTTCTAAATCCTATAAGAATTCATAAATAAATAATAAATAAAATAAATAAGAATTTATTTCAGATAATTATTAAATCCATAGTGTTAGTAAATACATAATGCACTTAAAAATCTATATTAGTACTGATAAAAAATAATAATAATAATAATAAATGGTTAGGCACTGAACTGGGACACAAGTTATTTAACATGCACTCCAATCCAATGCCTCACCAGACCGTCTAGAGTATCCATTAAAACCCTTAGAATGCTGTTATTACTACTTCTGGCACGTTGCATCAACGACGCCACCCTTTTTCTTATTATGGCACTAAAGCTATCGGTGCGCATTTCTGCAAACATGCCTGAGGCACTGCAGTACCTTGGTAGTCGTAACAACATTCTAAAAATATTATTATATTGTACTCGAAGAGCATTGATCGCACGTTGGGTATAGGATGCCCATAGATTGCAGGTGTAAAAGGACTGGCAGTAAGCCTTAAATAGGGTCACTTTTACCTCTGCAGTGCACCTTGCAAATCTACGAGCTATCATGTTCCCACGTACGGCCAATAAAGCAAAACAATTTTAAAGCTGTCGGTACCTACTGGTTATTGAAGGCGACAAGTATTTCAGACGACACATTACAGATCGATATTAAATTGAACACAACGTTACTACAAAGACTAGAAGCTTGAAGGTATTTGGCTCCTGCCCTCATGACGACATATGCCAGCACATGCCAGCTACTGGCATGTCAACTTTGGCGTTCAATCTTTGTGCCACTCGATCGGAAATGTTGGCTCGCATTGCGTTTCACACGTAGGTAGAACTCTCGACGCGTCGATCCATACCTTTCAAACATTGCACTATTGCTGGGATGTGGTGCAAAACAACGACTTTAAAATATCTTTGAAGCCATTTCCGAGTTTCAAATAAAAAATAAATATACAAGAAATGCTGATTTAGAATATAAGATGTAGAATGCTTATAAGAATATTCACTACATTATTCTGAAATGTAAATGACTCAAAGCGCCATATTTTTACACAAACTAAAAATATAATAGACACTGAAAACTATGAATCGCATAGGTAGATCATAAATACTCTCGTATGAACATTTAGATACTTATACAGGGCGTTTGATATAGATCCGGGTGGTGAATACAAATCATTTGAAACTTTTTATGGCGAATTTGGACAGTTTCTGCGCTTAGAGCATTGAACCAACTTTCTGCGATATTTGCCATTTTTTCATATGTTTTCATTTATAATGGTCTCGTCAATTTTCATTTCTTCGTAATAATAAAAGTATTATTAACTTACCTAAGTACAATTTAAACTTGAAAAACATTTAACGCTTTACAAAAACATCTTGTACTGTATTTTTAATAGCACCTTAAAATTGCCACGATCATAAATTAAAAAGTAATTAAGTACTTAAAAACTTGCTTATTCAAATGATTTGTATTCACCTCCAGATTCTTTATATTACGGATTGACTGAATCCTGCCAAACATCCTGTACTAGACCTACAATGTATACTCGCTACGATTATTTACTACGATTAAGTAGATTTTTTCAGAACGTAGATTAAGGAGCCACAAGATGTGATTTCGCAAAGAAAAACACTTGAAGACTAAGCTTGATGAAATACTGGTAATTTACAACCAATAATCCGTTGTATAATGTAAAAGATATATTTACATAAAAAGCTTTGAACAATTGCTAAGGGCTCCCGAGCGAAAGCTGGCATCCCTATATTGCTTTTACAAAATGGAAATCGCACATTTGTTTCAACATACTCAACATTCCTAAAGAAAAACAAGACCTATTTTTTATTTCACTTTAAAGGTATAAGATACGAAGGATTAAAATAACATTGGTTAGGATTAAAGTAGCAATTGAGGTTCTGTAATCTTATTATTTTAAGGCGGCTCTATAGGTACATATTGCTGTAAATTCTCGTCGGGAGTTAATAGTGCACTTTTTGGCGGTTGAAACGATGCGGCACGGTTAGAGACTGTGTTTAGGCTGAACCAGAATTCTCATAATTAACTTACATTTTCATTTTACGTTTACATAATACTAGCTGTTGCCCGCGGCTTCACCCGCGTAAATACTGTATCCCACGGGAACTTTTGCAGGATAAAATGTTAATTCAGAGCTTAAACTGCTACTATGACAAATTTCATCAAAATCCGTTCCGTAGTTTTTGCGTGAGAGAGTAACAAACGTGCATACCATCCATTCATACATCCATCCATCCATCCATCCTCACAAACTTTCACATTTATAATAAGTACTAGATGTTGCCCGCGACTTCAGGCGCGCAAAAGTGCGCTAAACCATACATTTTTCAAAAGTAGCATATGTCCTTCCCGTGGTCTACTTTACATCTGTGCCAAATTTCATCAAAATCGGTCCAGTAGTTTCGGAGTCTATTCAATGAAAACAAACATACAAACTAACTTTTCCTCTTTATTATTTATATAGTAGGTAAGTATGTATAGATTAGTAGAATGAAAATCAATATTTCGAGTATTGTTGTAATATATAATATGTTCTCGTATATAATATGGATGAATAAGTTTTTTATATGAAACGAATGTATTTCTATAAGTGTTTTTGTTAACGAAAATAGGTATCATTAAGTTTTTAATATAATTTTCATAATCTACAATTTAATTCTACAACTTTTGCTGGATAAAGTATTAGTGAATCCAAAAAAAGTTACGGGGGAGTGCCCCGTAACTTCATTAGCGTACTACGTAACGTACACTACCGTAGGTATTAAAATATAATATATTAAATACTAGCATTAATTGCCCGCGCCGTCGCCCGCGTGAATTTATATTTTAAACTTTCATCTCCTATTTTACCACCCAGGGGGTTGAATTTGGAAAAATCATTCCTTATTGGATACCTACGTGACAGTGACGAAGGCTGGTTCTCTTTCATAGGGAAGCCCTAGCCTGTGTAATAGGTAAAGATTTGGATGAAGGTCTTTAAAAGGTAAGCTGTAAGTGAAGCCGATAGGAATGGAGCTATATGTAGCCTACGCCACTGCTACGTTAAATGAGGAATACGTGTGAAAAAATTCAAATTTTGTGCGTTAACACATCAGTCAATCAGCATTGGTTTTTATATAATATATAGATATAGATATTTAAATTTTCTTCAATATACTCAGAACTGTCGAAAAGCTTTTTCACTCTATGGTACCAAAGCCTATAAAATCAGAATACTTATTAAAACTTTTTTCAAATCACCACCATAACCTTTTATAGGTGTCTCTTACAAAGGACCGGGCCAGGAAATGTAAAGAAAACGTTTTTCAAATTATTGAAAAGCAATACTGTTATTGGCTTGTAGGGAAATAAGCTCAAATATTTTCAACATTAGTGTCCTTCCACACAGTGCAGCTCCGGTGCAGCGCAAACGTCCCAATTTAAGAAAAAGCTTCCCGCACGATGCCTCACGGTGTTGCACCGGAAACAATACAAATCATCGCAGCGTAGCGTAGTCGCACACTGTGTGAAAACGCCCTTAGGTCGGGTCGCCGTAAAAGCATCGTAAAAATTGTAATTGCGTCGTGATAGTTGGCTTGTTTTCCGGATCAAGATTGAATTTTCGTTCGCTTCGAGTCTCAAAAGTAAGTGTCTCCGCTGTCTCCCGCATTTTAGATCGAACTGCAGCGTGCCCAAATCGCCGTGCATTTGTCCGTGTAATGTCTCTATTTATTTTATAAAAGGCCAGCCGAAGCGTGGGAACGGCATTGTGTTTGAATTGAAGAGTTAAATTAGATACTCGGTTGAACGTCTATATTTGAGCGTGAACTGTAACATTTACAGATTGTACAAATTGGATTTTGTAACAGAATATTTAACAGTTTCGGTACGTTAATTACGTTTTCTATGCTTGTTGTTAAAATGTTTCAATAATCATTATGCTTGCTGTAAGTCTATGTTGGGAATAAACATGTTTAATAATTACTAGCTTTAGGCCATAGCTCTGCCCGCGTAAACACTGTATTCTATGGGAACACTGGACCGTTCGGCATAAAAAGTAGCGTATGTGTTAAACCAAGGCCTAAACTAATATCGTACCAAATTTAATCAAAATCCGTTTCATGGTTTGTCAGTAAAAGACTCTCAAACGTCCATCCATCCATCCTTTCCACTTTCCTTACACTTCTAACACTTTTACACTTACACTTTCCTACGTGATATGGTCACGTTTAATCAAATTTATTTAATGTAGGTACTACATGAAGACGTTATTCTGTTAAATATGTATCATGTTTTACTAACCCACTGTTAAATTAATAACAATTCATTATGACAGTATTTCGAAACATTAATTCACTACCAGAAGCTACCTGCCCAAAATAAAATAAACCTCAAACAATAGTTTCGCTACCATTGTTACGAAGCAGCCCGCCCATTTCAAATTAGTTATTCATAAACGCGCTTTAAATATCAACTCACAAACAAAAGATTTGCGGTTCGAAATACAAATAATTAAAAACAAAAGAAGTACCTCAGGGGACATCATCGGGCTTGCGCTTTTGAACCACATTCTGTATCCGTAACGTTTTATATAAAGAAAAATTCCTTTAAATGGAAAGGAATAAAAAATGTCGTGGCTTTCTCTATTCATAACAGAGAGAGAAAATGGCCAATTCTTTTTGAGTTAGACAAAGCCGTGAAGATTAAACTTTTGTACATAATTATTTATACAGCCCGAGGGGAATAATCTCGCTCCTTTTAACTTAGAACGTTCTCGGTGTATCATTAGCCGTGTTCACTATTTGCAGAGCAAATCTAACCTTTTGTTACAAAGGACTTCACAAGTTTTGCTTACCCTTTTCGAATTAGTTTTCTTTGATAAATTTATAACTGGATAACAGGATTTAAAGTTTTGCTTTGAGAATTGTTATAAGGAGTCGTAATATCGCTACTTTTATCGACTGTAGGATAATCCTCTCGCTGTCCTCAGTATCATTTAATAGATCATTAATATATCATAATATTATATTAACACGTGAATTTAAAACTCTGTACTCCGTTTCACAAAAATTTTGCGAATGGAGGAATAAGAAACTTAGCACAGTTAAAGTTTATACTAGTTTATAATAGTATGAAGGAGAAGCGAGCAGCACTTATATATTTTTTTAAAATAATGCTTTAAAGATACATTAATAAATTAATAAAAACAACACAAGTACCTTAATCAATTCATTACTATTTGATCAGATTACTACCATGCATATGATACAATTTTTGTTTATCTTTCACATTCAATAGACAACTTTAACATTTTATATTTGAGGCCAAAGTTATCAAGTTAAACAAAGCTGACGCGTTACCTGCTGGTGTAACCCCAGCATAAGGCAAGGCACACAATTTCATTAAAATCATATCTAGCAATATCCCACAAAAAATATCCACAACTTTACAATATTTAACGAAATTTGTCTGCAGGACCACAGCTTGCTGAGGATGCTCCGGGGTCAGACCGAAACGCGCGTAGAGTTTTGCAACCGGTAAGGTGGTGTGGCCATGCACGATCTTGCTGACATTGTTGCTTGTGTGGTGGTGGTGTTTGCATGACTTTGATTTTTGAGTGTACGCATAAGCAGTGTGGGAGGAGGGAGGTACTTTACGCATGCTTATGCGTGAATTCACACATTTGCTTTCAGGTTGTAGATATTTAGATATAATATTAATTAAATTGTATGCTATAGATTTCCGCAGAGTAAAGCCTGATTCTACTTACTATAAGGCAAGATTTCATATTTAGTTAGGAATATTCCCACAGTAAACCACAGGGTGCAGAGGTTTATGCACCACCGCGGGATCTTAACAGCCCACATAAACTGCTGCATGTGGGCTAGCGTCGCTGCCAAATATTTGTATGTTTTGTATACAAATACATAACTTTATAACTGTTAATATTCTCTCTGGCGAAGGACATAGTATCACAAATATTATAGCATACGTAAACATCTGAACATTCGAATTTCATACACTTTATTTATATCATGGACTGTACAATATAGTAAGTATGCCTTAGGCATTGTCTAATGTGTTATTTTGAGAGCATGTCCTATTGCTACTATGTCCTTTTCCGCCGGATGGTTAATATTTTATAGAAAAAAATTATACCCTGTCCAGATTACTCGCGAGGTTGGCCGAATAAGACCTTCGCACTTCGCTTCGCCTTTTTATACTTCGGGTTACTTCGCGGAGCACTTCCTCGGTCTACTTCGCGAGCAGTTTGGACGGAGCATTAGAATTTTTAATAGAAAAATAGCATAGTATCTCTTATGTCTAATAGATTCGTATTTAAAATATCTCCTAACAGATACCATCTTAATATCAACAGTATCCCCCACTATCGCCCTTTATGCACACAAATCGATTCTTAGTTCTTCACAATACAAAATGTTAATCACAAAAAGGTCATTCAGAGTTCCTCCTATCGCCATCAAAACCTCATACGCTCAACGCTTTGGCTCGTTTCTCTTCCCTCACATATACAATAACCTTCTTAAATTATGTCATATTGAAAAGTGGTCCCTTCCAAAGTCAAAGCTAGTTCTTACTGACACTCTTCTCTGTTGCTCGTACGAAGAAGCCGAAAATCTGATAAGGGTTACTGTCTAATAGTCACACACACACTCATACACACACACACACACACTTACAGTAAATATGTAGTAAATAAGTATAATATCGTGTTCTTTTCTTTTCCTTTTTTTTTCTGTCTGAGTCACAATTCTTTGACAAATAATTGTATCCTCGGTGTCCCCACAGGACAGGAATTGCCTAGTGTGGGGATCCGGTATAACTTTTTGTAAATGACTTTTTGGACATTAAATATTTGTATTTGTATGCCTCGAGTATCTTCGAAAAATAGGTACGAATTTTACTGATTATGGATATAACTCAAGTGAAGGGTAGAGACCATAAAACGTCTGTCATCGCCAAAACGGACAATTACTTACCAACATAGATTTTTATCACCTTTTCCAGCCCTAATCAACATTTGCTTTACTCATAGCTGAGAAGAACAGAATCAGTAGCCATAAGCATGCACGAAATAAATTGTTCCGAGAAGTAACGAGCGTTCACGTCACGCGCAGCGTTAGCCCGACGTTATTCCGATACGAAGTCCTGTCGGTTTAAAAACGATGCAATTTTACTATTAATAGACACTTCACAGAAGAGAATTGCACTAGGGTTGTGTTTAACTAGAATCCTTTGTGGAAAAGAAAGCTTTTTCTGTTTTCTATTGTAAGAAGTTGATTAAATAATAAAGAGCAATATGGCGTCGCGAAATACTAAACTATAAATTATATTTATTATGTTTCACGTAACGACACTACATTGCCTATAATCACTAGGTACTCTACAAGACAGTCGCTGGCCGTAAATAGTATAGACATTCGCACTATGATTTTTAACACTTTATCAACAAAATCGAAAAAAAAAAACATTCGATCGACTCGTTAAAAAGATTCGTGGACTTAATTCGTGTGTCCTTTGTCGAGATATCGCTGACTCTAACCCTCCAATACCTCCACCCGACAACTGTACGTAATCCGCAGATCTGTTTAAATATATCCCAGCTTTATACAATTCGACGTTTAATTTCGTTGTTCGAGAAAATGTCGAGGAACGTGAAAGTATTTAAAGGAAATAATGGAAGGAATTCTCAAACTATTCGCTAAATAAACGACTGGGTTAATCCAGTAGTCACAAATATTTAAATAAATTTAAATCCTAGGAACGCTTTAGTTGATTATATATTCATAAACTCTTAGACCCTTTTGACCCCTCTCATATGCTTATAAATAACTTTTGGGTAGCCACTTCATAATCATTTTTGAATAATCCAATGAAGAAAGTCCAACTGAGTTAATGCTAGATGTATTATCATCAGCTTTGCTCAAAAAATAAGCTTTCACAAATTACCAATACGTAGTAGATTAGACATAATCTACTACGTATGTAAGTAAAAAATCATCTCATGTATGGGTGACTCCGCAAAACGCAAAGTCGCCCATATAAAGAATTTTTTTTTTTCTAGTATGACAGTTATTTTTTTGCTTTTAAACGTGTTTACTTATGCAGTGAATCATGTGCCGGAAGTATCCGTAATTGATTTTCGGAGACGTTATATAATATTATGTCATATGCCCAAAATATCCGTAATTGATTTTACCAAACCTTGTATAGAAATGTTGTGTTACGTGTACACTTTACAGAAAACACGTGGCAAAAATAAAACTTTATTAGTCATTTAAAATCCGAAATATTATCAACAACTGAAGTTTTATCACTTCAAAAAGAATAGACCATCTGTCATGCGACACGCTTGACACGACCTTGATATTTTACTCTCAATGTGCCCAAAGCTCAATGTGCCTTATGAAGTGAAACATCACTTCATAAGTACTTTCAATCATTGGTGTTAGTTAATCCTATGTTATCACATATTGGACACCAGGACGATTGATAGAGATTGGGTACTGCCACATATTGGTCTACAATCATAACTTCTATACCGGCTGCAGCTCTGTATTCAATAGTTACGACTAGATTGATCGACAATATTGACGTAACATAACTTGGCTGTTTAATATATCGCATGTAGGACCATAAGGCTTTATTTGACACGTGAGCGATGTCTCTGTGACTGGTATGACAGTACAGTCGAGTATAGTGGCTGTATAGACGTGAGTCCCTAAGATTAACAACTACATAAATGGTACCTACTCCTAATAATTAGGAATATATACAGTTATGTAGATATGAGGTTAACCTGTACTTATTACAGGTTAACCTCATATCTACATAAATGTATTTTATTGGGATTAATTTATTTACTGAAGGTACTAGCTTTATCCCGCGGCTCCGCCCGCGTAAATATAGTATCCCATGGAAAAATTGTACATTTTCGGGATAAAAAGCCATGGAGAGCCGCTTCGCTACGTTGAATGTAAGAAGAGGAATGGATGGTAAGAATGAAAGTGGACGAAGTGAAACAAATGTGTAAGGATCGTAGCAAGTGGAAAGAAGTGGTCTTTGCCTACCCCTATGGCAAAGAGGTGGTATCTACCTACCCCTACGGGAAAGATGATTATATGTATGTATGTGTAAAAGCCAATATCCATACATACAAACATCTATCCATCCTCAAAAACTTTCTCATTTATAATAGTAGAAGGATTAGATCTGAACACAGTATAGATATAGGATCTAAGAATTGAATTCGCTAAGTGAGGACTAGTACTTACTAGTAGAGAGGTGAAAGGGAAAACCGAGGCTATTTCAATGCGTATCGTTACTGTGTCTATGATACAGCTCTACCTCATTTTTTACATTATTAACCTTAAAAGTAACTACTTCTCAAATACGTAGGTGTAGGAATCTTCTCGTAAATATTTTTAAGTATTTTCATTAAAATCTAAATTTAGACGATTCCTGTTATTATCTTACTTTGGAACAAATTTCAGTAGGTGGGATGACAAGGACCCGTCTCAAATTTTACTTTTGAAAGCAGAATCCATTGTAACGACGTAGATCCAAGGAAAGATCGATCAACACAGGCAAAAACTCCTTCATTTGTAGAAACAAAACATCTACAATTCTAATGCTTTTCGTCCCTATTTCACGATAATAGGGGACGACAAAATATTTTATACCTAAACGCAAAAAGGTCCAAAATTTTATATTCTACGAAAAAGGATAAACTCAGCTTATATCACTGTCAACTACAAAGAGATAATATTTAGGTTCAGCACAAAACATGTAAAACCGATAAAGTATAAACGTAACGAGCTATATTATTTCCACGCACACAGCTTTGTAAAAATAGATAAATTCACTTTATTAGGAGGGTTTTATTAAAGGATAGCGGAAAATAGTGGCGGGACCCCCGGGAGACGAACGTAATAGAAACAGGCCGCGCATTAAAGGGTTCGGATACACTGTTTACGTGGCGAAATTCGCTTCTACGGGGTCAGCCATACGGAGACGCGACGTAGCGTGGCATTTTTGGGACTTTCGGGAAAATTGAACCTTATTCGCTATACAAAAAGATACATAATTCATTGCAAGAGCTCCGCGCTCGAAATTCGAAGTGTTTCTTAGTTGCAGTGAATATAAAGTTAAATTTTGAATATCTATACTCAAAACCGGCTAAGTGCGACGACTTGCGCACCGAGGGTTCCGTACAAACCTGTAGTGATTTTGTTACAGCTTAAAGGTATTATAGACCTGAGTATTTGATATGAATTTCAATTTAATACCTCTACGCGTTCATGAGGAAGGGGGTAATAAGTTTAAAATTATTAAAATATTTTTATTATATGATGTAACTAAAAATTTACGGTTTTCGCATTTTTTTTATCTGTGCTATAAGACGTTGCTTTGTACCAAATTTCAAGATTCTGAGAGAGAAAAGGGGTCTTGACAGACAGACGTCGTACAACAAAGTGATCCTATAAGGGTTCCGTTTTTTTCCTTTCGAGGTACCGAAAGCATCCCGGTGTGAACTGACGCTTACACGCATAATTGGATTATTAATATTTAGTGGTAAAGACATCATCATCATCAGTAGGACTGCCAACTAGTTTGGATTAGGTTAGGTATGATTAGGCTGCGGAGCGGGACAGAGAGAACGATGCATCTTCTTTTCCGCTCCGTCGGCGTAGGACAGGAGTGCTGAGGCGTCGCTTTACGAACCTCCTGCGTCTTGTCTAAGGGTGCTCCGGAAGAGGATGGGATCCTCTTAGCCAGTCCTGGCGTTGAGGGGGGCCCTTCGGGTTGTCGGAGCGCAACCTATTTAAGTTGGAAGTCTCTCATAAGTTAGACCAGCAGTTCGTTAGACCAGCTGGAAAATCCAGGAAACTCTCCTTCATAGAGGCTGATGGCAACCCGCAGGTTTAAGTGGGTAAAGTAGGTACCGATGACAGCACGGGGAGTCCCACATATCCCGGGGACACCTATCTCGGGGGAGGCGTAATATTTTTTTCTCCAGCGAGACTTAAGAAAAAAAGGAGAGACGTGACCTATATCCAAACCCATATGGACATAAATGATGGTGATTACAGTTATTGATGATTTAAAAAATATTAATTCTTCATAGACCTTTATACTCATTTTTTAAAGTAATAATAGAAAGCTACATATTATAAAAAAAAACCATTATAATTCCCCTAACATTTGCTCTGAAAACTAAACGCATCAGCATAAACAATTGAAATTCTCAAACCGATATCATCGAGCGAGGACCGAGGACTTCCGTTACTGGATTGTTCCAAACACTCGCTCGAAATAATTAAAGCTGTTGGTCGTGACATGCTGTGTAAGCTGCACTCTATAACTCCCTCCATTCAAGATTTAAATCTCGCATACACGTACGAGTATGTAGATGACGTTCGTCTTTGTTTATCCCAAAAGTTAGTTAAGAAATTGCATTCACGAATTGGGGCACAACTTTAAATATAGTCGTTTTAAGTTTGATATTTCGTGGAATTAAATCGTGTTTAAGTTTAGTAATTTGCGGAATACTTGTTTTGTTAGTTAAGGGGCTGCAGAAATGTTAAAATACGCATTATTTTGACTATGAACTATGAATGTCTGTAATGGAATCGAGAGGCTATTGTCCTATGTAGAGGGGCATTGATGACCCCATGACCATGGTTCCCCGCCCAAGGCCTCTTCATTGGCCCGGCGTGAGAAGACAGAGATACTTTGTTGAGAGGCTATTGTAGACTTCTGATTGATATTCTGTGTTATAACTTATTAGCAAAGTAAGCTCTATATCTTGTTTGTTTTTCAAAAAATATTCCATTACATTTCTAAGTACTTGTATTTTCTAAAGATGAAATAATTTTATTTTCTTTCAAATACTTTGCAGAAAAAGTATCTTATTATAGTATATCTTCATTTATCACCTGGATGTTGTTTCAGTACTTTTACAGCTCTGTTATTTCTACCGGGAAATGTTTACAACGAGCTCTAACATGGAATTTATTAAAGCTTTACCATTGCCTTCCGAGAATCAAA
Source organism: Glaucopsyche alexis (assembly GCA_905404095.1). NCBI lineage: Eukaryota > Metazoa > Arthropoda > Insecta > Lepidoptera > Lycaenidae > Glaucopsyche > Glaucopsyche alexis. Next base: position 1,892,260 of record FR990044.1, on the reverse strand, counting down.
TCTAATAGCTGTCGAGACACTCCAATAATGGATCAAATATAATGCTGGTTCACGACAGACACGTGATTGGTGGAAAAATTAGTTATCCAATGAAGCAGTACAAAGTTTGTATTTCGGTTTGTCCCAATTATTTAATGTGTGATGTTGATATCATCTTAAACGTTTATATTACGATGATTCTTCTTGCCGGGTTAGTTCCCGAACCAGTGGTAGGCATCACGTAGGGACAATTCTGTGAGTGTTAATTAATAACCTACTCGTATACGGTAATAAAACTTTTTTGATTTGATTTTGATAATATGGTGTACAATATGGACATGAGTTAAGCTCTTATGTAAGTGTCAATGGCGAAACAAGTTTTATAATAAACTAGCATTAATTACCCACGGCTTCGCCCGCGTGAAATTAGGTTTTATACTTTCATTCCCTATTTTACCCCCCTGGTGGTTGAATTTTGAAAAACCCTTCCTTAGTGTATGCCTACGTCATATTATGAGAAACACGTGTGCAAAATTTCAAATTTCTAGCCTTAGGGTTTGGCCTGTGCGTTGATACATCAGTCAATCAGCTTTGCATTTTATCTATACTTAATATAATAAAGAGGAAAACTTTATTTGTTTGTTTGCATCGAATAGAAATATATAAATATTAATGGTCAAGAACTTAGCCGCGTAGAAATAGTAAAAGATTTAGGCATCCTCTTTGATGAAAAACTCTCTTTTCGGGGCCATTATAGTCATATAATTTGCAAAGCAAATCAACTACAAGGATTCGTTTTGAGAACAACTAAAGATTTCAAAAAACCTAGAAGTACCTTATATCTATATTCAGCCCTGGTGAGAACTATTTAAGAATACGGGAGACCCGTATGGTCGCCGAATTATCAGGTACATGTAGAGGACATAGAGCGCATTCAGAAAAAAATTCTCAAACTTCTTTGTTATCGCCAAAACCCCGGCCGTTCAAATTTAAAATACCGCAATAGACTTACAAACTTTGAAATGCAGACTCTTGAAAGCTGACGCATATATTTTGATTTATTATATTTATACAAAATCATATATTATTTTATCGATTCTCCGGATTTACTACTAACTTTTATATTAAATTTAGTGCTCGTAGAGCTAAACGCACAAATATATTTGCCCTACAAGTTTATAAAAACAACATCTCTTACTTCAACCCATTGACGTGGATGACCCGGCAATACAATGATTTTGTAAAAGATAATCCAGAATTAGACATCTTTGATAACAATCTCCAATCTTATACAAAAATTGTGAAAGACATCCTCCATAACATAGTTACTTTAAAAGACTCTTGTTAAACTCACGTAGCACGTAAATATATAACCCTGTAACTTGTAAATATTTATATTTAATGTAGAGCTATTGTTACCTTGTTATTTGATCCAGCTCAAATAATAATGTATTAGGAATTATTTATATTAAGCAATGATTGTGATGTGTATTGTGCATTTAAATAAATAAATAAAGAATAGGCTCCGAAACTACTGGACCGATTTTGATGAAATTTGGCACAGATGTAGAGTAGTAAACCACGGGGAAGGACATTATTTACTTTTTATGGCGGAAAAATGTACGGTTTCTACGAAATTAACTTTTGTTGCACGTTGTACTAGATGTTGCCCGCTCGAAGTTGCGGGCAACATCTAGTACATCTATATAGATGGACATTCATTAATTCTAAGCAAGGATAATGAAAAGCAAGGCGACCCTCTAAGCTTAGCACCACAAAATAATAAATACGGCTTCCCGTACCAATTTAAGGCGAAAATAGGCAAGCGGACTGATTTTTATAGAGTAAATGAATAGTACTCTTAAAATATTTAAGTAACTTTTCAGAAGAAACCGTATATCAAAAGTCAATATCATCAAAGGTACAGCGATTTGTATACAAAATTTCGCAAGTCTCGTAAAAACGCTCCATACTAAAGTTGGGGTACAAGTGTTATTATTTTTGGGTTAAAGTGTAATTATTTTTTATTGTACTTTTTAAATGTATTTAATTAGTAAACTACACATAAAATAATATTTTTTTTTACATTTACTAAGTAGTAATGCCTCAACATTTCTGAATATATTAATGAAACTAAATATTTCAGATGTAGTCCGATCCCCTATTGTACCTCAGTCCCCTATGACCTAACACCTAACAAAACATCTCTCCGTTACGTAACTTTCATATTAGATTTATTTGTTGGAGCGAGTTCGCCTCTCGTATTTCAGTTATTCGTAAGATATATCAATCGTTACATCTTAGTATTCCGAGAGGAGTATTGCAAATAAAAATTCCACCCCATTCACGAAGTTCGAGCCTCCGTACATCACAAAGTAAAGGTTTATGGAGGAACTGCCAAATATAAAGTGCCCGGTCTGAGTCACACCTTATAGGCAAAGAGCCAAAGTTTAAGATGCTAAATAATTTGGTTATTTAACAATTTACAAAGCATATCAACAAAAGAGACCGTTTACTAAATAATGGTTTTTTGATAAGATGTGAGTAATGACTGAAAAGTGATTATACTATTTTTCGATACCGCGATACCGATCTAGTTAATTTGCAAAACTATGGTACGTTAACCACGTGCATAGCATCGAAAATACAGTATTAATACATAATATAAGATCTTTAGCGGAATTGGACGGGTCAACAACCGCCGAAGCCTTGTCACTAGCGATCGAGCCAAAGCTGAAGAATCCATCGACTCAGCAGAAAAAGTATGCCAGTGTAGCTGCTTACCCCGCACCCCCGCAGAAATCAAAGGAGGAGATAGAGAGCCGCAAGGCTGAGAAGAGCCCCAAGGCCAAGGAGGCTGAATCTCTTCGACCGATCGAGGACAAGAGCAGGAGATGCGATGAGGAGGGCTTCATTCTGGTGGAGAGAAGAAAGAAGAGGAAGCCTGCCGTCCGCAACCATCGCGGCACCGCACCCTACGTACCCGAGCTGCGCCTGCGGTGTGAGGTACCCGCAACGCAGCTGTACGTGTCCCGCCTGCATTGGTCCATGGAGGTCGAAGACGTCGTGAGCTACATCCGTGAGAAGACACGTACACTTTAAAGGTTGAGCGTCTGCAGTCTCGCCACAAAGTCAACTTCAGTTCCTTTGTGGTAAGAGTGACGACAACACTTTTAATGTCTACCCTGGAGATGGTGGCGTTCAGGCCGTCTGGTGTAGTTTACCGAAGGTTCCGGGTACCGAAGCCTACCCACGTGATAAACTATTTTAGTGTGTTTGTGAAGTGTGAGAGTGTATGTAATAATAAACAATAGTATAGAATTGTTGCCTGTATATACTAAGTTAACACTTATGCTATGGCAATCAGAAAACGGATTGGCATAACACAAGTCTTAACTTAGCATGGGATTAGATTGATGTGATGTATATTACATGTTTATTCTATTGTATGTCATTATATGGGTTAATTAAGAATTTGAATTTTGAAATTACAAAATCGTTATCAGTATTTTAATACTATTTGGCATAAACACATCAAAGCAAAACATGAGAAATCAATGATAATACGAGTATCATAATTTTAACTGTAAAATATACGTGGAACGTTTGATGTGTAATTTATAATATCAGTTGAGAATTAATTTTAAGTTCAGTATCGTATTTAGGGCAAAACAATTTAACTAGTATGTGTAAAATGTGAATTTTGTATTGTTATCTGATGTTGTCAGTTTGAAATTTTGAATGTTGAGTTATATATTTTATACATATAACTCAACATTCAAAATTTCAAAATTATATATAATATTATACATTGAATACAATGTTCGCGTTTACGATTATTGTGGCGATAAAATGTGCGTTACATTACATTAAATTGGCTACTTTGTTGTACGTACAATGTATTTGAAATAGGACTAATGTTATAATATTATAAGTCTTAATACATGGGTTGTATACTATTTTAAGGAGTTATTTGTAAGTGATTCCGAATAATAGAAGCTGCAACAAAATAAAGCAAAACTCATTCTATCAGCTAAGCGTTGTTCAACTCTTTGACTATAATGTAAGCAAGATATAAGCTTGGCAAAAATTCGGAAAATATTTATGGGCGAGACCGCTGATCTCCGATTTCACAGATATTTAAGTAACGATATTTATTAGCATTTCTGTAATATTCATAATAAAGTTGCAGTTGCCTGGAATAAATAAATAAATAAACTGCCTACATATTATGCATACACCTACAGTTACGCCACCAACAATTGTATCTACGTTCTACTCCTACTACCTTTTTTTTCCGGGGGGGAAAATGCATGACGCATACCACCCGGGCGCAGGGGGCACCCAAGTGGTGATGTGGGACTCCCGTATAGGCTAATGAGACCATCTTCCTCCTCGCCGCCCTCTGACGGGGCCACGGGAACGATACACACATCCGCGACCCCGCCGGCGGTAGCCGCCTACAAGCGGCTACATCACGAAAGCCCGAAGGCCCTCCACGATGGGCGCACCAGATGGTAAGGTGCGCCTGCCTCCTCGGCCTCCACCAGTACTGTATCAGAATCTCCCTCGAGTCTACTCGGTCGCAGAGGATAGGGCAAGTGGCGCACCGCAATACCGACATGCCTCTTCCTCTGCGGCCCCACCAACGCCGTTTCGACGGAACGGCCCCGCCAGCTCGCAGGGGGTAGGGAGAGTGGCGTACCGTAATACCATCACGCCTCTCCCCCTGCGATCCCTCCACGGCCGCAGAAGATAGGGAGAACGGCGCACCCTAATACCGGCACTCCTCTTCTTCTGCGGTCCCACCTCCACGCGCGTCCTCAGCGGACATGTTCAGCCCGCTGGGAGCGCCCTCCTCGGGCCAGCCGGCGGCAAACAGGCCGGCCCCGGTTGCCTCTTAGCTTCACCGTGGGTGACCAGTCCACGGTTACTAAGCCCCACCGCCGCGACAAGGCGTGCAACCATCGGGGGGCTACTCCTACTACCTACACCTACGTTCTATACCTACTTTCAACCTATATCTACTATCTACAACAACTACTACCTAGTACCTACCCCTTAAACCCACAGGTGATGTTCGAAAGATTTATAGACCACTGGAGGTTGATGATTATTACGCTTTCTTTCATACTGAAATTTACTTACAATACCTCTCTCTATAATACTTCCATGGGTAATACCATAACTGAAGACAGTTAATTGTTGTCATTGATTTGATCACAAAAAATCGCGATTCAAACGCCTACTCTACTTCTTTGGATTTTCAGGCTGTCCCACTCGCGCGCACAGCCATCGTTAGATATAGTGAACGGTCTTTTCAGTCGGCGTGGGCCACGTCATGCGTTTTTTTCGTAAATCCTTTAGCATACATACGGTTCACACTTTGAACAAACGCGACAAATTGATAAGCCGGCAGCGGGTGTGGTGATCACAATGTTGACAAAACAAGCAATCTGGAGCCCTGGATTTATCCTAACCTACTGAAGGATACTCCCGTTATTAAGTATAACGTAGGGAAAACTGCAGTAAATTATTTACTATTTGATGCAAAATATATTTTATTTTGGATTTTGGAACATATTTGGAACCTAATAGGTTCCAAAATGGATGTGATGACATGTAAAACCGACAGTTTTTATATTTATAGTATAAATATGTTTTTTCGTACCGTGGTTTTAGATATTATAAATATCCTGCGACTTCTATCTACACAAACTACTTTTGTACGAGAAAAACAATATTATTAAAAAACATAATATATTATTTAATGTTTCATTTCTGTCACTTATTAACTGCACAGCTAGGTTTTTAGAAATAACTATCATACAATACACGGTTACAATATAAATTAAATAACCTATATTTCCCGGGCTATTATCACGAATCTATTGACACCTCATTAATTAAAATCGGATCGGTTGTTTAGACACTACGTTGGAATAACCATACATAGACTGACAAAATCCCTTCCTTATGACTTCACCTTCGTTAAGTAACAACTAACAAGGCGTTACAAGAATCAATTCGTGCCTGTGCTAGAACATTTCCAGAACATTCATAGTATATTGCGTTGCAATATATGCATTTAACCCAGCCTCTATTTGATGACGTATAAACGTCATATCGTATGAAATCGCGTGTCAAAGTGAACTATGCAACTTTGTTGGAGACAAACTGTTACCTAGTATAGCCTTTTGTGCGGAAAGTGCTTTTATTTATTTATGAAGCTGGTATCATGTTCTTTGACAAAGTTTACTTGGCGACATATTTGGAATTTCCCTTCGCCACATAATTTTTGAATGATAGGGATTTATTATTTCGTACTAAATGTTGCTCGTGCAAAATTATATTCCGTGAGAACCGTACATTTTGCCGCAATAAAAGTAGCCTATGTGGTAATCCAGAACCTAAACTACTACCGTACTAAATTCCATCAAAATCTGATCAGTTTTCACTAGGAGTCCCAATCATCCTTCTATTAATTATTATTCCTTACAAATTCTTCAGATAAGTATTATAGTAGGCGCCAGAACGATAAACTACTTAAATATAATATTATTTAGTAGTAGTACCTAATGGGTGCCTAAATGGAAAATGTAATGTTTAGTACAGCTTTGGTCGTTCTCATAAGAATTATTATTAGATACAAGCTTTTGCCTGCGGCTCTGACCACGTGAATACAGTGTTACACGGGAACACTGCACATTTTAGTGATAAAAAGTAGCCTATGTGTTAATCCAGAGCCTAAACTACTGGAATACCTACTCTGGTCACAATCGGTTCGGTAGTTTTCGCGTGAAAGAGTAGGTAACACACATCCATTCATCCTCACACTCACATTTTTAATAGCTTTCTCCCGCGGCTCCGACCGTTTAAGTTCAGTATCCCACGGGAACACTGTACCTTTTCGGGAATAAAAAGTACATTCAGAGTCTAACCTGCTATCATACCGAATTTCATAAAAATCCGTTACGTAGTTTTTGCATTAGAGTTATAAACATCTATCAATCCTCACAAACTTTCAGATTTATAATAGTAGAAAAATTTAGATTACAGCGAAACGGACGTATTTAAACAGTTTATTAGAAGCTAAAATTATATTTTTTTTAAGATAAGTAGGTATTCAAGATGGAGACAAGACAATAATATTTTTCCCATGTTAAAACATTCAGCACCTACTTAAACTCAAATATGTTGCGAACGAAAAGTAACAGCAAAAGTTTCAACTCATTATGTTTTATGAGAAGCACTTTGGAATGGCATCCGGAGCTGTAACAAAGGTTATGAATTATTTGACCCGTGCATGTGCTAACAAAGTTGGATGTATTTTTCAGCTGCAACTTTTAAAACAATCTGGTTTGAATGTGTAATTTCACTTGCAAGTTACAACGCAAAGGACCTGGGTAACCGAGCTTTTCTCGGAGTTCTGATGAATTAAAAATAATAATAATTAAAAGAACTACAAAGATAATGTCTATCTCTTCTAATATATAAAATTTCCATGTCACAATGTTAGTTACCGTACTCCTCCGAAACGGCTTTACCGATTTATACCAAATTTTATATGTGTATTCGGTAGGTCTGAGAATCGGCTACTATCTATTTTCCATACCCCTAAGTGATAAGGGTTGTTCACCCTTATAATTTATAAGGCAAAACAACGTTTGCCGGGTCAGATAGTCTTATTATATTTATAAAACCAATACATTTCGAAATTTCGAACAAAGCAAAAATTATACATGTCACCGTAAAATTGTAAAAACCGTTAGATTGTAATAAAACTAGTGAAATTGTAAAATGTTGATAGACTTCCGAAGCGAATATGCTGCCTATAATTTCACACATTATTTTTCGTTAGATTATAAATATATAGTTTTTAATCTTTCGTCATATTCTTACAATCTCGTTAGTTATTTTACAATCTAACGGTTTTTAAAATTTCACGGTGACATCATACGCATACCAAATTGACGTAATAGAGTCGAAATTATTGACATATTGTTACAATATAATGTTAATTATTGTTATAAAATGATTTACGCGTTGAAAGAAAAAATGAGCGGATTTCCAAGGATAGCACCTAGCTAGTAGCTAGGTCGATTTTTCTTTCCCCAAAACTCATGGCAATACAAGCCTTTTTTCAGAAACCGATTATAACAGAGATAACAATATTATTTTTTTCTTTCCTTTTTTGGTACCTATCTAAAATTGTTCCTCTGAATTTCTTGCATACATCTATGAGAGTGATTTCGTGCAAATGGATATGCCTAACACTGGTCCAACAAGCGGTGGTGAAGTTAGCAGTATTGTGTAGCGGGGATTGACAAAACTGCATCAAGATAGAAGCTACGACGTCACAGACTAATGATTTGCGTTAAACTTACACACCTCTGTTTGCGGCGGTAAAAATACCGAATAAAACGCAAGGAAAACCAGTGAATGAAAGAAAATCTCCTCAACTCCCGACAAACCTTCTGGGGCCGCTGGATGTGTGCCACTTCCGTCTATATTTATCCACCCCATAAATTTTGTAATAAAAATTCCCGAAGAATAAGAGCAATAAATTTTATGACTGTTGTATCGTAAAGTGACGATTTTATGTAATAGAACAACGAGCAAGTTCTTTATAACTTGACTTGTGACATCCATTTTAAATTTTAGGATGAAAAGCAAAAAAAATATTACATTTTTTATTGATGAAACTAGTTTCGAAGATTCCACTTGGTCACAAGTTATAAAATTGTTTTATTAATATTCTGTACTAGACGTTGCCCGTGATAAAAAGTAGCCTATGTCCCGCGGTCTACTCTATATCTAAGCCAAATTTTATTAAAATCGGCCCAGTACTATCGGGGCCTGTTCAATGCAAACAAAAAACATACAAACATTTTTCCTCTTTATAATATTTTAGTATCTATAGATTTACCTGCCACTTGCCAATGGAATCAACTTCTGCCTATTAATTCAATATACGTGATCGTTATTATAAATATTATAAAGTAAAGTCCCCGCCACGCCTGTCTGTGTAAGTTCGCGATAATCTCAAAAAGTACTGAACGGATTTTTATAATGTTATGATTTGCATCTATCGACAGAGTGGTTACTGAGAAGGGTTTAGGCGTATTATTTGTTAAGTTTCTGTGGAAATTGGTTGAAATACAATGATGGTACTTGTTGAAAGTGTCAGTAAATTTAACTTCAAACTTAACGAAAAAAGACTGTTTTTTCTTCTTTGATAACTTTTCTTTAATATACCTACATAAACTAGCTATAACCCCTGGAAAACTTTTCAAACATAGGTATTGCGAGATATCGCGAGACGCCTACATCAATACCTAGATTTATACCTATATAATTCGTATATAATGTATATTATAGGCGTGGCAAATACTCACTTGCCACGCCAACAAATACCTAATCCAAAAAATATGAAACACGACACTATTAACTTAAACCACAATCAACATAACATGTTGCTATGGCGAAGCTACAATCTTGCCTAGCTCAGTTCATACTCCATACCCTGTAATATAGGACCGTTAAAAGCCACATCGCCTGCTCTTCGACCGCCAAGTATCATTAAGGCTGGGACTATATTGTCCGGATTCTGGTAAGCCTGGGAAAATTCAGAGCACTGGAAATAGAACTCTGCGCTAACACAATAGAGCTGAAAATCGAGCACACAAGTGTCGAGTCAAATGTCAATGTCATATATGACAGCTCGACGCTCGATTCTCCAATTTTGAAAGAAATAAAAGATAATTTATATGGTAAAATAAACAATAAACAACATTTAAACATTAAAAAGCAAAACAATAAATTCCACCAAATTATCAACTCTATTGTATTAGCGCAGAGTTTTATTTTCAGTACTCTGAATTTTTCCGAGCCAGCCGGATTCCAGAGGCTTAATTGTGCTAAATAAAACCTGCATTAATACAATTATAATCAAGTCCCGATACGCTAAAACTCTCGAACGGTGTTTTTATAAACGTTAAACCAAAGTGAAACGCGTTCTGATTGGTCGAAACGTCATAAATCCGTTCATGGTAATATGTCGCTTCACTTTCAATCTAATCAAAGTAAAATGAAAGTCTACTATAAATACTAGAATTGAGGTTCTGTTCATATTATAGTCCTAGCCTTACACTGCAAAGACGGAACCGGACTATCATCTGCTGCTGAGCGTACTCGGACAAACGTACTTTGTAATTATTGCGTCTAGTGTCGAGGCAATGAATAGTTTAAGCTTTAACCTATACAAAATACTAAGTGTGGTTTTCCGTTACGAAGGAAAGTACTCACTACAAAGCACTAAGATACTATAATTGACCTATAATAATAAATATATATATAAAAAATAACTCCCCCAGACCGATTTCGGTGACGGTGGCCGGTTTCATTGAAACCAGGCCAGTTACGCAGGAATAATTTTATAGTGCCCAAGCGTGTGCATAGTACACAAGAGCACTCTCTCTTTTTTTTACTCTCGTAATCCAGTGGGACGGATAAACCGACACGACTGGCGAGAGATCAGGCGCAGGTCCGATTTTTTACATGCCCATCCGACGCATGGATCATCTATCTTTCTTGTCAGACAATCAGGTGATCAGCCTGCATTGTCCTAACTAAACTTGGAAACAACATTTTTTGTTGTTTCAATGTGGAAATCGAACCCAAACTCTAACCACTAGACCGCGGAGGCTGCTGTCCTTTATGTCGATGCCTATCAGTAAAACTAGCCAAATTTTGTTGATTTGACTATCGTGTAGATTATGTTGGATGACGTATAATATGACTTAAGGTGCTCCCTCAACTAGAGCATCCGCGAGTAGTAATTTTCGAATATGTAATGTTACATCATTACATATTCGAGAATTACTCAGTATAGGAGGATAACCGAACAATACAATGCGCACCTTGTAATGTACAATGTGTAATAATATCTTGATACAACTTGTAACATGAATGGATCTCGGCGCTCAAAGTGGAATATATAATGTTACATTAGGTGAGTGAACCTTTATCTAAACAAGTGCTATTGAATAGATAAACTACCGACAAATACCTCAGAAACCGGGTATAAGACACTCAAATTAGCAGAAAATATTTGCTTTACCAACGTGTTCTATTTACCCTTACTATGTACTTATTATCTTTTTGTACTCGAGGCTTTAGTTCTGCTGGCCAGTTTTTCTAATTATTCTGTCTGGAGCACGCTTAGTTCAAGTATTTTGAAGTGTTTAAGCGAAGTTCCGAGTTCATTCGGTAAGTTTCGGACCTTTAACGTTTGCATCGTAAAGACGCCGTTTTACGGCACCAGTAGAGCGGGGAACTAATACTAAGCTCTATACGGGCATACGGTACAACACCAATTAAACGAATTTAAATAAATAGCGCCTTTAAGGCTTTTTAGAATTCAGAAGTAAAATTTTTTGTTCGTTTTAAGATTAACATACACATATTATTATCAGAGTTTAAGCGCGATATGGCGATACCTTTAATATTAGGCACAAATCAAAGATTTCAAAACTAAATGGAGAAGATGCATTTATTTTAAATCAGCAAAATTCTTATATTTTCCGAAAAGCAACATAAATACGGACCAAAAATTGCAAAAAGTACAGTAATTCGTGCTAAATTAAAAACAGGATTATAAAAAACGACGATTTTTTTTTTGCTTTAATCGCAAAACAAAAATTACTGTAGGTACAAATCCTTAAGTTATTTGTGAAATATTTGTAGGTTATTACAATGATATAACTAAACGCAGTTTTTAAGTTAATAGAATCAATGTTGTATTAATCTTCATACATTTTATGACACTGTGACGTCACTCCTGCTACATTTTTTGTATACCTAGTACCTACGTTTTTAATGCTCTCCAACGATCTCACTTGTGATGACTGTATTTCGTCAACGGTTGATCGTAGATATTCCACTGCAAAGACAATATTTACTGGCTTATTATGTACTTTTTGAAAAGCCAATAAAAATATATGCGTCTTCTCTATTATATTATAATTACGTTTATGCCTCATGTACCTAGATACTTACAATGCGACCATTGCGGTGCCGCCGACCGCCGCGCCGCCTATACATTTTGCACATGGACTGCAAAAATACTTACACTACGGCCGGTCAAGATATTGACGGGTCTGAACATAGGCTCTGCGAACTTTAGCGCATGTACAACTCGTGAAGAAAATTGTTATTATATTATTTTTATATACCTATGTACTAATAAAATTTCCCTAATTCAGTTGACCAATTAGTACAAATAAAATAAATACGAAAACACTTAGAAACAGCTGTTATTGCGCAACCTTCTGCGCGAAGTTCAGACTCGCCAAGATACATCGGCCGTATTGTAAATAAAGACAAAATTAAAATTAAGATATAAAGGTTCTAATATTAAAGAAAAAGAATATACTAATACATACATACATATAATCACGCCTTTTTCCCGTAAAGGGGTAGGCAGAGACCACTTTTTGCCACTTGCTACGATCCTTACATACTCGTTTCGCTTCGTTCACTTTCATTCTTACCATCCATTCCTCCTCTTACATTCAACGTAGCGAAGCGGCTCTCCATGGTCCGCTTTTCACCTCCGCGAGAAACGAGACGTGATGGGTGGTGAACCACATCGCCGCCATTTTGGATAATTCAATTATTTTTCTGATTATCCATTGCGTTTCCACGGATTGGTGGAGAGGGTAGGAATAGGGAAAAGGAAGGATAGGTGGTGTGGAAAGGAAGATTGGTAAGTTAGAGTGGGAAATAGGAAATGTAGGATATTACCGCCCAGGAGGGCAAGGGATAGGACAGTAATAGCTAGGGAAGCCGGGGTCGCATACCCGTATACTATACCACAACTACCGGACAGGTAAGTTGGGATGAGTATAAATACCTACATTATTCACATTTTCTTCATATCTTAATTACACAGCTATTTTTATCAAGTTTCTAATTAAAATTAGGTTCATTTCGCTAGTCGTAAGTCGTTTAGCTTTGACCAAGATTGAGCCTTGACTGGCTTCGATTTGAATTTCGAAATTCGAACACTGTGATGTTTTTTTGCCGATATTAATTTAGGTCAATTATTATTATAATGATAAAATAAGCCAATCTATTTCGGATTAATACGTAATTTTTATTGCTAATGTTTTTTAATTTAATTTCTTGTTGCTAAGTACCTAGCCCGCTATTTTGTTTATTTAAAATAAACTTCCAAGAGGTCATGAAAGAAGACTGGAAGCTACGGCGTTATTGTTTTTAGCTTTAAAAGACCAATCTAGCCGCGTCCGACTGACCTCGATACTTACTTAAAACTATTGCGAAATGGAGGTTTTCATTAATGTTTGGAAGTTCCTGATAACATCGAGGAATAACTTTAACCATTTTTTACGTTGATGAGTAATGCTATATTTGTATAAACTAAAAAAAACAAAATATGAGCATTTTAATAATAAAATGAATGAAGCAGACATAAAAATAATTATTTAGCAATATCATAAAAAGAAAACAAAATACTCCTACTTTTAATTAATTAAAGTTGGAAACTAACCATTTGCTTGTAAAATACTCATTAGGGTACATAAGAAATTAAATTCAAACCGGTTACTTTTAAGAAAAAAAATTCAAATACCTAATATCGCAGCATAAAATTGCCAGCACAGAATAAGCAGTATCGAGTCTCGACATTCGAATTTCGAATTATTGATGGGCGATAGCGGGTGTAAAATTTTAGAGGCGACTGCGTGGCTCGCCGATACTGCACTTCCTGCCGTTCGCGTCCGCTCCAGTAGCAGAGATTACAAGCTCCAATATATACACAATATATTTCTAGACTAAAATAATATTTAAACTACCTATTCCTAAAAATAGTGCATTTTTAGAGTTCCGTAGCCAAATGGAAAAAAACGGAACCCTTTAATGGATTCGTCATGTCTGTCTGTCCGTCCGTATATCATAGCCACTTTTTCCGAAACTATAAGAGCTATACTGTTGAAACTTGGTAAGTAGATGTATTCTGTGAACCGCTTTAAGATTCTCACACAAAAATAGAAAAAAAGCAATATATTTTGGGGGTTCCCCATACCTACTTAGAACTGAAACTAAAAAATATTTATTTTTTTCATCAAGCCCATACGTGTGGGGTATCTGTGGAATATGGATAGGTCTTCAAAAATGATATTGAGGTTTCTAATATATATTTTTTTCTAAGCTGTAGTTTGCGCGAGAGACACTTCCAAAGTGATAAAATGTATGAAGAATTAAATTGATTTTCGAAGATTCTTCGAAAATCAATTTAATTTCTCGGTTTAAACTATGCCTCGTCCTGTGATTACATAGTGCTACGCACACACATGAAACTACGCCTTATCTTCAAGGCAAACTGTTGCGGTGTGTGGTTTTTTAAGTAGGTATGTAGTGCGTAGTCACTAGCCATACGTGTGAGGTACACTAAGTAGTGCGATTCAAATGAGAATAGGATCAAGTCGAGCGCCATATTGTTTCGAATTGATACTGTTATGATAGTTAAATTTATGTTTAGATAATTGATTACTATTTAACGTTTTTATTTAAATTTGATGCAAGACTATTAATATTCATAATATGCACATAAGTTTTTCTGAAAATCGCACTTTTCAAGTGATATTTGACAGTAAAAGGTCATTGACGTTCCTATTCTCATTTGAAACGCGTTATACACACATAAGTATCTAGTATTTACATAAAAACTGGCCTCAGTTTTTGTTTGAAAAAGCTATGTGTTTACTTTTTTATTTGGTATGAGCCACAGCATTGACTGTACTCACTTATTATTTTGCAGTTTGTATTTTGATAAGTAGCTGGTGCTGTATTTCAATGATTTCTAAACTTATAGAACCGGGTTCTTATAGAACTGAATCAGTAGGGGAGATCAGCTCAAAGCGGCCACAGGAGGTAAAGTGGCCACGCTTAATACTTCAGTTATTTGTAAAGACAGAGCGATGTTGCTGCTCTGACGCATAGTGAACATCCCGCCCCGCCCCGCTCAGTGATGCGGTAGCGGTTGGGGAAGGCGCGCACTTGTAGCGACAAAAATATTGGAATTGTACGTTTTATTAAAAAAATGCAAGGTAAATTTTTCCTGTTTTAATAATTTTTTTGTAAATTTCAATGCTTCTATTGTCCCGGTGTCGTTGCTTATCTATTTAGCTTTATCTATGTTGTTTTTATTCTGGAGTATGATAAAAAATGCGAAAGAAGATTATGTTTAAAACAGAACGGTTGCCAAAAGGCAAAGTGGACCGGGCAAAGCGGCCTATTGACTACGATGGCGCGAGCTATTAAAGATGTTCAAGAAAATCGGGGTTCAGTCAAATTTGTAGCCAACAAATATGGTCGCACTACTTTAAGGAGACATTTAAAAACAGGATGTTCAACCAAGAAACTTGGTAGATTTACTACTGTATTTATTTATTTACTTAATTTGTTTAAAAATAATATTATATAATATTTTTTAAATACCTTTTTTACTACATTTTTAGCATTCATTTTATCAAAAAATACATTTATATATAAGAAAAAAAATACCATTTCGTGTGAACATTTGGGCTGGCCACGTTGCCCTTACCCCTACGGCCTCGGGCAAAGCGGTTTTTTGACAGGTTGTCGTAATTTGTGTATCATGAGCTAATTTTAAGATTTGGGTCAATATGAATTATACATAACAGAAATATAATAAATGCACTATCTGGTAGTACAATTTTTATTTTTAAATATATAATATTTCGTCTTTTTTTTAAATTGACAGTTAAGGTGGCCGCTTTGAGCTGACCTCCCCTATTCAAGGGCGGATCCAGGGGGGGGGTCATGGGGGTCATGACCCCCCCCTGAGCTGGTTCGGACTTAGGTGGATCACTAATTTCATTGAACATAATGATTTTATTTATATAGTTTGTCACCATACAGATTTTATGTAACTACCTTCAATATTTAATTAATTTAATATAATATAATAACTTTGTATGATGGCAAACGTTTGGGAACGAACGCATCGAAAATTAAAAATTTAAATCGTGGAAGTAAGATCTTCAATGGTTGAAGATCGCCTAACCGGACTGGCATTTCTCTTCGTTATTAAAAACGTACCCATTGACTTTTGCGGAGTTTTGCGTCATATAGTGCGATTCAAATGAGAATAGGATCGAGTCGGCGCCATATTGTTTCGAATTTAGACTGTTATGATAGTTAAATTTATGTTTAGATAATTGATTAGGTGCTATTTAACATTTTTATTATAATTCGATGCAAGACTATTAATATTAAAATTTATATGCACATAAGTTTTTCTGAAAATCACACTTTTCAAGTGATATATGACAAAAATGTAATTGACGTTCCTATTCTCATTTGAAATGCGTTATACCCCTCGATATACCTCTAGCTGTTATGACAAATCATTCACCACGGTAATTATGGAATATAAATAGGCTGCCTCATTCCGTGCGTGATAGTGCTTCTCTGGATGTCTTCAAGAGAAGATGGCAATATGTAAGTACGTGTATGTACAAGTTATTAAGTTGTTTTTCAAGTGTACAATAAATAATAAATATTTTTAAGTACAGTACTTACGTACAGCCATAAAATACCTACATTTTACTTGTACCTATTGTTATCAAAATTAAATTATAAGTTCTTGACTTGACCACGACTATGTGACCCACGGGCGTAGCTATATGTAGGTATTTGTGTTAAATGCGTTCAAACTGAGAAAGCGAGCGAATGTTTTTACGCTTTAACCTGTTAAAATCTTAGCCCTGAAAGAATATTGTACTTTAGAAAAAAACAATCAAATCACTAGCTTAAAACGGGGATCGCGACCCAAT
This sequence comes from Glaucopsyche alexis, assembly GCA_905404095.1. Lineage (NCBI taxonomy): Eukaryota > Metazoa > Arthropoda > Insecta > Lepidoptera > Lycaenidae > Glaucopsyche > Glaucopsyche alexis. The sequence goes on along the minus strand of FR990044.1, from coordinate 1,875,398 downwards.
ATTTTGGGCACGTCAATTATCCTAAAATTTTGTAATGATATACTACGAAAAAAGTGTAAATTGGTATTATATGACAAACCTAACATAATAAGTTATTTGTCATATAATTTACAACATCATAAATTACACTAATTTTACTCTAATTTAAATTACAAAATGATACTATTTTCAGTCCTTTAGGGTGTAAAATTATAGCAGATTTATCCTATTAAATAAGAAAAAAAATTTGCTTGCTCGCTTCGCTTGCTCGCTTCGCTCGCTCGCGTTTAACATAAAGAACATATTATATTATTATGTAGCGATGTTCTGTTTTAGCCGGTTGATTTTATGATATTTTTCCGAAGTTCACCGTTTTCCAGTGTTTAAGTCTAACGATTGAATAGATTTTAACCTATAGAATAGGAAAAAAAATATGCTCGCTCGCTTCGCTCACTCGTGTTTGGCTTATACAACGTGTAGGAATAAAGGAGTGATAATATTTAAGGGTGTGTTTGTGTTCCTTATAGAGAGTTCACTATGAAAGTATCAGCGCTGAATGAGCAATTTTTTTTTTTCACTTTTGTATGGGGAAACTCGCGACTTTCCCATACAAATCGCAAAAAAAAATTTGCTCTTTCAGCGCTGCTACTTTCACAGTGAATTCTTTATAAGGAACACAAACACACCCTTAAATATTATCACTCCTTTATTCCTACACGTTGTAAAGACATATTACTATAAAATTTAGTACCGACGTTCAGTTTTAGGCTTTTGATATTTGTATTTTTTAAATTACAGAGTTTTTCAGGGTAACAGTCTTTGAGGGTTTAAAATTTGAGCAAATTTAACCTATTAAATAGGAAAAAAATTTTGCTCGCTCGCGTTTAACATAAAGAACATATTATATTAGTAAGTAGATGTTCCGTTTTAGCCGGTTCATTTTATGATATTTTCCGAAGTTCACCGTTATTCAGTGTTTAAGGGGAAACCCTGAAATACTGTGTTTTAAAGCATAAACAGGTAAAAACGAAAATAATGGGCGCCCATTATTCTAATGTATGATCCTATTTCAACAGTATTTTAGGGGTTAAAGTTTGAACAGATTTAACCTATTAAATAGGAAAAAAATTTGCTCGCTCGCTTCGCTCGCTCGCGGTTAACATAAAGGCCATTACATTATTTATTACCGATGTTCTGTTTAAGCCAAGATTTTATGGTATTTTACCGATGTTTATATTTTAGTTTAACGTTTGAACAGAGTGGAATGTTTCAACTTGTAAAATAGGAAAATTTGCTCGCTCGCTTCGCTCGCTCTTTTTTGGTTTAAAGAACGTATTATAAAATTTTGTACTGACGTTTAGTTTTAGACTATAGATATTTGTATTTTTTCGAAAAACACAGTCTTTCAGGGTTTAAAGTTTAAACAGGTAACGAAAAAAAATTTCTAATGTGCCCAGGGCCTCTAATAGGTTAAAGACGGTCCTGATTATTTGTATGAATGAATGTACTTGTAGTCGTTTTATTTTCATGACCCCCCCCCCCCCCCCCCGAAACTAAAACCTGACTACGCCCATGATGTGACCCCCTCCTGGCGCCAAAGCTGGATCCGCCCTTGCCCCTATTCAGTAGGTCGAAAACTCGAAACTAAATTAAACTCGCAGGTTATTATGTAAATAGTGCGAAGGTAAATTAATAAATCTCACAAACAAAGCAATAGGCGTTCTTTCGAGTGGAAGCCTTCATTGGTCCAAAGCCTTTATTCAAATTTATCCGGTTGAAGCCTTTATTATTCGGTTCGGGAATAAATTTCACTCTCACTAATGCATTACTCAATTCCCTGTAACCTCAACCTATTCTGGATTATACGGAAAGATGGAGGACCTGGAGGGCTAGACAAGATGCATTAAATAATATCGACGGCGAACTTCGTGAATAAAAAATGTATGGGATTGACATAAGCGTGCGTTAAATGACATATTCAGTCGTATCGTTAAAAAAATTGGTAGCCAAGCAGCCACTTTGAACGAATACGCTAACGATGCACTCATTTAACGAATTGCTCTAACGTGTTTCTCCATACAACGCCTAGACAAGCGGCCGTAAGTGACATTTAGTAGATCGTGATCTTTATCTTTATCGACCTAACGATAAAGATACCCAGGGGGCTACCTTTATCGCCTCAACGAACAATATGGCGGATTTTTATTGATCAGCTGTTATTTGTAAATAATAATGATTTGCCTAAAGTTGCCTAAAGGGTCTATACAACACCTTCTGCTAGTAGTCTATATTGCATAAAGTCAAAAGAATTCAATCTAAAGTATTCAATAAATCACAATTATAGTCAATACCTAATATGTAATTCATTGTATTCAAGTATAATTCAACACTTTGTTAAAATATAAATTTATTAATTTGTAGCTTACTTGCAGTTTGTAATCTTTACACGCTACTATATCAGCTGAAAGCAATCTTTAGGTGTATAGTAGGTACCTAAATTATAGTAGGTAACAAATGGAGTTCATAATTAAGCAAGTTTCTCTGAAACTTCCTTAGAAATAAAGATTTGTATTTAGTAGTTAAAATTTATAAGTTTTTCAATGTAATGATATTTTATTGTCATCGATGCTCAACACCTTCGCCTTATAAATGGGTTAGAAGGACACAAACACCTCATAAAAGTTTTGAAATATTTGCTATTATACTTTGATTAATTATTACAAATTTAATATTATATATCTATGCTATTATACACCTATTATAAACAGTCAAGTAGTGTTAACCAATTAAATACTTAATATTTAATCTCTATAGTATATTTGTGACTAAATAATTGAAATAGTCTTTACAATTTTACAGAACTATAACGTTAAACTACACTTGTAATTAAAGTACCTTGACTGTACAGGGTACTATTGCAATAAATAAGTAAACCGTTAGGTTTACTTATTTATTGCTTACCACATATTGTAGACAAAATATTACAATGCGGCCATAACACTTTGAATTTGTTATAAGCATTGTCTTGCTAGAATTATTCATTCATTCTAATTTAAGAGCTTTGCTCTTGTCAGTGATGCTTTCTCCATTCCTCTGCACTCCGGGCGTTCTCTTGACCTCCTGATACGACACAACCATCACATTCGCCTACACCTGTCCATAAAAGTTCTCGGCCTTCCACGTTTTCTACTACCATCCCTTCAATTATTCCTCTAATAAAGTTGTTGTGCCGTATCAAGTGTCCGTATTAGGATTGATTAAATAATAACAATACAAGAGTATCTACATTTTATTTTACTTTTTTAAGTAAGTTTTACATGGTTTTAGTAAGAAAATAAACTTAAAATGTAAAAATACTTTTATTTCTTGCAAAGGAATTACATAATGCATATATTTCTTTAAATAATCAGTTTTATCTCAAGTCATATAACCAATAATAACATTATACAATTTAAAAATCAACACAGCTAATAATAGTTATTATTTACACGCACTAGTTAAAGCCTGTCACAGAATGAATACAAATTAACTTAGGTTGGTAGCGGTTTTGATACATTAATTAAATTATGATTATTTATATCACTTCTCACTATCAGTGGTGAAGGCTGCTTCTCCTTCAAAGGGAAGCCGGAACCTGTATCATAGGTAGGGATTTCTATGAAGGTTTGCAAAAGGTATGTGACAAGGGAAGCCGATAGGAATGGAGTTATAGGAACCCTACTGCTCACTATAAACTGTATAAACAACATTATTGTATACCTACAATTCCTACAAATTATAAAGATTTAAAACGCATTTTACTTATGTATAAGGTAATGATAATATTTAAGTAGTCAAAAATCCTACTAATATTATAAATATAAAAGTATGTGAGTATGTTTCTTCTTCTCTCCACCAGTATGAAGCCTTGAAGCCAACTTTTATGTATAACGATACAGAATCGGCCAGCAGATCTCAAGTACATTATACGGACGCTCTAACGGTGAAGGAAAACATCGTGAGGAAACCCGCACATAGTTGGCCCCAGACGTATTGACTAGTCATTCCTCTGGACTAGGCTGGCTATGTTGTGAGAATGCCGTATGTGCTTGGGCAATCATACGATATTTAAAAACCAACTGTCCCAGGCACTACAGTATTTCACGAGTGGTTACTTCGCTCGGAGAATACTGTATAAATCATCCATCATCGGATGTAAAGACCTAAGTTAGGTAAATTGTTATTTTGATAACAAACAAAAATTATTGTACTTCATCTTCATCTTCTTCTGGCCAGTTTAAAGTGTTACCAGGACATGGATATAGTCCTAAGGATAGAAGACTCCGTATTTTGTAATTGCTAAAAAGAACTGTATTGCCTTGGTAATAGAGTGTATTTCACAATGCACGTATCATAGAGGCAAATCCGAGCCGAGCGAGATAGCCAGAAGGGAGGCCGTGTGTCTCGTTCTTGCATGTTGCCAACCAGAAAAATGTTGGTATTTTTAAAAAGTGACTTGAAAAATCTTAGATAAAACGAGTGTACTTTATTATTATTTTAACAAATGTTTATAACTATATCATATTCTAATTAAAAAAGTTAGAAATAGTCATTTAATACTAAATAAAAATGCAGTTTACATTAAAACCTTTTCCTTCTTTTTTATTAGATGGTATCATTTGCAAGGCAATAGATACGCCATTACAGTCGGACAAGGATCTTTTGGCACTTAGATGGGGGCGTGAGTGTCGCAAATAAGAACAATACTTATTACTAAAAGTGAAATTTTACAAGACGGCGATGTTATTACTGATTTTATCCACGTGCCAAAAGGTAAGTGTCGCAACTACAAAACAATATAATATAATACTAAAAGTGACATTTTACAAGACGGCGATGTTAGTTCTGATTTTGTCCACGTGCCAAAAGATCCTTGTCAGACTGTACACATATTTTATGCTGAACACCGGATAATATTAAAATTCATAATAGTACCGGTGCTGGATTTGCTGGACGCACCGTGAGTATGGCCTTTAGTGTAATCTCTTAAAATCTGTTTATAATGTGTGTCCTATGACCATTTGGCAAGAAATCTGTATAAAATCTGTATTATCAATGAAAACTAGAAGATAATTAATTAAATAATGTATTATATAATATAATAATTATTCAAAATAGAACTCTGGAGTCATACAATAGATAAACAGTTAACCAATAATTATTGTGTGTCTAATTTATAATCCTCTGAATTTTTCCCGGTGTTTCGGATTTCGGTGCATATTGAAGTTCCAGCCTTACAACCGTAATAATCGGCCTTGTTAAATAAGTACCTACTTTATTCTTATTGTAAATTTCTACACTTGAAATTTGATTCCATTTTATACAAAACACTCTAGGAACTTTCAATAAAACTTCTAGGTACCGTTTTACTGAATCGACTGACTTGCACTGACTATTTGTATTTTGAACTTTGACTAGACATTAGACTTGAAAATAATACGGTGTTGAAATCATATAGGTACCTACATTAAATCTAGTTGTCTGCCTTTTTAACTTGACACTGACAAATAGTTTTATGCCGTAACGCCATCAATAATTTAAAAAAAATATATGACATTTGACAACTTCACAACTGACGGCTAAATTCTTGAAATCATAAACAACTAACGTTTGAGCAATTCGTTGTTGCGATTCGAACAACAGTGTGCGTTTGGCTAGGCACAAAATGTCGTGATCTCAAAAGAGAAGTCGATACGACAGATCTTTCCAAATTTTAACGAAGGTAATTTGTCTAGGCGCCCTTGAACTCTATTGAACCCAAAATGTTTTTATAAGTTTGTCAATTTGGTGTTGTTTTTGTATTAGATTCAATTTATTTAAAGCAACCTTAGTTTTTGTGGTTCTTTGGAACTTGAAGTAAGTTTCTACTGGGAAATAAGTTCAACCGAAATTTATTCATACGTACCTATTATTAGATAAATTATATGTAAATAAATGTTACCTATCTACTAATTACTAGAATTTTGTATTAAAAATTATGTAGGCAAATTTTTCCTACTTACTTATGTACTAAAAAAATCGGGTTGAATTTTGAAACATTTTCCTAAGTAAAAAACTGATCTTACTGTACATATTAAAATATCGTGATCATAAACGTAGCGAATTTAACTATAATTTTATTGAAATCGCGCAGCGTTCTATGAATTGGAACCTATATTCACATTCTCTTTGACGCAGAAGTTATTCTTCACTAGACTTAGAGATTATACGCCCATGAATAGAAGTAATCTAACCAGAGTTGCAGTGGGAAATATGAGTATTGATGCTTTATAAAGAAAGCGGCGAATGAGGTCGCAATTCTCGCACAGGTATTGTGTGGGCGCTGAATGAGATGCCACATCGAGTGTGAACTGCACTATCAATACTTCTATTATGTTCTAACGTCATCATCAGTGTGGCGTGACAACTCAAAACTAAGTTTCTGTCGTTGTATATTTACAGGCTTTTTCCATCGATTTTAGTTATGTAGGTACCTACATAATTACATATTATAGTATCTACTGGTGTCTGGTGATGTTTATTGTGTCTAGGTATATCCTACCACTTTTTTATAAATAATAATTTCAAACGCTTAACTTGCTTCATATTACTACTACCTACTTGCTTCATATTCACAAGTAAATACATTTTAATTTTATTATTCGTGTTCCGTTCCACGCGGTCAGTGCATTTAAATATACCTACTTATTGTCCTACTAATATTATAAATATTAAAATTTGTGATGGATGGATGTTTGCTACTGTTTTACGCAAAAACTAATGAACGGATTTTAATAAAATTTGTAGCTATAGGTTTTCCCAAAAAAGTATTGTTAGAGGGATACTGTATTTATGCGGGCGGAGCCGCGGGCAACAGCTTTATGTAAATAAAATAAAATAATATGTCAGCACTGTGGTCAGCAACTTCTGCGAATTATATGTTATAAAACACCAACCTGATGAACAAAAAAAATGGATTGTAATACATTTCAGTACACGTACATAACCCAAGTCTGCAACGTTGTAAAAAATAAATAAAAATATAAAATATAAATTAAATAAAGATAAACGTAAAAGTTTTTTCTGTCTCTCCAAAACTCCTTTTAACATTCAGTAAAGCTTCTACCACTCTACTGAATCGACTAACTTGACTCGTTGACTGCACTGTTTCATTGAACTTTGACTAGACTTGGGACTTGACTAGAAATACGGTGCTAAACATTTAAACGAAAATTCTTTTTCCCGCCTTTTTAACTTGACACTGGCAAATGGTTAAAAGCCGACACCATCTAAACAAAATAAGAATGTCAATCGTGTCAATGTCAAAACTGTCAGAATTATTTGAGTAAAAACGTAAATTTTTACAAATTAAAATTTACATTTTACTTAGTAATTATTGAATAATTCGTTATTGTGTTTTATTATGATAGTGACTTTTTAAAACTTATTATAAATTGTTAAATCCTATTAGTTACCTACTTCGATTGTTTACTACATAATAAATTTGAGATTTGTGCAACCTGAGCTGTCAATAAAAATAAATAACATTTTGTGCATTTATTGTGATATTTTAGTACATAATTAACCTAAGATGGATTACGTTACAACGTTAAAGATTCTCGTAATCGGAGAAAGTGGGGTTGGAAAATCTAGGTAAGAAATTTAGTGTACAAAAGCAAACTCAAGGATGGTGTTTACCTACTATCATGGTGGTGGTGTATGCTGCTATCTACGCAATATGAGTCACGAACATTTGGTCAACCTTGGTCATTTTGTGTTACTTGAATTTCTTAAATAGTTATTTGAGACAAAGAAGTCATAATTGATTTTTCTCTAAGGTAATTGCTTTTCCAGACACACTAAGAATATGTGTATGTACGAGGAATCTATATAAATTGTACATTTCAACAATGGCATTGTTATTTATTTAAACCTTACAACATGTAATGTGGTCAAACATGACTAGCTTGAAGGGCATGCCCTTGTTACAGTTTAATGGATACAATAATTGATGATCACTATTGTTTCTGTATTGATCCTCTACAATGATTTACTATTGCACTGAATAAATTCTATTTTCCTACTTTTAAGATCTAAAGAGATTTCCTCCTACTATTATAAATCTGAAAATTTGTGAGGATGGATGGATATTTGTTACTCTTTCACATAAAAAATACTGAACGGATAATGATGAAATTTGGTATGGTAGTAGTTTGAGCTCTGGATTAACACATAGGCTACTTTATATCCTGAAATAGTACAGTGTTCTTGTGTGATACGGTATGCAGAGCCATGGGAAAAATCTAGGTGGAATATCTAATAAGAACTCTGCACCATATACCTAAGTGTCTTTTTTACATACAAATATTTTGACTATTTTAGCATCATCCTAGCATTTACAACAGGCGACTACAATTCCTCTTTTCCTGCCACAATTGGAGTTGACTACAAGTGTAAGGTGATGGATGTCAACGGCCTGAAGGTGAAACTCGGCATCTGGGACACAGCTGGACAGGAGAGATACAGGACACTCACAAATAGTTTTTACAGGTATATTATTAATATTAGCTTGTTTTAAAATGCTCATTAAAACAACTTTTATGATAAAACACAATTGGAATGCTATATACATTGCCAATTGTGTTTTATTTAATCTTTCTCTCATTAGTAATTTTTTGTTTTAACTTTGAAGTAAATGCACAAATTTCGTAAAAGCTTGCTAATAGTCTTTAAAACAAAATTAGAATCAATTAATTTCAATAAGTATTTCAGGATGGGACGGAATTAGAGTTACCATATCTCAGGATTTGTCCTGAGATTTCAGGATTTTTCGACTCTTCTCAGAATGCCAGCCGGATTTAGCAAATCTAGTGATAGCTCAGGATTTTCAATAAAACACAGGTTACATTTTAAAGATCTCACTTATTAAACTACTAAAAATAATTTTCTTTTAGTAACAATTGCAGTTAAAATCAATACTTATTTATCAAAGTGAAACAAACTAAAAATAATCTTCTTTTGGTAACAATAGGGTTGTGTCCTAAAGTCGAATATCACATTCATACCAATTAAATTTTAAAATTGTTGAATAGCGATACATAAATATAAAAGAAAAAGTTATTTAGGTTGACGCGATAGAGAATTATAAGCAAATAAAAAGTATTGCCCATCTCTTTCTCGCAAAACGATTTGTGACGTCACGCCTCGCCACCGCCATACATTGCATCAAGACAATTGTATGGCGGTGGCGAGGCGTGACGTCACAGGCCGATATGTCGCTCTCTTTCTTATGTAAATTTAAATTGTTTGTATCTTCGTTAATTTTTAAGATTTATAAAATTGGGTTTTAAATTGTTTACTATCATGTTGTCTAGCATTGAATAGACGAAAAATATTTTTTTTGTCAACTAGCCTATTGCAGTTAAAATCAAATAACCTAACCAAGAGCATGTCAGGACATGTCTAAGGAGGGTTCCGTAACTATAAACGCGTAATATGCTTTTTTTTAATTACTCCAAAAGTTACTGTCCGATTTGGTTCAAAATAATTTTCCTAAAGAGTTTTTAGCATGATCTATCAGCATGGAAATTTGCAAGTTTCTATCTCCTATAGTTTAAAAATGCTAGGGGGGGGGCCAACTTACGAACTACTTTGGAGGCCGATTACTCGAAAATGGTCAACTTTATAAAAAAGTAACGTATGAAACCTTGCCTTTATTTTAAAAGACCTATTCTACGATACCCCACACGATGGGGTAGAGTGAAAAAATATTTTTCATCCCCACTTCACATGTATGGAGAGCCACCCCTAAAATATAAAATTATTATTTTTTTATGATCCCGAAACCGTGATCTATACACAATCTATAACTGCACCAAATTTCATCAATTTATATTCATAATTACAGGAGCTAGAGGCGCGGACAGACAGACAGACAGACAGACAGACAGACAGACAGACAGACGGACAGAGCGAAACTATAAGCTTTTTAGGGTTCCGTAATACTTAAGGAACCCTAAAAAGTCGCGTAAAACGCGTGCGCAAGATAATAATACGTTTTTGAGAGAAAATTCTTAAGCTGTAGAAAATCTCAGGACTTTTCTATGGAAATCAGGCCTTTTCTCCGGACTTTTGATTTTTTCATCTGGTAACCCTAGACGGAATAGAAGTGCACACTTGGTTCATATCAATGAAGACTTATAATATTACTCTTCATTGATCTGAACTCTTTGTGTCTTATCTACATAATATTTTGATATAATATTATGCTCATGAAAGGAGTACAGGATTTCAATAAAGTTCTTTTTGTAGAGACGCACACGGAGCAATATTGGTGTATGATGTATCGGAGCCAAAAACACTGCACAAACTGAATGAATGGGTGGAGGAGTTACAGGTGTATTCCACGAAGAAGAATATTGTATGTCTCGTGGTGGGAAATAAAATTGACAAGGTGAGATTCAAAATTATTGAGAATTTTGATCATGGTCACTAATCACTATAAATTAAGTTATTTTTAACTATGGTACTTCTTGAGAACTAGTTATTGGTTAGATTAGAGAATAATTTTCTTCTTTTAAGATTACCCTTTTTATTTTGTTTGTTGGCTGTATGGTACGCTAGTCTCTGCTAGACTTTTTTTTCAACCTTTTTTGTTCATCAATAGGAACGAGCTGTAAGCAGAGAAGCAGGTCAAGCCTTTGCACAAAAACACAGAATGTTGTTCATAGAAAGCAGCGCCAAAACACAGGAGGGAATAAACTTGGCATTCGAAGAACTAGTTCAAAAGGTTAGTAGCATCATCATTGTAATATTATTATTGTTACTGGTATGTAAAGAAAAAAGTGTTGTGTCCGTGTCATAAATATTGCTGTACCTTAACTGAACACATTGGTGTAACAAACCTATGTAATATAGATGTTGCCCGCGCGTTCGTGCGCGCAAAAATTAATTTCGCAGAAACCGTACATTTTTCCGCGATAAAAAGCAGCCTATGTCCTTCCCCGTGATCTACTCTACATTTGTGCCAAATTTCTTCAAAATCGGTCCAATAGTTTCGGAACCTATTCAATGCAAACAAATAAACAAACCTTTCCTCTTGATTAAATTTTTGTAGTAAGTATAGATTATATTTGAAAATTAAGTGCATATCTGTATCAATTTTAACTTTTTAGATTATCGAAACACCCGGGCTATGGGAGTCCAAACCTTCATCTTCTAACATTCGAGTGTCGAATGAGGAGGCCGACCGAAACGCGGACTCCTCTTGCTACGGCTACACCTGCACTATTTAGCGAACGTTCAGAACCTCCGCGATTTTGTAGTGCTATAATGTATGAGACACCCTATCCACGAAAACTAATAAAATTTCTAAATTGTCACAATAAAAAGTTTGTAATATATAAGTTTTAGCAATATAAATGTGATTTTTATTTAAGTTGTTTTTCTGTTTACAAAACTTTTAACAAGACAAAGAATGCTACTCCGGGAAGAGTAGCGTTCATTGTCTTGTTAAACATTTCAGTGTTTGAAATGTTTATCAATTTTATCCATATTATGTTATATACGTACCTTTTGTTATTATAAAATTATAAGGCAAATTTCAGCACAATTTTTAATCTTACTTGATACTAGCAAAATCTAGTACTCTTATATAAACATGGATTGCAATTCCAATGTCTCGCTAAATGGAATTTTATCGAGAGACGGCTGTTAAGCTTAATTTGGCATCGAAATAATTGTGGAAGGGAAGGTTTAAATAGTTAGAAATATTGGAAAAGGTGTAAGTTGTAGGAGTAGAGGTAGGTGTAAATAGGCTATTCTATATTTTTTTCAAATATATTTCAAAATGTTCGTAACGATCCGATTAACAACTAGTATTTTTATTTCCTGGAAATAATATCGCTTTATGCAAAGAAAAAATGATTTAAATTTAAACGAAAATTTTTTGCGCCAAAACGACAGCCACCATTATCGTGAGTTCGTGACGTCATAAGAACAGAAACAAATAAATTTTTCATAGGTCATGTGTAGTGCATGAACTTCAGATTTAACTTTCGCTGTTCTTTATTCGATTTTATTATGTTCTTATGACGTCACTTACTAGAAAAATATGGCGGCTGGCGTTTTCGGTCACGTGACATACAGTTAGTAAAACTGCAGTTTTATTTTCGAAATTATAAATAAATCGCATATTTATATTACAAAATAGTCTTGTATTCGCATTTCTTACGATAGAAACTATATAAATAACAAATTTATATCGTTTGATTTTGATAGATGAAACTAGCCTATTGTAGTTATTTATTCCAGTTCATAGTTAAGGGACAGTCCATTAATCACGTGATGTTTTTAACAACTTTTTAGACCCCTCCCCTCCCCCTGGTGATACGTGGTGACTTGGTGAGGTTTTATACTACCCCCCCTCCCCCACCTAAGATCACGTGTATTTTTTTTTACATAGTAAGCAGGTCATGTTTGAAGAAAAACTTTAACTTAAAAAACAATTTAATCGAATAATTTAAGCAATTAAAAACTATACGAGTCATTTGTCTTGTAAGTATTTAAACATCACTACGAATCTATAACCGATAATAATTTCGGTATGCATTGACTAGATTCGAAAATTAATACACGTGATATCTCCTTATACCCTCTCCTCCCCATGGTGATACTTGGTGATTTTTTTTCGGACCCCCCCTCCCCCTTTAGGCATCACGTGATTAATGGACGACCCCTAAGACAGACCGTGTTTCAGGACAGCTAGTTAGAATATAAATTTAGTTAATTTTTTGTACACTTTGTAGCTTGTTGTAGAAATTATACCTTTATATCCCAAAGTTGGTAGCTAATTTTAATATTTAGAGGTATTTCTAATGAAAAATTTATTAGTGAAGCATTGTATGGCGTCTCAATTTGTAAAACTTTAGAGAATGCGGTTAAAACCTGCATCCTCTTACGTGCCGCTGAAGTTTTCTGCCATATAACCATGTTGCTTGATAACAAGTACCTACATATACTTTGTATAGCAAATGAAAATATTAATAAAATGTCGTGAATCACAAAAGTAATTTTAACAGATTTAAGCGAAACTAACTATAGAGACATTCGTGTTAAGAAAAATGTTGATACCATTAGCAGACATAAGCGTTTATGGCGACTAACATGGCGGTTGTAGGAAACAAATTATTGGAAACAATTTATATAATAATTGCTTTTGTAAATACAACATGGAAGCGTTTATCTTTGTGTAATAAATGTTATCTGTACTTTGTCGTTTAATTTATTTCATTAATTTAGGTAGGTACTCTGTATCGACTTGATTATAATAATAGTAATGAGTTTTAATATTTTTAACACATATCAATCAATCAATCAATCAATCAATAATTTATTTGCGTTAAAAGTGGTACAATAGATATTCACATTATATAAGATACATTTCTTAGACTAGCACTTTTAGCTACAAAATAGCATGCAAATACTGTTAAATTGAAGTCTAATTTAAAGTTACATCATTTACTGTTAATTGTTTAAATATAATTACCTAATACAATAATATTGAACATTTTATCATTACTAATAACTATAACTTCATTATTACGTCAATGACAATAATTATGTCTAATAAATATAATTAATAACATAGGGATTTAATGTCAACTTAAAACTAAAAACAGAATTCATGTCAAATTATTTTCTTTAATCTAGTCCATCTAAATTAATCGATTAAATTATTATTATCATTATTCTCGTTTCTTTACAAATAATTCTAGGTTTCTAGCAATTCATTTATAGGATAAAACGTTTTACATTTGAGCCACTTAATAATTTCCTTCTTAAATTTAATATAAGGTAACTCTTTTATCAGTAGGTATAGACTATTTACGTGAGAGATCAATGCTTTGGCACGAATGAAATGGGTCGACCGGATAAATACCGCAGTGTCACAAGAAACCGGCGTGAAATAACGCCCGCCTCAGTACCGGAGGCCCGACAGGGTTGTAGATTTTATGGACCAGATACCCAAGTGCGCCACACCGCCCACACACCTGATTGTCTGACAAGAATGAAAATCCATGCGTCGAATGGGCATGTAAAAAGTCGGACCTGCACCGGATCTTTCGCCAGTCGTGTGGGTCATCTGTACGAGAGCGTAACCCAGTGGGACGGAGTAGGTACCCTCGCACATATAGGTATATATTACGCACACACTTAGGCACTATAAAATAACTCCTGCGTAGCTGGGGGTCTAAAAAGACCACTTAAGATGTTTCATATTATGTTTCTTATATTTTTTTCCATAGAAAAATCGTGAAATCGTAAAATAGCTACACGATTCATCTAATTTCATCATGTTACAAAACATCAATTTTAACAGTTTTTAATAGAAGTGCTTAAAATGACGCACATGAGTTAAAAAATTTATTATGTGACATAATATGAAACATCAAGAAAACATCTAAAGTGGCCATATTAGACCCCCTATCGGGGTTAAACGAAACCGGCCACCGTCATCGATATCGGTGTGGGGAGCAATTATATAATATACGAGTAAGGAGCATCTATTTACTTTGACTAATGTTAGATACCTATAGCTGTCTATAGACAAAAATATGTTTTTCTATTGATAGCAAGCCATCATAGCATAATGTCTGCATTAATTCAAATAATTTATCACTTGGCCATCTCAAGGAGGCTGCCCTGGACGGCTTCAGGCCTAATGAGAGTCCATCACTCAGGCCCGGATAAACGTTGACAAAAGGGCCCTAATATTGTGATTTATGTACAATCGTGGACACCCGCGCTGAACCTTACAACCATAGTAATAAGATCTAAATTTGGTAGGTAGGTTACAACATTTGTCGGCGACTGTACAAGTGTGGTTAAGCCCTAATGTGGAACATCAAAGTGACTTCCTTTGTCCACAAAAACAATACTGACGAATACGGAATACAGATTTCTTGGACCTTTGTAAGAACAGTTATTTTCGCTATAATAACTTACTCGTTTATATGTTTCTATAGCCACTTATCCTTACACGGTATTATTACCTATAATGGCAAATCAAGACTAAAAACCTTGAATTAGGTACCTACCTACATATTATCTAGATTCTAGAACATTGAATATACATTCCTTTCTAAAAACAGAAATCGACCTACCTAATATTAGATTTTTACTTACACAAGTAATAATATCTCCCCACACCGATATCGGTGACGGTGGCTGGTTTCATTGTAACCAGGCCAGTTACGCAGGAGTAATTATAGGTATAGTGCCCAAGTGTGTACGCAGTACACAAGAGCACTCTCTCTTCCTTTACTCAGCCAATCCAGTGGGACGGATAACCGACACGACTGACGAGAGATCAGGCGCCGCGCAGGTTCGACTTTTTACATGCCATCCGACGCATGGATCATCTTTCTTGTCAAATAATCAGGTGATCAGGTTGCATTGTCCTAACCAAACTTGACTTTTTGTTGTTCCAATGCGGAAATCAAACCCTCCGAGTCGAGAGTCAATGCTCTACCACTAGACCACGGAGGCTTACTTACACAAGTACCTACCTACAAAATGGCGGACCATAAAACCCTGGATTAACTACATCTAGATTACAAAATCATTTACCTATTACCTAGGCTTTAACGACGAAATCAATCAAACAATACCAGGCTCGCATGAGTTTAAAATGATTTATCAATGGATAAAATAAAATGTATGATCGGTGCGGCGCGGGGAGTGAGGGAAGGCAGATGGGAGGGAGGGGGGCTGATGGATGGCGGCGCCTAACATCGATCATTGTATCGTACGTTTTATTTGTCAATTTATCCGCCTATTTTACGTATGGATTAATGGAAATGATAACTTCGAGGAAGATGTAGGTACGTAAACAATGTGTCCACTTATAAGATAGGTACTAGGTACTAGGTAGGTATAAGGTATGCGCGATGGGCTGAAAATTTCTGGATTAACCAACTATACCTATTATTATCTAAGGCTGGGACTGTATTATGCTTCGGAATCCGGAACGCCGGTGAAAATTCAGAGCACTGAAAATAAAGCTCTGAGCTATTAGATTAGTTGGTAAACAATAGAGTTAAAAATAGAAGTTTCGAGTGTCAAGTGGTCATAATGACATTGAAAATTAACTCGACACTCACGTGCTTGATTTTCAACTCTATTGTAGTAATGCAGAGTTCTATTTTTAATGCTCAGAATTTTCTACGGCCTTCCGGATTCCGGATTATAGAATTCCAGCCTACTATCGTTTCTAGTACCTAGATCAGTACATACGTAATTACCTATTATATTATTGAAAACAAAACTTTTTTTCGAAAATAAAAAAAAATATAACTTCCTGCTTCATGCTCATACAAAACGTTAATATAAAACAATAATAGAAAAATATTACGTCGAAATCGGAACAAGATTATGCTTCGATGATGGAAAAAGAAATTTTTAATTTAACTAAGTACACTTGACATTTTCAATTCAAGTTCCAATCAACTCGACAGAAACAAATAAATTAACTTAATATCAATTTAAAAAATTAAGAACTTATCAGCACACACGAGGTACCTATATACCCACCACATACATCATACCACACGAGGTATCAATAATCCTAACACGTTCCCTGTCCCAAACAAAAATGCAAAATTTTCAAAATACTGTTTTTATGTTGTCAGAAGAACATAAAAAAAATAAAAAAAAACTGGAAGTAGGTACTGCTACCATGGAACACATATGGCTCAGGAGCGTAGAGTCATTTTTGTTGCTGCACGTTCATGATCCATATGTGGTGCAGGGAAGTTTTTATATTTTTAGGGATTTTTATAAATGTTTATTGCTTATTTACACTTTATTTGTACAAATTATATATTATGCTTACAACTTATACTTTATTCCAGTAGGACAATCAAAACGTTATTTTCCTTATTTTCATTGACGTTCTGTTTCAAATTGCTAAAAACTAAAATATTGTCGAAAATTTCAATAATTTCGTTATTTCGCTACAGAAACACCATTTTGTGGTAAAAAATATCGTAGCGTTTTAGGCAAAAAAGCACCGATGGAACAACGCAATTTTGTAAAAAAATAAAGATATTTTTTCAAAATACTTTTATTAATAATAATAATAATATCTATGGACGCTTCACACCACGTCAATCTGATCCCGTGGTAAGTTCTCGAAGAACTTGTGTTACGGGTACCAGACAACGGAAATATATTTAATACTTTCATACTATACACATATTTAAGATTTTTATTATATTATACACATATTTAATACACATCCATGACCCAGGAACACAGAATAACTTTTTGTTCCTTCGGCGGGAT
This sequence comes from Glaucopsyche alexis, assembly GCA_905404095.1. Taxonomy (NCBI): domain Eukaryota; kingdom Metazoa; phylum Arthropoda; class Insecta; order Lepidoptera; family Lycaenidae; genus Glaucopsyche; species Glaucopsyche alexis. The sequence goes on along the minus strand of FR990044.1, from coordinate 1,858,055 downwards.
TTGAACCCGCGACCCCCGGCTTGAGCACCAACACGCTCAACCAACTGAGCCACAGAGGTCGTCAAGTATCAGTTTAATCAATTACATTCTGCTGTTTCAGGTTAATTATCTTCTTAATGCCGAAGATAAAAAAGCATTATAGTCAAAGGTAGTAATAATTTTTAGTTATCATGTAAGCTTTTACCGTACCACAAAAAAAAATTTAGGCCTTTTCATCCCTTATTACATGATTTATACAGTATTCTCCGACCAATGTATTACCACTCATTCATACTAAGTCCCACCTGTTGTGAAACTCTACGGAGGTCTTCTAGCATAGTGTTAAGGTCTTCCAGAGTTTCTGCCATAACCACGATGTCATCGGCAAATCGAAGGTGAGTGATGTAGTCACCATTTATATTGATCCCAAGTCCTTGCCAGTCCAGGAGTTTGAACGCATCCTCCAATGCAGCGGAAAACAGTTTCGGAGAGATGACGTCTCCCTGTCTGACGCCGCGCTGCAATGGAATCGCCTTTGTGCTATGCTCCTGTACTCGCACGGACATGGTGGCTTTACTATATAAACACTTCAACACTTCGATGTACCGGTAGTCGATCCGGCATCTCTGAAGAGACTGTAACACCGCCCAGGTCTCAATCGAATCAAAGGCTTTCTCATAGTCCACAAACGCCAAGCATAATGGCAGATTATACTCCTCGGTTTTCTGTATAACCTGCCGTAGCGTATGTATGTGGTCTATGGTATTAAAGCCTCTTCGGAAACCGGCTTGTTCGGGAGGCTGGAAGTCATCAAGCTTCCGTTCGAGACGATTCGTTATGACTCTTGAAAACAGCTTATAGACATGGCTCAGCAGCGTAATGGGTCTGTAATTCTTCAGCAAAGTCTTATCTCCTTTTTCGAAGAACAAGACTGCCACGCCCCTGCTCCATGCCTCTGGCGTTTTGCCCTCGAACAAGGCGGAATTAAAAAGTCTCTGGAGCATTTTGAGTGTTGGTGTTCCACCAGACCTCAGCAGCTCCGAGGTGATTCCATCCTCGCCCGCGCCCTGTTGTTTTTAAGCTGTTTAAGAGCCATACTAATCTCGTACAGGCTGATGTCCGGGATATCTTCCGTGTGATGTCGGGTTAGTCTAGCTCTAGGATCTTCAGCCAGATTAACGACAGGCTTGGCAACTGAGGTGTAAAGTTGCTCATAGAAACTCTCGACCTCTGCGAGCACCTCGGGCCCGGCCGACACAACTTTCCCATCCTCTGTCTTCAGCTTCGTCAACCGGCTCTGCCCAACAGACGTGTCTCTTGCAAACACTTTTGAGCCCTTGTTTCGCTGTATCATGTCCTCAATACTTCTAGTATTAAAGAGACGAATATCGTGCCGCAAAGACTTTGATATCTGTCTGTTAAGCTGCCTATAAGACTTAGCATCGTCAGAGGTTTGAAGAGTAAGGGTGCGTCGCCTAGCCATTAGTGTAAACGTGTGGTCGGAGATTTTCTGTGGCTTACCTCTACGGCGGGTTTCACAGTACTTTGACCCAACCGCATGGATAGTCTCTGTGAACCTGTCATTGATTTCGTCCACTGACGCGTAGTTTTCCAGGCTAGCAAAGCGGTTTTGTAGCTCGAGTTGAAAGCTTTCGGGGTTTCTAATTCCGGTTTGAGACGGTCGGAGCGTAGACTTTACTAAGCGAGCTCTTTCGAGTTCGATATTTAGGTTTAATGTACCTCGCACCATTCGGTGATCGCTGCCGGTTTTCACTTGGTGTATCACGGAGACATCCTTAAATATCTGTCTCTGGGTGCTCATGATAAAGTCTATCTCATTTTTTGTCCCTCCGTCAGGGCTCATCCAGGTCCATTTCCTATGAGGTGGCTTCTGGAAGAAGGAATTCATCATAAATAGTTCTTCCTTTTCCAGAAAATCGGCCAACCTTTGGCCCCTGGGATTCCTCTGACCAAAACCAAACTTTCCCACTTTCAGCTCGTTTTCACCTCGCTTTCCCAACTTTGCGTTGAAGTCTCCCATAACAACATTGAAGTGAGTTTTCGAGTTATGTATGGCTTTAGATATGTCCTCATACATAACCTCTACTTCTTCATCTGGGTGAGACGAGGTAGGTGCGTAAACTTGTATGACCTTCAACGAATATCTTTGAGATATTCTGAGTATAAGGTACGCAACCCTACTCGACACACTTTCGATGGCCACGATGTTGTTAACAAGAGACTTGTGGACGAAAAACCCGATTCCACCTTGGGACTGTTGGTCGCCTTCCCGGTAGAAGAACAAGTTACCGGATGCCAGAGTCATCGTGTTTTCTCTCTTTCTTCGGACTTCCGATAAACCAACTATATCCCAGCGTAACTTGCTCAATTCTTCTTCCAGCTCTATTATCTTCTCGTCTTTCCTCAATGTGCGTGCGTTGTATGTTACCAGGGCCAGAGGTCGTCGTCGGGAGTGGTAATAATAATAATAATAATAATAATAAAACATTTATTCAATACAATTTGGGCATTAAACCACGATAAGTACATAACATTTAAAATATGTATCCAGTAAACGGGAACACAGTTTTACGGGTAATTAACACACTACTAATTACTACATATTATACCTACAAACAAAAACAAGCAATTGTAACTACAAAAAATGAGATTACTGAGGATACAATGTTGCGAAGGAATAATCGGTAGGTGGTGTAATGCTCAAATTATTGAAATGGAGTCCACTCAGGTAAATGACTGTGGTATCACAGTCCCTGATATTCAGTGGATCCATACTGTCAGGCGTGAGGCAGACTACTCAAGGCACCAGCGCTAACACGTTGTTAAAAAATAAAAATAATATCATAAGTGTTATAAATATAAAATAATGTATAAATAAATAGTACACTGTATAATAAATATGTGATAAATATTATATTCAACTCTTATAATCATAACGTGGTGCGGTCGTGACGTTGTGCGTTGCCGAATGCAGCTCCTTTAAGCGCTTAATGCTTATCGCTAAAACCTACGGTTCAGTAGGCAATGAATACAGCCTAGTAACTACAGCAAGACGGGAGGCTGTGGGGCCTGCAGGGGGGGTCGGCAAGGGGCAATGTGCAGCTAATACGCGCCAGCGCCGCATCGCACTTCGTACGCAATCTCCGCGCTGCGCATTAAGTTAATATGTTACTTAAACGACTAGCACCACATAATACGTAAAATTTTAAAACAATTTGGGTTAATAAACAAAACAGGAATACGGTATACATAATACAACTGTTATTTAATAATAAGTGAGATTAGGTCAAAAACACTTGCCTAACTTTCAAGACGGGACAGGGGTATTTTAAAGCGGTTAAACATCCCTGGCAAACATATGAGACACCCAGGAACCACCATGCTTCGGCTCGGAAAAACAAAAGCGTAGGTACATTATAATTTATTATTTTTTTAGTAATGGAAGTAATTATTATGGTTTAAATTGAGAAATGTTTATAAGAAACTTATACTTAATTTTATATAGAAAAGTAAATACATATAATAAAAATATATCAATTTGCAAGCTGATCTCGCAATAAGAAGTCCTTAAGTTTGATCTTGAAATTATTTATTGTTTTCAGAGCACGAAGAGAAGGTGGCAAAAGGTTATTCCAGATTTTGCTTGCCAGGTATCTGAAACTACCTCTGAATGCAGACGAGTGATGGAGTGGAGTGACCAGTAGATAAGCCGAACCTCTGGTGGTAACGGTCAGCTGATTATTCCCGGCCCACTGTAGTTTGTTGTAAAGGTAGGAGGGGGTTTTAAAATTCACTACACCAAACAGTAAGGTAGCGAAATGTAGTTGCCGGCGACCGTCCATCTTAAGCCATCTCATGTTATTTATATAGGGCGTCACGTGGGCACGTGGGGGTACGGAGCAACAGTATCTTGCGCATGCGTTTTGTACTTTCTGTATTAGGTGTTTCGAACGTGCGAGCAAACAGGGACCGATGACCGCGTCCGCATAATTTAAATTTGAGAGGACGAGTGATTCACAAAGCGTGGCCCGTAAACTTTCCGAAATGAAGTTTCTAATCTTGTACAAGAGCTTTAAACGATAGAAGCATCGACTAACGGTGTTAACTACGTGCTTCTCGAACCGAAGCCCTTCGTCCATCAGTACACCCAGATTGCGAGTTTCCATAACCCTTTCAATGTTTACGCCTTTAATATGGACTACAGGCAGGTTTGCATCGATTTTTTGTACTTGAAATTTGGTACCCAAGATCATGGCTTTCGTCTTATTAGGGTTCAATACTAAGGCATTATTCTCAGACCACTCACTGATACGTGCTAAGTCCTCGTTAAGTTTACTTACAGCCTCTACGACGTTACACGGCTTAAAATTAATGTAAATCTGAATGTCATCAGCGTAAATATGAAATTTGCAGTGCCTTATGTGCTGAGATATATCCGCGCAGTATATGGAGAAAATTAAAGGCCCAATAACCGAGCCCTGAGGCACACCTCTATATACACTACAGGGTTGCGAACGTCGCGGCGTCCCGTTGTTATTATTTACTTCGACTACCTGCAACCGGTCATTCAGATAGGCGGAAAACCAAGCGATGACTTCTGCACTAAAACCGTAATATTTTAGCTTACATAGAAGCAGAGATATATTAATTGTTTCAAATGCACGCGAAAAATCTAGCAAAACCAGAACCGTAACCTCTCCCGCATCTTGCGCTGAGAGGATGTTATCCACGACATCCATCAAGGCAGTGGTCGTGCTATGACGTTTGCGAAAACCTGACTGTACCGAGGGTAATATGTTGTTCTCTTCCACATACTTGCTGGTTTGACTACATACCACTTTCTCGAGAACCTTAGACAAGCATGGTAAAATGCTGATTGGTCTCAGGTCTTTAAAATCAGATACGTTGTCTTTTTTTGGAATTGGTTTTACAACTGCCAGACGCCACAATTCCGGGAAGGTACTAGTTTTTAGAGAAAAGTTAATTATCTGAGTCATAGCACTCAGGCAACTGGGCAAGCGACTCGACATTAATAACATATCTAGATTTATATTATCGGCCCCAATTGCTTGAGACTTAAGAGATTTAAAAATTGTACTGACATCCGCATCGCTAACAGGAGTAAATCTAAAAGTGGACAAACATAATGTGTTGGAATTGAAGTAGGCCAAAATTGAGGAAGATACAACATTAGAACCCGGAACGTCCAAAAAATGTTTATTTAAGCTATTGGGATCGATAAGGTTACTAGGTAGAATAAAGTCCGACTTACGATTGTGCCCATTCAAGTTGTTCTTCAAATGATTCCACATAGCTTTCGGGTTCTTGATGTTAGAATTTACATATGTGCTAAAATAGGACGCCTTCTCCCTGAGTATAGCCCGCGAAACTTCACACTTTAAGTCTTTGTAATAATGGCAATGCGAATCATTTTTTGTTTTACGTGCACGCTTATGTGCCTCATCTCGACGTTTCATCAGTTGCTTTATATTGAAAGTGATCCATGGGTATTGGCGGTCTTTTACGTAGAGTGTTTTTGTAGGGGCAAGCAGATCAAAAACATACAAAATACTGCTGTTAAAAACGTGCACCATATTATCAATGTCATCGAGCTTATGAATATAGTGCCAGTCGATTGTATTCATTAAATATTCAAACTCATCATGTGTAATCTCTTTTAAGGCTCGATAGGTTATGTTCTTAGCAACAGTTTTATTTTTTGGTAAGTCTATCTCAAAAGACACGAACGCGTGGCTACTGAGGTCGGGTATATGTTCTACCCAAACTCGATGTAGGTCTGCATTAGTGCAGACTAGGTCGAGTAGGGTTTCAGTATTCGTGGTGAAATGGGTAGCCTCAGCAGTACACTGGCGCAAGCGGCGAATCGCCAGGAAATCCTCTAAGATTTTATAGTGAGATGTGCTACTGTTAAAATAATTTATATTAAAGTCACCGACTAGATACAGGTAGTCATACCCTGATAACGTGCTGATTGTATCAGTGAGTGCGTCTGTGAACAGCTTAACCGATAGCCAGGGGGGCCGGTACGCGGTACCTATAAAAACAACCTTGCCGTTCGATTTAAAAGACAACCACATCTGCTCGACGCTGTGAGTTGTATTAAGATGTCTTATTAATTGTGCGTTAAACCCTTTCGTAATATAAAAACCTACACCGCCGCCGCGCGAGCGCACGCTCTCGTGTCTAGGTATGTGTAGAAGGCGATAACCCGGCACCCTCGGCGCGCGGCCGTCCTCGCCCGGTCGTAGCCAGGTTTCATTAATAGCAACTAGGTCACATTTGAGTCTGTTTAGGGCCACTAAGAACTCGTCGTGTCTTGAGCCTAAAGAACCGGGGTTCAGGAAACCAATTTTTATTTTATTACGGTCATTCATTTTTGAGTTTAATAAAATTAAATATCATGTAAAGACATATACGAATCATATCAGATGAGAAAATGCAAGAATTAAAAAACAAATTTAAATAATTATTAAAAATTAATGTTGTGTAGCATAAAATTGTATTATCATATATCATTATTATATTATGAATTTTAGTACGAATAAGGCATACATAAGTGTGATATAATAAAATTATATAATGCTTAAAATACATCCGTGGTATTTTGTAAATAGATAGGTATAACACAGTAGATAAACATGAATAAATATGATAATTTATTAAACTAGTAAAGTGCAAAACGTGTGCCTTGAGTATTGATTTTACGTACCAACAGTTTCCCATGTCATTGATTAAAAAAACATGACGACTTTGCAATACACCACCATACCATTCCCTAACTCGATGCACCTCGATCATGTAACATAACAAGACTATAACATAGATTTTACTATTAAACATTAGAATTAACAATATTCTATAACATGAAAAAATTAAGACGTAGTTTTTATTATAAAAAGTAAGGAAAGATAAAACATAAATAGTAAACAGATACATGGACAAACAATACGTGTTAAAATGCGATAATTTCTCTATAATCAAACGGTGCCGGTACCAAAAAATCGTTCTAAGTCACGATCCGTTTTAATTCGGTGAGCCGTTGAACCCGGGTCACGACGGACAAAGATGAGGCCTCCGCGAGTCCAGACGTACCGCCAGTTGTGTCGCCGACCCTCCTCGCGCGCCTTATAGAACAGAGCGCGGTTGAATTTTGTGAGGTGCTCGTTCAGGTGGATGCGGTGAGCCGGACCATCTAGTATGCCCGTAGTGTCCAACCCACGCCGTACGCGGGCCGCTCTAAGGATGTCGTCCCGCACCGATCTACGAGCTAGACGGACAACAATAGGCCTAGGCCTCTGTTGGTCTCCCCCCGCGGTACGTTTAGCCCCTTTACGCGACCCACTGACAATCTCCCGCTCGTCGATGTCAATCCCCAGCTTCTTAGCCACCAGACCGACGACATGCACCACGTTCTCCCCCGAGCTCTCTGGCATACCGGTAATTTGTATGTCGTTCAACAGATTATCTTGAACCCGGTCATTCAAGTCGCACTGAAGTCGCTCGATGAGGCTAGTGACCGCCGGATCGTGCGTACGATCGCACGCGTGTGTGTCCAGCCGTTCCTCTATCGCGGTGACCCGTAACTCGACTGCGTCCATACGTCTATTAATTTCGCTTATAGTAGCGTTCAACTTGGATACCGCCTGCCCAAAGGATTCCATTTCACGTCGTACAGTAGTGATAACATTCCTGAGGAGACTCATTTCCTCTGCTAATGGGTTCGGTGATGAACTGCCAGTGGGCGCGTCGACATACGATTCGTTAGGTGACGTATCGGAAGCGGACTTAACAGAGGATGGTGCAGTGGCTGTAGTACATGCAGGGCATGTCCATGTTTTAGACGCATTCCTGGCATTGTACCCTTTGGCACAGAAGGGGTGGAATAGGCCGGAACATTTGGTGCATTTCGCGCTGTCTGCGAAACTGGCAAACTTTGCACATGCACTGCACTTGAAATTTGGCATGACGAGTGAGTGATTTTATTTTTAATTTTAATATGGGAAATGAAAAAGATAGAATTCAAGTCACAGAAATTACACGAGATTTAAGATTTTTTAACACACAGAGGGTACACACTAAACAGCTGATCGTTACTCGCCAGACGATACTTTCTTACACAGTTTTTAACTCAATTAAATCACTTTTCGGAAATATTTTTATATTTAATATAGTCACTGTCACATATAGTTCGTAAATATATGTATGAAATTAACAGATTTTTAGTTTTAATATTTTTAATATTACAAAAACTGGGAGCTATATGTAGTCTGTCAAACGCAATCTGACAATTAGTAGCCGGATCTCTGCCGGAGATTCTTAGCACCCCCTGCCCCGCCGTTTCCATAGCCGCTACCGTAGCCAAGACTAGCGGGGCTGCCGGGGACTAGGGGCCTGGTCTCATATCTGGTCCTCATATAGGGGGAAAAATGCCATACTCACCGCGCTTGGCAAACGTGTTGGCGAGCGCAATATTATGTAAAAATGATAAAGTTCGCGGAAACGCTGCTGCCCATTTCCGGTATGTATTTCCCTTAGTCGCCTCTTACGACACCCACGGGAAGAGATGGTATATGGGGAGGTGCAATTCTTACTCCGGCACCACACGGATTATGTTTAATGCCCATGTTGTACCCACCCAAGTGACCGTTGGAAATTCTACGCTCGAAGTTGTTGACGACTATATATACCTGGTGCACAAAGTCCAATTAGGTAGGTCCAACTTCGAAAAAGAGGTCAACCGTCGAATCCAGCTCGGCTGGGCAGCGTTCGGGAAACTCAGAAACATCTTCTCGTCAAAAATTCCTCAGTGCCTGAAAACAAAAGTTTTCGAGCAGTGTGTGTTACCGGTGATGACATATGGAGCCGAAACGTGGTCATTCACAACGGGACTTACTCAAAAGCTTCGTGTCGCTCAAAGAGCTATGGAGAGGGCTATGCTTGGAGTCTCTCTACGTGATAGAATCAGAAATGAGGAAATCCGTAGCAGAACTAAAGTTACCGACATAGCCCAGCGCATTAGCAAGTTAAAGTGGCAATGGGCTGGACATATATCCCGTAGAACCGATGCCCGCTGGGGCCGAAAGGTTCTTGAGTGGAGACCACGAACTGGACGCCGAAGCGTAGGACGGCCTTCCACCAGGTGGACAGATGACCTGAGAAAAGTCGCAGGAAGTCGGTGGATACAGGCCGCGAGCAACCGGTCGCACTGGAAATCTATGGGGGAGGCCTATGTCCTGCAGTGGACGGCACCAGGCTGAAACGGATGTGTATAGTATTAAATATATTTCCGTTGTCTGGTTCCTGTGATACAAGTTCTTCGGATACTTCGTACCGGACCAGATTGACGTAGGGTGAAAGCGTCCATAGATATAATTATATTATTATTAAGTCTATTTTGACTGTTCATAATATTTGCTACATTAGCATTAGCTTGTATATCATTTTTTTCATGTACACCTAAATGCTTTCCTATTCTACGGCCACAGCGCAATTCCGCGACAAGGAACGGACCTGATGCAACAATAAAAACTTGCTGAGTAGTGAGTTTTAATTAATGGAGCCAAGAAGCCTGTTTCGTTATTTTTAAATTCCATTTTAATTTTCCGTTGCATTTTTACGTCAAAGCCAAGACTTGGCATGCGTTTTGTTGGAGAAAGACTAATTAATTTCTTATGTAAATTGTGAATTGTTGATATTATACGCCAGATGCTGTGTTCCAGCAAGTTAAGTCCAGTAAGTGACAATTTTTACCAAGAGAGAACCATCTTCGGCGGGAATAAGACTGATCTAACTTTTTATAATATATCTCGCTAATATTAATCATGTTTTATATTCGAAAATTAAAAATAATAACTCCCCCCACCGATCTCGGTGACGGTGGCCGGTTTCATTGAAACCAGGCCAGTTACGCAAAAGTAATTTTATAGTGCCCAAGTGTGTGCTCAGTACACAAGAGCACTCTCTAGTCCTTTTACTCTCGTAATCCAGTGGGACGGATAACCGACACGACTGACGAGAGATGAGGCGCAGGTCCGACTTTTTACATGCCCATCCGACGCATAGATCATCTTTCTTGTCAGACAATCAAGTGATCAGCCTGCATTATCCTAAACAAACTTGGAAACAACATTTTTTGTTGTTCCAATGTGGGAATCGAACCCACGACCTACGAGTCGAGAGCCAATGCTCTAACCACTAGACCACGGAGGCTGTCATATTTTGCCGTATTTTGATTTAGTCCTCCTTTGTGAGGACTCCTTCAGCGAAATTCGTAACATCTGACAGCTTTTTGACATGACAAGGACCGTCGGGCTACCGAGCGCTGCCTGGTGACAGAAAAATTATCAAACATTCTTATTGACCGTTTTTGATACCACTTACGCCACCAGATGACGCTTTGTGTGAGTTGGGTCTGTACCCTAACGGCAGAAAAAAATATATCTAACACCCTCATTGACCAAGAAGCGATGCGACGGGAGATGTACATGTCGCTTGCTGTAGAAAACTATTTCAAACAAAAAAAAAACGGCCAAGTGCGAGTCGGACCGATGGTTCCGTACAAACCTGTAGTGATTTTGTTACAGCTTAAAGGTATTATAGACCTAAGTATTTGATATAAATTCTAGTTTGATACCTCCACGCGTTCCTGAGAAAAAGGGTCTTGACAGACATTCGGACGGACATCAAAGTGATCCTATAAGGGTTTCGTTTTTTCTTTTCGAGGTACGGAACCCTAAAAATATATCGAAGTGAAATACTTTTGTTGACAGTTACGCGAAGTCTAATTCGCATCGTTTGTTCGTCGTCGAAAAATTCTAGAATGCCACGTTATGTCAGAATGTGCATATATTTTTTTCTATCACGCCGTTTAAACACATTATACAAATACAATATGGACATTAAATGTTAATTGAAGCCAAAACATTGCATAACGACGTGCTAATGATACACAATAACGTTTTTAACTGGCTGATAACAACTAACTGCCAGTTAAATAACACTAATGCAATACAATCATTATGCGTAATACTATGATCTGTTTTTGATATGTTCAGCTACATATGTACAAAAGGGTGGTAATTTTTCTATAATCAACTAGAAAACAAAGCAAACGGATCGCCTGATAGTAAGGCGCCGCCCATGGACACTCGCAACACCAGAGGAGTTGTAAGTTACACTTGTAACTCTATTGGTGTTGCGTACTTGCGTTCATGGACCTTTAAATTCCAAACCTCCTTTGGGCCTTCGGTACTCGGTGAAACTCAACGCAAGCGTTATTTAACGCCGGTTTATTGAGAGACCGTGGTATTTATCCCGTCGAGCCCATTCGTGCCAAAACATGGATCTCCTACAACATATGGCGTATAACTCCATTCCAGTGATTAATTGTAGAATATTAATAATTTTAAAAGTAAATAAACCACTTTAACAAAATTCGTTAGAAGTATTTAAATGAACATTACTTATTAGCCCTTCAGCTAGAAGAGAATAAAAACTGAAATGGATTTAATCTCTAGTTTATAGCTTGACCTTAACAACATAAAAGCTACTTTTTAACCCGAAAAAATGTAGGGTTCCCGTAGGTAAAACAGATTTGTGTAACCTATGAAGGCAGACAAAACCTAGTCATTGAATAAAACTACTTTTGAAGCTAAACGTTGCAATGACCCAAGTGCGAATGCATTTAAAGAGACAATTAAATTTTAATCTAAAGGCTTAAACGATTTGAACGGGAATAATTATTTAAATCGTCTGTAATTGCTTTTAGTTAACGTTGTACGTTTACTTTCTCTTTAACCGTTATCAGTTAGATTTAACTGTGACGGTTAAATCGAGATAACCTTTGTTTGGGCTGTGGATCTGCTGTTTGATTATACGCCATTACTGTGAGAGCTTGATGTACCTAAAGATAGGCCCATTTTCAGATAGGCTTGTGCTAGGCCAATCCAGATATATGTCCAGATTGTGCCTATATCCAGATATTCTGATAGACCATGTGGTCCCAATACCTAAATGATTTATGATTGTGAAATTGGAGATAACAGAAAAATATTTATAAATCTAAGCTATATATGCTGAAACTGAATATTTCCTAAGAGTTACCACATAATTCAATAAACCAAAACACATACGTGCACGCACTCACACCATACACATACGCACACACACACACACACCCACACACCCACACACACACATACACACATATACACACACAGACAGTTTAAAAGAGTGATTTATTTATTATATGTATAAACAAAAAATGTATATTCATATTGTAATATTATAAAAAAACAAAAACTGTATTATATTAATTTATTAAATGTTGGATTATAGATTTGTTTAATTTTTATGAAAGCTACTCATGGACTCCACGAGACAGGCCTGACCTAGTGTGGAGTCCTCTAGTAATAAGTAAATTTTGTGATGTCATTTCATGAAATAAATATTTATTTATTTATTATTTATTTATTAAGCTCCTTTGGTGTGTGTAGGCACATCGCTTGCCATTAGGCGATCAATATGCTTGTTCTATAAATTTTGTCAGAAACAATGATCCCTAGTCAAATTATTAATTATAATGATTAGCCTTTTGAAGACGCGCAAATGCTAAACCGATGGGTGCTACGTACTACGTAGAGTGACGTAGCGCTACGACCGTCGTAGTGGTTCTACGTTCATCTCGTAGTACATCTACGATTTCGTAGAACTTTATTTATTTATTTATTAAAGGCTCTTCATCATATTATTATTATAATGACTATCGTCCTTAATTTAACAGCGGTAACAATTAATTTAATTTTAATTCCCTTAGATTAATATTATTATTATTAATAATGGAACCTTTAAAAGATCTTATAGATAATGTTAGTTATTTTAATAACAATAAGACGTAATTTTATATTTCAAACGCCATTAAATAAAAGAATTATTATAAAAGTAAGTGTGAGGTCAAGAGGGAAGGTTGGGGTGGAAGTGTGATCGAAAGTGTTTTTTATCGGCACAATTTATAGTGGGCTCAATAGATTGGGTGTTAACCGCCAGAGGGAGAGATAAGTCGGCGAGGGATAAACTTTAGGATCCGATTTTTCTAATAGCCTACTAAAGTGTGTTCAATATTTTGCACCTACTTTACAATAATAATAGCTATGGACGCTATCACATCACGTCAATCTGGTCCCGTGCCAAAACAGCCTCCGTGGTCTAGTGGTCTAGCATTGGCTTTCGACTCGGAGGTCGTGGGTTCGATTCCCGCATTGGAACAAGAAATCAAATCAAATCAAATCATTTATTATTTGCAGGAAGCACTGTTACAATAATGGTACATGGTTCGAGTCTTTCTACCTATTAAGTAGGCATGCAAAATTTATATTATAGTTGTAGGTAACAAAAGTAGGTAATAATAATTATAATTTTAATGTAACATAATTTAAATTGAAATAAATTGGACGAAAATATATTTTATTACAAAAAATAAGATAAATAGTAATTGAATAAATAATTTTATTAAGAAATAATAATAATAAAAAAAATAATAATTAAGAAATTCAATTCAAACAGTTAAGTCAATTTAAATCAATGGTCAATATTATTACAATTTAATGTCATAAGTTTTCAATTATTTATTTTACTTATCACTAAATATTATTAATTAATTTATCATTTAAATAGTCCAATATATTATAATAACATTTTCTTATCAGAAGTATTTTTAAGTATAATTTTAAATTCATTGATTTTAATTCTTTTGGTAATTTATTATAAATTGCAGGAGCCATATGAAAAACACTTTTATGCATTAGCGTGGTATTGGTCATACGGTTACATAAGCGATATACGTCACGTTGTTGCCTGTTGCTCGTTACTGAGGCTAACTCAAATAAATTTGGATTTTGTTTGACAAAAGTTGCAATTTCGTAGATATACAGACACGTAAGAGTTAGGATTCTATATTTTATAAAAAATGGTTTACAGGTATCGGTTGTTGATAGCCCAAAAATAGCTCTAATACATCGTTTCTGTGCCTTAAAGATTATTTCGTTGTCTGTCGAGTTTCCCCAAAAAACTACTCCATACCTCAGTATTGAAACCACTAGACCATTATATGCAGTTACTGTTGTATTGGCATTTGCGATTTGAGACAGTTCATGAAGTGCATAAACTGATTTGTTTATTTTCTTGCATAGTTGTTCAATATAAGGTTTCCATGTTAACTTACTGTCTATTGTGAGTCCAAGAAATTTGGTAGTTTGCACTTCATAAATTGGCTCGGATTTGTAATTAATGTTAAGCTTTGGAGCATTTAAACGTTGACTAAAATGCATGAGCTTAGTTTTTTCTATATTAGCTTTTATATTGTTTGTATCTAACCATTTAATAATGTCACTCAGTGTTCTATTTATATCTTGCTCATATGTTTTAATGTCTTTACATTTAATTGCTACTGAAAAAATGTTGTTTCCAAGTTTGGTTAGGACAATGCAGGCTAATCACCTGATTGTCTGACAAGAAAGATGATCCATGCGTCGGATGGCATGTAAAAAGTCGGACCTGCGCCTGATCTCTCGTCAGTCGTGTCGGTTATCCGTCCCACTGGATTATGAGAGTAAAGGAAAAGAGAGAGTGCTCTTGTGTACTGCGCACACACTTGGGCACTATAAAATTACTACTGCGTAACTGGCCTGATTTCAAATCGGCCACCATCACCGAAATCGGTGTGGGGAGTTATTAATCTGGTCCCGTGGCAAGTTCTCGAAGTACTTGTGTTACGGGTACCAGACAACGGATATGTATTTGACGAATATTTGCTTTTATACTGTACACATTACATATTATTATATTTAAGACTAGCTGTTTCCCGGGGCTTCGCCCCGTTAATATACTATCGAGTATCTATATAGTAATACTGTACTTTTTCGGGATGAAAAGTACCCTATATTTTAATCCAGAGCCTAAACTACTACCATACCAAATTTCGTCAAAATCCGTTTAGTAGCTTTTGCGTGAAAGAGTAACAAACATCCATCTATCCATCCATCCTCACAAACTTTGCGGGCGGAACCACGGGATAAAGTTAGTATTTAATATACATCCAAGTACAGAAAACTTTTTATGCCTGAGGCTATAGGCCTGAGTCGAAAAAATATATTATTAAAAAGCTTTTGGGCATCACTTTCTGGCTTTGTGCGAAGATAAGTATGAGGACTTAAAAACTGTCAATATACTTGTTATTCCTTTAGCGTTATGGGTCTGGCTATAAAGTTATATAAGATTGTTCAAAATCGGATATCCGTTAATGATTCTAACCTGCATTATATAAGATTAGAATTTACCCGCCTCTCCGCCCGCGTATATACAGTATTCCATGGGAACACTGTACTTTATCGGAATAATATACGTATAATATATTCCCATGGATATACGCGAGCGGAGAGGCGGGCAAATTCTAATCTTATATAATGCAGGTTAGAATCATTAACGGATATCCGATTTTGAACAATCTTACGCTACGGCCTAGCGTAGACATCTTAATACAGAGCTTAAACTACTACCATACTAAATTTAATCAGAACCCATTCAGTAGATTTTGCGTGAAAGAGTTACAAACGTCCATATAAAAATTTGCCATAAATTGTATTGCATTATATATAACCCAATAAATAAAAGTAATTTTATAGCAGCAGATAGCTGCTGCTATAGTTCATAGGAACTACACTTACGTGAGAAGAGCAGGACAAGGCAGAAAAAGACGCACTTCGAGTAGGGATGATCATTTCATTCGGCTTCGTTTACGTAGTAGCCCCCGTTTGACGGCCGTCCAAGCCCGACATGAGTTAAAAGCAGTGCGGGGTGTAACCGTAAGTGAGCGTACGGTACGAAAAAGGTTGAAGAAGCTGGTTTGGGTTCATTTGTGTCCGCCAAAGCTCCAAGGCTCAAGGCAAGGTAAATCATCGTAGAAATAGGTTAACTTTTGCTCAGGAACATCGACTTTGGAACGCGGACCAATGGAGTAAGGTATTGTTTTGTGATGAGTGCAGAATTCTCTTAAATGAAATTGACGGCAGGCAAAAAATATACAGACGCAAAGGAGAACGATACATTCAGACAAATTTTGAAACTACAGTTGCAAACGGTGGTGGATCAATAATGGTTTGGGCGGGCATTTGTTTGGGAGCTCGCACAGACTTGGTAGTGATTGACAGAGGGAGTCTGACTGCAGACCGCTATATCAGAGATGTTTTAGAAGAAAATGTCTACCATTTACCCCATATATCGGTGACGATTTTGTTTTTATGCAGGATAATGCTCGGCCGCATACCGCTCGGGTAACTCAAGCTTATCCTAATGATATGAATATCACTGTTATGGAGTGGCCGGCGAGATCACTGGATATGAACCCAATAGAGCACATTTGGGAAGTCCTAAAGTCCAGTTTGCGCCGCATTAGTGTCGCTGCACTGACGCTCGCTTCGAAAGGCTAATATTTACTCTACTCTTTAGTCCATATTATGATTCCGTATGTTGCCTGCGACTTCGTGCGTGCAAAACAAAATCCTGCAGGAATCGCACATTTTAGCGCAATAAAAGGTGGCATATGTCCTTTTCGGTGGTCTTCTAAATAGGTATTTAGAAGACAGCCAAGTTTCATTACAATCGATCCATTGAAAATGAAAATGAAATTTTTTATTTCCAAATAAAACTTAATAAGCTACTTTCGGAGTCTATCCAATGCAAAGAAACAATCTTTGTATTATATCAGTGTATAAAAATAACGACTCAAACGAAACAGATTTAAAACAAACAATAAATGCAATATTTCATTGAAGTCAACTGATCGGGGCCAGGTTTTATCGGGGCCAGGTTATATCGGGGCCAGGTTATATAGAGGCCAGGTTATATCAGGGCTAATTATTATGGGCGACGATGATCAATCAACGGCTACGAATGACAGGTCATTTCATGTACTCATTGCGGTTGGTGAGTTTTACTAAAATATTGTAATGACTACTATTTTAAATGCAAGTTACTGAAAATCGATGGATGTTTGTTACCCATTCAGGCAAAAACTACTGAACAGATTTTGATAAAATTTAGTATGGTAGCAATCTAGGATCTGTGTTAAAACATAAGTTACTTTTTATGCCATAAAATTACAGTGTTCCCGTGGGATAGTTTATCTACGCGGGCGGAGCCAAAGCGGGAAAAAGTAAGTATTATAAAAAAGATTTATTTGAAAAAGTTTTTTTTTATTAAAAGGCTTAATTTCTTAAGGGAATATCAGGGACTGTGGTATTCCTCAGTCATTTACCTGAGTGGACTCCTTTTCATTGGTTTGAGCATTACACCACCTACCTATCCTTTAGCAACTCTGTAATTAATCTTTACCTAATATTTACCTAATGTACTTTGTGTAGTGTAATGTCCAAACTTTCTTTGAATGAATGTCTTATTATTATTAATTTTGAATTCTAAGAATACGAAGCAAGTAGTCGATACAAACTAGTTCGACTGATAGAATTATATTATATTCCCTTCCCGAGCCTTATTTATTTTGTTTTGGTATGTTATAGTTATTATAATATCTAATAATATCTATAGACGCTTCACACCACGTCAATCTGATCCCGTGGTAAGTTCTCGAAGAAAAGATTAGTAGTGTTACGGGTACCAGACAACTGAAATATATTTAATACTATTATACTATACACATATTTAATACACATCCATGACCCGGGAACACAGAAAAACTTTTTGTTCCTTCGGCGGGATTTGAACCCGCGACCCCCGGCTTGAGCACCAACACGCTCAACCAATTGAGCCACAGAGGTCGTCTTAATTATAATGTTTGTTAAAATTGTTAAAATTACAAATTTAATTGAATTTGGTATAAAATTGTTAAAACATTATAATTTCACTAAAAATTTTTCATCGCGAACGTAAATATTAAAACTTCATAATTTAATTTATAATTGAAAAGCTTATCTAAAGCATCATATTATATTAAAATATATTATGTTAAAACGCTATATAAACGGTAAGTGCCCTCGACGATCCATCAACGACATAAAATACGTTTGAATAATTTGTGATCAACTCAGACGGGATAATGCGGTCGTAAAGTCGATAAATATTGTACGTTTAATATACTTTCCTCCTTACTAATAAAAATATTTAAATAGTGGATAAGCAATACAATGTTTTGTCCTTGTCTGATAAGTCATACGTGGGAAAAGTAGCTTGACAGACTAGGACAATACCGTTATCCGTTGTGTAAATATTTTTATTAATAAGGGGATTTATCTATTATTTCTCGAATAGATCAGGTAGTATATAATAGCGAATTTCACTAGCTTATCGTAAGATACTAGAGAATATAATATGGTGTAAAAGACTGTAACCCCGATGTGGCACATTTTTAGGGTTCCGTACTCAAAGGGTATAAACGGAACGGGTAAAAACCCCTATTACTGAAACTTCGCTGTCTGTCCGTCCGTCTGTCTGTCACCAGCATACATCTCCTCAACTGCGATAGCTAGACAGTTAAAAAACGTTTTGTATGGAACCTTTCGCGCCAGAACGACTCACACTTGGCGAGTTTCACTTATACCTGCGCAGGAACCCCCTTTTTTGTAAAGCTGCTCATATGTTTTTCTGAAATCTAGCACAAAACTTAGCGAACTTTTGTGTTATCATGCCTGCTAAGCAGCTTGTATCGCTATACAAGCTGCTTAGCAGGCATGATAACACTTCTCGAGCATGCTCATAATATGCTATACTACTAATTCCTACTAATATTATAAATGTGAAAGTTTGTGAGGATGGATGGATGGATGTTTGTTACTCTTTGACAAAAAACTACTGAACAGATTTTGATGAAATTTAGTATGGTAGTAGCTTGAGTTCTGGATTAAAACATAGACTACTTTTTATCCCGAAAAAATACAGTGTTCCCGCGGGATACTGTATTAACGCGGGCGGAGCCGCGGCCTACAGCTAGTTATATAATATTATAATATATTTTGAGCTTTTAAATCTGGGGGCACAGCAGTGCCCCCGCCAAGTCGAGCGCGAAGCAAACACTGCCGTACCATCCTTTACTGGAACCATTTCGCCGCATTTTCAGGCCCCTATTTGAGAACCTCTGGATAAGACCAGAACGCAGAAATTTTCGTCATCCAATAAGCTATAATCACGTACTTAAAATCCAAAATTTCAAGTCTGTAGGTCATTTAGTTCCGAAGTTAAGCGAAAGCAAAGTTTCGCATTTTCGACACTCACTCACTCACTCACTCACTCATGATCATCAAAATAGAACTAGTACTTCCCATAAACTCAGAGAGCTGAAATTTGGTACAGAGTTGGGGTTTAATGGCCACATAAAGGGAAAACTATAAAAACTAGGATAATCGATCTGGGGGCACGGCAGTGCCCCTGCCAAGTCGAGCGCGAAGCAAACACTGCCGTACCATTCTTTACTGGAACCATTTCGCCGCATTTTCAGGCCCCTATTTGAGAACCTCTAGATAAGACCAGAACGTCGATCTGGGGGCACGGCAGTGCCCCCGCCAAGTCGAGCGCGAAGCAAACACTGCCGTACCGTTCTTTACTGGAACCATTTCGCCGCATTTTCAGGCCCCTATTTGAGAACCTCTAGATAAGACCAGAACGTCGATCTGGGGGCACGGCAGTGCCCCCGCCAAGTCGAGTGCGAAGCAAACACTGCCGTACCATTCTTTACTAGAACCATTTTGCCGCATTTTCAGGCCCCTTTATTCTACTCGAACTTTATTCTACTCGAACACAAATTAAATAAACAAATTACACTAAAATCTAGGAAAATAAATCAATATGCCCACGTTTCTACAAAAAGAAGTGAAATCCCACCAAAAACATTCTGTAAAACACTAGCCAAGTCTCGATGGAGCTGCTTGTTTATCTCTAAAAAGTTATGAAATCTAGACAAAATCGTGCCAAGTCTAAGGTTCCTTACTGCGGTTTCTTTATTATTATAGTTAATGTTGTGTGACTTGGCCGTTGAAGGGCACACAAGGGTACAAAAGGGGCTCCATGACACCATTGCTCCAATACGTGTGTTGTACAATCAACAACAGCCTAAAATGAGACACTAGCGTCCAATTACCAATACCAGTATGGGCTATTATCTCGCTTAACAAACATAGGTAGTTACAAATGTAAACAAAATTGACTTGTACCCACAAAAGTATAAAGAATGTTTAACGGCCAAGTCACTCAACATTAACTATAATAATAAAGAAACCGCAGTAAGGAACCTTAGACTTGGCACGATTTTGTCTAGATTTCATAACTTTTTAGAGATAAACAAGCAGCTCCATCGAGACTTGGCTAGTTTTTTACAGAATGTTTTTGGTGGGATAAATAACTTACCATTGTAAAGTACATTTGTTCTAAAGTACACACAGATACTATACAAAGCAAATAACAATATAAACAGAACAAACGAAGAAATCTCATAAATATTCATATCAGGTGAACACATTTAAAGTTTTCTTTTTATTCGGAGTGGCTGCCTTTTGTCGCGAGCAAAAACTGTTGTCGGTGTTATCAATTGACTGCTTCGTATTCACTGCGAGTGCTCAGGTGATGCCTGACGTCACAACACCGACAACGGCATACAACGTCGACAACGGCGCACAACGCCGACGCGACGTAGAGACGAGAGAGCGCACCAAATATGTCGGCGTTTTTACATTTATTGCATTATCGCGCTATGATTTTAATGGGCAAGAATGTGGAAATAGAAGTAAATGGATAGGAAATACTTTTTCCTCATTGCATGAAAAAACAAGATTTGGTTATGTTTCTGAAAATTAGCAGGTCCAAAATGGCCACATACCATACAAATTGTAGTTCTTCACGGCAAGCTGTGACAAGTCGCACTCAGCACACAGCGGGTCTAAAAAGGCCACTTGCGCAAGATCTTCGCAATATTGCTATTTGACACTAAAGACAGACAGATTTACCAGCAAATTTATTTAGTGTCAAATAGCAATATTGCGATGATATTGCGCAAGTGGCCTTTTTAGACCCGCAGGTCTACTATTTGGTGGCTATAGTATCAACTTACAAGTAAACTCTTTATAATAAAAAATAATACAGAGTTACACGATTACTCCGACGTATTTACATACAAAAAACATACAGTCGAAAATTAAATAGATAATATCATATTATACTTGATATTTGCTTTCTGATACTATTATTGACCAACGCTGGAGTATTGTTCACGTTTAAACGAGATTAACCGAACCTCGTGTTGTTAGCACAGCAAACGTTAAATTCGGGTGTTTTAATAATCGTAAATTATAATTTGTACCCTGTTTCGGATTATGCAGAGTGTTACATAACACTGCATTTGCACAATGTATGAGTACATGCGGGTAGTTGTCGAAAGATACACGAATACGAATAACTATTTAAACACTATTGTAGTCTATATTTAGTTGCGATATTGTGAAATTTTTGGCTATCATTATATATCTTTATATATAATTCTTCTATATGTGTGTTGACAGTGAACGGCTCCTAAACGGCTGAACCGATTTGAATGATTTTTTTTGTGTGTGAAAACAAAAGTGTGGATTCAAGGATGGTTTAGATTTGCAATTGCACCCGGTAGGTGGCTCTGTTGTCAGTACGAAGTTTGCCGGACTCAGCTAGTATATTATATATTTATTTTATGCATGTGTATGTTACTTAACTCCTCCTAAATGGCTGGACCGATTTTAATGAAATTTTTATGTATCTTCAGGTGGATTCGAAAATGATTTAGATTTGAATTTGACCTGGTAGGTGGCGCTAATGTCAGTACGTCAACAAATGTAATTCTAAGGCGGTACGAAGTTTGCAGGGACAGCCTGTAAAGTATTACAGGCTGTCCCTGCAAACTTCGTACCGCCTATATAACTACAAAGGACTACATTAACCGGAATCTCCCTGACCGGAAAAAGTACAGAGCTAAAAATAGGACTCTGTACCAATACAATACAGGTGAAAATGAAACACACGAGCGTCGAGTTTTATAATTGCTGCCCTGTGTTACCGTGTGTTCGATTTTTCAACTCTATTGTTTTTGCGCAGAGTTCTATTTTAAGCGCTTTTTTTTTTCGGTTGGAGAGATTCAAGATAATGTAGTCCAAGTCCAAGGGAAGCTTGACAATCGCCTTATAGAAGCGATTATTATTACTAGTCACTATGTAATTGCCTAAAAATATCTGCCGTTAGACAACGCAAGCGTTATTTCACGTCGGTTTTCTGTGAGGTCGTGGCATTTATCCGGTCGAGCCGGCTCGTTCGTGCCAAAGCGTGGATCTCCCACAGTTAAATCTACTAACTTAATTTATATTCATTGTCATGATAAATTAAAAAAAAATTAATCCACGTTTCCGTGAGACCGCTGCCTTGAATTTTGCGGTGTAAAAGTATATACTTATAGTGTACCTAACCTCTGCAATAACAATAGTATCTGTTCATACACATCATCTGTCTCACTCTCTTTTCACCAAACATATTGCCATCTCTTTCACACCTACGACAGCCATGGCTTTCATTACGAAAATTCCATCACGACTTTTCAAATGATTTTCAAAATCAGATGACAACACGGTTTTTATATTGTAAATAATTCGAAGATAGTAAACGCAATACTGTTATCTGGAGGTATTTATTCGAATCTAACACTAAACAGTATCAAAACGTATGCAACAAAGATTTCGTACCCTATTCCTTAGTTTCCTTAGCAAGTCAGTGATCGCCTGATCGGACAGATCTGACCACATATAGAATCAGCTGAGTCAGAATGACGTTTTGCACAGTCAATGAAAATGTACCATTACCTTTCATATATCATTACCGGATCATTTCATTGTTATTGAGTTATATGTCGATTGATCTTGGCCACTCGCCAGAATCTAGTTCAGTTAATATGACAGCGTGTTATCGACATAGTCGTGCGTGTTAATAGGCAATCGGACAAATTTTTTTTTATTGCATAAATGAATAGTACTCTTAAATATGAGTAACTTCTCAGAACAAACCGTATATCAAAAGTCAATATTTTCAAAGGTACAGCGATTTGTATAAAAAATTTCGCGAGCCTCCTAAAAACGCTCCATACTAAAGTCGACCTAAAAATGACGTCACTTGTATATGAAGTAGTATATGAAGTATATGGCCGCAGGAATATATTTGTAAATATCTCCGATATTTGTGCGTTTAAGTTCATACTTACCATAATGAATGTTTTTGTATATGATGTGAGTAATCTAATGATGTAGGTTTTGTTTACCAATTTCGCAAAAAAAAAATTTTTTTAGTATAAAGACTCGCGAAATTTTGTATACAAATCGCTGTACCTTTGAAAATATTGACTTTTGATATACGGTTTCTTCTGAGAAGTTACTCATATTTAAGAGTACTATTCATTTATGCAATAAAAAAAAATCAGTCCGCTTGCCTATTAAGGGTCAGTTCATACCACCACAATACGCGATGCGATGCGGCGCTACATTTTAAAGATTCAAGACAATATAACCTTATATAATATAACTCCCCACACCGATTTCAGTGACGGTGGCCCGTTCCATTGAAACCAGGCCAGTTACGTAGGAGTAATTTTATAGTGCCCAAGTGTGTAAAGAGCACTCTCTCTTCCTTTACTCTCGTAATCCAGTGGGACGGATGACCGACATAACTGGCGAGAGATCAGGCACAGGTCCGACTTTTTACACGCCCATCCGACGCATGGATCATCTTTCTTGTCAGACAATCAGGTAATCAGCCTGCATTGTCCTAACCAAACTTAGAAACAACATTTTTTGTTGTTCCAATACGGAAATCGAAACTACGACCTCCGAGTCGAGAGCCAATGCTCGATCGACTAGACCACGGAGGCTGTTCACATACGCTGTGCAGCACGATGCAACTTGATATTCGACCTGTTACAATGTAGCATTTATTTCATGTGCAATAAAGCTTAATTTTGAATATATGCCATAGTTTGTATAAAAATGCAGCGCTATGTTGCATATCGTTTCGTTTCGGTGTGATGGACCCTAACGCGGGTATGGCTACAAACGACCACAGTCGCACTTGCTAAACAGTTGTCAAGTTGTCGCGACTGGATACACGTATGCGACGAGATAAAATGTAGGAAAAATGTGTGGAATATTAGCAATAGACTTTCATGTCGTGGTTGATTGTGGTCCGTCCGCACTGAGACTTATTGAATCGCAAAACAAATAAACGATGTTGCTCAGCTTGTTGCACGCGAAGTGATGTTGATAATTGTTGTGAGCGTAGAGATCTTGCTCCGCTTGTCTTGAGCGTAGCAATGTTGCTCCGCTTGTAATGAGAGAAGAGATGTCGCTTACCTTATTATGAGCGAAGCCATGTTGCTTCGTTTGCGAATGGAATGTATCTAGTAAAGTGGCGTCTAGTCATATAATTCAAAATTCACTCCACTATTATTTTATTTTTAAGACTTAGTGACGAAAATGTATAGCCAATATATTTTAATTATGGTATAAACCCTACTCCAGTGAGGCGAAGCTAAGAATTGACAAATGACAATGCTCGAATTTCAATCGTATACCTCAATAATAAATCATAGAAATGTCCGCTTCGCTTACGTTTCCACTGGCGGAGCGGATATATTCTGTGATTGTGATTTGTCATTTCTTAGCTTCAGCTCAGCGTAAATACGCCCCTGACTTATTACATTTATTTTATAAATCATTTAAGTAAGGAAAATAACTTTTATTTCTCATACAAATCAATTCCTATTTATAAGTGTTAAGACTGAATCAGTGGTCATGGTATAATACATAAAATAATTTTGTATTGTGTACAAAATGGCTGTAGCTTAAACTGTCGAGTTTATCGCATACACTTATAATATTTGTATACTAGTTATAGAACCTCACGAAAAAGTTATTGTTACATAATCGAATGCTAATTGTATCTGACAAAATCATGACCTACACTTACAATAATCTAACCTGACCTAATCTAATTACCTACAATATTCGCAAGTTCTTCGTTCTTGGGCTCTGAACCTCAATTCTCGTATTTAAAGTAGACTTTCATTTTACTATAAAAGTGTTTATTGCACACCAAAAGAATATCAAAAATAAACAATTGATTTGAAATTTTACTTTGATTGTATTGTAATTTGTAAGTGAAGCCAAATTTTAATTTATTGTTATCCTGAACTGATTTAATGAAGTTTCGACCAATCTGAGCGTGTTTCAAGTTGGTTTGACGTTTACGAGAATATCGTTTGACAGTTTTAGCGTATCGGAACTTGATTATAAATAGTTGTGTTAATTAATACAGTAATAGTGTTCTGTGGTTAATACAGGTTTTATTTAGCAGAATTGACCGTCTGTTCTCTTTTTTTAATATAACAGTATTATATAACACCTAGTGTGGCTAGAATTCCTAATTAACTAATTCAAATCACAATGTTAAATTGAAATTAAAGTTTAAATTATTTAAATTAAAGCATAATGAACGAGGAAGAGATTAAAGGCTGGTAACACAATTACTGCAAATCTTTCGATCTCTTAATCTAAATTATTCAAATCAGATATTCCTTTGAGATTCTGTGAGACTTTTAGAATTTCACGTGAAAGGCTAGTGTCTAGCGAGCTAATTAAATAAATTAAATAAAAAATCATTTAAATAAGTAATTATTTCACAATTAAATTACTCAAGTACATAATGGATGTAAATTATTTAACATCAAACAAGTAAAAATTGTATTTTAAAATGTCGCTTCGGGTCGTGATGGAATTCGCTCTCCACGTTTAAAAACTTTCGTCGAGAATCCTGGACACTGGAGCTTGATTTGGGGATTCCGTAATCAATTTTGAACTGTATTACCGGGCACGAGGCGCCAATATCGAGTGCGGTATCTCGTTATTTTCAATGTAACACATTTTTCTGCAATCTCAGATCAGAACGGGCAAATCCGATGCTTAAACGGAGAATAATGTTAGCTTTTATACGAGGTTAAAAGCCGCAGCGGGCATCAGGCGTTTGTGGAAAAATTCACGCCCTTTATTTGATCAGATACAGGTTCCACCTTAATCAGCCCCGCCGTTTTACCTAAAAGATTTTATAAAATGGAAAGTGTGAAAAGCTTTTTTTGGTAGAATCTCTTATTTCGGGATTTTCGGTTTGAAATTTCGTAATGTATCGTAATTTCATAGATAAGCAACAGCAAAGCTAATTGTTATGCAAGGTAACTATGAAGTAAATAAAACGTTTAGTCGTAAAATGTCGAAACTCACATCACAAACGTATTTTCGTTAATTCTGGGCGTTTAATAAAACTTGTCGATTTATATTCCGTCTTTTGATGTTAAAATGTTATCCGCTTAAAGGAAAATACAAAAATAGGCTTTGATTTGTCGGCCCTGCGTATGGAATACTAATGAATCGGCTAAAGGTTTGTATAAAATATGAAAATTCACGGATACACACTTTTTGATTCGGACTACATGAATATTCAACGTTGAAATGCGGTGGCGCTGTTTTTTTTTTGTGCTTTTGTTTCGTAAACTGTTTACATTTAATGAAACGTGTTTGTGAGATGTACGAGTTTCGAAGATTGAAAAAATATTTTGCCCGTGGTTTTTAATCAGCAATTTTTCAAAAGTGAGGTTTTGAAATTTCAGTTCGTACGTGTTAATTCGTAACTTCTTAGGTTTTTGCACAACATGTCTCGCTTTATTTTTCCGTATTCTCCTGTTATACATAGGTACAATAGGCCTTTCCAATGCTATAAGTAGGTAATGGTAGGTAAGGTCGTAGTCGAGTAAAAAGTTACGTAAATGCTCTTTTATAACAAAATGTTATAAAAGAGCATTTACGTAACTTTTTACTCGACTACGACGAAGCCTATAAAGGAAGGGCAGCTTATAATGATTTTGGCAGTCAATGTAACCTATGTTTGTTCCGTCTAAGTTACTGATCCTATTTTAATGAATGAGTGTCAATAGATTAGTTATAAAAGTCCGGGTAACATAATATTATGCTATATTATAATTTAGGTAGTTGATTTTGGATAGTTATTAATTTCAGCATTAATTACAATTAGGTAAGTACATACAAATATCCAAAACTTTTTCTTGTCGGATAACAGCTAATTCCCAAAACTGGCGTGCTCTCTAACAGATGTTCTGGAACATTCGTCGAATAAAAATTAGTTTTCCCGAGGGAAACGTCCGAAACGAGATAAAGCCCAACAAAGCAAAATAAGAATATTAAGCGAATCCGATTTCTCCGCGTAAAAATTAAGAATTTCAGAACGTGGCGACGATATAACATTACATGCATGTACTTTTTTTTTAATTATTTTTATATAAAAAAACCCATTGTAATTTGTGACTGATACTTCAGTTCTACAGCTCACACCGCGGCGACACGCGACGTTACGCAGCGTTGCATGTTTTAGATAGCTATTCAATATTGAACTGTATTCACTACACAACAAGATACACGTTTCATATGACATCAGTCATACACTCACACACATGACACTCTCTTACAATGAAACATGAAAATTCTTGTGTAATGAATAAAGTTGAATTTTGAATACCTACTGGTAAAATGCAGCGCCGTATCGCGTATTGTTTAATTTCGACGTGAGTTGACCCTAAACATCTTTAATAAAAGGCAAACTACGTTGACTCCCTGTTCAAGCCACTGAACATATTATACTGAAAGACGAGCTTAGTTGAATAACTTACTTATCGGAAAATAAAGTATTTTTATCTAGACACGCGGTAGCGTGTCAAGCCAAGTTTTGAGTTAAATTTTTCAATTAAAATGATAAATGAACCCCCTTAAAAGTAAGTTTAGTCACAGGCAAAAAAATGACAAATACTCATACATACTCTCTACAAATGACAGCTCGATACACCGGCGAATGTCAGCTATGTTGACGTAGGCCTAAGGTTGACACTGAAATAATTTCAAACGTCGCGTCAGGCAAATCTATCATAATTATTATATTATTATGAATTTAAACTGTCAATTATGTCAAAGCACGAAACGACAAGCGGTGGCTGGAACAAACTCAAGCCCCGCCCGCCTCTAGCTTCGTCCAGCCATTCATTCGTGTAAATCGGTGGAATGACCATTACTTACGTTAGTAATATAATTATATATTATTTGGTTAAGATGCAATTGAATAACATTAGGCCAAGCACAAATAATTGTCAACGAAGTATTCGTCTCAGTTATTCGTTATGTTGCCAAATAAAAATTAAATATGCCTTGTTAAATACTTGTCATAATTTTCATTCGGTAACGGAAAAAAAGAAGTTTCGCTTCAAAAACGTTTACCCCCTTACTAATAAAAATATTTACACAGTGGATAAGCTATACAATACGGAATATGCATAAAACATAAAAAAACTCAAAAAATAATAAGACTAGACTGAAAAATAAAGGAAATGGCGAAATAATTTTCAATATCTGTTGATAAGTGAGCAAGATATGAGCGGTCAAAGTTTTGAATCTATCTCTTTCTAGAAAAACGAAATTACTTATGAACTTGCTATGCAAGTCGTGTCACGTTACATATCCGATCTCTCTGTCTAATATACTACTTTAAACGTTCATATCGTTGTTATTTTTAACGATATCCAAAAACTGATTTTACCATACCGTTTACCAAACAAGATAGATATATATAAAAAAATTAAAAAATACGTGCATATTCCCTATTTGTCCTTGTCTTATACGTTTGAAAAGTCGCTTGATAGTACATACATATAATCACGCCTTTTTCCCGTAGGGGTAGGCAGGACCGCCTCTTTCCCGTAGGGGTAGGCAGAGACCACTTCTTTCCACTTGCTACGAGCCTTACGTACTTCTTTCGCTTCGTCCACATTCATTCTTACCATCCATTCCTCCTCTTACATTCAACGTAGTCAAGCGTCTCTCGATGGTCCGCTTGATAGACAAGGACAAAATATTGAAAAGCTTATACACCGTATAAATATTTTTATTAGTATTATTTGTCCTTGTCTTATACGTTTGAAAAGTCGCTTGATAGACAAGGACAAAATATTGAAAAGCTTATACACCGTATAAATATTTTTATTAGTAATGGGGTTATTCTCTAGTATTATACATCGAGGTGTACAGAAAAAATATCAGTGAGAAACACAAACGTACAACTCAACTCCGTTTTAATTACATTTCTCGTTGTTTTTTCCTCTCACCTGTACCTATCGCTAACAACCATATAATGAGAAAAGTTCGCGAACAAAATCTTTCGACGCTCCTTATAATCTTTGTAAGACTAATTAAGAGATTTTATTGCCTTTTTATAACTGCTATTTATGAGGATATTTAATGTGGAATATGATTGACAACATTGCGAGAAAATTAATGATTAGATTATAAATTAGAATGTTACATGAGATAGTAATATTAAACCTATATTTTAATACAGAAAAGTTATAAAAACTATAATCCAACTACGTAAACTATATAGCCTATGTTACCCGGGCTATAATTACACCTTATTTATTCAATGGTTTAGGTTACGGTGTAACAAACATACATAGACTGCCAAAATTCCTGCCTTCTTTTTAGCTTTGCCCAAGTCGCGTAAAGAACTGAGTAATAAAAATGGTGTGTGAACAAGAACTTCAGTAATATTTAAGCAAGTTTCCCACGTGATAGAAACGTCTTTTTAGGGTTCCGTAGCCAAATGGCAAAAATCGGAACCCTTATGGATTCGTCACGTCTGTCTGTCTATCCGTCCGTATGTCACAGCCACTTTTATCCGAAACTATAAGAAGTATACTGTTGAAGCTCGGTAAGTATATTTATTCTGTGAACCGCATTAAGATTTTCACACAAAAATAGAAAAAAAAACAATAAATTTTTGGTCCTCGGTGCGCGAGTCCGACTCGCACTTGGCCGGTTTTTTTGAAAAAAAGGGACTTAACGCGTTTCCACATTACGCGTACCGATATTCTATAGCGCGGCCAACAATGTGAGAAGCACGTGTAGGTTTATATTGAAACACTATCTGTTGCCAGCGGCTCCGCCCGCATAAATACGGTATCCCTTAGGAACACTGTACTTTTTCGGAATAAAAAGTTACCTGTATTAATCCAGAGCTCAAGATACTACCATACTAAATTTCATCAAAATCCGTTCAGTAGTTTTTGCGTGAAAAAGTAACAAACATCTATCCATCTATAATAATAACTCCCCACACCGATAACCAGTTACGCAGGAGTAATTTTAGAGTGCCCAAGTGTGTGCGCAGTACACAAGAGCACTCTGTCTTCCTTTACTCTCGTAATCCAGTGGGATGGATAACCGACACGACTGACGAGAGATCAGGCGCAGTTCCGACCTTTTACATGCCCGTCCGACGCATGGATCATCTTTCTTGTCAGACAATCAGTTTTACTAACATAAAAGTAGCTGGCTAGAATTATGCTGGGGGTGAGCGCGGCGAGCGGAGTTTTTCCCGCCAGGACTTTCGTTCACGGGGCTGGTTACTGGTCGTTTTGTGCTTTGACATAATCGACAATAATTAAATAATTTCATAATATTTATGAATTACGATACATTTGTCTGACGCGTCGTTTCAAATTATTTCAGTATCAACATTGCTGACATTCTCCGATGCTCGAGCTGTCATTTGTAGTGTCGACGCTGGTGTTATCGGCTCAATATCGGTTATAAGCTCGGGTAGTGGTAAAAAGGTCTTATGCTGAAAACTTAAGAGCCAACGTGATCATGATGATGAAGTCCAACCATTAAATTATATCATATTAAGCCTTTCTCGATGAGTCGACTAATTATAAGAAATTATTCAGTTGATAATGTCCGCGTCAACAATTTTAGTGTTATCAAAGAACGAAACAATCGCAGCCGCTCGAATGCTAATTGTGAGCTCACTCAGAATAATATTTGTTCATTAATTACTGCTAACGGCTAACGCCTATGCCTAATAAAATGGAAGGAAACAAATAATTAATTCTTATGGCAAATATTGCTTAAAATGAACTTGTTTGTTTGTTAAAAAGGATTGTAAATATAGTAGAATTTCGTTCAAATAAATTGATAATGCAAGGTTATATTGTGTATAACAGTAGCTTAGTCGTAAATTTAGGTAGCAAATTAACAGACTTTGTGAGGATTTCATTGAAAGAAAACTATTTTAAATGAAATATTCTTTACGTAAATTAATTATACTTAATGTACCTACAAACGTACTCGATTTTCAATTAATTTCACGTGAAAACAACAAAATTAATTCGTCATTTACTTTTTGTAAGAGATCTCAAAAGAAACATACTTTTCTGATTGTGACTGTTTAAAAACGCATAAGACTGCAGATGACATTTTAATGAAAAACATTAACAAATGAAAAAAGATAAAATTTTGTAATTTAATACGAGTAGGTACTATTGAGTATACTTCTAGTAGTTTAAATTAAAATGTAATAATTTAAATCCTTTGAAGTAAAAATAATCAAGTCCATTTAAATGGGAGTTGTAGGATATTATGGTTAGGTTTTTTTAATAGATCAGGAATGACCAGGATACGAGCAGACGGTTCGCCTGATGGTAAGCGATTACCGCCGCCCATGGACACTCGCAACCACCAGAGGAGTTACAAGTGTAACTCCTCTGGTGCACTTGCGTTCCTGGTCCTCAAAATCTCTAACCCCCTTGGGCCTCCGGTAACTTCACTCATTCGGCGACACACAACGCAAGCCTTATTTCACGCCGGTTTTCTGTGAGGTCGTGGTAACATCTTAAAGAATTATAATGTTCTTTATGTACACATCCGCGTGCAAAATGTATACTTACTGAAATCACTCAAGTATTTATTAACAATTAATTTTATACCTGCTTAACAATTAATCACACTTGGATTGGTAATAAAAAGATCAATGAGCCGTCTCACGACTCCTGGTTAATCATGATCATCAAAATAATATAATTTCGTGCAAATATATTATGCTAGCTGGTGCCCGCAACCACAGATTAATAAATAGTTACTATAACAGCCTCCGTAGTCTATTGGTTCGAGCATTGGCTCTCGACTTGGAGGTCGTGGGTTCTATTCCCGCATCGAAACAACAAAAAATGTTGTTTCCATGTTTGGTTAGGACAATGCAGGACCTGATTGTCTGACAAGAAAGGTGATCCATCCACCGATCCGACGATGGGCATGTAAAAAGTCTCACTGGATTATGAGAGTACAGGAAGAGAGAATGCTCTTGTGTACTGCGCACACACTTGGGTACTATTAAATTACTCTTGCTGGAAACCATGGGAGTTATTATAGTGACTTCATAACCGCAACTTCGTTTGCGTGGAAATAGTAAACGGAAACGGAACCCTTTTTACCCGACTACGTCGCGCCAAAAGGAAGAATAATGATTTTGGCTGTCTATTTATATTATTACCTGACTGCGGAAGGTGCTTGGTGACAAATTAAAGAGCTTGAAGAGACCATTCCAAAAATATACAACACATGTATGGTAAAATAGTCAAGCATGAATCTGACTCTGAAAAAATATATATTCATATCCCCCCGTTCATTGCTTTAGGGGCTGTATATCGAAAAATCATGAAACATGTGATTACTTATTTTCTTTTAAGACTACATTTACAAAGTTCCAAGTCGAAATTCTCATTTAATATTTTTTCCTATTTACCTTTTTTACCCCTTCAAAAATCGAATTGTAGAAAATTTGTAATTACAGTTTTAATAAATTATGCCAAAGAGAAATATCTCGAGATTCCAAACAAACAAACAATTACATACAAATGTTGATACCCTTTTTGGGGATGAATTTCGTAAAATTCCTTCTTAGTGGACCTAAGTATACGTGTACCGTAACCGCCACGGTTTAAATATTACGTTTCTAACTTCAATAGTTTTGCCTCGGCATTTATGTATCAGTCAAGACACGTTACTTTATTTAATAGATTAAGATTTATGTATGACAAAATCTTGCCCGCGACTTCATAAGAACCGAACCGAAAAACCGAAGACCCGATCTAATGCAGGG
Organism: Glaucopsyche alexis; assembly: GCA_905404095.1. Taxonomy (NCBI): domain Eukaryota; kingdom Metazoa; phylum Arthropoda; class Insecta; order Lepidoptera; family Lycaenidae; genus Glaucopsyche; species Glaucopsyche alexis. The sequence continues at coordinate 1,824,929 of FR990044.1, read as the reverse complement.
GTATATTTAAAATTGACAACAATGGAATTATACTGCGTATTCTCGTTAGTTGGTTTAATTTCTTATAAAAAAAATGAACCTTGGTATTGTGTAACAATAACATGCCCCAAAACGTTCATATACTTAGCTACAAAATTACTATACTTATTGGCTTTTACGTTTTTATTGAAAATGTTCTCTTAATTGACAGATTATTATTTGCCACAACGTCTATCCTCTGTTCCAGATCAATTTAATCTAAACATTCACACAAAGATTGAATGCGACCAAATTAATGTGTAATTGTATTTCCATAATTTACGATAAATTTAAATTGGTAGCATTATAGTACGCTCTTGTCTTCTTGTTTACATTTAGATTAAATTTAATCTAAACAGAGCCATGCGTTTTCGCATGTACCCCACTTCCTTGTGGCTTACCGCATGAAATCAATGTTTAGTTTAGCGCTACAACACATTCGGTTAACGCCATCAATTAGCCTGAGCAGCCATTATCGGAGTTATCAAAGGATAAGCGGAGATATTAACACGCTGTTCGCAGCTCACAGAATATTCTAGCTTATACTGGGGCCACAGAGAAGGGAATCGCCGAATGAAACACTCATAGAAAGAAATATGTAATTGTAATATTACTATGTGGAGAATACTGCGTTTAGTCACACCAACATTAAACGTATTTAGAGGAGAATTATTATTGCAATCTGACATTTTGTTCATAAGTTATGAATTCCCCAGTATTAACTATCCAAGATCCCGATTACGTTAGAGTGACTCAAGTGAGCAATAAATATTTTTGCGTTGTGTTACGAATAGATTTTTCATGATTTATATATTTATATAGTAAACTATCCCACTAGAACAATACAACTCTACATTTTTTGATAAAGTAAATGCACAAACAAACAAAATAACTTTCAAAAATAGTAGACATTTATTTCTAGATTAATTATTAGAGTCCCAAATCCCAATATTCTCATCACTACGTATCAAAAGGTGTCGATTTCACTATAATTAAAGTAAAATTAATTATGTGTGTCTCGATAGTTTTGGTATATGACGAAAATAGACGACAATACACCTAGCACTTAGGTCAAAACATATTTGCTACTTGTGCTCTGATTTCTGCGAACTTTACTGGGAAATTTTACAGGGACAATTTGGGTCTTAAGGGATTCAAAATACAGACATCAATAAGATGTTAATGTTATTGATGTCTGTTCTGTATATTTTGTATGGATTTTAAATCATGTCGCTTGCACGACAAATAATGTTCATTTAAAAAAGCTTAACACGAACTGAAGGAAAACAATATTCGAAAAAAAAAATTTAAGCAAAAAATTTAACCGACTTCCAAAATAAAAATACACAAAAAAGTATGAAATAAAACTTATTTTCTAAGTAATTCCCCTTTTAAATTTGAGTATTTTTTTATTATTTTTCTACTCAATCTTCTTAATTATAAAGTCGCTACCAATCCAAACAGTATCCTGCAATATTTTATAGAACTCACGTTAAATTTGCTGGATCAAAAAACAGCCTCCTTTTTTTGGAAGTCGGATGAAAAAAGAGAAATGGTAAAAATAATAATTCATTAGCAATTTCATTGTTTGTACAAACAAAAGGAAATAATTAATTTAGTGAGCTACCGAAAAGTGAAGTTTTTATTTCATGTTCCTGACTCATTTCTTCTGATATTATTCGCTTCCTAATGATTGTTATATTCATCTTCCTGTTTTTTGTTTATTGTTTTGTGGCCTTGTTTTTTTTTTTTTTTTTTTGTTTTAGCGGCGCGGCGTTACTTTCGAATGTTTGCTTCGTCATTGGGCTCCGTAAAAATAAATATTGTTCAATTTAAGCGGTGTTTTGAAAGCCAACCCCAAGTCGGAACCCAACCAAAATAATTTAACGCTGACTGTAAAAAATATTGCAACGAAATATGGAAAAATATGACACTGACAATTTAGCACGATGTAACAAAAAACTTTTTAATATTTTATAATCGTCATTACCTTTACATAAATATCGTCGTCTTATTTGTATAAATAAGTAACATTACGGTACGTTACTTAAAATGACTATCCCCGTTACAAAAAAATAATATTTATACAATGGATAAGCTATACAATGTTTTGTCCTCGCCTGTCAAGCGACTTTTCCAACGTATAAGATAAGTAGAAAAAATTGTATAGCTCATCCACTACATAGTGGAAAAAATCCACGTTGGAACAACAAAAATATGTCCAAGTCTGGTTAGTACAATGCAAGCTGATCATATGATTGATTAACAAGAAAGATCATCTTACCATACATCGGATGGACATGTCGGTCCTGCGCCTGATTTCTCGCCAGCCGTGTCGATTGTCCATCTCACTAGGTTTCGAGAGTAATGGAATATAGAGTGCTCATATTATATAGTACCCAAGTATGTACTGCGCACACACTTGGGTACTATAAAATAACTCCTGCGTAGTTGGCCTGGTTTCAATAAAACCGACCACCGTCATCGAAATCGGTGTGGAGAGCAATTATTATTACTATTAGGCACCTAATATGAAATTACAAAAGATAGTAATTAGTAATTACGTTACAAACCGCACTAATGAAGGGTAATCTCGATGTTGACATGCCGAAGGTTGGACGACAGGCTGATGAACGACCGAAGTTTAAGCAAAATTTACAAGAGCCTCTGAATCTAGATTGATTTTCCCATTTTTCTATAGCCATTGTAAAAACTGAATAAGAACGGGGATCATTATGGAACAATATTACGGAAGTGCAGCCTCAAAGTGACACTTATAGCTAGGGAATAGCGTTCTCTTTCGAGTGCTCCAGGTATGAATTTGTACAAGAGAAAAATTATTTATTTTCTTATAACAAACAGTATTATTTTTCCGATAGCTGAAATTTTGTGATTATTAATTTTTTTTTTTGACTTAATTCTATCGTCTATTTATTGACTTAAGTTACAAAATAAACTCTAATTTATTAAAAGTATAATATACGTACGTTTCGTGACCTGCCGGGCTTTAAAATAATTGATTGTATTTGTACAATCAATTAAGTACCTATAAATTACAAAACAATATAAACCTTTAACAAATATGACTAGTGCTTATTTTCTTAAATTACATTTCAATAAACATGTTTTGCTAGTCGGAATTTGGGAACAGTGTAGTAATTAAAATTTGGAGCGCATGTCTAAAAATTTAGTTTTCACTTAGTTCCCTAAGGTGGTTCAAATCAAAGTTGTTGTATGTTCACTTAAAACTCTCTCGGAATCGCAATTGTATCTCTTGCGCTAAACTCCGGTTCGCTCGGCGCGGCGGGCCAACTTGCCCGAGTTTACCTTACTCTATCATAACAGTCAACTCCGAAATTAACTCCGAACTGATTCTCAAATTAAGCTCAGACTTCACGTACGTAGATAACTACTTATTGTGTTTTATTTAAACTAGAAAATTGAGACAGCATAAAATATATACAAGATAATAATCATAAGTAAAGACTCTAACCCGACTACGCAAATTATAATTATACCACACTAGCTGTGTCCAACAGACGTTGTTCTGTAATAACTATGTAATAACTGGAATAAAATATAAATAACCACCTATATACACCTAGAGCTACTACAACATCAATAAACCTACACCAACAACCTACACCCCCTAACAACACCTACACCTACAATCTACACCTACGAACTTAGTTTAAAATATTTATTTTCTGGTAAGAATGCTTTAAATAAAGTAAGTATAATACGACGCTTTATCGGTAGTTAGTTTTTTATTTTTATTTTTTAAAAACAAACTACTGGCCTAATGCATGTAACCTTTTAAGCCAGATATGACTATTATTATGCTTAGGAATTTATAGATTCCCTAGAATTATTTTATTATAAAAGGTATATAGTTGTAACTTACACATACATACAAACATAGACTGTCAAAACGCTTAATTTTAGCTCTGCCATAGTCGGGTAAAAAAGGTTTGATGTGTGCACGTTCAACACTTCGTTTACACACAACCTTCCATTATATCTGATGGGAAAAATGAAATTACTTTCGATCTTAATAAAATAAACATACCCACATAGCACATGTGAGGTTTATGGACTTTTTTGTAAACGTAAAATATAGTTAGTAAATGTGGAGTCTCGCGTGGCCTATCGCCGGGGAGCGCCGGGGACGTAAAACATGACATTCCGGGGAGACGTGGATTGTAAAATAAGATTGAGAAGAGCCGCGCTGTCTGCTCGTGGTTGGTGGAAAATTTTAAGCGATGTCGCCCAAGCTAGGGGCGGATAGAGTTTTGAGTTTAGATAGTTTTTTTTATATGTGCAGCATTTTATCTGCAGGTGTGGGTCGTGTTGGCATACTGCAGATTGTGTACATTATATGGTTGATCATTGTCAGATTTTTGTGTTACATTTGTGTTACATTACATTGATGATAAATGATAATTTGTAACTAATACATAAAAAATTAAATAAATGTACGAAGTTCTCTGTGCACCACAGATTAAAGAAAGAGAAACAGATAAACAGCTACATAGTTAACTTTAGATTTCATCGCACTACTACAAGCATACGGTGTGTTAGCGATTGTGTGGAAAATTGTGTGCCGTTGAAGAGAACATCAAAATGTTTAAATTTGGATTAATTTTGATCGTTCTATTCGAGAGAGCTGTTTCTATGTACCTACGTCAGTTTATATATTTACAACTATGTGCTGTGCACATCGCACATATGGCAGTTATTTAATTTTAAAATACCTATTTGAATTTAGCTACAACAATTTATTAGCAATTCCCTATTCTTTTGCTTGGTGATAGTAATTATATTACTTCATAATATACTTTCTATTATATGGTTCATATTATGCAGAAAGAATAAAAAAATATATAATAAAATCGCTGTATCCTGTACCTTGAAGCCCATTTGCAGTCCAGACGTGAATACAATATAATGAGGATGGTAGAGAGAAAAGTTTTCAGCGAACTCAAAACTGCTCCAAGTAATTTTTCCTGGCTGATTTAAAACGATCGCATCGAAACCCGGTTTCGGCTCTTTGCGGGTACTTTTCAATTGTGTTACAGAACAACTCCTTTAATCTTTCAAAGTAATAAACCTAAAGAGCTATTTTAGTTGGATATTCCGCCATCTTCTTATTAAAAGTTAATGTTTTATTTAAAATATACGGACGTTGAATTTCAGTGGATATTCAAAGTTTGTGGGAAGTTACGGAACGGATTTTAAAATGTATGTCAGTTCGTAAATAAGTTATTGGTTTTCGTGTGCTCTATTTGGAAATATCTAATACAATTAATGGAATGCGACTAAAATGTCGTCTTTTGGTGCCGTTTGCATAAACAAGGAAGAGCGACGGTCCCAATACATTACCCTGTGGCACGCCGACAAGAGTCTAATCAGCGTACACCAGGTATGTGATTATTAGAGCAGTGAATCTCGTAGATATATGGAACGCGAACGATAGGGAGACATCCAAATCCATGAGGCTAAAGTACTCAATGTGATTTATTAATTTTGGTAGTGAGTAATTTAGAATACTATAGTGATTTATTCAGATTAACAAAATTATGCAAGCTTTCAAAATTATTTAAATACCTCTGAGCATCTAATGAAACAGGTTCAAAATCAATTATGATTAGAGTAAGTTTATTTTCTTCTTAGATAATACTCCTTGTCTAAATCTTAATATCAAGCAAAACGTTATAAATAGTTAGTTTAAAAACAAACAACAGTCCCTGTATTAAACTATAAGCCAAGGATCGATACGTTTTCAGGGGTGACCGCGGACTAAATCCGACAGCAACATGAGATGCCTCTAAAGATTAAAATTTACTTTCATACGGATCACCGAACTAATTGTACTTGTCATGTAGATCAGTGGCTTTTGAACCTTGAATAAGATAATATTAATTTTATCACGAAGCTCTCTGCTGTGTAGTGTCAGCATACAACTCGAAGACTGCTTGACCAGAAATGTGAAAAAAATAAAATATTTTGAAACCAATGCCAGAATTCAGTTACTAAACTATACCTAAGTATGCCAACGTTGCAATTAGGTAGTGGATATAAATATTTATTTGCTATGTCAAAATAAATTTTAAAGTATTGTAAAAATGTATTTATCCTAATCTATACATATAAAATCCTTTGTCCTGAATGACTGACGGATCAACGCACAGCCTAAACCGCTGATCGTAGAGACCTGAAACTTGCAGGGCTTGCTCTTTGTAATGCGTAGGGATCCGATAAGAAGGGATTTTTCGAAATTCGACTCCTAAGGGGGTGAAAAGGGGGAAAACAATTTGTATGGGGCAACGTGATTCCTTGGTCCAATCTACTTCATATTTTGCACAAACATTATGTAACAGAATTGATGGAATTCGTGAATCATAGTTTATTGAAATTCGTCCCCTAACGGGGCAAAAAAGGGGAAAGAAAGTTGTTTGGGAGCGATTTGCTTTAAAGTTGATATAAATACTCCTTAGTGCTTTTGATTTAAAGCTCCCACTCACAAGCGATCGATCGATTTAGTTTTTACAATTTAAACATTTACTGGATTCGTAGTTGCAAGTAAATCGGTTTAGATTAAAATTGAATGTAGTCTGAGATCCTAGGACCACATTACTATACTTTTTATATGAAACTCGTATATATACGCGTAAATTTTGTTTCAAATTTTGACCCCCACCGCAAAAACTAGCTGGTAGGTCTTACACTACATTTTGTGTAATAGTTTGTCGTTAGCAATTTACTTTCAAATATGAATTAATTTCCAATTTGATCGAAGCAATCGATAGCCCGTGAGTGGGGAGCTTTATTTTTATTTTGACATAATATATTGTCATCATCATTGAAAAATAAATTATATCTGACAAGAATGCTAAAGTTAAATCTGATGAAAATGTCTTTGAAAAACTAGGCACCTAAATATTTGCGATTGCTGCATTAATTATATTCATAATAAGTACTTATTATACTACATACTATTTCAGTAGAATATTTTGAGTGTTGGTATAATTAAATTTCTTTTTCTTTTGTTCTAATCTAATCATTCATCTATGGATATATGTAATATTTAATTTATTTGTGCTTGATTTATCAGTGTTTAATACATAGGTTTTTACAAAGGGTTTTTAGTTTTTAACCCACAACAATGACTCTTAAGATTTTCTTAAAAGATTTTTGATCTGTACGTTTGTGCGCGCTAATCTCAGAAACTACGAAACGGATTTTTATAAAATTTGTTACTGTAGCAGTTTAGCCCTTGGATAAACACATAGGACTCTCGCTTTTTATCGCGGAAAATTTTTGGGTACCTTACCTACGGGTTATTTAGGATTAGGATAGCTCTGCTTATAATTTTGTGTAGGTATTTCAATTCAATCGGTTCATACCTACTAGCTACTAGCTACAAAGAAATCCTTACTTATTATTATACCTAAACGCGAAAGTTTGTATGTACATAATATTATGTTTAGTTTTTCATGCAATAAAGTAGAGTAAAGAAAACACGTAAAGAATTTTAATGCAATCAGGTATGGTAGTAAGTAGGTTAAGCAGAATTAACACAGAATACTTTTTCAGCTTATTAAATTTTATTTATGGTACAGTTCTCGGTAGATTTCTTGAGTGTACCTACGAAGTGCAGTGCGTACACCATTATGTATTCAATTTTGGTATTGCTATTTTCCCGAACAAGCTTTCCCTCTGACGCGAGCGAAGCTGCGGGCAAAAGCTAGTTGTGAATAATTTTATTATATATAAAATAAATTAAAAAATACACAAAACTTATTCGTATATGAAAGAAAAAATAGTGCAACTTCAATACACAAAATATAAAAATGGGGGCGAGCATCCAGTGAATACATTTATAAAATAAATAATGAATCCCGCGGTTCGTTATAAATTCCAATACGTATAAATAAATGGTTCTGCCATTTTATATTCCTACATGTTCAAATTAGTAAACTTACTGACGAATTTTTAAATACAAAATATTATGCGAATGGATCAATCCATTATTGCAGATAGTACAGATACAAATCTTTACTATCTGTAATAAATAATATTAGAATTATGTAAGTATATTTTTATTTAATTCATTCTAATGATTTCAAAACACTGCGGAAAGTGAATGTGAAAATGGCGATTGGCGGCATGTTGAAAAACGTGGGATTTAGGTTCCATATGCAGGATGAATTTTTCAAGTAGGCATGGTATATCAATTCCCTTGGCCGAGAATCAAACCGACAGATTTAGGGATTTAGGAAAAAAAATACACACTCTATTGTCCCGCTCGCGCACGCACGATTTGACGCGTATGCGAATGAGACTGCGCATTATCCGAACCGAGAGTATAGCACAGATCTGGCCGCCAAGACGAGTTAAGCGAAGCGCAAGGTCATTACCAAACCACCTTTTTTCGAGGCGTTACGTCGATTTTTGAACCCTCAATAGTTCCTAATATAACAGAAAAACAGTCCGTAAGTTTTTCATCTTACGCCTAAGCGAATGTAGCAAATAGTACAGGATACATATTTTGACTAAGGTGTAGAATTTATGTAGTTAAAGGCGTGTAGAGTTTGAAGTTTGATATGAGATTTAATAGCTTTTTGACAGTGCGAGTCATACGTTATCATCTTGGCATCACTTTAAATGTTTTGCTAGGATAATATCTTCAAGAAGAGCTGTTATAAGATTGATCCATTTTACAGTTGTAACATTCAATGAAAACAATGAAACACCCGCCTCTAATAAGGTAATTTGTGAGTGCGGGCGGCCGGCCACATTTCAATCTTAGCGACCGTTGGTCACCCACTAAGGACCAACAGGGCCATAATGATTTATACTCCCTACGAAAAATTATACGGCACAAGTCATAAGAGATGAGCGATTGTAAATTCTTAAAGTATCGAAGAATTACCTTATTTACATAAGATTTAGGCAGCTGTTTAGTGCTTGCAAAATAAATAAATAAACTATTTTGCATGTTTAAAACTATTTTCAAACATTTATCAAAATTACCTGCCAAATTAAGAGATGTTGTTACTAATAAGTATTGAAGGAAATTGATGGAATTTTTGACAGTATTGAAAAACAATTACTTGTTTTTAACCCTTGGCATGCCTGGTGGGCAAAAGTTACATGCCATGCCTGGTGGGTCTGTCAGACCCAGATTTTCAAATAGATTTTTTTTACGTAAATTGTATTATGTAAAGTGATTTAAGGCGTTAAAACGTATGCTTAAAAGGAAAACAAACGATAATAAATAAAATCATATTAGGAATAAACCAACTTTATTTATATTTTTTAAATTAAACAACAATCATATTTTGAAACAAAATTTAGATATCATAACTTCGGTAACATAATAATAAGTATTAAAAATAAAGATATCTTTATCAGACTTCCATAAAGTGTAAGACACTTATATATACTTAAATGTAGCAAACAAAATATTAGTCTGCATCACTTGTATATTATCTTCTAAAGCTTTAGTTTGATAACACTTTTTATATTGAAAAATTGAATGGTCAAGACAAATATGGCTAGTACAAGTTTCACAAATATACTGGATTTTGCGATCTTATCATTATATTCTATCTCAGAATCAGATTCTTCATCATTCTCCAATGCAATGTCAAACTCTCGCCACTTGAGTTAAATACAATTTCATCTACCTCATTCAGCTCTTAGAGTAAAAATCTGGCTATGCCCTCGTCTGGTAAACGTTTATTCATGTTGAATCTGAAATATGTAAAAACTAAAACCTTTTAACACACAAATACCAATTAACATAAGAAAAAAAAAAGAAATCAATACTAACATAATAATGTCACGTCGTATGCCTGGTGGGGTCTATGGGACCCACGCGCACTTTACGCATGTTTTTCTACGCTCCTAGCTAGCGAACTGGGGAAGCAGGTGGAAACATTCCGCGGTTAGTAACAGTAAGCTACTGAGAACGGCGAGGTGCGCAATTCAAATTTGAAGGAACTACAACGGACCACGCGTTGGTGTGGGTCTGACAGACCCACCAGGCATGCCAAGGGTTAAGATGACTTTAGATAAAATGAAATTTTATTTATTACCTTTTAGTTATTACCCTACTACTTTTATTAGGTTTGTCATCGTCTATGATGATAAATACTTTAATAGACGAAACTTTCAACCGACTTTTCCTTTATTACCAGAGTCCGCCTGTATTTATAACCTACACCACGCTGCGCCCATTTCCCGGCACCTGGTGCTCGGCGAACGAAAGCGTTAATTGGTTCTGATTTCACTTGTTTGCGTGAAATCGGGCGCCAATTAAAATTTGTCCCCACCGCTCACAAACTTTATTGATTTATCGATGTACAACTTACCTACAAACCCTTCTTAATTTACGATTAAACAATTGTGTGAAATGCCATCATAATTTTATTTTGTTCAATTGTACTTATTTGCTGTATAGAAACTGTTTTTTTTTTATAAAACATTTATTTCAATCGGGATGCAGAATTATTTTTTCGATCTCGTGACCTCGGAAAGCCGTTGCATGAAGCATAGGCTTCGGGCGATTCAGGCAGTTCGCACATTAACACCGCACCAACGCGCTTAGGATCCGACGCTAGTCCAAGACGAATTCACGACAGATTTCACGTCTTAGGCTGGGAATATGTGATCCGGAATCCGACGGACCAGGGAAAGTTCATATTACTGAAAATAGATCTCTACGTCAATACAATAGAGTTAAAAATCTATGTGTCGAGTATCTATGACATTGACATTAGTCACTTGAGTGTTCCATTTTCAACTTTATTGTGTTAGCAGAGCTCTATTTTAAGCGGTCTGAACTTTTCTTGGCCCACCGAATTCCAGATCAATTAACACCGCGACGATACGCGACGCAACAAGATATACGTTTCACTGCAAGAGCGGTGCTTTCGACATTGACTTTGATTGAGTTGACATTCGAACTCTTACAATAAAACGTGTATCTTCTTGTGTATTGAATAAAGTTTAATTTAGAATATCTTTAAAATGTAGCGAAGCGTTGTGTCGCGTCTCAACTCTTCGTGGTGTGAACTGACTCTAAAAAATCGCTTCCACAGTTTCCTAGCAATTCATTTCTATGTAATCTATACTAATCTAATAAAGAGGAAAAGTTTGTTTGCATTAAATAGGCTCCGAAACTACTGGACCGATTTTGATAAAATCTGGTACAGATATAGATTAGACAACGGGGAAGGACATAGGCCACTTTTTATCGCGGCAAAATATACGGTTACTGCGGGATTACCTTTTGCGTGTACGAATTTAACAACTAAAATCCCAAGATCGAGCTCTGGAGATGATTGAGCGACTTGTTTGATACTCTTGTGAAAAAGTTTTATTAAAACCGGCTCTAATACCGGTTCTAAACATGTGGAATATAAATTAACTAGTAGGTACATATTTTACTTAAATTGATTAAATAATTACATCAGCCGTTCTATGAAGTCTTTTAATCTCATATTTAGTCATTTTTTATTCTTAGCTATTCAATGCATACAGCATAGTAATTGCCAGTGCCATATGTGTTAGCCAAACAGTATTTACCATTTCGTTTTTTGACCAGCAGGTCTAAAATGGCCACAGTAAGCGATATTGTCTAGAACCAATAACAACAGCGATATGAAACGAAAAAGTAACTCCTTCAGTTTAACTTCTAACAATTCTCTTTTCATTCTAATTTTATTTGACAATTAAGAAATTATTATTTAATGTGCCAATTTATACATTTTTATGAAAGTATATACGGTTGAAAAATCATATTTTGTATTTTTTTGTATGTTTGTTTCATCCGGCTAATATTTGGAACAACTGTACCGATTTTTGCGGGACTTTCCTGGCAGATAGCTGATGTTACTTTGAACTTAATACAAAACACTCGAAGCGGTCTTCTTAGACTTGCTGTCCTACACTACGCAATTTTTAAAATGCTTTTACCTAACTACGTCAAAACTTTCAACACTGGATCCGGTCACTGCATACGGTATGCCTCCGTAGTCCAATGGCTTGGAGAGCTGGCTCTCGACTTGGAGGTCATAGGTTCGATTCCCACGTTATAATAACACTTGGTTAGAACTATGCAGGCTGTTCTCTTGATTGTCTGACAAGAGAGATGATCCATGTGTCAGATGAGCATCTAAAAAGTCGATCCTGCGCCTGGTCTCTCGCCAGTCGTGTCGGTCATCCGCCTTACTGGACTACGAGAGTCAGAGAAAACAGTGCTCTTGTGTACAGCGCAAACACATAGGCACTCTAAAATAACTCCTGCTGGCCTGGTTTCAATAAAACCGATCACTGTCACCGAAATCGGCATGCGGAGCTTTATTTTTTTTATTTAGGTATATCTAAGACAAACAAAAAAAAATGTTTAGTTTACAGTCATCATCAGGAGCCCTATGGGGGCTAATATGTTGACGACTTATAATAAAATATCTTTACGTATAATAAATAAATAATTCATCTTTAATACAGTAAGCGCTAAATGACTTATTTATTTCCTAATTGAATCCGCTTCAGATTATCCTCAAACCTTGATACAAGTGCCATTATACAAATGTCGTTGCACAAATCTGGAAGCTGACAGAGTGGACATCGGCTTAAGCCATATAAATCTGAACATAGAGCTAGAGCTGGGGAGCTGGAGAGCCGGGGAGGATCCATTTTTCAAATGTACGGCGAAACGGGCGCCATTGTCCTCTGTCGCTCTCAATACAAATACAATAACTCAGAGTCGCTCAGTAAGCCTCTTAGCGCATTGACTGCGATTTTTGGGACTGCCGCACACTCAGCACGTGTATAGTCTGAAAATATGAGGACGTGAAAAATCACTTATCCAACGACACACTCTTTAAAAATATTTAAATATAATACTAGACATAAGGAAATCTCGTAAGAATCGTATATTTTGCTGCAATAAAAAGTAGCCCATGTCCTTCCCCGTGGTCTATTCTATAGATGTGTAAAATGTTATCAAAATCCATTACTTTTGGAGTCTATTCAATGCAAACATACAAACAAAAACATTTCCTCTTTATTATATTAGTATATATACCTAATTAGGTTACCATGATACCACATAATGATTAGGTATTTGAGTTCCTTATTTTTGTCATAAAAATTAAAATCATTAATAAATCATAATAATTTATTGATAAATATCATTATTGATAAATTGTTGTTTTATTCAGATAAATTGTAGTGTATCCGTGTTATTAATAATAATTTCACTACACTAAATTGTCACACAATAAAAATTGGCCTAGTGTGCGTTCCTCTTGAGGATATAGAATGAGCTGCTGCGGACAGGTTATAGAGATAGCTGAAGCCCCTCGTCTGTTCGGGCCTGAGTGGAGCCCGCTCCAGGCCTCGGTGCCCGCTCCAAGGCCCCATTTGAGGCCTCGATAGGCCCTGGACGCCCTGTTACATAACGACATTAATGACACAGGACTGGTACATATTGCTCATTTTTGTTTTAACCTTTTAATTAAGTACTCTGATTTATAATGTCAGTCTGTCAATTTCTCTGCACTTTTCTTATTTGTCTTTACTAATATATATAAAGAAAAATATTTGTTCGTTTGTTTGCATTTAAGGCTCCGAAAGTACTAAACCGATATTGATTAAAATCTTTCACATGAGATTAGACCAAATTTTTATCGCGGCAAAATTCACGATTTTCGCGAAGTTTCCTTTGGCACGCACGAAGTCGTGCACAACATCAAATCTGTTAGTAACTGGTGACGACCGACAAGCAATTTGTGCAATGAGAGTTTTTAAGTTCGTGACATCATACAGCCGTTTGACACGACTCGGACCCGACTTTTACGAAGCGCTGCCTGGTGACAAAAAAAGTGTCGATAATTCTAATAGGCAATCGGACAATTTTTTTTTTTATTGCATAAATGAATAGTACTCTTAAATATGAGTAACTTCTCAGAAGAAACCGTATATCAAAAGTCAATATTTTCAAAGGTACAGCGATTTGTATAAAAAATTTCGCGAGCCTCCTAAAAACGCTCCATACTAAAGTCGACCTAAAAATGACGTCACTTGTATATGAAGTAGTATGAAGTAGTATATGAAGTATATGGCCGCAGGAATATATTTGTAAATATCTCCGATATTTGTGCGTTTAAGTTCATACTTACCATAATGAATGTTTTTGTATATTATGATGTGAGTAAACTAATGATGTAGGTTTTGTTTACCAATTACACAAAAAAAAAAAATTTTTTTGGTACTGGAGAGGAGCGAAATTTTGTATACAAATCGCTGTACCTTTGAAAATATTGACTTTTGATATACGGTTTCTTCTGAGAAGTTACTCATATTTAAGAGTACTATTCATTTATGCAATAAAAAAAAATCAGTCCGCTTGCCTATTGACAGTTTTTGGAATCACTTCTGCCACCAGATGGCCCTTTGTGTGAGTCTGACTCCTAGCGGCAGAAAAAACATTGAAAATCATTCTCCAAAACGCCAACTCGTTTTCTGGCTAATGTTGACACTGCCCTACGTCATAATAACTCCCCACACCGATTTCGGTTGGTGGCCGGTTTTATTGAAACCAGGCCAGTTACGCAGGAGTAATATATGTATAGTTATTATAGTGTCTAAGTGTGTGCGCAATACACAAGAGCACTCTCTCTTCTTTTACTCTCATCGCCCAGTGGGACGAATAAACCGACACGATTGGCGAGAGATCAGGCGCAGGTCCAACTTTTTACACGCCCATCCGATGCATGGATCTTCTTTCTTGTTAGACAATCGGGTGATCAGCCTGCATTGTCCTTACCAAACTTGGAAACAACATTTTTTGTTGTTGTAATCGAACCCACGACCTCCGAATCGAGAACCTAAACGCTCTACGTCAACTGAACACTATGAACTAGTGCACTTCGGCAATTAATAAAGTTATTTGGCAGGTCAACGCCCGCAGATTCCGCGCTAACTACGTAAAATTACTGACAAAGGGTTCCGTAGCCAGTTGCCATCTAATTGCGCCTTCGTGACTACGGCTTCCTCTCTTCCATTAGCAACAGCCACTGCGCACTCCATCTAATAGCTTCCACGTACTTCCTGAAGGTCCATTATTCATTGCGTATTATCATCGCAAATGAATAATCCAATAATCAACATAACGCGCAATGGTCTGCACAGGGCTGGAAATAGTCGCAAATTAAATTCATTTTACGTCTCACAGACGGCCTGTCACGTTTGATCGTTAAAAGTCTAGACAAGGCATCTCAATTACTTTTATAGTCCAATGCGAATTTGACATGATTGTGACGGCTAATTTTGACGTAATTTTCTCGTACTCTATTGGCCCACTTGTATTGAGCCTGAAAATGATTTTCCTGAAATACATAATTGTCGAAATTCCTTTACATCGTGTTAGGGTTAATTCACACCGAACGAAACGATACGCAACGCAGCACTGCATTTTTTATAATAGCTATTACTAAAAATGAACATTATTTATTACACAATAAGATTCATTGTAACAGTTCCAATGTCAGGTTGCACCGCGCATGTGCAGTGTATAACTAATGTCGTATGCCGCGTATCGTTTCGTTGTGTATTGACCTTTAGACTACTGACATTTTGACGTTGATTGTCGCAATTTTGGATGTTAACAATTAGTGTTGCCACTGCTGGTTAGGGCATGAACAGGAGATAAAACATCCAGGAATGATATCATAATATTATAATCAACTACGAAGCGCAATGCAGCTTTAAATTCTAATTCTTGTGTAGTGAATAACATTAATTCAGTAGACTTTGAAATTTTCCTGTCTGTCCTTCCTTCCTTAACATATCCTCCTCGGTGATAGATTGGCTCGACTCATATACTTCGGAAACGTAAGCAGTGGGTCCGCTCTGATGAGGTTGCCTCGGACTATTGTGATATCATTGAGCGGGTTCCACAGGGTGATGTTCTCTCTCCCCGTCTTTTCTCAATTTTTATTAACACAATCACCTCTAAAATATTATCGTGTACCTTCTATCATATGCAGACGACCTACAGATTTATCGTCATTTACATATTGATGACATCAGTTTCGCAGTTAGCGATATCAATGCTGCAGCGCATAGCAGACTGGGCTAAATATTTTGGTTTGTTAAGAAATCTTAAATTATTATCATTAGTAGTAAATAAATGACCAAACGTTTACATGACGTGCTCAAAGTAATGTACAATAGTACTCCGATAAACTAAACAGACTCTGCAAGAAACATTGGCATAATTGTTGATAGCAATCTGTCCTGGAATTTTCAGGTCAATAAAGTGGACAGAAAGGTGCACCTTACACATGCTAAGGGGCCTTCAAAACTTCTTGCCCTTGAACACTAAAATCTTCCTGGTTCAGACACGTTCCCATTTATAGGGATCATTTTCCCTATCCTCGATTATCCTCCTGCTACTTGGATGTTACCGAAGAGCTATTATCGAAGCTGGAACGTTTACAGAATCTCTGCATTCGTTTTGTGTTTAGCTAAAAAGTATGACCATATATCAGCATTCCGGTCAAAATTGAAGTGGCTCCCTATTCGTCTTCGGCGAAATGCCTATATTCTTTCTCTCCTTTACAATATCCTGTATAATCCCTTGTCTCCCTCTTACCTTATAGATTAGTTTAACTTTTAACGACTCCTTGACATCCCTTGTAAGGCTAGTGTCAGGAAGAATCTTTCCCTCCCCTCCCATCGCTCCAACTTCTTCTCCTACTTCTTTACTGTTTATGCAGTCAGGTTGTGGAGTTCCCTCCCCCACACCGTTCGTGACAGTCCCGCCATTACTATCTTTAAAAGACGCTTGAAAGTGCACTATCTCAAAACTGAATCCTAATACCATTATTAAATGTACATAATATAGTATAGATGTATTTTACATATCTTAAATTTGTATATTATTTTGTATTATATTGGTATGTTTTGTATTTAATTTATTATTATTAATATAAATCATATTACGTATATTACCTACTTATATTATTAGTTTTAATGTGTTTAAATCAGTAATTGTGCACGCCCTATCTGAGGGCCAATTCTCTTAATTAACTTAGACTTTCAACTTACCATCAATTCATTATGTTATATTCATATTCATTACCCCGCACCCCCGCGGAAATCAAAGGGGGAGATGGAGAGCCCCAAGGCTGAGAAGAGCCCCAAGGCCAAGGAGAGCCGCAAGGCTGAATCTCTTCAACCGGCCGAGGACAAGAGCAGGAGGTGCGAGGGCTTCACTCTGGTGGAGAGAAGAAAAAAGAGGAAGCCAGCCGTCCGCAACCATCGCGGCACCGCACCCTACGTACCCGAGCTGCGTTTACGGTGTGAGGTGCCCGCAACGCAGCTGTACGTGTCCCGCCTGCACTGGTCCATGGAGGTGGAAGACGTCGTGAGCTACATCCGTGAGAAGACCACTTACACCTTAAGGGTTGAGCGTCTGCAGTCTCGCCACAAAGTGAACTACAGTTCCTTTGTGGTAAGAGTGCCGACTACACTTTTGTCTACCCTGGAGGTGGAGGCGTTCTGGCCGTCGGGTGTAGTTTACCGAAGGTTCCGGGGGAGACTCCCCAACGAAGCGCGCATCACGTCGCCGAAAAGACAATAACTACGTGATAAACTATTTTAGTGTGATTGTGTAGTGTGTGTCTGTGTGTGTAATAATATACCATAGTATAAAATTGTTAAATGTATATCCATTGTCTGATTGCCATAACACAAGTCTTAACTTAGCATGGGATTAGATTGATGTGATGTATATTACACGTTTGTTCTATTGTATGTTATTATGTGTGTTTAATAAAGAATTTGAATTTGAATTATAAATTTATCATCCTGTTATCATAAATTGACCGAAAGTCGGTATTCTACTACATTATTTTCGTAAATTTAAAATCCCAACACAGTCATTTTGCAATGATATTGACTACAATTTATAAATAAAGCGAGCACAAAGCATGTATAAAGACAGCTGTTGCTTGACGTTTGTACGATCCAGTGTTGCCAATTATTGTCAGTTAAGGCGCGTCTCCTGCTCGTGTTTTTTGAAACATTACACAAAATCATCGAATTTGGGGCATGGCTATGCACATTTGTGTACGCATACACGATTTTATCCTCTTCTGAGACGGACGGAAAATTATTTCCCGCGTGGTTAGAGAGGGGAAGGCAAAAAAAGAGATTTTTGCGTAAAATAAATATTTTTATGTCATGGCATCCCCACATGTCAAAGTGAAAAAAATATCCGGCTGACGGATCGGTTCGAGTCAAATTGGAGTTAAGTTTATAAACATACGAGAATACCATTTTCTATGGATAAGTGGTTCGCTCAATCTATAATCAAGCTGTGATACAATGATAATCGCATCGCGGTGTAATTCGTCGTTTGACGTTTGTTTGAAGTTTAGTTGAATACCATTTTGCTGTTTGATAGGTTCCGGACTGTATCGAAACAGTAACGAAGTTGCATTATTGTTGGATTAAAATAGCAGAATCGACCTTCTGATGTTTCTCACTCCGTAGGATAGCTGGAAGAAATTTATTTTAGAGATAAGCTGGTACCTTTTGTGTCCTCCTTCTTTCTGTGTATATTTTTGTAAATAATGAATGAATAGCCGTATTAAAAATGCTTCGCCGCGTTACGCGCACTCTTCAAGGCGCGCAACTTCTCGATGCGAACCGACGTTAAGTATTCTCAGAGTCATGCAAGAATCAACAAGCATAATATGAACATAAAACTTTATTTTCAATACAACAATGAAATATTCCAGCGGAAATTGCGTCAGACCTCCGACACCGGAGCGGTACGCGGAATGCCGAATTCCCAAACACGGTATGTACGAATAACTCCACATTTATTCCTATTTATACCGAGTAAACCTACCTAAATAGTTCACTACCGAACTAAACCTGGATTTCAAAATAGTTTAAATAACTTCAATAAATATGTATTGTATGTTGAAGCAGCATGTTATATGAGTACAGAATAAAATATAGAGTAGGCCATGCCATACAAAAATGTGTACGTCCTTATACAAATCCTACTAATATCATAAATGTGAAAGTTTGTGAGGATGGATGGATGGATCGATGGATGTTTGTAACTCTTTCAGGCAAAAACTACTCAACGGACTTCTATGAAAGGCATGGTAGTAGTTTAAGCTCTGAATTAAAACATAGAATACTTTGTATGCCGCAAAAGTACAGTGTTCTCGTGAGAAACAATATTTTCCCGAGTGGAGCCGCGGGCAACAGCTAGTTATTATGTAATTCGGCGATGGTTCGTCATATACTGAGAAAAAAGTACATGATCCTGTTATAATAATTTATATAACAGTTTTATGGCGGAATACTGAAACGCTAACAAAAATTAAAAACTCCTATTCACAGGCTGTCGCCGTCTCTGCTATCCGAAATGACAAGGACGGCATGTGACTTGAGCGTCAAAACTCAAAACAAAACACAAAATTTTTATTATGAAATACCGCTTATACAATTGTCCTACATGATGTCTACCACCGGTTCGGAAACTAGCCCGGCGAGGAGAACCGGCGTAACTCGCACGGGGCCACCTTTAGCAAAAAGATGGGAAAATTGTTCTTTTCACTTAATTTAACTATATCGTTTCAATATTCGGTCGTAAGTTCGCCAGCAGCATATTAATGTTCATTGTTCCCCTTAAACCCAGAAATAAAAGTAAAGTTTGAATCTCACCCCATGCAGGGAATCAAACTGTTCATAATATTCATGTTACAAATTTAGGTTATTCTTATATTAAAAATTAATAATGGCAATAAAGTATATATTTTAAAAATATTTTTTTCTTAGCTACAGAAGTTTTCATTTCATAGAAAATTTTAGTAGCTTTCTAAAACTAGTAGTAGAAAGCTGATATAATATTACGTTTTTTATTTTAAATAACCAAGTACTCAGTTTTGCAGACCAGTATTACCTAATAATAAGAAATACTTTTTATAACTTATCACTTTTAAGGAGCCGTTGATTTAATAATAGCGAGACGGAAGAGGCGAGAATTCACTTTTAACGTTCAGACGAATTCAAATGTATTTAGCGACATCTTGTTCAATTTGTACTTAATGGTGAAGAAATGATAACGTTTAGGCCGCGTTTTGCAGAGCTTGCAGTTAAATCGTTTTATTTCCTGAAGAATTTGCTTTGTTAGGTGACAAAGACAACAAACTTCCATAATATTGGTGAAATGTCCTTGAGCTACTCTTGTAAGGCCTCCCCCACATTTGGCGTGCGCGTTTCACGGGCGTGTGAGCGTCACGATTTGCCGGCGTGTGGCGTGCGTGCAACGTGCACGCGGTGCGCACATTTTTACCCCTCTGCCCGCTACTGTTCGGTCGTCACTCACTGCACGCTCGTGCGCGCCACGTGCACGCTGCACACATGCAACATGCCGGAAAATCGCGATGCCCACGCAGCGCGCACGAGGCGTGCACTCTAACCCCCGAAAACGCGCACGCCTAATGTGGGGTCAGCCTTAGGCTCAGCATTACTTGTAAGTAGAATATAGGCAATTTATACCTTTTTTTACGCTTGCTTGCATACTTGCTACGGTCAACATCAAGGTAGGCGTATAATAAACTGCATGGATTGAATCGTGGCAAAAGTAGCCTTCTAGTTCTGCCCTTATAACCGCATAAACCAAATAAAAAATAAGTAAAGCGCGCTGATGATGATGAATTATAGCTAAGAACACTTTTATCGATCACGCCAGCTTTCAATCAATAAAAACTAAACCAATATTGATTCACCCATTTGGGAGGTGCCACGGACAGACAGACAGCTCCTCTGTTTACGTCGGGGGTTAAAAATAGAAATACAATAATATCGTAAGCTACTGACAAGTCAAAAACATTTAAATAGAAAAAGCCATCGAATGGCTAGAACCAAACAAAACCTTTTAGCCACATCAAACAGCGCGGGGCAAGGAGCGCATCGACGTAACGGTTTAATTGCTTTGGTGTCGCTCCAAAACGGCAAACGGACGTACGGAGTTAAAAGCCTGGAAAGGACACTCAAATGTTATCGTATTCGTATTTCGTATACAAGTTAGCAGCTGTTGCAGTTAAATGTTAACATTAGATAATGTGATTTCCAAACTAAGTATGAGCTATACGTTTATATTTGACAGAAAAATCGTACAAGAAAAAGTACGCCATCATGATTTCAGCATATTTTGCCGATTAAATACGGGCTGCGGAAAGTAAATAACAAAATTTCAAGATGACAAAAGTCAAACCTCGACGGGCCCAATCAACCCCAAAAGTAGGACATTTTAAGTGTGGACACTTTTTGCCTCAACATACCTCGTCTATAATAATAGATATATAGGTTTATGATAACGTTACCCAAATGAGAACCGAAAATGAAGGAATTCCTTATAAAACTAAAGTTAATTAAAATCATGAACTTTCATCGCGATAAACAAACGTCGTTCGTAGTGACTCCACATTCCGAAGTCCGATAAATTCAAGTCAATTTTCTCCAACAGTACGCAAAATCTTACAAGTTATAAATATTTACAATACTATGAATTTGTGAGTTCACGCCAAAATATTTCAGCTCGTAAATTCTGCGTACGACACGTCGCGGTATAAAGTCAAATGACGTGCGTATTCAGCGGAGCAGTAACCCCGACACTTGAGGGGGGGAATATGAACATCGACATCACAAGTGACGGTCGTTTAAAGAGTTTTAAAGGAGTAAAATAAATAAAACTACTTTGTATATTTTTGTATACCGCGAATTTTTTGTTGAAAACTACTAGATACTTACACTAACAAAATTAACCATACATACATGTGTTCAAAGTTGTGCAGGTTTGTTTTGTTCTTCAATTTATGAGGTTGAACTAAGGTTAAGCTCACGCCGATACTCACAAAATAATAGAGTTGAAAATCGTACACACGGCAGACATTTTAAATCTCAACGGTCATGTGTTTGATATTCAACTCTATTGTTTTAGCCCAGAGTTTTAATTTCAGCGCTCTGAAATTTCTCAGGCCGGAGAGATTCTGGATAGTCTTACATTCCGATACACGTGACATTTGTAGTCTATGATATTAATCGAAGGCTGCAGCTAAATGTGCAATGAATAATAAGCTAGACTCAAGTCTATTGCATAATATAGCCATGATAACAAAAAAAATTATTAAAAAATAAAAACAAACAGGCTATTCCAGCAATCGTTAGTTCCGCGATTTGCATTTAGACGTGACCGCTAAATAGCCAGTTAGCGCGGTACAGCATGCGGCTTATTTATCACCAGAATCTATTCTGCAATATTGCTCGCCTTGTACACTTATTGCTAACTTAATTGCAGCTGAATACGGCCTTAATGTTGCATAAGTGGCATCGAAATTCAAAGTTTTGAATTGAAACTGCATTAGGCGCGTTGAGAGTGAATTATCATTGTCGCTCCAATCGTCATAATTATGGTTCGTTCGTTTGTCATGAGTTATGAATTATGATGCGAGGTCACGATTTTATATATTAAACGCCATCTGTAGGTAACTACCTTCTGAAGTACGGTTCATTTCTTTTTTGAATTGATGAAACTTTTTAGGCGCATTAAGGATGTTTTTGGATTTCAAATGATGGATTAAGTTTCTAACTTCTACCATGTACTGCCTACACGTCATGCTTTTAAATTATAGAAATACATAGATTAAACCTTTGGTACATTACATGAAATGCCTGTCTCTCTTGAAATATAAACACTGGCCACTTACGTCTCTAATATAAATTTATTTAAAACGTACTTCTTATAAAAAAATATTTAAAACGTTGCTTCAGAACGTTGCTTAGAGGGCAAAAAAGTTAGTCATATTATAGTGGTCATATTATAAATAATGCAAGGTCCAACTCTCTTCACTGCACTTCGCACATTTATTTCTTAGAAAGTTTCACATAATATCAATTGCGAAGTATCGGACTCTTCCTCTCAACTATACGTCTAGTGTTTCAGTGAAAAGAATAAGTAAGTTTGTTATTGTTTAGTTAGAACTTGACCAATTGAAACTGAAACAACCACTTCCTACTTGTTTTTGTTTATGTTTTAAGTTATGACAGTTGTTATTTAGAATGTTTGGGCTTAGCGCAACTACTACTAGGGGGAAGTCCCGTAGCGCCGCGCCGGTCGGTACATTCCTAGCGTCGGACACTCGTAATATCTCGACAAATGTCAACGCGATCTATTCATATATCGGTGAAGGGGTACGAGGGAACGTAGCGATATAAGATCACGCGACGCGATTTGCCAGTCAGAAGCACAGCCGCGGTAGGAGATGTGGCGGGAAATCGTTGCGTCACGCGATGGACATGAGATTAAAAATTACTTGTGTAGTGTGTTTAGAGGACCACTATGAGGACGAGATACAATGTTCCAGCTGTCAAGAATGGACTTATGAAGCACGTTTCGAAATGTGGGGATGCCTACCTATTAATATGACGTGATAGATGCACAATATTTTACAATGTCAGGCGCTTGGGGTTTGAAGATTAACCCGTCCGGTACTAGGTGCCAATATCTAAGACTTAATTTTTTTCTAACCAAAACTTAATTAACATTCTTAGATTATGTTTACGCAGAAGTTGTATTTTTGTTATTTGATTTTGATTTTATGTTTTGTTAATTTAAGTAAATCATAAACAAATACATATTTATTGATGTAGTTTTAATTTTATTTCCTGAAAACATTATGTGTCCGCCACGAGAGGACTTCCACCTACTACTATTATTTGAAATTTTGTGAGGATGGTTGGATGGATGTTTGTTACTCTTTCACGCAAAAACTACTGACCGATTTTTAATGAAATTGGTTTGGTAGTAGCTTAAAAGCTCTGGATTAAAACATAGGATACTTTTTATCCCAAAAATGTACAGTATTGCTGGCGTCTCCGCCCGCGTAAATACATAATGTATAAACGTGGGCGGATCCGCGGGCAACAGCTCGTATGTAGGTAATATGATACTATTAATCCTCCTTTTAATATAATACATCTATAATATTAATAAGTATTATTAATACCTATATGGAATACAGCAACTGACGATGAAACGTCATTATAATACGAACAAATTATGTTGACGATGAAACTGCACAATTACTTTGCCTGGCAACAAAACTTCAAGAAAACCAAAACGGAGGGGAAGTCTATTTGTTCCTGTTTTGTCCCAATTTGTTATTTTTCGAAGTGAAAGGATAATCGACTGGGGCAGTGTAAACAGTTGTAAACGTCTCCAGACATTGTTGTTTTATGATATCATCTTATAAGGACTGGGGGAGAATCAACACGACTATTCCACGAGAACGTTAAATAGTTAGTTCTATGGCTGGGGTGGGTTGGTGAAATAAAATAACATCATCTTCACTAATGTTATAAAGAGGAAAGTTTTGTTTGTTTGCATTGAACTCCGTAACTGTACTGAGCTGGTTTTGATGAAATTTGAAACAGATATAGAGTTGACCACGGGAAAGGAAATTGCACTTTATCGCAGCAAATTGACCGATTGAATCGGTTGCGGCGAAATACAAATGGAACATCTAGTCTTCTTATAAAAATAAGAAAAAAATCTTATAAAATTTAAAATCTTGTTGAACACAGAATAAACCGAGTCAAGTCGAATAAAAAGTCGAGATTAGACATCGAGACTAAACAAAAATTCCCTAGCGAAAAGTCGCAGAACTAACGTACGACAGATAAAATTACGGCTGGACGTACGATTTTAAATGATTTTGAAAATAATTCTTAATTCTTCAAGAATATAAAATGTACTGTGCTATAAATTTAATTTTAACTTATAGATGTATTGACTGGCTCTTCTAATAAATTATTGAGACACCCTAGTTAGGTGGCAGCAGGCAGACGACTAACTCTCGCAGGAGGGTCGTCTGTTCATGTTACATACATAATACATTGTTGCAATCCTTTAAGCTGACGATACACTTTAATACGGCGAAATACATATATATTAAAAGGGTGTGGACCTGTCTGGTGTCACTGATAATATACACTACAAATTGACGAAAAGTATTTTTCTGCATTCTGGCACAGAATACTTAATAGTAGGTAATTCTGGCTTTAACGCTAGAGACGACATACCTTTTGAGCACTTAACTTAATAAAGCACAGTTATTAATTTTATTCAGTGTTTTATTGAATCTCATATCCGCGATCTTCAATCTAATCTAAAAACCTAAATCCAATATTACGATAATGTTCCTTCTGGTTTTGATGTGTCCGGATATCATTTCACTTCATGTGTTTATAATCAAATACACCAGATATTTGTACAGCTAAGCCTTAACATTTAACTCATTTCAGAATTTTGTTTTTTTACACCAACACATAATAGCATTCCACTTTCAAACTACTGTTCACCCTCACGAAGTGGTCTTTTGGTATTTTTATCACTTCGGGCTTCGGAGATGTCCAACAATGAAAGCATGACGCACTTTTAAAGAATTATTTCTAAATAAAAATAAAATCGGCTCTTTTTACTATTTTTTTATACAGGCAGATAGAAATATTAGTCATAGGATAGTTTGGAAATCCGCCACTTTCGAATTATAATAATTGAGACAATAATAACGATGCTGTTTGTGAGATTGACATTACAAGTCGTCAATTTCTTATTCAGATTTTAAACAGAGATCAGTGTCTATAAATGCCTTGTTAAAAATGCAATATTCGCTGAAAGTGTGTTTTATCTATCTATTTATTTAAATTACGGTTTTTAGTGCCACTAAATGCGAAAAACACAGGAGTTTTATGTTGTTCGCAGTGCCACCGATTTCGTCATTATTATGTTGATGCGTCGCAATAAAACCGCGATTTTAGTGTTATTGGGTAAGTAAAATACGAGGGACATTGTATATTTCTATCGATGTATTATGTACGGGCCCAAAGATCGAACCCTGAGGCATGCCGTAAAGGAGACGTTTTATAGAGACATTTGTACGCAACAGGTTTTTTCAAATTACTTCAAAGTTATAGTCCGATTTCGCTCAAATAATTTTTTTAATTAGTATTATATACGTAGTATGAAACCTAGTTATATTTCAAAGGATATATTCGAAAATACCCCAAACGATTGAGTGCAAAGAAAAGAAATTACCATCCCTTTAAAAATATTATTAACTAGATATTGCCCGCGACCTTCGTGCCCGCAAAAGTTAATTTCACAGAAATTGCACAGACTCCGAAACATTGAACAGACTCCGAAACTACTGGACCTATTTAAATGAAATTTGACCCAGATATGGTAAACCACGGAGAAGGATATAGACTACTTTTTATCACGGGAAAATTTACGGTTCCTGCGGGATTTTTTTTGCGCTTATAAAATCAGACAACCCCAAGTATCTAGTAAATAATTGGAATACTCTCCATTTTCCACTGCAAAGTTAACGACCAAACACGAGTAACAATTAATTTCTATGCATGTTGTATGCAAACGTTATGCAAATGCAATAGCTTTTACAATTCTTATCTCTATTTATTTTGCAGTAATATTATGAAAATTACAATCTATATAATGTTTAATAACAAACTAAAAAAAACAGCAATGCACTTGTTATCTTTAATGTTATGGATAGCCATAATATTATGCAGAGGTACCTATAGATAAATTCTTATTTGGGTGAGCCTTTCTTAGGTCGGGATAGTCTTCAGACAATTTTGTCTCACATAAATAAATCTGTCTTAAGACTATCTTACGACTAAAGCAGCTATGGCCTGTGGCTGATTTAAGACATTTGTGTCGCTCCTAGACAATTTTGTCTATGAGACGTTTAGTTTTAAGTGAGCTTCTGAATCTTCATATATTTCGTAACGCAATAGACTATCATAACTCATAAGACATATCTCAAATGAGCGCTCACTCTTAGGTATCAAACGATCTGTGCACTAAATTGCCCTTAATATATGCACAATAAAAGTAAAATGGTAAAATGAATTACAACAAAATAAGCCTAATATCAGTAAAATTCTGAACAGGATAAGTATCAGAATTTCCATGCGAATATCTATAGCGCCTAATATTTTCACACAAGGTATAGCAATTGAGTTGACAGTAAAAGTTATGAAGAGCCGCGTCGGACCGGCGCCGCGGCCCCGCCGCCTGCCCGCGCCCGCCCGTGCCGGATGCCATACCGACAGCAAATTTATCTAATTCCACTGGGGAATTTCTCAGGGCTAATCAAGTTATGGAAGAAAAAGAGAGAATTTATATTTTCAAATAGGAATTTGATCAGCTTAACTCTCTTAAGTTAAATTTTTAAACTTATGTGTCTGAATCCTACTAATAATATAAATGTGAAAATTTGTGAGGATGGATGTATGGATGGATGTTTGTCGCTCTTTTACGCAAAAGCTACTAAATGGATTTTGATTAAATTCGGAATGCTGATAGTTTGAGCTCTGGATTAAAACATAGACTATGTTTTATGCCGATAATATCCGCGAGCATAAGCTAAGTATGTATGCACCCTTTCTACAACAGCTTTTATGCCGCATTTCAGTCGTTTACACTTGACATTGAAAGTCCGACATAACCCCGAAGGAGCGTTGGATATTGGATTAGACGACTGAATAGCATATTAGATACTCGTACGATAATTCTCGCTTCACATCACGTAAGTCTGGCCCCGTTGTAAGTATCCGAAGGTCTTGTGTTACGGGACCCAGACAACGGGAGATATATTTACTACTTTTATACAATATGTTTATTTAAGACTAGCTGTTTCTCACGACTCCGCCCGCGTCAATATACTAGCAACTAGCTATAGTAGCGTAGATACAGTTTCCCACAGGAATACTGTATTTTTCCGGGATAAAATGTAGTCTGTATTTTAATCCAGAGCCTTAACTACTACCATACCAAATTTCATCAAAATCCGTTCAGTAGTTTTTGTGTCAAAGAGTCAGAAATATCCATCCATCCATCCATCCATCCATCCATCCATACATCCTCACAAACTTTCACATTTATAATATTAGTAGGATTAGTAGGATCTTCAATATATTATAAACATATTTAATACACATTCACGACACACGAACATTTAAAACTTTTTGTTCTCTCGACGGTATAATTATGAACCCACGACCGCCGACTTGAGCGCCGACGCACGTACCACTAAGCCACAGACGCCGTTAATTTAATAAGTAAATGTATATTTACTCATTCGGTACACATTTCCTGATCTTCTTGTTTTGCCGACGGTACCAAGAACTCATTCTAAAGATCTTCCGATGAACTCACAAAAACTTATTCAAAGGGAGCGGCGGTCGTTTATTTTTATTCGCCACTATTGTTTAGTCATTTCTCATTTGGCGATCTACTTAACGACGAGTCGCTATTTATTTACTTATCGAGAAACAATACAATATAGGGAAATGAAAGCAAAAAATTCCTAAAACGATCTATCAGCACTACAAAAAGGTTTATATAACATTGTTTTGTTCTGCTATCTCGTGAGAAGCCTAATCATTATTATTAATGTACATTATACTTTTTCAGTCGCTCAAAGAGCTATGGAGAGGGCTATGCTCGGAGTCTTTCTACGTGATAGAATCAAAAATGAGGAAATCTGTAGCAGAACTAAAGTTACTAACATAGCCCAGCGCATTAGCAAGTTAAAGTGGAAATGGGCTGGACATAATATAGCCCGTAGAACCTATGCCCGCTGGGGTCGAAAGGTTCTCGAGTGGAGACCACGAACTGGACGTCGAAGCGTAGGACGGCCTTCCACCAGGTGGACAGATGACCTGAGAAAAGTCGCAGGGAGTCGGTGTACACAAGCCGCGAGCGACCGGTCTCACTGGAAATTTATGGGGGAGGCCTATGTCCTGCAGTGGACGTCACCAGGCTGAAACGAAGAACGAAGATACTTTTTCATTTATTTTATTTATTTATTTATTCAGATCACATACGTACAACAGTCTTTTCTTAAATATTATAATTATATACAAACACTAGATGTTGCCCGCGTCTTCGTGCGCGCAAAAGGTAATTTCGCAGAAACCGTACATTTTTTCGAAATAAAATATCCTTCCCCGTGGTCTACTCAACATATTATGTGCCAAAGGACAATGCTCAAAAAAAACCCAGAGTGAACAGATACAAAATGTAGTTGAAAATGTTAGTGATATTTAGTGAAATAAATTTGTAAACATTTTGCTATTAAATTCGATGGCTAAGTATGTGATATTGCTATTTGTTTTCACTAGGGGTTTTTTTCTCGAGTATAGAAAATATCGTTGTTTGAGTTTACTATTGCATCTAAAGTAAATAAAAATGTTATTTATTAATGCTACTCACTATTCCAAGACCACTAACAATAAAAGTAACAATAAGTATGTTAAAAAATAGGATACATGTTTTTGCATGAAATGAAAACACAAGTAACTTAAAAAAGTGCACAATTATTATTATCACGAATTCCAAGAAGTTCGAACAGCTACTTAGTAAACCATATTCTATATTTCTCTTTTTCACTTAAGCACTCTTTTCAATATCGCATGATAGTGATAAGCACTGCCAAACACGTTTAAGCTATTTTCACCCGTGAGTGCGTGTGTTAAAATTCATTGTAGCGTGCATTCCTTTATAACCAGAGCGGGACACATCCATGGGACGAGGACGTTGCGCGTTGGGAAGTTGCAGCCACGCTATAAGTGTTATATTATATTATTTGGGACGGGCTCGATACGAACCTTCTTTTTTACATCCCGCATTTACACCTGACAATCTCACACTAGATGTGTTCAATAATATACCTACAACGCCATCTAGCGGTCGGGTGCGTAAACCTGCGCCGGCGTGAACACAGCACGTGAGGTGTGGCGCCATTTTGACAGCGGTGACAAGTGACACATTTTAAAAGCAACTTCACTCGCTTCGATTCGTTGTGGTTGAAAATAATAAATTCTAGTTTATATTTACGTTTTTTTTTTCTTTTTGATGGAACATTTAAAGTCAAATATTTTGAGAGATTTATTATAAGTAACACAGTAAAGTAGTAGATTCTCAACATTCTGGTCCTTCGAGCCGGATGACAAAGAGCCACGCGGCAACGTGGAGCGTCACATCAGAAGGCATTGGAGAAGAGGATTGTCCAGGATTGTCGGCAAGTCGCATCCGGTCAGGTCACAAAACCCATTTCCCTAATCCATGTCCAAAAATTTGCGTTAATATCGTTATTTTTTCGTCTTTAGTTTTCGTGTTGTGCAGCGTTGCCGAGCGGGAAACTGTAAGTACTCTTGTTTTCTATAACCTTTCAAAATGAGTGACGATGAGTTTCTGCAGTCAGACTCTGTTCAGGATTCCGCTAAAATAAGCGAAAGGGCTAAATCTCCTCGTTTAGGTGTTAGCACAATATCAAATAAACGTCTCGTTGATTTGAAAAAGCAGCGAGGCACACTGAAAGGCAGGCTCACGTTATTTGAAAAGTATATTTCTAAATTAGACAAATCAAAATTAAATTCGAATAATAAA
Source organism: Glaucopsyche alexis (assembly GCA_905404095.1). Classification (NCBI taxonomy): domain Eukaryota; kingdom Metazoa; phylum Arthropoda; class Insecta; order Lepidoptera; family Lycaenidae; genus Glaucopsyche; species Glaucopsyche alexis. Next base: position 1,794,325 of record FR990044.1, on the reverse strand, counting down.
ACTGAATTAGATTTACGAATTCAGTCAGCTTGCACTATTTTCCAAAGTTTTAATGATATTCAAGGTGAAATTGAGCAATTAATTGATGAGCCCGATTTATCCAGTCAATTAGAATATCGCGAATCATTTGAACAGCAGTACTTCTCCATCATGGCTGACGCGAAGTGCTTAGTAAACCCTAATAGTAGTGAACAAACCCAATCTGTTTCCTATCAAGTGTATAATCCTGTGTCCATTAAGTTGCCAGTAATAAAACTACCTGCGTTTGATGGTGCGTATGATCAGTGGTTGGAGTATAGAAACTCATATCTCACCATGATACACAATCGTGAAGACCTCAACGATATACAGAAGTTTCATTATTTAAAATCGTCCCTTAATGGTACTGCCTCTCAAGTTATATCTGCTTTGGAATTTACTGCGGAAAACTACTCACACGCATGGGATTTATTAGAAAATAGGTTTCACAACAATCGTTTATTAGTACAGAATCATGTAAAAGCATTATTTACTGTTCAGTCACTTCAAAGCGAATCGTATGTTCAAATTAGAAAATTAATAGACTCAATATTACGTAATTTGCGAGCACTTAAATCTCTGAACGAGCCAACCGATGCTTGGGATACTTTAATTGTTTATCTTATTGTTTCTAAACTCGATCAGTCCACCGAACGCGAGTGGGAAACTCATAAAGGTACTCTTGTGTCTAAAAATAATTTAAACAACATCAAATTAACTGATCTTCTAGATTTTTTGAGAAACCGTGCGGATATGTTAGAAATGATTAAGTCAAATAATAATAAAAGTTTTTCTACGTTTAAGCACAATAATAATGATACTATTAAGTCAAATTCCAATCAAAACAAAAGATATTCCAGTAAATCAAACAATATAAATTCGCAACCTGTCACACATTCATACATAACTAATTCAAGTCATAATAAACATAACTCAGAAAATAATAAGCTAAGACGTACTTGTGTTGACTGTGGCGGAGACCATTATTTGTATTCTTGTCCAATTTTTTTAAATTTGCCTGTGCAAGACAGATGGATAATTGTGAAAAATAAAGGCCTTTGTCAAAATTGTATTCGTTCTAATAATCACTTGCCGAGCGAATGCTCATATGGTCCATGTAAATTATGTAAAAATAATCATAATACATTGCTTCATAATAATATTACTTCTAGCGAAAGAATAGGTAAGGCCGTATCCACGTCTATTTCGCATCCGGCGTCGAGTGTAAACAAATCAGCTGATACGCAGCAGATACACTCCGAGCGCAATGTACTTACGTGCAGTGCTGCGATACAACATGTTCTATTGTCGACGGCACTCATCGATGTTCCTGACTCAAGTAATTGCTATCACACTGTTAAAGCACTCCTTGACAACGGGAGTCAAAATTGTTTTATCACAGAATCGTTATGTAATCGTTTACAATTACCTATTATACAGTCCACAATTCATATTTCGGGTGTAGGACAAAGCGTTTCAAAAAGTTCCTACACCTGCAAAATAAACATTCGTTCTAAAGTCAATGACTTTAATACAACAATTCAATGTTGGGTTCTGCCTCGTATTACATCGAAGTTACCTTCGTTAGACGTTAAATGTCAATATATACAGATACCTAAACATATTTCGCTCGCGGACCCGACGTTTAGTGTTCCGTCGGACATTGATATACTTTTAGGGGCGGATATATTTTGGGATCTATTAAATAATAATAAGATTAAACTCAGCAGTGGTCCATATCTGTACGATTCCAAAATAGGATGGATCATCTCCGGCCCTCTTTGTAGTAATGATTCGTTTAAACCTGAGGGAGTTCAATGTAATTTCGCTCAAATTAGTACTCAATTACAAAAATTCTGGGAGTTAGAAGAATTGTCTGACTTACCAAATATCATGTCGAAAGATGATCGTTATTGTGAAAATTTATTTACAGAGACTACAAAACGCGATGAACATGGTAGATTCTCTGTTCGTATTCCTTTAAAGGAGTCACCCGAGTTGTTAGGTGATTCATACACTATGGCAAAAAATCGTTTTTTATGTCTTGAAAGAAAGTTAGATCGTTCACCTAACTATAAAAAGCTATATTTGGAATTTATTCGGGAATATGAGGCACTCGGTCACATGACCTCAGTGGCATCAAAAGATGTCCCTGATATATTGAGTAAGCCGCATTACATCCTACCTCATCACGGTGTTTACCGAGAGGATAGTGTCACTACAAAATTGCGCGTTGTATTTGACGCGAGCGCGAGTACGTCGAACAATAAATCGTTGAATAATATACAACATATAGGACCGCCATTACAAAATGATATTTTGTCTATTTTACTTAGATTCAGGCAGTATAAATACGTAGTGTGTGCGGACATTCAGAAACATTTTAGACAGATTTTAATTCAACCAGATCAACGTAACCTACAATTAATATTATGGCGGGAAAGTCGAGACTTACCTTTGCAACTGTATAAGTTAAATACAGTGACGTATGGAACTGCGTCGGCTCCTTATCTTAGCATGCGATGCTTAAAACAATTAGCTTTAGAAAGTGATGATGATTTGGTTGCTAAGACCATTAATGACAGCTTTTATGTGGATGACCTTATAACTGGAGGGGATGACCTTGACTCGTTAATGCAGTTGTGTAATAAAATATCCGTGTTATTAAAAAAGGGTTGTTTTCCGTTACATAAGTGGACGTTTAGTCATGACGTGTCTCTTGATAGTTGTAAGGACCTAAATATCGGTGAAAATCGATTGTCTAAAACGTTGGGGTTAGGATGGTGTACGAAAAATGATGACTTTTATTTTACAACTAAGGTTACACACAGTGACACAGTAGTAACGAAACGTACAATATTATCCACCATCGCACAAGTGTACGATCCTTTAGGTTTGCTAGCGCCTGCAGTAATTACAGCTAAATCATTGTTACAAAATTTATGGCTACATAAATTAGATTGGGATGACGAAGTTCCTAAAAATATTACGACTACATGGCATAAGTTTCTTTCTGATTTACAACATTTAGGTGATATTAAAATACCTCGCTATGCGATTCGCGGAAATTACATAGAACTTCATATTTTTACTGATGCGTCTCAAAATGCCTACGGAGCGTGCGCGTACGTTAGATCGTGTCATAATGATTGTGAAAATACTATACCTATTTCAGTGCATTTATTATGCGCTAAAAGTAAATTGGCGCCGATAAAGTCAGTTACCATTCCTCGGCTTGAACTATGCGGAGCGTTAGTAGGTGCAAAATTGTATTATAAAATAAAAAAGTCTTTGTACCTAAATTTTAATAAAGTTTATTTCTGGACTGACTCAACAATAGTACAAGGGTGGCTTCGTCTGTCACCGCATCTGCTCAAAACTTTTGTACAAAATCGTGTCGTTGAAATAAACGAATTGACATGTGATACAATTTGGCGGCATGTCAAGGGCACAGAGAACCCTGCCGATATCATAACGCGAGGTGCTACGCTAGACACATTAAGGTACGATAAAAATAATGTCTGGTGGTGTGGCCCTACATTTTTACGAGAACCTAGTCGCAGGTGGCCCATAACTGATATTAAAGAATTATCATCCGTTGATTTACCCGAAACTAAACCGGATACAATTAATTTACATTCTATTCAAATAATATCATTGTTTGATTTTGAACGCTTTTCTTCATTTATTCGTTTGCAAAGAGTTTGTGGATATTTATTGCGATTTATAAATAACGCACAAGCAAAGTTGCGCGGCGACATCGGTACGCGTAAAACCGGTTCGTTATCAGTAGATGAGTTGCAACGATCGCTCGATACGTTGACGCGGTTTGTTCAACAAGAATCTTTTAGTGAACAATATCATGAATTAAAAAATGAGATACCGTTTAATAGTAAGAAAAATAACAGCAATAGATTATTGTATAAGAAAATATCAGGTTTAAATATATTTTTAGATAAGTCTAATATAATTCGTATAGGTGGAAGGTTATCTAACGCGGTTGAATTTAACTATGACAAAAAGCATCCCGTATTGTTAAGCGCCAAACATCGTTTTTCAAGGTTACTGTGTGAACATGAACACAAACGGCTACTTCATGCCGGGCCTCAACTTTTAGTATATTCAATGCGTGAAAGGTGGTGGATCTTAGGAGCTCGTAACTTGGCTAGACAGGTGGTACATAACTGTGCCATATGCAAACGCATGAGAGGGAGAACATTGACACCTCTGATGGGTAACTTACCTGCTGAACGACTAGAGCCTAGTTTTCCTTTCATGCAATGTGGTGTAGACTATGCGGGACCACTGCTCATATTGGATCGCAAAGGCAGAGGTGCTAAGCTAATCAAAGCATATATTTGTTTATTTATATGTTTCACGACCAGAGCTATACATTTAGAATTGGTAGGTAGCTTGAGCACACAGGATTATATCTTAGCATTAAACCGTTTTATAGCACGTCGTGGAAAGCCATACCAAATCTTTTCGGACAATGGAAAGAATTTTGTCGGTGCTGAAAAGGAGTTAGCAGTAATTTTTAACAACACTAGTGATATTTTTGATTTTCTTAGTAATAATCAAATTCGTTTAACATTTATACCACCATATAGTCCTCATTTTGGCGGGTTGTGGGAAGCGGGAGTCAAGTCCTGCAAGTACCATTTGCGGCGAGTACTGGGTAATGCTAGGTTAACACGCGAGGAGTTTGAAACAGTATTAACGCAAATTGAAGCTGTTCTGAACTCCCGCCCTTTGTCCCCTCTGTCCTCAGACTCTAACGATTACCTCCCACTGACTCCAGCACACTTCCTGATCGGTCGACCGCTGACGGCTCCCATCTACGAGAACCTCACGACGATCGAGCCTACGAGACTGGGACGCTACGACCGTGTGGAGCAACTTAGACAACATTTTTGGCAACGATGGTCTAAAGAATATGTTTCAGAGCTCCAACAACGAACAAAATGGAAGAGCAACAATGAGGATATTACACCGGACAGCTTAGTTCTTATCAAGGAGGAGAATGTACCAACACTCAAATGGAAATTGGGTCGAGTAGTGAAAGTATTCCCGGGGCCTGATGGAATATCCCGTGTAGCTGAAATCCGTACAGCGCACGGCATTATACGGCGCTCCTTTTCAAAGATCTGCCCGTTACACTCACAATAGTCAAGAATTTATGAAGACGAGTACTTGATGTTGGAAGACTACATCCTGGTGCTTCCAAGGTGGCCGGTATGTTCAATAATATACCTACAACGCCATCTAGCGGTCGGGTGCGTAAACCTGCGCCGGCGTGAACACAGCACGTGAGGTGTGGCGCCATTTTGACAGCGGTGACAAGTGACACATTTTAAAAGCAACTCACTCGCTTCGATTCGTTGTGGTTGAAAATAATAAATTCTAGTTTATATTTACGTTTTTTTTTTCTTTTTGATGGAACATTTAAAGTCAAATATTTTGAGAGATTTATTATAAGTAACACAGTAAAGTAGTAGATTCTCAACAAGATGTAAAAAATGTATGAATCTATGTAAGGTAATGAATATAATAATTATAATAATAACTTCAGACGGCATTCTTATTTTGCAAGTACCCAAAATAGTTGTCGGTGCAAAAGCAAGTGCCGAGCTGATGCTGCGCGATAATTCTCCATAAACACTACTGGGACTGGATATATTCCCAAATGATCCAAGTTACTTAAAAAAACATGAATTATGTATCGTTTATTTAAAACTTTATGTGAATAAATAATTATTATAAAAAGTAACAATAGGAATAAAATATATCCTATTGTTAATTTTTGGCACCAGAGAATAAGTAAATTATTAAATAATATATATACGTGACTTGATGAGCCGAAATCAACGATATTTTCCATACTGAAAAAAATCACCCCTATTAAAATCAAATAGCAATATCACATACTTAGCCATCGAATTTGATAGTAAATTATTTACAAAATTGTTTCACTAAATATCAATAACGTTTTCAACTACAGCCTGTATCTGTTCACTCTGGGTTTTTTTCCCGTACTTGTTGAGCATTGTCCTTTCATCAAAATCGGGCCAGGCCTATTCAATGCAAACAAACAAACAAGCTTTTCCTCTTTATTATATTAGTATAGATTTAGATAGTTATAAATAGAACTAAAGGTTTATACCCAAGTTAATAAGATACATTTTCATTTTGATCATCAACTAGGCTAATTGATATAGGTACTGCTCATTAATAATTATTATAATTGAACATTTACTCTACAATTTACAACTTAGAATTTTAAAATTAATAGTTTCCCCGAACATAAAACAAAAACTCGTCAACAATTACGAATTATTTAAAATTAATAATAAAAATTTTGCCAGTATTCACTAAATTTAAATATACCCTGTTAAAAGTTTTTTAACAAAAGTTTAAAAGTATTAACTGAACATCCTCATCCATGACTCGAGCCGTCGCACAAAACCGGTTAGTGACAACTCGAGCTTGCAACCGATACGGAAGCGAATGACTAGCTACATAGTTCCTCGTCTTATTAATGATTTGCCTACCGATGTAATAAATAAGTTAACTGAAAGAAATATAAAATGCAAATTAAAATCATATTACTTATCTATTGAAAATTAGAACACTAACATAGAAAGCCTAAAATATTTATAGATATTCTATCTGGTTCCTAACTGTTTTTAATATTCTCAAAAATGTATAATATTATCAATTTTGAAATGTACTAGTACTTACCTGCCACTGTGTATGTAGACTATAATTGCGAATAAGACTGTATGCAGCATTGGACAAACCTCAGTGGTTTTTAATGCTGTTTCTATTGTAGTTAATCTGTATCTTCTTTATGTTTGGTAAATAAATAATAATAAAAAAAACACTACTGCCTACGTATTATTTTATTCAATCAAAAGTTAATAATCGCGACATTTGGCCTTATTTCTAAAATAAAAGCTAAAAATAAAAATAATTCGTAATGTAATTGGAAGAAATCCGCTTAAGCCCGTCAGCTACTCGGCAATTATTGACGGTCCGTCAGGACTGCTCCAGTTCAGATCAAATAATGAATGGAATAAAATATTCCATAGTAATAAAACAATTATAATAATCTCTAGATGCTTACGATCTAAAGATTGCCTACAAACGTAGCCACAAATGGTCGTAACCTGAAATTTGACAACTTAACACTACTACACCCAACGTATTACAGGGAACTTATCCATATTACGAGTCCACTTTTTACCCATCGATCCTTCCCACGGTGACCATCCATAGGATATGCCGAAACCCCTCCTCCTCCTTTTCATATAGTACCTACTAATGGCCGTCGCGCAAGGTTTTCGTAGATGTTGACTACGTGACAATGATCACGTATTATGAGTATGTTCCCTATCTTACACTATACCAACAGCTACATTAACACCCATATCATTAGTTATTTCCTCGAGATTTCCTCCACTCGACTCAACCTCAATCCACAAAAGTTGTATCATTAGTTCAACAAAATGCCCTCGACTTGAGGAATTTCCTTACGCAAGTCGAGGAATCAACTGTCAAACTTAAGGTACCTCAGGACGTACCTTGAGGCTCCCTCGAGCGTCTACTTCGACGTGAAAATCAAACGTCTATTTCGAGTAGAAGTCATTTTACCACTTTTAAACCTACCAATTCGTGGAAATAACAGGGGCTACCAATGGGTGGGCCATTAAACGATTACTTAAAGCGTTGCGAAAACGATAATACAAGATTAACGAAGGGTTATAATATTATCGTTCTGTCAAATTCGGATCCAGTTTTATTGGTAAGTATTGGTGTTAACATAAAAAATATATTTTCTATGATTATCTATGACGTCATACCTCCACTCAACCTTACTGGAGGAGCAAACAGCTGAGGTAGAAATTACGTTTAATAATACCAAATTCGAGGAACTTCTCAAGGATACCTCAGTTGAGGTTGAGTCGAGGCGGATTTGAGGAAACAACTAATGATACGGGTGTAAGTGATTCCAAATGAAACTCAAACTCTTTTACAGTAATTTAAAAGTTACTTACTCATATTTCACATTTACCAGCTGTCCAGTGACGACTAAAAATATGGCCTAAAGTTCAAAACTTTTCACCCATAAAAACTGAAAATTAAAAGTGAATTATCTACTTGAAATCCGCTTGTTTTGTCGTCTAAATATGATATCGTTTTTAGGGTTCCATAGTAACTATGCCCTAGTAGTTAGACCGTTTGGTTCGCACTCGAGAGAGTGCAGGTTCGAATCCCAGGTTGTAGCGTGTACCAATGAGACTTTTTCAGATATCAAGTACATTATACGGACGATATAACGGTGAAAGAAAACATCGTGAGGAAACCCGCACATGGTTGGCCCCAGGTGTATTGACCAGTCATTCCTCTGGACTGGGCTGACTATGTCGTGAGAATGCCGTATATGCTTGGGCAACCATACGACGTTTAAAAACCAACTGTCCCAGGCTCTACAGTATTTCAGAATGGTCACTTCGCTCAGAGAATACGGTATAAATGATCCATTAACGGATGAAAAGACCTAAGTAACTATAAGGAAGGAAAAGTAACTATAAGGATAAAAGTTTCGCTGTATTTCCGTTCGTCCGTCTGTCCATCTGTCCTCCCTTGTTAAAAGCTAGTCATTTTTAATTTTTACTTACAAGTCCGCGGCCTTGAATTTGGAGGCTGGACCGTGAGTATGGCACATATCAGATACTGACATCCTCATTTACTTAATCCACACATACACATGTTCGCTGGTACCAATAAGATCAAGTGCTTTGACTGACGTCTTACTTAAGAAAATACTTTAGCACTCATCAACAGAGGTGCCACCATTGAGCAATTACGGCATCTGTTGGGAATAGAATTCAATTTTTGGCGAAGAAAGCGCCGGGAACTGTACATTCCGTTATTAGCCACTAATGAAACGTAATTTATCATTTTCACTGCCAAATAAAACCTTGGAATAAATATATATTTAATTCATAAGCTGTAGCGACATTCCTGTAATAAATCTTTCATGATACCATTTTTCATCGTCCTGAATCTGTTGTATCTACGCTGTGCCGATCGATGTAATGATTAGTTGAACCAAATGGAATTTTCCCATCGTTTTAAACTTAAATTTTAGTTCTACTTATAGAAAACAGACAGAATTACTTTTAAACAATAGGTATAGTATTTTAATGTCCAGAAAATTACCTTTTTTTTTCGGGATATTAATAAAAACTAAGCTGCAGTAATACAAATTTGAAACGCGTCCTCCTAACGCTTGCGCTGTAGATTTCCTGTGTAACTTTAATTAGAGGTCTTGACAAAGGAAAATAAAAAATGCTTTCATAAAATATCCCCTCCACTGTTTTAAAATTGACTAATTAAACCAAAACTCCCACCTGTTTTATCAAAGGATCTTCATTAACTTTGGAAACTATTTAAATTATACAATTGTAATTATTGTATCTATGTAAGTAGTAGTAGGTCTACAAAAAAACTACATTTAACCTACGTACTTATCTGAAGAAGTTGAGAAAATAATTATTGTAAAGTCAATATAATTGTAAAATATTCAATGTAATCGCAAGAACACTATCAGTTCCTTTGTAATAAATTCCAAAATCAGAAATGAAAACAGAGTAGGAAATATATCGTATTAGGTAGATAGAAACAGCTTTCATAGCACGATCTAAATCAATCCCAATTTGAAAATCTCGATATACCGTTCAACGGACCATTATTTTTCTGCAACACAATCGTGGACACACCGTATGCTTGTAGTAAAGCAAACAAAATATCGAAAGCCAACTATGAACCTTGCTGTTTTCCGTTCCTCTTTATTTAATTCTTACACCTACCGCAACTTTTCGCCACCGTTCCATGCGACAAAATATTTATCATCCTCATCACCTTGATGAGTGGCAGTCCTCCACCGTGCGCTTTACCCGAAGCTTTCTGCCGCGCACTGTAAAACTCTGGAATGAACTGTCGCCAGCAGTGTTTCCGGACCACTACGACCTGCAAACCTTCAAGAAGGGAGCGTATTCCCTCCTAAAAGGCCGGCAACGCACTTGCAACTTCTCTGATGTTGCGGGTGTCCATGGGCGACGGTAATCGCTTTCCATCAGGTGATCCGTTTGTTCGTTTGCCCCCTAGTTTTGTAAAAAAAAAATCGTGCCTGTAGCTTTGGGCTAATTTGTAATCCAGCAATGGTTATTTATCGTACCCAGTATACATAACGTAATTTACGTTCGTCACGTAAAAGGGAACGTACTACGTGTACGGTGCACGCAAATAAACATTATAACTTTTATTTATGAAACGTGTCCCGTAATGCGAGCGCAGGGACGTGCCGATACGCGCTAATTCTGAACGTAATTTACCACAAATTTAAACCACCTTCAGCTGAAATTTGCTTTGGGAATATATTATGCATATAATAGCATTTATTATAAAATTAAGTATAGCATTATTTCATAGTTAAAAGTTCGTGGTAATTTTTCTGACTGAACTTTTCTTTTTACTTTGGTAGGTATAGTGCATGACCGTAGCCACAACTATTCTCGCTCCCTAGTAGATGGGTCAATTGATCTATGTATCCATATTCCTACTAATATTATAAATATGAAAGTTTGTGAGGATGTATGGATGGATGGATGGATGTTTGTTACTCTTTCACGGAAAAACTATTGAACGGATTTTGATGAAATTTGGTATCTCAGTAGTTTAGGCTCTGGATAAAAATATAGACTACTTTTATCCCGAAAATTACAGTGTTCCCGATGGATACTGTAATTACGTGGCGGAGTCGTGGGCAATAGCTAGTAAACTATAAAAAATATTTAAATATATATTTTTAATCGGTAAAACTTCCTTTCCTTTAGCGCGCTCGAAGTGGCGGGCAACATCTAGTAGATAATAAGATTTTACTTTACGGATATTTTAAAGTGCAAAAATATGTCTATTAAAACGCAGCTGGCTTATAAGTTCAATATCGATAAAACCATTATTTAGTCATAGGATCCTCTAATAAAGTTGTCGTGCCGTATCAAGTGTCCTAACATCTTTCCTCTTCTGTTCTCGATGGTCTTTAATATCTCTCTCTTCTCATTAACTAATTCCAAATTATTCTCTCTATTCTTCGCCAACACCACATCTTGAATGCTTCCAATCTCTCTCTATCGCGTTGTGTCATGGTCCACGTCTCGCTACCATACAAAGCAATGCTTCAGATGTATACTTTAATTAGCTTTTTTCGAATTGAAGGGAAGGTAGAAGGTAGAAGAACTTTTATGGACCAGGTGAGGAGAAAGTGATGGTCGTGTCGTATCAAGAGGTCAAGAGAAGGGAGCAGTGTAGAGAGGAATGGAGAAAGCTCCACCGACAATGCGAAGCTCTTAAATAAGGATGAATGAATGAATCATACGATCAATTCTGCTAAATAAAACCTGCATTAATACAAATACAATCAAGTCCCGATACGCCAAAACTGTCAAACGGTATTCTCGTAAACGTTAAATCAATGTGAAACGCGCTCTGATTGGTCGAAACTTCATAAAATCAGTTCATTATGTCGCTTCACTTACAATACAAGAAAAGTAAAATGAAAGTGTTCTTTAATAATAATAATAATAAGACATTTATATTTTACAAGAGTATCTAAGGGATAGGTAGGTGGTATATTTTAAATACGAGAATTGAGGTTCAGATACAAGTCACATCACTAGTGGCTTGTTCCGGCGTCGGTCACGAGCGCTGCAGCCGGCGCAGTTCACGTGCCTAGAGTAGGCTCGGAGCAGCACACGGCCACCTTACAAACGGCTACCTACATACCATGCTGCCAAACAATGTGTTACATGGTTCGTTCCTATGATAATTCACAATCAAATAGAAACTCAATCGAAATATTTTAAGTATAATTTGCAAAACGACATTTACTTTATTAATAAAACTAAAGCAAAAACTGTTTGTATTGTTTTACGAGAACTGTGCGAATGGAGAAGTATGATATTTGGCACAGTTAAAGTTTATGTGAAGAAAAATTTGCAGAAAGCTAATACTTTTTCAAATAACAATAACACACTCTACCTTATTACTACCGTACGTTTCGTAGATATACAATTTTGTAACATGTTGTTTGTCAATCTGTCACCAGTTCACCACATTTACATGAATTGCTATGGACAAATTTCATCCACATGGCGACCTTTTATTAAAAGCAACTAATTAGATACCTACTCACTTTTTTACTTACTCGGACGTCACTGAAGCTCAAGCTTAGTTAGCTTCGTCGATATCGAGTAAATATCTAGCACGTCCCTACTTGTTGGATAAATAAAACATAGATTATAGCGCCGTATTGGCGAACTGGCGTCGTCGTCACATAAATAAAGACGTCGCGAAAACTCGGCGAATACCACTTTGCAAGTTCAGGCATATGATTCGCCTGACAAATCGACTGTTCCTGTATATATCAATGTAAAAAATAAACATATTACCAAAGTTTTGATTCAAAGACGAATGTGTTTTGATTTTGTTTGTGCCGAGAAAGTTTTTGCCCGCGTTAGTAAGATTTATGCCGCACCAGCATTCGCGAATCAATAGCGCAAAATCTCTACACAATGTTACTCTATGTTAACAAAGTTTCTAGCAATGTTTGCGTTGCATCAGCATTTGGGCGTTTTATCAAGTTTAATTGATGATATTTATATCAGATACCATAAAATATAACAAAACTAGAAGAATACGCCTCTGGTCCTTTATTTGTAATATTTGAATACTTCTTGCGTAATATCCAAACCACAGAAACAGTGTTACTAGTTCAATGGTTTTTCCCATCTCAAAAAATACCTATCGAGCCTAAACCAGTTTAAAAAAATTACGCAAGAAGAATTACTTACACTGTGGCAATATTTCTCAGCGGAAGTTCATGTAAATAATTATTAGTTTAAATTTTAAACTATCATACAAAAATGCTTGAAATGTTCAAATGCTTAAATTATTGACAATTTAGATAAATTATTATTTATTAATCAATATATTAATTTTAATCCGTAATAATAATTAATTGTAGAACCGGAAATAAATAAAATTGATATTTGACATAACTGTCAAAGTTTAGACATGACAAAGACAGCTTGTTTGGAATTACATAATTATTTGTGTTTATTAGTTATCTCTGATTGACTGACCTGAAAGTGTTTATAATGTTTTTTTATGAAATTACCAATATTGAAACACGTGCATATAATAATATCATAAATGTATTATATTAAAAAGAGAATATTATTAATTGCCCGCGGCTTCCCCCGCGTGAAAATAGGTTTCAATCTTTCATACTGTATTTTACCCACTTAGGGGCTAAATTTAAAAAAACGCTGAAATTCGTAACTCATTATTTTTCCATAATCAATTCATATAAAATATCATGCAAATCTGTCGAATGAATACAAAGTTTCATACAAACTTTTGTCACCTATTTTACCCCTTGGGGGTTAAATTTTTAAAAATCCTTCCATAATGGATGCCTACGTCATATGAGAAATACGTGTGCAAGATTTCAAATTTGGTATTGATGAAAAACTGTGTATTGATAGATAAGTCATTCAGGTTTGCCTTTTATTATATGTAAAATATATAATAGATTAAATGTTATTTAAATATTAAATATTTTACGCTAGCATTTACCACCGCCAACTACAGAAAATGATCCAGCCATTGTATATTTTCGACTGAGTTTGTCATTAATTGAATCCATTGATATTGTAATCAGAGATCGGAATCGCCGGAGCCATTTTATTTTATTTTATTAGGAAAACATACAGTGATTTATTACAAAATTAAATGCTATATAAAGCCATGATTAACATCAAAAGTTTGTATAATTGCGTTACGAATTCATAACTAATGGAACTGCTAACGACAACATCTGTAATTGGAAGCACTGAACAGTCACAAGCAGTGATGTAAAAAACAACAAATTATAAAAAAACAGTGGCACTCCGGGGTGCCGGCAGAAGTGAAAACAATAGCGCGCAAAAAATTAAAACAAAACTGTCCCTCGAGAACAGGATAAAAAGTATCCTTTCTCCGTCTCCTGGTTCTTAGATACCTTCCCACAAATTTTCAGCCAAATCGGTTCAGCCGTTCTTGAGTTATAAATAGTGTAACTAACACGACTTTCTTTTATGTGAACCTACACATATTTATAACAATTTTTTTGTTGTTTCTTCGGCGGGACTGGAACCCACGTTATTTCATCTTGAGCGCCAAAGCGCTAATCACTGAGCCACATAGGTATTAGGCATTAGGTACTCAATTTGATCATAAAACATATGGGCCATAACAAATAATTATAAGTTGTGCGAAAAACTATAATATTATTATTTTCACTCACATTTTTTTCAAACAAAATATGTTTTCATTTTCTTACAAAACATAATCTACACTAATATTATAAAGAGGAAAACTTTGTTTGTATGTTTGTTTGTTTGTTTGTAATGAATAGGCTCAAAAAGTACTGGACCGATTTCAAAAATTCTTTCACCATTCGAAAGCTACATTATCCATGAGTAACATAGATTAAATTTTATTTTGGAAAAAAATTGGGTTCCGTAAGATATTTGGGTTTTTCGGACACAAGGTGTAAAAAATCAACCAGAAAAGTTACTTATTTTGCGTACGCTGCCTAAACTATAAAAGATAGAATCATAAAATGTTCTAATTAATTGTAGATCTTATAAATATCTACAAAAATGTCCGCGACACACTATACCTATCTATGTCGAGTGAGGCACAACAACCATTTTTTTATTTAGAAATCTTGAATTTTTTTGTACTATATTTATACGCGTTTATTTTACTCATGCTATTAATCCTTATCAAAATAAATTATTTCATCACTAAGTACAGTTTATGTAGATAATATTTGGTCTTTGAATGATTAAAATTGGATGTTTGGTTTTGAAGTTATGGCGAAATTAAAATATTACGATTTCTGCTGCACGGCCCGTTGCGAAGTGGGTATCACCAAGGCGGGGGGGCCGGGTGCGCGTGCGAAGTTTAGATTATTAGGTAATTTTTTTGTTTTGTGTTCGTTGTAACTATGATGGATAAGTAGTTACTTGAATACCTATTTATTTAGTGTTTGTTGTATTGTTAGTCCTGAAGAGTATAGGTATTTCATACGATAAAAGTATACCCACCTACTTATTTCATTGAGTTTTAGTAGGTACCTATATTAATTTGTTTCTGTTTGTTTTGAACTTTTGACTAAATTCCGCCCGTTTTGTTAGAGGTTTAAAGACATTCTGTAGTATAAGTATCAGTATTGTACCCGTGCGAAGCCGGGGCGGGTCGCTAGTTTATTAATAATATGATGAATGTATGTAAACATTTTTTATCGAAAAAAGTAAACATTTATTATGATGTAATACATGGTGAATTTTTCATATCGGCAACTCCTAAACTATAATAAATAGCAAATATTAGAGAGTAAAATATTCTCGAGTCCGATTTTAGTTAGAAATAAAACTGATTCATTTTTATCCCGAAAAATTACGTACTAGAAACTGTAACCAACAACTGAGTGTAATTATTTCTCCCACCTCATCAGTTAGTAACTTTATATTCATGTAAGTTAATGTAATTTCTCCGAATTCAATATTGTCGTAGGGCGGACCGTCTCGTTGTCTTAATACTCAGTACTCACCTTCTCTGTCCTATTCTTAAATTTCAAATTTCATTTCACTCCGATTTTATTGGAAAAGTTAAGCAATATGTATCGCACACACGGCTCCTACGAATGGTGAACTTACGACAAAATGATGTAGGTGTATTAGGATTTTACGGATACTTAAACTGTCACCTAAGAAATAGTTATGTAGTTCTTTTACATAATATTTTTATCATAATAAAAAAGAACTTACTTGCTATATTCATCTTCGAATAAAAAGGGCAAAGAATATTTTATTATTTATTAGTAAACTTAGCTTTCAGCAAGCTAAGTTTACTAATAAAATAATGTGTTCAGTGAATTCAAACGTAGAAACCTGTAACGCAAAATCAGGCTTCGTGATGTATAGATAAATCAAGAAATTACAAATAAGGGTTACATCACAGTGAGTCACGCGGCACGCACTTTTTAATAGGTTAAAAAAGCTAAATAGAACGCGCCGACGCGACGCGGCATGCACTTTTTCAATAGCTTAACAAAATCTAAATTGAGCGCGCCGTCGTGCTATGCAGCGCTGCATATTATTGCAGCTTCTACAAACATCGTTGCGTCGCATTGCTTTTCGGTTTTCAACCCTAACGCATTTCATATAAATTGACACGTTTTAAACGAAAAAATTTAGACGACATACTTTCACAATTATTCCTAGTTTTACATGAATATTCACCAACCGCCCGAGCCGTGTGTCACCTGGGTTCAGATATCACTTTCCTCTGCGTTTCTTTTATTGAGTCTGGAAGTTTATTAGCGAAATTTTTACCGGCGGTGGCCTGTCGCTCCCCCTATATTGGACAAATTTACTCTCCGCGTCGTAGCTCTTGAATAAAACCGAACTTTTACACTAGAAAGTAATGCCTTTGCGATAAAATTAGGATTTTCGTGCTTAATGTAACCACGAAAATCCTAATTTTAAATCTTAATATTGGCCAAAATATTGAACCTTGGCCCTTAAATAAAACCAAACTTTTATACTAGATAGTAAAGATATCGTAATAAATTAAGAATTTTATTCTAACCACTTTATTTGCCCAAATATTGGCTTTAAGTTTTATAAAAAATTGAATAAAACAGCCCTAAGAAAAGCAAAACTCCTGAAAAGAGAACGCTAACGTTTACATTTCCTCACATTCCCAATAGCTCTTTTTGACGCGCTTAAAAAAACATCTCGTCTGGACGAGGCCTTAACTGCTGTAATATCAAAATACAAGAAACCTTCGCAAAAATTGCTCCGTAAAAGTTTATTAAGTTATGGCGACCGAAACCAAAAAGTTAACCGAGTTAGTAGTTCCCTGACCTTCTGCGTGATTATATCCTACATGCGGGATGTGGAGCTTCCTACATGTGAGATGATTTGTTTGTTGGAACTTGGGATTAATATTGTTTGATGAATAAGCAGCACAAGTGCTAGCGGGTAGTGATTTTTGGCAAAATAAATGTGAACTAGAGGACGACCTGTGGTCGGTAATAATCCGTTTTAATTTTTTAGTTTAATCTTTTTTTAAGGTTTCTTTTACCTCTAAGCCTGGCCACAGACATGCTTAATTCTTTCCTGAATTTAATCCATACACAACATTCAGACACTGCGTCACACACATGTCAACTTAAAATTCAGATTAGCACGGCCATAAACTACTGAACGGATTTTGCTAAAACTTGGTATGGTTTAAGCACCAGAATGAAATATAATTCTATCGTGATACTCCTCAACAGAAGTACCCCATCCCATATACCTACATGGGTGATTTCAAATGGGATATAATTAATCGAGCGAACAAAAAATAAGTTGGCGGCTGCACGTGAGCATACTGTATTACTGAATTTGGCAGCGAATTAATATGTTGGCGACTAAATTACTAAACTGGCGAAAACACTCGGGTGACAAAAAATTCTAAAGACGGCAGATAAAAAGAGGCGAAATTTAATCCAAATTAGCACCGACATTTATAAGTTGGTGACTTAATTTCCGAGTTGGTGACCATTATACCATATAAGCAGCTATAAAACCAGATTTGGTTGATAAATTAATGGCTGCTAAAAATTCAATTTGCAGGCTACGGAAAATCCTATTTTTGGATACTGTTGGAGTATGTTTTTCTTTGTCATGGGTGTCATTTTCTAGGTTTCTGTGGGTGCAGAATAATATGAAAATAAAATCTGTTTCGTAATTCCACAATGGCGTAAATTTTTGTTATTAAAATTAACAAGGTTGTCCTTTTCCCGGTTTCTGGGGGTTCTGATTACAAAATTGTCTTCCAATTTCATTTTCCAAAATGAAGAATATTCAATCTTCGGAAAATGAATATGAATACTAAATTAAAAGATCTTTGGGATGCTAATTAGGATTGATGATTATTATTACAGTATGTCATGTAGTTCAAAGTACCAGCTACGTAGGTATAGAAATTTTAAAAAATTCAGGATTCATGAATTTTTCTGCCATTGATGAAGAAAATATGCGATTTCTAGATTAATAAGGGGGAGCAAATTTTCATTACCTACTTTTGCAGTAGGATGCACCGTTTCTGAGATAGAAGCGACTATAGAAAAATTTATGACAATGCTGTACTGAGATACGAGGGGTGTATCAATCTATAGAAATGTTGGAAAATTCAAGATTTTCGATTTTTTTTCTCCCATCATGAAGAAAATATGATGTTGCGTTATTCCTAAGGGGGACGAAATTTTCATTATTTTTTTCAATAGGATGCACCGTTTCCGAGATAGAATCAATTTTATAAAAAAAGAAGTAAATGCTGTACATTGAGATACGACGGATGTTTATAGCTATAGAAATGTTGGAAAATTCAGGATTTTCGAAAAAAAATTTCTGCCATCATGAAGAAAATATGATGTTGCAGAGTTTCAAAGGGGGGCGAAATTTTCATTATTTTTTCAATAGCATGCACCGTTTCCGAGATAGAATCAATTTTATAAAAAAAGAAGTAAATGCAGTACATTGAGATACGACGGATGTTTATAGCTATAGAAATGTTAGAAAATTCAGGATTTTCGTTTTTTTTTCTCCCATCATGAAGAAAATATGATGTTGCGGGGTTCCAAAGGGGGGCGAAATTTTCATTCTTTTTTCAATAGGATGCACCGTTTCCGAGATAGAATCAATTTTATAAAAAAAGAAGTAAATGCTGTACATTGAGATACGACGGATGTTTATAGCTATAGAAATGTTGGAAAATTCATGATTTTCGATTTTTTTTTCTCCCATCATGAAGAAAATATGATGTTGCGGGGTTCCAAAGGGGGGCGAAATTTTCATTCTTTTTTCAACAGGATGCACCGTTTCCGAGATAGAATCAATTTTATAAAAAAAGAAGTAAATGCTGTACATTGAGATACGACGGATGTTTATAGCTATAGAAATGTTGGAAAATTCAGGATTTTCGAAAAACTATTCTCCCATTATGAAGAAAATATGATGTTGCGGGGTCCCAAAGGGGGGCGAAATTTTCATTATTTTTTCAATAGGATGCACCATTTCCGAGATAGAATCAACTTTATAAAAACATAGTAAATGCTCTACATTGAGATACATTCCTAGATGTATAAAGCTATAGAAATGTTGGAAAATTCAGGATTTTCAAATGTCTTTTTCTCCCATCATGAAGAAAATATGAGGTTGTTGGGTTACTAAGGAAATTTAAAATGGATGACTTTTTTGTAATCAGTACCCCCAGAAACCAATAAAAGGACACCCATATTATTTTTATGAAATTAAGTATGTCCGCCATATTGGAATTTCAAAACGAATGTCATTTTCGTATCCAGCACTCTCAAAAACCTGGTGAACGACACCCATATCAATTTTACGAAAAATAAATATCCGCCATTTTTAAATTTCAAAATTAATCTACACAATAATCTACACCTCCCTAAAACCGAGAAAAATAAAAAAATTGGGAATTTTGTACGCTCCTTTATGGTTTTTTTGTGTGCGCTCGTTTCGCTGCTTGTATGGTTTTTGAGTTACCTACATCAGGGAAAATATATGTGCCTATTCTTAAATTAAATGTGTACTCACAAATTGTCGCCAAGATGGTTATTTAGTCGCTAAAACATAATCTGTCTGCTAGTTTGGAAAATTCAGTGGTATTATTTAGTCACCAGATTAGTAATTTTTTTGTTCCTTACATTCTTTCGCCAACTTGGTAATTTAGTATTCAATATTGGGTATTTTCACATCCAAAATTTAATTGTTTTGTCGCAAGTTTAAATACATGCCATTTCAAATACATCATTTTTTTCAGACATATTTTGCGTCAGTATTAAAACAACAACACAAATATAAAATAGATAATACTTTTCAATAAATAAAAAATCGGTAACCTATACAAATGATGTGCCAAATTATTTAATTTACAATCTGTGCACAATTTTAATTTAAGTACTTGTCTCTATTCTATAGAAATACATCCATAAATCCATCCATCCATACATCCATACATCCGTCCATCCATCCTCACAAACTTTCACATTTATAATATTAGTAGGATAACGTTAAATATACTGCTACTGAATGGGAGAACCCTTAACTTTCCGTTTCCATACTCGCATACGAACACAGTTTTATCATCAAGAATCGTGGAACAACTTCAGAAGGGTTGTACATTAAATTTTGAAATATTTCGCCCCCAGAAAGGTGTACAAATCATAAAAAAGTTGTACAGTTCGTAATTTAGAAGTCACAAGGTCAACCTCTTCATTATATTACAGTGTTATTCATAATTCAAAGAGATAACGTACTTCGCATTCAGGCTTCAGTCATTACGCCGCGCCGCGCCGGGTACCTGAATTACATTATCGTTGTACAAAAATGTATGAAAAAGCATAATATTTTAATTAAACACACCTTTTCAAAGAAATAAAAGACCCTTCTATGGTATTGCCATAAAAAAGTATTTTGTATGTTTTTATTCCCAGTGGTTCTAATTAAATTATTGCACCGCGATTATTCAGGCTTTTTGAGTCAGCGCTAACGTCATTCGATGCGGCTGCAAAAAAAACAAGTCAATCGACAATTAGAATCTGATTGGTCGACTCCTTCCCGCCAAAAAGGAAACAAAGAAAATCTGCCTTTATAAGTATGCATTAAAATGTAAAATTTTAAATTCTTCTGTATAATTAAAACCACAAAAAGATTTTACTAATATAAGCTTTTAATGTAATTATTTAAAAAAATCCAAATAAAAAAATCCGTCAAAAAGTATAAATTTAATAACTTTGAAAAGGCAATCAATTCTCTCATTGGCTGAATCAATATTCGGAATTTACTTTCCGTTCTTAAAATTATTTTATAACGAAAGTTGAGCGATTCGGCCAAGTTATTTGTAGGAATAAATTACTCCTTTGATATAGGCTCGAGATGTAGAGCGAAGAATTTAATAGAGATGCTGACATACATACAAATTACATACACATCCGTGCCTTATGGTAAGCCTTCCAATGCCCGCGACGCGCGACCTGAGACCGCAAGCCGAGACTAAGGATTGCGTTGCAACTGCTTAGTATGAATTTATTTGGAACACTATCATAGACCTATATATTTATAGACGATGCATGTTGAGGCAAAAATGGCCTCCAGTTAAATGGCCCCACTTTTGAAATTTTTGGGGCCATTTTGACATTTGACGTATGGTGAAAACCAAGATGGCGTAACTTTTCTTGTATGAAGACTTGTTCTTTCAAATGTACGTCATAGCCATAGCCATCTTTAGTTTTGAAATCTTTGAGCACTATACAATCCCCGTGTAAATGGCTCACTTCAACGCGCGACCGGTGAGCCTGGCAGGAGATCCTGATTCGCTGGTTTGCAGGCCGAATGGACGATAGGCAGTATGGTGTTGGCTACAGTTAGGTGAATAACCGAGACAAATACTAGATCTCTATTATTTTTATAGATTTTATGTATACAACCATAAATAATTAATAGGTATTAGCTAATTCACGAGTATAACACCAAATTTCAAAGGGATTTGACCTATGTACCTTGTCTTTGATAAGACGTAACACCTACACATTTAACAAGTTTTAACATCAAAATAATAATTATTCTAGACTCCAAAGTACAAATGCACAAACACATCTATCACGTTGTATCTCATGGGCTTAAATGCCTATTATTAATATTTTTATCAAAAGAAATTGCACTTCTTTTAAGAATCCGCTCACTTCAACAATACTCTACAGCGCATTAGTACGCAGCAAGCTTGAGTACTGCAGCCCTGTTTGGAATCCACATTATGCCATATACTCGTACCGTATCAAAACAGTCCAAAAGCGATTCCTTTGAAACATATCCTACAAGCATGGTTTGGTTAGTAAACTACCTCATTATGTGTACAGGCTTAAAATATTTCCATCTCGATTCTCTCTCGAAAATATTTTGAATTATTTTTTCTACACAAGCTTCTGACTGGTGCTATTATATCGTGGCAAAATGTACGGCTTCCGCGAGATATCCTTTATCGCGCACGAAGTCGCGGGCAACATCTAGGCTATCATAAAATTTGGTTTTATTTCGTTTGAATCATATTTTGCCACATCTACCCATTTCAGATCTGTGGGCAGCCATCATTGGAATATTTTACGAGGTTGGAAAGAAACAGCAGTAAAGATCTGTTTACACCGGTTTTACGATACTTCACGGACACTCCGGATTATGTTATTTTCTCTTCAAGTGCGTGAAAATGAAAAAAAAAATAAACAGCGCAACAAAGAAACTTTATTCGTTGAAGGATCAAGCTGTCTTTTAAAAACGATGATTGCCGACGGCCATTACCAACATGAACTTCATAATCTAAATATTTAGATATAGTCAATAATGCTGTATACCTACATATTAAACTAGGATAAATTTAAACCCTGAAATATTTTACTAAAAACTGTGGATAGAATGCAGTAGATTTAAAAAACAATATTCGTATAGTTTTTGTTCACGCCTTGCTATTTCCGAGCTGTCGATGGGCACTTGATTTATATTTAAACTTGCTTCTGCCCGCCTGCCCGCTTGCACTCTTCTAACATTATTCTTACTTTTTCTTAGCCAACGGCAAGACTTTTCTAAATCCAACTTTAAAATCTAAGCTGCAATCATCATCAACAATGTTTTGGTTTTCCTCTTTCATTTCTTATGTGTGGATACAATGTAAAATATTAATATGCAGTTAGTAATTCTATAATATGTTTCACTTGATTTATGACTAGTTACACTATAAATAGATACGTGTTAGTAAATAACCATTTTCGTAATATTTTATTGGTACGCCTAATATAGAACGTGGAAACAAAATTGAGGCATTCTGTAAGGTATCGTTTTAAGGCTTGGACTACAAGATCCGGAATCCGGTGTTACGGGAAAAATTCGGAGCACTGAAAATAGAATTTTACCCTAATACAATAGAGTTGAAAATCGAAGTATCGAGTGTCGAACTGTGACTATGATGACATAGACATTTGACTCGACAGCGCAGAGTTCTATTTTCAATGCTCTGAATTTTCTCCAGAAAATATAGTCCCGGTCTAAGCACTCCAAATTCTGTATTTACTTACGTATCATTTCAACCCTTCCAAGATCTTTATGTTAATTAGGCTTACGTAAAATACTCGTACGAATAGTATAAACAACGCCCGTTATCTCCAAGGTACACGCATAACATTGCTCACTTGCGAGTTGTTCGACTACAGCACTGCAAATACGACGATGTTACGTGTACTACGTGTAACAGTAAAAGGCTTAGTGCTAATTATGCACGAACACGTCCTTCTGTCTTAGTGTTTGAGTTGACCAAATGACCAAAAATATATCACTGAAAATGAGGTTTTACTTTAAAATTTCAGTTATATTTTCTCACTTATGCTACGTTGTATTAAGGGTTCTGTAATATTAAAGGAATCATTATAGTTTCGCTATCTATGTCTGTCTATTTGTCTGCCCTTCTAGCTTTAGAAAGGTATATGACCGCTGTGTTCTTTTTTTGGCTCGTAGGCTTAAAGCTACAGCCCACAGCGAGTGCTACGGGCTACAACCCAACATTTTTACAAACATCTTCTTAAAAGCGATGTTCAAGAAATGTATGAGGCCTGGGCCAGCCCTACGTACAGTATATGTAAATATAGCTACATAATATAGTAACCGTTTCCTATTCTTTATTTTGTTTAATTTCACTTTGTTTCCATGTACATTTAAATTAACTTCGTCAAGGAGAGCAACAAAAAGTAAAATAAAAAAGGCGGATCAGATCAAAATTAACTAAATAATGTCATTTTGTCAATGACATGACTTTTGACAAAGAAAGACGTATGGCATTCAAGACGTCGTCTCTTCGTAAAACTGTCTACTACGTCAAAAGTCAAGTCAAAATAACCGTCATGGCCGCCCTAAAAATAGTGTTCTCGCAATAAAAAACTCTTCAAATAATCATTTTTGTACGCTTGTACCCTTCTTCAAATTAATTTTTTCGTATTTTTATGATATTCCCATATTTTTTTCCTATTTACCTATGTAGTGTACATAGAACTGGCCCAAAATCAAACATGTCTTTTATATAAAATTGACAAAAATTACCTATGCTAAGAATTTTATTTTTATTTTATTTATTTGGCATATCAACAATATAAACACAAGCTTACATAATTATTATCATTTTGGTCATATAGCAGTGTTCATATCAATTATAGACAATAGACATGCACAACATTGCTTTATAAAACACAATACAACTTTAGTAAAATATGCAAGTTAAATAATGATACATTTGTTTACAATAATGTTAAAACAAAAATTAAAAATCTATTAAATCTAGGTCAGTAAAAATTTATGATTAAGTTATTAATTAATATATATACAATTTATTATTATGTCATGAATCCGGTTGGGACAATAATTGAATTTTAGTCAAAAACACATAATACAATAATAACACAGAAACAATATAATATAAAAAAAAAATCATTGGCATTGAAATATATTAATGAAAATTACAGAAGCTAGATTTAATAAGATGTCAAGGCATTATAAATTAATAAAAATAAGCATATTAGCATTTTTGAATAAAGTATATAAAAACAACATGTCAATAAGAATGTTACAATAATCATGTCAATATTTTTTTTTTGAAAGATATGGAGCGATCGTGAAATATGTCTAAATCGTACATTTTATTCCAGATATTATAGGAATTGATCATTCTCGTGATAGGGGGGCGTTCTTGCCGACATTCGTTTTATATCTAGGAGTATTGAAGAAAGGTTTCAGCCGTGTCCTAGCATTTGGCCTTGGTACTACGAGTCCTATAGTCTCCAACAGTTCCGGGCAGGGAGTGGAACCAGTCACAAGGTCTCTGAAGAAAACCAGATCAAGCATGCGTCTGCGATCTGATAGCTTGTCAATTCTGAAGGTTGCAAGTCTCTTATCGTATGGTACTCTGTTGTTTATCTGTGGGGTGACGTATGCTAAGTGCCTTGTAAACGATCTTTGTATAGATTCGATACGTTGTGAGTGGACCTCGTAACAAGGGTTCCAAATAGTGCTGCCGAACTCCAAGATACTGCGTACGAAGTTATTATAAAGTAGGATTTTAGTATCAGTGCGCCTGAAGTCTTTTGTGTTACGCTTCAGAAACCCTAAAGTTTTGGATGCTTTTTTGATCATATAATCGAAATGTGATATAAAAGTCAGCTTGGAGTCAATTATTATTCCTAGATCGCGAATTTCCGGTGTAAATGTAACTGGGCAACCGTTAATATGATATTGTGTTGATAAAACTTTTTTTTTCTTTGTAAATTTAATATGTTGACATTTAGAAGCGTTTAATTTCATTTTATTTTCTAGACACCATTGGTGAACACGGTCAAGGTCGGACTGTAGTAGCAAGGAATCGGAAGGGGACTTTATCAGCCTCGATATCTTCATGTCATCGGCGAACAAGGAATATCGGCAGTGGTGAATACATTTTGTAATATCATTGATGAACAACAAAAATAATATTGGTCCCAAATGTGAACCTTGAGAGACACCTGAGGTTGCAAAATATTTTAGTGACTCGTGTCCGTTAATCACCACCGTCTGCTCTCGTCCGCCTAAGTAAGACATGAACCAGTCGAGTAGCCTGCCATGAACGCCGTATTGTTTTTGCAGCTTACTACAAAGTATTCCGTGATCCACCAAGTCAAACGCACTAGCAAAATCAGTATAAACAGCGTCTACTACGTTCCTATTATCTATGGCTTCAAAAATAGGCGTCAAATATTCGATAAGATTGGTAATCACTGATTTTTTTCTTTGAAACCCATGTTGGTTAACATTGATCAGACCTTTGCAATGAGACGTTAAGATGCCGCAAACCAGAGCCTCAAAGATCTTGGCAAATGAAGACAAGATAGCTATAGGCCTATAATTTTTGACAATGCTGTTGTCTCCTTTCTTAAATATTGGCACAACTCTCCGTTTTTTCCATTCATTTGGAAATACACCAGTATCTAAAGATTTATTAAATATGAGCATGAGTGGAAGTGACAGAAATTTTGCACACCTTTTGATGAAAAGTGGTGGAATGTTATCCGGTCCAGCTCCTTTATTTTGGTCAATGGATTTTAAACTTTTAATTATTTCAGACTTAGATAATACTATACGAGAAAGTTTACAGGTGTATTTCCCTTCAGTCTCGTGATGCAAGGAGTATTCAGGAGCTGCGTATCTATTGGGAAAGCTATTTGAGTAAACTGATTTGAGCTGAGAGGCGAACAAATTAGCGATGTTTGCATCACCTGTTACTGTCACGTCGTCTTTACACATTGTGGAAGGTAAGTTATTTGAGTTTGACTTTTTATTCTTTATAAACGCCCAGAATGCTTTGGGATTTGATTTGATACTACATTCTACGGTCTGGACGTAATGTCTATGGCAAATTTGTAATAATTTGTTGCAACGTTTGCGTAATAGATCGAATTCTAGTTTATCGCGGGGATTACCAAATTTTCGCGCCTTTTGCCTAAGTTTATCTTTTTCTTTTAACAACATAACTAGGTCTTTAGTAAACCAGACAGGGTATTTAGCTTTACGAGGCTTTCGTCTAGGTACATATATCTCAATAATGGCGTTAAGTTCTGCGTAAAAAGAAGAAACCATTTCGTCAACACTCCCACATTTAAGAAAGGCATCGTGCCAATCTAGGTTATTTAGCGCCTGAAGTATACTAGGGTAGTCAGCTCTATAGAAATTAAAATCAGACCGCTGGGATTTCTCCAGCTGTGGAACAGACACACTCCATTGAATTTCGATTTCAAGCGGAGGATGATATGGGTCTAACTTACTTATTGTGCAGCAAGCTTCACTTACCCGACATGGAATATTCGTTAATACTAGATCGAGAATCTTACCATCCTTATTTTGTGTACTATTTTTCTGATTAAGTCCTGTCAATGACATGAAATCAGTTAATGAATAGCCCATCTTATTATTGTAATTACGAGGAGTGAGACCCATATCCTCGCCGCTCGAATGCCGTTAAGTTCTGCGTAAAAAGAAGAAACCATTTCGTCAACACTCCCACATTTAAGAAAGGCATCGTGCCAATCTAGGTTATTTAGCGCCTTAAGTATACTAGGGTAGTCAGCTCTATAGAAATTAAAATCAGACCGCTGGGATTTCTCCAGCTGTGGAACAGACACACTCCATTGGATTTCGATTTCGAGCGGAGGATGATATGGGTCTAACTTACTTATTGTGCAGCAAGCTTCACTTACCCGACATGGAATATTCGTTAATACTAGATCGAGAATCTTACCATCCTTATTTTGTGTACTATTTTTCTGATTAAGTCCTGTCAATGACATGAAATCAGTTAATGAATAGCCCATCTTATTATTGTAATTACGAGGAGTGAGACCCATATCCTCGCCGCTCGAATGCCAGTCGATAAAACTCATATTAAAATCACCTATAACTATAACATCATCAAGATCGCTAATAAGATCGATGCTATTATTTATGAACACATCTAGCTCTTTTTGTTTAAGAGGAGAAGATAAACACAGCGTATAAACTACACATATTCCAACGTTAACACATTTTTTGTCAATTTTTAAGTTAACTTGCACCCATAAGTCATCGCATCTACTTTCTTTGTTGATTAATCGCACACTAGTAATAGTTTTTTTTACAGCTATGAGTAATCCACCACCGTCACTTTTATTGTAGAAGTCTGAGGTAGTACGGTCGCGACGATATACGCGATACCTATCATCTATGAACTCCTTATCTGAAATACTGCTGTTGAGCCAAGTTTCAGTTAGTATGATAAGGTCGTAGTTCTCCTGTACAATATTTTTGGAAATATTATGTGTCTTGGTCCGCATTCCGCGTAAGTTCTGATAGTACATACGAACCATTTTTTCCGGTAAGTGTTCACGGACACGAGCTAGACCGGTACTAATAATTATGATAACATATGTTCTTGAAGATTTTTAAGTTGGTCTAAGCTATTAATTACTTTTGCTGGAGAATGATCATTTTTTCTCACAAAAATTTTCCCATTGCGAACCCACACAAACTGAATTGAAAGTTCCTTAGCTCTTATCCGCGTGGCTGCGTGTAGTGCTTTTTTTTCAGGCGTCAGATGCTCACATATGTATATGTTTTTCTTCTCTCCTCCAATGCCAATTACGCTTGTATTTAAACTGTCCTGGTTGTTTTTGTTGTATTTCTGAGCTGCAGCAAGGAAAGCGTCGCGAGCACGAGCACATCGCATTTTGACCACCACGGACCGCGGACGACCATTGTTGGGATTAATTTTCGCCACTCGAAAACACGAATGTATATCCTCGTCTGTTAACGTTTGAGAAGCTGCCTTCCCTATCTGTCGCACCACTTGGGGTAAGTTCTCGGATTTGAATTCTGGAAGACCATGTATCTCTATGTTTGCCTCACGGTTGTGTTGTTCGAGAGCAGTTAAACGCGTTGACATATCAGATACTTGCTTGACAAGGTTTGTGTTTTGGGACTTTAAGCTCTTTAGTTCTTCCTCTTTAGCTTTGAGAAGAGTATTTATTTCATCGTATTTTTCGTTGATAAATTCAATGGAAGTAATTAATTCGGTTATTTTATTTTTCAGTGGCAATAATTCGGAATTCAATGTTGATTTCAGAATTTTAGGAAGTTCAGCTTTAAGTGCATGTTTAATTTCAGATCGAATTATGTTAGACATGTCTTGATCAACCCCGCAAGAGTCTATCCCGCAAGAATATTATATAGATGAATATAAGTATAGATAGTGAGAAATAGATATTATGAGGGTAATTTTATAAGTATTTACTATTTATCGGTAATTCGGTAGTTCAGTCCGGGCTACGAGCCACGTAGCGATCGTCAATACAATTACAGACTGTTGCAGGGCAAGCTATAAACTTGTTTCTTAGACACACTTTGAGAAGGATTTCTTCTGCCACTCTTCTTTCAATACTATTTAGTAACAATCTAGTACTTGTAGTATAATATTTATTATTACTCGAGGTCGTAATCGTAACGTCCTGTGGTCGTAATTCGCGCATAATAATTCATATAACTTGTAAGTTAACTAAGTAACTTTAAAGGATTTCTTGCCTCTTATTACTCTAGAACGGCTAAACCAAATTGGCTGAAAATTGGAGGAGGTAGCTTAAAACCAGGAGACGGAATTAGGATACATTCCCGAGAGATATGACATAAATACGTGGTATTATGTATATAAAAATGGATTGCAATTCCAATGTATCGCTTAAACTCGAGAACGGCTGGACCGATTTGGCCGATTTTAGTCTTGAAATAATTGTGGAAATTCAGGAAGGGCTTAAACGGTGTGAAATATTGGAAAAGATGTAGGTGTATGTGTAGGACTAGAACGAAGGTTGCATTGTAAGTGTAGTTTTTTATTCATTCCAGTTCATATTTAAGACAGAACAATGTATGTCGAGACAGCTAGTAATAATATAAACTATCTCATCCTTATACTATTAAACTGTGGCGAAGAGAGATAATATGTGGATAAACTAATCGCATATTATCTTGTAACTTGGACCAAGCGAAGTTGGTTACTTTGGAATTTTTCCAAATCCAATGCTACCTCGTGGGATAAGTATGTACAGAGCTGCTGTGTGACTTACTGATTGCGATTTGTGACTTGTACTTCTATCATCAACAGCCTCATGATGTCCACACTAATACGAAACCCATTCAGCGAACACACTGACCGTTCTTCTTGGGAAAAATCGAATCGATGACAGTCACATAGAGAGGCGCACAATTTTCAAAAATATATACGCTTTATATCATATCTATATGAGTATGTATAATTGTAATATTATTATGATGGATTTTGTAAATTTTAGTAAAGACGAGGTAAATTATTCACGCTGTTCGACCTTTGAACCTTAAAAGTAAGGTCTACAAAGTTTTGATGGTAGTCATTATCTATAATACCAAACTGACATGTAATTGACTATTCCATTGTGACTGCATGTCGTCATTTTACAGAAATTAATTGAGACAATACTCTACCTGTTTATAAATTATATTAAATTGAATATCCTTAAAGATACCAGACACCAGTACGTATCCAAAAAAGAGACAATTAATCCTGAAAATAATTCCCGGGGAAACTCAAACAGCTTGTTAGAGCCGTACTTGGCCTGGACAAAAAAGTTTCCAGCATTATCCACAGTAATCACATTCTGCAAAACATGTAAAGCTCAGAGTATACAAGCAAACTTCAAAGTGTCCTATTTTAGTATGAACGCTCCGTACACTTCGAGACAGTAAAATTACACCAATAAAATAATACCACAAAAATTTAAGTTATGTTAACTCGATATAGTGTAATAATTTATTTTTATTAAATTATAAATATTACCTATAATCTATTCTAAAATGTAAAAAATACATTTCTGTGGCGTTCGGGGGCGCATCAGCTCAGATGGCTGTTGAGAGCATAGGTATCAAACACACATAAAACTCATTTCATATTATTTCACGCCTATATAAAATACGACGACAATCGTAATCGTAATCGTAAATCGTAATAAAAAAATTATTGTTCCTAAGACATCTTACGCCCGAGTCTGATTCTTCTATCTTCTTTCTGGCGTAGTGGATGACATACAATTCACCATATTCTAAATATACACATTTTAATCGTGTGTTTGTTATTCGCTACATATCGGCTTCTTTAATTTTAAATTACGTAATTTAGTGTCATTGACTGCAACACATTTCTTTAATTATTAGGTACTGTCGAAAAAACATTACTAAAAGTATTAAAAAATATCCGTTGCCACTTTAATTGCCGCGCAGTGTATCCCAGCACTTTGATGTACTCAGTTGTAACAAAAAGCGTTTTAGTGGTGGGAAAAGTTGTCGGGGAAATTGCTCCAACTGACTCACTCACTCACTCTGCGGTAATGGTGTAATACATTTTTCACAACACTACACAATGAAACTTAGCATATTCTTACATTAATCATTTACACCTGTGTAGAGTTTTCGCTTAATCTTTGTGCAAATTTTTAGGCGCACTGTTTCGGCATTGAATATTTTACCCAATGTATGTAAAAACTACATACTTTATAACATAATGCGATACGGCGAAAAGCAGGCAACAGATTTGCCTTCAATTTCATATCGGCTCAGTGGTGCTATATATTCCTAATTGAACATATTCCTAAATAATTAAAGAAACATCGCAAGCGGTGCAAATTAAATTTGACCCCAATTGTAAATTTTACAAAGAAGATAAATAAAAGGCGAGGAAACTCTCCCCGATACACCCCCCGGTATGCCCCCTGCGGGTTCTCGCCCTCGTAATTAAACAGGCAATTAAATAAATCAGGTATAATTAGAGAGAAATATCGAGGTATCGAGTTCCTGACATTCGATGTTTGAGTGCGTTCGAATTACAAAATAAGGTTATAATATTGCTAGCTATTTTTCGCGGATCCGCCCACGTTAATGCAGTATTCCAAAGAAACACTGTACTTTTACGGGATAAAAGTAACCTGTTTTAATCCAGAGCCTAAACTACTAGTATACCAAATTTCATCGAAATCCGTTCAGTAGTTTTTGCGTGAAAGAGTAACAAACATCCATCCATTCAATCATCTATCGATTCATCCATCTTTCAGATTTATAATTTTAGTAGGATAATAATAATATCTAGCTCACACCACGTCAATCTGTTCCCGTGGTACTTGTGTTACGGATATTAAAGAACGGGAATATAATATTAAATTTTTTTATACTATACACATATTTAGGATTTTTATTATATAACACACATATTTAATACACATCCATGACCCGGGAACACAGAAAACTTTTTGTTGCCTGGCGGGATTCCAACTCGCGACCTCGACGCTTGAGCGCCAACGCGCTAACCACTGAGCCACAGAGGTCGTCAAATTTACGTTATAATTATTAGCAGTAGACTGGCGTGGTTGATTGCATCCAACGGCTAGCAGCACGATACATATTTTGAATACGCGACTGTCGCGCGATTGCCGAAGGTCGAAGGGCCCCTAATTTTCCTTATGACTGCATGCGCAGCATCACCACTCGCGTAGAAATGAGTTTTGTTTATGCAAGAACAGACATACCGACAGGTTGTTCATTCATGATAGATTCATCGAATCAAACATTTGATGTTCACTACGTTCCGTTGGTAGCGTAAATTCTGAGGGGCATTTCTGCTAAATAAAAAACATAGGCCTTTGCATCCGTTAATGGATGATTTATACAGTATTCTCCGAGCGAAGTAACCGCTCTTGAAATACTGTAGTGCCTGGGACAAGTCGTTTTTAAATGTCGTATGGTTGCCCAAGCACATACGGCATTCTCACAACATAGTCAGCCTAGTCCAGAGGAATGATATACGTACAATACAATACGTCTGGGGCCAACTATGTGCGGGTTTCCTCATGATGTTTTCCTTCACCGTTAGAGCGTCCGTATAATGTACTTGAGATCTGAAAAAGTCTCATTGGTACACGCCACAACCTGGGATTCGAACCTGCACTCTCTCGAGTGCGAACCAAACGGTCTACCCACTAGGCTACGGAGCTCACCTCTATCTGCTAAATAAAACCTGCATTAATACAATTACAATCTAGTCCCGATGCGCTAAAACTCTCAAACGGTATTTTTATTATACGAGTAAACGTTAAGCCAACGTGAAACGCACCCTGATTGGTCGAAACGTCTTAATATCCGTTCATGGTAACATGTCCATTTCAAAATTCAATCCAATCAAAGTAAAATGAAAGTCTACCTTAAATACGAGAATTGAGGATCTGGTCTCCAATGTCGCTTGGCTGTTAAATATTACTTAGTAGTGTAGATTGTAGGTGTAGATTTTGGTGTTGAAATTGTAGGTAGGTACTAGGTAGGTTGGTATGTGTAGATGTGGATGCATCTGTAGCCCGTAGGTGTAGTTGAAGATGTAGGTGTAGATTGTAGTTGTATACGTTGGTGTAGGTGGATGTAGGTGAAGTTATTTATTTATTCCATTTCAGAGTTAGGCATAACCACATGCGTATAAGTGCTATTTAAATATTTGTATTTATTCAATTAGCAGTGGCTCGAATTTGGGTATTTTAATTAATGAAATGAGAGTACAGTGGGAATTTATGACGGAGAATGGAGCGGTTAGGCGCTATCTTCGCCTGGCGCGCCGCCAACATAATTACTGGAGTATATTATTGCGTATGGACTATGAGGCAAACGATTACGGGACCGCGGGATTTTTAGAGTTCCGTAGTGATACAAGGAACCCTTATAGTTACGCTTTGTCCGTCTGTCTGTCAGTTTGCCTTTCTCGCTTTTGTATATGAATTTAAATTGATAGAATGTGGCATATTCATAAATCATAATATATAGATTTTGTTTTAGGACTCGTAAAATAATTTGAGTTTTATTTTTATACAAATGTAAAGTGGTGATGATTTTCTTTTCATTGCATCCCATCGTGAGAGGTCAGGATTTGTATGAAGTTGAATTTCATGTTATTTTTTATAAAGTGAACCATTTTCGAGTACTCGGCCTCTATAGTGGTACAAAAGTTGCATTACCCTATCATTTCTAAAGTATAAGCGGTAGAAACATGTAGGTACTCTCCGCTGAAATGCTACATACTCTTTAAAGGAAAATTTTTGTGAGCGAAAAGTCAAAACGGACAGAAACTTTTGAAGTTATTTGAAAAAACCAGTTCCGCGTTGATAGTACGGAACCCTCCGGACATGTCCTGATATGCGATTTTAGTGTACGCTTTATATTCGTTGGATTTGTTTTTATGATAGTTGAAGTGTCAAGTACAAACCGAAACAGACGATACGAGACGCATGCTGTATTATTAAGATAGCGATTCAAAACTGAACTGTATTCACTACACAAAAAGAATTCGAATGTCAAACTGCACCGCTCTGCATAATTTCAGATTCGTGAATCGTGACTAACTCATCTTTCATAAATTATCTTTATCTTAATTCAGACTCACTAAAGGACTTTATAAGGATCTCATATTGACGCAAAAGGACACATAGCTCTATCAACTGCGGGAATTATTCTACAAAGACTGGGATCTTCATTAAGCGTATTACACATTAGTGGTGCGGGCGTGTGCGGGAGGCATGCGGCGTGCGCGGAAGGGGGTGTCTTTAGTATTCCATCTCACACTACTCTCAATTACATAATACACTAACTAGGTATACGTCGTATGTAATATTTCCCGAAGGGCCCTTAAAATGTATTTTAATACGATCGAAATAAATCGTGTCTTTAAAATTTTTAATTTACTATCCGTTCGACCACCAAAAGCTTATTTTCCTGTTTAAAATTACAAATATGATTAATAACAGTTTTTAACTAAAAACCCGATACCGAACTTTAACGATTACCTACTTAAAAATATAGTTGAGCAGTTCAGAATAACTTAGACAAATACGCAACCATTATCTCGACAGGCAAAAATTTTAATATTATTTAGCTAATAAATACTTTACCAAACGAATTATTAAACCGCTGCCTCGAACTAGGCGGGCAGTGACAGCAGCGGCGAAGAAGTAGCGGCGACAAACACGGGCGGGCGCCATCGTCACCGCTTGATAGGAGTGCTAAGTGTGAGTTTTTCTATTCGCATTCGATCGTGACCGCGTTTGGCGTTTACTAGGAATTTGTATGTGATTTGTACAGCGCCACTTTGTTTACATGTTTACAACTAGGTTTAATCACATACAAATTCCTAGTAAACGCCAAACGCGATCACGATCGGATCCGAAAAGAAGAACTTACACCTAGCACTCTGAGTGCATTTCTGACTAAGTGAATATAGCACCCGCCTGCGCGCGACGCCACTGCTGTAACTACCACCCGCCTAGTTCGAGGCAGTGGCCTTACACCACTTTTATTAAACTGACATCAAACCCAACGCACTAAACAAACAATTTTTAGTACAAATCGGATTACAGTAAAGCGACATCTTAGCTCCCCTCCCCGAGGGTACTGCAGTACTATCGCAGGTTCTGGGAAGAAATATGATATAAGGACACAGTTTTTACCCGCCAACGTATAATTTACGACAGCAAAATATTGACCAATAATGGGAAGGCATTCGCTGTATTTATAGCGCAAGGTTGTTTTTAAAAACATAGATTGTGTTTTTTAGTTGATAGATTAATATAACAACTCGCTTTTGTTTTAATTCTTTGAATACTATTCATTAATACAATTCAAAATTCAGCATCTTAGATTCATGTACCTCATAATTCATTCAAATAAGTGAAACCTGGCCAAGATTTACTTGCGAGAAATATTTTTAGAACGTTGAGGTAATATTTTATTATTATCCTACTAGATGTCTTACTAGACTTTTATAGATGTAAAAGTTTGTGAGGATGTATGTACAAACATCTAAACAGATTTGGATGAAATTTGGTATTGTAGGAGTTTAAGGACTGTATTAACACATAGGCTACTTATTATCTGGAAATAGTTCTTGTGTGTGGGTATTGTTGACTGTCACTGTAATTGTAGTGGCTTAGGCTGGGACTATATGCAACGGAATCCGGTAGGCCGTAGAGAATTAATTCCCCCCCGATGGTTGCACGCCTTGTCGTGGCGGTGGGGCTTAGTAACCGTGGACTGGTCACCCACGGTGAAGCTAAGAGGCAACCGGGGCCGGCCTGTTTGCCGCCGGCTGGCCCGAGGAGGGCGCTCCCAGCGGGCTGAACATGTCCGCTGAGGACGCGCGTGGAGGTGGGACCGCAGAAGAAGAGGAGTGCCGGTATTGCGGTGCGCCGTTCTCCCTATCTTCTGCGGCCGTGGAGGGATGCAGGGGGAGAGGCGTGATGGTATTACGGTACGCCACTCTCCCTACCCCCTGCGAGCTGGCGGGGCCGTTCCGTCAAAACGGCGTTGGTGGGGCCGCAGAGGAAGAGGCATGACGGTATTGCGGTGCGCCGCTTGCCCTATCCTCTGCGACCGAGGTGTGATCGGTGGGAGAACCACAGATCTGATCTGCCACCGGGTACCGGTGATGAGGCTGGTATCCGTGGCCTCCTAGTAGCAGACTCGGGGGGAGTCTGCTACAGTACTGGTGGAGGCCGAGGAGGGAGGCGCACCTTACCATCTGGTGCGCCTGGGGCCTTCGGGCCTTAGATGGAGCCGCTTGTAGGCGGCTGCCGTCGGCGGGGTCGCGGATGTGTTTATCGTTCCCGTGGCCCCGTCACAGGGCGGCGAGGAGGAAGGTGGGGGGGTGGTTTTTAGTGGGTATACCGTGGGTCTCATTAGCCTATACGGGAGTCCCACATCACCACTCGGGTGCCCCCTGCGCCTGAGTGATATGCGCAATGCATTTTCCCCCCCGGAAACAAAAAAAAAAAAGGCCGTAGAGAATTTTGAGCACTGAAAATAGAACTCTGTGCTAATAAAATACAGTTGAAAATGGAAGTTTCGTGTGTCTTGCTGTCATATATGACATTGACATTTGACTCGACACTCGGATGTTCGATTTTCAACTCTATTGTATTAGTGCAGAGATCTATTTCAATGCTCAGAATTTTTCACGGCCTTCCGGATTCCGGTGCCGTATAGTCCCGGCCTTATATTTATACATAGGCTTCGGATTTTCACATAGGCTACTTTTTGTCACGATAAAATAATTTCTTATACCAATCTTCGCACTACGAGTTATACCCAAAAATTTCATAGCCATTCACGAGTTCGACAGTGCATGTAATACAAACAAAACATATTATTAACTCCTCGTATATTTGGTCGCTGAATACATGGGCCCTAACGTTTGTGATATTACTCACATACAAACAAACCGAGCTCAAACTTGATATTAACCGCTACTTAAACTTGGTCCCGTAATTAAACCGCGCTAGCCAAACACTTAGCTTCTTACTAGAGGTATCGAATGAGAATTGAATCTAGGGACGAAAGGGCAGACTCCGTATTTTATGGGTCACTGAAAACGAAAAATAGAAGCACTCGAGAATATGGAGTAATTCATCACATCCAAACGACAATAATTATGATTCCTAATAGAGCTAGGCTCTATTTAGTGCATTGCATCGTTGCAGTATAGACGCTGCATCGTTTTTTCATAGACTTTTTTTATGTAATGCCCCAATAATGCGTTTCGCCATCGTATGCGACGTTTCAATGGAATGACGGACAAGAGATGAAATGGGACCATGCATGGTGCGCTGCGCCGTCTTCTGTGTGCTGTGTGCGAGTTTCTGTCTCACTACTGACCGTGAAGTAGTTAACTACAATTTGTTTCGCATGTAATCAGCAACCATTGTTTGTCACTAGGGGCGTTGTTACGATGCAATACAAATTGTTATTAACTTCTTCACAGCGAGTAGTGACAAAACTCACACACAGCACACGAATCACCCTCATACACGCTTTCATGAATCGACGCAACGCAGGTGTGACATACAACATTTTCAAGAATTGTAAACGTCGTTTGTGCGATGCGACGGCGCAACGCAGTGTTACGGTATCGCCCTTAATCCATTGCGACGACGCGACGTAACGCAACGCACTAATGGGTCTGCCTTAGTTTTGACGTAAGTTTTAAAGTAAGTAACTAACTAAACGGGGTTCGGGGCAGCCTCGCACATGTTTCTACAAGTTGTCATTTTGCGCTCGTTGGTTGAGTATGTGTACAATAGGTTTAAAATTATACACAAAAATCTTCTTTTTTTTTTCGAATTTCAACACCTATAATACGTTACCTGTAATACATATTCTTCAGTAACCAGATATGAAAGCGTGGTGTTCATAATTATCAAAGTCTGATTCGTTCAGTGAGCAGCTGAGATTTACGCTATATAAATAACTGAGGTTGTAAAACAAATGAAAGCTGATACACGACGCATGTAGAAAATTAACTTTTTACGACCGTCATAAATTAACTTTAGTTTCATTTCAGCGGTTACGTATCTAATTAAAGAAATAAAAAAATATGCTTACTTGTAACGCAAAAAGATTAATATACAAGCAAGTTTTGTTTACTCTGTACGAGCAGTCGTACATTAACACTTGTTTAGCATAACCGCTGACCGTACACTCTACAAACGGTATAAAATTGTGTCATCATAACTATATTTTATTTTTAATGACAGTAAGCACTTTGAACGGGTCACTGTTATCGTCATTCCTTGAGTTCAGAACCTCAATACTCTTATTTAAAGTAGATAATTTAAACAGTCAACTTTACTTTGTTTGGATTAAAAGTGTAGCGTCATGTTACGATGAACGGATTTTGTGACGCTTCGACCAACCAGAGCGCGTTTCACGTTGATTTAACATTCATAAAAACACCTATTGGGAGTATAAGCGTATCGGGACTTGATTGTAATTGTATTAATGCAGGCTTTATTTACCAGAATTGCCCTTCTGAACCTCAATTCTCGTATTTAAAATAGACTTCATTTTACTTTGTTTGGATTGAAAGTGAAGCGACATGTTACCATGAACGGATTTATGACGTTTTGACCCATCAGAGCGCGTTTCATGTTGGTTTAACGTTCATAAAAACACCGTTTGAGAGTTTTAGTGTGTGTACATCCAAACATCAACATTGCTGTAGGGAACCACCCCTACATACCAAATATGCTATTGTTGACTTAAATTTAGCAAATATTAACGTTATATTTTCTGTATTAACTTCCAAAGTTTTTTCAATTTTTATGTATTTAAACATAGTACACTGCACTATAGGTATGTTTGTGAAACCTTGCATTTTTTTATTTATTTATAAACAATAATAAAACATCATATTAGAGTATACAAATTACAGTGTTAAAAAACCTGAATGTCGGTTTCTATTAACACGGCTTCGTGGGATATTGCGGAATACATAATAATAGTATTTACTTTGTATTGCTACAATCTTAACAAGACTTACACAATAACCTTTCACCGTCATACCTTCTTTCACATTTTAATGCAGCCGATATTAATAGTTGATATCAATGTTATAATACGTATTTATTTAATTCCCAAGTACAGATTTCGATTACCGTGTAAGTAAATACACTCATTCAGCGATATGGCGAAATGGATTAGAATTTATTTGTTCAGAAAACAGCATCAATCGCGTTCGCGTTTCACGAATGTTTGCTAATTCCGATCCTATTATACTTACCCAAATTACTTATTTGCTGATTCTAAATTTGTTAGTGATACCAAATTGAATTTCCCTGCTCGAGATTTTTCCGCGAGGTTTTCTTTAGCGGGTAACAAACTGCAGCTTTTTGTTTTATAAATCAATGGTTTTTGCTCAAAACTTCGCGTAGAACGAACGGAAGCAGAACCCTATTTCTAACAGGATCAAAAAATAATAATTATCTTTGAATTTGAATCTTTAACAAGTTACTCTTGATAATTAGATATTTTTATAGATTATACCTCTTATAGACATATGTAAATACCTACTATATTTTTATCTTAGGATGTAACGCATACATGATACATGTTTTGTGTATATACATATTCCTGATTGCTTCATGGTTGTAATCTCTTAATATATTGTATAAAAGAAAAGGAATAAACTGCCACACGCAAATTGTATCATAAATAATAATTATTTTAAGATCGACACAATTTCCGCACAAACCTACTCACGTCATTTTGATCCGAAGGTCGCGTGTCTATAGATTTTTTTTTTTTGAGAAATTAACAAATTATTTATTATCCGACAAAGCTAACTAGGCATAGATGTATAATATTAAAAAGTTATCACTGTGACTAGGCAAAACAATTAATGATACAAGTTTTAGATATTTCAAAAGAATATGGATGCTTCAATAATGACTATTAGCAAGAAGATGTACTATAATAGGTAGTCGTTAATAAATAACATACAATATCCCACGGGAACACTACACTTTTACTGGATAAAATGTAGCGTAGGTTTTAATACAGAGCCTAAACTACTACCATACTAAATTTCATTACAATTCATTCAGTAATTTTTGCGTGAAAGAGTCACAAACATCCGTCTATCTATCCTCACAAACATACACATTTATAATAGTAAAGATAACAATACATTTAAAAGCAACACCTAGACTATTATCGAAAAGGGTCCAAATAAATAATTATACTCAAGTGAAGTGAAAAACGTCACTATGATATAGGTATTATGGACAATTGAAATCGACATAATAATATCCGCTGGGTGAGTGGAACTTTCTGGACCTCGTGGGATCGGAGTTATGGCCTTAAACAAGCCATATCACTTCACCGTTCACCTACGACGTTGTTACCGCGGAGTTAGGAGCAATACTCCTCCAAGTAAGGCCCGACTGTGGCAGGAGCGGAGCGGTTGTTATTTGTATTAATATGGGTCTGCTTTACTGGTTCTTTTCAGTAGTTGGGAGTATCTTAAAGTAGTAGACTGTAATTTACTTCTGTGAGTCTCTAAAGCGCGTATTCGTATAAATTCAGACGTGACGTCCTAAATGATTCAGTAGCTAAATTCAGTAAGTGAAATAGCATATAGGAAGTATAAATAGTTAGGATTCATCATTCGTAAAACATCCTAAAAAATCTAATAAGCTTTCTTTTTGGGATCCTTATTAGGGCTGAAGTTTATTTATTTTGTGCTGTGCCAGAGACGAGTAGAAACTACTTTATTTGACAATTCTTGCACTGAATTCTAAAAGAATGATGAATAAGTAATAACTATCGAATATTGTTTTTTTATGTGATATGAAGTCCTATTTTACTTGTACCCGCTCCGCCTATGCCCGTGTTTCGACCGCCCCGCCCCCAGTTACCCAAGAGAGTTTGTGTGCCCCCCGCTCCCCGCTCGCGCACGTCCACGACAGACACCACTTAGCGATTTCAAATTGAAACATCATTGTTCACGCTCGCGCTAGTGTTATTGTCCGTGGAGCTCGAGCGGTGATTGGAGTTGCTAGCATGATAGTTGTGAGTAGGCACTGCGTCTGAGATACATGCGAGTTGCTGGCATGCTAGCGACGTGCGCTATAAAATTCACGAGTCTCCCACATATTAACGGCGAGTTCTGTGCTAGTAATTGCTGCTAGCAGCCAGTATTGGGCACGTGAGTTGCTATCATGCTAGTGGCGAGTGCTGAGGTTGAAGCTACTTGTGATTTGTAACGTGCTAGTACCGAATGCTGTGGCTGTGCTGCTCGCTAGTTTATTTTGACTTTTGACTCGACTTTGACTTCGACTTTTGAGTTTGCTTATTTAAACACAAAGGAAGTGACCACAACCACTGCAGACGTGAACTACGTATTCACACGTGAGTATGTGTGCGATCGCACGTTT
Source organism: Glaucopsyche alexis (assembly GCA_905404095.1). Taxonomy (NCBI): domain Eukaryota; kingdom Metazoa; phylum Arthropoda; class Insecta; order Lepidoptera; family Lycaenidae; genus Glaucopsyche; species Glaucopsyche alexis. Next base: position 1,752,705 of record FR990044.1, on the reverse strand, counting down.
CAATGGCGTTTTTAATTAGGGTTCCGCAATACTTGAGAAACCGTTATAGTTTCACTCTGTCCATCCGTCTAGTCTGTCTATCTGTCTGTCCATCCGCGATATAAGCTAGAAGAGGTTATGTAATAACTAATATAAATAGATGAATTTTGGTATAGTTAAAGACTGTATAAAGATCTCGGTTTTTCATTTTCATTTTTTGGGTGGCTCTCCATACATATGAAACGTGGATGAAAATTTTATTTTCATTCTACCCCATCGTGTGGCGTATCGTTGAATAGGTATTTTATAATAAAGGCAATATATGAAACATGATTTTTTTACAAAGTCGACCATCGGCCCCCAATGTGGTTTGTAAGTTTGTCCCTCCCTGGCATTTCTAAACTATAGGAAATCCTCCTTAGATATGTCGTGACATGCTCTTAGGTTATTTTTATCTTATGTCTGGTCGAGCGACAACTTGTGCATCACTTGCATATGACATTATCTCATTCCAGTAGGCGAGTTGCTACCCCAGTATCACAAGAGCAAAGCCAGCCGGCTGTATTTTGTAGAGTTCACTTTACACTGCTGGTTTTCAAGTACCATCAGCGCACGTGACCTGACCTAAGTAGTTCATTACGATACGTACAATTGTTAAGAATAGAAATACTCGATGGGTGAATATATGAGGAACTTAGAAATACTAATCTAACAATAGAGAAGAGATTTTTCTATTTTAAACAATAGAATGTAGGAACAAATGTTATCTAGTTTAATAGATGTAGGTATTGACAACACCCCTCTTTACGTTATACTGTCATAACGACTCTTGAGTTGCTAGTGATTCGAAAAAATATACATACATACATACATATAATCACGCCTCTTTCCCGAAGGGGTAGGCAGAGACCGTCTCTTTCCCGTTAGGGTAGGCGGAGATCACTTCATTCCACTTGCTACGATCCTTACACACTTGTTTCGCTTCGTCCACTTTCATTCTTACCATCCATTCTTCCTCTTACATTCAACGTAGCGAAGCGGTTCTCCATGGGCCACTTTTCGCCTCCGAGAGGAACGAGACGTGATGGGTGGCGAACCACATCGCCGCCATTTTGGATAATTAAATTTTTTTTTTTGATTATCCATTGCGTTCCCACGGATTGGCAGAGAGGATAGGAAAGGGAAAGTGAAGGATAGGTGGTGTGGAATACCCGTATACTATACCACAACTACCGGACAGGTAAGTAATAATAATAATAATAATAATAATCTTTATTGACTTAGTTGTTAATTACACAAGTCCTATGAAGACTCTGACACCTAAACTAGGCTATAAAGCCCGTATCTCAGGAGTCAGTGGCTTCTCCCAATATTTGTAATAAACTGTGTCAACAGAGCCTAATAAAAAATTTACAGTGCTTTTTTACTATATATGGATTTTTATAAATAGATATTATATCTAATTATTTCACACATTATATATATATATATATATATATATATATATATATATATATATGTTATAATAAATATAGGTAGATACACACATATAATACTATAATACATAAATATACATATATAATAGTATATATATTATACACATAATTAATAATTCATAGTTCCTAAATAGTTATTGTGACTTATTGTTAAACAGGTCTTCTGTTTCCTCATAATTTAAGGACAAAAGCCAAGTCTTCACAATTTTTTTGCATTCATGTAGTGAAAGAGGATAGAAGTTTAATTTTTTATTAATTTTATTATATAGAAATACTGCGAGATGTGCACGTTGTCGCCTTGCGAAGGTTGTACGAAAATTTGATGCGGGGAGTACGTTTGGTATACGACGTTTGTTACTGCAAACTTCTGGGTTATAAGGAGTATGGACATGCTGTTTGGCTATTATATTATAGATGAATAACTGTCTAATACTGAGCAGTTCACATTGTTTATATAAAAGTGTGGTTGAAAATCTGTAGGGTTTAAAAGTCATTACTTTTAGTAAAGACCTTTGGGCTCTTTCAAGCTGAATTAGATGTGACTTGCAGGTTCCACCCCACACGCTCACACAGTATCCAATAACCGATTGTGCTAAGGCAAAGTAAACAGTACGGAGTAGATCGAATTCAGCGGCATAGCGTAATTTTTTGAAAGTCCAGATTAGTTTTCTCGTGCGTGCTGTTATAACCTCAATGTGAGGAAGCCAACTCAATTTATTATCCAGTTCGATACCGAGGTATTTAATGGTATTGGATTTTTTTATATTTATGCAAGTACAATTTCGCTCAGAGGCACATGTGTGTATTTTAAGATTAATATCCGTCACATAAGAATTAATAGTTTGGAACTGGATATACGAAGTTTTAGAAATATTTAAAGTAAGAAAGTTTTCTCTGAGCCAATTAGCCACCTTCTGCAGTCCGTTTTCGGCAACATTTTGTACCTCAGTCCAAGTATCCCCATAAAAAACTATAGCCGTATCATCGGCATAGGTAAACAACCTGCAACTAGTTAGGGACATATTACATAGGTCGTTTATGTAAATAAGGAAAAGACTTGGACCAAGGATACTGCCCTGCGGAACTCCAAAAGTTACATTTGCGTCGGAACTAATATAATTTCTTATCTTAACCCTTTGCATTCGACCACTAAGGAAATCTTTAAAGATAAGCAGGGCTGAGTCTCTTATTCCAATTCGCTCTAATTTGTCCACAAGTGTAGGTATCGAAACGGTATCAAATGCCTTGGCAAGGTCGAGAAAAACACCAAGGCACTTTTGTTTCCCGTCAAGTTTTTCAGTGACATATTCTGTCAAGCTACCCACAGCGTCTTCTGTCGACATACCCATTCTAAAACCAAATTGTGAGCTGGACAGAATATTGTACCGATTTAAAAACTGTATTAACCTCACGTTAAGCATCTTTTCTAAGATTTTAGATAGTGCTGTAAGCACAGAGATCGGTCTGTAGTTTGTGACACCATCTCGTGCCCCACCCTTGTGAACAGGAGTAATGAGAGACCTTTTGAAAACTTTTGGAAAGCAGCCTTCCTTAATACATGTCTGAAACAAAACAGTAAGCGGCGATACAATAACATGTCTTATCATTTTTAGAAATCGAGCTGGTATAGAGTCCCAACCAGTGGCACAATCATTTTTTAAGCTTAAGATGAGAGATTCTACCTCTGCCTCATCTGGTGGTATTAGTACGAAGGAGTTTGTTAAACAATTAGATTTTGTATTTATGTAATTTTTCTCACACCCTGTAAATTTTTCAGCTAGCTCTTTGCCAACATTAGAAAAGTAACTATTTATGTCCTCAACCGCATCCAATGCATTACGTTTCATAATTAACTCATCAGCAGAAGATTTTTTACTTGTACAATCAGTGATACATTTAATTGCGGCCCAGGTTTCTTTAGTCGATTTTGCACTTTTTAAAATGAACTTATCGTGTTCGCGTTTCAGTTTTCTGAGTAATGAGCAACAAAAATTCCTGTACCTTTTGTATGTTATTTTAAGAACTTCATTTTGGGGTTCCCTTTTTAAATTAAGATGCAGCTTATCCCGATGACGAATACAGCGAAGTAGGCCCGGAGTCATCCAGGGCTTAAGAGATTTTTTGCGCCTGGGTACTTGGATTTTTTTAGTGTTAGTTTTTATAGCAGATGATAGTATTTCCACGAATCGAGTTGCAGCGGACTCGGCATCTTGCTTATTAGTCATAAAAGTAAAATCAGCCAATTCAACATATTTTATAGCTTCACTAAAATTTACTCTTTCAACAATGGAAGGGCACTGAGTATTAGTCCGTTTACTGTTAAGGGATAAATTTACTAGAATAGAGTCGTGATCAGTTACGGTGGAATTCATGACTATAACACTAGTTTGTAAAACAGTTTTAACCATTACATGATCGAGACAATTGCTTAATCGTGTTGGATATGTATGACCTGGCAGAAAACCTAATTCACTGATTAAATTTAAGTAAGGGTTACTGTTTCTGTCTCCGTTTCCAGGTTTTATATCGATATTTATATCACCTATTAAAAATATATTCTTAGATTTTATAGATTTAACAATATCATCCAAAGCATTCAAAAAGCGCTCAGTGTAGTAAAAGGACGGTGACCTATAAATAGCTAAAAGTACAATATCTGGTACTATTTTAGCTATCAGAAAGTTTGCATCTTTGGGATTTGGTTCTTCAATTTGACAATTGATATTTTGTTTAGCGTATATTATAATACCGTCATTTTGATTTAAACATTTTTTTGTGAAATAAGAATTATAATCCTTGAGACTGGGTATGGGTTTATTGTCGTTTAACCAGCATTCAGTTAAAATAATTATATCTGGATCAAAGTAAAGACGAGCTATATGAGCCAAGAATGCATCAATATTTTTATAAACGCTACGGATATTTTGTGTTATAATTTTTAGAGAATTTCCCGATTTTTTAACTAAATTATTGCAAGTATTTATATCACAACTGTAGGCGGTTGCCACTGTTATATTATCAATATCATTATTTATGTTGTCAAGAAATCTAGCCATTTTTTAAAATATAAGAGTTATTTGTCGCAGCTATTTGTGTCTGAGAAATGCTGAAATTTTTACACAGGTAAGGGTAAGATCTCGATTCCAACATGATCACTAGACTAAAAATGTATAATCGGTTAGTTAAGTAAAATATAATACAATGAACAGAGTATAAGTGTGTATATAAAGTAAAACAATAATATAATATATAAAAAAATAAAACAATATAATATATTATGGTCACTAGACTAAAAATGTATAATCGGTTGATTAAGTAAAATACAATACATTGAACAGTGTATAAGTGTGTATATAAAGTAAAACAATAAAATAATATATAAAAAAATGAAACATATATAAAAACAATAATTAAGTGCGAGATTTTTACAAACAGGGAAGTTATCGTAGGCCAGCGGAGTTTCCTGGGGACCTCAAAAAGTCATTGATTTAAACGAAGTTTATTTAAATCACCCTCACTATCGATTCTAATATGCCGTTTACCTTCATCTTGTCTCAGGTAGGTTCTTCCAAATGAGGTCCAGCAGAATTTATATCCATTTTCTTTAGCAAATGCTCGAGCCAAATAATTTAATCGTTTTTCGCAGGGCGATAGATATTCTGAAATAAAAAATGGCTTTCCTGGTCCTTCCAAACTTAGTTGTGACGTGTTCAATTTGTTTGCAGGATTCTTTTTGTTAAATTTGCGTGCCTTTTCAATTATATTTTCTTTCATTATAACGCTCCCTAATTCCACAACTATTGTTCCATGTCCAGTTTTACTTTTTGTACGATAAATATCTTTGATATCTTGTTTCTGAACGGGAAAATCGATAACATCTGCAGCTTTTGAAGTAATTTTACATAGAATTTCCTTATTTTCACCGGTAATCTTAGGAATATTCCTTAGTTCTAGTTTAGTCGAGGCCGACGTTCGTTCCAACCACTCGATTTTCTTTTCAAGCTGATTAATATACAGACGATCTTCGTTCCTTTGTTTTTCCACATTCTCATATTTAGCTTTCATATCTTCGTACTGCTTAGAGACAAAAGCAATGGAATCTTTTATTTCTGTATTTTGTGTCAAGAGTTCCCTCATTGAGGATTGCAAAGAGGTGAATTTGCTTTCATTTTGAGAGTTTGATTTAGCAAGCATATCCCTAATTTCGGTTATGAATTTTTTTATATAAGACTCATCCAGCTTGCGTCTCATAGTTACATTGCTTCGCTCCTCATTAGATAAATCTGGCGCGGATCCCGAAAGAGAAGCTTTTGGGGCGTTCAATCTGGCTTCTTTTAAATCTTCGGGAGTGGGGGTACTGGGAGGTGTACGCTTAAGAGGCATATTTCTGACAAAAGATGACACCAGAGTACCCGAGAAAATAAACTTGGGCCAGCCCTTTATAAATTTCCGCTATCCGCTATCGCTTATGAATTACGGCAAGTCACAATGCTTACGTATCGATGATGCGCGCAGACGGAACGTATAATGTAGGCTGTCTCATAAGTGTTGTCCTGTTCACACAGATGCACTAACTGTCCGCAACTCATGCGCTCCTGGTACACACCTTGATTTATTCGCACGAAATTTATTTTTAGTTTGATTTTTAATTATGAACAAATAAACGCTAAACGCACACGTCTAAACGCTTCCGCGATCCAGGAGGGAGAGGATGTAGGATGAGTAGGGATGAGTATCCCATGACTCTAATTATACTCTCTATATAAAAATATGTATTACAAAAATAATACATAACTGGATCATAAACATAGGCGAGGCATGTTGAGGCTAAAAGTGTATCTAGTTAAATGGCCAAACTTAAAATTTTTGGGGCCATTTTGAAAAAAAAACAAGATGGCTGACATTTGAGTTGAGTTTTGAAATCTTTGGTCATAAATGCCCAATTTCTATAAGTTACAATATATTATAATTAGTGGAGCGACGTAAGATTTATACCTCGGAATCTAGGGCCATTCAATTAATATCTATATAAACTTTGGGGATGTGTTTTTAATAATATACAGACAGGGAGGAGGTATTAAGCGGCAAAAAACGCGATTTTGAAAGATATGAATAGAGGTAGGGAGAATAAGCAAAATAAAAAGCATACTTCTAGCAGACAGTACTAATCCTTTACCTACAATCTACGTCAACGAGATCGACGACGATGACAATAATGAACAATAATGTAGTAATGTATATAGTTGATAATATTTATTTTTTAAATCTAATAAATTAATATTAGTTTTATTGGTCCACGATTAAAGTTACAATACAAATATAATTTATTAACTATAATATTGAAATCTTTAGTATAAACATTTTGTTCCCCCTTCCACCGCTCATTTTCCTGTAAATTGTTGTTGAAACTTTTGTAATCGAGATCGGATTTTTTTTACTTTTTAATTTGAGCTTTTAATAATGCAGTCAAACACTCGTTACACAGATTCTTTCACTGGCCCTGGATTTCGTGGTTTTACAATTATTATGTCTTACGGCACTCCACTAAATCTTTTTTAATATGTGAAATTCGTATTATAATATTTTTTCTAGGATTTAAAAGGTAATAAAGTATTTACTAAGAATTCCAACAACATTCAAATTGTATATTCTAATTTTATGACCTACGGTAATATAAAAATCAAAATTTCCGTTAAACTTCCTGTTTCTTCAGTGCGTACAAAAATCCATTTAGAATTCATAGACATACAAAATCAGTTATTTATATATTCAGATAACGTTTACTCAAAATAGTACAAATATTTTCGTAAGAAATTGTAATTTCATTAAGTATGCATTGAATATTATAACCGACCGATTAATTCAGTAGCAAGCGATTCGATTGTGTATAATGTTTTGTATTAATATTTATTACAAAACATTTTTATAACAAAACAAATTTTACTGTTTTTCCGTTTAAAAATAGTAAAAATATTTTTAGTGTTCCCATTAGGTTCTATCCCGATGTAACAAACATCCATTCCATCCATCCATCCTCATAAACTTTCACATTTATAATCGTAGTAGGATTTATTTAAGACATTAAACATCAGTCGGTCAGTTGAAGTCTACTACGAGTAGTTTCTTAATATCGAATAAACTTAACAGATATACAGGATGTCCCAGAAGTCAACGTCGTCCCTTCGAAGGCTGATAGACCAGCTCATGACTCACCAGAATATCGTAATATGACCTTAGTAAAAAATCTTTAGTTTTCGAGATATTGACACTTTTCATAATTTCTTAAAAATTACACCTCATGTCAGTTTTTAGTCCGCCGCAACTACAATTTCCCGTTTTGTGGGATACAAATTTGTATTGCGGAATCCTGACCAGTTCTGCTATTGACCACGATTATAAACAAAGCTAATAGAGTTTGAAGATTGTAGAAAAAAAGAAAACTTTTCCCTAATCGTGATTTCAAAAACTTTTTTTCCTAACTTTCTCTATCCATACTGAACAAAAAATACACCACACTAACCTGGGTTGTTACTTTAAAAAGTTGCTCATTTTATGTACTTTTCAAAATAGTAAAATAGTTGCTATTAAGCTACGTCAAAATTTTTTTTTGCTATTTTAAGTGCACAGAGAACACATTTTGAATGTTTTTCTTTAGTTAGAATTTCAAACAAAAACACTCGTTACATTGAAATCACCCAGATGTTTACTTAAAAATTGTACGTTGAAGTGTAGGATGCTTACTAAACTTAGAAACTAAACAGAATACAAGGATTTTTTTTTAACTGTAAGGAGAAATGCAAAGAAGGAGAACACATTAATAATATCATATAATAAGTTAGACTCATTAGAGTGAGAGAATAGGTGACGCCACGCACGTCTTTTGTTTGTTCTATACATGAGTTTGTTTATTAGTTACAAGTACGTTACGCTATTGATGTGCATCGTTTTGTTGTTTTTTTTACTTTTAACGGATTTTACATTGTAATCTGGACTGAGTACCTTAACCTTTCGCGATACAGATTAGCTGCAGCAGCACCGTTGCCTCTGTTTTCCCCGTAAATGTAATGCAGGTTAGCATACTGATGTTATAGTATACGCCATAATGACTGATAGTAAGACGCGTATCACAGAAACATAAAAGTCCAGAAGAGAGCCATGTCAGTTCTTTACTGTCTCCAAGCATACTTAAGTCCGAGTCACTAGTCAAAAGAAGTCCAAATTACAATGCAAAATCCGTTAAAAGTAAGAAAACAACAAAACGATGCACATCAATAGCGTAACGTACTAGTAACTAATCAACAAACTCATGTATAGAACAAACAAAAGACGTGCGTGGCGTCACCTATTCTCTCACTCTAATGAGTCTAACTTATTATATGATATTATTAATGTGTTCTCCTTCTTTGCATTTCTCCTTACAGTTTAAAAAAAAATCCTTGTTTTCTGTTTAGTTTCTAAGTTTAGTAAGCATCTTACACTTCAACGTACAATTTTTAAGTAAACATCTAGGTGATTTCAATATAACGAGTGTTTTTGTTCGAAATTCTAACTAAAGAAAAACATTCAAAATGTGTTCTCTGTGCAATTAAAATAGCAAAAAAATTTTTTTGACGTAGCGTAATAGCAACTATTTTACTATTTCGAAAACTACATAAAATGAGCAACTTTTTAAAGTAACAACCCAGGTTAGTGTGGTGTATTTTTTGTCCAGTATGGATAGAGAAAGTAAGGAGAAAAAGTTTTTGAAATCACGATTAGGAAAAAGTTTTCTTTTTTTCTACAAAGTTCAAACTCTATTAGCTTTGTTGATAACCGTGGTCGATAGCAGAACTGGTCAGGATTCCGCAATACAAATTTGTATCCCACAATACGGGAAATTGTAGTTGCGGCAGGTTAAAAACTGACATGAGGTGTAATTTTTAAAAAAATATTAAAAGTGCCAATATCTCGAAAACTAAAGATTTTTTACTAAGGTCATATTATGATATTCTAGTGAGTCATGAGCTGGTCTATCAGCCTTCGAAGGGACGACGTCGACTTCTGGGACATCCTGTATAATATAATATACTCGTAATAAATAAGAAGCCGGGTAACCGAGCTTTGCTTGGAGTTCTAATTTTAAATAAATAAAAAGAATAACAAACATATTTATCTGGCTCGGATTTGACCCGAAATATTACGAATAAAGCAAAAATTATACATAAGCATACCAATCTGCCGATCGGACTGATTTAATAGTCTAAATTATTGATATATTGTTGCACGACGATAGAAAAAACATTTGTAACTTAAAAATTAGCAGTTTTCCAGGGATAATACCTGATCGATTTTTCTCCCCAAAAACTCCCTGCATACTAAATTTCATCATAATACTTGCAGCCGTTGTTGAGATTACTATTTTATAATATACACAAGATTATCTCGTTAAGATTGGATTGTCGAGTGTCTTGATTGAGTGGCCTTTTACCTAAGTAAATGGCCAATTCTTCATCTAACTATATAAGAACCCCAAACAAATTCAATCCTATTCAAATAGTTTAAAGGGCTAATTATGTGATCAACTCACAAGGGCTTCAAGCCTAATTATAAAACCTTTCGACGAGAGAATTTCATTCCACTTATGCAAAGTAGAGATTTATTTTTCTTTATTTTCTCAAATAAAAATGTTTCATATTCATAAATTTTAAGTGTGCAATGTACATGTTCCAATTAACATAATTATTTCATTATCATGTCAAGTTTTTTTGCTTTTTTTAACAAATTAAAAAGCAAAGTAAAAGCGAAATTCCGATCTATTCGGATATCATTAAAGTTCTTAATGAGAAATTATGCACCAACCTGCGTTTGAAGCAGAAGAACCAGAAGAAAACATAATATTACATTAATTACTATTTAATATTTAACGACAATATATATCTAAAATACAAAACTGCGTTAAATATATAAATATACTTTTTATATTTATGTATTTATATACATCATAATTTTAATAAAATTTGCTACTAGCATTATTAGGTTTTGATATTTCATCCCCTATTTACCTCCTTTGGGGATTGGATTTTGAAAAATCCTTCCTTAGTGGATGCCTACGTCATATGAAAAATACGTGTGCAAAATTTCAAATGTCTAGCCTTAAGGGTTTGGCCTGTGCGTTGATACATCAGTCAAACAGCTTTGCCTTTTTACCCGACTGCGCAACGCAAAGGAGTGGTAATGTGTTTATCAGCCTATGTATGTATGTATGTATGTATGATCCTTTGAAGCACTATACAGACCAAACGCCTGGGCCGATTTTTATGATTCACACGTCAATCGATTCCTCTTAGTCCGGCGAGTGTCACTAAAGACATGACGTTAGTAAAAATTCAATATGGCGACTACTGGACGCCATATTGTGAAAATGAAAAAAATGAAAGCCAACAAACTATATCAAGTGGGGTATCGTTGAATAGGTATTTAAAAACTATTGTTAGTTTTCTCTCAACATTTTTCGATTCGACTGACCGTTTAGAATCTATATCGATTTAAAGTTGCATAACAACCATTCTCACATTCCAGTGCAATTGTGATGTATTACTGATGCTTATAGCTGGAAATCCAGTCTGGTAAATAGCTAGCTAGGTACTCATAACTAAAAAGTATAAAATAAAAAATAATAATTAAAAAAATTTAAAAACCCGACTGCGTAAAAAGTGAACCAAACTAAGTACATAATTAAAACCGAAAAGAAAAAAACAAGCACTTAGATATCCGGTGGCCTAGAATTCTATAATATATTATTGAATTAATACTATTGGAACATAACAACTGAACAGTCGGGATCCATTATTCGACAGCCAATCTAATTTTTCAATGGATCCTGACTGTTTAGTTGTTATGTTCCAATAGCATTAATTCATTATTATATTATAGAATTCTAGGCCACCGGATATCTAAGTGCTTGTTTTTTTCTTTTCGGTTTTAATTATGTACTTAGTTTGGTTCACTTTTTACGCAGTCGGGTTTTTAAATTTTTTAAATTATATATATACTTATCTATACAGATAGATAAATACAATACGCCTAGCTACAGGAGATTCTAATCTCTCTACTGTAACAGCAGCTACTCTAGTGCAGAAGACTAATTTCCTACTCACCTTTAAAGCAACGGAAAAGTAATTGTATATAACAATTACTTACTATCCTTACTAATATTATAAATATGAAAGTTTGTGGGGATGGATAGATGGATGAACGGATAGATGGATGTTTATCTTTCAGAAATAACTACTGAAAGGATTTTAATGAAAATTGGTATGGTAATAGTTTAGGCTCTGGATAAAAAATAGTATACTTTTTATCCCGAAAAAGTACAGTGTTCCCGTACTGTTATTTACAGGGTAGAGCCGTGGGGAACAGCTAGTTCTTACTAATATTATAAATGTGAATGTGAGTTTGTTTGTTAGTTGTGCTTTTACGTATAAACTACTTAACCGATCGTCATGAAATTTGGCATAGACATAAAGTAGGCCACGGGGAAGGATATAGGCTCCTTTTTATCGCGGGAAAATATACGGTTCCCGTGAGATATTGTAATTACGTAAAAATAAAGTACTCAACCGATCATCATGAGATTTTGCACAAACGTAGAGTAGACCACGGAGAAGGACATAGGCTACTTTTAATATACGGTTCAGGGCAAAAACTAGTAATAAAGTAATACAATTAACAATCATAACAGGTTTTTACATCATAATGATAACTCTCCACCGATATCACCCAACTAACATTTTGGTAATAAGAATAAGCGCTAAATGAGCTACTTAAGAGAAACTTAAAAACCTAAGGTTCTATAAAAGGTCTAACAACTAGTGGTATAGCGCGCTATAACTATCTTGTAACCCTCGATTGGGCCCACAATTTTAGAGCTTAAAGTGACATAATAGTTGTAGAAAAGTGATAAAAAGGTGGGAATAAAGAGTTACAATAGTGGTATTGAAGTAGTATTCACCATTTTAGGTGTATTATAAGCTATACACAGGTTACAACTGCACCCTTTAGTAATAAATAATTTATAAAATTCACTCAATTAGCTTTTTTAACAACATTTGAGTGCTCCAACGATACTATTTATAGCTCGAATGTATACTGTGCATAATAAGTAGTAATAAACATCACCCAAAGTTTTTTTTTACTTTACGTTTCTATTACCGTCAAAAATTATAAAATATAATAGCAGTGCGCATATTCATGGCCGACAATCATGGCCGACAATCATGGCCGACATCAATTAATCATTTTATACATTATCGGTTTCATAATTATGAATTCTCCCTGCGGTGATAAGTATTCTGTGATAATATATACTAGTTTTCATCTCAATTTTGAAGCGCCTCAAAAATAAACAACACTTCATATTATTAGGTAAAATAACTCACTGCCACGGCATTTTTTTTTTATTTTAGTTGTGGTTGTAAATAACAATTCTCAGTACGTCTATGTATATTATAATTAAAAACAGTAAATAATGTAAATCAATAAGTCGGAAAATAATATTTTGACCATAAATTTACTTTTAAAATTTTATAGATTATGTTTATTTAATGGCGTAAAATCTACATTACCTAAGGTTCCTGATAACTCTTTTATTCCCAACGCAGTGTTAAAAAAACTATAGCTAGCTTTTTAATGCCACTTGGACTTTTATAATGTGGGAGTAAATCCTATTATCTATACATATAAAATCCTTTGTCCTGAATGACTGACGGATCAACGCACAGCCTAAACCGCTGATCGTAGAGACCTGAAACTTACAGGGCTTGCTCTTTGTAATGCGTAGGGATCCGAAAAGAAGGGATTTTTCGAAATTCCACTCCTAAGGGGTAGAAAAGGGGGAAAATAGTTTGTATGGGGTAACGTGATTCCTTGGTCCAATCTACTTCATATTTTGCACAAACATTATGTAACAGAATTGATGGAATTCGTGTATCATAGTTTATTGAAATTCGTCCCCTAACGGGAATAAAAAGGGAAAGAAAGTTGTTTGGGAGCGATTTGCTTTAAAGTTGATATAAATAGGTACTCCTTAGTGCTTTTGATTTAAAGCTCCCATTCACAAGCGATCGATCGATTTAGTTTTTACAATTTAAACATTTACTGGATTCGTAGTTGCAAGTAAATCGGTTTAGATTAAAATTGAATATGAATATAGTCTGAGATCCTAGGACCACATTACTATACATTTGATATGAAACTTGTATATATACGCGTAAATTTTGTTCCAACTTTTGACACCCACCGCAAAAACTAGCTGGTAGGTCTTACACTAATCATTTTGTGTAATAGTTTGTCGTTAGCAATTTACTTTCAAATACGAATTAATTTCCAATTTGATCGAAGCAATCGATAGCCCGTGAGTGGGGAGCTTTATTTTTATTTTGACATAATATATTGTCATCATGTTGAAAAATAAATATCTGACAAGAATGCGAAAAATAAAATCTGATGAAAATGTCTTTAAAAAACTAGGCACCTAAATATTTGCGATTGCTGCATTCATTATATTCATAATACTTATTATATTACGTTTTTTCTGTAATTCTGTGTATATTACATACTATTTCAGTAAAATATTTTGAGTGTAGGTATAATTATATTTATTTTTGTTTTGTTGTTATATGTAATGTGTATGTAATATTTAATTTATTTGTGCTTGATTTATCAGTGTTTAATACCATAGATATATAATATTAATAAGAGGTAAATATTAATAATAGTTATCACTGTTTAATACATAGATTTTTACAAAGGGTTTTTAGCTTTTAACCCACAACAATAACTCTTAAGATTTTCTTAACAGATTTTTGATCTGTACGTTTGTGCGCGTTAATCTCAGAAACTACGGAACGGATTTTTATAAAATTTGTTACTGTAGTAGCTTATTACTGTAGTAGTTTAGCCCTCGGATAAATAGGACTCTAGGAATAGGACTCGCTTTTTATCGCAGAAAATTTTTGGGTAGGTACCTTACCTACGGGTTCCACGCGGATAGGAATTAGGATAGCTCTGCTTATAATTTTGTGTAGGTATTTCAATTCAATCGGTTCATACCTACAAAAAGTTTTATCAATCGAAAAAATAACGTAGTATAAAATGCTATAAAATAACCAGATATTTAAATTGGTTAAAACTTTACCTAGGTTAATCCTAATCATTAATGTGTATGATTATTATATGAGGATTAAGTGAGAAGCTAGATGGCTTCGTGGTCGTACTGCTAACTCATCTCTCTCTCTCAAACTCTGTCGTGGTCCCAACTAGGATGGGCGATCACAATCCAAATTATTTTTTAAGTTCAAAGTCCACAACGTCTTCCCATTCAAAAGATTTTCGAAATCGTTAAAATACTTATTATCACCTACAAAGAAATCCTTACTTAATATTATACCTAAACGCGAAAGTTTGTATGTATATAATAATATGTTTAGTTTTTCATGCAATAAAGTGAAGTAAAGAAAACACGTAAAGAATTTTAATGCAATCAGGTATGGTAGTAGGTTAAGCAGAATTAACACAGAATACTTTTTCACTTATTAAATTTTATTTATGGTACAGTTCTCGGTAGATTTCTTGAGTGTACCTACGAAGTGCAGTGCCTATACCATTATGTATTCAATTTTGGTATTGGTATTTTCCCGAACAAGCTTTCACTCTGACGCGAGCGAAGCTGCGGGCAAAAGCTAGTACAACCTATAATGATTTAAAGGTGGTTTCTGACACTTGCAACATCTAGCTCTATAATACCTATAGTTACCACTTCTTTAACTTCTATAGCTCTATAATACAAATAGTTATCACTACTATAACTTTCTTTTAGCTCTTAGGGCTCCATAGAACTTGTTAGGTGGTACAAGGATTGACTAACTCCATTTAAGAACTTTAACCGTTTGTAAGTATTAGCAGACACCTTACAATTGGTTCTAGTGTTTTACGTTTCCTAAAGATGTAAGAGTAAGTTATACAAAAGTTCTGACAAACTCCAAGTTAGCACCTTAAGTTATATATTTTTCCTTTATTTCTATTATGCCTCTTGAAACTTTAATTATTTATTCCTAACGCCGCAGTAGAGTCCAAAGCTATTGTCAGAGCTCTTATATGTCGTTTATAATACTTTAAGTGTCAAAAAAGGTTTCCCTTAGCGCCAAAATGTTAGTTGGGCAGTGACGGTTTCACTGAAACCAGGCCAGTTACGCAGGAGTAATTTTTATAGTGCCCAAGTATGTGCGCAGTACACAAGAGCACTCTCTCTTCCTTTACCACGGAGGCTATTACGGCATAAAGCCACAGCGTTCACAGCATTATCCAAAAGTTGTGATACGTGCCAATGCAGAGGGTATAAATCCTCCAACAAGATAATTTCAAAATTAATTCCTTCGAAATCCGCCTGCTCGTTTCAATTATTCCCGGATTGTGCTAATGCAAAAACTCTGTTTGACAAGCACCTGAGACAAGTTCAGAAATTAGACTTGTTCCAAAATTTATGCTTTGTTTAAAATTACAGTTAGGCGCTGAAAATTTAATTTGTTCGACTTTCACAGGTCGACGTTAAATGTTTCATAAACAAACTAATCAACTTCTTTTGGAGACGCTTATTAGGCGTCTAGAGTTTTTAAAAAGGTCGTCTGCAATTTGTAGATGTTTTTAGGGTTCCGTAATACTTAAGGAACCCTTATAGTTTCGCTCTGTCCGTCTGTCTGTCTGTCTGTCTGTCTGTCTGTCTGTCCGCGCCTCTAGCTCCTATAATTATGAATATAAATTGATGAAATTTGGTGCAGTTATAGATTGTGTACAGATCACGGTTTCGGGATCATAAAAAAATAATAATTTTATATTTTAGGGGTGGCTCTCCATACATGTGAAGTGGGGATGAAAAATATTTTTTCACTCTACCCCATCGTGTGGGGTATCGTAGAATAGATCTTTTAAAATAAAGGCAAGGTTTCATACGTTACTTTTTTATAAAGTTGACCATTTTCGAGTAATCGGCCTCCAAAGTAGTTTGTAAGTTGGTCCCCCCCCTAGCATTTTCAAACTATAGGAGATAGAAACTTGCAAATTTCCATGCTCATAGATCATGCTAAAAACTCTTTAGGAAAATTATTGTGAACCAAATCGAACAGTAACTTTTGGAGTAATTAAAAAAAAAGTATATTACGCGTTTATAGTTACGGAACCCTCCTTAGACATGTCCTGACATGCTCTTGGTTAGGTTATTTCGTATATTGCGCGGGACTCATTTTCTACTAATACGGTTCATTAGGTCAATACTTTATGTCATCGTTTCTCAACTATTTTTATGTTGCGACCCACGAAAAGGCCAAAAATTAAGTAAAAAGTCTTGCGACCCGTCACTCTAACATTAGAATACCTACATAGCGTAATATTTTTATCGGCTATATAGCTAACTACGTTGTATTAGCCTTCTCTGGAACTTCACGTTCGAACGTTTATTTTGACTTTCGATACAAACATTCGATAGAAAAACGAATATTTTGTACCTATATGTAGTTTGTATTTATTATTTTTCACCCCCCCCCCCCCCCCTTAAAAATAATCTCGACTCGTGAATAGTGCGATACCCTCTGCGACCCGGCTATTTTTGTTTCGGCCGATTTGGACATTTCGAAGTCCAACACTTACCAACACTTACAATACCATACTTGTGTTGGTGTGGAAATTCGTAGTGAATAAACTCCCACATACTGGTGTTTTACTCCGATTGTCGGACCATAATCCTGTAACAGTATATTAATTTTTCTGCTGTAAAATTAATAACCGACATAATATTCTCTATAAAAATCTTTTTTCTAGAAAGTCGTGTTATCCTTGTGCCCTTCTATTAAAATTGACTGTATCATATTACCTACCTATTCTAAATTATACGGAATACCTACTTGATTTCAGTGAGAACACTTTTTTTTTTATTTTTGACCCCTTATTCAAAACAGTATCAACCAATATAAGAAAGAACACAAAATGGTGGTCTGCTTACGTCATCTATTGGAGAGTATTCCAGTTCGGGCGCATTTTTCGAGTCCCGCATTGTGTCTTGACAATATTTCTCCAGTTATTCGGCCTATGAACAATGCCGCAGGCCGCGCCATACAAATTATGTGAATACCCGCATGTCACAATTAAGCCGGAGTGGATGCTGCACGTTGTATATATACAATACCTCTCTGTACTTTGTACAAACCCCGTATTTCGTTCGATGTATTTGTTCCGCCTCGTATTTGTTTTAGTGAAGTTATTTTCTGGTATATTTTCAGACGCTGGTTGCAACTGACCTATACAAGATATTCATCAAAAGATTTTTGTTTTTTTTTTTTTTTTTTTCAGAGAAAAGAAAATTCAGAGCATTGAAAATAGAACTCTGCGCTAAGTTAAGAATGGAAGTAACGAGTGTCGAGGTGTTATATATGTCATTGACATTCGACTCGACACATGTGTGTTCGATTTTCAGCTCTATTGTATAAGCGCAGAGTATGAATTTTCCCCGGCTTTCCGAATTCCGGATCATGTATTCCCAGCCGTACGTTTTGCTCAGTTTCTAGGTTTCTAGTTGTCTGACATTGGAACGCACATATTAATCGTAAAGTTTACTTTCTAAGCAAATAATATCTACTGTTCAAATAAAACATGAAATGTGCAATTCACAAGTGCATACATACATATAATGAAACATAGGCCGGAATTCTTGGACGTTGCTTAAGAAAAGACTTAAGAATTTTCGAATAAGTCCGCCTTGTTTGTATGAAATAATACTTAAGACAATGCTTAAGTTACGACTGTGAATCGAAATGTCACCTTAAGCATGTATATAAGGCGAACTTAGAAATAAGAATCGACCAAGAATACCGCCCTTAAAATTTGGCTTCTATCTCACACATTTTTTCCCAAGTTCCCTTTGGAGAACCTAAGTTTTCGTTAACAGACGTTTTTTTATTCTACAGAAAATTAAATCTCAATGTTAAAAATAAAGCTAAATTATTAAAAAAAAATGTTAAACCGGGTGACATCGTAGTTCATGTATCATCGGAAACTAATTAAAATGATTCTGTCAAACGTGACGTCAATTCCGGAAACCGGGATAAATCATTACCGTTGTTTACCGCGTGTTTACCGGTAGTGAATTATAAAACAGATATGTTTTAAACGTTCATGTGATTAATTTAATTATCTCATAAACAGGTCACAGACCTGCATGACATACACTCTAGCCTTTACAGTTTAGTTAATAACCTAACCAAGAGCATGTCAGGACATGTCTAAGGAGGGTTCCGTAAGTATAAACGCGTAATATGCTATTTTTTAAATTAGGTACTGCAAAAGTTACTGTCCGATTTGGTTCACAATAATTTTCCTAAAGAGTTTTTAGCATTATCTATCAGCATGGAAATATGCAAGTTTCTATCTCCTATAGTTTAAAAATGCTAGGGGGGGGACCAACTTACAAACTACTTTGGTGGCCGATTACTCGAAAATGGTCAACTTTATAAAAAAGTGACGTATGAAACCTTGCCTTTATTTTAAAATACCTATTCTACGATACCCCACACGATGGGGTAGAGTGAAAAAATATTTTTCATCCCCACTTCACATGTATGGAGAGCCACCCCAAAAATATAAAATTATTATTTTTTTATGATCCCGAAACCGTGATCTATACACACTCTATAACTGCACCAAATTTCATCAATTTATATTCATAATTACAGGAGCTAGAGGCGCGGACAGACAGACAGACAGAGCGAAACTATAAAGGTTCCTTGGTTCCCTATTTTTTCGCATAAAATCATATGTCATAATTTTACTTGGCATAATTTCATTTGACCTAATAGTAGTTTCGCATAATATTCATTTGTCATAACTTTCTTAGCATAATTTTTTTTCGCATAATTACTAAAAGCATAATAATTGTTAGGCATACTTATTGTAAGGCATATATTTTTTTACGCATAACGTTCATTAAGAATAATATTTTTTTGCATAATATTAAAAAGCATAAATATATTTACGCATAATGATATTTAAGCATACTATTATATTTACGCATACATCTTTGTAGCATTTTTTTTTTTCACATGATATGAATGATAAATTCTACTGGGTGTGCGAGTTAAGACGAAATAACAATTATAATTGTAATTTTACGACTGATTACGAAATAAAGTCGGACAAAAACACGAACTGCTATCTAAGAACATGCCGAGCTAATTATTTTAAACATGTTAGCGGCTTACGGGTGGCCCAAGGGCCACCCCGCCGCAACTAAACCTACTGTTACACATGTTACACAGGTATATGAGTTTAATACCTGCTTTTAATATTTTATTAATATGCGTTTAATTACCTTAACCGTGTTTTCATTATGTCGTTCCATTTTATGTATATTTGTGCCTTGTGACAGAATGCTTTGAATTTATTATGACAAAAAAATATGCCTAACGAGTTTATGCCAAAAAACAATTATGCCAAAGTATTATTATGACAAGAAAAATTATGCCTTACGAGTTATGCCTCATTAAATTAGGACAAACAATATTAGTCTAAATGATATTTATGCCTAATGATGTAGTATGCCAAAAAACCATTATGCCAAAGTATTATTATGCGTACTAAAATTATGCCAAGTGATGTATGCCAAATGAAATTATGACAAATAAAATTATGCGAAAGAAGAGGATCCCGGTTCCTTAAGTATTACGGAACCCTAAAAATGGTTAGTTTTAATGTTTTTCTGCACGCGTAGTGTCCGGGAAAATATTGCGATAAAATCTCCACCTGGAATCGAATTAACTGCTTGTTACGACCGGCTCAAATGCTACCCACTTAATCAGTGCCTATGTACCTACGACACCTATATATTATTAGACACCTCCATGGTCCAGTGGTTTAGAGCCTGGCTTCTGACTCCGGAGGACGTGGGTTCGATCCTCGCATTGGAACAAAAAAAATGTAG
This sequence comes from Glaucopsyche alexis, assembly GCA_905404095.1. Lineage (NCBI taxonomy): Eukaryota > Metazoa > Arthropoda > Insecta > Lepidoptera > Lycaenidae > Glaucopsyche > Glaucopsyche alexis. The sequence continues at coordinate 1,732,230 of FR990044.1, read as the reverse complement.
TTTTCAAGTCTGGTTAGGACAATGCAGGCCTTATTGTCTGATAAGAGGATGATCCATGCGTTTAGCATGTGAATCTCTCGCCAGTCGTGTCCGTTATCCGTCCCACTGGATTACGAGAGTTAAAGAGGGAGAATGTACCTACTTGTGTAGTGCGCCTGCACTTGGCCGCTATAAAACAACTCATGCTCGGACTGGTTCAACGAAACCAGCCACCGCCACCTCAAACTCAAACTTAATTATTTCCAAATAGGTTATTAAAAATACTTATAGAATTGTCCTATATAATGGCTAAAACCGGTTCAGAAAGAAGCCCGGCGAGTAGAGTCGGCGTAAGAAACTTGCGCGGGGCCACCTTTTAGCAAAAATATGTTGTTTTGAAGTTTACTCCTTGAGAAACGATTTGAGTTATAAGGCCCTATACGGAAGTTTAGGAGGAGAAAAATCAAGTGTAACACGGAAAGTTGAGGCGTTACGTATAAAGAGACAAACATATATATCTGTAGGATTGAACTTGCAAAAGAATGAGATGGAAAACAATGACACAGAGTATCTTATTACGACATATTTCTATTTTTAATATTTTTCAATGTAGTAACTTAATATATATGTAACGAAAGTCAAGATAGTCACTTAAGTATGTTACGAGCTGTTTCTATGTTACTTACATAGAAACAGCTTGCAGGGGGCCATCTTATACCCAAGGTTTAAGGTTATCCTCTGGAGCGTCCCAATCGTATTATGTTATATAGTACTTTAGCGCCCCTACCCCCCCCCCCCCCGCGTCAAAAATAATCTGCCGGTCAGCGCTAAAATGTTCGATAATGAAATTATTGACCTTATAATAAGCTTTAGCACACAAACGTGCAACTTTTTAATTTATTACTAAAATCAGTGTGGATCCATTATTATTAGCATATTATATACTTACGATTTATTTTCCAAAAACCTAGCAGCATTTTGTACCGATTATTACCTACCACTGTTTAGACTTTAGAGTATCACATTACAACAATAACTTACAAGAACTCCGATCCCTTGAGCGCGGCAATAACTTTTCACGATATAAGATACAGTCGGAGGAAAACAATTATCATAAACACGAAGGTACAGTCGGGCACAGTCCCCAATAACCCGCGATTGAAATTCACGGCCGAGCCCGCGAGACGGATTAGGGTTAGGGTAGAACATTAAAGATGGCCGCCACATAAATTATATTAACATACGCAAATATTGAAAACACCTATTTATTTTACAGGTAAGGGAAAAAGGTTCGAATTATTTAAGCTATGATATGCTGACGCGCTAACCACTGAGCCACAGAGGTCGTCAAAGAAAGTCTGTGTATGCTTTACAAAAATTCTAGGTAACTTTATACCAAATACCTAATAATAATCTGTGTAAAAACAAAAATTCTGTGTAAAATTCAGGCAAAATTAAAATAAAGAGAAACGAATAAAAGTGGGAACGATGTTTTCCTAAATGTAACAAAAAGGAAAAATATGTGAGGAAATTACAGAAAAATTGTGAGAAAAGTGTTTAACGACAGCATAAAAATAGTTAACAAAAGGTCCGCGAACTTTCGCTCTCAGGTAACTCCGGCTAAAGTGTTTTTGCCGGGAAATCTCGTTTCGTTTGTTTTTCCACCCGTTAAGTTCTGTTACGGAGTTCTTTTTTTGTGTATGTCCTCAGATCAACTTCCTCTTACTTGAAATAGTGTCGAAAAATTGCTAAAGTTTCTTGTTTTCATGCGCGAGCGAGGCAAATTTAAAATAGTCTTAATGCTTGGGTCTTTTCTTGTTCTATGTCAATGTGTCGTAGTAAATGTGAGCAATGACAAACTTACACTATTAGTAAGTTAACTGGTTAAATTATGCTTTTATTTGTTACTATATCATGTTACCAAATGAAACCACGTAACCAAATGTTCTACGTTTTTAGTTTCTAATTTCTAAAATATATAAGGTTGTTGTTGTAGCGAAGGATCGTGATTTATGGAGGGAAAGAGGGGAGGCCTTTGCCCAGCAGTGGGACACAACAGGCTAGCATAATAATAATAATAAGGTTCTTGAAAATCAATTACCTACGGATGTTTTGAGTATATGATCAACTGCTTTATCTATCTGTCTATCTATCTATCTAAAATTACAATGCGCTCTCTAAAGATCTGAGGTATTAACCTCACAGAAGCAGGCGATTTAAAGAGGAAGATTTGCCTAAATATATTTTTTAGTTTCTTTTTTCCGAAATGTTTATTATTTTTCAGCCTAAGGTCTTGACATTAACAATATTATAGGTTATTTATTATGCCCAAAATATCCGGAATTGATTTTTAACAACCTCATATATAATATTCGAAATAAAAATACAGCAACTTTTATTTGACTACATTGCGAGTTTTAAATCATTCCCACAGTTTTAGTACCCTCATAACTTTTATAGGAATACTCGAAACATTCCCGTGATCCCTCCCCTTAAGAACTTGCGAGGAGTATGCAATAAAAATTAGCATATGCAACTGTATGCTCATGAGTTAAGCGGTCTAAGCTGCAAGTAGACTCAATCGTCGGCAAACATTATGCGGAGCCATGCGCCGTATGTTCTAGAATTTGTAATTCGATATTCTAGAATGTTCGAATTTTAGTTATTTGTATTCGTAGTTATAAATTGGTAGTGTATTAATCTCTGACTTATTTAAAAGTAGAGTAATACTATATTATAGCACGGCGTGACCTAAACCCGCACTTTACGCACGCTTCGTGTGTAAAGTGCGGGTTTTTGTCACACTTGCTATAAAATAATATACGATACTTGTGGCCTAAGTTGTCTATTACTGCACGGCATTTAGCACCCTCACTCCGCTCGGGCGCTAACTTCACGCCGTGCAGTAATAGACAACTTAGGTCACGCGTATCGTAATGTACTATTTAGATGAACTCTGTGGTTCAGTGATTTAGCGTGTTGGTGCTCAAGCCGGAAGTCGCGGGTATACGAATACGAATCCCGCCAAAGGAACAAAAAGTCTTCGAGAACTTACCACGGGGCCAGACTGACGTAGTGTGAAGCGTCCATAGATATTATTTAATTATTATTATTAGTAATATTACTATGTTTATTATACAATCCTACTACTTTTATAAATGTGAAAGTTTGTGGTGGATGAATGGATGGATGTTTGTTATTCTTTCAGGCAAAACAAAATGGTATGGTAGTACTATAGTACCACCTGTTTCTACGCTGTTCCCCTGTATTTACGCGGACGGAGCCACATGAAAATGCCAGTAATATATTAACAGAGTTGAAAGATGAATAAATTATGATAGTAGTATTGTCTTTTTTCTAGAAATCAACCGCAAATTGTACTGCTATCATATTTTTAATGTTAGAGCGTGTGACGTCACACATTATTTTCACCTGCGAGTTTAAAACCAAACCCTTATCTCTCCCCAGTCTCCACGTTCGCTAAATGTGGATTTCATAACAATCGTGTTCAAAATGCACACCGAATTTCACGGGAGTACAAACAATGGAATGAACATTGTTTAAATAATAATTCCATGAACAAGTCACAAATATTCCAATAAATGTGCGATCTTTTGCTTTGTGTTTCATCAATAATATCATATTAGTTATCATTTTGCTGCGGTTATGGCAATTTAACACTTCACACTAAATGTGAAATTGAACATAACATTTTGACCTACAATCATTATCACATATCACTTACAAATGTATAATTTATTTGCGAGCATTAAATATAAAATTAATTTGTGAAAAACATTAAAAAAAGCTAAAACCTAATTTTAAATATATTTACATAATATCGTGGTTACATTCGGAGAATGTTTATTTGATCAGTATGAAGAGCACTTCTAGCGAACGGGCTCTTAATGGGGCAATTTAATTTTCTCACAACAGCCAGAAGGCAATAGCGAGTGGATACTCTTTGAGTTTGCCAAGTAGTTAGATTGCAGATATTGTTTCTCTACCTCACCGCGCCTAGATGTACGAGCGCAGACTCACAAGTCACATTATATTGTACAAATAATACCTAGTTATATCGTAATTTAAGGGCACGTTTACAAAATGTGTTATTAAGGTGGTAGGGATCACGTAGGAACAATTCCATGAATAACCTATATGGATATAAAATTGCCTAGATGCGGCCTAGTACGGAATGCAAAATTACCAATACCATAGATGGTAGTCTAAAATAAAGAAATTTAAATTTAAACACGTGAAAATTTTAAGGAGAATTTTTATGTTTTCTCCAAATCAATTTTTAATATTGCCGGCTTATTTTTTAACGAAATTTTAAGATGATTAAATCCGCTATATTTTCTTTATTTCTGAACAAACCTACACAACAAAAAAAGTAAAAAAGTAGCTACAGCAATGAGGTTAGGTTTCATATATTCTATTTTTTTTTTGTAGTATAGTTGGTAGCTTTGCTCAGTTTATACAATATCAATTTAATAAACTTACTATTAATGTTTGCAACATCTACACTCGCACATCTACGTGGGAGCTGTTTAAATACTAATTCTTACAGTACAAGTCGGAGTCCAGTTTCAGTAACAGCTTGGCATCAACTCACCTTAAATAAACAACGATCCGAATTCAATTACAGCGGACTTATAGTTATACACTTGTACAGCTAATTGTCTTAGTAGTTTCAGTTAAATACTAAAACGATATTGAAAGGATGAACGTCCGTAGATGTACTATCAGGGAATCTAATCAAATTGTCTGACAAGAAAGATTATTAATCATGCGTCGGATGGGCATGTAAAAAGTCGGACCTGAGCCTGATCTCTCGTCAGTCGTATCGGTTATCCGTCCCACTAGATTATGAGAGTAAAGGAAGAGAGAGTGCTCTTGTGTACTGCGCACACACTTGGGCACTAAAAAATTACTCCTGCGTAACTGGCCTGGTTTCAACGAAACCGGCCACCGTCACCGAAATCGGTGTGGGAGTTATTATTGGGGAATCTAATTTTGGCTCAACCAAAAAAAAAAACATTTTTTTATTTATTATTTTATGATTTTGCATTAAAAATCGTACTGCGTCGCTTCGCGTTGCGTCTCGGTGTAAACTCACGTTATTACCAAGCGGAAACTAGAATAGAAAAAATAAAAGTGAATATGTGTAATGCCCCGTCCAGGCTGCTCGCGAAGTAGACCGAGGAAGTGCTCCGCAAAGTAGCCCAAAGTACGAAAAGGCGAAGCGAAGTGCGTGCCCACACTGTCGTATTCGGCCAACCTCGGTCTACTTCGCGAGTAGTCTGGACGAGGCTTAAAGGAAAAACTCCTGTTTACTCCTCCGACTTGAATGATTCATTAGGGTAGGAAATATATGAATTAATTTCTTCGCCGAGCTCTGCATACGATAGTGATGCGAAAAACTGTGTCGACAAATTAACCAAATGTTTGCTTTCTTTATTGTAATAGAATAAATATTCACTGGCCATTTATCAAAGAAAATTGGAAAAACACGAAGATCAAAATCTGCGCGTCAGTGCGCTCCATCACGTTTTTATACCAAAAATACACGATCAATTCCAACGCCATACCACCAGTCGAATCTTATAAATTAGTTTAAGAGTGCGAACTATTACAAGATATTACGCTGGATATCAGTATTGGACTGGCCAGTAGTAGTAGTAGTAAAATGTCAGCATTTTACCTATAATTGTCTATTCAGAATTATATAAGGTTTGGTAAAGTCAATTACGAATACTGGCACGGCACGTGATCTACTGCTTGTGTAAAGACGTTTAGGCAAAAAAAAATTAAACCCGTGTAAAAAAAATACAAACTAAGATTATTAAATTAAAATATTGCAAGAAATTAAATCTATTGCATAAAGCATCCGCGCGCGACAAGGACAGCAGATGTAGCACGACAGAGACAGCGATACATATTGCATACACCAAGGACAGGTCATTCGAGTTCATATCTAAACAGCTGTACGCGCGTGGTCGATATAATTATAATAATAATAATAAATACCGTTTATTTCAGGCTGCATAGGCCCATATTATAAATACCTTAAAGACTAACATACATATTACTATAATATATAATCTAACACTAAACACGTATTGTCTGCGACGTGGGGCGCAAATTGTTCGGGAGTCGTCCTCTAAATCTTCTGTAGACGACTCCAATCGGCCAGGACTCCTCCTTCTCGAAGGTCGGTAAATGATGGGTTGGAACTCTCACCACAAAGGAATTAAAATTCACTTTATGATGAGATTCCAACCGCTCGACCCTCAAGGCAAAGTTAGTTCTGCTTCTTATGTAGTCCACGACCTGCTCGACCGTCGTAGACCAATGAAGCCGGGACACGTACAGCGGTGTTGCGGGAGTCTCACACCGCAACAGCTGCTCGGGTCCTCCAGGTGCGGTGCCGCGATGGTTGCGGACGACGGGTTTCTTCTTCTTCCTCTCGACCTTGATGAACCCGTCATCATCGCACGTTCGGTCCTTTTTTGAAAGAGGACGTTCTGCAGGGGCCTCCTTCTTCCCTTTGTTTTTCGAACGCGGGGGAGGTGGCGGGGGGACGCAAGCGGCGACATTTGCGTAACTCGGCACCGGCCCCTGCGCGGGCGGGGAGCGGGCAGCGGGGGCGGCAGCAACGATGTTCGTTGACCCGTCGGATAATGCTGACGGGCTAAACGTGACCGCCTGCGCGCCTCGACGACGAGTGACGTTTGCTGCATCAGATGACCTACATATTGAATTAATACTTTTTAACTGTGATAATTCACTACGTAGATCACTTATGGTAGACTCTGATGCTTGCAATCTACCTCGAACTCCGGCCAGTTCTTCCTTCAGGAACTTGATGTCCTTCAGTAGACTGACGACGTCGACGTGGTCCAGTGTCACTGGCGGCAGCTTATGTAGTTCTTTCGCTACAAAAGCTGGTACTTCATCCGGATCCGTCTGCTTCAGCAGGGAGATGATGTCCTGCACGCTTCTTTCGGTTCCATCTCTCCGTCGCGATGGCATGTTCGCGCTCTGGCCGAGCGTCTCGTACAGCAAATGCTTGCCTTTGCAAATCTCCTCACTGGTGAAAGAAGACTTGCAGATCTGCATTATGCTGACCTCGTCCATGGTGTCGATGGCGTGCTGGATAAACGCCAGCAACTCATTGGCCACGAGCGCCATAATCACGTGCAGCGGCAATTAGCCGCGCGATTCGCAATAATATTAATTAAATAATTAATATTTGCTGCATGTGTATAACGCGGAGCGTCCGTTCGCTAGCTCGACACATTACACAATATAATGCAATAAGATGTAATTTCCTGCAACATAATTTAATTTTGTACAAAAAAATTCCACGAGTTTCAAATATATTTTTTTGCCAAAACGTCTTTACACAAGCAGTATATGACGTACCCAAAGTTTCCGTAATTGATTTTACTAAACCTTATATTATGTAGGAAAAAGGAGAAACAACTAAAACAATAGAGCACGACTACGGTATCTTTATGTGATTCTAGACGCTATCAATAATTTCATCGACATCGATATCACCTTATCTTGACAACCCTATGTCGATTGTTAATTTGTTCGTATGGCATTAGTGTTTAATTAAAAGTTATCTGGCTGTGAGGTCGGAGGTTATAAAATTCGTACATTTTTGGCCCGCGGTGTAATTGCAGCGTCGTTAAAAAAACCAACTCGCTGTTTATGCCCTCCTGAAATTTTACATTTCTCTCGTAAGTCATAATGAACGCACTAACACGAATTAATTTATAAAGAAAAAATTAGTACTAATGTATTATATTATATGTATTACATTTTAAATTAATGTTTTGCAAACGGCTGGAATTGATATTGTGTTACATTTTGAAATTAATTATATTGAATCAAAATTTACTCATATCAAAAGGGAGGCATTGTATAAAGATCTGCAGTTAAAGTATATGAGTGTAGAATATAGTAATTAACTTTGTGAAGGTAAGTAAAAAAATTACTCATTATAAGAAATTGTATTTTTTTAAGAATATAATACATATAAGATATCCTTTTAAAGAAATGTAAAACGTTAAGCAATTGAATATAACTAGGAGTTACCCTGTCGTCGGATCGCCCATATAATTCATATTATAAATTTTAAGTTTCAACTTTATAAGGCTTCTCGGCTTCTAAAATAAATGTAAACAAAAGTTTCTGAGTATTATTGCAAAAATATTAGGTTTCTGCATATCATCCTCCACATAAACTAACTGTTAATAACTCCTCCGTTAGCAAAATTTCTCGTAAAACTGTACTAAGTTATTGCTTATAATACATTTGATATTTTCTTAGAATTTCCCTCGACTTGTTCAGTTACTTCGCAATCAGCTGATGTTAACTCGCTGCAAGATACAATTTCACCGTAACTCGACGATTATTTAACTGTGTTGCTTAATAACTTTATAACTTTAACTCCGTATTAACTTGTAAACACCTAGCAGCTAGCTCCAAATGTTTAGTATTACTGTAATGTTTATAAAGACTTCAAATTGTAACATTTATACAGGATGTTTGGTAAGACGCCGTGAAATATAATTCCGGTAAGTGAAGACAAATCATTTGAACCATTTTCGGTGTTTTATTATGACCCAAACAGGCATTGTCAAGTTGTACTTTTCAGAAAAAAAAAACAAGATTTTAATAAAACCACCGTCACCAAAATCGTTGTGAAAAGGTATATGATGAACATACAACTTTGCAAATCTGACTCATGCTACGTATATGTCATCATAAAATTGTGAAACCCGTTATATTACAATATAATTAGCGAGATAGTAAAAATCTGTAGAAAGATGGCTATATATTTATAATGTGTCGAAAAATAATGTGTTAAATTATATAAGCAGAATATTCGGATTCGCAGTCTTTCGACATTTTATAATTTCACTAGTTATGTTACAATCTAACGGTTTTTACAATTTTGCGGTGACATAATTATATAAGACTAGCTGACCCCGACAGACATTTATCTGTCTTAAATATGAACTGGAATGAATAAGTGACTAAACCTACTCCTACACCTAAGCCTATACCTGCTCCTACACCTACACCTACTCCTACTCCTACAACCTACACCTTTTCCAATATTAAAAAAAAGGTCCGTATATACCTATATTTATACGATACTGACGTCACTCAATTGTTTTGCCTTCCCGGAACCTCTCCACTAACACTTGAACTTTACGGTATGGTATTAAAGTTCTAATTGACTTTTAAATATTATTACAAATCGTTTGGATAGGAGTATATAAAAGTGTTGTTATTAGAATTTTTCAGGCATTTTTTTTCTCTCCGTAAGAACCATCCTCGTACTTCAAGGAATATTCTCAAAAAAGAATTAGCGAGATCGGTTTAGCTGTTCTCGAGATTTGCCCTTAGCAACACATTCAGCGATTCATTTTTGTATTATAGACAAGACATTTGCTGCGTAAACATCAACCGTTTAAGGTCAGCGCGAACAAGGCGGGGGATCGCCGGCTAATAATCCGATATGGAATGAATCGGGCGTAAATTCGCCGCGACGTGCCGCGCATCCAGAGAACCGAGAACAGCCGGGAGAAGCTTTCGACGCCCGCACAGAGTAGTATATTAATTCGGCTATAATATTTGTATAATTTTCTAATCCCTAGATTTAAAAATAAATTGTTAAATTAAATTTTAAAGAATATATAAGGGGGCTCCCAAAAATCAGACGCTATTTTTTATTTGCAGTTTTTACTAATGTATAGATGTAGAGAGCCACAGAGTAGAAAATATATCGATCGATCCAAATCGATCTAAATTTCAAAATGTTCAGCCTCTTCCAATCTATTGCTTGTAGTAGTGCAAATTGAAAGCTAACTATTGTATCTGTTCCTCTTTCATCAATCCTTAACGGAAGCTTTCGTGAGTCGGTTTTTTCGAACAGTCAGTGTGAAATACGAGTTATATGTGTAAGTCGAGTGACTACAATTTTCATACAATATTACGGCATCGCCAAATAGCTACGATTTTTGCTACGGCGTAGCGCGCTACGCAAAGACGTGGTTAGCATGCTACGCCGAGATCAAATCTTTAGATATTTTAATTCTATTCTAGACATTTAGATGGATATGTAAAGTATTCAAGAGAAAAGTAAAGTTACTTCAAACAAGAAGAGTAAGAGTATATTTTATTTTTATTTTATTTTTCTTTCAATATTTGTACTTGTTTAGTATACAAACTAAATGTTTCCCGCGACTTCACCCGCGTCAAAAGAAATCCCGTGGGAGCTGTAGATTTTTCTAATAAGTAACCTTCCCCGTGGTCTACTCTATATTTTTAAATTTTAAATTAAATTTCTTTTATTTCGGGCGGTATAGGCCCATATTATAAATACCTTACAGACTAACATACATATTATATACTTAAAACTATTCGTGCCAAATTTCATCATAATCGGAACCTATTGTTTATAGTGTAAATTATAAACTAGAGGTTGCCCTGTGGTGTGAACTCGCCCATAATAATTCATATTATTATAAATTTTAAGTTTGAATTTTAAAAATTGGTAGGTATTTCATTGTAAGTACCGAATATACTTTCATATGCATTAAGTGAAAAGCTGTTTATTCGAAATTACAAACAGACACTTCAATTTTATTTATCTGTATAGATAATATTAGCTTTCTGCACGCCTTTCTCCACGTAAACTTTAACTGTGCCAAATATTGTACGTTCGCACAAATTCTTTAAACTGTACTGAAAGTTTTTGCTTCATCTATACAGATCTATACTCTATACAGATAAAAAAATGAAGTGTCTGTTTGTAACTTCAAATTAACAGCTTTTCACAGAATGCATCTGAAAGTATATTCGGTACTTACAATAAAATACCATTTTTTTTTTTGTCTGTCCGTCTGTCTGTCTGTCTGTCTGTCTGTCTGTTTGTTCCAGCTAATCTCTGAAACGGCTGGACCGATTTTCACGGGACTTTCACTAGCAAATAGCTGATGTTATAAGGTCCAACATAGGCTACTTTTTTTTAATTTATTTATTTAAAGTCGCTTTTTAACAGCTAAGGTCATTAGCGACTACTAATATTTACATCTATATATTCCCATATATATTTATACTTTTAACGAATTTAAGTGTCTGTATAATATATCCATTATTATTTAAACAATCCTTTATATTATCCTCTCGGGCATCGGACTGTTAAAATTTCAAAAGCCGGATGGTGTCAGCGGGTCCGGCGTCCGGCACTGAAGGCGTTCGCGCGGTTTCTCCGGTTCCGGTTTTTCAAGATTATATTAATCAATTGATTTTAAAACTATTGCATGTTATATATATTTAGAAAATAGAATAAATTCCTTATATGATGATGTAACTGAAATTTAAAAAAAACTTAACGAATAAAAGCAATCATGATGTGAACACAAAAGATTTTTTTTTCCAATTCTTAGTTTTTAAACTCAATAAAAAACATTTTTAATTTGATTTTGCGTTAATTACATTCTGTGGATATATTGTTCATATTATTTAATAACAAAACAGGCCAATGTAAAAAAAAAATCCATGACCCCCCTAGGTAAGTTACATGATAATTTTTCCCTAACGTAAGCCTGACATTCTTCTAATAAATGTTGTACAGTTAGATCCATCCTGCATTTACACTTCGGTTTATCGATATTTTTCATAATGTGTACATGGGTCATATTTGTGTGACCAATACGGAGTCTAGTGATGACGGTCTGATCTTTTCGAGTAGTAAGTTGGAGCTTTATCAAAAATAGAATTTCTTATAGCAAATAATTTATTAATAATATTCTTATCCTGCCAAACAGTATCCCATATTTTTTTAATTCTACGTTTAATATGGTTTTTAACGTCCGTTGCATTTGAGTTAATGGAATGGTCTATCGAATCCAAGTTTGCAGCATTTTTAGCTTCTATATCAATAGGCTACTTAAGGGTTCCGTTTAAAAAAAATGGGTTCCACTTCCGTCAGTTCTGCGCAAACGAAGTTGCGGGCATCAGCTAGTGAATTAATATAAAAATAATATTTGCCCTAGTTAACCTCTCTATCAGTAGGTACTCTGTGTGCTCTCAGTATGCGCCGCCGGGGCGCGCGTGCGTCTAGATCGGGTTTAATCCGCCTCTGCACTACATACCATTAATCCCGCCTGACGCGCGTCATTATACCGCATACATAAATCATAAAATCACGTCCAGTGGATTTTAAATTCTATTTGCGTATAATGCATGCTTCGGCTCGCGGTCTTTGCACTTTTCTAGTATTAAAAGATGTTAAATTCACACCCAACGACAAAAACAATACAATTATGAGTAGTTTCATTAGTGCGTAACAGCCTCCGTGGTCTAGTAGTTATAGCTTGGCTCTCGACTCGGAAGTCATGAGTTCGATTCCCGCGTTGGAACAATAAAAAATGTTGTTCCCAAGTTTGGTTAGGACAATGCAGGCTGATCGCCTGATTGTCTGACAAGAAACATGATCCACGCGTCGGATGGGCATGTAAAAAGTCGGTCCAGCGCCTGATGTCTCGTCAGTCTTGTCGGTTATCCGTCCCACTGGATTATGAGAGTAAAGGAAGAGAGAGTGCTCTTGTGTACTGTTGACACACTTGGGCACTATAAAATTGCTCCTGCGTAGCTGGCCTGGTTTCAATGAAACCGGTCACTGTCACCGAAAATCGGTGTGAGGGAGTTATTATTGTTATTAGTGCCCGAGGGATTGGCGATTTTTTTCCGCGCGATTATATTCCGCGATCGCGTACCAAATTACAGTTTTACGAAAAGGTCCTTAGCCTGAAGGTCGGTTCACACCGCGACGAGACGTGACTTGACGCGCAGCTACATTTTTTACGATAGCTATTTATATATTGCTTGGAGTTCTAATGGTACGAAAAAAACATTAACAGCAAATATATATATATACATTTTTTTTGTAACCGGGACTCGCACTCCAAAACTCCAATTTGCAAAAAAAGTCTAACGCACACGTTGCTGAAACTCGCTAGATCGATTTTTATACCCAAAACTCCTGTGCACTAAATTTTATTCAAATTTTCTTTCCGAAATTCTGATTAAAGGTTTAAGATTAAGTTATCTATTATTAAAAATATTATTATCTTAAAAATTACAATTTTCCCATCTTTTTGCTAAAAGGTGGCAGGTGAGTTTTGTACGCAAAAAGAAGTAGTATTTTCTCCGGGCTAGATCCGGTACCGGCGGAAGGTCAATAAGTGGGACAATTCGGAAAGCATTACTTTCTAATCTATTTAGAAATAAACAAAATATTTAATTTAATTTATTTCATTTTAAAAGAAATAATTTACAAAAACATTCACATTGTTTATATCAAGTAATAGCTTACATGTTAATATTTCTAACATGTTGTGTGCTAAAATAATTTATGTTCGACATCTAACTTAAAGCGTTCATGAATCAATTCTGACTTAAGGCCCTCCCCCGAGCAAAAGACCTTGAGGCGGTCAGCCGCATAACTCAGTTCAAAATTTTTCACATAACTTAGTTCAAAATTGACAAAAAGATAATGTAAACGGCGAATATCTAACTTATGAGATTGCCTATCTATTGGTATGTGTCCCAAATAAAATTAACTTGTAAATACTATGGAGACGCTGAAACTATAATTCAATATTACGTTCAATTATAGTTTCAGCGTCTCCATAGTATTTACAAGTTAATTTTATTTGGGACACACACCAATAGATAGGCAATCTCATAAGCTAGATATTCGCCGTTTACTTTTTTTTTTTGGTCAATTTTGAACTAAGTTATGTGAAAAATTTTGAACTGAGTTATGCGGCTGACCGCCTCAAGGTCTTTTGCTCGGGGGAGGGCCTTAACATAAATGTATCTCTTTTGACACAGCCATTTCCTATGAAACTACCCCTTACAATGTAACAAGTGGTTGAGAAATGCTATAATCGTAGTAAAAAGAACAACATGATGTATTAGGGGATACACGACATCTATTGATCGAAAATTCAATCTTATTTCTTGCAAGCTTATGGTCACAGAACAACGAATGTTTATTGGACGATATTTTATTACGTCATTGACTTATATACTATGGTAAGAACCGGCTCTCTCTAAGCGTTAAATTGTCTTCAATATACGTACCCCATCTATGCCAACGCAACTTGTATACGGTCATATACGGTCCGCGAAATTCGAAAACGCCCCGCACGCAATATAAGAAGATAAAGTAATGTCCGTAAATGTCCCATACAGCAACGTTATTAATATTGCATGGCAATCATCGTTTTTTTAGATGACATTGTGTAATGGAAAGGACATGGTGTATAAAAAACGACGATTACTAAGAGCACCTAAAATCTGGAACAGGGCAGCAGTGGCGAGATAGTTTGCTTGCAATCAATAGGGGAGATGATCACGTCATGTAAAATATTCGTAGATAGTTTTGTTCAATTTGCAGCGTTTTACAATTTGTTTGTTCCTTTTATTTATTAAATCAATTAATAATATATAAAATTAATGCCACGCCATACATTTCAATAGCGAACAAAAATAATTAATATTTAGCCAAGGCATTATACTTCGCCTACTCGACTTCGCCGTTGGTTTCAAGAACGGGGCGGGCAAGTTCGAGGCAACCGTCTAAAAGATATTAACAACATGATTGTACTGTACTTTTATAAAGAATATTTACGTAAAATGTTACTATGGGCTTTTCCTTACATTTAAAATCATCGGTTACTACCGTCAGGAGACCGGTAAATCAGCCGCATTATGTTCTAACTGGTCATAAATACTTTTATTTCAGTTTAATATACACATACAATTTATTGTGATTGTAACTGTGGTTTGTATACGCTTCTCGTTTCGCTTGCACGGAGTTAAAATGAAATACATTTTCCGCCTGTAAATTACTTTACAATACTCAAGTATTTAAAATCACCACAATAATTATTATAGACGCTTTCATTTAGTGTTGCACGAGTAAATCCAGTTTTTTCTCTATTTTTTAAGACAATATTATGATGGTGTACGTACAACCTACGTCAGAATCATCATTCTAATCATATAAAATATATAATATAAATCTAAAAGTACTAACAAGTCGTATAAATATTTTGATAAAGTCAACAATTTTTGAGTAATCAGCTTGCAAAGCTTGCTTGTTGGTTTAACTGGCATTTTTAAAATATTAGAAATAGAAACTTGTAAGTTTCCGTCTCTGCATACATGCTAAAAACTCTTTAGGAAAATTGTTTTGAGCGAAATCAGACAATAACTTTTTAAGTAATTTAAAGAAAACCTATTGCGTGTTGATAATGTAGGAGCCCCTCGCGGGATTAATAAACAAATATATCTTGTACGTTTATTGACCGATTGATTATTTTTAGTGTACACTTATGCATTCTAAGGGCGCAACCAGTCAAGCGCACCTTTGCCCGAGAACCGACTCAAATGCATAATACAACATATACAACGTATATAGCTATAGACTAATATACCTACAATAATAGTTAGGGAACTCTCCTTAGGCCCACTTGTGCAGAACGGGGTAAAAGTTAACCCTGGGTCAAATATCATGTTATCTCTCTCGTTGTTCGTGTTTATGAAAGAGAAAACATGATATTTTAATCTAGATCTACGCATGTATGCCTTGGATATGCTCTTGTTTAGGTTACTGATAAACAAACTTAACCTCATAATATTAGTATAGATAATTATCTATACTAATATTATGAGGTTAAGTTTGTTTATCATTATAATGCTTTGGTTAGGTTGGCATGCAGTCGCAGTTACACATACAGGATTAGACGCGTATGCGGGAGACAGCGTTCCAACCCGAACGATGTGTGGCGGACCAATCAGCGCACAGTCATGAATCGCGCTATCGAAGTTTCTGAGCTCTGAAAGTATATATACGACTGCTGAAATAATTACAAGTGGGCTTCGGCCTGACCGGGCATACCACCTCGCTCGGTCGGAGATCTCCCTTTGGGGCCTGCCACCATATATTTCCCACATTGGTGACCCTCGACAGAACACGCCTCCTTCTGAAGGACATCATCATCATCACTCCCCACCCCTCCGCACCACGCCAGCCAGCTTCAGCCTCATCGGGTACCTCGACCACCAGCCTCAACGCACCGCGGCCTGGCCGAACCCTCATCGGCTTCATCGGGCACTCTCACTACAACGACCGGTCAGCAAGCAGAGCACATCTCTCCTGGTCAGCATGTAGCATCGGCCCCGCACGGCAGCACTCCGACTCACTGGAGCCCGTGCAGCAGCAGCAGCACAGTTCCGACTCACTGGGACTCTCTCCACTGGCACTGGCGACTCAAGCACAAGACTCATCAAAACGGTTCGACCTTCGGTCTTCGGGGGGAGTGATGTGGCGGACCAATCAGCGCATAGTCATGAATCACGCTATCGAAGTTTCTGAGCTCTGAAAGTATATATACGACTGCTGAAATAATTACAAGTGGGCTTCGGCCTGACCGGGCATACCATCTCGCTCGGTCGGAGATCTCCCTTTGGGGCCTACCACCATATATTTCCCACATTTGTATTATCAAGCGATGTGTGTTTTTATGAATCGGCAATTGGCTGATGATGATGTTTATATCACAGTCAGATTAGAAATATAATTAACGAGCGGGTTTAACAAACCAATAGTAATTACTGTATTGGCTTCGCTTGACCGACCTGGTGGACCATTTGTAGCTGTACTACTAATTGCAGATTAACTCATATTCATAACTAATACCTGAGAATTAATAAGCTAATCAACAAACACATAAAACAAACAAATTAAATTAACCAAAAATGTTGCATTTGTATTTTATGTTTACGTACGCACGTTACGTATTATTATTATTATTATTGTTTCAACACGGGGATGACCATGACCTCCTGAGTCAAGATCCAAACTCTGAACCACTGGGCCACAGAGGCGTACATCTAATATAATGTTAAATTTACTGACAATAAGTTATGCCAACACTCAAAGCCGTCTTTGCCATTTTACATTAATATTAATTGTAAAGCAGCAAATTGGCTGTATTATAGCCAATTTTACCGCGCATAAATCAATCACATTCAATCAATCAACCAATCGTATTTTATTTGCTCTAAAAGTGGTAAAGCAGTTTCGATCTCTCTCATTCAATATTAGAATGGGACAAACAGATCGAAAACTGTAGCTCATTGTTAAACGTCGTTTTAATTTGTTGGTAAATTTGAGGCTTAATCATTTTTTTTTTCTGAACATAGTTTAAGAACACAGTCAAGCTATTTCAGAATTAAAACAACGAATAGACAACACAATGAGGGTCAAGCATTAGAATGTTTGATAGACGTTTGTTTGTTCTGTATAATTTCCGGCGAACTTCGTACAGGATGGAGATTTCGACAAAGCGTGTATAATTTACAAAAACAATACAGCCTACTTCAACAACATGTATGTTTCAGGGTTATCACTTTACAGGCTCACGTGACTTTATTTTTTATCAGGCGTAACAATCAGTGTTTGATTTTCTTTTTCTTGTAATCTTTATAGTAAAAGAATTTAACACTTATTTTTTGTTAATTAATTTGTATCTCTACAATACTCTACGTATAGATACAAATTAATCAAATATTAATTTAAATTTGTTTTGCTATCAACATTAGTAATTGCAATTTAGTTTGCGTATAGATTTAGCTCTTTCTGGAATAGAGATAGATTTTAGGCACTGAAATTGTGGATATTCGTGATTTTAATAGATTATACGTCATAATCTATTAAAATCACGCAATCACAAGCTAATTGCATAGTATAATCGGAATCTCGGAAACGGCTGCAGATATTACCATGAAATTCAGTATGCAGGGAGTAATTTTGGGGGAGAAAATGGATCTAGCTAGGTCATTTCTCTTGGCAATTGCGCATTTTTAAGTTACATAATATGTTTTTATTTCGTCGGGTCATATGAGTGATTTCGATTGCTTAATGTGAAATCCGGCTTGCGTTTTGGTTAGCGTTGGATATTTTGCATTTTTTGACAACTCACGGGTTTCAAATCACAGTCAAATGAATAATATTTTTGCGATTCTTTTTATTTTAATTTTTTAAATTATTTTTTAATTATTTTATTCCAAAGCAAAGCGCGGTCTCCCAGGTACTTCTTTTTTATTAATCCACAAATGCGAAAAAATCGGTGTAAAGAATATTCTGTTTTAGAGCAGACAACCCTGTCGAAAGGAAATTCCTCCATTTCCGACGCGCCATTAATATTTATATATTATTTCTTTTTATATCGAAAAATATTCCAAAATTTAAGGGTACATAAATTGCATTTTTTTCTATTGTAGACGTGTATGTGTTGTTTTAGGACATTTTGTTGTTACAATATGGTTTTTGGGCACTGCTTTCAGTCTTTAGTGTCCTGAAAAAATTCGCAGTGAGCGGCGATAAAGTCCAATATTAAATCGCTGTCTTAATAACCGCCTTGCTTTTTGGAATTGGGTAAAAAATAGCGCAATACATCGTGTCTCGGTGAGAAATGATGTAAAATATAAAATTCTCTTTTCACAGTATATGTAACCCAACTCCACTGAAACGGCTTAAGCGATTTTTATGAAATTTTTTGTGCATATTCGGTAGGTCTTAGAATAGGTCATAAAAAACTTCTTAATATTCTAAGTGATCATTTAATCATAAACAATAAGATATAAAACACTGTGTTGGCGGCTTTCTATGATTGAGAAATAAAGCTATGAATTATAGTGTAGGTTTTTTATGTTGAATCGAAGGCAGGTCGAGCCCTGGCATATCTGTGACCCAAGTGGATCTAATGTGACTCCTCCGCGCTATAGTACCGGTCCCAGGATAGGCTGCTCGTAGACTGAACGATGTGGTTGGGGTTGGTGCTACGAATTCCCTCTGTGGTAGAGTATTCGTGTGATAGATCATGGGAGAGATTGAAAGAATAAAAAGTGTATAATATTGAATTTTGAGGGATTGATTCTCGAATTGTTGCCTATTCTAAAGGTCAACTTATAAAACAATGTACGAGTAAATTATTGTCAAGTCAGGATACCGACATAATTTTAATAATTAAAAGTAACATTTAGATAATAACTGATATAATATATCTATTATCAGTAATCTATTTACTGATATTTCAATTCGAATAAGTAATTGTTATAGCAAATACATTTATCTCAACTTACCCCAGAAAATAAAGATAGGTAGATATAAATATACCATTTTCTATGAGGATCACAGTTTAAATTAATATAACACAGATAAGTCAACATTATTTATTAATTCGGAAACAACCAAACATGTGGGTAGATATTATTTAATAAAATACACTTTCTATTAGCAAAACACTATTATTCTAAAATTACATTTCCCAACTATAATTTATAACTTTAAATTCAAAAGTAACATGTGGTAACTGCTAGAAAGAACCATACATCAACTAAAGGAAATGATGTCGTGAACAATACTATTTATTCACAATAATATTATAATAATTAATAATTATTACAAAACAATATAATACCAAAGGCTACAGCCATAAAATATCAAATAATATTTAACACAATATTTTAAGATTAGAGCAATGACAAACAAGTACATCACCTGAACATTTCAGCTTCCCGTGTGTGTCAATGCCCCAAAAGGAGGGGCTTTTTATACCACTTAGCCTTGAAATAAAATACATTTGTTCTAGAAAATTCTATCCAATCAATTGTTAACTTTTTTGTAACCAATCATAGATAATCAATAGCATATCTTATTTATCAAAAGTATGAAATAAATCATGACAATTTACAGTTACACTGACCGGAGATGAATCCCGAAGCCAATCAAAATAACCTTGGTTTTATTTGGTCAATCAGAATATTTAATATTCTGTTTATTCATTTAATAAACAAGATATAATAACACTTTTACACTTTTAATATATATTTAAATAATTAATTTATTACAGTGATAGATAAAATACAAAATCTATTGATTACAAATATTACAATATAATTAATAGTTTGAAAACAATTAAAATGGATACGTTCTATCACAGATAACATTAATTTCCTCCTTCTTCGTACTATAGAAGGTAGCTGTCCGAACAATAACAATTATGTTATTTGCCACAAGTTCTAGACATTTTTAAATCATGTAAAAATGTTTTGTTTACTGTTATGGACAATATATTATCTACCTTTCTTTTTATAATTCTAACACGTGCATAGTGAAGGTGAAGTTAAATGTATTTATCTATGTGGCTACGATTTAAAATAGTTAAGTTCATAGAATTTGAATGAACCAATTGAACTATTACTAGACAAAGTAAATTGACTAGCTAATACGCTTGCAGCTTGAAGGAAAGTATCACTTAAAAAGCACTTAAACAGCAATATCGCGAGTAAACTATTGAGATGCAAAAACTCCATTTGAAAGTTTCGCTAGATTGTGTTTATCGACTCCTGCTAATGCATACGTCATTATACAACCCCATTAGGGCCCAGGGTTTAAACTTTGGGCTTAGAGCTTACACTTTGGTCTTAGGGATTACCCAAAAATCTAAATGGACTTTATTCTAATGGACTTTATAGTGGCTTATAATAATCTTTTGTAGCAAATAGATAGCCTGATGGAAATGGATAACCGTCGTCTAAGAACACCGACCAGAGGATCAAGTACGTTGCCACCCTTAAAGTGATCATCTTTAAGTCATCATCCCTTAAAGTGAAGCTTACAACTAATTTTAATTGCAATGTACATTGTAGACATCTAACTACTCTGGTACATTTGGTTATTAAATAATTGATTTTACTTAGATTAACATATTTGTGTAGATTAAGACGACCGCGAGAAACGACTGAAACCGGATTCCGTGACCCATGAATTAATATGGAGCACTGAATTTGTTTAGTGTTCCAACGACCATATCGCGCGATCGTTGGGCGTGGTCAGTGAACCTGATTCGCTGGTTTACTGGTCGTGGTCGCTGGTCGCGGTTTACAGTTGCATGCATCGAAAGGCAGGTGGCCATCTTACTAATATTATAAATGTGATAGTTTGTGAGGATGGATTTTGGATGGATGTTTCGTACTCTTTCACGCAAAAACTACAAAACGGATTTCGATGAAATTTGGTATGGTAGTAGTTTAGGCTATGGATTAAAAAATAGTCTACTTTTTATCCCAAAAAATACAGTATTTCCGTGGGATACTATATTTAAGCGGGCGGAGCCGCGGGCAACAGCTAGTAAATAATAAGCGCGAAATAATCTCAAATCAAAACTTGTATTAAAATGAAGTCATGATGCCGATACTGTCCAATTAGGAACCCTTTTTTAGGGCGTCTCGTTAATGTCGTTATAAAAATTGTAATTCGGTTATATTTTGGAGGTTGCTAAGGGCACCAACACCTCCGGGCCCCGCCCTGCCCTAGCTGACTCGACAAATTGGATATCCTATGACAGCGTTATCAGGTTTGACCCTTTCAAAAATCTGCCCTTATTTTTATAATTGTCAATTTTTCGGCCTCTCCTAATATAAAACATTATTTTTTACGTTTCCAACATAAAATATATTTGGTCACAGAATAATGAGTTTTCGGAGCTTTTGGTCTTATCACAAGGTCAAAGCGATTCTGATAAATCTTTATCAGCAGTTATACGTAACTACTTAGTACATTATGATCATCATCATCAAATATATCAGCCCTACTGCATGTTGATACTTAAATCCTAATACATCATACTACTATTATAGGTAAATGTAAAAGTTTGCATGGATGGATGTTTGTCACTCTTTCGTGCAAGAACTACACAACAGATTTTGATGAAATCTGCTGTAGTAATAGTTTAGAATCTAAACTATTACTACAGCAGATTTCAGATTTCTAAACTTTAGACTCTGGATTAAAACAAAAGCTTTTTAACCCGAAAAAGTCCTGTGGGATACTTTATTTACTCGAGCGAAGCCACGGGCAAAAGCTAGTTTTACATAGGTACTATTTGAATGAGCAAAAATTACCTATAACTACGTACGTACGTGAAAGTTTGTGAGGATGGATGGATGAATATATGGATGGATGGATGGACGTTTGTTACTCTTTAACGCTAAAACTACTGAACGGATTTTGATTAAATTCATTATGGTAGTAGTTTAGTATTACCTATAACTACGTACGTAATGATGCTTTAGGAACGTCTCCTATTTCTATACGACTTTCCTAGTGACTGTACCCCTTACATTTAAAGACAGTCTGCAATCGACAATTGTCACAAAGGTCCAAAGGTCAGCAGTGCCGTAGTTACTATTAATCACAGTAGGCGGGGCGCGCCCGCCGGCACAAAGCCTACACATAATATATCAATATATACGCGAATTATGAGATGGAGCCTTCGAAAAATAATAAAGATGCCGCAGGAGAACCTCATGAATTTAAACTAAGTGTTGCTACATGAGAGAATATAAACATATTGAAAATAATATCTCAAGGTCTTCGTATAAATTTTTGACATAAAATCAACTTCGCTTCTATACTCTGTTCAGATCCAATTTAATCTAAACGTAGACAAATAAACAGTGGTACCTATAATAGCACCAAATTAAATGTGACTTGTTTACCGTTCAATATAAAAGTACTAGCTGTTGCCCGCGGCTCCGCCCGCGTAACTATAGTATCCCTCGGGAACACTGTATTTTTTCGGGATAAAAAGTAGCCTATGTTTTAATCCAGATCCTAAACTACTACCATACTAAATTACATCAATCCGTTCAGTAGTTTTTGCGTGAAAGAGTAACAAACATTCACCTGACCATCCAACTATATATGCATCCATCCATCCTCACAAACATTTATAATATTATTGTAGGGTTGTAAAAATACTGCCTCAGATAAGCTTTTTAATATTATTTAAGATTTATTATGTATTGTCTTCCTTGTTTATTGTTAGTTCAAAGGAATTGTAAAAAATATAGAAAGCGGCGAGCTGATAATTATTTGTTATGTTGTAAATATTGAATGTGTTTTATTGTGTTTTATTGTTTTTTTATAGTTGTGCATTTTTTAAGACAATAGATAGATATTTTACTACGCATTGTGTGAAAGGATTTATTGCGTTGTTTATGATTTTGCTTTGTTTGTATTTGCGTGGGAAATGTAAGGGATGTAAGCGTGTGAATAAGTGGGGTAAGACGAAAATATAAATAAGATGTTGTATTGTATAGAGTCAGTCCTGAAGTTGCTTAGACGAAGGCAACATATCCTAGCTCTTGTAACTTCGAATATCAATAAACGTACATCGGTAATTTACCTGACCTGCGTTTCCATTAAAATCCTAGTATTCACCACCATCGGATACTACATTATTAGTAGAATATTAGGATTATGAATCAAAAGCTACAAAAAAACTGATAATTGTTACTACAATCCATGTGCTAGGGAGCTGGTGAGCTGAGATAGTGAGCATGTGAATTGGAGTGAGTCCAACCACGTGCCCCGTGGGGCCCATTAAAACTTGCCCGCGAACTCGGACAGGGCTGAGTACGCCACTGAATTTCGAGCCGTTTAAATGAAATAAAAACTTTAATATACGCTGATATTGGATTCCTTAATAATTTTATATTATTAATTGATCATTATTTTACTGGTTGTTGAGTATGTCATCCAGCTGAAATTAATAATCAGGGTAGCGATAAAATATTATGACCGATGAATATTTTCTTGTAATTTTAATGTTTTTTTAATTTTTAGATATCATTTTTTTCTATTCAAATATACATATTTTTGCAATTATTACAACATCCATATATCACATACACACCGGTTAATTATACAGTAAACGAAACATTTCACGGATTCACTATCTGTAAGATAATATGCACAAAATGCATAAAAATACATTTTGTGAATATTGCTTTCATGCTCAAAAATAAACAAACGGGCGAGTTTCTCCTGTTTGTATAGTTTCACTTAGCTTCAACACATTTGTAGTTAAAAATAAAGAATAAATATTATCCTTTGAGATTAAACTAGATCTAAAACTTCAATTAAAACAACAGGCTCATCCGTTTGGGAGCTATGAAGCCACAGACACACACACAGACACACACACACAGACACACAGACACACACACACACACACACACACACACAGAGAGAGAGAGAGAGAGACACACACGTCAAACTTAAAATACCTCTCGGTTTTAGTCTGAAGTTAAAAAGGGTGTTTTAAAACTATCTGGAAAGAAACTTATGTTCGCATTACTACACTAGTATTCGGAAACTTTAACGTTTTGTATGCATGCTCGGCTTTACACCGGCACTTGATAAATATCTCTAAAAGAATAGAACAGTAGGTACAGACTTCGAACACAGGCGAGGGGTATATACAAGCCGGCTTGCCAAATGAATATATCTTTAAATCTATTAATTAATATATTATTACCTATATTCATTTTTTAAATACATAGTTGGTTCGTCACATAGTGTTAGCGCAATTTTTTGAGCGCATTAGACGCAAAATATTGTTTTGGTTTAATGCCGTATTTAAAAAAAGAATATATTTTATAATATAGATAAAGGAAGCCGGCTTGTATGCATGCCTCATACACTGTACAAGTGTATATTCCGTTGTTTCTAACCTTATACAGAAAAAATGTATATAGGACTAGATTAACATTAAAACTATTAGACATCCTCTGCGGCTCAGTAGACGTAATTCGACACTAACCACTGACTTCGACCACCGAAGGGACGAAAAGTTTTTCTGTGTTTCTGGATCTTGGATCTGTAATCAATAAAAATCTTAAATGTAATATATTTTTTATTGTCTGGTACCTGTGATACAAGTTCTTCGGTTAGTTAGTACAGGACCAGATTGACGTGGTGTGGAAACATCCATAGATATTATTATTATTAAATATGTTCATGTCTACAAAAGTATTTAGGACTGTGAATACCACGAAAAACTGAAATGATTCAACTTCACTTATCAAGGCACACACCTATGGGCTGTAACAGGAAAAACTAAATATTGCCTTCACATAAATATGGGGATAGATTTCTAAGCACAATTAGAAGAGGCACCATATATGTAGGTACCGTACAAAATATAGCAGACCCCTAACAATCGCGAAGCTAGACTGAAAACCTTTTACCTTGCACACCGGCCTTTGATGTCGGTAAATAACTTTTTTAAATTGCTGTGTGTTTTTATTTCTATGTGGAATTTTTAGTGAAGTTTTAATGAACAAAGCATCTATTGGTCACATTTCCTCTGTTGCACGTTACATTCGAGTCAGTTACATGTTGTGGGAGACAATTGTCCTATGATTTTAGATTTTTTTAAATCTTTTATAATCATACTATATACTATCATACTACAAATGTGAAAGTTTGTGAGGACGGATGGATGGATGGATATTAGTTACTCTTACAAGCTAAACTACTCAACAAAGTTTTGTATTATAGTAGTATACTTTCCGGGTTAACACACAGACTACTTTTTATCCCGAAAAAGTAAAAATTTCCCATGGAATAGGTACTGTATTTATGCGGGCGGAGCCGCGGGAAAAGCTAGTTCTTTTTAATAATTCATTATTTTTTATAGAATTATTATTGAACGATTTGAAATATTTAGCTAACAACAGTAAAAGGGTTTTTAAACAGCTAATATCGTAGCTGCTACAGGTGCTACGAACTAGCTACAAATGCTACGACGCGACGTAGCTTTCCTTTTCGTTTTTTTTTTTCGTTTTAATTTAAATACTTTTTCTATAAATTTCAAAAGAAATTAGGGTTTTGCTTTCATAAAATAATGATAATATTTTGTGTGTTTGGGTTTGTCCTTACACTTGTCTTCGTCGCCTCTGTAGTTTAGTGGTTTAGAACTTACGACTACGGAGGTCGTTGGTTCGAACCCTACTTTGGAAACAACTAAAATATAGTTTTCAAATCTATTTAAGATAACTCAACGATCACGTGATTGTCTGACAAGAGAGATGATCCATGCATCGGACTCGCATGTAAAAAGTCGGACCTGCGCCTGATCTCTCGCCAGTTGTATCGGTTATCCGTCCCACTGTGTTACGAGAGTAAAGGAAGAGACAGTGATATTGAATATAACGTACACTCTTGGGCACTATAAAATAACTCATGCGTAGCCGTATAATAATATAATATATTTGTCTTATATCTTTTAATATAATTATTTATATATTATAATAGGTTTTATTATTATACTTGTCTTATATCTGTGCATGTATTAAACTAAATTTAAATATCCTAAACGCAGAAAAATAATATTCATTCCCACTTTATTGTCGGAATGGAATTGTCGAATTGTGACGTCATTATTTCCGTTGTAGGTAATGCAATTGGAACGGCTCTCGTCGCCAATGAGCGCGCCGCCGTCGCCGCTTCAAATAAAATTACTAACATTATTAAAGTGCTAGCTTTAATAAAGTCTTGAGTTAAAGTGTATGAGAAGTTATGAAAAACTATGGGTTACTGAGAATTGGTATAATTTGGCCGATGTTATAACCCCAAAATAAGTGTGTAGTAATTTTTTCTCCGCTTAGATCCAATATTATCTAAGGGTATATAAAGGGTGAGTTCTGACAAATGAAATAAAAATAAAAAAATACCAAAATATTGTCTGACTGAGATTCGAACCCACAACACTTCGAAATTTCGAAAAAAGTAAAAATTACACATACGCATAGTAAACTTCCTATCGAACTGAGACAATAGAACTGTTTTTTTTTCCATATAAATTATAGTTGCACGACGAAAGAGAAAACATATGCAGCTTAAAAATGAGCAGCTACCCAGCTAGATCGATTTCTCCTTCATAAGTCATAAGTCACTGCATACTTAATTTCATGGTAATACTTGCAGCCGTTTTCGAGAAACCAATGATATGTACAAGTTTGTCTCGTTTAAAGTAAAAAATTCTAAAAAACAGTAACGCGCTAAAATGCTACCAATTTAAATGTTACTTTTTTCCACGCAATAAATAATACTTACAATGGTCATGGTCAATGACACATCATCGGTCAGATTTCATCTTATTTTTTTACGTTTAGATTACAATTACCGAGGATAGGAATACCATATAATATAAAGCATACTATTTGGTTTAATCTAACTGCATTTGTCCTAACTGAGCGTTCCGTGGCTTAGTAGGTAGGTCGTTTAATTCGCACTTGAGAGAGTGCAGATTTGATTTCCAGGTTGTGCCGAGTACCAATGAGACATTTTTATTCAAGTACATCATACGCACTCTCGAATGGTGAAGGTTGGCCCGAGACGTATTGACCAGTCATTGCTCTGGACTATGCTGACTGTGTTGTGAGAATGCCGTGTGTGCTTGAGCAACCATACGACATTTAAAAACCAACTGTCCCAGGCACTACAGTATTTCAAGAGTAGTTACTTCGCTCTAAGAGTACTGTATAAACCATCTAATAACGGATAAAAAAGTCTAAGTTGTAACAGCGTTTAATAACAACAACATAATAACTTGTTATTATATTATAGTTTTACGTGTAACAGTGCAATAGCACGGTAATTTGGCGGTTGCGACGCGCCCTGGGCACTGCCAAACGGCTTCTCGGTAGTGCAGGTAATACAGCCTCTTACATTGTAATTAATATCTCATAATATAATATAACTTGGTTTACAAAGTATGCCGAATTTACTGAAGTTTTATTTGTTAAACGAACGATTACAGTAGAGCTAAGTTTCACAGTAATTAGTAAACATTTTTAAGATGACTAGGTATATAAGCGCCTTTACACATGTGCCGGAGGCCTCGCTGCACTAGGATTCGTATGTATTCTGTGCTGACGTCGACATCCATACAAAAATCGCCGCCGCGGTACCTACATGTGTAATCGGTCTAGGAGGACCGAATTGCATACTACTACTATTAATAATGTGGGAACCGTACATTTTGCTACGATAAAAAGAAGTCTATGTGTCAATCCCGAGCATAAACTACCATACAAAATTTCATCAAAATCCGTTCAGTTGTTTCTGCGTGAAGGAGTAGCAAACTATGGTCTTTTTCGTAATAGGATTGGTCCTAGAAATATTATGTATTTAGTAAAGAAATAATTTATTTTACTGCCAAATCAGCTTTAATCGAAAGAGCGTTTCAATATTGAAAAGTATACTTACTGATAAAAATATTTTTACAATGGATTAGCTATATATTGTTTTGTCCTTGTCTGATACGTTGGAAAAGGCGCTTGACAGACAAAGACAAAACATTGTATAGCATAACCATTATGTAAATATTTTAATTAGTAAGTAGGTATATATAATATTATAGTCTTTCTCATTCATAGGTTAAATGTAAGACCTATGAATGAGAAAGACTTGCATACTATTGCCACATCCGATTGTAATTTTGACAGTATGTAAAGTAATTATTTTGGAACGTTTCCAAACACGGAGAGATCCGTAGCGGAGCGCGTGGCGCGGGTTGGCGCCTGCTATCAATTAGTCAATACTTCATTATCTAGGAACTCATTACTACGATACCTCTAGTAATGAGCTTAGTATCTTTTGTATTATGTACATAGCTTTAAATTAGTTCCATTAATTCATTCACATCCTAAAAAACTACGTTCGTACTCTCTTCATTCATTAATTACGACCAGGAAATGGAATACCACCTTAATACCATTTTAACGAGATATAGCCACAGATTAAAGAAAAGAGAATAGATAAACAGCTACATAGTAAGCTTTTGCTTATTCAAGCTCATAGACTTAAGATTTCATGTACCTACTTTTGGCATACGGTGTGTCCACGATTGTGTGAAAAAATTGTTGGCTGTTGAAGGGGACGTCAAAATTTTCAAACTTGAATCGTTTGGATCGTTCTATGAGAGGTGTTTCTATTTGCCCCGTGCGAGTTTCTTACGCCGGTTCTTCTCGCCGGGTTAGTCCCCGAACCGGTGGTAGGCATCAAGTAAGGACAATTCTTTAAGCGTTACTTTGTAACCAATATGGAAATAAAACATTTTTGTTTTTTTTTTTATGTAAGTATGTTTATATATTTTCTACTCAGTAATATAGCCACACTTCGTCACAATGGGCCAAGTCGATCAGACACCATTGCCTCAGAGAAAACGAAACAACTTTTTTTTGCAATTCAGCCGGAGTACCAGCGGCGCAAAATCGGAACATAATAGTCTGTCAATCTTCTGTGGTGTTTAAACTGACGGTAAAATATTATACAACAAAAAATGTACTGCAAATTGAGTTGAAATTACTGCAAGCACTTTAAAGAAGAAGTAAAACATGAAAACGCTTACAAACGCTCTCCATAGAACCAACATTTCAGCAAACCGTCTCAGTGAATGTGCTTAACAAGCATTCCATTATGAAATAATATGCAATTCCATCACAATAACACTCCAGCTCAAGTATTGCATTTTTAAACGTTTAAATAATTCACAACGATAATATCAACGCTCTGGAGACATAACTTGTGCGAACTTTCTATTTTATAGCCAGTATATTTTGAGTTCCGCACTACGAACACTTATAGTTTCACTCTGTCGTCCGCCTGTCTATCTGTCATAAATTTAAAATTATATAATTTGATATAGAACTAGTATGATTATGTGTTGATTTCGTTTTCGGCATTATACAATAATATTAATTATATCTTAGGGCTCTCCATACATGTGACGTTGGGATGATTTTTTTTTCACTTCGCCTCATTGTGCGGGGTAGGGTCGAATAGGTCCTTAATAAATAAAGGCGAAGATTTGTGCACGACTTATTTTTTTTAAATGAACCACTTTTTAATAATCGGCCTCGAAAGTTGTCAAAAGTTAGTCACCCCTCCAGGCATTTCTAAACTATACGCGGTAGAAACTTGCTGCTTTCCATGCTGACGGCTCATACTTAATATCCTCTAGGAAAATAATTTAAACAAAATACGGACAATAACTTTTGAAGCTATTTGAAAAAAAAGAACCTGTTTCGCGTTGATAGTTACAGAACCCAGTAGACGTCTTCTGATATGCTCTTGGTTAGGTTTTATTACGTTTATTGCTATTTATTGTTTACCAACTTCTAAAAAAAGGAAGTGGTTATACGTTAGGCTCTATATATTTTTTATTTTATATGATAATCTATATATATAAAAGATAGTTCATAACAAATACTATCAGATTAATAGTATATCCTGCTTCCGTGCTAAAACCTAATAAAATAGAATACAGATAAAATAATATGTTTCTAGAATGATCGTATTATAATATTATTTATTCATATTATAGTTAATTATAAAAGTTCCACCACAACTTTGGCGCGAAGTTCCGATGCAAATTTTTCGCATCACCCAGACAATAGGGTCTTCAAAACGTTGCGTTCCGTAAATCGAGCACGGCTTAAAATTTAATTAAAGTTTAGCGCAGCCCTGGGGGAGGTTGGGGAGCTGTATACGTTATCGTATTTGTAAGGAGAAGTTCGCAGGTGCTAATTACGGAACATGGCTGTAGCCGACATAACTGCTAACGCTTATTATCTCATACTTTGAAAAATATTGTTACGAACACACAAAAGCGCCATCTAGCGTCAACCAAGGAAACCACTTGGTGTGAACAGGGACAGCGTGAGGTCTCCTACTCAGTACTAGATGGCGCTACTGTGCGAATATTCTGGTACGTTCCAACCAGTTCAGGCGAGTCACGAACTTCTCTGGAATGATCTGGGACTCATATCGACCGGTATAAATACGTCGGAAGAATGCGAGCAAGGCGAGTTCTTTTTGAGCTTCCGTCGAAGCGATACGGGCGATACAAGCGAAAACTAGTGATCGGGAGTTCTTTTTGAGCTTCCGTCGAAGCGATACGGGCGATACAAGCGAAAACTAGTGATCGGGAGTTCGATTTGAACAGTGATGTGGCGATATCGATGTGAATACTAGTGATGTAATGATACCATAGTGAAACTCGCGACTTGGCTACGATTAAGGGACACCGTTAATGCTTAGTGATTGGACTTAGTGTTTAGTGTTTGGACCTAGTGCTTAATGTTGGACTAAGTGCTAGTGAATAAAGTCTTCAGTAGAGTCACCAGGTTTTATCTCCAAATCCTTCGACCAACACGTAACAACTGGTGTCGGAAGTGAGATTTGGAGATGCCATTGACTCCGAGAGAAGATTTCAAGAAGTGCGGCGGGAGGAGCAGCTCCCGGGTGGAGGAGCGACCCCCTGGCGGTGGAGAGCGACCCCTGGCGAAAGACTGCGACCCCTGGTGGTGGAGAGCGACCCTTGGCGGAAGAATGCGACCCCTGGTGGTGGAGAGCGACCCCTGGCGGAAGACTGCAACCCCTGGCGGAAGACTGCGACCCCTGGTGGTGGAGAGCGACCCCTGGCGGAAGACTACGACCCCTGGCGGTGGAGAGCGACCCCTGGCGAGCGACCCCTGGCGAAAGACTGCGACCCCTGGCGGTAGAGAGCGACCCCTGGCGGAAGACTGCGACCCCTGGCGATGGAAAGCGACCCCTGGCGATGGAGAGCGACCCCTGGCGGCGGAAACGTGCGACCCTTGGTGGCGGAGCGGTGCGACCCCTGGCGGAGCGGTGCGACCCCTGGCGGAGCGGTGCGACCCCTGGCGGAGCGGTGCGACCCCTGGCGGAGCGGTGCGACCCCTGGCGGAGCGGTGCGACCCCTGGCGGAGCGGTGCGACCCCTGGCGGAGAGGTGCGACCCCTGGCGGAGAGGTGCGACCCCTGGCGGAGAGGTGCGACCCCTGGCGGAGAGGTGCGACCCCTGGCGGAGAGGTGCGACCCCTGGCGGAGAGGTGCGACCCCTGGCGGAGAGGTGCGACCCCTGGCGGAGAGGTGCGAACCCTGGCGGAGAGGTGCGACCCCTGGGGACCAAGCTCCCCGCCTACTATGCCCCGCCCACTGACCACGCCCCTCAGACGCCGCCCACTGGCCCCACCCACCGGGCCCCGCCTGCTCAAGTCCTTTGGGTCTCTGGGAGGAATGATGCTATGAGGAAGGCTCAAGACAGAGATAACGACCTTCGGCACATCGTCACGTGCAAGAAACGGGGTGACGTAAAACTAATCTGGAGTGAGGTTGCACCCACTGGCACTATCACTAAGGCGTACTGGGCGCAATGGGACAGTCTGATAAACGGAATACCCTACCGGAAATAACGGCAGAGAGTTCCATCTTCAGATAATTGTCCCAAGAACGAGAGTGCCAGATGTTCTCCGTGAAATGCATGATGGCGTATCAGGTCATCTGGGTGTCAAGAGGGTCATTCAAAGTGGTCACATAGATCGTCTGGCGCGGTACCATGGCAGTGGCAGCGATGCTCGGGACGAGCATCTCTAAGAGGGGAGTAGTGTTACGAACACACAAAAGCGCCATCTAGCGTCAACCAAGGAAACCACTTGGTGTGAACAGGGACAGCGTGAGGTCTCCTACTCAGTACTAGATGGCGCTACTGTGCGAATATTCTGGTACGTTCCAACCAGTTCAGGCGAGTCACGAACTTCTCTGGAATGATCTGGGACTCATATCGACCGGTATAAATACGTCGGAAGAATGCGAGCAAGGCGAGTTCTTTTTGAGCTTCCGTCGAAGCGATACGGGCGATACAAGCGAAAACTAGTGATCGGGAGTTCTTTTTGAGCTTCCGTCGAAGCGATACGGGCGATACAAGCGAAAACTAGTGATCGGGAGTTCGATTTGAACAGTGATGTGGCGATATCGATGTGAATACTAGTGATGTAATGATACCATAGTGAAACTCGCGACTTGGCTACGATTAAGGGACACCGTTAATGCTTAGTGATTGGACTTAGTGTTTAGTGTTTGGACCTAGTGCTTAATGTTGGACTAAGTGCTAGGGAATAAAGTCCTCAAGGAGTCAGCAGGCTTTTATCTCCAAATCCTGTGAACCCCAGCACGTAACAATATATTCAAGTAGTACCTACTAAGGATAATAATAATTATGTTTTTAGTAAATTACAAATATAATCGCGAGATGTGAAGTGCTTGTTGACTATAATTTTATTTACTCTCTGCATATTCGTCTAAAACTTAAAATTCGGATTTTAAATACCTACCACATGACATTCAAAGTTTGATCGTTTAAGCCAGGACTTACCGAAACATAGCTGCTTACAGCTAGAGTTCCTGTATTTTTAACTACAACTTAATTTTTAATTTATGAAACAACAATAGTTTCAAACTTTACTCACACGTTTTGTTTCGCAGTATTTCTCAATATAATGAAACAAGTGGTTGAGTTCGGCGAATACCTGAAGTTGCCCCGTCTCCTCGCGGAAGGGCGAGTAATTAATCAAAACTACTAAAGTTTTAATGAGACCCATCTGTGTTACACTCGGTGCATTCTGTTATTTAGAATACGTATGTTGTTTGAGTGTGTTTTTTTTTATGAAATGGACCAGGAAAAGAGCAGACGTTTCGCCTGATTGTCACTTGCCGAAAAACAACGTAAGGGTTATTTCACGCCGGTTTTCTGCGAGACCGTCGATATCCAATTGAGTAGGCACATTCGTGCCAAAGCATAGATTTCCCACGTTTAATCTAATTCTATCCGAGTCATTCTGTGAAGCTGAAACAGATAACATTTGTCATGGGAGCCTCTTAACTATAAGAAGCGTTTAAATCGACATTTCTATTAAGGTACTCACCTGGAACATTCACACGTAATGTAACATTACATATCCGAACATTACATAGGTGTAGGAGAATTACCGAGCATTGTAATGCGCGCCTTGTAATGATCCCGTTCGCTCGACGCTCAAAAACGTTAGGTACAATATACGCGAATGTCAGGGAGGTAGTATTGTAATGCGCAAAGTCCGATCTATAACGTTACATTGCAACTCCAGGTGAGGGAGCACCTTTAGCTTCCTTTTTCTTTCTTTATTTGTCTGTTAGTTGAGACCGAGTTATATTTCGGCTGTCAATTTAGTATTTACTAATTTTGAGATCGAAAATCATACTTTAGTCTACAATTACGATAGATTTGATTGTATGTGTGTTTGTTTGCATTGAGTAGGCTCCGAAACCACTGGATCGTTTATGATGAAATTTGCCACAGATGTAGAGAAGACCTCGGGGAAAGACATAAGCTACTTATTTTAGGAAAACATACGGTTCACGTGGGATTTCTTTTTGCACCCACAAAGTCGCGGGCAACATGTAAGTAGTTTGTAAATAAAATAGTACGAAATAAAAACTCAATTTTAGGTGTGTATTTATTATAACAATTTGTATTTAACACTAGCTTACAAACAGGTGACTGTTTAATTTTATATTTAGTTGTATTGTATGTATTGTACAGATGTGAATAATGTCTATAAAAACGCCATTTATTTACCACGCTAGTAGCGACGGTGTGGAGTAAAAATATAAAAAGATATTAGCTTGAGAAAATTAAAAGCCTCTTGCACTGCACGAACTGCATCTAGTCTATCGCAGAACACAACGAACGATTGCAAAACATGTACTTTACACTGGTATCTATTTCATATCTAATGAAACATCAAAGTGTTACACAAAATGGAATATTAAAAAAATACCAGAAAACTATGGGAATGCCGACAGAAGTGAAAACAATAGCAACCAACACAGGCAAGCATGCGGTGCGCGACCCGCACTAACCGCACCGGTGTCAATAACGGTGTGGCGAGTGAAGAAATCACCAATAAGCTTGCTTAGACTTGTAGGTATATGTCACCGTGAAATTGTAAAAACCGATAGATTATAATAAAACTAGTGAAATTGCAAAATGTTGATAGACTTACGACGCGAATATTATGCCTATAATTTTTAGTTAAATTGTAAATATATAGTTTATAATATATACCTATGTCATTTGTTTCATAAATTAATGTTATAAATGTTTAACTTTAATATTATACGTGTTAATTAATTATTATAATTATAGCTTGTAATATTTGCATGCCAAAATTGGCAAAACATGTACTTCGACATTTAAAATGTAACACCTTAATTTATCATGTTTTATGCAAATAAAAGTATTGAGTATTGAGTATTAATATTTCGATATATTCTTACAATTAGTTACAATCGTAAGTTATTTAACAATCTAACAGTTTTTACAATTCTACGGTTACATATACACAACATTACTACATTTAGCTCTACTATTCTCAACATCACATCTCCCTAAGTGACATTAGCCGTCTTCAGTCATATATATGTTACCGGCCAAACCCGATTTTAGGACAAACTAGTTTTGCCTAGGCTAAACTGGTACTTCCTATACGCGATAGGATTAACAAGTATATCCTAGTCCAAACTAATTTGTCCTAAGCCCAATAGGATAAACCAGTTTAGCCTAGGCCAAACTAGTTGATCCTGATATTAATACGCACACTCCAGGATAAACTAGTACGGCCTAGTCTAAACATTATGGTATATCTAGAAAGTCTAAATAAATATATAAACTGAATAAAATACTCCGTAATTGGAAAAATTTAGTTACTAAAACGATAATGATTCGTCATTAAAAGCTATGGATATATTATTGGTTATACAAACAATAACAAATAATAAATGTTTTTTAAATAAAAGCAATAATCATATCTCAATAATTAAAATTGTTATTTATTTTTACATGGTGTGCTTTGGTGGCATTTAGAATTGAAGAGTATCATTGCCTTCTTGCACTTGCATCTGTTTGTGGAACAGTTTTTGATGCAGCTGCATCTCACGAAACCTTGGCCTGATCCAACTGAATGTTTCGTAGCTGCAGACCTAAACATTATTCCTATAGTTATTTGTCCTAGAGTGTGCGTATTAATATCAGGATCAACTAGTTTGGCCTAGGCTAAACTGGTTTGTCCTATCGGGCTTAGGACAAATTAGTTTGGACTAGGATATACTAGTTAATCCTATCGCGTATAGGAAGAACCAGTTTAGCCTAGGCAAAACTAGTTTGTCCTGAAATCGGGTTTGGCCGGTAACATATATACGTTAAACAGCGAGTTCAAATGTTTTTTCTTATCAAAAAAAAATTCTTAACGCGCCTAAAGTAGATTTCACTTCAAAAATGTAATTATAAGGAATTAAGTAGATAATCTTCATCTCTGAATATGTCTACCTATAAGTAAGTATGATGGTAAACTTAAAAACAATATAAAATGAAAAAATCTGTCTTAAACAAGTGGGTAGTTCTTATTGCGTCGACACAATATGGGCACAACTTCTGCAATTATTGTTGTCTATTTATTTATTTGTAAACTTCAATAAGAAGCAAATTATAAAATTGGTTATGATTGATGAATTAAATAATAATAGACGAATTAAAAATGAGTTACTTATACATCTAAACATCTACCGGCCTCGTTCTCGGGTAGAATCATATTTCGTAGAAATCAATTTTCAGGAGTTACCTACTTAGGTATAAATATAATAAACTAACAAAGAGCTGGTCACGAACATATATCTAAGGAGGGTTCCGTAACTATCAACGCGATTTACTTCAAAAGTTATTGTCCGAATACGCTCAAAATAATTTTCCTAAAGAGTTTTTAGCATGGTCTATCAGCATGTAAACTTATAAGTTTCAACCTCCTAGAAATGCAGGGGGGGAATGGTTGACTGTAAAAAAGTCATGTAAGAAACTTCACATTCCTTCCACACCCCACTTCACATTCAAATTATTATTATTTTATGGTAGCAAAACCGAGATCCATACATAGCCTTTAACTATA
Source organism: Glaucopsyche alexis (assembly GCA_905404095.1). Lineage (NCBI taxonomy): Eukaryota > Metazoa > Arthropoda > Insecta > Lepidoptera > Lycaenidae > Glaucopsyche > Glaucopsyche alexis. The sequence continues at coordinate 1,695,451 of FR990044.1, read as the reverse complement.
CCAAAATTCATCTATTTATATTCATAATTACAGAAGCTAGAAGCGCGGACAGACAGACAGACGGACGGACGGACGGACAGAGCGAAACTATAAGGGTTCCTCAAGTATTACAGAGCCCTAAAAAATGTATTATTTTATTCTCTAAATTCCATGCATCATAAAGATTAAGCGGGCCTACTACTAGTGTAATATTTGAGCTATAGACTAATCTACTAATGGGCTAGCCGCATACGTGCAATATTATTGACAGAATAAATTTGTCAATACTAATCTACACATACAAAAAAATGGCAATATGGCCGGCCCGCACACGAGGAATATTATTGTCAATATTAGCATTATTTTCAATAATATTGTGTGTGCGGCTAGCCATACGCTCAACAATTTGTACAATATCGCCAAAGTTCCTGCTCGACCAGCTTCTAAACATTTTCCTTTGCACTATGATATTACTGTGCTTTGTGCCGCAATAAAAAGTAGCATATTATGACCTTCCTACGAGGTCTACTCTGCATCTGTGCCAAATTTCATCTAAATCGGACCAGTAGTTCAGAAACAAACAAATATTTCCTCGTTGTATAGATATTTCCTTTCCTTATTATTATAGATAGTTTAGTCAAAGGAAGGAACCGCAGCAACTGCAGGCGTCGTTGAGCTACGTATTTACGCTTGAGTATGTGTGCGTGCGTACGATTCAACGGGCGAGCGCCATCTCCTTCGATAGTACGTTGGACGAGCATTAATAACCACTTTCCTATTTCGTACTTCCTACTAGTGCAAGGTGTAAATTATTGGAAGCTCAATCAAATAATATTTTTTACGTATCAGGTTTTTAAGTAAATAAAAATCTATCAGTAACAAATTCGATATTGTCGCTGCAGTGTTACCTACATTGTTCAGGGCGCGCAGTCAATTTGCGGTGATGGGAGCCCCTCAAACGTCCGTTTGATCTCAGGTAAGGCCGGATCTTCTTTGGAAGTCGGCACACCGTGAAATTAACTCAGTCGATTGTCTGATATAAAATACTTGTTTGTTGGATTCGACAGAAATTACTTCCCCTAACATAATATTTTCCGATCAGCTTCACCTGAGCTTTCCATTTTCGGTAAATAGATTCTTGGGACATTTTCATTATTCTCGAAATTTGTAGTGTACACAATTCTTTGTTTGAGCTTGTATTGAATTTTTCGTTTATAACCCGTGGCCTAATAATATTATCATTTTCGATCCGTAGATAGATTATATATATTACAGTTATAACCCGTTTTTCGTTATAACTCGTTTTCCCTAGTTAAAACTAGGTTTTACTAAATGCCTATGTTAAAACTAGAAATACCTAGTCAAAACTAGAATTTACTACCTACTAATATATTTGATTTTCAGATAAAACTAGTTGTAACTCTGACTTTTAGTTAAAACGAGCACTAGGGAAACTAATTTGAGATTTAAAGCAAGATATAGAGTCATATACCCGTAGACGTATATATGTATTATAGACGAGGCATGTTGAAGCAAAAAGTGTCTCCAGTTAAATGGCCCCACTTTTGAGAGTTTTGATGTATGGTAAAACAAGATGGCTGACGTTTGAAGTATGGTGAAAAAGAAGATGGCGTAACTTTTTCTTGTATGAAGATTAATTTGGTCTGTCAAATGTACATCTATCTATAGTTTTGAAATCTTGCATATTCCTAGTAAAAATAATAATCTTACACAAAAGGAACAGTTTAGGGAACATCGACTAGAAGTTGCCAAGGTCACAATATTAATTTAAAGTAAAATAAAATAATCAAATAAGTCAAAAGAACACAATTGGGTATCAAGCAATAAAAATAATCAAACAACCTAAAATTTTTTAAAGAATGAGAATCTACCTGTTATTGCGAACAGCGCGCGGGCGCCGTTTTGTCGAATCAGGGCCTTTAGTCAAGATTAATTCGATAATTTCCATGGCGAAGTTAGAAAACAAAATGTATGGGATTTGACATGAGGCATCGCAAGCGACGATGACTTGTGTCAAATTCCATACAATTTTTATTTCGAAGTCCACCGTCGAAATTATCGATTGCATCTTGATTAGAGAACCTTGTGACGTCTCGAGACCAATCAGAGTGAGGTACGATCATCCGATGAATTTTGACCGCAGTTGGAACAGTTTTAACTGCGAGTCTTTGGAAAAACGCGTTTTGACTAGTAAGAACTAGTTTTAACTGATATTAAATTTTGAACCTTAGTTAATTCTAGTTTTAACAAAGGTGTTTAGTAAAAACACGTTCTAACTAGGGAAAAGATAGATAGATAGATAGATAGATAATGTTTATTTGCTCAAAATAAGGTACAATGTCAAGGTGTTACAGTGATAAATTCTGTTCTTGCTTATTCTGCCTTTGATAAGGCGTGCAAATGTTCATAATATTATTATTTTACAACTTGAATAATAATAATTAGTTAGAACAAAAACATATATTATAACATTTTAAGGTATTTAAGTTACAGTATGGTAAAGGTATTTAAGTGAAAACAATTTATAGTCATATTCAAAAACCTTTAAAAAATTAAATTAACTAAAAAAATTATACCTATTTATTCTTCAGTTTATTTTATGTCTAAGTATGTAAATATTAGTGATTTCATATTTTTTTTTAAATTAGAATTTTAAAATTTTATTGGTTATAATGTTATAATATGTCAATTGTTAAAAAATATAATAATAATTGTAATGAATATAAAATATTAATTAAATAAAATTAACTGAACATTAATTGTAGCGTCACTTACTTTATGTCAACTTTATTACATTTAATTTTAATTGTATTATGCTAGTTTTATGAAGATAACCTTAAGTCATTATCTTTTACATAATCATCAATAGAATAATAACATTTTTTTAATAGTAAATTAAATAATATTTTTTTGAATATTCTCATATTTGTATTTTTCATGTCGTCAGGTAAATGATTATATAACTTTATTCCCATACAATAAGCATTTCTTTTGAAGACGTCTAGTTTTTGTAGAGGTATACATAATTTATTTTTATGTCTCAAAGGCCTATTTGTATTGTCTTCTTTTTTTTCGAAAAGATACATGTGACTTTTAACAAATATTGTCATTTCATAAATGTACATGCAGGGCAAAGGTAAAATATTGTTTTCTTTAAACAGTGGTTTGCAACTTTCATTAAATTTCGCACCACATAGCGCTCGTATGCACTTTTTCTGTGCAATGAACACTCTTTCACATTGCGTCGAATTGCCCCAAAGGATGAGTCCGTATCTTAAAGCTGAGGCTACGTAACCGTGGTAAGCTAGAAGCGCTGATTCTTTGGTGCTTATATTTCTTAGCCGATTAAGAACGAAAACAAAACGATCTAGTTTTACGCAAATTTTTTCTATATGGATTTTCCAATTTAGATATTTATCTATATTTATGCCTAGAAATACTGCATTATCTACCAATTCAATATTTTTATTGTTAAATTCAATGTTTAAGTTCATTGGTCTACTGTTATATGTTAAAAACTCTATGATTTTAGTTTTTTCTACATTTATAATTAAGTCATTATTTCTTAGCCAGATGTTTGTGGAATTAAGTGCTTGGATAATTTCATTTTTAAATTCTAATTGATTTTTATTTTTATGTTTAATAATAAGTGTTATGTCGTCGGCAAATAGTATTATGTCATGGTTTATATATCTAGGCAAGTCATTTATATACAGTAGAAATAGTTTAGGCCCTAATATGCTTCCTTGTGGGATACCAATTGCATTATTAATGTATTTCGATCTGTAAGTCATTTTTAATGTACCTTTTTTGTTTAATTTCGATATTTCAACACATTGCAGTCGATCACTTAGGTACGAGGTGATCCAACTCAAGGCATTACCTCGTATACCATATTTTGATAACTTATTTAAAAGTTTAGCATGATTGACGCGATCAAACGCCTTGGACATGTCTAAGAATATTGAGGCTAGTCGGACACCAGAGCTTAAGCTTTCCGCTATTGATTTAGTTAAATTGAAACATGCTAGAGTTGTTGAGCTATTTTTCCTAAATCCATATTGTTGGGGTGTTAGCAAATCATGTTTTGTAATAAAGTTATTTATTTGATCGTTCATAGCTTTTTCAAATATTTTTGATAGAATAGGAATCAGAGTTATAGGTCTGTAGTTGTTCATGTCCTCTTTGTTACCTTTTTTATAAAGTGGTTTAACTATGCTATATTTTAATCTCGAGGGAAAAATGCCTTCAGTAAATGATTGGTTTATAATATGAGATATAGGTATAGTTAAGTGTCCAGCACATTTCTTCAATATTTTTGTATTGATGTCATCATAGCCAGTAGAATTTGAATTTTTTAAAGAAATTATAATTTTAAAAACGTCATCATTTGTCACTGGTCTTAGGAATATAGTATTGTTAATATTATTTATTATATTATTATGATCTGATATAGTTTCTTGGGTATTATTAATGTCATTTTGAGTGTCATGTTTTTTAGATTGTTCTATAAAATAATTATTAAATTCTTCAGTTATGTCTAGGGCTTCTGTACACGGTTTGTTGTTTTTTCCGATAATGGTTTTTATCTCTGTTGCTAAGTTTTTATTTGTGGTCGTCCGTTTTATTACTTCCCATGATGCTTTACATTTATTATTAGATTTTTGTATATATTTTGTATTGTCAATTTCTTGTGATTTTTGTATACATTTTTTTAGAATTTTAGAATAATTATGATATTTGCTTTTAAGTGTGTTTGTTTTTGACATCTTATATTTTATGTATAATTTTCGTTTCATAATACAACATCTTTTTATACCTTTTGATAACCACTGGTTTTTTATTGGCTTATTACATTTTTTTACTGTTATGATAGGAAAGCACAAGTCGTAGAAGAGTGTCAGCGTATCATGAAAAGTGTTAAACGATTTTTGAGTATCATTTTCATATATTACGTCGGAAAACGTTAACGCTGACATGCATTTAATGAATTTAACAATATTTTCTTTATTTAAGTCACGTTTCTTTTCAAACCAGAACTTAGTGACCCTATTGGAATATGTACAGTTTTCGATAGTCTCAAATTTTAGAGTTTGCGCTGTTTCATGATCTGACAATAATAAATAATGTGTGTCGCCTATGGCCAATGCTACGTTACTAATTATTAGGTCTATGCATGATGTATTTCTAGTTGGTTTAGTTATGTGATTTTTCAAATTATAGTTTGTCAATAAAGAAATAAGATCTCTACAGTATTTGTCATTTTTTAAAAGGTTAAAGTTCCAGTCGCCGCAAAGAATAATGTTTCTGTTACTGTATTTTTTATCAAGTACAGCGAGGAGCTCGTTCAGTTTTGTAAGGAAGAATTGAGAGTCTTTAGCATAAGTTTCGTATTTTGGGGTTTTATATATGCACACAATTATTAAGTCTACTCTTTGAATTTCGCTTACACAATATTCGAATCTGTAAAGCACAGGTTCTGGGGATATTAGGGTTACCTTTTTAGACTCAAATCTATTATGTACTAATATACACGTGCCTCCTCTACGTTGGTGGGGGCGACAGAAGGATGATGATAAGTGAAAATCGTTTAAATTCAGATTAGCTTCTGATCCTTGTTTTATAAATGTTTCACATAAACAAATAATATCAATTTGCTGTGATAGTTCCTTTAGAGCTATTTCGATCCTGTCCAATTTACCTAGGACACCTTGTATATTTTGGTGTAATAATGTTAGTGTAAGTGTTGATTGATTAACGAAAAAAATTGTCTGGCGTGTGTGATGTTTTGTTACTAATATCTATTTTGTTAGTTTTATTTGAGATACGTGGGAAATAGAATGGTATTGTACCTCTACTTTCTTTTTGTAATGTAAGAGCTGGTGTTGAATTTTTAATGTCCTTGTTTTGCTTATTGTTGATGTTATTTGCAGAATGTCGGTTTTTTAAATTTAAATTCTTATAGCTATTTATGTATTCAATTTCTATATTTATTTTTAAAATTAAATTATATCGGTTTTTGTAAAAATTTGAGATATTATTGTGTGTGTGAGATTTTATGAAATGACAATTTTTATAATTTTTCGTAAATTGTTCAATTTGATAATTCACTAAATTAACGTTTAAGTAGGGATTTTTCTTAATATTTAACACGATTACATTATTATTTCTAAGTGTCGTTAAAGCACTACATAAATTAGACAGTAAGATAAATGGGTTCTTATCATTATAACCTAGACTTAAGATAATAAGATCATTTTTTTGGGTGCGTTTGCTGATGGTTTCGCAGGTAGACAGGATTTCGCTGCTCGTTGCCGAGGGCTTTACCATTCCAAATATGCTGTAGTCATCATGCCCCTTATTTTGACGACTATTTTGAAGATTTATCGCTAAACCTTTGGCACTTTCATCTCCGAGGATGTATATTTTCGGTTGGTAAAGATTTCGGTATCCAGTCGAGTCGATATATTCCATGTAAGGAATATTTTTTTTCGTTATCTGTTTAAACGGTGTGGTTTGTTGTAGTTGAGATTTAAATAACGTTGGGGTTAATGATACGTCTTGTTTGTTCGTTCGAGTAATCAATTTCTTTATGCGATTTGGTGTAGTGTTTATGTTACTAGAAATCGGATTTGTCAAATTTATTTTATGGTCCTTTTTGTCGCTTAAGACTCTATTTTGTGGAGTAATCGGGAATTCAAATATTTTTTTGGTAGGTGTTTTCAGCATATGTTTTCTAGATGGCGTAAGTGTCGTTGATGTGGATTCATGAGTAATTTTTTTTAGTATTTCTATTGTCTTGTCCTTTTCTTTTATCTGTATGTTAAGTGTTCGGTTTTCACAATTTAATCTTGAAATTTCTTCGTGGGCTATATCCAACTCCACAGTTAGTTCATCAACTTTTCTTTTAAATTCGAGTAAAAGTGAGTTATCCAAGTCAATATTAGCGTTCGGCAAGCTTTTGGTCGATGTATCTAGAATTGCAGTTGAGGATAAAAAAGACGATGAATTTTCGCTGCTTATTATGGTGAAATTTTGATCCGATTTAGCTCTCTGTAATTTTCGGCGAAAAGTTATATTCTCCATATTTTATGTACTACTCGTATTAGCGCCCTCTAGTATCTGTTACAAGTAATTATTAGCTTTTAATTTAGGTGGCGACCTCTTTTTCATTTGTGTTTTACTTGTGTGATTTGTTTTTGTTGCAAGTTTTTTGTACAAAGTCATCAAAGTCAAAGGTTCTATTCTAAAAATTGAATTGTGTAGCTGGAGGGGCCTGGGATCGAACCCAGATCAGTAAGTCGTCGTGCGTCCGTACAAAATTAGATTCGCATGTAATCCGACTATGCTGGTGAGGCGTAAAGGTTTCTTTCGAATTTTTCAATTGTTTTCTTCTTTTAGTTGTTGTTGTAGTTTCGATTTGTCAGTTAGATAATTTGAATAATTTTACAACCACCATCAGTTTATCACAATATTTATTTATTTGTTTATATTATATTTTGTTTTAATAAGTTTTCGTTTTTTAGCACTGCACAGTCACTTTAGTTGTGTTCAGGGTTCATTTGTGCTTCTATTTTTTGTTTATTTGGTTTAAATTATTAGGTTTCTGATTTATGTAAAGTTATTCACTAAAATTATTTTTACTTTTTAATTCACTTTAACTTTTTTTTTTTAGTCACTTAATCAGTAGATAACACTGTCACTTGTTATTTACATGTTTATTCACAGTTTTGTTCACTTTTTTGAAGGAATTTTGAAGTTTACGAATTTTCAGAGCTTAAAATATACGGAGCTGATGTTTACGTGTCAGCGCCCTCTGGCGTCTCCTCTAAAACGCGTTATATCTAAAAACTGGTTTTAACTGTAACATATATAAATATATAATATAAATAACAAATACTTTTATAGCCAGAGAAGTTTAGAATTTTAAGGAAACGAGTTTGTTTTGTGGTAAGATTACAGTTCAGTTTCAATAATGATTTATAATCATTCCAATCAGTAAATCCATCATCAAAGGACGAAATACTCAAAACTATAAATAGTCTTAACAATACAAACGCTGTAGGGTTTGATACAATATCAACACATATAATAAAAAAATGTGCAATGAACATTATTGAAGTTATTAACTACCTCGTAAATCTCTCGCTTGAAGAAGGCACCTTTCCTGAGTTACTTAAACTGTCCATAGTCAAACCACTCTTTAAAAAAGGTGATCGCACTGATCCTAATAACTATAGGCCAATCACTTTAGTTCCGGTATTTTCAAAGATATTTGAAAAAATAATGAACAAAAGAATTACAAATTTTTTAGACACATTTAATATTATAACCGAAGAGCAATGCGGGTTTCAAAGAAATAAAACTACAACACTTGCTACCTTTCGTTTAATTAATGATGTGTTAACATATATTGACTCTAAGAAACAAGTGTCAGCAATATTATTTGACCTAACAAAGGCGTTTGATTGCGTTAACCATAAAATACTAATAGAAAAATGTGAACGTTATGGTATTAGAGGGAAACCCCTTGAATGGATAGCAAGCTATTTAAAAAACCGTAAGCAACATGTTGAAATTACACGTATTGAAAAAAATGAACTTAAAACATTTAGGTCAGGACTGAAATATAATGCGAAAGGCGTTCCACAAGGGAGTATATTGGGACCGCTACTATTTATTATATACGTAAACGACTTACCTAGAATAATTAAATATAAATGTACATTATTTGCTGACGACATATCTGTAGTAATACCTAACAATAAAGAAAATATAAAATACGAGATTGAACTTAAAAATATATTATACACAATAAAAGAATGGCTTGACGAAAACGACCTTAAACTTAATCTAAATAAAACAAAAATAATACAATTTTACAACCAAAAAAATAAAAAACCTGACTTAAAAATAGAGTATAATAATCAAATTATTGAACAGGTAAACGAAATAAAATTTTTAGGATTAATGTTAGATAGTTATTGCAATTGGAAAACTCATGCGGACTTATTAACTAAAAAAATTAATAGATTTGTATATGCCATTAGAACCATAAGAAAAACTGTCAGTAGAGAAGCTGCCTTAACAGCCTATCATGGGTATGTAGGGTCTCTATTAAGATACGGCATAATTATATGGGGCAACGCCACAAATATACACAATGTATTTGTCTCACAAAAGAAATGTGTTAGAGCCATACGTGGAGTGGGACCTCTAGAAACGTGTAGACCTCTTTTTGGAGAATTTAAAATACTAACTGTCACTGACTTATATATATTGGAGTGTTGCATTTTTATTAAAAAACAAATAAGACTGTTTCCAAAAAATGACGAGAATAGAAAATATGTATCAAGGGACCCAACTAGACTAAAGGTACCCATTTGTAACAGTTCGCTTTTTCAAAAAAATTGTTACTTCATGGCGATAAAAATATATAATAACATTCCAAGACATATAAGAGAATTACCATCAACAAATATATTTAGAAATAAATTAAAATTATGGCTTTTAAGTAAATGCTTTTACAAGATAAGTGAGCTATTTGACTAATTTATGTATGTTATAACATTATTTAATGGTTATGGTTTGACATTGTGATATAATTGACTAAATTTATAATTGGTAATGTATTATATTATGGTAATCTAAATAATTTGTCTAATAATTTTAATTTTAATTCGACATAATAAGTACTGTATTAATTTAATTATTTCAATTTGACATAATATTGTAATGACGGACAAATACTTATTATTTATGTAAATTTCGTGTGTAATAATTTAATAATTTATGACTTTCACACACCATTATTATGGTAGGATGTGTCAGAACGATTCATACTTTGTAAACTACCACCATTGTAAACCACATTTCGTGAATAAATGATTATGATTATGATTATGATTAATGCAACCAACAATCTCAGAAAATAGTTCTAATGTTAGTTAGAAAACTACCGCATATTTCTCTTCAATCCAATAAAATATATTCAGTTACGAAGAATAAGAACACAAAACAGACAAAAATCAAAAACAATGTATTCATATTGTCGAGTTTATTCAATCAAAACATATTGCGCAAAACACTGCAGCACAGTATCCGGACCGATAGAGAGGACACCTGCGAGACTCGCTAGGTGATTCACATATTTTTGAATTTTTGAATCTTAACAAGCCTCTATCCGACCCAATCGTGCTTATTGAATTTTAAGTGTAATATCACTTATGCGCCAACAAATGCTTTTGCTGAATATAAAGTTATTTTGAACATTTTCATCTATATGGAGTAAGGAAGTCGCTTCCGTGTGTAATCAGTGTAGATGAAAAACACTTATTTACAACTTTGACAGTTATTTGATGAATTTATAAAACGTTTGTACAAAAATACCTCCGCTCTAAATGGTGAGTCGGCAAATTCCGAACATGTCCCGTCTGTATCCTAGTGGACAATGATACGGGATGTTAAAAATAAACTTGGACGCTTTTGGATCAACGCAGTCACCTTTCTCGTCCATTTCCAAACCATCAGGGCACTTTACTTGTGGACTTACTGTACAATTATCGCATAGCTTCCCATGGTATTTTGGTTCAATGATTTCTACATCTTTATTAAGGTTCGGTTCTATAATTTCTACGTCAGCTTTAGGGTCCACAACTTCAGTAGGTTCGTCAACAGCTTCTTTTGTATTTTGAAGATTCTCTACTTCTGTGTTTTTATTGCTGTAGATATGATACCACGGGTCGTAGATATAGGTTTTGAAAATGTTCAGTACGTTACTCAGTATACTTGTAATTACTCCTGGTTGGGTTGTTGTATCAGACACACCAACATATTCTGTACTCGCTGCGTTCTGTTCGTCAGATTTATGGAAGGAGAATATTTTGATCTTGTTCACCATCACAACAGCCAACATTTCACTCCATTTCGGAATCTGAACGATCTCTGGTTCGCTTCGTTTCTGCAGATGATGCAATTTCTGCAACAACACACTGTCTTCGGCCTTCGAATTTTTTGTATCGAACAAGTAACTGTCACTGTTACTTATGACTGCTAGAAGTATTAATATCAGCACATTCATTTTCTAGCGAGTGGAGCAGTAGCAGTAAAACTAAAGGCAAGATCTAACATTATAAGATAACGTAAAGTAAAGGTGTGCAGTAATTTGGTACGATCGTGGAGAAAATACTTTAGAATCACAAATTAAATGATAACATTTTTATCATCTACACATAACAATTCATTAATTCATATTCCCAGGTGTTCTTATGCAAATCCATTATTATTTCTACACAACGAGAATACGACTGGCACTTGAATATGTATGTATATTAGTAAACCATGGATGGGATCTTCAACTAAAACATCTGGAAGTGCTCCAAGTTAAAGTGTAGCTCAACGTAATGTACAACACACAGACCTGAATGTGCACTGGATAAGCTAGGTCAGCTAGGTCTAAGTTTCAAATAGCTAGTCCATCTCCCATCCTCCTATCAGATAATAATTTTTGGTTGGTCAGTGGTTATTTAGATACCCAAATTTTAGGACAGGTTCATCACGTGATTCAAAATATGTATATTTCTTATTTATATTACAGATAATCTACAAAGACGGACTGTCTTTCTTAATTCCTACTCATTATGAAACGATTGAAACAACGAAACGTCGATCTACTTTACATTGACCTTTTCAAGCCAATGTTGTTTCTTTTAAGCCCTGTTTCAGATTTAGATCAGTGACAGGATATTTCTATGTAAAATCATACGTGACGTAGATATAAACGCTTGCCAAGTCTTTACCAGCCGATTAACTCGGATTTTATTTTTCTTTTGGCAATTTTAGCATTTTCTATCTCAACAGGGCAATAAACGTTGAAACTCATATAAAGTAGTGGAAATTATTTTTCTTGGCAGAAATGTGTAGTTCTGAATTTTGTATCTTTTAAATTGCAGTGTAATATGTGTGAGGTATGGGGAGATATTTTATATTTTCTCGGTATGTAATCGTACTGCATCTTTATGTTTTAAATTATAGCAGTCGTATGATACTTTCAACGGACGTTTTAAACCTAACAAAATTACTTTGTAATCGCTTTTTGCAACTTTGTCATCTCCAATTACCTCCATTAAAAATAAATTGAATTAATTATATAATTTGGCAATAAATAAATTAATTTAATTTTTTTTATGAAATCAGTTTTTCGTGCGCGACTGTCCGTGATATCGCTCAGATACCATAGATAGCGCTCATAGTAAATATTGACTGTGTGACGCGTGTGTATTGAACCGTACGGTGAAAACATTTTTATCAAACTTCACAAGTGGATGAAAAATGTATCAAGGACTCTTTTGTAACACTTATCGACATATCTGTACAATTGCCAACTGCGATTATTATTTGTGAATTCAATGACCTTCGAGTTTTACAATTTCGGACAGATTTGCGGTCAAATGATAAGAGACGCCTCTTATCAGCTGAATGCCGTGGATTTTTTAAAGAGGTAACAATCTGATAGGAATATTTAGTCTACAGGTACTGTAGACTAAATTTATAATCTACACTATTGCATTACTTGCCGATGCGTTAAAGCCCTTTAAAAATAATTTTATCTTACGAAAGATAAAATGATTCTCGAATCGACGACCTCTGTGGCTCAGTGGTTCAGCGCTTGCTCAAGGTGCTCAAGCCGGAGGTTGCAGGTTCGAATCCTGCCGACGGAACAAAAAGTTTACTGTGTTCCTGGGTCATGGATGTGTATTAAATATGTGTATAATATAATAAAAATCTTAAATATATGTATAAATAATAATAAATAAATAAAAACATTTATTTCAGGCTGCATAGGCCCATATTATAAATACCTTAAAGACTAACATACATATTATTACTATAATATATACCTAAACTAACACTAACACTAAACACGTATTGTCTGCGACGTGGGGCGCAAATTGTTCGGGAGTCGTCCTCTAAATCTTCTGTAGACGACTCCAATCGGTCAGAACTCCTCCTAAATATATGTATAGTATAAAAGTATTAAATATACTTCCCGTTGTCTGGTACCTGTAACACAAGTTCTTCGGATACTTAGCACGGGGCCAGATTGACATGGTGTGAAGCGTCCATAGATATTATATTATTATTATTATTTTTAAAGGGATTTGTTCTGATCCTCTTACAGTTTGTGTCCTAATTAATTATAGTTAAGGATCAAGTGTGCACTAGTGACTAGTGCATTGCGTACAGACTTGGACATCATAGGCCAGCTAACAGATACAACAGCATCCAATAATAATACTGATGCAACAGCATCTGATGATAATACTAATGCCACAGTATCTGCTGATAATACTGATGCAACAGCGTTTTTAAAAGCTCTAAAAAATATTAAAATTTCGCACATAACCCGCTGTGGAGCAGAAATAATTCGGGTTCCGCAACAATTCTGAACTCATCAGCTCAAAGGACTTTGTCCGAAGGCCTCGAAGCCGTGAAATTGGATAGCCGGCACGTACATGGTATTACACGAGTTTCTTGAATGTGACGTATTAATATCAATGTATAAGGTATAAGGGAAGGTGGAACTACGACGACGGTTTTAGAACCACGGTCCCTAACACACACGTTACATGCATGTTTGTTTATATAATACACATGGTTGTTTATATAATTTATTGACGCATTTTATCATGCATATCTATACTAGCTGTTGCCCGCAACTCCACTCTCGTCAATAAACTATCCCACGGGAACACTGTACTTTTTCGAGATAAAATGTAGCTTACGTCTTAATCCAGAGCCTTAACTACTACCATACCAAATTTCATCAAAATCCGTTCAGTACTTTTTGCGTGAAAGAGTAACAAACATCCATCTACTTTACATTGCATTCCTCACAAACTTTCAAATTTATAAAGACTAATAATTATAAAGAGGAAAGATTTGTTTGCTTGTGTGTTTGATTGGATTAAATAGGCTCCGATACTACTGGACCGATTTTGATGAAATTCGGCACAGATATAGAGTAGACTACGGGGAAAGACATAGGTTAGATACAATTTATCGTGGGATTTTCTTTGCCGCGTTCAAAGTCGTGGTAAACATCTAGTCTATACTAATATTTTATTTTATTTATTTATTTATTATACTTTATGCACACAATATGGTACAGAGGCGGGCTTAATGCCTTATGGCATTTTCTACCAGCCAACCTTAGGGTGATGCAGAGACAGTGTGAGGTAGATGCATAATACTTATTAAAAGAAAATCGGTTCAGAGACTTAAGTACCTATCTATACTAATATTATAAAGCTGAAGAGTTTGTTTGTTTGTTTGTTTGTTTGTTTGAACGCGCTAATCTCAGGAACTACTGGTTCGAATTGAAAAATTCTTTTTGTGTTAGATAGTCCATTTATCGAGGAAGGCTTTAGGCTATATAGCATCATGATAAGTTCAATACGAGCGGAGCACCAATCAAGAATGTTTCAAAATCGGGGTTTTTTTCCCCCTTTTGAGAGCTTTCGCTGCGTACGCTGCGGAAACGGTTAAAGTTTCGCTTAAATGATGTATGACAGAATTGTTCCCATTTAAAAGTTCTAAAAAAAAGTCCGCGACGGTATATGTCTATCTTTTAAGATTGGCTCACAATAACCTTTTTATGCTAACCAAATTTGTTCTAAAATTAAGCATTATTTGTGAGGGTGTTTTCATAAAGATGATATTAATCCTTATCCAAGTAAATACGTTATTCACTACAAGCATTTAATCTAGAAGAAATTTGCAGTTTACATCATTTGATTTCAATGAGTATTTTAGAAGATATCGCAGTAATAATATAGTCCAGCGCGCAATTATGTACGGCGGGCGCGGGCGGGCAGTCGTAAGGTGGAAGCGTTTCTCCTTCTAAGTAAATGAAGTCGCGGGTAAATTTTAGCGATATCCCAAAGTAAATGTTTCACGCGGACGAAGTCGCGGGCAAAAGCTAGTATTATATAATACCAATATAATAAAGAGAAAAAGTTTGTTTGTTTGTTTGTATCGAATAGGCTCCGAAACTACTGGGCCGATTCTAATGAAATTTGACATAGATATAGAGTAGACCACGGGGAAGGATATAGACTACTTTGTATCGCCAAAAAATGAACGGTTTCCGTGAAATTAGCTTTTGCGCGCACGAAGTCGCGGGCAACATCTAGTATTATCTATACATTTAATAAAACTGTAGAAATGAAAATTCTGTACATTAAAGATATTCAAAAAATAATAAGCGGGGGGTGTCACTACATCGCTATAGAAGCCAAAAATGTGGTTAGTTTTTTTGTCTCTCTGTCTGTCTGTCTGTCTGTATGTTTGTTCCGGCATCACACGAAAACTACTGATCCGATTTGAATGCGGTTTTCGCAGATATATTTGTCTTCTTCCAACTTAACATCTGGTGTATAAAATTTTTCCCCCCACCCCTCTAAGGAGTGGGTAAGATTTTGTATCAAACTTATTACTTTAACACGAAAACTAATCCGATTTGAATACGGTTTTCACAGATAATATATTTGTCTTCTTCCAACTTAACATCGGTGTACAAAATGTCTGTCTGGCTGTCTGTCTGTCTGTCTGTATGTCTATCTGTCTGTCTGTTTTCACAGATAATATATTTGTCTTCTTCCAACTTAACATCGGTGTACAAAATGTCTGTCTGTATGTCTGTCTGTCCGTCCGTCCTTCCATCTGTCTGTCTGAATCATATTATTTACTATATATTTTATAAATTATAGTTAGTATATTTTTTTATTCCTTTATGATTTCCATGGCTCAGACAATTGCCACGCATATATTTTAAAGTAAATAAATATCGTAATAATATTGTATGGATGGGTTGTGTTCCCGGGGTAAAAAGTAGCCTACAGCATTCCTCATGAATTTAGGCATCATATTCAGATACTTTTTATTGATTCACTTTAACACAGCAATAATAATTTATAATGTACACAAGATGCGTACGTGCTACAATTTAGTTTCGATGTTCGAAACTAGATGGCACCAAGTTTCTATTACATCGCGCTATCGTTGGTTTTTATCATTACTACTTAACTGGGACTGGGACTTCAACAATATAAAACCTGAAATAATATTTGAGCGTTCTCATTGCTAATTGTATAAGATCAATAAAAATAAAATTGCTTCGAATACCGGATTGAGGATTTTGCTTTGCGATTTGGTTTTGTTGTTTGGTTATTTTACAAGAAAAATATTTATTGCTACTAGAGCTGGGCAGTAACACTTTTAAAAAGAAACGAAACGAAAATGTTTTTTTCGCGTCAAAAACAGTTTCACGAAACAGTTTCATAAAAAACGCTTTCTTTTTTTTCTTCATTTTTCATCATATAATTTACAGCACATATTATTAGAGCGTTTATTTTCTTGACAGATAGAAGGAACCCGTTTCATAAAGTATATAATATTATAAATTACGCACAAGATCGAATGAAACAAATATAGGTTTTTCGGATCGGAAACAATTTTGCCACCAGAGACAGTTTCATCACGTTCGTTCTTTATTTCCGAAAGTAGTTATGTTTTGAAGCGAGTGAGAGAAACGTTTTGTTTGTTCGCTTGTTTCGTCGGGTGCCGTTCGTTTCCTTGGCACTTGGCGAATACCGTTTTTTTTTAAACTGTTTTTTGTATGAGGATGAAAGCGTTTCTTCGTTTCTTGGCAAAAAAGCGTTTCTCAAAACTGTTTCGGAAAAAAACGCCCAGTACTAATTGCTACGGTTGTATTAACTTACTACGGACTACGGATTGTGATTAGGGACTCACGATTTTGCATTGCGATTTGGTTTAAGTTATTTTTAGGAAAAAAGTATCTCCTATTTCACATTGTATAATAAGTACTTAAGTCAATCTCATCAACTTTCACTATGCCGGCAAGAAAACGTACCAATCTTTCTCAGTCCTCGAGAAAGGCTAAGAGAATGAGACTGACGCGCTCTCAAGAAACTGACGAAGAGCGTGAAGTTCGCCTAGCTAATGTTCGCCAGCGCACAGCTGCGTCACGCGCTTCTGAATCTTCGTCTCAGCGGTCAATTCGATTGACAGCTAACCGCCAACGTACTACCGAGTCTCGGGCTTCTGAAACATCAGCTCGGCGTGAAGTACGGCTGGTTGCCGATTCTGAGCGCCACAATCAGTTACGAGTATCTGAAACATTTACACAGTACGTTGAACGTTTGACAGCTGATCGGGAACGCCACGCAGAATCACGTGCTTCTGAAACTTTTACGCAATACGAAGAGAGACTGACTGCCGATCGTGAGCGTCATGCCGCATCACGGGCGTCAGAGACTTTTACCCAATACGCAGAGAGACTGACAACCGATCGTGAGCGTCATGCCGCATCACGGGCGTCAGAAACTTTTACGCAATATGAAGAGAGACTGACTGGCGATCGTGAGCGTCATGCCGCATCACGGGCGTCAGAAACTTTTACCCAATATGAAGAGAGACTGACCGCCGATCGTGAGCGTCATGCCGCATCACGGGCGTCAGAAACTTTTACTCAATATGCAGAAAGACTGACTGCCGACCGTGAGCGTCATGCCGCATCACGCTTGCGTAATGACCGCGATATTTTATTGTCTTCTGAGAGGGAAAGAATACAAGAAGTTCGTTTAACGGAGACTCAAGAACAGCGTCAATTGCGTTTAGCTGAAGATCGTCTTAGACACTCTTTGAATAGGATGTCAATCTCATCTGAAGACGAGAACGAAGTAGCGTCGCTTGAATATGGCATACAGAATGAATCACTTCCTTGGATTGATAAAAGTAGAAGTGGTTTCAGTTACACACCTAACATTAATTATGCCGAATTTGCTAATATTGGCGGGATGATCCAAGTCTGCAGTCATTGCCAAGCTTTGAAATGGAGAAGAGAGCCGAATGGATTATGTTGTACTGGCGGGAAAGTTAAATTAGACGATTTCCAAGAACCACCTCAGCCCTTGAAAGATCTTTTGACCGGGGAGCACGCACATTCAAAACATTTTTTGGACAATATTCGATCTTACAACTCTGCATTTCAGATGACATCATTCGGAGCAAAGCAAGTTGTGGAAGGGTCATTTATGCCCAGTTTAAAATACAAGGACAAGTGTATCACTTGATAGGGTCGATGTTACCTGCAGGCGAACCAAAATTCTTCCAAATTTACTTTGTCTCAGATTATTGTGAACAAGTCAATTAAAGAAATCGACATATTCCAAATTTGAACTCAAATGTAATAACTGAGCTACAAACCATGCTACATCAAATCAACCCGTACATCAGTAACTTTAAGGCTGCACTGGAATCCATTCCTGAAGGTCAGGAAAACAATTATAAAATTGTAATTAATGCTGACCGTCGACCAAGTGCTGAACATCGTGGTCGATACAACGCTCCCACGACTAACGAAGTTGCTGTTGTATTGGTTGATCAGCAGTGTGATAAGCGTGATATAGTACTACGTACAAGAGATGATCGTTTGCAACGAATTAGCGAAACTCACCGCGCTTATGATGCGCTACAATACCCTCTCATTTATTATCGTGGCGAAGATGGCTACAATTTCGGTCTGTATCAGCTATACTCTACTACTGGCGAAATAAATTTTGCAAAAAAAGTTTCAGCCTTACAGTTTTACTCCTATATGTTACAAGTAAGACGAGGCCGTTTTGCTCATTTACATCGTTTTCGCGGTCTCTTTAGTCAGTTTGTGGTTGATATGTACGCAAAAATTAAAACCGAGCGACTGGTTTTTATTCGCACAAATCAGCGAAGATTACGCGCGGAAAATTATATTGATTTACAAGATGCCATGCAGCAAGATACCAACGCAGAGGATTTGGGTCGACTGGTGATTTTACCGTCCAGTTTTACAGGCGGGCCCCGCTACATGCATGAGCGCACGCAAGACGCATTCGGTTATGTCAGGAAGTATGGGCGCCCAGACCTGTTTATTACCTTTACTATGAACCCAAAGTGGAGTGAAATCACCAACGAGCTTTTTGAAGGGCAAGCCTCCTTTGATAGGCACGACATCATTGCACGTGTTTTTAATTTAAAACTAAAGCTGATGATGGATCTGCTTACCAAAGAGAAACTTTTCGGCACAACTTTATGTTTTCTTTACAGTGTCGAGTGGCAAAAGCGTGGATTACCACATGCTCACATTCTTCTGTGGCTACAGGACAAAATTCGCCCCAGCGACGTCGATCTCATAATATGCGCAGAGTTTCCCAACCCTGACGAGGATCCCGTTCTACATGACATTGTAAAGACGCATATGGTCCATGGTCCATGCGGTGCCCTCAATAGAGACTCTCCATGCATGCGAGATGGCCGTTGTACAAAAAAATACCCACGTGCGCAAGTTATCGACACAGTGACAGGCGAAAATGGGTATCCTTTATATCGTCGACGTTTACCACAAAGCGGTGGCTTTGTTGCTGACATGAGGCTTCGTAGTCAGCAAATTACCGTCGACAATAGATGGATTGTACCTTATTCGCCTGTTTTATCAAAAACTTTCCGTGCTCACATAAACGTCGAAATGTGTAACAGCGTACAGTCCATCAAGTACATCTGCAAGTACGTGAACAAGGGAAGCGACCAGGCGACGTTTGCTTTGAGGAGTAATGACCGCGATGAAGTGACCCGTTTCCAATCTGGCAGGTATATTAGTACTATTACAATTCCTTTACCGTAAAGGCCACAATCCTTTGGAACTCATTACCATCTGACATACGACACTCCAAATCAATTGCAATTTTTAAATCTAAATTGCACAAACATCTTCTACAAAACGACTAGATTGTAACTATATTTATGTAGTATATATATTAATATTTATTATTCTTTATGCATAAATACTATGTATGTATAGTATGTAGGTATATGAATTTGCAGTTAATTTCTTATATTTTATGTTCATTTATTACCACTTCCGCTTACATTTAAGTTTTCCGTTGACACAAAGGTTGTCTGGAAGAGATCGCTTCAAGCGATAAGACCGCCTTTGCCCACACTCTGTCTAACAGTTTTTATGGATATGTCTTATATTTTGTAATTTGTGAGCAATAAAGTGTTATTATTATTATTATTATTATATTAGTTCCTCTGAAGCAGTTTGGCGCACACTCAGTTTTCCCTTGCATGAGAGACACCCACCAGTCATGCACCTTGATGTGCATTTGGAAAATGGACAGCGTATATATTTTGACCCTCAGAATATACGGGAACGTTTGGAAAGCCCCAGACAAACAACTTTGCTTGCATTTTTCCAATTATGCTCGGTGGACAATTTTGCCAAAACGTTATTATATGATGAAATTCCATCTTTCTACACTTATGATAAACAACGTGGCATTTTAAATCGCAGAAAAAAAGGGACTGCGGTAGAGGGTTGGCCAGGCGTTTACAAAGATCATGTGCTGGGAAGAGTATACACAGTCCAACCTAAAAACAGTGAGTGCTATTACCTGCGTCTTCTTCTATTTACTATACGTGGTCCGACTTCTTTTTCTGCGCTACGAATGCACGAAAATGTTGCGTACCCAACTTTTCAAGCCGCTTGCCGGGCACGTGGTTTGTTAGACGATGATCAGCACTGGGACGATACTTTGGCTGAAGCATGCGTCAGTGATAGCCCACATCGTCTACGTCATTTATTTTCAGTGATGCTGTTGTTTTGCAGCTTATCTGATGCCGCACAGTTATGGCAAAAATACCGAAATAATTTATCAGAGGACTATTAACATGAAATGGGACAAGGTGTTGAAGGTGGCGAATTAAATGAGGAACTGCGGGATAGCGTTATAAGTCGTTGTTTAAAAAATATTCAGGATATCGTTGTATCCATCGGTGGTGGTCTTCTCTCAAGCTACGGTTTGCCTGAACCTTTAAATGAAGAACGAGGAAACAGGGAGTACACAGTTGAAACCAACTATAATCATTCCGAAATTTATGAAACTTTACGCCAAGGTATACCTGAGCAGAGAATAATTTTTGATCGTTTTTGTGCCAGCGCTGTCGATGGTTCAGGACAAATGTTTTTCTTAGATGCTCCGGGCGGCACGGGAAAAACATTTTTAACTAAAATCATCCTGGCAGAGATACGAAGTCAAAGCAAAATTGCTCTAGCTGTAGCATCTTCCGGCATAGCGGCCACGTTACTGCCAGGCGGAAAAACTGCCCATTCCACTTTCAAGATTCCACTGCAGTTGGATATCACTGAAACCCCAGTTTGCGATATATCAGGAAACAGTGGCAAAGCACGAGTTTTGCGCGACTGTCATTTGATTGTGTGGGATGAATGCACGATGGCACACCGTAAAGCAGTGGAGGCTGTTGATAGGACGTTGCAGGACATTCGCCAAAATAACAGAGCAATGGGAGGTATAACAGTACTTTTTTGCGGAGACTTCAGACAAACGCTGCCAGTAGTCACTCGAGGTACCAAAGCTGACGAAATAAATGCCTGCCTGAAAAGTTCCAGTCTCTGGGCTAGGGTTATACGCCTGCAGCTTACGATCAACATGAGGGCCAGAATCGGTGGCAACCCAAACGCTCAGCAGTTCTCCGATTTGTTACTTGAAATCGGTGAAGATAGATATCCTGCTGAACATGGACGAATAAGTTTACCTTCAACTTTGTGTAAAACAGTGTCATCCTTAGATGAACTTATTTCGTCCGTTTATGGTAACTTGGAGCAACATTTGACAGATCGTGAGAACTCTTGGCTTTGCGAGCGAGCTATTCTGGCCCCTCGCAACGATCAAGCTGTAGGTATTAATAACAAAATACTGGCACGTATATCTGGTGAAAGTGTGGAGTATATTTCAGTCGATAGAGTCATGGACCAGTATGAGTCTACGAGTTACCCAATAGAATTTTTAAATTCTTTGTCTGCTACGGGACTTCCAAGTCACAAAATCTTTTTGAAAGTCGGTGTGCCTATAATGCTTTTAAGAAACTTAAGTCCGCCCAAATTGTGCAACGGAACCCGGCTAAGAGTGATTGCTCTGCAGCGCAATGTTATAGAGGCTGAGGTGATAACAGGTTGTGGTGCTGGTGAGCAAGTATTTATACCTCGGATACCTCTGATACCCGACAACTTCCCGTTTAAATTTAAACGCTTGCAGTTCCCAATAAGTGTATGTTTCGCCATGACTATAAATAAGGCGCAAGGGCAAACATTAGGTGCTGCAGGATTAGATCTATCCACCAGCTGCTTTTCGCATGGTCAACTGTATGTGGCTCTTTCACGCGTAAGCGACGCAAATAGCCTATTTGTATTTGCACCAGACAGTACTACCAATAACGTTGTAAGTATATAGAGAAGCTCTATGTACCGAATAACATGTAAGTTGTAACTTATTAATAGCGTTTAGCGTTGTAAATACTATTTCCTATTATCCATACTTCCATTGGGAAAGTGTGTTTATTTGTTTATTTATTTGTTTGTTTGTTTGTTTATCCTTCCTTGACGCCCAAACGAAGCAACCAATTGACTTGATTTTTGCCTTAGTTGAAAGGATGGAGAGTAACATAGGCTAGGGAGGCAACTTTTAGTCTTTGGAAAACATCATGATCCCAAAGGAGGCTTACGCGATTTTCGAATTTCACGCGAGCGAAGCCGCGGGCAAAAGCTAGTATTAGTATAAAGCTAAGACAAAGAATGTATATTACTAAAGTAGCTAAGTCCAGACATGTTTCCTGGTATAAATCGTATCGCGTTGTGTAAAGTCCTCTCTGAAATCCTTATTCATATCCAGTGATTAAAACTTCAAATAAATAATATACAGGATTTATTCTCCATAAATTAACTTATTCTCCATAAATTAACATAACATGTGCCTCCATGGCAGTCTCTCGGTAATAATCCCAAACCCGGCGTCCATACCAAACAAGCGACGATACTGATCTTGCATTTTTTATACAAATTGAACATGGCACTGAATATTATTTCTTATGCCTAAGAAATAAACTATAAAATCATTTCATCTCATAACCAACTAATAATAATTATATATTAATGCACATTTAAACCATTCATTGCACGTTTACATATTATTAATTAGAAGTATTTTATGAAACCTTCAACTATAAGCTTACAGCTCGGCCTTCCTGCAAGAAGCGAGTCCCTTCGCTTCAGTTATATAGATAGATAACACTTTATCTACACACAATCATAATATTATAACATACAACAATAGTTAGTAATAGTTTACTAACTATTTTTTTTTTGGTAGTTTCTCTAGTGAGAAACTACCAAAAAAAACGCTCAATTTAATGAAATATCCCCTTGTCTGTCGAATGCCATCTCATGGCGTTTTTATAAACAGGCGTATCGATAGATGTGCTAAATATATATTTTTAAAAAGCTTGTGGTTTAAAAAACACAGTATGTAAAGGTGTTGTTTTTTTAATGAATTATTGTAAAACAGTATATCCATTTGTACGAAGAATATAAGAAATTTGAATGATTTTTTTTTTTTATATTATCACTCGAAATATTCGCGTATACTTTCACTTACTTTCACCTATTTTCTCCTTAGGATTACAAAATATTTTAGGGTAAAGGAATATAACTTGTATTAATTCTGTTAGTTTACATTGCACAGATTCTAACAACATAAGTTTTATATAATTATATCTTTCATACAAAATTAGAAAGTTTTCGTCATTTTAATGCGACGGGGCGCTATTTCTAGACCTAGGCCGAAATCTAGTCCGACAGATACAAAATGGACACTTTTGACAATTGAGAGGTAGAGATATAACAAGGTGGTTATATACTCAAAGATAACAACTATGAATTTCTTACTGACTATTGTTATTAAAATATATTTATAACTATTAGGACCACTTCTTCATTCTCAGAAACATCATCGTCACCACTAGTATCTAAATAGGCTACTTTTCGTGACAAAATTTTCTTTGCGCGTTCATACGCGCAAAGAAAATTTTGTTCATACGCGCAAAGATGTTCATACATCTAGTATGACATAATTTACATTTACTTTGCAGTACACTCCCCGATAGGGACTTATTTGAGTAGTAATTTTGAAACTGACCATCTGCATCGTGGGGAATCTGCCTCTATACTTGCGCTTCCTACTACTATAATTATTTTTTTAATTTTTATTTTTATTCATTTTTAGGGTACCTCGAAAGGAAAAAACGAAACCCTTATAGAATCATTTTGTTGTCCGTCCGAATGTCTGTCAAGACCCTTTTTCTCAGGAACGCGTAGAGGTAAGGTCTACGGTCCTTTAGAGCTGTGAAAAAAACAAACTTCTAAGCCAATGCAATCAAAAGATACAGCTGTTAATGCCGCAAATTTCCGCAAATTTTTGAAGTTCACAAACTCAAAACCAACAGGCTACTTCCCGTGAACTCAGAATCTTGAAATTTGAAATACATAGAGTAACGTCTTATAGCACATATAAAGGAAAAATTACGAAAACCGTAACTTTTTAGTTTTTACATAATAAAATAAAAATATTTTTAATAATTTTAAACTTACTACCCCTTTCCTTATGAACGCGTAGAGATATTAAATTGAAATTCATATCAAACACTCAGGTTTAAAGTACATTTAAGGTGTAACAAAATCACTACCGGTTTGTACTGAACCCTCGGCGCGCGTGTCCGACTCGCACTTGGGCGATTTTTTTTATTTTGTTATGAAAGCTTACAGCAACAAATACAATGATAATAAATTATCATATTAAAAAAATAAAGTACCAATGACAAGTTTTCACAACTACAAAACAAATTAGCAAAGCTCAAGTTAAGCCCCTGAATGTGTCAAAAAAATATCCATATATACCTTAAAGTAAAAGCAGTCATAACCACAAACATAATAAACCAAATGAATGTTAATATTAAAATTCAAAACTACACTCGTACACATAATTATTTGATAGTCTTATATTTGTTTAGTAATTAAGATTAATATTTAAAATGGTTTATTAGTTACAATTGAAGAAGGGTATCAGTTAGGAGTCTCCTAATTTTAGGTGGATTTAATGAAAATATATCTTCAAGTGGATTTTCATTAAGGAATGTATTCATTTGAGCGCTTGATCTAAGGATGAAAGAGTTTCGACGATAATAGGTGTTAAATGGTGAGACATAAAAAGGCATAAAACTATGATTACCTAGTGGGAACGTTAAACTGTATCAAATTAGTAAGTCAGGAACATCTATTTTGTTAATAATTTTACATAAGTAGACTAGATCGGAGATGTTCCTACGATAATGCAGGGGAAGAAAGTGGAATCTTTGCATCTAGTACCTATCATAGTCCGCAAGGTCAAGGTGATATTTAAACTGTAAAAACCTAAGAAAACGTTATTATTTATATTGTATACTATAAATATACTTTCTCTATCACTTGTCTATTTTTTAACCAGCCAGCTCGGTATCCTCAAGTTCGATTATTATTTCGGTCAGAAGCCCATATTCAAAGCCAAAGCCCAAAGAAAATATTAAACTATAATTATTTAGTTAAATTTTCATTTTAGATAAGTAGTTATTGTCTATTCAAATCAGAATGACAATTATCCAAAGTTTCATCTCTTTAAGTTTTACAAATTGTAATCGTTCAAGTACACATGTTTAAAAGAATTTTAGTCTTTAAAATTTTACTAGTGCCTCACGTCATATCTTTATCACCCTATCTTTTATACTGTACAGCTGTTAAAAAATCTACAGCTCACAACCTTACATCGATTTAACAATTTTTTTACATACCTAGTCGTTCTATTCGATTCATTAGAACAAAAAGCCGTGTGGTGTCGTTGGACACCAGATAGGAATGAAGTTCCTCATTATAAAATTTTGATTTCAAGTTCTATTTGAGGTTTATAGAAAACAATATTAATTTCCTGGGGCTTCGCCTGCGTAAAGTTAGGTTTTAAACTTTAATCCAATATTTTGCCCCCTTGGGGGGTTGAATTTTGAAAAATCCTTCCTGAATTTTCCAAATTTTCTACAGATTTATACACCGTTCGTGTCTCAAATTAGAGCATTGCCGTATTTTTTTCTTCTATAATACTTCTATCTCAGAAACGGTGTATCCTATTTGAAAAATAATGAAAATTACCTCCACCCTAATAACCCCGCAACCAATTCCTGTCATATTATGAGAAATACATGTGCAAAATTTCAAATTTCTAGCAATGGTCTGTGCATTAATACATCAGTCGATCAGTTTTACCTTTTAAAACTGTACTTTGTCTCGATAAGAACTACGATCGCTTCCGATATGAACCCTAATAAAGTACCGTTTCTAGATCACAGGTGGCGTTTTACGTAACATTGTTTGCAAAAATATTATTTTTATGTGAAGAAAGTTTGTGTAGGTCACATTATTATTATTATTAAGTGATAATTATAAATACTTATTTGAGTTAAAATAATGTAAAAGTTTAATTCCAATACCGGGAATCAAACGCGAGCCTCCTGGGTGAGAATCCAGGCATCCTTGCCACTAGACCATAATGTAGGATGTCAATTGATCGATCGATCGAATTTTGCTTTTTACTAATACATAAAAATCTTACGGTTTTATTTAACGTTACAGACCCTTTCTTTTTTTTTTCCGACTAGAGTACCTCTCCACAACGCCCCATAGGAACTTTCATTCCAATAACTAATACTTATATTACTTGTAAGCCACATTAACATTGTCTGCTCTTTAGACATAGGGTCAACTCAATATTTATGGTAAAAGTAGGTTAATAAATTTTTGTCTATCCAAACCGTTGACTGACTCTATTATTGTCAAAACCTTGTTCTATATTGATTCTGTAAATTCATTTAAATCTCAGGTTACTAAATTTTTGTCTATCCAAACCATTGACTGACTCTATTATTGTCAAAACCTTGTTCTATATTGATTCTGTAAACTCATTTAAATCTCATATATGTATAATCTCTTACTATAAGCTACATTAACATTGTCTTATCTTTAGACATAGGGTCAAACTCAATATTTGTGGTAAAAGTAGGTTAATAAATTTTTGTCTACCCAAACCATCGACTGACACTATTATTGTCAAAACCTTGTTCTATATTGATTCTGTAAATTCATTTAAATCTCATATATAATCCCTTACTATAAAATTGATACAAACAAAATCTGTACCTTACTTCTCTCACTTTTACACCTTGTTTCAAATTCATTTTTTTTATATCGTTCTCTCCACTCTACTCGAACTGTTATGTCGAAAGTACTATATAGTGCTCTTAAATAATTATGATTGATCTCTATCACACTTTTGGTGTTCCATGGTAGACCCACGATCTGGCCTATACGGCAGAAAAATACACCATCCTCACTCCTCATACTCCATGAATAATCAAAACGTTTCGTGATCGACACACTCCATTAATCCCATCCTCAAATCTCGTCTGGAATAGGCGCTCTCCGCCAATGCTCTTGAATAGGCACCCACCAATACTCTCTGATAGGTGCTCTCCGTCAATACAGTCCTCGTCTCGTTTCGTTTCGGATCGGCCTCCACCAATCCCCTTACAATTTGTTTCGTCTCGGATTGGCCTCCACCAATCCTGGGATCGGCCTCCACCGATCCCCTTACAATTCTGGTCTCGGTAGCGCTACTATCCTGCGCCACCCCTGACCACTCACCTCCACCGGCTGATCTAACCACTTTCACCTGGGTCGTCCTGAGCAACCGGCAGTAGTCTATTTCCTGACCCTGTCCCAATAACCTTGGGCTCCCTGGGTATCCCTCTGTATTGTTCCACCGGCTGATCTAACCACTTACACCTGGGTCGTCCTGAGCAACCGGCAGAAGTCTATTTCCTGACCCTGTCCCATTAACCTTGGGCTCCCTGGGTATCACTCTGTATTGCTCCACCGGCTGACCTGACCGCTTACACCCGGGTCGTCCTGGTCAACTGGCATATTAATTTTGGCATTTAATTTCTCACCTAGTACTTTCTAATGGTATTAGGAACTTCCTGACTTTCACTCTCATTTTGGGCTCCCTGGGTCCTTAAATACCCAAAATAGATAGTCGTAATCGGAATTCCATCTGATCTGAAACTGACAGAATACAGCTTAATACCATGTCACTCCAAATAAAAAGAAATGAAGAATCTTAAGCGTTATTCTATATTAAAATTAATAAATCATATATATTGAAGTTCAACTAATAAATGCTCTTTTAAACATAAATACAAATCTTTTGCTCCAGTCGAAAAAACCCATATTATTATTTTGAGTTCTATTTCGATCAAGTTGTCATAACATTTATAAATTATAATAGTCAAAATTATAGAAATAATTATATTACATTGTTACAAGACGAAAAAAAAACCATATACATAATGTAGCAAAAAATGCACAGTTCTCCAGATATAAGCCTTAGTGAGATCGATTTTACTCCCCCACATTTCTCTGCAAATTTCATGGTAGGTAATACTTGCAACTGTTTTCGAAAAACCAATTGTACTTACATAATATTAATAAACAATAATTATGTATAAACAATATCGTCTCGATTAAAGTATCTGATATAATATCATAAAATCGCAAAACCTATTTATTAATAACTAACTACTATTTAAATTATTATTTTAATAATATTATCTCTTCCATCATCATTCTATCTCTTTTGCACTCATATGACGTCATGACTCATGAGCACATTCGAGAATAAAATATGTATTCCATTTTCAAATTTCCTCCGATTCTCTATGCCCCTTTTTACGATATGCATCAAAAATTTAATTTAATCCCTTTAGATAATATTACGATTTTTCACTTTACTATTATCTAAGCAATTAATTATAGTTTACCATAACATTAATCATTATTAGGTAGGTAGTTAGGTACCACAAAAACAAAGAAAAATTTTCAAAATAAATGTCCATATAAACAACGATACTTACGTAGGCTCAGAGCGAAAAAAATATAATTTTCGCCGATCACACTTCTGAAATGTAAAGTCCTCTCTGAAATCCTTATTCATATCCAGTGATTAAAACTTCAAATAAATAATATACAGGATTTATTCTCCATAAATTAACTTATTCTCCATAAATTAACATAACATGTGCCTCCATGGCAGTCTCTCGGTAATAATCCCAAACCCGGCGTCCATACCAAACAAGCGACGATACTGATCTTGCATTTTTTATACAAATTGAACATGGCACTGAATATTATTTCTTATGCCTAAGAAATAAACTATAAAATCATTTCATCTCATAACCAACTAATAATAATTATATATTAATGCACATTTAAACCATTCATTGCACGTTTACATATTATTAATTAGAAGTATTTTATGAAACCTTCAACTATAAGCTTACAGTTGTTTCTGTGTGAAGTCCGATCATGTCGTCGTCTAAAAGTTGACGAATTCTAGAAGTTGGCGTACTTGTTATTCATAATTATACAACAAATCGCACTAATACTAACTTTTTGGTAGAATTTGATTGAAGTACTAAGTAATCTGTGTCTGTTCTAGCATTAGATAGTCTTATAAATCTACCTAGACCGATTTTTCTCCCCCAAAACTCCTTGCATACTAATTTTTATCGTTATACTTGTAGCCGTTGCCGAGATACCGATTTATTACAATATATGTAAAAGTTCGTCTTGTTTAAAGTGTAAGATTACCATCTAGTTCTAATAAAGTGTCAACGAGCTGTTATTTTGGTAAAACCCCACATTTTATAACATTTGCTGCAGATAAACGTACTTTATTTTCTCCAAGAGATAAACAGTCATATACCTAATATTGACATTTATGTGTAAAGTACTAATGTCACCCTAAGTAATAATCTCTGTTCATATCCAATTTAATTTAATCGTAAACAAAACACTTTAATGCTACCAATTAAAATTTCAGTTAATTCCTGTGCCTTAGAATGCAGTCTCTCAGCAGTAGCAGGTTTTTTTTTCTATACAAGTGGCCCGCGCCCCCTTGTGAAAACACACCAAACAACAGTTTGAAAATCCCTTAATATTATAAAGGGTAGTGTGATACATCACACTACCCTTTCTACTTGGCTACAGCCAACAACAACTTGATATAGAGAGTGCCATAGTTGACAGACAATTCCGTTACACAAATTCACAATACGCAGTCCCGTCACAGATTAAAGAGGAACAGATAAATAGCTACATAGTTTTTATGTCATTTGAGATTGTGATGTTTTCTACTAATTCATGGGTTTATAATAATTAACAAATTTTTGTCTGTGTATCTCAGCATTAATGTTGAAGGACTATAATAATAATAATATTACGGACGCTTCACACCACGTCAGTCTGTCCCCGTGGTGAGAAGAACTTGAATCCGAAGAATTTGAGTTACGGATACCAGACAACGGAATTATATTTAATACTGTTTATACTATACTTATATTTAAGATTATTATTATATAATACACATATTTAATACACACCCATGACCCAGGAACATAGAAAACTTTTTTGTTTCCTTGCGGGATTCGAACCCGCTTGAGCGCCAATGTGCTAAATACTGAGCTACAGAGGTCGTATAATATCCATATTTTTATTTTATATTTAATAATATTATTTATATTTATATAAGTCTTATAATAATAATTTTACGTCGTGCATGAAACTTATTAGAATAAATAAAAATATATCTTATTTTAATTATCCAAGTGGCCAGGGATAATAATGGGTAAAAGAATTTATTATAATTTTCTAGTAGGTTGTTGCTGTATTATAAAAGCATCCACGGCCTAGTGAATAGACCCCCTGAGTCATGTACATGTGGTGGTGCAGATTCGATACCCAATTATGGTGTGTACCAATTAAGCATTCTCAATAACCTTATACTGGCGCTTAGAACGGTAAAAGAAAACATCGCGAGAAAACCTGCGTGTCTGAAAATACTTCAAGCGCTTTTAAGTATTGCGGCTTAACAGCGCATGAAGTCGCAGTAGACGTGTTGGCATAATAAATCTTCTGTGAGAAGTTGACAACCCTAATAAGATTTAGGTCGATTTTGAAGTTACTATGAAAGCTGTATCTCTGTACGTACGTATTTACTCAGTGGTCCCGTGCCACATATAGAAGTACTCGCCGTAACAAATATTTATTCGGGTTTTTTGCGCGGCAATTTTTCGCATGGCAATACTTTAAAATGGCGGGCGCCTTTTCCAATCACAGGTGTGACCGCGCGTGAAATGGACTGCCGGGACAAGATCACCTCATTACCTGCTGTTTCTTGATTGGTTACGAATGCATTCGATATTTGAATTATCTGGTTTGTTTCAACTGAATGTATGTTCACAATGTAGCTTATGAGCAAAAATTCCAGGTTTAAGTAGGGGCCCCCTCTAAAAGCTAAACGCCTGACTCAAAAAATCTGAAGAAATTCATGACGATAGTACTTACATGTGACGAACATTATAACGGTTTATATAACTTGCTTAGTTTCGGAGTCAAAGATGCCTTACTTGTAAAATGCGTTTAATTGGAAAACTTCGTACAAAAATAACGAATTAATAATAGGTACAATATAAATAATAAGAAACATTAAACACTAGAAATAAGAATAAAGATGTACCAGTGATAAGACTTAGTAAAATAAGTAAATCTTTTAAGGGCCAATGTATACGCCTATACAATAGGATCCCAGAAAACGTTCAAAACCTTTCTATCAATAAATTTAAAAAAGTAGTCAAAGAACGTTTGTGTGCTAAAGCTTATTATAAAGTAAATGATTTTGTTAACGATTGCACACCTTGGGAATAAGATGCAACCCTGCAAGGCGATCTCTATGTACTTGTGTACTGACTTTTGTTATATTTAACATAGATTTAAGTTTACAATGTAAAATATATATATATTTCTTTTAAAAGAACAATTTTCCATCTTTTTGCTAAAAGATGGGCCCGTGCGAGTTTCTTACGCCGGTTCTTCTCGGCGGGTTAGGGTTGAACCGGTGGTAGCCTTTTTTGTTGACTTTCCGAAAATAGCTTTTTAAGTTTTATTTGGAAATAAAAATTTTCATTTTCATTTAAAATGATTAGTATGTTATATGAAATCATATAAAAGTAACGACAAATTTTATAAGGGCAGTGAGATAGGAATGTGGTTAAATTAAAAGGAGCCGATAGTACGGAACCCTACATGTGCGAAAGCGACACGCACTTGGCTGGTTTTAATACGAGAATTGTGCCCCGTTTTTGAGGTTTTTGTCGATAGTTTATCGAATCAATAACGCTTTTGATTGATTTGATTGAAACTACCGACAAATTCTCCTGAACCCAGGCTTTCAGTCTTTGATTAATTATTACATAGATACATTATATCCTTACAAAAGTGACAATATTTCTGTGCCATGACACACATTGATATTTATCATTATTGTTACATTTCACTCATACAGCAAACATTTGTAACAGGGTTGGAAATTGGCATTCTTAATTCAATAGCAAAGAAAAAGATTACTAGTGTTTGTCAATACACGAGACGCGTAATACGTGCTACTTGTCGACCGGCTCGTCCACAGAACAGTTATTGGGCTCGTCGCATACCAACCTTGTAATAACCAAAATCGAGCCGATTCAGTCATTACTCTTCACTTCTGCGTGCTTATACCATATCTACCTCTTTTAATATAACAAATCTATGCCTTTAGTATAATTTCAAAGCACAGTCAAAACCTCATTAAAAGTAATACAGAACAATTCGCACAAGTTATTCTGCAACTCATCAAACTTAAATGCCTTTCTTCAATTCCAGTAATTAGGGGCTTCCAAACTAAACAGTCACTGTGAGGGAGGCAAAAGGGGAGGGGGAGCATTTCAGTTCAAGTCATTGACCTTTTTGAAACTAATCTTGAAATTATTGAAACAAATTGAAAGTTCTGTGGTACTTAGGTTAAGAATCATTCGTGTTCTCCTCAATCTTTTTAACAATCACTCAAAATAACATTTTTCTTTATTCATAGGAATACCGTAAGCTGCTTAGCCTGGCCATGGACACGGCCTAGTTTGTTACGTGAAAACGCAGCAAAATAATCGGAATAAAAGTCGTATATAATATTATAGACAAGGCATATTGAGGCAAATATAATCATGAAAATAAGTTAATTATCCAATATGGCGGCGCGGGCGATGTGGTTAGCCGCACATCACGTCTTGTTCCTCGTGGAGACAAAAAGTGGCCCATGAAGAGCCGCTTCGCTACGTTGAATATAAGAGGAGGAATGGATGGTATGAATAAAAGTGGACGAAGCGAAACAAGTACGTAAGTATCGTAGCAAGTGAAAAGAAGTGGTATCTGCCTACCCTTACGGGAAAAAGGCGTGATTATAATATGTATGTATGTATATTGAGGTAAAAAGTATCTCCATTGACATTTGAAGTATGGTGAAAACAATATGGCGTAACTTTTTTTGCTTTTTCTTGTATGAAGATTTATTGTGTCAAATGAACGTCAAACCCTAATTCTTGAGTTTTGAAATCTTTGTCCTGCCTCCGATTAATGTCGTTATCTCATGTCACCTCCCAAACCTCATTAGCCAAATCGGTTTGAAATCCAATCGTGATCTAAAAATAAGTCGTAATTACATAAATATCCCGGAGACGTGAACTCCCGGGGGAAATTACCGGACCTCACACACGTGGAATATCAAGTCGGACATGATGACCGCGCCCGCGCCGTATGGAAATCAATTCACTATAAAACTATACGAATCACACTGCCAAAAACTATTCGAAGTTCACTTTATAACGTACTTGTACTAAGTGACTTTTGGAAAGCCGTGAACAGAACCTAAGTAGTTTAAGCTGTCTTGAGACCTATTACATAGGTATCTATATATTAGGTCATCTGCTTAGATAGTTAAGCTACATCATCTACATTTATTATCTTAGCATCAATAATTCAGCGCTATCCGTTATGTGTATTGACTTGGTCTTCTAATAAAATACTTATTACGGCTTTATACTTTACTAGCTTTTGCCCGCAGCTTCGCTCGCGTCAGAGGAAAAGCTTGTTCGGGAATATACCAATACCAAAATTGAATACATAATGGTGTAGGGCGTAGACACTGCACAGCCGTATCTGTTGTATTTTATTTGTATGTTTCCTGTAGGTAGTAGTCAACGTAGGTAGACTTTGTAGATACCTACACTCAAGAAATCTACCGAGAACTGTACCATAAATAAAATTTTATAAGCTGCAAAAAGTATTCTGTGTTAATTCTGCATAACCTACTACCATACCTGATTTCATCAAAATTCTTTACGTGTTTTCTTTACTTTATTACATGAAAAACTAAACATATTAATATGTACCATACAAACTTTTGCGTTTAGGTATAATATTAAGTAAGGATTTCTTTGTAGCCGATAATAATTAATATTTTAACGATTTCGAAAATCTTTTGAATGGGAAGACGTTGTGGACTTTGAACTTAATAAAAATAATTTGGATTGTGATCGCCCATCCTAGTTGGGACCACGACAGAGTTTGAGAGAGAGATGAGTTAGCAGTACGACCACGAAGCCATCTAGCTTCTCACTTATTCCTCATATAATAATCATACACATTAATGATTAGGATTAACCTAGGTAAAGTTTTGACCAATTCAAATATCTGGTTATTTTAAGCATTTTATACTACGTTATTTTTTAGATTAATAAAACTTTTTGTAGGTATGAACCGATTGAATTGAATTACCTACACAAAATTATAAGCACAGCTATCCTAATTCCTATCCGCGTGGAACCCGCAGGTAGTTAGGTACCCAAAAATTTTCCGCGATAAAAAGCGAGTCCTATGTTTTTATCCAAGGGCTAAACT
The DNA here is from genome assembly GCA_905404095.1 of Glaucopsyche alexis. NCBI lineage: Eukaryota > Metazoa > Arthropoda > Insecta > Lepidoptera > Lycaenidae > Glaucopsyche > Glaucopsyche alexis. Next base: position 1,660,581 of record FR990044.1, on the reverse strand, counting down.
ACTACGGTAACAAATTTTATAAAAATCCGCTCCGTAGTTTCTGAGATTAGCGCGCACAAACGTACAGATTAAAAATCTTTTAAGAAAATCTTAAAAGTCATTGTTTTGGGTTAAAAACTAAAAACCTATGTATTAAACATTCATAAATCAAGCACAAATAAATTAAATATTACATATAATAACAAAAGAGAAAGAAATTTAATTATACCTACACTCAAAATATTCTACTGAAATAGTATGAAATATAATAAGTATTATGAATATATTTTAATGCAGCAATCGCAAATATTTAGGTGCCTAGTTTTTCAAAGACATTTTCATCAAAAATGTCTTTTGATTTTGGGCCAGTTCTATGTACACTACATAGGTAAATAGGAAAAAAATATGGGAATATCATAAAAATACGAAAAAATTAATTTGAAGAAGGGTACATGCGTACAAAAATGATTATTTGAAGAGTTTTTTATTGCGAGAACACTATTTTTAGGGCGGCCATGGCAGTTGTTTTGACTTGACTTTTGACGTAGTAGACAGTTTTACGAAGAGACGACGTCTTGAATGCCATACGTCTTTCTTTGTCAAAAGTCATGTCATTGACAAAATGACATTATTTAGTTAATTTTGATCTGATCCGCCATGTTTTATTTTACTTTGTGTTGCTCTCCTTGACGAAGTTAATTTAAATGTACATGGAAACGAAGTGCAATTAAACAAAATAAAGAATAGGAAACGGTTACTATATTATGTAGCTATATTTACATATACTGTACGTAGGGCTGGCCCAGCCCTCATACATTTCTTGAACATCGCTTTTAACTTTCGCATTCTTGTCAGATTTATTTTTCAATATGATGACAATTATATATTATGTCAAAATAAAAATAAAGCTCCCCACTCACGGGCTATCGATTGCTTCGATCAAATTGGAAATTAATTCGTATTTGAAAGTAAATTACTAACGACAAACTATTACACAAAATGATTAGCGTAAGACCTACCAGCTAGTTTTTGCGGTGGGGGTCAAAAGTTGGAATAAAATTTACGCGTATATATACGAGTTTCATATAAAAAGTATAGTAAGGTGGTCCTAGGATCTCAGACTATATTCAATTTATATCTAAACCGATTTACTTGCAACTACGAATCCAGTAAATGTTTAAATTGTAAAGACTAAATCGATCGATCGCTTGTGAGTGGGAGCTTTAAATCAAAAGCACTAAGAAGTATTTTAAATATCAACTTTAAAGCAAATCGCTCCCAAACAACTTTCTTTCCCTTTTTATTAGGGGACGAATTTCAATAAACTATGATACACGAATTCCATCAATTCTGTTACAAAATGTTTGTGCAAAATATGAAGTAGATTGAACCAAGGAATCACGTTGTTCCATACAAACTGTTTTCCCCCTTTTCACCCCCTTAGGAGTCGAATTTCGAAAAATCCCCTCTTATCGGATCCCTACGCATTACAAAGAGCAAGCCCTGCGAGTTTCAGGTCTCTACGGTCAGCGGTTTAGGCTGTGCGTTGATCCGTCAGTCATTCAGGACAAAGGATTTTATATGTATAGATTGAGACACCCTCGTTAGGTGGTGGTAGGCAGACGACTGACTGTCGCAGGAGCGTCGTCTGTCCTCGCACATACTTATTATTATTGTTGCAATATACCATTAGATTGCAACAATGCTGACGATACACTTCAAGAGTGCGCTAGTCAACGCCTCGAACTCAGTGCGGCGCGCGGGGAAAATGCTTGTTATTTCGCCTAACATCGAGGAAAAAAGGATACACCCATAAAATACTAATCTATATCTATAAGAGAAGCTATACTGCACACATTTATGCAGATGTGTAAAGTAGTTTAGAAAAGACGTCTTCTAATTACGCAAATCAACACTCAGTTGTTTGTCTATACTAATATTATAAAGAGGAAAACTTTGTTTGTATGTTTGTTTGTAATGAATAGGCTCAAAAAGTACTGGACCGATTTCAAAAATTCTTTCACCATTCGAAAGCTACATTATCCACGAGTAACATAGGCTAAATTTTATTTTGGAAAAAAATAGGGTTCCGTAAGATATTTGGGTTTTTCGGACATAAGGTGTAAAAAATCAACCAGAAAAGTTACTTATTTTGCGTACGCTGCCTAAACTATAAAAGATAGAACCATAAAATGTTCTAATTAATTGTAGATCTTATAAATATCTACAAAAAAGTCCGCGACACACTATACCTATCTATGTCGAGTGAGGCACAACAACCATTTTTTTATTTAGAAATCTTGAATTTTTTTTGGACTACATTTAAACGCGTTTATTTTACTCATGCTATTAATCCTTATCAAAGTAAATTATTTCATCACTAAGTACAGTTTATGTAGATAATATTTGGTCTTTTAATGATTAAAATTGGATGTTTGGTTTTGAAGTTATGGCGAAATTAAAATATTACGGTTTCTGCTGCACGGCCCGTTGCGAAGTGGGCGTCGCGTCGTCGCCAAGGCGTGCGAGTTTAGATCTATGAGTAAATTTTTTGTTTTGTGTTCGTTGTAACTATGATGGATAGATACTTGAGTAACTATTTATTTAGTGATTGTTGTATTGTTAGTTCTGAAAAGTGTAGGTATTTCATACGATAAAAGTATACCCACTTACTTAATTCATTAAGTATTAGTAGGTACCTATATTAATTTGTTTCTGTTTGTTTTGACTAAATTTCACCCGTTTTGTTAGAGGTTTAAAGACATTCTGTTATCTGTAGTATTAGTATCAGTATTGTACCCGTGCTAAGCCGGGGCGGGTCGCTAGTTTTTTATAAAAAAAAACTATATAATATTTTTGTCTGAAGTAAAATTATCTCAAATGCTGAATAATTGAACCGTGTCAGTATGTGCTTGCTTTTTTATTTTCATTCTTTGTTTATTTTTTATTTACGGTCAAAGTTACCTTTAAAACTTTGATGTTTGGATGGTCTTCTAAAGTAATTTAAATTACAGAAATATAAGCACATACCGACTTAGGTAAGTGTTATAAAAATCTATATTACGCTAGAATTTGAATTTATAATGATTGACTTTGAAGTAAATCACCAACAGCGTTTGTATGGAGAAAAAACTGACTAGCGCAGCCATAACACGGCGAAATACATGTACCTATATTTAAAGGGTGTAGACCTGTCCGTTTGTCATTGATAGTAAACACTACAAGTGGTTTAAACTTTAAGCAGTATGTTGATCAGTTACCTGAGGTAACTGCGTAATATGTGTCAGTTTGTGTCACTGCTCGCCGTGAAGAAGTTAACTACAATTTGTATAGTATACAATTTGTATGGTATACAAATTTCGATGCCATACAAATTGGAGTTAACACTACTTCACGACGAATAGTGACAAAAACTTGGGCTCAGTACACTGATCATAATAATATAATCGACTAGCTGTTTCCCGCGGCTCCATACATACATACATATAATCACGCCTTTTTCCCGTAGGGGTAGGCAGGACCGCCTCTTTCCCGTAAGGGTAGGCAGAGACCACTTCTTTCCACTTGCTACGATCCTTACATACTTCTTTCGCTCCGTCTACTTTCATTCTTACCATCCATTCCTCCTCTTACATTCAACGTAGCTAAGCGTCTCTCTATGGTCCGCATGGCTCCGCCCGCGTAAATATAGTATCCCACGGGAACACTTTTCTTTTTCAGGATAAAAAGTAGTCTATGTTTTAATCCAGAGCTCAAGCTACTATCATACCAAATTTCATCAAAATCCGTTCAGTAGTTTTGGCGTGAAAGAGTAATAAACATCCATCCATCCATCCATAAACACATCTTCACAAACTTTCACATTTATAATATTAGTAGGATGAACTAGATGAAATCACGTACGGTAGGCGACGGAAGGCCGTAAACCGTCAATCCACTACGCGTATACATTCAGAGTTATTTACCTCGGAGTTCCACGAGAGTGATCCCTATGTCGTCGGCATAAAGGTTCTGTCAGAGGTAAAATAAATGTAAACGGACTGTAAATTGTGCAGAGTTACTGCCGCCACTAAACTGTTGCCTCTATAAAATTTATCATCGACCTACTCCCATACCTAGTCCGTAAGTCCCGACTTGTTATTGAACAACGTGATCAAATTTGAATTATAGTTTTATGGACCGTTACATTTTATTACGGTGTAAGCGTATTCCCTTTTTTTCAAAAGTAATTTTAGGTGAAGTCAATTTTAAACGGAAGTGAAATCTTAAAATATTTTTAAATGATAAATTATCTCTTTAATTTAGCTATGTAGATTAGTGGGTGCAAATCGCAATTTTCTTTAAATAGTGATTCAAATTTTAACTTTATTCAATACAAAATAAGATACATTTTTCATTACAAGAGCGCTTAATGCAGAGTGGTGCAGTTTGAAATTTGAACTCTAGCAATTAAACGTGATAAAAAAAACTATTTATTTGAACTAGAAACCAAAAATAAATTCTTACAGAATAACATTTAAAAAAAAGTCCAAATTGGCGGCCTCACTGCTGAAGCAGTTTCTTCAGCAGTGATCTTCTTATATCGTGAATAAAGTTCAATTTTGAATCGCTTTATTAAAAAATTGCAGTGCTGTGACGTGTATTGTCTCACTTCGGTGTGAACTAACCCTGGTGTGGTAGAGACGCTTCACAATCACACCACGACAGTCTAGTCCCGTGCTAAGTTCTCGAAGAACTTGTATTACAGGTACCAGATACGGAAAGTATATTTAATACTTTTATACTATACTTATATATTTTTTATTATTTATACACATAATATGTAATACACATCCATGACTCTGGAACACAGGAAACTTTTTGTTCCTTTGGCGGGATAGGAACCCGCGACCTCTGGCTTAAGCACCGACGCGCTCAACCACTGAGCCACAGAGGTCGTCACCGTAAAGTTACAAGAGGAGATGGACATGAAAACTAATTATTTAAAAAAGTCACATACGGACCTAACGAGGAACAATAATGATGTTGAGTTTCAGTTTAACGAATGACCTAACAAACGCCCTGGAACTCTTCCAAGCAATTAGGCCGAGCGCAGGCTTTATCTGGTGCGAGTTATGAATAAAAAGCCCCGCTCACACACGCGTGAGCCGTATTTGTTTTCCTAATTTCCTTTTATCTGCGCTGTAGCAAATATTTATATTCGTGTAAGTGTTCAACACTTTTATGATCGTGTTTTGTTATTTACATGCCATTTGTCTCGCGGCAAGATGATTTTTGTTTTATGTACTATCATGTAATCTGATCCTTTAACAATTAAATTACTCTCATAATTTTTTCGTATTATAAAACAACCTACAATCACAATAAAATTGTCAGTTACATACCAAAATTACTAATTATTATCTTACTAGATGTTGATGATATTTTACTAGTCTTCGTGAGCGCAAAAGCTAATCTTATGGAAACCGTAAAAGTAGCATATATCCTTCCCCGTAGTCTACTCTATATCTCTGCCAAATTTCATTAAAATCGGTCCAGTAGTTTCGGAGCCTATTCAATGCAAAAAACAAACAAAAAACAAACAAACTTTTTCTCTTTATAATATTAGTTAAGAAATATAGATGACGAATAAATTACAAAAACGGTCAACCTATAAATTATTAGATTATCTGATAGTTCACCACCTTAGGAGATTGAGATTTACTACGTTTAAATTATATCTGATTAAGTTCACCACTGTAATTGCGAATACTAGATTGTCAGACGTCTTATCATAGCCCTATTTACTTCATAATAAGACAATGCCATAATCTAGTAGGTAATGAAAAATTCTAATTAATTGTCCAACAATCCTAAAATCAATGTACTCAATATATGATACATTGAAGCTCTGAACATCTCCCAGCGAAGTCGACACAAGCTTGTAATTCAAACACGAATTCGATTTGAACAAAACAATTAATATAAAAGCCGGATCCTGTAATCCGTGACCGGCGGCGCGCGCGGCGGCGACCATTGTGTTTTGACGGACCACTCGGTGTCCGAATCTGAGAGCACGTCCCTGGACTATACGTGTACCGCAAGTGACGAGAGGTGACGACTGAGGACATTGGCCAGTGAGAAACCTGAAGCGGACTGACTATCGTACTAGGGGCGTAAAATCACGTAAAATTATCGTATATTGATAATAATATGCTATCGTACATTGTACGTAGACACAAAATAATCGTATGTGTACGATAATTATCGTACGGTTTCGAACACTGGGACATTCACACGTAACATATAGGGTCAGAACTTTACTACACAAAATGATACAAGTTGTGCAGTGCGACTTGCCATTCGAACTCCTACAATAGGCAAGCGGACAATTTTTTTTTTATTGCATAAATGAATAGTACTCTTAAATATGAGTAACTTCTCAGAAGAAACCGTATATCAAAAGTCAATATTTTCAAAGGTACAGCGATTTGTATACAAAATTTCGCGAGTCTCGTTAAAACGCTCCATTCTAAACTTAACCTACAAGTGACGTCACTTGTAGGTTATGGTGTATGAAGTATACGGAGTATATATGTAAATATCTCCGATATTTGTGCGTTTAAGTTCATACTTACTATAATGAATGTTTTTGTTTATGATGTAAGTAAACTAATGGTGTAGGTTTTGATTACCAATTTCGCAAAAAAAAAAATTTTTTTTGGTACTTTTTAAATGTATGTAATTTGTAACATAATTTGTAATTTATCCACGGTTATCACGGGCTGTGCTGCTCACGAAGCGCTGGACGCATTTCCCGGCATCACAGTCTAAATGACCTCATTCGTCGGGCTCTTGTCACCGCCGGTGTACCAGCTATACTGGAGCCCTCCAGTCTGGTGCGCGACGATGGCAAGAGATCTGATGGAATGACCCTGGTTCCTTGGAGTGTGGGACGGGCTCTTGTATGGGACGCTACTTGTGTCGATACTCTTGCTCCATCCCATATCCAGGGCACCTCGAACTGTGCGGGCGCGGCTGCAAGCCAAGCGGAGAACCTCAAGCGGCGCAAGTATGAGAACCTTAGCGGAGACCTCATATTTGAACCGTTTGGGGTGGAAACCCTAGGCGCATGGGGTCCGGGCGCACATAAGCTTTTTACAGAAATCTCCAAAAAGCTTACTGAAGCCACCAGAGACCCCAGAGCCGGGAACTACCTGGCACAACGGATAGCCATTGCTATTCAACGAGGCAATGCTATCAGTTTGCTAGGTACTCTGCCAGATGGGGACGACCTGGGGAAGTTTTTCTATTTATAGTTTTTATTTGTAGGTAAGTAAGTCTTCTTTTTATTAATACTATTTTTTTTTTTTTGTTTCTAGTTTTGTTGTTAATTTTATGTTTGTTGCATTATTTTAATTGTTACTAAATAAATGAATTAAAATGGTTTTTATTTGTAAACTACACATTAAAAATATATTTTTTTACATTTACCAAGTAATAATGCCTCAATATTTCTGAATATATTAATGAAACTTAATATTTCAGATGTTGTCCGATCCCCTATTAAATGTGTCTTCTTATGTAATGAATAAAGTTCAATTCTAAAAAGTTGTCTTAAAAATGCTGCGCCTCGTATCGTATCGGTAGATGTGAATGTATAGTGCGATTCAAATGAGAATAGGATGGAGTCAGCGCCATATTGTTTCGAATTTAGACTGTTATGATAGTTAAATTTATGTTTAGATAATAATTGATTACTATTTAACATTTTTATTTAAATCCGATGCAAGGCTATTAATATTTATATCCACATAAGTTTTTCTGAAAATCGCACTTTTCAAGTGATATTTGACAAAGAAAGGTCATTGACGTTCCTATTCTCATTTGAAATGCGTTATATAATATTTAAATCATGATACTTCTCTGACTGTAAAATGACAATTTATTCTGAATTAAAAAAAACAGCGGGCGCTTAACGTGCATAGAAGTCTAGTCTGATCCGCCGCATAAATCTCTCTATCGTTTCTCTTTAAATCGTATAAATCATTCCATGTTTGTCGCTTTCTCCCGTGACCTGCACCACGTCTTGGAACCTGGATTACCCCGGATTTTTTCCCACTAAGCTGGACGTAATTGGATACTAAATTGACCGAAGTCCCAGTCTGTTGGGCATCCAATACCACAGGGATTCTAATTTTCTATTTTCATTGTATCGTTTTTGATTTACGATAAAATCATTTGCTTTTCGATTATTCTTTTGTTGTTTGTACCTAATTAACTTGCTCGAAAAAGGACCAGAAGGTCGATTCAACTAATGAAATCCTGCAATACAATCACTAGCCAGTCCCAATATATTAAAACTTCAAAATGGTATTCTTATGAACGTCAAATCAGCGTTAAACCAGCTTTGATTGGTACAAACTTCAAAAATAAGCAAACGGTATCAAGAACATTCATTTATAATTTAATAAAAGTAAAATGAAAGTGTAAGTTAGTTACGAGAATTGGGGTTCTGATTCAATTTCTCTTTCACCTGTCTTTCTGACTTTCAGGTATACTTCATCAGTTTAAAATGTTTCAACACTTTCAATGATGTCTTTGGTGTAAAAAGCTATTACAGAATGTTGAAAACTGTGATTTTTAATTGAAAAAAGCAGATATATTATTCTGAACAACGTAACCACAGCCGAATAATATTGTGTACGAAATTGAACCCACTTAAAACTTTAAATTCATAACATAACATAATAATATCATGAGTTATGAGTAGTTCGAAGAAATAGACAGCAAAATTGTTTAGGCAAAAATAATACGAAATTTGTATTAGGTATTTACTTAAGAAATGGTAAACCAAGTAATAAAATTTGCGAAAACTTTCTCAACCTTGAGAGAGACGAAGCAATATCTTATTTTGTTAATGTTCCAAGTTAGACTACGTAAATAGTTTCGTCCTCCAAAAAACTTGCGAATTTTATTTGTCGTCAGAATCTTTACGTATTTCGTATTTAAATTCTTTGTCATTTTCGATGTCAATTTTGGATAATTTGCTCCGAAAGAATAGTATTTTGTTAGAAATTGCAATACAAAAGTGAAAAGTTTAATTTTGTTACGAATCACGCAACTAATGAAACGCATACGTTTATATGGCATGATCACAAATAATATAGCATTCGTATACTACAGTCTACATGACCCAAATCACTAGCCTGAGATATTATATTCTTATCACCTGCTGATGTGCAACAATGAATAAGTTACACATAATAGAGATGGCATTCACCGTCGAAAATAGACAAGTTTTTAACTATTAAACGTAAAACTGACCAAATTGTGTTAAGATTTTAAGAACAAAAATGTCAAAAAGGAACAAGCAAACTGTTTTGTACACGGCTGGGCACTGACCTGAGACCTAACTCAGAATAAATTAAAAGAAAAAAAAAACATTTATTTAAAAAAGCTTTTATTTAAATGTTCAAAGAATATAACGTCATTACACAATATATATTATATTAAAGCTTGTCGAGAATCCAACAAATGAAACTAGTAAATTAAGTAACTTATTCTGATATATTTTTAAGACAATTTGTTTAATTTATTTATTGCTTTTTAGTCATTTTAATTCTCAGTGAACTCTTTTATTTAATACCCATACTAAAAGTCCGCCATATTAGATTACTGATGTCAGAATATTTTTCTAATTATTCTCGGCAACTTTCATTTGATACCCATATTTCAGAAGTTCATAAAAATAACTATTCCGCCATCTTGATGTTCCGCCATATTGGATGGATTGGATTAAAATGACGTCACATTATTTTTCGAGTTACTCTCAACAAGCACTTTCATTTGATACCCATATTAAGATATCTACTCCAAAATTGAGTTCAAAGATTCCACCCGAATAAACATACTTACATACATTGCAAGTTAAATAAAAGCTTTTAAAAATGCAAGTCTGTCATTCCTACTCTTGACCAGTTTCTTGACAGACCGCCTTGAACGTGAAAATGTTTTCAACAAAGCTGAATGCTTAATAATTGGTAATTGTATGTAATGAGTAATTTAAACTTCATTAAGCGTGATTTTAATAGATTTTTATGTACTCTTTCCAAATCTAAAATATGAATATTTCCAAAAAAATCTTCACACATTCTGGCCATTAAATAAAACTGCCGAGTTTAGAACCGGTACACCGACGATGGTTTAATATCAAACTTTCTACTCCCTAGGACCCGCAATAGTCCTGTGCTTGTTCTTGATAATCCCGCTTTTCGACGGTGTAGCTCCATAACAAACAAACCATAACACTTTATTTGCCAGTTACGTCATCGGATTGTCATCCAAAGTAATGCGATGGCAGTGAAGTCCGTCGCCAAGATATTTACATGAGCATTCGAACTAGTTGACGATCCGAATAAAAGTCCATCGACGAAATATACATACATATTGGCAAACTTTCCTCATATATCTCCCCCCTTTACTCGAATATTGCCTAGTTTTTGAAGATTTTTATGCGATCCGAACTTCGTAAATGGGAAAAAGCGAAACTTGTTTTTTCCCCGACTTGTTCAACTTTATACGTAACCTGTGTACGTAATGTGCGTTGAATACATAAAAGTCAACCCAACTGCAATCGAAACTAAGAAAGTAAAATAATGTACCTAATTCAACAATTTTTATGAATTGAAATTATCTAGATTGGCGATTGTATCTCAGCTGTACCAAAGCGACCCAAATAGGACAATACACGAAAGCAGCTGAAGCTTTTGAGGTCTAAACAGAACAACGTCATAATATCCTAACATTATACCACAAATTACCCGCCCGCTTTAAATTAAGTTGCATAATTATAAAAACGCTCCTTACATAATTTTCGCCGGTTTAATTCTGCGCCCACCCTGAATACGCACCTGAGGTCGAGATAATTGCTACAGAGCTCACGTAAATTCGCTCAAAAATAGCTTTATACGCCTCTGATAGAAGTTACAACCAACTTTGATGACTGGTGTTTGCTATTTGCTATCCCCGATTTTCTTATATCTTTGGCTACTCCATTCAGGTTCAGTATAATCTAAATGTCAACAAAGTATAACGGCTTATCTAACTTTGTTAGTTCAGGGCCTCTAGTCAAGATTCATTTCATAATTTTGACGGCGAACTTCGAAATCAAAAATGTATGGGATTTTACATAAGTAATCGAGGGTTATGTCGCATAAGATGCAATAATAATATGTCAAATCCCATACATTTTGTTTTCGAACTTCGCCGTCGAAATTATCAAATGCATCTTGACTAGAGGCCCTGGTGTTATAGGTTGTAAAATAACCTATAACACCATACTTGGAAAACTCCGTTCAAAAATAACGAAATAATGACTAAACATATAAAATGTCCGTGTAATGGCACGGGACCCTACGTGCGCGATTCCGTCTCGCACTTTGCCGGTCTTATTATATTAATAACTATCGTGTTCTCACCTGTGAAGTAATCTAGAACATTATCCGGGCCCTGTATTATAAAGTTTCTAGTTGAAGACTAAGTGGGAGTTGATATTATTACATAGAGCAGGGTTTCTCAACTACTTTAGCTTCGAGCCACACGGTGCGGCGTCGCACCGCACCGCATACTCCGCACCACGCTGGCGGCCACACGAGCAGTGCGAGAGCAATGTTCTTACGGTGCTGCAGTTGACTTGAACAGTTGTCTTCCCTCAGGACAGGAGTACGGAGGCGTCGCTTTGCGAACCTCCAATCTCCTGTCTAATGGGGCTGGAGTAGCCCCTAACTGTGTTGGAAGTCCGGTCCCTATAAGTGGTAGACCGGCCGATCGCGGTGGTGTCCTGTGTTAGACAGATCCGGGACACTCCCCTTATAGCGACTGAGAGCAATCCGCAGGTTCAGTTTTAGTGGGTAAACCGGCAAGTCGCGTCGGGAGTCCCACATACCCCCGGGTCCCCCAACCCGGGAAGGGCGTAACGACCTTTCCCCTGCGAGATAAAAAAAAAGATAGGTTTTCTACCCTATGCCGTACAAACAACAGCGGTTTTCCTCCGGCACCGCACTGCTTGCACCCATCCCTGCCGCGTCTGCCTCGTTTCCAAGTCCGTTGCGCCTGCGGTGCGGCGCCGGAGCGGATCCGGGTGCACCGTGTGGTATACCATACATTTTTATATCTAGGAAACCGTTGCAGCACCGCGGAGGCGCCGCGCCGGAGCTGCACCGCACTGAGTGGCCTAGGCCTTTATCAAGCCTCCACTGATAATAATAGTAATGGAATTCAAGGCTCTTGTTCTACATATTTAAACTACATCAAAACTCAAGGTTTTAAGACACCTTCCAATCCAGATTTAAGCTTAACTGAAGGTTGAGAACGGTTTGAAACTCCTGATGCAGACTACACCTGAGAACTTACGGGAACAGAGCCTGCGGCGCGCGGCTGACGTCATAATACGTACGGCTCAGTCTAATGAGCCTCATTGTAGTGTACTTGCCCGCAGCTCCGCCCGCGTACTGCATCCCACGGGAACACTGCACTTTTTCGGGATAAAAGTACCCTACATTTTAATTCAGAGCCTAAACTATTACCATGCCAAATTTCATCGAAAACCGTTAGTAGTTTTTGCGTAAAAGATCCATCATCCATATATTCAGCCATCCATCCTCATAAACTTTCACATTAGTAATAGTAGCAGGATTTAAAAGATAAAGCTACTTTAGTCGGGTTCAAATGTAATGTATCCAAAGTAACTTTAGCTTATATATACACTAGCTGTCCCGGCAAACTTCGTACCGCCGAATAAAATTTGTTGACGCACTGAAAGCAATGCCACCTACCGGGTCCAATTGCAAATCTAAACCATTCTCGAATCCACTTGAACACACACAAAAAAATCATTAAATCTGTCCAATATGAATAATTTTCCCCGTTTTTACAACTTTTTCATTGATGCTTCGCTCCTATTGTTCGCAGTATAATTTTAGCCATCCTCGACAAATGGACTATCCAACACAAAAAAAATTTCAATTCGATCGAGCAGGTCCTGAGATCAGCGCGTTCAAACAAACAACGGAAGCCCTCAAAGATGAATAATTTTCCCTGTTTTTTTCCCACATTTTCCTCTGATTCTTCACCCCTATTGGTCGCAGCGTAATGTTATATAGCCTTCCTCGATAAATGGACTATCAAACAGAAAAATTTTTCAATTCGAACCAGTAGTTCCTGAGATTAGCGCGTTCAAACAAACAAACTCTTCAGCTTTATAATATTATTAGTGTAGATTATAAATATTAATAATATTATAATTATGCTTATGCTTATAAACAAACATTACTCGTATTATAATCAAATAGAGCTAACATTCATATAGAAACATATTAGTCATGGGATACTCATCCCAACTTATCCGGTAGTTATGGTATAGTAAACGGGTATGCGACCCCGGCTTCTTTTCCGGGTAATACTAGTACTGTCCTATCCCTTGCCCTCCTGGGTGGTAATATCCTACATTCCTATTTCCCACTCTAATTTACCAATCTTCCTTTCCACACCACCTATCCTTCTCTTTCCCTATTCCTACCCACTCCGCCAATCCGTGGGAACGCAATGGATAATCATAAAAATAATTAAATTATCAAAAATGGCGGCGATGTGGTTTGCCACCCATCACGTCTCGTTCTCGCGCAGGTGAAAAATGGCCCATGGAGAGCCGCTTCGCTACGTTGAATGTAAGAGGAGGAATGGATAGTAAGAGTGAAAGTGGACGAAGCGAAACAAATATGTAAGGATCGTAGCAAGTGGAAAGAAGTGGCTCTGCCTACCCCTACGGGAAGGAGGCGTGATTATATGTATGTATGTATGTTTGTTTCTATGGTAAAACTGCATAGACTCGATAATTAACTTTACTTTATGGGGTGTTACTAGACGGAGAACTCGATAAGGAGTAAAACGACCTTAAAATGACATCGCTTCCCACTCTACCGTACGCTATGTGTTACAGTCCTCAATTAGTGTAATAAGTTATTTAATTATTAATTCCTTTAGCTACTCATTATAGACATTATGTTTGTAATTATTTTCGGCAGTAATTTTAACTTATTTATATAAAGCATTGTTTGCTTATATAGTGTTTATTTAAACTTAACGCTTTTATAATTTTGCCGGGGCCTCGCAAATATTAATACATAATGATGATTTGATCAATTGTTAATCCCAGTAAACTCATGACCGTGAATATTTAATAAGTTCGAATACATAATTTGCCGAGTTAATTACAAAATAGTCGATAAACAGAGATATTTTTGCGTCAATTTGCCGCAGTTTCAGGGATGTTTAGGCTATGTTTCTCGTGGGGTCATGCTTCTGCACGAATCGGCTGACTGAAGAAATATAATAGCCCTCCAAACCGCTGACGAAAAATAACGCTTGCGAGTGAGTGAAGAGTGAAGACTCTTAAAAGTTTGGGGGCTCAAAGACCAATTAATACCCGTAGTCTACTCTGATGTTTTGATTATCCATAGGTGGCAGCGAGTGCGTACTATCAGGTGAACCACGAGATCGTTTGCCGGTCTTCAAAAATAATTTTTTGAAGACCGGCAATATTTCAGCCGAAAAAAATCAGCAATATTTCAGCATTCCAAGTGTGTTGACGATTCGCCAAATTTACATGAGCCGAGAACGCATCATTTGGAATTCATACCGAATTCACAGAGCGCTGACCAGAATGTTATCGTTGACCACTCTGTTACCCTAAAGAGATAGCTTATAAGTGTAGTTACAACGTATTCTGTCTAATATGCGAATGGTTATGGTGTCTACAGACAAACGAATTTGGTACGGAGCGTACAGCGTGTGTAGGGCAGTCCAGCGAACATATGAAGAAGGCGAAGAGTTCACCGTTGTCCGCATCGGATCTGGTACGCTCCGTACCATATTCGTGCGTGTGTAGAGCAGTCCGGCGGTTTGGCCGTACAACAGTATCAGTGTTGCCAACTTAGGGATGTACCCCCCAAAATTAGGAAAAATATCTACGGGGTTTACTAGAGGACAGGATGTTTAGAGTTTACTCCTTATGAATCAATTTGTATGTAATAATAAAAATTATTTTAATGTGTGTATATATAGCCAGGGATATGAAAATGTATTGGGAGTGAAATCAGATTAAGACAAGTTAGTTTTATGTTATTCACGCGTAAGTCTTTATGTTAAACACATAACCTTTCTTTCTAGCTTATTATCTCTTAGACCTGTCAATGGTATAAGTAATCAGGGGTAAAATTTGGGGAGAAATATTTTTTAAAGTGTTGGTATCACTGCCCGTTATCAATGAATTGCGGGAATCATCGTCGTCGTTTAAAAACCGCACTGTAAATAGAACTCTGTGCTAATGTAATAGAGCATAAAATCGAACACACGAGTGTCGAGCGTTTCGCTTCACTGCACCGTACCAAATTCGTGCGTGTGTAGCGACACCGAATTTGGTCTCCGGATATGGTTCGCTGTACGCTTCGTACCAAATTCGTGTGTCTGTAGACAGCATTACGGTTTTAACTTAACCTCTCGAGCGTCGCGTTTTAAAAACGTAAAATTGAGCAAGTGTCGCTTCGAGAGGTTAACGGTCACATGTTAATAATAAATGATTTCAAAATTTCAAAATCAGATAATGTTATGTTTAATTTTATAGACTAAACTATAACACTACTATACTCATGCTACATTCTTCTGTTTAATTTCGTTACCCGAGAGACATGTTAAATCTGTCTTGGGGGTTCCATTTAGCATATCCCTTGGGCACCCCTGAGATCGTATCAAAGGGCTTTTGTGGTTGGTTACCAATATAGATCCTGGACACAGGAGTTGCAGTGTGGTGGGCCAATTGCCCGTTAAAAAAACACTGCATAAGGACTGTCGTCTGATATTATAATGATAATGTTCAGGGCCGGATCTACCTAAGGGCTACTTGGGCTGCAGCCCAGGGCCCCGAGGTTACAAGGGGCCCCCAGACCCCGCTAAAAACAATAGGCGATAATTTGAATTTTAAAAATGGTTGTCTGTAAAGTCAGTTTACGGGCGATATTTTTACGTGATATTGTCATAAGAGTACATTGTAAAAAAATTGCATACTTCTATGAATTGAGTTAAGGCGGAAAATACGTGTGAAAGGATGTTTTCATGCTGATTTTCATTAATTTTTTTAAGATTTTAATTACGGAACCCTAAAAATGAATATTATTTATTGAAACTATTTGGTTATTTTATACATATCGCACCTTCAGAATTGAAGTGGCTTAATCCAAAATTCTTGATTTTTGGTAAACTCCTAAAATGTAATTGGAGAATAGGCCATTTTTTGGATTTTT
Source organism: Glaucopsyche alexis (assembly GCA_905404095.1). NCBI lineage: Eukaryota > Metazoa > Arthropoda > Insecta > Lepidoptera > Lycaenidae > Glaucopsyche > Glaucopsyche alexis. The sequence continues at coordinate 1,644,265 of FR990044.1, read as the reverse complement.
GACTATAATAGTAAGTGTAAGCCTTATGTAGTTACAGTTTTTGTTATTTGTCGTAGGTGAATAGTTGTTTAAGTGATTTCTTATTAAAAATATGAGTTTAATTAATTAGAACCTTTGTTAATTAATCATAAAATCCAAAATTTTTAAAATTTAATTGGTTTATTTAGCTTTGTGTCTATTTTTTACTGAAGCATTCAAAAATAAAACGTAAGTATTTTAAAAATAGGCTATTTATTTCTAATGTAAAATTTAGTTTTGATGACGAAATTTTTGGAACTACTTTATTAATTTGACTTTTAAAATTAAAGGTAAATTAGAATAGAGGACACTGAAAAAACTTTTCTTTTGTGCGTAATAAAGTTATACCTTATTTGTATGTATTAGGTATCTTATATTTTTATGTATTTACCGTATACATAAAAAATAAGGTACATAAGTTACCGTGGCGTCTTCCTATCAAAATAATGTTTATTATGCAGGAAAATGACATGCTATTTAAACAAGCCTTTCAATATCAGAGGTCAAGTTCTGGGAAGGATGATTCGAGATAACCTTCGCTAATAGCTAATAAACGTGACTCAGGAGCGGAATGGGACGGTAGTTTCAAGTCGCGTGTTATCGCCTATTTTAAAAATGAAACCACCTATTATATTCCTGCTCCATGCTTCCAGAGTAGTGCCAGTGTGAATGACGGAATTAAGGAGCTCAGTCAAGACAGGTGTTCCTCCTGCCTTAAGCAGCTCTGTAGTTATTTCGCCATCTTCTGGTGCTTTATTATTATGAAGCTGTCTGAGAGCTATCCTAATCTCACCCATGTCAATATCAGGAATCTAATCTGTAAGGTGGTGCATAAGTCTGGCTCGTGAATCATCTGCAAGATGGGTTTGGGGTAGGTTCGTGTTTTAGGTGTACTGTTCCCCATTTCGACTTCATCGAGAATCTCCGATTTCGTGGTGACAATAGTGTCTTGCAAGTTACGGCTGCGTTTTGTCAAAAATGACAACATGAGTCATTGAGTTTAGCAAATACCTTCGAGCCCTTGTTTCGCACGTAAGCATAGTTTACTTGATGGCCCTAAATACCCAATACATTTATAGAAAAACCCAAACAAACAAAATATCTTTTATACGTTTAGATATTGCTGAAATCATCTTTTCTCATATTGTATTTTCATTCCAATTATATTTTAATAGTATTATAACATAACTGTCACACACAACCTGTCAATTATTTTACTAATTCATAATAAATAAATAAAATTATTTCATTGTTTTTTTTATATTCTTATATACATCACTATTTTGGTTTCTCTCTCACCCAAAGGTTGCCTGGATGAGATTGCTACCACAGCAATAAGATCGCCTTTTGTACAACTATTACTTGCGTAGATTTAAGTAATATTTATGTTTTTTTGTGCAATAAAAATATGTAATAATATCATTATAGAAACAGTTTTTTGACATGGCTATTAGTTGAGTAGGTACTTAGATAGGCCCCTAAGTAGTTACAGCCCAGGGCCCCACAAATTCAAGATCCGCCCCTGATAATGTTAAATTAATAACTATTAAAGAACAAATAAAAAAAATAAGAAATATGTCAAAGTAATCACTAAGATTACGTTGACATAATATTTCTTATTTTTTAATATCCTACTAATATTATAAATATGAGAGTTTGTAAGGATGGATGGATGCTTGTTACACTTTCACGCAAAAACTATTGAACGGATTGTGATGAAATTTTATATAGACTATGGTAGTAGTATAGGCTCTGGATAAAAACATAGGATACTTTTTATGCCGGAAAAGTACAGTATTCTCGTAGGATACCTGATAATATAATTACGCAGGCGGAGCCGCGGGAAACAGCTAGTCTTTTATAATCTTGGATATAAGTATCACACTTTTTAACAAAACCGCTAAAACCCGACACAGAGATAGAATCGATAATCCAGGTAGATATTGTAATATATTGTGATTGCAACCTCAAGCAGAGCCTAACGTGAGCTATGCCGCAATCTTCATAAATTCCCCTCCGGAGTCCGGACGCTATCAGTACATCTCGCCTGCATTAGAGATGGTTATCTCATATGGAGTAAACGGAACAATGGAGTTTGGTCTAGAAAATGTTGTTGGTCTATAAATGTTCCAAGAGCATGTCAGGACATGTCTAAGGAGGTTTCCGTAACAATCTACGGGTTTTTTTTTTTCAAATAGCTTCAAAAGCTACCGTCCGATTTCGTTCAATTTTTTTTTTTCCGAAATAGTATTTAGCATGATCTAAATCAATTATCTGCATAAAAAATTATAAGTTTCTTATAGTCACGATACCCCACATGGAGTGAATTCCATCCCGTATGGAATGGAAAAAATCATCCCCACTTCACATGGTGCTATCCCAAAAATACAAAATTATAATTATTATTCGATGATGCCAAAAATAAAGTCTATATACCTACATGTCAAACTATATTAATAATAATTACTACCGAAATTATCAAGGGAGGACAGAAGACGGACGGACGGACAGAGTGAATCTATAAGGGTTCCTTGTAATTACTAGGGAACCCTAAATACAGTATAATCTAAGTTTAACTATATGAATGATTGACCGGATTGGCATGACAGTTTAAACTGAAGCCAATTTTCGATGTAATCTTGGTTCGGTCAACGCGCTGACTTATTGACGCGAACGGGACGGTCTGAAAATCTAAACCAATAATATTTACAATTGACCTCTTGCTTATGTATATGTCACCGTAAAAATTTAAAAACGGTTAGATTGTAATATAACTAGAGAAATTGTAAAATGTTAATAGGCTTCGGATGCAAATATTATTTTTCGTATACTATTGTCGCCTATAATTTAACATATTATTTTTCGTTACATTATAAATATATATACGGTGCGTTATTTGACGAGAAATCGCAAACGATTACGTGGCTCATGCAATTTTTTACCCGACTACGGTGAAGCTAAAAGGAATCAACCGATTTTGGCAGTCTGTACAATTTATAACATTCATAAAACTGAACAACTTTCCTCAAGGAAAATAGGTCGAAATATGAAAAAAAATTGGACTTCCATACAAACCGCACGATCAGCAAATTAAATTAGTATCAGTTGTTCAGTTTCATTACTATATATTATAGTAATGAATCTTTCGACATTTTTTCACAATCTTACAGTTTTTACAATTTTACGGTGACATACATATGGACGAACTGCAGATTACCTTTTTTCATTTCAAGCTTGCACCGTCATATCAAATGGCCGATGGACAGTACTATGTCAGGCTACTTATAAGAAACTTTTGGCGGTGGCAACAGTAGATAGCGGTTGTAAATATTGCGTTACTTCAGTTTTATACAATTAAACAGAATATTGTCGCTGCACCAGCTCTAAAGACGCAACAAGGAACAGTTTTTGTCGCGAGTGTGGCCAAGTATTAGAACTTAAATTCGATAGATGTTTTAAAAGCACACTTTATCGTACATTATTCATACGAAAACATATTTTTTGGTCATTGTCACACCTACGTTCTCTGTATTTTCACCCCAAAAATACAAACACTTTTTTATTTAATACAGGTACTAAATGTAACCGAGTTACCGACAGCTCTTTTTAATTTAACCGTAAAATATAAGGATGATAAATTTTTAAGCCTCAGATTGTATAAACAGCGCTCCGGCTAGGCGGGCGTGTCGCGGATATAAAAACGAAAATGTCCGAAAACAAACCGGCAAGGATTGAATCTCGTTAAACCAACACCGCAATAATATTTTCATTAAAAATTAACGTCTGTAAACATAGGTTGTGGAATTCGTCAAAACGCAAATTCGAAGATTTACACCCCGATTCCACCAAAGTGACCAACCAACCAACAACCAACGTTTAACGCTGAGCTACTGTTTTCGATCGAAAGATCGTATCCGGGTTTAGCGTAAAGCGCGTTTGAAGAAGTTTGGTGAAATTAGGGCTTAACTGTCAATATAATCATCACATTATGTGCCAAACATAGGTACAGTGACGTTCAAAAGTCCAGTAGCAATCGAACGCAGCGATAGCGTCAACACTCAACGTTACTTGTGACCTTTTTCCATCAAGACAATTCACACACACACACACATTTTGTTTGTCTGTATATTCATATCGTCAATTTCGTCTCAATACGTGAGCACTGCTGTGGCCCAGTGGCATAGCATGTGCGTCTGTTAACTCGTATATTACCAGCTAAATTGCAAGATCGAATCCGACCCACAAGTTACGTAAAACACTTTTTGAGAAATATTTATAGATTATTATGAACTATGAGTATTGATACAACTATGTAGAATATAAAAATTACCTTTCTAACTAAAAGCACAGTAACTTGTTAAAAACGTAATATTCTAGTCACAGCAAACAATGTGAGGGTAGATTAAAAAAAAGGCTTGGACAAAACAAAATATTAAAAATGATGTTGTTGGAAGGTGAACTCAGTTACGAGTGTTTGTGTTCTTACTTATCTTACTGTTGCGTTTTACAATTTATCCAATATGCAAGCAAATATTAATATCGAAGCAAGAGCTAATATTGTGGCCCTATATTCGAATGGCCTGAATATTACTCAAATTTCTAACGAAACTGGCTTCTCAGTAAGTAGAAGTTAATTATATTATTATGATGTGTATTTTCCATTGGTAAAAATCGTCTTTTACAATTTGTTCTTTTTTTTTTAGAGAAATACTGTAAGTCGATGGGTAAAAAGATACGAGGAAGAAGGTGGCTTGCAGAGTCGTAAACGAAGTGGAAGGCCACTTCTTATCAACCAGACTCAGCGGCGTTATATGGCAGCGGAGTATGAAACGTGTGGTTTCATACCGACAAGACGTTTTGCCGATGAATTTAACACGTCATTGGTTACCGGTCGTCGTGCACTTCATGATGAGGGAATACACCACCGAAAGCCGGCGAAAAAACCGTTTTTGACTCAAAGGCATAAAGACGAACGGTTACGCTTTGCACGAGAGTATTTAGATTTTGATTGGGAAACAACAATTTTTTCCGATGAAAAGACTTTTAAATCCTCTCAAAAAGGAAGACTACATTTATGGCGTAAAGATAACACCCGTTGGTGTGAAAATAACGTAGTGTCAAACACTGAATCTGGCAGAATCAGTGTGAACATGTGGGGATGGATAAGTGCGCAAGGGCCGGGTGAACTTGAATTTATACCTACGCGAGCCAACAGTGCAAATTATGTAGAAGTGTTAGAGGACATTATGTTGCCTACTGTGCGAAATGTGTATGGTGATAGCGAAATAAGTTTTGTGCATGATAATTGTCCAATTCACCGAGCCTCCGTAGTTCGCAATTGGTTCAGTGATCATTCTAATATTAAGGTTATTCCGTGGCCAGCACGATCCCCAGATTTAAACCCGATTGAAAATATATGGGGTTTAATGGTGCAAAGATGGCGAGCACGCGATGAAAGATGTCCGGAGCTGCTCAAATCCCATTGCATGCAGCTGTGGGAGGATTTACGTGGAACAGATATTTGTAAGAATATTGTGGCTTCCATGCGCAGACGTCTTCTTAGTTGTATTGAAAATAATGGAGGCTACACAAAATATTAATAATCTTAATACTAATTATTAAATTAGAAATGTATTTCTATGTCGCAATAATTAGTGTTAAATGTTAAACTTAATATTTATATTTTGTAAGTTTCAAGTAGGTAGTTGGGTATGCTACAAAGGAACGTGCTGGCCAATAATTGGTAGGTAAGGTTGAGGTTAAGTTTTAATCCTCTTTTCCTCGGAAAACGAATAATTAAACTATAACCTCAATTAGCATGAAATATTGATAACACAATAGATATAACATTATGTAATAGGTATTATAATATTATTGATTTGATAGATCTGTGGATCAAAGATTTTACCGTCAATAATAATACCGTTCAATAATAATTGTTATGTCATTGAAATAAATATATATTTTATTTTTTGAAAGTGTTGTTTTATTATAATATTTAATACTTAAATATATCTATAATTATCTAAGACCTAAGTAACCAAAATATAATAATATTATCCTTCCTTAAAAAAACTTTCAAAATAGTCATTTTATTAAAATATAATAATATGAGTTTTTAAGAATAAAAAACAATACGAAAACTTTATGATGATAACTGAGGTTTGAACCGTGACCATCTTAACTTATATGCGATGCTAGGCCGACTATTTACAGATGGAGCTACTTACTGTCTTACGTATCCAACGAAATTTTTGCATTTATCGACACAGTGCAGTGCATAAATGAAGAACAATGAATGAAGAAGACAAACATATGTGTTATCTTTGTCTCTCATCCACACATGCTTAAACTTTGTTGTATTGATACTGTACGACATTTAAGTGTGTGCACGGTAACACGGCGCACACATAAAAACGCACTGTAGCGGCAAACGAATATGATCGTTACGGTGCTACTGGACTTTTGAACGCTGACTGTACATACAACTTGTAACAAATTAATATAAGGTATACCAATCCAAAACCCAGTAATAATATTCATAAAACTGAACAACTGATACTAATTTAATTTGCTGATCGTGCGGTTTGTACGGGAGGTCCAATTTTTTTTTCATATTTCGACCTATGTTCCTTGAGGAAAGTTGTTTAGTTTCATGAATGTTATAAGTTGTACAGACTGCCAAAATCGGTTGATTCCTTTTTGCTTCACCGTAGTCGGGTAAAAAATTGCATGTGCCACGTAATCGTTTGCGATTTCTCGTCAAATAACGCCCCGTACATTTCGACCACTTAAAGGCGTAAGAATTTCGCTCCCCCTGTTAAAAATTAACACTTTCCCGAGATCTTCGGCCTGTTGAATAATAAAAAGCGGTCGTGACGTGATATTCCGGCTCCGGTAATGTTATCATCATGTTTGTGGTGTTGCCGAGAGAAGTTTCCTTTAAGAAACAGTTGAGAAGTTACCTACTTGAATGTTGTTCAGCGTTGGTTACTTGCAGTCGCTGTTGTTGTGACCACACGGGAGGTATATAGTTTAATAATTACCTACTTTCTGTTACTCGATATTTTTTTTAATGCGTACAATACTTTGATTATTTTCCACGTTAGTAAGATAGGCTATAATAATATTTATTGATACTGTCGATGATATAAGGTAATAAAAAAAGTTTAAAATTAAACTCTGAAAAGAGTTGCTACTTGCACTCGCTGATGTTGTGACCACACGGGAGTTATGTTACCTACTCGATTATTTATTTTTGTTAGTACACGCAATACTTTGGTACTTTTCCATTGTAGTAAGAGAAACAATAATAATAATTGATACCGTGCGTCTAAGATACGAGAAGTAAATAAAAAAAGTAAATGAAAAAAAATTACCTCTTCTCAGTATGAGATGAATTTTAAACTTATAAGAAAACTGTCAATGAACCCTCAATTCTCACTGTGGCTCAGTGGTCATCGCGTCGGCGGCTCAAGCCAGAGGTCGCAAGTTCGAATCTCGCCAAGGGAACAAAAAGTTTTAAATTTTTCTGGATCATGGATGTAAATTAAATGTGTTAAATTAAATAGTATTACTTCCCGTTGTCTGGTCCCCGTAATATAAATTCTCCAGATACTTACCACGGGGCCGGATTGACGTGGTGTGAAACGTTGATAGAATAAAAAAACTATTGACAGCAGGTAAATAAGTAAAATATGGTGTTTATCCCTGAAAAAACTATATCTTGGTGACTCTATTTACATTTCTAAAGTTTTATTTCATTTATTAGTTCGTCGCAAACTATTGCACATGTACGCTTCAATAATTTACCGTCTTCAAATGCAATTATTAAAATTTTCAAATCTTATAAAACAAACTTTGTTTTTAACTCGTTAGTTATATTTTATAGCAGAATCATATTTTTGTTTGACCTGTTTTCCGTTTTTAATATATTTAGTATTGGTCGTCTAGTAGTCTAAATTCGACCATAATTTATTTTATTTTTAACTATAGTGTTCTTAGATGCAAAAAAGGTAAATTAATGCTCCTACTAAAATTATTTTGACATAAACCGTTATTCAACCTATAATTGATTATGCTGACGTCTGTTACCTAAACAAGTTAGAACGTTTGCAGAATCTCTCCATACGTTTTATTTTTGGATTAAAGAAACGAGACCTGCACGTATCTCAATACAGAAAGCAGCTCCAGTGGCTCCCTATTCGCCTTCGCAGAAATTATCGCATACTATGTTTTCTTTTCAATACTTTATTTAGTCCCTCGTCTTCTTCTTACTTAAACGATCGCTTCTCCTTTCCTAGTTTTCACAACTTATCTTGTAGACCCTTTAGACGCACCCATTTAGATATCCCTTCCCATCCAACTGACTTTTTTGCCTACTCCTTCACAGTACACGCTGCTAAGCTCTGGAACTCCGTACCAACTCCGATACGAAGACACTTGGGCTTTTTAAGAAAAGGCTGCGTGAGCACTGTCTCAGCCTGACATCAAACCCACTTTAATTAAACTATTTATAAGATGTCATGGGATACTCCTCCCAACTTACCTGTCCGGTAGTTTTGGTATAGTATACGGGTATGCGACCCCGGCTTCCCTAGCTATTACTGTCCTATCCCTTGCCCTCCTGGGCGGTAATATCCTACATTCCCTATTTCCTACTCTAACTTACCAATCCTCCCTTTCCACACCACCTATCCTTCCCTTTCCCTATTCCTACCCTCTCCACCAATCGGTGGAAACGCAATGGATAATCAAAAATAATTTAATTATCCAAAATGGCGGCGATGTGGTTCGCCACCCATCACGTCTCGTTTCTCGCGGAGGCGAAAAGCGGACCATGGAGAGACGCTTGGCTACGTTGAATGTAAGAGGAGGAATGGATGATAAGAATGAAAGTGGACGAAGCGAAAGAAGTATGTAAGGATCGTAGCAAGTGGAAAGAAGTGGTCTCTGCCTACCCCTACGGGAAAGAGGCGGTCCTGCCTACCCCTACGGGAAAAAGGCGTGATTATATGTATGTATGTATGTATGTATGTATTTATAAGTCTGTAGTTTTTATCCAATATTTTATTGTACTTGTAATAATAATTTGAATAGTATTTTAGTATATAATATATCTATATAGGTATTCGTATATTATACATATGCATTCATTTATAATTATTATATTATGTAGTAGTACACACTATATATTGTTACTTTTATAACTTTAAACTTTCCTGTGTTAGGTCTGCTATAAGAAATAAAATTTTGGAATAAGTAGCACCTTTGTACAAAACTGTTTTCTGTTTATAAGTTGTCAATGTCAATATTTTACTGTGTGTACATAAATTATTAAATAAATAAAAAATTAATAAGAAATCTAAGTGTGTATTAATTTATTATTTAATGTATTAAGCATTTATTGCAAAGAATGATAGTGCAGATCACTTCTGCTCTATATAAACTTTACCTGTGCCAAATTTCATACTTCTTTTTTCCCATAATTCTCTTACAAAAGAATACAAAGTTTTTGCTTCACTTGTTAATATATAAATTATGATAAAATGTATCATTTATCATGTTTTAACTAAGTAGGTATACATAACGCCTTATGCTTCTTCGAGTATATATTAGAGATGCCACGAATAGTGAATTGGCCGAATACCGAATATTCGGCAACACCGTCGGCCGAAGCGCCGAATATTCGGCACGAAATACATCTTGTCGGGAGCGCGTTAGCTGGATTAAGACAAGTTTTCCTGTTTCAACCTGTTTTCCTCGTTGCGTTGGCCGTTGGCGCGGTAGGCGACGACTAGCGTGTATAGTGAGAGGTAATTTTCTGAGGCTGGTAACATTTAAGATGAAAAGCGTAATCGTTTGCTACCAAAAAATGCTGAAAAGCTTATTTTTATCCATCACAACTTACCACTGATCAATTTTAATTACTAAAGTGTTGTAATTTGGAAATAAATATATAATTTTGAGTAATATAACGTGTCTTTTTTACATGATTTGGTATTCGGTATTCGGCCGAATAGTACGTATTATTCGGCCGAATACCGAATAGCAAAAAAGTGGCCGAATAGTCCGAATCACAGATCTTGCAAGGTTCGCGCTCTGCGCTTACCGAATACCGAGTAGTTGCCGAATATTCGTGACATCTCTAGTTAGTATATATGTCACCGTAAAATTGTAAAAACCGTTAGATTGTAAAATAACTAACGAGATGGTAAAAATATGTCGAAAGATTAAAAGCTATATATATTTATAATCTAACGAAAAACAATGTGTTAAATTATAGGCAGCGTATTCGCGTCGGAAGTCAATCAACATTTTACAATTTCACTAGTTTTATTACAATCTAACGGTTTTTACAATTTTACCGTGACATATATACTGTACAGTTCTGCAGGCTACGCCTGATAATGATGGCTAGCAACACTGTCTCAGTCATTACGTGTAAAACTCTATCCCCAGGTATTCCAGACGGTATTATAATATTTGCCTTTGAGAGCGTCTCAGACGAGCTCATTCTGTACAAACTCGTGTCGCGGTATAGTTTCATATAAAACTAGCTTTAAAATAAAGATGTTGTGAAAATAAAGTGAGAAGGGATAAACAAAATGAAACATTTTAGTAACCCACGTCATTGTCAAGCAGCTTTCTTTGCTATTTCATGGTTTATACTGATATTTTTTATTTACCGACATTGAAATAAAAAGGAGATTTTCTTCTTCTTCTTTGACCTCGGGCTCGGCTACACAGGGTTGGCTTTCCCAATCATGCGACGCCACGTGCTCCGTCGCTGTAGGTCCTCTTCCCTCAGATCCAATTTCTTTGTCCCTCTGGACATTCGTCATCCAGGTGGTCTAAGGTCTTCCTCGTCCCTTCTTTATAGTAGCAATAGAAAGGCACTTTCTCACAACATGATCCTCGGTTCTACGCATTACGTGACCGTACCATCTCAGCCTGAACTCGCTCAGTTTGTTCGTTATATTTGCAACTTTAAGGTTCCTCCTGATGTACTCATTGCGAACATTGTCTTTGAGTGCGACTCCTTCTGCCCACCGTAGCATACGGATTTCTGTAGTGTGGAGCTTTTGCTCATGCGTCTTTTTTGATGCCCATGTTTTGCTTCCATAAAGTTGCGCAAGTCTAACGGTTATTTTATAGACTTTGCTCTTAGTTCTTATTGGCATTTTAGCGTCACACAAGACTCCAGTCAAGGTACGCCACTTATTCCACTCTGACCTTGTCCTATGAGTTATATCCGCTTCAAATGATCCATCATCTGAGAGCAGTGATCCTAAGTATTTGAACGATTTCGCTCTTGGTAGTGCTTGATATCAGTGCTAGTGCTATCATTTGGTTGAAATTTCATAACATATATTCAGTCTTATTTCAAACAAAAAAGGAAATAAATCGGTTTATCCATTTGGGAGCTATGATACCATGGACACACGCACGAGCCGAACATAACACTAGCCTATATTTTTGTCGGGGGTTAAAATGTTTGGAATATACTAAGTTATGACATAAAGAAAATTGAAAAGGCGAATGTTGTTGGAATATAAAAGTTTTAATATATGATTAGAATATAACTAGATTATTTTAGTCATGATTATGGCAGCATAATGTACCTTCATACAGGTAGCTATGAAAGTAGATTTTTTTCTATTCATTGCCAATCCCATTTAGATACTATCGTCCATAGCCTAAAAAGTATATCAAGGCTCTGACAATTTACTATGGATTTATGTTACATATATGAATCTGTATAGTCAAAAAAATCTTAAATCGCACAAAAATAAATGAATAAAAAAAACTGCAATTACGTGGCAACGTTGCATGAAAAATCAAAGGGTATTTGCAAATAAAGCAACGATGATAATTGACAACACTGACCTGGGACGCGTAGGGCGAACCCGGGTGAGTGGGGCGACCGGGACGAGTCGCCCCGGGCGAGTTATCGTGTACAATCAAATTATTCCAATTACCCGATGCTATCAATATTCAGTGGTAAAGCGATGTGGGAATATGTTCAGTTGCGCTAAGTGCTTGTATTAAAATTTTAATTTTATCGCTCTCGACGGACGCCGTATTACTGTTTCAATTTAAATTAAAGAGTTATTTATACAAGCCATTATGCGCTGAAGAGTTATCGTGAAGTAAATTCTGATAAGAATCAATTGAAAATAATAGGAATTATATGAAAGTGTTTATGTGTTTTGTAACAATAATAATAATATATCCTATATAATATTATTCTTTATGGTCGGATTGAACATAAGAGGAGCTTTATAATTATATAGCATTAGTCCTATTTCCCCATAAACTGTCTTTTCCCCATGTGACAAAAAGTATAATTACGACACTTTTACGGCAATAACATTCGCAAATGTTCAAATTAACGTAATTTTAACCCTGCCCTTTCTTCATAAATCCTACTTCCTACTATTAATAAATGTGAAAGTTTGTGAGGATGGATGGATGGATGTTTGTTACTCTTTCACGCAAAAACTACTGAACAGATTTTGATGAAATTTGGTATGGCAGTAGTTTAGACTCTAGATAAAAACATAGGCTACTTTTAATCCCGAAAAAGTACAGTATTCCCGTGGAATACCCGACACAATATTTACGCAGGCAGAGACGGCGGAAAAAAGCGCTTACATAGTTTTTGGCCCTCATGCTTGTCTTCATGAGAGTACCTCACTGTATCGCAGTCGAAGACATCTCCGTTGACAAACGGCAGTGTGCAGCTCACAGCTGGCTAATGCCGACAAATTGTTGTTGACGCAGCGGACCCGGCGTTTGCTCTCCGTCACGTCACGTCGGCACGTGGTAAGTTATGTGTTGGTAATTAGCGTGTTTAGCGATTGAATCACGTGGTGAGATCATGTTGAAAGCAATAAGCGTGTATTATAACTTATAAATGATATTCATCTATTGCTGATATAATAAAGAGGAAAAGTTTGTTTATTTGTTTGCACTGAATAGGCTCCGAAACTACGGGACCAATTTTGATGAAATTTGGTACAGATATAGATTAGACCACGGGGAAGGACATAGGCCACTTTTTATCGCGGCAAAATGTACGGTTACCACGCAATCTCTTTTTGCGCGCACGAAGTCGCGTGCAACATCTATTGTGGTATAAATCACTGGCTGGGCCGAACGAAAAGAAAGTTCGAAAACAATACAATTTGTGGAATTTAAATTTACATGTTTGATCGCTAAGTCACGTGGTTATTCCCGCATTTATACTTAATGTATTTCGTTATCGTTTCGACATTGCACTGTGTCCATTGTCCAAGGCCCCTGCTCCAGAATCTGGACGGTCTATCGTATCTTCTATCTTCTCGTTAACCTTAAACCAGCGTCAAATGCGTTTTGATTTGTCCAAACCTTAAGGAAACAGTTTATGATAACAAGTCGCTTCACTTATAATACAATCAAAGTAAAAACAAAATCTACATTAAGTATGAGAATTGTGTTTCAGGGCTCAACTACCGACTTTCAATCTAACAAATAACTTATAATCTAACAAAAAAAATGCAATCAGTTTGCTAGGTACTCTGCCAGATGGGGACGACCTGGGGAAGATTTTCTATTTATAGTTTTTTTTATAGATATAGATTATTTGTAGGTAAGTCTTTTTTTTTTTTTTGTTAGTATTATTAATTTTTAGTTCTTTTATTTGCCTCTAGTTTTATTGTTAATTTTATGTTTGTTGTATTATTGTAATTTTTATTAATAAAGTTGTTTCATTAATATATTCAGAAATATTGAGGCATTACTACAAAAAAAGGATGTATATTGTATGTATGTGTGTATATTTCTATAGCACGCAGTACACTAGAGCCTAAATGGCTTGTTGCATTTGAGCTTGATGTGAGAGGTAGTCGGGAGAGCAACACTTGGTAAATCTAACATAAAAAAAACGACGCAGTCGCGTTTTTCGTTTTGTTTTTTTTAATATATTTACAATATTTATGGTGACATTGAAACTAGAAAACACTTAAAATATTTGAATAGGAAATTTCTGGAAAGGTAATTTTTCATCGTCTGCTATGGGCTTTATTACAAAATCTGTTGAATATCACAATACCATTCATTTATGTGAAGAAATACTGAAATGATGATGAATGATGTTATTAAGATACCCTTTCTAGAAAATGACAGCCTGTGAATAGGTACTTTTGTTCTACACAACCGTACCTTTTCCGTTCAGTTTATCGGCGACCTATTTTCCGTAAAGTTTCACTTCAGTCTAAATGTTCTTATACTTACTTATTGTAATTACTGCGCCCTCGATAAATGGATGTGAGGAATTTTTGAATTCAATTACAGAAACTTCTATAAAGTACTCGTTTAATCGTAATTACTTCCGACAGGAAACTCCGGTGAAGCTTGAAATATTAATTATGTTTGAATACTATACTCAAATCGTTGAGTCTGTCGGTGTTATGAAACATTTCCTGTGCTGACACACGTTGTTCTGGCTTAACTATAAAATGGAATTAATAAATAACTACACCAACAAATTACACCTATAACTACAACCTACACCTATATCTACAACCTACACCTATAGCTATACTTTCATCAACATCTACACCTATCAACCTACCAGCCGATTTCTTCGAAATAAATTTAAACAAGAAAATTGAACGCTCCTATCTATACTAATCTATTCTATGATAATATTATAAATGCGAAAATGTGTCTGTCTATCTTTCTAAAAGGTAACAGACAGAAAGATAGACATCTTTCTGCCTGTTACCTCTTCACGCTTTAACCACGGTCACGGTACCAAATTTCATCAAAATTGGTCGCTAAACCAATTTTGATGAAATTTGGTACAGACATTCTTTGAGTCCTAGGAAAGGACTCAAAGAATGTCTGTAACTGGAAAAAAGAAACATACTGCTTCTTGTGAGAAGTTCATATTTAAGAGTTCTTTTAATTTTTTCAATAAAAACTCTGGAATGAACTGTCGTCAGCAGTATTTCCGGAACACTACGACCTGCAAACCTTCAAGAAGGGAGCGTATTCCCTCCTAAAAGGCCGGCAACGCACTTGCAACTTCTCTGATGTTGCGGGTGTCCATGGGCGACGGTAATCGCTTTCCATCAGGTGATCCGTTTGCTCGTTTGCCCCCTAGTTTAACAATAAAAAAAAAAGTATTCAATCATGCTATATTAGCGCAGAGTTCTATGTTCAGCGCTGTTTTCTCCGGCCCGAGAGATTCCGGATGATGTAGTCCGAGCCTGAGGTTGCTTTAGGTGAGATGTTGATAATGATAATTGAACTACTGATCTATTTTTGCATGTCAACATGCAAAAATAGTTTTTACGTTATGGAATAAGTAACAGTAAGTAGGATAAGTTTTACCTCTTCGTCTTCTCGTCCAACGTCCAACTCCTTTATTCCTCAGCGCTCGTACCCTTACAATTGTCGACTATCAGGTGGTGTCAATACTGAATGGCTAGCCTCGTTGCCCGTTCCCCAGAAAGTGAAGTCCGTTCATTTCCCCACGTTCTGAACATCGATCTCAGTATTGCCAACTCCTTAGTGTTGCCGCTTAATAAAAGTTTAATAATATTAAAACAAATCTGTAAAATACCATCAATTGGGCAGGGGCGCCAAAGTACCAGCTTCTCCCTCTGGATCATATCCAACGTAGGGCCGCTCGAATTGTCGATTGCCATAGTATTTCAAACAGGCCTGACTCCTTAGAGCTACGTAGAGATGTAGCATCGCTCTGCATCCTCTATCAGATATATTACGGGAAGTGCTCCGTGGAATTGTTCGGACTTATACCTGCTGCAACTTACCTTTCGCCACCGTTCCAAGCAACAAAATATTTATCATCCTCATCACCTTGATGACTGGCAATCCTCCACCGTGCGCTTTACCCGAAGCTTTCTGCCGCGCACTGTAAAACTCTGGAATGAACTGTCGCCAGCAGTATTTCCGGACAATTACGACCTGCAAACCTTCAAGAAGGTATATGGGGTATATCCCTCCTAAAAGGCCGGCAACGCACTTGCAACTTCTCTGATGTTGCGGGTGTCCATGGGCGACGGTAATCGCTTTCCATCAGGTGATCCGTTTGCTCGTTTGCCCCCTAGTTTTATAAAAAAAATTGGTTTCATAAAAGATAACAAACTTGTAAATATAATAATTATTCTTAATATATTTCCTTACACTACGTTTTATTTGCTGTGCGTCAGCAGAAATTCACTCGAATAAAAATAAATAAATCCAATAATAGAATTAGACACAAATCGTTCCGTGATTGTGTTGCAGTCGATAACCAGTTTACAGTGACTCAGGCCGGAGCCAATTTCGAGCAGCTCGCAGACGGATATTGCGCTAAACTGCTGCTTATAGCTTGTAGCGAGAGATTGATAGAACAAAATATTAGCCTACAAATAGGCACTAATTCATGAACCTATGCTACGCATTACGATTACCAAAATAACCATTTTATTTTGCGTCGTATGTTTTTAAAGTTTTATTTTACTGTGGCAAAAATATAATCGTTAATTTTGAACTTGAAATAATTTAATCTTTTTGTATTGTAACAGTTGTACAGTAATTGTACAGCGAGCTCTCAAATAGGCTATTTTAAAATATTTTTCCTCTTATTGATGCTAGATATCGTGTTTATAAACAATCTCAAACATTTTCTTTATATATCACCCATTTCTTTATTTATCTTAAAAATAAAGAAGACCAATGATTAAAACTTGCAATATGAAAGAAAGCGAACCGCCATACATTTTTATAATTCATGGCCAATATCGACTCGCTAGAAAGAGATTGTCAATAATATATTTTGTTTATTTGTTTATAATTTTTAGTTTCGTGAAGAATGCCGACATGCTACGAGTATATACTATGTATGTATATGCCTACAAGGTGGGGTAATTCCAGGATACATGCCCAGTGGGATAGTTGCCGCGATTTTAAATACGCTGTTACGATTCTCCATCACCACTAGGTGCCACGTGGACCGTCTGTGATTGAAAAAAAATTCCGCAGCATGACATTGGCGAGCTTCAGAATTATTTTGATACGTATCTGATATCGAATATATTTTTCCCGACTGTAAAATTAATTGTTTTTCATTTGATATCATATCTTTACTACTTTATTGTTATTAAATTTATTAAAAAAACAATTTAAGGTATCCTTTAAAGTATTTTTACGATAAGTCTTATATTCCTCACTTTAGGCATTTTCGCGAAGTCAAAAAACTTTATAATACATCTATGTCAAAAAACAAAATTACTCAAAACACATATATAACAATACACTCAAACAAATGTAGATTAGATTTGTTCACGACGAACGTTTAGAAGGTAGTCGATTACTTGTAAATAGTTATTCTTAAAAACTTAAAAAAATCGTTATAACTTAGAGCTTGCAATGTAAAGTAAAAATAGTAAAAACTCGTTGCGTAATACGTAACAATAGTACATATAAAATCTTATTAGATGCCATTGTCTCACAAAAGCCATTGTTTTAACATTCTTATTAGACTCATACTTATGATTATATAACTTTGTCCATTGTTCTAAATTCATTGTGATAGTGATTAGCGAAATATTGTTAAAATTGATAAAATATGACCTAGTTTAATGTAAGGGTATTAGCTGTGCGGGGGTAGAGTGAGTTATTTAGAAAGAAAATCCATAGTTGCGAATTTTTGCTACTAGGGAGCGCCTCGGTCTCGAGAGAGACTTGCTATTAGACAGGGACGGAGCGAATGACCGTTAAGTCAGGGGAGGACGAGGCAATATAAATACTGGAAAAACCTATTTTCCTCGCTCACTCAATTCCCGACAGCTTTCCAAGTTTTCTTCATATAAAATTATATTGTAAATATGTATTAGAATATTAAGAAAAATATGTTTTATGTAAATAATGTTGCCTTAATGTTAAATAAACGATATTTCGAGCTGAGGGGGTGAGGAACGGAATGTTCTAGAAGGTTGATTGTCAGACTAGTATAAAGATAGGGCCAATCGCCATACAAATCGTACTTCGCTCCGACAAGTCGACAAGTCAACAAGGAATCCCTGCCTCACCACAGCTCGAAGTAATTGGTAATCCTTTGCATTTTCCTTTCACTTTTCCTTTCTTTTCATTGTATTTTCCTGCCTATTTTCCCGTGTCTTTTTCCAGCTTTCCTTTCTACTGTCCCCTCATTTCCACGTTCCAGATTTCGATCCCTTCCTTTGCCCTAGGTAATCTAGGCTTTGTCCCCCTCATTTCATGGTCCTTAACGAGCCGGATAGAAAATCCACGTAAGTATAAATCCAGCGCGGGCAATCAAGATGTCCAAGTCTGGTACATCGAGCATCGTCGACGCGGCAGAGTGGGTGTACCACCAACAAGGAGTGCTGACGCGGAGCGGCGCACAAGCGACACGTCTCGCGCCACCACCACCACCGGCAGAAGAGGCTGCTGAAGGGCCCACCACGGCATCCACCATGATAACGACAGATCAGACGACCACAGCGACGTCCACCAGCGGGGAAACGGCGAGACACGAGGAGGACACGATTATAGAGAAGCGTGCGCCTCGTGCAAGGAAATACAAGAGGATAGCGGAGGCCGAAGAAAAGCTGGCGGAACTGAAGCTGGAGGAAGTCCGGGCGGCCCTCGTCCTGGCCCGTGCAAGGCTGGCCAAGGAGCGGGCGCTGGCTGCTGACGAAGATGGGGACAGTCAGTCTGGTGAAGAGGAAGACCAGGCTAGCCGGGTGGAAGAATGGCTGGAAGGGCAGAAAACAAGCCCGCCGGCCGACGTACGACATAACAAGGAAAAGCTTCAGGAAAATGAAGAGAAGCTGAAGGACAACGAAGGAAAACCCAAGGAAAATGGGGAAAACCTTCCGGAAAAATGGCCGCAAGGGCGGAATATAGGTCCGCCGGCCGACGTACGACATAACAAGGAAAAGCTTCAGGAAAATAAGCGGAAGCTCGAAGAAAATGGGAAAATGCCGACAGGAGACATCGCCTCGCTGGCCGCGGCCCTCACACAGGCTGTGCGCATGTCCAGGGATGCTCCGAGGTTCTTACAAGAGTTGCCTCTGTTCGCCGGACATTCTACAGGTTGGCTCGGCTTCAGGGCGGCGCATGAAGAAACGGAAAGCATGTTTTCAAGCACAGAAAACATTACGAGGCTTAGAAGAAGCCTTAAAGGTGCGGCCTTAGAAGCGGTCAATAGCCTATTAATTAGCCAGCCGGAGCCGCGAACTATTCTTCAAGCATTGGAGCGAAGATTTGGCCGCCCGGACACACTGGCAATGAACGAGATACAAAAAATTAAGGCGCTACACAGACTTAACGACAGTCCGCGCGAATTGTGCGTGTTCGCAAACTAGATTGCGAATGTTGTAGCCACAATCGAAGCATTAAAAAAGGTGCTCTACTTGTTCAACCCAGAATTGGTTAAGAACATTGTAGAGAAGCTGCCACCTATATTGAGAAATAAGTGGTATGATTTTGCAGCGAAAAATCAAGATGATACGTCAGACCTGAAAAAGATGACGTCATTCCTCAATGAAGAGGCGGATAAATGCGGCGCCTACGCGCTACCCGAGGAAATAAACGAGGAAAAGCCCCGCCAGAAAAGATTCGAACGTACGTACTCAACCGCGATTGTAAATAAAAAATCTTGTCCAGTTTGTCAACAGGAACACTACCTCGCCGACTGCAGACGCTTCGCCAACACATCCGTGAAGGAGCGCTGGGAGGTGGCAAAGAAGAACCGCATCTGCTACCAGTGTCTGCGGAGCACACACTGCCGCGGCAGCTGCAACGCGAAGAGGTGCGGCCAAGAAGGATGCAGCATGGCACATCACCGCCTGCTACACCACCCCAGGCCGCAAGCAGCGCCGACAGCACCAGCAGCGTCACCACCAGCCAGTTCAACGGAGGAAGTGGCGTCAACGGTCGAGGTGGTAAGTATAGCCAGCCACATCTAGGACAAGCAAGCCTTCCTGAAGGTCGCTCCAGTCACCGTCACAGGTAAAAATAGCACCAGGGTGGATACCTACGCCCTCCTGGACGACGGCAGCACGGTGACGCTGATCGATGAGCGGCTTGCTGACCTGCTGGACCTCGACGGCCCACGCGACAACATGTGGGTGAAAGGCGTCAGCGAGACTGTCAAGCATGAGGACAGCAAAAAGGGAGACGTCAGAATTAAAGGGCGAGACAGCGGCAACGAGTACGTCATGAAAGGGGCGCGAACGGTCAACAAGCTGACGTTCGCCAGTCAAACGGTCGAAAAGAAGGACCTCAAGGACTGCGTACACCTGAGGGATATAGAAGACCAGCTGCTGTACCAGGATGCCCGCCCCAGGATACTCATCGGGCAGGACAACTGGGAGATGCTGGTGGCTCTCGAGGTAAGGACAGGAAAAAAGAACCAGCCGGTCGCCTCCTGCACACGGCTAGGATGGGTGCTGCACGGATATCGCACGTCCTACGACAAGCCAGTAGCGTTCTGCGGTCACACCGTCGCGGCAAGTGAGGAACAAGGTATGGAGAACATGATGAAGAGGTTCTTCGACTTGGAAAGTCTAGGAATAGAGCCACGCAAGCCCAGAAACGATCCTGAGGAGCGGGCCCTAGAAATCCTGAGAAAAAACAGCAAAAGGACTCCTGACGGCCGCTTCGAGACATCTCTCCTATGGAAAAATGAAGAGGAAGAGATCCCGAGCAACTACCATGATGCTGTGAAGCGACTGACGTCCCTGGAGAAAAAGCTGGACCGTGACAGCGAATTGAAAGGTAAATATGAAGAAAGGATAGAAAACCTGCTGAAGTCGGGGTATGCTGTGCCGGCGCCTGGAGCCCCGAAGTCTGGACGCACCTGGTACCTGCCTCACTTCCCGGTATGTAACCCGGCGAAACCGAAGATTCGTCTGGTACACGACGCTGCCGCCATATCCCATGGCCGCAGCCTCAACGACATGCTGCTGTCCGGTCCAGACCTCCTGCAGTCGCTGCCGGGAGTAATTATGCGATTCAGGAGGTACCCAGTAGCCGTAACAGCGGACATAAAGGAAATGTTCATGAGGATTAAAATACGCGAAGAGGACCGCGATGCGCTACGATTCCTGTGGAGAGGCAACGAAAGGGAAAAAAGGCCTCAAGAATATCAAATGATATCGCTGGTTTTTGGTGCTACGTCGTCGCCGTGCACCGCACTCTATATTAAGAACCGAAATGCCGAAGATTTCGTTGAAGAGTACCCGAGGGCCGCGGAGGAGGTAAAGAAAAGCCACTATATGGATGACTATATAACTAGCTTTACAGACGAGGAGGAGGCACTAAGGGTGTCTAAGGGCGTGGACCGCATTCACCGCCGCACCGGCTTCGAGCTACAAGGATGGGTGTCTAACAAGGAGGCACTACAACGACACTTCGCGAGTGAAAATGAAGGCGCAGTCGTCCCTCTCGGAGCAGCCGGCGCCGAGAAAACCTTAGGAATAACGTGGGAGGTCCGGGAGGACAATTTAAGCTTTAAAATAAACCGCGACAAGGTACCCACATTTATTATAAATAACGAGCGAGTCCCGTCCAAAAGAGAAGCCCTCAGTGTTATTATGTCCCTCTTCGATCCTCTCGGCTTGCTGGCACCGGTTACGATGCCGGCAAAGAAATTTATGCAGGAAACCTGGAGGTACGGTACCGCGTGGGACGAGCCGATACCGGAGGAGCTCGCCCCGAGATGGACAACGTGGACAAAAACGCTGGCCGCAGTTGAAAAAATTAAGGTACCGCGCTGCTACGACACAAGCCCGTCTGTCGCTACGAGGGAGCTGCACACTTTCGTAGATGCCATCGAAGAGGCCTACGCCGCGGCGGTCTACGTTAGAAGACAGCGCTACGACGGGGCGGTCAACATCGCACTTGTGGCGGCCAAAAGCCGCGTAGCCCCTCTAAAACCGATTTCTATCCCCAGGTTGGAACTTCAAGCGGCTTTATTAGGAGCGCGCCTAGCGAAAACCGTGGAAAACGAACACGAGTGGAAATTCGTAAGAAAAACTTATTGGAGCGACTCGAGAACCGTACTGGCCTGGATCAGAGCTGAGCCTCGGGCCTACAAGACGTTCGTCGCGCACCGCCTCGCCGAAATTGAGGACGTAACAAAGGTGAGTGAGTGGCGGTGGGTGCCTACAAAGGAAAACGTAGCCGACGACGCGACCCGAGCGACGCCGGCCGACTTCAACGGAGAACACAGGTGGTTTCACGGGCCTGCGTTCCTAAAATATGAAGAGGAACACTGGCCGACCGAGGAGAAAAGTGAAAAGGTAATTACCGGCGAAGAAAGGTGCCACGCGACGCATACGGAGGTGCGACGCGACTATTTGCCCGACATAACGCGTATACAAAAATGGCAAGTATTGTTGCGCGCCACCGGCCGAGTGTTACAGTTTATAGATTTGTGTCGGCCGAGAAAACACATCGCTGCCGCTACGAGAAAACGCACGCTGAAAAATAAGGAGCGCGACGCGACATGGGATCCTCGGCGTAAAAAACAAGGTAAAGAAAATAGTGCAATCCCTACACGCAGCGAAAAAAGATACGTATGTCTCGACGCGGCGTACCTAGACCGCGCCGAGACGCTTTGGCTTCAAAAAATGCAAGCAGACTGCTATCACGCAGAGAAGAAAAGAATAGAAGACCATCGCACCCCACCGGCGGGAGACCGTCTCGCCACGCTAAGTGTAAAGGTGGAAGACAACCTAATCAAGCTCCGAGGAAGAGTCGCGGCCACGAAAAATGTAAGTAAAGAGGCCGTCTGCCCGATCATTATGGACGGCGGCCACGAATACACAAAGAAATACATACAACACGTGCACGAGCAGCTACTACACGGCGGCGTCGAGGCGACGGTGAACGAGCTACGACAGCGGTATTGGGTAACTCGTATTCGCCCCACAGTGAAAGGCGTCATCCGTACCTGCCAAGTCTGCCGTCTGAGAAAGGCGAAACCAATCAGCCCAGCCACGGGCGATCTACCAGCGGCGCGCCTGACACACCATGCGCGCCCTTTCTCCTTCACCGGGCTCGACTACTTCGGGCCGGTCGAGGTGACCGTCGGCCGCCACCGAGAGAAGCGGTGGGTGGCCTTATTCACCTGCCTCACCGTGCGAGCCGTCCACCTGGAGGTGGTGACCTCCCTCAGCGCGGATTCAGCCATAGCCGCGCTGCGGAGGTTCATCGCAAGAAAAGGACAACCGACGGAGCTCTGGACGGACAACGCAACGTGCTTCAAGGCGGCAGAAAAGGAGCTGAAAGAAGCCTGGCGAACGTTAGAAGAGGAGGTCAACGCCCGCCGCATCAACTGGCGGTTCATTCCCCCCGCCGCTCCCTTCATGGGCGGCGCCTGGGAACGACTGGTGCGGAGCGTGAAAGAAGGCCTACGAGTCACGCTGCACGAAAAACATCCCAGCGACGAGACCCTCCACACCCTACTAGTGGAGGTCGAAAACGTCGTGAACTCGCGGCCCCTCACTCATGTGGCCGTGAGTCCCGAAGATCAAGAGGCACTGACCCCAAACCACATCCTTTTGGGGTCCAACTGCCACGTCCCGGCGCCTGTGCGCTCGGAAGACGACAGCATCACTGCGCGCCAGCTGTGGAAGCGCGCGCAGCACCTGGCGGACGAGTTCTGGCGGCGGTGGGTCAAGGAGTACCTGCCCCTGCTCCAACACCGGCGGGAGCCTCATTCCATTGGCTCCGCCCCCGAAGTCGGCGAGGTCGTGATAGTGTGCGACCCCAACCTGCCCCGCAACGTGTGGCCGAAAGGCCGCATTAAGAAGACGTATCCAGGACAAGACGGCGTGGTACGAGTAGTGGACGTCGAGACCAGCAACGGCCACGTGCTCCGCCGCCCCTGCAAGAAGATCGTCGTGCTACCAGGAGTAGTGTTGCCTGCGCGACCGGCGGGAGAAATGTTCACGACGAACGTTTAGAAGGTAGCCGATTACTTGTAAATAGTTATTCTTAAAAACTTAAAAAAATCGTTATAACTTAGAGCTTGCAATGTAAAGTAAAAATAGTAAAAACTCGTTGCGTAATACGTAACAATAGTACATATAAAATCTTATTAGATGCCATTGTCTCACAAAAGCCATTGTTTTAACATTCTTATTAGACTCATACTTATCTACACTAATATTATAAAGAGGAAAACTTTGTTTGTATGTTTGTTTGTTTGTTTGTTTGTTTGTAATGAATAGGCTCAAAAAGTACTGGACCGATTTCAAAAATTCTTTCACCATTCGAAAGCTACATTATCCACGAGTAACATAGGCTAAATTTTATTTTGGAAAAAAATAGGGTTCCGTAAGATATTTGGGTTTTTCGGACACAAGGTGTAAAAAATCAACCAGAAAAGTTACTTATTTTGCGTACGCTGCCTAAACTATAAAAGATAGAACCATAAAATGTTTTAATTAATTGTAGATCTTATAAATATCTACAAAAAAGTCCGCGATACACTATACCTATCTATGTCGAGTGAGGCACAACAACCATTTTTTTATTTAGAAATCTTGAATTTTTTTTGGACTACATTTAAACGCGTTTATTTTACTCATGCTATTAATCCTTATCAAAATAAATTATTTCATCACTAAGTACAGTTTATGTAGATAATATTTGGTCTTTTAATGATTAAAATTGGATGTTTGGTTTTGAAGTTATGGCGAAATTAAAATATTACGATTTCTGCTGCACGGCCCGTTGCGAAGTGGGCGTCGCGTCGTCGCCAAGGCGTGCGAGTTTAGATCTATGCGTAAATTTTTTGTTTTGTGTTCGTTGTAACTATGATGGATAGATACTTGAGTAACTATTTATTTAGTGATTGTTGTATTGTTAGTTCTGAAAAGTGTAGGTATTTCATACGATAAAAGTATACCCACTTACTTATTTCATTAAGTATTAGTAGGTACCTATATTAATTTGTTTCTGTTTGTTTTGACTAAATTTCACCCGTTTTGTTAGAGGTTTAAAGACATTCTGTTATCTGTAGTATTAGTATCAGTATTGTACCCGTGCGAAGCCGGGGCGGGTCGCTAGTTCTTCATATTATGACAATAGGCATCCACTAAGGAAGGATTTTTCAAAATTCAACCCCCAAGGGCATAAAATAGGGGATGAAAGTTTGAAACCTAATTTCACGCGGGCGAAGCCGCGGGCAATTCATGCTAGTGATTATATAACTTTGTCCATTGTTCTCAATTCATTGTGATAGTGATTAGCGAAATATTGTTAAAATTGATAAAATATGACCTAGTTTAATGTAAGGGTATTAGCTGTGCGGGGGTTGAGTGAGTTATTTAGAAAGAAAATCCATAGTTGCGAATTTTTGCTACTAGGGAGCGCCTCGGTCTCGAGAGAGACTTGCTATTAGACAGGGACGGAGCGAATGACCGTTAAGTCAGGGGAGGACGAGGCAATATAAATACTGGAAAAACCTATTTTCCTCGCTCACTCAATTCCCGACAGCTTTCCAAGTTTTCTTCATATAAAATTATATTGTAAATATGTATTAGAATATTAAGAAAAATATGTTTTATGTAAATAATGTTGCCTTAATGTTAAATAAACGATATTTGGAGCTGAGGGGGTCAGGAACGGAATGTTCTAGAAGGTTGATTGTCAGACTAGTATAAAGATAGGGCCAATCGCCATACAAATCGTACTTCGCTCCGACAAGTCGACAAGTCAACAAGGAATCCCTGCCTCACCACAGCTCGAAGTAATTGGTAATCCTTTGCATTTTCCTTTCACTTTTCCTTTCTTTTCATTGTATTTTCCTGCCTATTTTCCTGTGTATTTTCCCGTGTCTTTTTCCAGCTTTCCTTTCTACTGTCCCCTCATTTCCACGTTCCAGATTTCGATCCCTTCCTTTGTCCTAGGTAATCTAGGCTTTGTCCCCCTCAAGATTGGTAATGGTAGACAGGTAATGATAGATCAAAGATTTAAATTCAAGGGAATGATTTACAAAAAATATTTATTTCTTAACTTATACAACTATTTCTAAAAAAATAAAATTAAATTTCTTTTATTATTAATACCTTACAGACTAACATACATATTATATACTTAAAAAAGTGGGGCAGCTATACTGGACTTACCCTATGGCTATACTGTAGTGATTCTATTATACAATCGCAAACGCTTCACTGGCCGGCACCTGAGCCGACTCGCCTCTTGACTGCCATGATCGGGTATAGGATAGCTCTTTACACTGCATTCAACACATTCTAGTACAACACCTCCGTTGACGTGCGAAATTGTTTCCCAAATCTCAACCGATATAGTGCGCCAGAATAAGGCCGTCCTATTTGTAGGAATTAATATTGGTAAGAATGGGGAAACAAGCGTAGCTTTTTATTGGCTCTTCGAAAAGGACACAATAAGCCAGGAAATATTATCTTTGCAATAACATGTCTAGGATCAACCGTTGACGAAATACAGTCATCACAAAAGTGAGGTCGTTGGAGAGCATTAAAAACGCACTATACAAAAAAATCATACATGAGTGTCGACACAGTAGTTGAAAATGTATGAAGATAAATACAGAATTGATTTTATTAACTGAAATAGGTACACGTTACACATATAACAAAAGGATTTGAACAGTAGTTTTCGTTTTTCAATCATATCAAAAAATCATGATTTGTGGTCCTTTTTACTCTTGTAACTTTAATTTAGCAACAGACTACTATACTTTTTCCATTAGCATACAGTCGCCGTAATTAGTGATTTCAAGGGTTTCATAATCTTCTTATGAGTGTCGGATAACTTATTCGGGAGTTTTGTCGCTGCTTACCTATAACCAGCGATAGAGAAAAACATGCAAATAAGCTATGTCACACTTGCCAGTAGATTGTAAAACAGACCCTTAGGGTTACTAGAGTAGGTATCTATGAACTAACTATTTAAATAAGTATAAGAGTTTGTCAGTCGAATACGATATGGTAGAATAAAAAATCAATCTCAAATTCTAAGGCAAATCTATACAAAAATCAAGTATGCCTAAGTAACTTAATCCTTTGCATAACAAATTATACATATAATTACCGTATTATACAATTATTACAGTAAATAAGTCGCCACGAATCCGGCGGCCTCACCTTGTTAAAAGTTTACAATTAACGACTAAACTTGTAAGAAGTTCACGCATTCAATCTTATTAACGACAACGGAGGTAAAGGTAGAGGGGTAGGTAGGCAGAGGGGTAGACAGAGAAGTAGGCTGAGAGGTATTCACAAAAATGTGGGCAAAATCTTTTGAGGCCCACTTTGTATGCAAAACTCCGGAATGGGTTTCTGTGTTTCGCGAACAATCGCTTTGACTTTTTTAATTTGCCGCGAAAATGTTTTTCGTCCTTTTAGGATTTTTCGATGCATTCAAAACAAAATTGTTTTGTTAGTTTCGTATACACGTGAAATACTATGCACCTATGTAACTCGAATGTCCGTTGTATGCTTAAGAATATTTTTTTAAACATTTGTCGATTCTAAAACCGCAGTTAGAAAAATATAAATATACCATAAACAGAAAATCAATATTTCAGTGGATGACTATCTTTAGCTCTTCAGTTTACAGCAATTAAAATTCCACCGCAACATTTCTCGGATGTTATCTAATAAACAAACTAAAAAGTATACAAAGCATTTAAAAGCCGGCTCTAAATCAGCGCCGTGCAGCTCCTATCCCGCATCCCGCAGTCGGCAAGAAGATTAACTCGGCGACTACAGACGTGAATTAAAAACGAATTAAATCTCCGAACTCCGTCTGTGGTCTGTTGGGTGCGTTAAGAACTTTTTTGCTTTTAAATGCTTGCTGGTAAAAACTAGTTACAAGAATTTGTTTATATTTAAAATGTTGCTTGAAGACGCTCTGGAAAGCTGCGCTTATACTGCTCAATAAATAAGCTAGCCTTTTATTAGTCTCATATGATTGTAACATTTGACATTTACATTTTGACATATACTAACACAAGAACGGAATGTAACAAACTTGAGTTCTTTTTACCCAACTTCGGCGAAGCCGAAAGGCAGGATAATGATTTTATCAGTAAATGTATGTATGTTTATTCCATCGTAGCACCTAAACTACTGATCCAATTTTAATGAATGAATGCGGTCACAACATAGGCTATATAATTTGTGAAATTTTAATCCCAAAACTTCTCCTAATAATCTTTGCATCATAGTAATTTTAATGGCCCGTTTCAACAACCTATCTACTAATAACTATTTGTTAAAAACGACACATAAAAAACCGGCAACAAATAATTATTGGTAGATAGGTTATTGAAACCAACCGTTAGTCAGCTTATTAATACCTATCAAACTATGGATCTCGCGTAACTATATGGGAAACTTTTTTAGATGGAGAAGTTAGAACCTCAATTCTCGTATTTAAAGCAGACTTTCATTGTACTTTGAACGGATTGATAGTCAAGCAATATGTTATCATAACTGATTTTATAAAGTTTCGACCAATCAGAGAGCGTTTCACGTTGGTTTAACATTTATGAAAACACCGTTTGACAGTTTTAGTGTATCGGGACTTGATTGCAATTATATTAATACAGGTTTTATTTAGCAGAATTGTTCTTCAGATCACAGATGTGACTCTTCATGTATAATTTTAGATGCTTCGCATCTTCGTTACTTCGCATAAAATGCGTAAAGTGGCTGTGAATAAGCCAGAAACATATTTTATACCTACTTAATTAATACATCTCATAATATATAAATATTTTGGCGCTTCCGACACATTCTTCCCACATCGGGGGTATCCAGTGGCCTCGCTTTTATCTCGACTTCTCTATTTTTTCCTTGTACCATTATCTCCGTTTTCCTCGTCAATATCTCTTTCATTTTTCCTTTCAATGGCAAAAAAACAGGAAGGCAATGCGCTCGTGACCTGAAACGCAATATTTGATTATTGACTCGTTACTGTTACACAACTTAATCGACATATTATTCTGATCATATACAATAGTATTGTCGACAAAATATGTTGTTTTGTAAGACACAATGTAAAGATGTTTTTCTTTTAAAATTTTTATTTTTTTCTTGCACTACTAAAGCTCCGAGCAATGCTTGTTTTCACAGGTACTATAATAGTATAAATATTGTTGAAAGTCAGTCCCTATAACTGCCTTTTTTTTTTTGTTTACGTTTAGATGAAATTGGATCTGAAACTTCCTGGTCTAGTGGTTAGAGCTCGGCTCTCGACTCGGAGGTCATGGGTTCGATTCCCATGTGGAAAAACAAAAAATGATGTTAGGACAATGCAAGCTGATCACCTGATTGTCTGACATGAAAGATGATCCATTCGTCGGATGGGCATGTAATAAAAACTCGGACTTGCGTCTGATCTCCCGCCAGTCGTGTCGGTTATCCTTCCCACTAGGTTATGAGAGTAAAGGAAGAGAGAGTGCTCTTATGTACTGTGCACATACTTGGGCACTATAATTCATCATCATTAGCCCGCATACTGCTTGAAAGGACGTGGGTTATAAATGTATGTCTCTGTAACTTGGATCATCTGTATATTAACGTATTAAACACGTTAGCACATAATTACGCGTAAATAGCATCACATAGTCTGTAATCAGGCAATTAGTCGCTCAAAGTCGGCCGTGATAAGTAATGCGCCTAACTAATACGTGTAATTATTATTATTATTAGATGATATTCAAGTGTAATTGCTTGTGACGTCATTCAATTGGTAAATCGACAATGAGTTGGGAGAGACATGCTTTGGCATGAATGAGCCGGCCGACAGGATGAATACCATGATCTCACAAAATCAAAGTCAAAGTCTGATTTTTTTATTTAAAATTGATATTTCATATACCCATTCTAAACGTCAGTCTACATGATGCTTGGTAGTCCTTGTAAATCACGCTTGTGTTCTGTTTTCCAGATTGATTAAGTACTTAATACCGAATGCCTAAGGGTAAGGGCCTTAAAATTAACAAGGTGACATCGATTACCGTCAAGTAATCAAGATATCTTCTCACTTGGCCCTTGACGATATTCTAAAGGAGTGATTTAAAGTGTCGTGCGTTGAGTGCTATGAAACGGTCGCGCTCCGTATTACACACGAAGCAAATTTAATTGTTTGCGAGTCGCGCGGTTACGCCGCTGCACGTACACCATGGCGTTGGTGGCCAACGAGTTGCTGGCGTTCATCCAGCACGCCATCGACACTATGGATGAGGTCAGCATCATACAGATCTGCAAATCTTCTTTCACAAGCGAGGAGATTTGCACGGGTAAGCAGCTGCTTTATGAAACGCTCGGGCAGAGCGCGAACATGCCATCACGGAGGCGAGATGGCGGCGAACGAAGCGTGCAGGACATCATCTCCCTGCTGAAGCAGACGGATCCAGACGACGTGCCGGCCTTTGTGACGAAAGATCTCCACAAGCTGCCGGTAGTAACGATGGACCACGTCGACGTCTCCAGCCTGCTGAAGAACTTCAACAGTATGAAGGCAGAGCTGGACGAGATGCGAGGTAGGTTGGATGCATCGGAATCTACCATCCGTGACTCACGTAGTGAATTACTACAATTAAAATGTAATAATTCAGTAAGTAGGTCACCCGATCATTCAACCGCCTTTGTCAACACACGTCATGGCGGCGCGCGCGCTGACACATCGTTTTGCGTGTCACGGCGGGCTTATTATGTATCTTGCAAAAGCCAAGCAAAAGCAACCTAGCGACAGTACTGCCTCTACCGAACAATTGAGGAACTATAAATTGCAATCAATCGTTCGATCTCTTCACTACTGTCTAATTTTTCGTAATACGTAAGACTTTTACAGCAAAGCGAAAGCAATCAGCGAGCGATTTAAACTGTCAGTTAGCAATAATAAGCGAAAATTAAGCAAAGTGCATTCAAACACAACAGCGAGCGATTAGCAATCGATCGCATAGGTAATACGATTTTATTTGACGTTTAGCAATCGACTGCGCGTCTATCGCGCGATGACTGCAAGGTTTTTGCTAATCGCTATTTTTACGTAATACGGCGGCCGGATTCTGACGAGTCGGCGATCGCCGCCGCCCCCGCCCGCCTTCCCCTCCGGGTCGTGCAGACGCCGAGTCAACCAACTCAGCAGAAAACTTTTGCGACTGTCGCCGGTCGCCCCGCACCACCCCCGCGGGCGAAGACAAAGGGGGTGAAGGAGAGCTGTAAGGCTGTGGAGAGCTGCAAGGCTGAGCCTCTTCGACCTGGCAAGGACGAGAGCAGGAGATGCGATGAGGAGGGCTTCATACTGGTGGAGAGAAAAAAGAAGAAGACGCCCGCCGCCCGCAACCACCGCGGCACCGCACCTTACGTACCGGAACTGCGCCTGCGGAGCGAGGTACCCGCGACGCCGTTGTACGTATCCCGCCTGCACTGGTCTATGCAGGTCGAAGACGTCGTGGACTACATCAGCCAGAAGACGTCCATCGCCTTGAGGGTCGAACGTCTGGAGTCTCGCCACAAGGTCAATTTCAGTTCCTTTGTGGTGAGAGTGCCGACGCATCTTTTGTCGACCTTCGAGGTGGAGGAGTTCTGGCCGACGGGTGTGGTCTACCGGAGGTTCCGGGGGAGACTCCGGAACGAAGCGCGGATCACGTCGCCGACAACACGTGACAAAGTGTAGTTTTAAGTATATAATATGTATTTAAGTATTTAATAAACTGTCAACTGTCAACAAGTAAACACTACAGTTCTGCTAATTCTTTGGATCCATATTATGCCTGAACCTTTGAAGTCACTAAAAAAATAAAATACAGAACCATCTCCGCTACATTCTTCAAGTTATCACCGATTCCAGTGTGCCTTTAAATTTTTTCAAAATGTTACGCAGTTGCTAAGGCCGCCATCGGTTGTCCTAGCGACGACATGCGTCGCTGCGGCGCGGCGTCCAATTGCAAGACCAATCTGTGACGCACTTACGTAACGTATACATGCATTTTGTTACAAAAACAAGCAGCCGTCATATTTCGACTTTGATTATTTTTTTTATGTTTTCAGTGTATATTTTAAAGTACTTTATTGTGTTTTTCTTTTTTAATTTGTTTTAAGTTATTCTTTTTTGTGAATTTATTTAACTGTTGTGAATGCAGTCCGTGACCCAATCTTGTGATGGCACGTCGAACTCGACCCATAAATGTACACAGTGCAACAACTCATTCAAGTCTTTGAAAGGCCTCAATATACACACTACAAAAACACACAGGAAATGTATTAGTCAAAACAGTTCACCTTTAGATATCCATCCCATTATTCCGAGTGCGCCTACTTATGTAACTAACGATACAACTCCTTTTCACACATATCTTAGCCAATTGAAAAATAGTATACCCTTAGTTAAAAGAATCCCTCGAGGAGCTCGAATAACCGTTGCTACACATTTGTCACAATTAATCCAGAAATGTTACATAAGCAATTGCACTCAAGACTGGCAGAACCTATTTTTATTTTCATACAGCACACTACATATAATAAAAACTGATGAACCGAATTTATCCTTGACACAAAATATTAAGAATAACTGTGCTCTAAGCTCCTCGCCTTCTCCCGCACCTCTAATCAAACATGATAACCCTCGTAATTGCAACAAACTTATCGAAAACAAAATCTGTGAAGGAGATCTCAAAGGTGCCGCTCGCCTTTTGTTCTCCAACGACGTGCTATCACCAGATACCCCT
This sequence comes from Glaucopsyche alexis, assembly GCA_905404095.1. Classification (NCBI taxonomy): domain Eukaryota; kingdom Metazoa; phylum Arthropoda; class Insecta; order Lepidoptera; family Lycaenidae; genus Glaucopsyche; species Glaucopsyche alexis. Next base: position 1,611,486 of record FR990044.1, on the reverse strand, counting down.
GACACCCTTCAGGCTTTACGGACAAAACATCCCCCAGCTCCAGAAGACACATGTTTTCTCGACCCACCAACAGCAGGGCAAGCATGCCTTCAAATTCAAAACAAAGATATTATGGATGCCATTTTATCTTTTAAACCAGGTTCGGCTGCAGGTTTGGATGGAATCTCACCCCAACATTTGAAAGACTTAACATCGCATTCTGTGGGTAATGCAGGCGAGCAACTTGTAAATTCGATCACTAAATTAATCAACTTTATGTATTCCGGTAATGTCAATCCAGAAATTGTTTCTATTCTTTTCGGCGCGAACCTCATTGCCCTCACCAAAAAGGACGGAGGGGTGAGACCAATTGCTGTTGGATCAACACTACGACGTCTGGCCTCCAAAATTGCTGTTCGACATATTTTACCAAAATTAAATTCGGAATTTGAACCCGTACAGTTAGGCTTCGGTGTAAAAGGAGCGTGTGAGGCAGCCGTCCATGCCCTACGCTCTTTCCTAACTTACGGACAGCCTGACGTATCGCTCAAAATTGATGTCAAAAATGCATTCAATTCGGTAAATAGGGATACCCTGCTGACGGAAATAAAACAACACATACCGGAAATATACAATTATCTTCTTCTCAGTTACGCTAACCCAACAAAATTGTTATATCGTTCTAATGAACTGTCCTCGGAAGTAGGTTGTCAACAGGGTGATCCCCTTGGGCCTGCAATTTTTAGTTTGGCTATAAATTCGATAATCAAAAATTTAAATTCTAAATTCAACGTTTGGTATTTGGACGACGGAACCCTCGGAGGTGATGTGGATACTGTGTTTTCGGACCTTTTTCTAATCAAAAATAAATTTGAAGCCATTGGTTTGGAGCTTAATTTTAGCAAATGCGAACTTTTTATAAATAACTGCGACTTAAATTTAAATGACGTAAAACAAAAATTTAATATTTTGGCTCCAAATATTAAAATAGTTAACAGTAATTCCCTTTACCTTTTAGGTTCTCCAATTTTTGATGAATCTATTTCTGAATATATTAATAATTCAATTACTAAATTTCAAAATTCTGCTGACCGTCTCCTTGAAATTAGTCCACATTATGCACTTTGCATCTTAAAATTCTGTCTTTTCGTCCCAAAATTTACGTATGTGCTCCGTTGCTGCTCCTTTTGGAATCACCCAGATCTTTTGACACAAGTAGACGATTTAATCAAAATTAGCTTAGAATCGATTCTTAATATGCAGCTGAACGAGCAATCTTGGACCCAAGCATCCCTACCCATCCGTTATGGTGGTTTAGGGATTCGCAAAATTTCCAGTGTCGCTTTACCAGCCTTCCTATCTTCTGTCCATAGTTCAGCAAATCTCATAAGTAAAATTTTAAGGGCATCCCCTTCAAACTTTGAGATTGCTGGCCTGGAGGAAGCTAGAAACGCTTTCTTAATTGCATGCCCAGGTCAAAATTTTCCAGTTTCTCCAAATTCACAGAGGAGCTGGGACGACATAAACTGCAAATTGACTTACGATAATCTTTTGAGCCGTAGTACAGGTTCGGCGCGTGCTAGGCTTTTGGCTGTGGGTGCGCATGCGTCCGGCTACTGGCTTCACGCGTACCCTTCGTCAAATACAGGAACATTTCTTGAGCCTGACACGCTCCGAATCGCAACCTGTCTACGGCTTGGGGTCCCGGTCTGCGCTCCTCATAAATGTCCCTGTGGCAGTGATGTCGACAAGCTAGGACATCACGGACTGTCTTGCCAAAAAAGTGCAGGTCGCTTCTCGAGACATGCCGCACTTAACGATATCATACGCCGGTCCCTTGCCACCGTCAACGTGCCAAGTCTACTTGAGCCGACTGGTATTGCAAGAGACGATAGCAAGAGACCGGACGGTATGAGTTTGATTCCATGGAAGATGGGCCGGGTGCTGGTATGGGATGCAACCTGTTCTGACACGCTGGCCCCTTCCCATCTACATGGAACCAACAACAGAGCTGGTGCGGCCTGTGAAGCGGCTGAAAAGGCTAAAACTTGCAAATACAGGGGTCTAGGCTCCGAATATGATTTTGTCCCATTCGGTGTCGAGACCCTTTGGTCCGTGGGGTCCTAGTGCTATAAGGCTTTTTATTGAAATAGGAAAAAGGTTAGTCGACATCACAGGAGACCGGAGAGCTGGCAGCTACCTCGAATAAAGAATTAGTCTAGCTATTCAAAGGGGAAACGCTGCCAGTATCTTCGGAACCTTGCCTAAAGGGACTCTTTTTAACGTCGATTATGGTATAAGGGACACGGCACTTAAACTTTTAGATTCTTATCTTAAAAATAGAACGCAGAGAGTAGAAGTTAATTCTACAAGGTCTACTGGGACCAAAATAGAATTAAGTGTGCCACAAGGGTCAATTTTAGGCCCGTTTCTTTTTCTCATCTATATAAATGACCTTCCTTATCTAGTTAAAGATAAGCATGAGATAGTACTCTTTGCCGATGACACTTCACTAATTTTTAATGTGAAGCGACGACAGTCAAATTATGACGAGGTAAATAGTGCTCTCTCAAAAATGGTACATTGGTTTAATGTTAATAATTTACTTTTAAATTCAAATAAAACGAAATGTTTAAAGTTTAGCCTCCCAAATGTTAGGCAGGCACAAACCAATATACTATTAAATGATGAGAAAATGAACTTAGTGGACACCACTGTATTTCTAGGAATAACACTAGATTGTAAATTACAGTGGGGTCCCCATATTGCAAATCTGGCAGATAAGCTCAGTTCTGCAGCATATGCAGTCAAAAAAATTAGAGAAATTACCGATGAGGACACAGCGCGGCTAGTTTATTTTAGTTATTTTCATAGTATAATGTCATATGGCATTCTTCTTTGGGGAAACGCTGCGGACATTAATACAATATTTGTGCTACAGAAGCGAGCTATACGTTCTATTTATAAGATGTCAGGTTTTGAATCTCTGAGAGAAAAATTTAAAGAAATAGGTATTCTGACCGTTGCTTCTCAATACATTTTGGACAATGTGTTGTATGTCAGAAAGAATTTAACGAATTTTAAAAAGAAAAGTGACACACATTGTCGGAATACTAGAAATAGGAACAAGTTAGAAATACCAGTGATCAGACTTAGTAAAGTAAGTAAATCTTTTAAAGGTCAATGTATACGCCTTTACAATAGAATCCCAGAAAACGTTCAAAATCTTTCCATTAATAAATTTAAAAAAGCTGTTAAAGAACGTTTGTGTGCTAAAGCTTATTATAAAGTCAGTGATTTCACTAACGATTGCACACCTTGGGAATAAGATGGCCCCATGCAAGGCTGCTTTTATGTACTTAAGTATGTTCTATGTACTTATGACTAATGTTATATAGATTAAGTTACAACATTGTAAAATATTTTTTGAAAAGAACAATTTTCCCATCTTTTTGCTAAAAGGTGGCCCCGTGCGAGTTTCTTACGCCGGTTCTTCTCGCCGGGCTAGTTTCCGAACCGGTGGTAGGCATCATGTAGGACAATTCTATAAGTGTTATATTATAACCTACACGGAAATAAAAATTTTGAGTTTGAGTTTGAGTCCACTGCATCGGAATCGGAGCGTCCGCAGCGTACGGAGCGTCGGCATTTACAAAATGCCGATGGGGTGCGTCCACTGCATTCGGATTCAGCATCGGCAATTTAGTTATTTTTAGTCCGTCAGCCTGAACGTGCATTTGCATTATCGAGGATAGTGACGAGGATATTGTTGTAATTAGCTGTATTTTATCAGAAGAGGAAAAGAGAAACAAGAGGAAACGAAAGATATGGGTTCATAAATCATAATAATTATAAATTCAAAAAGATTAATTTTTGGAGAATTTCATACATTATATTCTGATTTATTAGAAGATGAAAATAGATTTTTTGGGTACATTCATATAACTCGAAAAAAGTTTTTTGAACTTCACTATATTCTACAATTTTTATTTATTATTTGCCCAATTTCATCCCAAATATCGTCTCTCCTCAGTTGGTTATGATAATGTTGATGTTTTAGATTATAAAGTTCATCATATTTTTCCACTAAAGTAATTAAAATATCGTCATTCATCGTGAATAAGTATTTATGTATAGCCGTCGCGTCGTCGCAAACACGTCAGAACTTGAAACGTTCGGAATCCGAATGACGGGTTCACTGCCGATGACGTCATCGGCATAAATACCGGTCGCAGGCGCAGAAATGCCGATCCAGTGGACGCAGTACCATAGAAATCCAGACAAAGCAACAAATCCGTACGCTCCGTACGCTCCGATTCCGACGCAGTGGACGCGCAGCTTAATTGGTTACTGTAGCCTTGCCGTAGCACAGGCGTAGGCCGTAGCACTGCCGTAGGCCGTAGCACTGCCGTAGGCCGTAGCACTGCTGTACCGTTAGATATAATATTATATCAGAATGTTTGTGCATGTCGTAGAAACTCACCAAAGTGCTTCAAACAATTGCCTGTTTTTTAAGTAAATACTTCATTAGCGGCGCTGAGCACTTCTTGGGATAGGTAAAAACTATTAAACTTGCGCGACAGGTCACGTGTCCTGATCGAAAATTCGTAAGATTCGTAAGATATACCCCAAAAATCTGAAGTGTTAAATTTTTAATGTAATATAAATTGTCATTATGTTTGTGTAGGATAGCGCAATAAATGAATATTGTATTTTACTAAATAAATGATAGTACTTTTATACTGATAATTAAAGCAATTCGTGCAAAGTTATTCCCTAACCATTCCAAAATATCAAAAATGCATAACGTTAATATTCAAGTTTTTACTTCTGCCGGCACCTGGAGTGCAACCCGTCTTTTTTTTTAATGACTTTTAGTAAGATATTCCATTTGTAAACTTTCTTATTTTTCTGAACAATTTTTATTTATGTTATTGAAAAGTACTCTATTATTGCATTGAACGTAGTACCTACGTTGATGACTATGCGAGGTTGATAACTTTTCAGTGTTTATAAGTCACAATTTACTTACTTTTAGGATTGAAGTTTTTTTACAGTTCAGGTTATTTGAAATAGTTTTTATTTGGCTCCGATATTTTTTTTCGCGGCTCCGCATATAATAAATTATCGACATAAAAATGTTTGTGATCACAGACTATCGACAAATAAAGTTCGCGCGTTCACGCTCGATTGAGTGGCAAGTGAGAGCCGGGGCCCCGGGCCTGCCGGGGCCTTCCTGGCGCCGGCGGGGCCCCGGCGAACTTCACGCCAAATGTGCCCATTACCGGTGCCCCCTGACTTATTGTTTTACATTACTTCGCCCCCACATTTCCTGACTCTTTTTATTGAATATTCCCTAGACTTTTTTGCTGCTACGGTGGAGTTTATTAGGTAATGGTAGTAAATATTTATCTAGGGCATCGTGTTATGGCAGCGATAAAGTGGATGTCTAGATAAAATTGTCTTAACTACTTTGGGTAGTTCCTTTTAAAGTACATATAAATTTTATAACTTATCTATGAAGCTGATAATTGTGTTTTATTTGGTACAATGATTATTATCTAGGTGTTACACATAATATTATTTATCAAGTACAGCTGCTACGTCTAACAAGAGAAACTCATATTTTATCTATCGCACGTAACTTAGAGCTTAAGATAGAGAAACAATTCCCTCCGAACACTTAACACCACAGAATATTAAAGGATTTTAAGCAGAATCTGTCAGGACACACGATAATATATAGTTGTAATTTATTCATAACGCTCCACGTATTCCGTTCCCAGCGTATCTCGCCATCAAATTTGTTTGCGTAGCTCCGGGGCACGTGGAGCCCACTGGCCACAAAATAAATACAGGCAGAAGAAAAGCTTTGTACACTGAGTGCCCCAACAACGTTCGATATTTGAAACACTGTTTTTCGCATTATTGTGCCACCGAGCGTAGGTTCAAAAAGCTATTACTTGCCTTCCGTCTCTATTTGTTTTGTGGCTCTACCCCGCCCCTGCTCGACGATTATCTCACTAATATATTATATATGTCTTTCATAAATTAACACACAACGCCCGAGGCGAGCTGCAGTGTTACACTTTCGTTCAGGATTATACCTCGTCTTAGTTAACCTCTTGTTTATGATATATAATAGGGGATGAACTGGCTAATAGTATTTACTCAGAGGAATGAACACGTCATGTAGCTCCATGTATGAAAGAGGTATTTTGAAAATCAAATTATGCCTAAATATCTCAAAAGTACAATTGGTATCTACATAATAATATGTGCTGAAAGACGGCCCCGTGCGAGACTCTTGCGTCAGTTCTTGTCGATAGACGGCGGGTTAGGGTTGAACTGGTGATAGCTTTTTCTGTTGACTATCTAAGAAGCTTGTTAAGTTTCACTTGGAAAAAAAAATGTTTTATCGACGTACGCATAACTGTCCCTAAGGGCCTTTCCACACGTACCACAACTCGCAAGCACACAACACGGGACAGTATGTGGCCAAGCTGTGGTTACACGTGACCACGTCGCAACAGCAACGCAACCACCAGCGACAGCTAGTATTTGTACCGTAATAACAAAAATCTACATTTTGTTGGTACCACAACTCTACCACAAGAAGCCACAGCGACACTATTCACACATAACTAGCTTGGCCACATTGTGTCGCGTCGATGTGGTGTAGTTGTGGTTCGTATGGGAAGGACCTAAAATAGTAACACCTATAATGAAGAATAAGTTTTTTCCTGTGACACTAAGAGTTCCCACGAGGCTGATAAGGAAAAACCACGTTTTCGTAATAAATCGCGAGCATTTATCAAGTGTAAAAAATGTACACTCCGCGCCCGGAACATCGGATGAAACGCATTTTCTAGTGTACGTAGTGCATAGAAAGTTTAGCTAGGTTTAGGTAGGTAGTTTACTTATTTGAATAAGGGAATTAACATTTCCATACAATGTGACCTGTTTTGGTGGGAAGAGCCAGAGGTTTGTAAAGTACTAAGCTCAGTCACGGGGTGGGGGAAGGGGGCTTAGGTTTTTTCATGTAGTCAACATCTTCTGGGAAAACCTGCCATACTTTTTGTATAAAAAACCTTGTAAAGGTCTAGAGTAGAAGCCCGAATATGCTAACATGACACCTAACAAGAACCTTTTGTAAGCGAGGGTATTCTAAGTTGTCGAACACGGATTCCTCTCTACTGGTTTCCATTAAGGTTTTGCAATAGTAAGTACTTACTTACCTGCGATCTTAGACAGTTGATATAATGCATTGCAGCGACGCTTCATTTTTGAGGTAGCTATTCAAAATAAAACTTTATTCACTACAGAATAAAACACGTTTATTTAGAAGAGTTCGAATGTCAAACTGCACCGCTCTGCATTGCCCGGCGTGGCTTTTGCAATGAAACTTCTTGTGTATTAAGTAAAGTTCAAATTTTAACCACTATTTTAAAAATGCAGCACCTCGTCGCATCTCTTGTTTCAGTGTGAGCTAACCCTAAGGTACAACGGTATAATTTACAAGCTATACTTTCAAAAGGAACAGCGTACAGCAAAAGTTTTTATATGACACGTACCCCGTAGGCATCTTTGATGTAGTTGATCATGTTTTTACGGCGGCGACTGTGCCGCGCCTATCGGCATTTTTCAATATTCTAAGCCTCAACAAGACGGCGAACGGACCCTGTTGAATTATTTAAGTCACGGGCGGCCGTCGTCGCTAATCTATCTTTTGTCAACGAGATTGGTTAGGAAAATGGCTGTATCTGCCCGGAATTTTTTCGTTTCCGATGATTACTCGCCCCCTTTATTGGCTGTTAATGTCTGATATCTCCGATATTTAATTTCGCCTCCAAATTTTAATACGACTGGATGTTTTGCCGTCTTTTTCAGAATTATCTTTTAATAAGGCATGTTTAAAGTGAATACATTTTTGGTATTTTATGTACAGTATAAATTGAGTTAAGTACTTATTATGTGATTATAGGTATTTTGTATAACTTAACCAGTAGCTTACCAGTGAGAGGATACCAACGGTTCGAATCAAGCTATTCTTCTTTAGGTAGACCTTATATCCAAAAATTTAAACTATGGTAGAACAAAATTGTCGACACCAATTTACTCACTTTCATTCAATTAAAAATCAATGTCAGTTTAGCGAATATCTTTAGAATAGAAAGCGAAAAGGTGATTTTCTCACTTTTTACTATAATAGGACCTGTAGATATTGAAATTCGCTTGCAAATCGCCGATTTTTGCCGTCGCGCAGTCAAGCAAAAAGGTAAGTGAATAAAAAGCCACCGACTCAGCCCGCTCTTGCCGCCCGCCGTCCGCCCGCCCTGGTCACAATCAGGACGGGCGGATTCCCCGCGGACGTAATTTGACGGAGCAAATTGCCGATACAGACGATTGCCAATCATTAATTGACGATCGCAGAAGAAAATTTTAATCAAGTCTTCGTTCAGAATCATCTTTCATTACACGCGTTCCTCAATTTGTCTTGGCTGATTGCTATTTTTCATTTCGACTTACTTTTGATTAGGTTCGCCGCGTATGAAAAAATGGACTTTGTGGATTTTTTTCTGATTAGAAGCCGAATATTATTGAATAAATATAATATGTATTCATTATTTGTACCTATTTAAATAAAGAACTCAGAGGGAAAAAACACATTGAAAAGATTTAAAATGAATAAGTTAGATAGTAATTATCTAACTTATTCATTTTAAATCTTTTCAATGTGTTTTTTTCTTCGGTGACGGTGACGGTGGCCGGTTTAATTGAAACCAGGCCAGATACGCAGGAGTAAATTAAAGCGCCCAAATATGTGTACAGTACATAAGAGCACTCCCTCTTCCTTTACTCTCATAACCCAGTGGGACGGATAACCAACACGACTGGCGAGAGATCAGGCGCAGGTCCGACTTTTTACATGCCCATCCGATGCATTACCATCTTTCTTGTGAGACAATCAGGTAATCAGCCTGCATTGTCCTAACCAAACTTGGAAACAACATTTTTGTTGTTCCAATGCGGGAATTGAACCCACGACCTCCGAGTCGAGAGCCAATGCTCTAACCACTGACGACAGATGCTGTTAAATAAGTTAGATACCTAAATAACAAGAGAAAAGTATAAAAAGTTCGGTGGCTTAATAAAATCGTATTACCTACCCTAAAATCAAACTTGAAGTAATACACATTTTCATTACCTACGTAAAAGTTCTGGACCTTTTTTCGTAATATATTTGACGTTCAGTTATGGGGGATTTACATGGGTGACTAAAGCCGCACGATTTCAGCCGCACGGCGAAAATCGACCGTGTAAATGCCAATTCGGCGAGGCCGCAAGTGACTAAAGCAGCAAGCCCCAACTTTTGTAGCGTTTACACGGGTGACTAGCCGCACGATTTCCGCAGCACGGTGAAAATCGACCGTGAAAATTCCAATTCGGCGAAGCCGCGAGTGACTAAAGCAGCAAGCCCCAAAGTTGGGTATCATTCGACTTTTGCAGCACGGCGCTCAGCTCGGCGGAACGCGGTGGGCAAAGAGTAAAAAATATATGTATAGGAACGTATATAGGAACGTACAGGATACGTACAGAGGAACAGCTTTCATAGAAACTTCTAAATCGATACAAATTTTATAAATAAATAAATTCTTTTTGCTTAAAACATTGTAGGAACAAATATTGTTACATATTTATTTTAGTCACAAATGTTTCGTCATAATTACTGACATGCAAATATTATATTATTACATGAATATAAATTAAGCCATACAATTATTATATTAAAATAAAATTAACTCATTTCATTACACACAATTTATTAAAATTACCTAATATTAATTACATTTGTAAGGGATGTCATAGAAGATTAGGGTAAATTAAAGTCTAGCGTTAGTACAGAGTTATTGAGAAAGTCTTATACACACCACAGCCCAGCATCGAACCTGCACCAGCACGTGTGTGACTCAAGGGGTCTATTCACTAAACTGTAATAATTATAATAAAGCAAGCCTATTATTTTTTATATATTATATGAGACATTTTAAATATTATTTTAATGTTACCCGACTGCGCGACGCAAAGGAGTAGTAATGTGCTTATTAGCCTTCGAATGTATATACCTACATAATATGTGTGTGGATTGTACCTTTGGCCACTATTTAGACCAAACGCGTAGGCTCATTTCTTTACTAACTACCGTATACTTTCTATATATTTATATTTTTTATACTAGAAACTATTTCATTGTTAGGTATTCAATATATATTTAGGTCAAAAGTCCCGACTACTGGACTGACTTTTACTTTTCGTTTTTACGCAGTCGGGTTTTCTTTTATTTTTTCATACACATGCCATTTGCAAATTTTAAATCATATAAAAATATATGATTTTTAGGGCCGATAGTTTAATAAAGCACTTATTATACTCAGATACAAAAAGAGGTCATGTTTAGAATAATTTTTCTGGTCTTATTTGGTGGCTTACTCTGTGGCTCAGTGGTTCAGCGCTTTGGTGCTCAAACCGGAGGTCGCAGGTTCGAATCCTGCCGAAGGAACAAAAGTATTTCTGTGTTCCTGGGTCATGGATGTGTATTAAATATGTGTATAATATAATAAAAATCTTAAATACTTATATGTAAGTATAAAATTATTAAATATACTTCCCGTTGTCTGGTACCTGTGGCACAAGTTCTTCGGATACTTAGCACGGGGCCAGATTGACGAGGTGTGGAGCGTCGATAGATATTATTATTTTTGTTTAAATATACCCAATAACAGCGGATTTATTGACCTTAAAATTGGATAAAAAGAATCTAACGTAAGATAAAAAGTGTTTTAGAAATCCTCAAAATCGGACATTTCTAAACTAAGCCCATAGGTCGATGCCGTCTTGTATTCCAAACTTAAAAGTAGAACACCCGTGTACCAATTCTACTTAGTTTTTGAGATAAATAATTTGGAAGATGGTCAATTTTTCAAGTCATCGATTCATAAAATTAATTTATTACGTCAATTGCGAGGCGTTGTAAACTTGTTATATACTTTGTTCGATACACCAGTTAGATGCGCATTTATTATACTTTATTACGTTTCTACCACTTGAGTCCTTTGAGAGATATTTAATTTTTTTTCACTTTTCAAACTTTATTTTTTTTCTTCGATACTAAGTTGTTTCCGCAATTATTTTTTATACTAAACCATACTTTGTCATAGTTTCTTTATTCAGGATTTTTTTCTATTGCCAATCAAAAGGATTTTTTTCTATTGCCAATCAAACTAGGAATGGGAGAAATAAGCATTCTTTTATTTTTAATTAGCCTTTTAAGAGCATTTTTAAGAGCAAAGTTTCATATACCATAGATTTTACGAAAACAAAAAATTCATAAACTCCAATGAAAGGTTTTGTGAGCCCGGGAAGGGGTCCACCCTAGTTAGGCAATAACTAACCCGTGGTTATACATACAACCCGAAGGAGCGGAGGTGAAGCATCACGGAGCCGATCAGGACCCATGCCGCCGCTAGGCAATATATTGTATATAATATATATGTAATATATTGTAAAGAAAATAAAGATTTTTTGATTTTGATTTGATTTTGATTGAATATTAAAAAAATGTTATTTGTCGTCATGACAACCAACATTAATCAGTTGCATGTACACATCACAATTCTCAATCTCACATGACACAAGAAAATTTTGCGTACGTAATTCACATCGTGATTGAGGTCATATTGTAACTTAACTACCATGAATAAAAATAACACCATCGAGTTTTTGGAATGCTATGAAAGGCATCCATGCTTATGGATTTATTGATTGATTTATTTATTTATTTATTATATATATTATAGATATATAATATTAATCACTAATATATATGCAATTATTCAAGCAGTTCTTGAATAATTGCATAAGTACTTAACAATTTCAATTCCGGCACGAACACCCATTCTGCTCAACATTTTCGAAGGAAATAACCAAGCCGCATGCTGCTTTAGTCACCCGTGTAAATGGGCTTGCGATTCGGCGAGGTGAGGCGATTTGGCAGACGGCTCGCCGCACGGCGAAAGCAGTCCCGTGTAAATGCCTCATTAGGGCTGATTTCGTTCTCAGATTTCCTAAACTTATCTTTTTATCTTATTATGGAGACCTAAGGCTGAATAGAATTTTTGTAATTCGATTTATAAGATGTCATTAATATTCGCGGTCCGCGGAATTTCGACTTTCTTTTCTTTTGTTCTAGGAAATGTTCGCCAAGGTTCATCTTAATTATTGAAAAGATATTAGACATCATTTTTAGAATTGTGTTGTCTGTAGCATAACTCAACTAAGTCATTTGCAAAAAAAGAAATGTAAGATATCGTGAGAATAAACCAAATAAACAATGTACACCCAATTTTTGTTTAACTTTAAAAAAAATAATGAAACAAACAATTAAAACCATAAACATAGAAAAAGAGAGCGAAATACGATCAGTGTACGTCATTGCGGTACGCCATAGATACGATCGAAAACAGATCCTGTGTAGCACTTTTCGACCTTATTTTTAGGCAACAAGATTCAAAAGTGGTACACCGCATCTGTCGGTTCTGTACATACTTCATACTCAAAATCGTTTTGCTACAAAGATATGGCCATATTTTTTTTATTTGCTTATAAATTTTAAACGCACAAACCTAAATAACTAAGTATGTCTTTTAAATTTAAGTAAGGTTTATCTCTACGTTCAACAACTTTTAAATTTAATTATTTAAAATGTGATATTCTACGCTAGTAAACTAGTAAGTATTAGGTAAATTGATATTCTTGATTCGGTACGTGCTTTTAAAGGTATCTACCCCTCTTTTTAATATTATATATCTATGTATCTACCTATAAAATAAAACTATGACCCATTAACACACAGACCTGAGGAACCCGGCGGAAGATCGACCTGGTTCGTACCCCACTTGTGAGACAATGCCATTGTTCTCTAAACGCTACCGACACCTACAGGCTTATAATGCCTGCTACACATGTGACGATAAGACTGCCCAGTTCAGTTAAAGCCAGTGGTCTACATAACGCGGCCCGCGGGCCAAATTCACTCAAAAAAAATTATTATCTTAATTTCTGTGTATAAATTAGTTTTAAGTACTTTTTAAGTCATTGTTTTCCCTCATTTTTACTTTATTGCTCTTTTGTCATCCGTATTAATTTAATAAAAAAATGCATTTCTAATATAAGTAAATAGTTACGTACAAATTACAATAGATTAGATAGATATCAATCAGACACAAAATTATCTTACAAGTGCCGCCCGCCTGTATCTATTTTTTAGAGTCCGACCGAAACTGGTTTTCCGGCCGAAACCGAAACCGAAACCGAACATTCGGCCGTGGCTTCAGTTTCGGCCGAAACCGAAACCGAAACCGAAACTCACGTGGTCAAGTAGAAAATTCCTTAAAATACTGAAATTTGGTGCATTTTATCCATTACTCTGCATTAATTAGGACATGAAATGGAAACACGGTATATTAATTTTGTTGTAATCATTTACTTAATGTAATATTAAAAAATATTAATTATATCTGGGGGCACGGTAGTGCACCCGCCAAGTCGAGCGCGAAGCAAACACTACCGTACCATCCTTTACTGGAACCATTTCGCCGCATTTTCAGGCCCCTATTTGAGAACCTCTGGATAAGACCAGAACGCAGAAATTTTCGTCATCCAGTAAAGTATAATCACATACTTAAAATCCAAAACTTTAAGTCTGTAGGTCATTTAGTTCCGAAGTTAAACGAAAGCAAAGTTTCGCATTTATGACACTCACCCAGTCACTTACTCATGATCATCAGAATGGAACTAGTACTTCCCATAAACTCAGAGAGCTGAAATTTGGTAAAGAGGTAGGGTTTAATGGCCACATAAAGGAAAAACTATAAAAACTAGGATAATCGAAGATCTGGAGTACCTGGTGACCCTTATTAGAAAACACAAGAGCCCAACCAAACTATTAGAGTTCGACATACTGCCTTTACAAAAAATATTCAACTTGGTGGGCCACTTCATTTGATGTCAAAAATCGAAGGTCTGAATTATCTGATGAAGAACCCTCAGCTGGTCTCAGCTGATTAGAGATATGGCAATGTCCCCTTCTACTATTGGTACATAAAAAAATCGACTGTCATTGCAAAAATCCAGTGAAGTGGGACACATCTTCTAATTTAATCTAGCCGGTAGCGTCCCACTGCTGGGCGAATGCCTCTTCTTCTGCTTTTAATACGCATAAAAATAAAATTAAAGGAAAACTCTGGATAAGACTAGACTGGCTTTTATGCTTATACTTACAAGTTTACAACAAGAAATAGTCGAACAATTAACTTTATTCTACTCGAACATTACACAAATTAAATAAACAAATTACACTAAAATCTAGTAAAATAAATCAATATTCCTACGTTTCTACAAAAAGAAGTGAAATCCCACCAAAAACATTCTGTAAAAAACTAGCCAAGTCTCGATGGAGCTGCTTGTTTATCTCTAAAAAGTAATGAAATCTAGACTAAGTCGTGCCAAGTCTAAGGATCCTTACTGCGATTTATTTATTATTATAGTTAATGTTGTGCGACTTGGCCGTTGAAGAGTACACAAGGGTACAAAAGGGGCTCCATAACACCATTGCTCCAATACATGTGTTATACAATCAACAACAGCCTAAAATAAGACACTAGCGTCCAATTACCAATACCAGTATGGGCTATTATCTCGCTTAACAAACATAGGTAGTTGCAACAGAATCTGATATAATATTACGTGTAAACAAAATTGACTTCTAACGTATAAAGAATTTTCAAGGGCCAAGTCACACAACATTAACTATAATAATAAATAAATCGCAGTAAGGAACCTTAGACTTGGCACGACTTAGTCTAGATTTCATTACTTTTTAGAGATAAACAAGCAGCTCCATCGAGACTTGGCTAGTTTTTTACAGAATGTTTTTGGTGGGATTTTAATTATGTTTTCAAATTCAGTTGCGTTGTCAAAGCGTTGCCGCAAGAAACGAAGTTAGGCGAGCGTGCACGAAAACTTCCGAAATCAGTTTCGGTTTCGGCAAAAGTTTCGGCCACTTTTGGCCGAAACCGAAACTGCCGCCGAAACTTGATTTTTGGCCGAAACTCGGCCGAAACCGAAACCGAAACCGAACTTTCGGTCGGACACTACTATTTTTTCACTGTGACCTGTACTAAGTGTATTCAATATGAAGAGACCCACAGAACATTGCCGGCTCCGGGTTTACATCCTTAAAGAAGAACGGGTAAAACGTCCCCACCCTACAAGACACATATCAAATGAAAGGGCTTAAAAAGTGTATCTTTTTATTGTATGACGAAAAATCTCTAAACCATGGGAGAAAAAAGTTAATGAGGGTTACCTAAATGTGAAAAAAAAGTTAAAAAATATCACCTGTATTACTGCACCATTTCATAGTGTTGCTAATAATTGTTCCTAATTTTTGGTAAGTAAAGGCACCTATACGCGCCGCAGGAGCCGCACATGCCGAAGTCATCGAATTTTATAAATACCATTACTTCTCAAAAATTGTTCCTAATTAGCAACACTATGAAATGGTGCAATAATACAGGTGGTTTTTTAAACTTTTTTTTTTCACAATTAAGTACTTAACCCTCATTAACATTTTTCTCCCATGGTTTAGAGATTTTTCGTCATACAATCAAATTACACACTTTTTAAGGTCTTTTATTTGATATATGTCTTGTAGTGCTACAATAGTGAGGACGGGCTCCATACAAAAATGGCCCTTCTTTAACCTAATTGTACAGTTTTATCGTTGGGTGCCTAGCCGGACTTAGCGCCAATGTTTTGAGGTCATTATTTAGTTAAATTAGTATCAAATAGACTAGGCGCGTACTGCCAGTAGAATATACCTAATGTGTTTAAAGCACAGTTTATAGTAACAAAATACACTCCGCGCGGTATATTGACCAGAAAATGGAAACTGCGCCATACCTACTTTCCAAAACCGTTTAAATATGCACCAGTGTACGGTCACTATCTGTAGCAGCTCCAACACCAACGGCTGCAACAGAATATTACATACTGTGGCCTTTTAGAGCCTTTGCACTTCAAATCTTCAAATAATGGAACCGCGAACATGGACACGTGTTCAAAATCAAAGCCTTTGGTTTCGTCTATTACTTATTCTGTGGTTTTATGTCGTATGAAAAAATTCGGAGTACATATTTTGAAGTGCTAAGTAAGACGCCGGCAGTCCTAACAATGACGCATTTTTAATCCAAATCGCACAGATGCTTCCGCGGTTTGGAACGCAGTCCAATCCGCGGTCCGAACGAACGAACGTGCAGGCCGCTATTATCGGTATAACTTACTACTAATTATATAATCTACTGATTAGGGATTTGAAAAATAAACCAAATGAACAGATCAACAGAATATAATTGAATCATAATAAACTTCCAAAAATATACATTTATACAAAAAACCATGGCCACAACACAAGAATTAACACAAAGTCGGTATAGAACTTGTCACAATATTGAATATTGTAACAATTTATAATTATTCAAAAGTTAAAATCACCCGACTACGCAAATTATGTAGCCAATTGCACATTATTACGAATCTATTGACACCTCATTCATTAAAATCGGATCATTAGTAAATAACTACATTTGATTTAAAACAATATTAACCAACATTTGTTTAAATATATACTAACTACATCATTTAAATAAAATTTGTGTACATTTTTTCGACTCAACCATCTATATAATAGTAGATGTTGTCTGCTACTTCGTGCGAGTCGCGAGAACCGCACATTTTGCTTCGGTAAAGAGTAGCCCATGTAAGGACATTTATAGACAGCACACGTA
This sequence comes from Glaucopsyche alexis, assembly GCA_905404095.1. Taxonomy (NCBI): domain Eukaryota; kingdom Metazoa; phylum Arthropoda; class Insecta; order Lepidoptera; family Lycaenidae; genus Glaucopsyche; species Glaucopsyche alexis. Next base: position 1,594,600 of record FR990044.1, on the reverse strand, counting down.
TAGGAGCACACGAGGAAGGTGATCTACTCTATACCTGTGCCAAATTTCATCAAGACTGGACCGCCGTAATTTCGGAACCTATTCAATGCAAACAAACAAACAATCAAACCTTTCTCCTCATTATATTAGTATAGATTTTGATTTACATCGACATAACACTATTATTTAACACTTGAAACTACCTGCTTTAGATTTCTAGATATAATAGGTACAATTAATATTTCGAATATAAAAATAAGACTGATCAGAAAGTACTACATAATAGTAATAATAACTAATCCCTTTTAGAATAACAAGGCTGCATTGATCGATATTTTTAATACATTTTTGTTCTGTATTCGCGTATTCAATTGGTTTTTTTTTTTTTTTGTATTTCTACGGTGGGATACTATGGCAAGGTTTTGGCTTTACTATAATAATATAAATTATAATCTAGTAGCATAATAATAAATCATTTAAATTACACGAAATGTAACTGTGAAATTATAAAGGTATCAAAATAATAATAACATGTATGTAATAAGAACAAAAGTATATTTTTATCTAGTAGTAAAGTATTTGGCATCTACTATAATTCGTAACGTCTATACATACCTATAACAACACAATAAATTGTTTTTATTTACATGTCAAATATAACATACAGATCAATGATGTTGTTTTCTTAGATTTTTGTAACATTACAATCATATTTTCAGCACATAATATAAAGTTATATAAAATACATTGCAAACATCTGATTACTTAAAATTATTAGTGTTTCTTGTGTTTATTCTCTTGCGAATAATCCAAGAGGCACACAATATCAATAACAGCTAATTTCATGTTTCATTTTAGTCACTCATTTTGCTAAAAGGAAAACCGCAACCTTTGATGATATCACATTCTGGTTTTTAACCATTGTGCGTCAAAATCAGGTCAACATCAATGACTATACAATAGTAACAAGTTTTACAACACTCATTATGTTCCTAGGCCATCAAGATATGTTACTTTATGTTCTAGTACTTTCTAGTACGTTGGCAGAGGATGACACATGATACTAGTATAATTAAACAAATCAATTATCTTTACTTTATACTTAGTTTAAATAAAACCTAACCACTTGTAAGGTAATTTTATAATATTTCTCGATTTGTACTAGTATTACTTGTAACAGTAATATAATATACTTAACTCTACTTCATTAAATTATTCATTTACAGTTAAAAACTAACTACTCCAGTGTAGTGCAGTAATTAGGGTTAGAAATCATTTACACTCGTCTTATAGACGTTTTTAACGTTAAATCTTATTAGAAATTCGTCATAAAATCACTACAATTACGAAGTTATCTGATTACAATTATAAATAGGTAACTGACTTTCCTCTATATTGTATGACTTTATAGTCGTACAATAGTGTTGTAAAGTACAAGTGCTTAATGTCTTTCGGGAAAAATCTTCTTTCATCGTCTATCACTCCCATAGAAATACAATGATCACCGAGGGACATTAAGAAAGTATTTGTATTGCACATGTCTAGATTGTGTAGAGCCTGATATATAATGAAGCAAAACACTATTATTATTCGATTTTCATGAACTTTGCGAACTATTACAACCTCGCTGTGGCCACCCTCCAGATCCTCTTCCCTACCAATTGAACTAGATGTCTACAGTTGTGCCACACGGGGCTACTTCTGTTCCGTCTTCTCGCCCCGTAGGTAGTGGTGATTGACGAACCGCGCGCCCTGCGTGAGCTGCGCGCACGTGTTGGTGAAGTGGCACGCGAACAGCAGCAGGTTGCGGGGCTGCACGCGCCACGCGAACCGCATGAACATCACCGAGTATAGCGACAGGGCTGGAACGAGAGAGAACTTCGTTACACATCGGCGTACCCAGCTTCTAGTCTTTTTTTTTATGAAATATGGGGGCAAACGAGCAAACGCGTCACCTGATGGAAAGCAACTTCCGTCGCCCATGGACACTCGCAGCATCAGAAGAGCTGCAAGTGCGTTGCCGGCCTTTTAAGAGGGAAAAGGGTAATAGGGGAGGGTAGGGAAGGGAATAGGGTAGGAGATTGGGCCTCCGGTAAACTCACTCACTCGGCGAAACACAGCGCAAACGCTGTTTCACGCCGGTTTTCTGTGAGCCCGTGGTATTTCTCCGGTCGAGCCGGCCCATTCGTGCTGAAGCATGGCTCTACCACGTAGTCTAGGGATAAGTCAGATTTTTGAGGTCAGATCATCCGCGGCTATGTTTACATACAGACTACGGTACACAAAAACACCTAGGTTACCTAGGTACATGAAATCATTAGGTATTGAGTACGACAGTATCGCCATCCCGCAAATGCAAGAGGCTTAGGTATATCAAATAGTGCGCATGTTTTTTCCCGATTCACGCAAAATCTACTGGACAGATTGCAAAAAAAATTCTGTGATGATGAAGAGACAGCTGCAGTAGCTATACTTTGGAGTTTACTGCAAGAGACATGAAGGGAAGACAGCGGTGGATAGCAACGGTAATTTATTGGTTCTGGCGCGCGAGTGAATCTCTATAAAACGTGAGTTCCATTGAGGATAATGAAGGCGGCTTCTTTAGCTCTACACGGAATTTTATCGTCTCTAGATTTCGGATTATCCATAATTATTAAGTCAGCCTGTATAAATTAGGCATTGCATGTAAAAGAAATTGGCTGCCAGACGATAAAATTTCGTAGTACTTAAAAAACCTGCAGTCATTATCCTCAACGGAAGTAAACGTTTTGGAGATTCACCGGCGGCGGCCCGTCGGGAGACCAATTCACATAGTTGAAACAGTTCAATATACTGAGTGCTAAGTTTGGAGTTTTTCTTTTCGCATTCGATCGTGAGCGCGTTTGGCGTTTACTAATAAGTGATTTACACTCTCGCGCGAGTGGCGAGGCGAGGCCCGAAGTGAGTCGCGAGGCGAGTGTGTAAACGTAGTTCGCATCGATGCGAACTACGTTTACACACTCGCCTCGCGACTCACTTCGGGCCTCGCCTCGCCACTCGCGCGAGAGTGTAAATCTAGCATAAGAATTTGTATGTGATTTGTAAAGCGCCACCTAGTTGTCACGTTTACAACTAGGTTCAATCACATACAAAATCCTAGTAAACGCCAAACGCGCTTACGATCGAATGTGAAAAGATAAACTCAAACTTAGACTCTGTCCAGAAAGTGCGTAAACCTGCGTAAACCTACGCACGTAGAGATTCTTATCTTATCACAACAAAATGTCTGCCGGTCTATCTGTGATGCCAACTTGGGAATTTTTCCCTAAATTTAGGGAGAAAAGGTATCTGAAGGAGTTATTAGGGGGTTTTTATGCTTGTTTTATTTAAATTTGCAATTGATTTGCTTGACGATAAGTAATATAATATACTATTATTATTTAATTACAGCTGACCTATCACTTATTGGTATAAAAAATGTATAAAAAACCAAAATTCTTATTGCAAGCGTCTACCTGTTGCCAACTTGCCATTAAAGAATCACGCCAAAAACGTCAAAAAAGTCACGTTTGTTGTGTCTAAGGAGGGTTCCGTTACTATCAACGCGTAATAGGTTTTTCAAATTACTTCAAAAGTCACAGTCCGGTTTGGTTCAAAATAATTTTCCCTGAGTTTTAAGCATTATATATCAGCATGGAAACTTACAAGTTTAACCTATAATTTAGAAATTTACTCTAAAACTACTCGAAAATTAAAAAAAAAGTCATGTATGAAATCTTGACTCTATTTTAAAGCGCTATTCAACGTTATGCAACACAATGGGGTACAATGAAAACATTTTTTTCATCCCCACTTCTCATGTATGGAGAGTCACCCTCAAAATATAAAATTATTATTATTTTACGATGCTAAATCCGAGGTAATATAATATAAGAAAAACTATACCAAATTTCATCCATTTATATTCATAATTACAGAAGCTAGAGGCGTGGACAGACAGACAGACGGAGGGACAGAGCAAAACTATAAGGGTTCGTTTTTATTACGAAATCGACTATTTTTAGGTTATTTTAAGGTTATATAAAAATTTTAACTGTCTAGCTATCAAGGATCGTGATCTCATGAGACATAGCCTGGTGACAGACATACAGTTTAACCCTCTAGATACCTACGAAATAACTTAAGGTCTGTAAGTGTTAAACAAAGCAGTGAATCATGCATACAAATGTCAAAATTGACGCATTAGCTGTGATTACATTATTTTACCTATTAAAGTAAGCCATTTTGACATAGTATGTACGCATGATTCACTGCCTTCATAACGCGAATAGGCTAAAGTATAGACTTTGTATAACACGAATAGGACGCGACCGCGTCATTCAATGTGCTGCGTACAGTGCAACTAATTTGTTAATGCCCTCGGCAATCATCTTTTTTTTTTCTACAGAAATGACGGATGTTGGAAAGCATGGTGGGCCTTCCGAAAGATATTAGCAAAGTAGTTTTACTGTATAAAGTATCTTTATAGGTATGTTTTTCTAAATAAGTAATACTTACATATTTGGTATGTAACTTTTTTGATTTTTAACGGTACCTATATATGTTATCGTATTATGTAACTTTATGAAGTTTCGATGCGGCATAAGTACTTTAAAAATTATATTTGAGAGTCTTCGCATGCTAGGTAAAACCCATGGGAACCGTACCATTTTGTTTTAGGGAGAAATATTTTTTGAAACTTGGCAACTCGATCTTACTACGTTTTCATTGTACTCCAAAATACAGGGGATGACACTTTTGACTATTTCAAATCGATATCAATTGTGTGTTGAAGGTTTTAATATAAGTTGTCTTCAGAAAAAAATGGTTTTGACAAAACATTGACAGCACAAAATTTCGGAACACTCTGTAAAGTAAAATTTCACTAGTGTGAGTACTGTGAAAATGCCAAAATATGAAATTGCCAACAGTGTCAACCGATTTGAATGATGTGTAACGAATGAACTGAATACTTCTGTCTCATTCTGAATCATACAATCGGAGCGAGAAAAACATTTTTCTTTCACTTCGTGTCTCGCGCGTACTCGAGGTAGCTGCGTATTACATGCGTAATTGCTATTTGAGTCAGGAGCGGAGCACCTATACGTGTAGTATGGGCATACCCACAACCCCAACAGCCTTGTGAGTGCATACTTTCAAGGTCTATTAATTTATAATCAAAATAGGTTCAGTGGGTAGTAGTATTGGTATTGTTAACCTTTTGAGTCTTACCTGGTGCTTTTTACCTGCTGGTCATACTTATATTATTGTTAAAATACATAATTAATTATCCAAAATGGCGGCGATGTGGTTCACCACCCATCACGTCTCGTTTCTCGCGGAGGTGAAAAGTGGACCATGGAGAGCCGCTTCGCTACGTTGAATGTAAGAGGAGGAATGGATGGTAAGAATGAAAGTGGACGAAGCGAAACGAGTATGTAAGGATCGTAGCAAGTGGCAAAAAGTGGTCTCTGCCTACCCCTTTACGGGAAAAAGGCGTGATTATATGTATGTATGTATGTAAAATACATATTTATAGTAGTGGATTTAGTGTTAAGTGGACCTTTAGTCAGGTAGATTGAAGAAAGCGCAAAATTTGTCACCTCCATAAATTTTCGGCCCCTTTTTATTTTCTAACCAACAGATTTAAGAAAAAATAATACTTTGTTTGAACCGATAGGAATTACTCCTGCCGATGTTATATAATCTATAATTTGTGTATGTTTCTATACTATATATGCATATATTTTTTATTTAATTAATTTATAATCTTAGTTGATATTAATTTGTTTAAGGTACCTATATTGAAAGCTTATTTTTTTTACCAAACATAAAATAATTTTTTTGCTAAATAAGCGAAAAACTTTCTCGCTCACTCCGGGCGTTAGCTTTTAATTAACATAATATTATAAAGAAAATAATACAATTCTTTTTTTAAATTCTAATAACCATGTTATGAAGGAAATAATAAAATAAAAAATTTCGGGCCACATCTTCTTTTGAGAGCTGGATCCGTGCCTGAATCAACCAAAGCGGTTTAATAGGTCAATTTTGTACGATACGCGCATAGCTAAAATAATACGCACGTAGCTTCTGGACGCAATGTATGGGGCCCTAGTACCTCGACAACGTGCGTAGACCTTACGTGCGTAAGAATACGCAGTTTCTGGACATGGTCTTAGCACTCAGTATAGCGCCTTTGTCGCACCAGCACACGCACGCTTCGAAAGAAAAGAGCGTAGCGCTTTTGCGCCGAAAATGCACTTGCGACTCCTCTAATATTGCGTCTATGGGTGACGGTAATTGTCGCTGACGCTGACGCTCGCTTGCTATTTCATAAAGAAACTTTCTGATAGGACTATTTCCTTAACCCTTTAACTGCCAGGCCAGGCAAGGCAAAATACTATGGTTTGTCAGGCACATGTGACTGACACGGCTTTCAATGTGTTAACTAAACTATTTTTTTTTTCAGTGTTAACGTATTATGCTCTGATAAGGTACAAACTGGTTTGAGCACTGAGCAGTATAAAATCATAATGATAAGCTGAATTGCATGTGATAACTGTCAAGTGCAATATTAAGCATTATCTTATCTTTATTAAATCTTAAGACTTCAGTTTCAAAGTCTACTATAAACCTTTTCCAAAAAATTTATCATAAATTTATAGTGCGATTCAAATGAGAATAGGATCGAGTCGGCGCCATATTGTGACGTCATAGCTGTCAATTTTACCCAATTGGGTACCTAATTAGGTAGGGTGGGCAAAAACTGTTTTTTTCTTTTAATATAATTTATTTACAAAATTGAGTGAAGAAATGTAATCTGAATCTAGCTCTTCAATTTCGCTCATCTCTGTATTACTGTCCGAGTAGTCATCGTCTTCTATGTAACACAGCGCCTGGTTTACTCATTTTCGAGCAAAATGAGTATGACAATAACAAAAACAATACAATTTTGGCAAGTTGCCTTGCACCAACAATAAAAAACAAAATGCTAATTTATGATTTTAAAAACGAATTATGAATATGTATTATTATAATTAAATGTTTAGATAATTTAACATTATTATTTAAATTCGATGTAAGACTATTATTTCTCTTCTTTTATTTATGGCAATCGCGGTTGCGAAGGTTTTGCACCATTTTGCTAGTGTCGAGTAAATAAAGAATTATTTCGACTAATATTATTGGCAAATAAGTTTTTATTCTAACCGTACTTTTCAAGTGACATTTGACAGATAGAGGTCATTGACGTTCCTATTATCATTTGAATCGCATTATACATAATATGTTATAAAGAAGAATGACACATACTTTTGGTCAAATCTTTTTGTTAATATTTGGATCTGAAGAAAATATAGTATGTATGTAGCAACTAATATATATGCTATCATCAACCAAGGGTACAATCATTTTACAAACATAAGATGAACATAATGTAGACAAAGCATGTCATTGTGTGTGTGCCAACAATAGTGGAGTGATAGCTTAAGCACGGTTAAACAGTAATCCTATTGTTTAACTCCACACAACAACTATATAATGGAGTTTTACATGAGGAAACAAGTAGTTTTACGTACATTTATTGTAATACTTTCCTTATTTTGTTGTTCACATAACTTTACTTTATGTTTTAATGACTGTCTAATTCAAAAAAATTTTAAACTATGAGCTAATCAATCAGTGTCCTCTAAATTTTGTGTTAAATGATTTTCAAAAAATATGAGACATAGACAAGATCATTAGCAATAAACAAGCATTTTTTTTTTAATAGGTACAAAGGTTCCTCCTTATTCAGTACTAGCTGATGCCCGCAACTTCGTTTGCATATAACTAACGGAAACAGAACCCTATTTTTTAAACAGAACCCTAAAATAAAAGTAGCCTATGTTCGACCTTATAACATCAGTTATCTGCCAGTGAAAGTCCCGTGAAAATTGGTCCAGCCGTTTCGGAGATTAGCCGGAACAAACAGACAAACAGACCGACAGACAGACAGACGGACAGACAAAAATTTTTAAAATTGGTATTTTATTGTAAATACCGAATATACTTTCATATGCATTAAGTGAAAAGCTGTTACTTTAAAATTACAAACAGACACTTCAATTTTATTTATTTGTATAGATGTATAGATGTATAGATATAGATTCGTTTCTATGAACTAAAAGTAAATTTATTGTTATTCAAATTAGAATTAAATCATTCTAAACATAAAGCAATAAACTATCAAAAATGCACACCTCCAATCTGCTGTTTCATACATAATTAAATAATTTCTCTAACACCAGGATCATAAAACATACTTTTGATAACATTTTACTGAAAGTATGATGATATCACTTATCTGAAGATTCCACGAGTGGGTAATAAACTACCTCATATTGAATATAATAGGTGTGGAGATTTGTGTTTACAGCCTCATAAACATTCAAATATAAGTGGCCAATAAACATTTTATGAATGTACATTTGCAAATATTCAAAAGTTCCTAAATCAATAAAAACTAATTGTAGGATACTTTTTTATTAGTTTAAAAATTTATTCTGTTTATATCTTTACTTAATTTGAAAACGAAACTAAAGTATTACAAGAAGGTTTGTAATACAATTGAAAGAAGAATTATATCTACTCACCAAAAGTCATTTTGCCACTTATGAAGCTGGGATCCTTCCTTGTGTCGGCAATAGCAGCTAATGGGATGCCCCAGTTGGCGACTGGACCCCAGAAATGTGTGCTGTAATATAACACTGAGAATCAAACACCTGAATTAAATAGCATAACTGTGATTGTGAACTCAAATTTTTTTTAAATGTTATAACTTAAATATTATACAAATATTATTGATTGCTATATAAGATTTCAAATCTGTGGGATCTTTGAAATTTATCCTTTTATTCCGTGAATACTTTCTATTTCATAAACACACTCTGTAGCTTATTAAGTATATGATTTATTATATTTGTTATTTTTTCTCAAATGATAATAAAAATAAAATATAAAACTGTTTACCTCATTAAATACTCTCTAAATTCCTTGCTTTTCAGCTGGTCTACTAATTTTCTAGCTAACGCACTCATTTTCACTGAAAAGGAAAAAATTATAAGTCTAAAATATATTCTGTAAGCAAGTAGAAAATCCTTAAGATATATGTCTTATATGACTTTCACGTAGGTTACACATAGATACAAGTTAATAATAAGATTGCTAGTTGAGCATGTTATCTCTAGTTATGCTAATTTTCTTTTAATATTGTACAAATTACGTATGCCAATAACGATCTTGAGTGTCAAGGTTAGTTTGAAATTCTAACTAAACACATGGAATTAAATGATCTATAAAGTACGCTGTACGAATAATTTTGTACATGTTTTAATTTATTCAAATACCTTTTTAAATTTATATAAATTTAATAAATAAAATAGCAACGTCCTCTCAATCATCAATGTCACTGTCGATTTAGAGTTGTCAATGTCATTAGTCACTAGTGACTAGAGATGTGATAAACGGCTTAAAATTAAAAGTTAACTTATCCGTTATTAAATATTCAATAGCAGCTATTTTTAACTGCTTAGTTGCTTAGTTGCTTATTTGATTATCTACTTATTGCCACTTATAAGTAATAATATTTTTTGCGCTTATGTTACGTTTTTCGATCGCTTAAACTGATTTAAATTAACTTTCCTTCGTACTTTGCAGGCTTAGGACTGTCTGAAATCTGAATAATTATTAATATAATAATATGAACTCATAAAAATGTTTTTACATGTTGATAATATGCATTAATCTTAAATGTTGCTTATCATTAGTAATAGTTGATTTATAGGATAACAAACATCGCCACTTTTTCCACCTCATTTCTTTCAAAGTAGTTCCATAAATTACTGTTCCAATTCACGTCGTTTATTCGTCATCTTACGACAAAAACTAAATAAACTTAATACTAAAACACTACACGAAAAGTTTATATTACGTCCATATGGACCATTATTATATTTATTATTTACATTAAAACTTCACGGTAAGCCACCAAAGCACCACTATTACGATTAAAATACGAATTATTGCGTAACGTAATATAACGTGTTTTCGTCAACCCGCAAAGCGCAACTAACAAAAAGTGAATAAACACGAAAAAGCTTAATAGTTATAAGTACAGAAAATAACCCGTTTAAATAAGTGATGAGCTACATTAAAGAATTTTCACTCTTATTGCGCTGTCATAAGAACTATTTTTCTTTGCTCATACCACACTTATGGCTAGAGATGTGATAAACGGCTTAAAATTAAAAGTTAACTTATCCGTTATTAAATATTCAATAGCAGCTATTTTTAACTGCTTAGTTGCTTAGTTGCTTATTTGATTATCTACTTATTGCCACTTATAAGTTATAATATTTTTTGCGCTTATGTTACGTTTTTCGATCGCTTAAACTGATTTAAATTAACTTTCCTTCGTACTTTGCAGGCTTAGGACTGTCTGAAATCTGAATAATTATTAATATAATAATATGAACTCATAAAAATGTTTTTACATGTTGATAATATGCATTAATCTTAAATGTTGCTTATCATTAGTAATAGTTGATTTATAGGATAACAAACATCGCCACTTTTTCCACCTCATTTCTTTCAAAGTAGTTCCATAAATTACTGTTCCAATTCACGTCGTTTATTCGTCATCTTACGACAAAAACTAAATAAACTTAATACTAAAACACTACACGAAAAGTTTATATTACGTCCATATGGACCATTATTATATTTATTATTTACATTAAAACTTCACGGTAAGCCACCAAAGCACCACTATTACGATTAAAATACGAATTATTGCGTAACGTAATATAACGTGTTTTCGTCAACCCGCAAAGCGCAACTAACAAAAAGTGAATAAACACGAAAAAGCTTAATAGTTATAAGTACAAAAAATAACCCGTTTAAATAAGTGATGAGCTACATTAAAGAATTTTCACTCTTATTGCGCTGGCATAAGAACTATTTTTCTTTGCTCATACCACACTTATGGCTTTATGACTATAAACGATATGAACGATAATTATAAGTGATAAACGCTTAAATTTTTAAACGACTTTACAACTTATTTATAAAAGCACGCTATTTTAAACGCTTTACGTTATAACGGCCATCTCTACTAGTGACATTAAAATTGTCAAAATCATAGAGGTCAAAATCATAGTCAAAATATTCATGATGTTGCCGCATTCAAAAATAATAATAAAAAAATGTGATAAAAAAACTACAAAATATGACAGCAATCTATGACATCAATTTAATCATTCTATCTAATTACATACGCTAATTAGGTAATTAGCGTATGTAATTAGAATTAGGAAGGTACCTAATTCTTTTAATCTGAGCGTCCACCAACAAAATTGACACTTTACTGTCGTGTTAAATCTGAAACGTACATAGTGACTTTGATTAATAATATTATATATCTATGCGTAGTGATTATATTATTCTCTTTGTTAAATCTGTAGCAAAATTTTCAAAAATGTCAGACAATGTTTATATAATAAAATGGGTATTTTGAGAACTTTTATTAAGGTTTATGTATTAATATATGCTGCAGTATACTTTAGCCTAGTCGGAGCTTTGATATACATACGGAATATGGTCATAGGAGAAAGGTCTGTAACAATTTAAAACTTAAACTCAACCGCGCACAAACCAATTCGGCTTTACATTTTACAACCACCTCTACTGCTTCTGTAGGTATAGTGTTAGGATCAAAAGCGGTACTACTAGACTTCTCAAGACAAACCAAATTTACCAAGAGACAAATAAAATTTACTTAAATTATTTAGAAGCATCATCCTTGTAGGCAATACGGTCGGTACATCCTACATTCTCTCAACGTACGAGCGCGCGATAGTCGAAAAAACAAACCTACGATACAATAACTAGAATCATCTACCAGTTCCTTTAAATGGGCGAAGGAAATAGATATTCTTTGATTAAATCAATTATGCGACCTTGAGTTATTATTGGGTGGACCACTACTCAATAATAACTTACTGTAATAAATGCCTGCATAATATAAGCCAGTTACTAAATTCTTTTTCAGCTCAGAGGATGCATCAAATCTGGACAATTAAATTAAAAGAAATTTTATAAATCATTTTATTACAAAAAATGTAATAATACACATTACATTGGACGGCATAAGAAAAACATCATAAGGCACAAAGGACTGCATATAAAATGTATATCCAAAAACATAGAATATGAACATGATAAAAATATTTGTCAACTTATGAGATTCATTTTATTTATATAATTAAAAACCATAAAATATAAATTGTGCAGGTTAATTAGCTAACTTTGATTTTAATAAAAAATATTATCAATTTTATGGCAACACTAAACAGTCTATTTTGTACAAAATATAAATATAAGTAGATAAAGATTTAACAAGTAAAAGATTTTAATTTGTTATTGTAAAGATTCTAAAAATGATTACAATTAAAAATGGCTCATTTTAAGCTTTGGTACAAAACCTCTTATGCCGAGTGTTAAAATGGTTGAAGAGTTGCCATTATTAAAATTAAATCTTAACATACAAACGTTCCAAATGCTTCTTCATAGTAAATAATAAAAATGATTGTAAAAAAACATCAAATAATGTATAAAACATACAAGTTCAGTTACATTTGTAGTTCCACATGCTGTAGCTGCTTCTAAAAGGAACTGTTTTATGTACACACTATAAATGTGCCTTCCAGATAAAGGCACATTATTCAAAATTGTAGAAATATAAATGCGAAAAAATGAAATGCCTTTAATCATTTAAACCTACTTGTAACTTATACAAAAATACATAGACCATAAGACTAATTTTGTTTTGTAGAGTATTTCCAAAAAAAATACAATAATGTATTTTATTATATCCTGTTGCTAAATAAATACTAGCAGATTTTAATGTAAAATATTGACAATATAGGCTCTCGTAAAGGAAAGTACTGTGTTGCTAAAGTACGATAAAACAGGTCACATTTAATATATTATATTAAATACTAGCAAGTAGACAGTTAATAATATTATTAACTGTAATATTGTTAGACTTAAAACTGTAAAATGTATTTAAGTTTAAGTATCTACATTGAGGTAACATATTAAGGTGCTCCCACACCGGGAGCATTCACGTGTAATGTAACATTATAGATTCGACTTTGAGCATTACATTACGATACTACCGTTCTGACTGACGAGCATTCGCGTATAATGTAACATTATAGATTCGAGAATACATTGTATTTTGATTGAACAATTACAAGTTTTATCAAGATATTACACATTGTATCATTACAACCGTACACTGGTGTAACGCTCGAATATGTAATGTTACATAGACAGGAATGCTCCCAGTGCACCTTTATATTTAAGTAGCTTCATATTAACAAATCGGACGGAAAAATAAAGTATTTAGTTATCTTAACATCTAAGTCACGAGGTGGATTTATATTTTACTTACATCTAAACTATATTCTTACTGCGTATATTGTGCCTTTTAACTAGTATAGTGGTTGATAGCACTTGCAGTACTTGTGAGTACTTGCAAGTTGCCATATTAAAGGCTCTTAAAGATCGCCGCCGAGGCACGTGTGTAAACGCTCTAAAATAATGTAGTAAAATTGTACATTGGAATGTCAATACTGTATGTTCAGTTTGGAGCTACAATCGAGGTCAGATTAAAAATAGTTGCTCAATGGTTTGCTAAAGCGGCATCAACTAGTATCAATTTGTAGTGAATTATGACAGTTTAAATCACTATTGTTTTTAAATATTTTGTCACTATGCTGATTAGAGCATTCATCAAAGTAACATTTCGCAAATTCAGCTACTTAGCTGCCAGGGTAAAATGTTGCCAGTATCAACAGTATAAGATCTATCACTATTATAACTCAAATGTAAATACATAAAGACAGGTATTGTGAACAAGAAGCCTACATTTGTTCAGTCTATGTGTCATATGTAAATTTAATTTGTCTCAATCCCTACCCTTGTGTAAACGCGTTTAACATGAAACACGAAGGCACAAGCATTATCCCAGTGTCATCTGTTGCCAGTTATATCTCTATTAAAAATTCAAAGGCTGCGGGTCTTTGAGATAAATGTTTTTGGTGTATATTATGTGCGCAATACTTATGCGCATAATTTTTCGAATTTTAAAAACCTCAGCGTTTTTATTAAACATCTTATAAAACCCTCCCTAGTATGTTTGTCTTCTTATATACGTATAATTATCTGTTAGTTACTAACAAATGTATGTTTTATTTCTCAAATACCCAAATTTTTCAAAATTATATAATAGTTAATTTTTTCCTTTCTTTCGTCGTCTAAATTTTAGTCTCATACTTGACACTGGCAAAATGTTGCAAACACGATGGTTTGCCAATAATAGAAGAAGAACAAGAACATCTTAATATACGCATGCGCCAAAATAAATTCCCAAAGAACGCAGCCACTAAATTAATTTCCCAAATACATCAAATGGCATTAGCTGCCGGTATCAATTAATATCATCGGTTAGGTTTTTTACTCCTACTGCGCACGCCAGAGCAACGCTAGCGCCGCAACTATCATCAACATCGCGGCCTCAATGCTCGCGGCGCCGGCTAACCTGCACTTGAACATGTCTAAGCGCGTGAGCTTGTCGTCGATGAGGTTCATGAACTCCGCCTCGACAATCTGCCCGTCGTAGTACGTGGTGGGGTCCTCGAAGGGGTACTCGTAGCCCTGCGCACACTCGCACTTGTAACCGCCGGACTCGAACCCGCGACCTTGGATCGGCACGCACTGGAAACAATACGGTATTATTAAAAATACTATCTTATTTAAAGCGCGATAAAATCCATAAAAGTAATTTACTTTTTTGGAAGTCCAAAAAAGTAAATTACTAGACTTGCAAAATTTCTATCTTTTAAAAAAATAATTAAATGCTGTAAATTATAATGTACTGAATACTTAATATTTGCAATTAAATTACGTAGACGCATAGTATTCTCCTTTATCATATTATCACTCCATGTTGCCGCTACTTCGTGTGCCCAAAAGGAAAGAAAATTCAGAAAGAACCGTACAATTTAACGCAATAAACCGGAGCTTACGTCCGTCCCCGTGGTCTACTCTATATCTGGGCCAAATTTCATTAAAATCGGTCCAGTAGTTTCGGAGCCTATTTAATGCAAACAAACACGCAAATAAACAAACAAATCTTTTCTCTTCATAATATTAGTTTAGATGTAATATATATTCACATACTTTCATCACAATGTCTTCTTACTTTTTGCAAATTTTGAATCACCATTGAAAAGAAAAGCCAATTTGAATAGCACTTACATAGGAGGAGCCCCTGTCACACTTGTCGGTGTTCTTGAACGCGTTGGGCACGTAGTACTTGTCCGGGCACTGGTTGACGTCGAGCGACAGCAGGGACATCGTCACCGCCACAGCGCCTCTATAATGTTGATGACAATAAATAAAAAAAATATGGGCGCTTTGTACGAAAAAATTGCAATTTCAATAAATTCATAAAAAAAGTTGAGGTAAAGGAAAATACAAAATATTTTTATCGTGATCATTAACTTGGATACTTGCGTATGTAAATACGTATCAAAATATACGTAAGTGACATTTAACAGCTAAGGTCGACTTGCGCAAATCTTGATTAGAGTTAACCATGGGTTAAATATCATGTTATCTCTCCCGTTCTTCGTATTTATGGAAGAAAGAATTGAAATATCGTGTAACCCAGATCTTCGCAAATGAACCTTAATCTTTTTCTATTCTTAAACAATACCAATTAATCTATAATCTATATAATTTTTACATACATATAATCACGCCTCTTTCCCGTAGGGGTAGGCAGAGACCACTTCTTTCCACTTGCTACAATCCTTACATACTTGTTTCGCTTCGTTCACTTTCATTCTTACCATCCAATCCTCCTCTCATATTCAACGTAGCGAAGCGGCTCTCCATGGTCCGCTTTTCGCCTCAACGAGAAACGAGACGTGATGGGTGGCGAACCACATCGCTGCCATTTTGGATAATTAAATATTTTTTCTGATTATTATTCATTGCGTTCCCACGGATTGGCGGAGAGGGTAGGAATAGGGAAAGGGAAGGATAGGTGGTGTGGAAAGGAAGATTGATAAGTTGGAGTGGGAAATAGGAAATGTAGGCTATTACCGCCCAGGAGGGCAAGGGATAGGACAGTAATAGGGAAGCCGGGGTCGCATACCCGCATACTATACCACAACTGCCGGACAGGTAAGTTGGGATGAGTATCCTATGACATTTTTATTATTATTTTATAACTCTGTCTCTACCAACTGACAAACTTTAGTTTGTAAGTTGTAGCAGAAAAAAGAAACGAACAAAAATGTGGTTTTACTGAGATTATAAATCAAACTATGTATACCCACTTGAACTCGAGTTTCTTGACGGAGTCCCAGCCGAAGAAGGGCGCGGCGTAGGTGATGACCCACTGCTTGAGGTGGCCGTCGCAGTCGAAGTACGGCCGCGTCCAGTGGCCTTGCTGGATGTTGGCGGCCCTGGGGAGAAAAAAAGGTCAAATTTCCGTCGCTAAATGGCTTAATAATATGGCTATCACATCTAGATCTTCGATGTATTAACCGCGCCATATTAATGAACCTCACTGATGACCACGAAACACATCAAAATTGGTTCTGAACCAAAATCAAACTCACTAGTTGATCGCGTCTAATATGCTATATGCCAATTACACTAAATATTAATCGTTGGTTACATATAATATTGTTACGTGTTAGGGTTCGAGGGATTTGGAGAGAATGACTTTTGAAGACTTTATTCACTAGCACTAGGTCCAACACAAAGCACTAGGTCTAACACTAAACACTAAGTCCAAACACTAAGCACTAACGATGTCCTATGTCGTAGCCATTAACTCGTGGGTTTCACTTGTATTAATCAGTGGTATCACTAGTTTTCACTTATCGCCTGTTTCGTTTCGAATATCGCCCGAAGGTAGCTCGAAACTGAACTCACTCGCTCGCATTTCTGCGTCTATTAATATGGGAGTCCCAGATTATTCCAGAATGTTTCCGACTCGCGTAACGGAGTTGGATAATGGATTTATTCCGGAAGATTCGCACAGTAGCGCCATCTAGTATTGAGTAGACGGTTTCACGTTGTCCCTGTTCGCACCAAGTGGTTTCATTGGTTGACGCTACATGGCGCTAGTCTCTTTGTTCGTAACAATTTTATCTCTCTTATTTTTCGTATGAAATGAAAGAGAAGGCATAAAGTTTAGACGAACGATTAGCACTAAGATACGTTGGTGAAATCAGGGATACTAACACATGCGAATATTGCACTAAAACAAAACAATAATTTGCGCCCAATGCACCCAAAACGTTGCGCTAGCGCCTTGTGACGATACTATTCCGAAATAAAAAATATATTACACTATTAATTTACCGGCTTGTATGGGTAAAAATGAAACTAATATGGAAATAAAAACAAATGAAAATATACAAAAATATTAGATTTTCATTATATCTAGGACGGTAAGGGTCATATCGAGCTAAGCGCAATAAAAACAAAGTATCGTTGTTCTGTATTATAATAGATATCCATATCTGTTAACGCGGCTTACTTTTTAGAATTTTATGTCTAAAAATAATTATTCAATTAAAACAGCAGTTCCGAAATTTGTTGCAACTTGGAAACAACATTTTTTGTTGTTCCAATGCGGGAATCCAACCCAGGACCTCCGAGTCGAGAGCCAAGCTCTAAACCACTGGACTATGGTGGCTTTCGAACACACATACAGCATCATCGTCATGATCCAAATAAAGAATATCTCTGGCACGCCTAGCACCAATTCTTTGAGGATGAACCTTATCGACGGGCAAAACTTCTTGTACTTTCTTATGTAATTGCTTTTGTTGATTGGTGGCCTTGTATAATGCAAAATATATATACAACTGATGCAACATGATAGCTTCAGCAAGTATGCCTCGCCACAGGGCAATAGCTATCATATCATAGCTACTACTTAGCACTTATATTAAGGTGGTTCGTTTCCTATACAAAAAAACAATGGACATTATTTAGGTAATTTCATACTATTACTACATAAATTTATATGCACATCTATTTATTCTGCAATACAATTGTCGCAAAATATATTTAAAATACTTTATTTCACACAGAAGTCACATTTTTATTGAATTTTCGACAAAAAGTGACATTTGTAACTTATGTCACTTTTTGTCGAAAATTCAATAAAAATGTGACTTCTGTGTGAAATAAAGTATTTTAAATACATTTTGCGACAATTGTATTGCAGAATAAATAGATGTGCATATAAATTTATGTAGTAATAGTATGAAATTACCTAAATAATGTCCATTGTTTTTTTGTATAGGAAACGAACCACCTTAAAATAGTTTTTGAAATGTGACATCACGAAATTTAGAACCCCTGTCACATTATGTCACACTTCGTCGATCCCCTCCCTCCCCCTTAACGTGTGACGTTATTTATGGATGGCCCCTTACCAATAAAAATATTTATGTCTGTCATGCGACATTTCCAACGCATAAGACAAGGACAAAACATTGTATTGCTTATCTACTGGATAAATATTTTTATTAATAATAATAATAACTCCCCACACTGATCTCGGTGACGGTGGCCGGTTTCATTGAAACCAGGCCATTTACGCAGGAGTAATTTTATAGTGCCCAAGTGTGTGCGCAGTACACAAGAGCACTCTCTCTTCTTTAACTCTAATAATCCAGTGGGACAGATTAAAAATATTTATGTCTGTCATGCGACATTTCCAACGCATAAGACAAGGACAAAACATTGTATTGCTTATCTACTGGATAAATATTTTTATTAATAATAATAATAACTCCCCACACTGATCTCGGTGACGGTGGCCGGTTTCATTGAAACCAGGCCATTTACGCAGGAGTAATTTTATAGTGCCCAAGTGTGTGCGCAGTACACAAGAGCACTCTCTCTTCTTTAACTCTAATAATCCAGTGGTACAGATAACCGACACGACTGGCGAGAGATCAGGCGCAGATCTGACTTTTTACATGCCCATCCGACGCATGGATCATATTTCTTGTCAGTCAATCAGGTGATCAGCATTGTCTTACCACGAAGTATAGACACCAGGTATAGACTTTTCCATAGTATTTATGTACACAATAATAGACCCAGATCTTAGTTCTCTTTTCTGCCACTGGCTGCGCTAGATTCAAACGAGTGCTTCTTTTAATGTGGCGCGCTCTATCGGCATTTTTTTTTTCAAATTACCGTTAGGCAATTACCGTGTTCTACGGTTTCTATACTTTGTGAACAGTTTCTAAGAATTTCCTAAAACTTTTATTTAATTAGAAGATTTAAATCCATGTTACTCTTTTTTTTTATATTAAGTATAGGGTACAATGGGATTGACATATCTTTAGATATAAATCCCTAAATAAAACTAGATTAAAAAAAAAACCAGAGCTGTCAATAACGACATAACTTCCCGCGTAATTTCAAATGAGTGCTTTTTTTACTGGGACGCGCTCTACCGGCAAAAAATCTGTCCCCTAAATTGAGACCATTATTTTAACATTACGTTCTGACTCTTGGTATTATACTTCCGTGGTCTTAACCAAACTTGGAAACAAGATTTTTTGTTGTTCCAATGCGGGAATCGAACCCACGACCTCCGAGTCGAGAACCAATGCTCTAACTACTAGACCATGGAGGCTGTTTAAAAAAATATTTTTATTAGTAGTGTTTAGCGCAGTACTCACTTGTAGAAGGTCGGATATCTCTCGTACTGCTTGAGATGGTTGCCGAGCTCGTCGTCACGGATCTTCATCTTGAGGAAATACTTCTCCAGCTCCTCGAAACTTGTCGACCAGCGCTGCTTGAGAAACTGGAACCAGGGCTGGTTGGTGTACAACTCCTCTGTATGAGTAAGATAAACATTCAATAGGCATAATGTCTCTAGTAAAGAAATACCTACTTAAATAATATGGTGTTTATCTACTTATAATAATATAACACAACTTTCTATACACACTTTTCCACTTTATTTAGATTTTTACAATAATTAAATATAAACACGACCGGTTTCGATTAACTCATCATCAGGTGTAAATTGAAGGTAGATTCAATATAAAGTAGGTAGTTAAAAAATAATTCAAAAAATTGTGCAGATTAATGTTGCCCGCTTCATGAAACATTTTTATATTTTGGGCAAATATATACTAAATTATACCATATCAATAATTGTTATCCTAATTATTATTAACACCACATGCAATTGACAAATTAATATTAAAATAAGATACAATGTCCTAAAACAGAATCATAATGCAAATGTCAGAGTATAAAATTAAATAGGTACAATATTTTGTCACATTAAACTTTCGTCACAAACATTAATATCGGAATATAAATAGGGTAAATATGTCAACAGAATAAATTAAAATGAAATTGTCAATAAAATAAATAAATTAAATTAAAATATGATGTCCCTGAATTAATTATTAAGGCTAAATTTAATTAAATATTATAAATAAAAATAAAACTAGATGTCCAATAAAATAGAATTCGAAAGACATGATTGATCATTTAGCAAATTTCCCCCTTTTTTATATCTGTTTATTTCTAAAGCTTCTAACGCATCCATTTTTCGACTTTTTGGTAGAATATGCAAATATTTTATGTCTTTATCTGGGTCAAAATGATGTCCATTATTGTTAAGATGTTCTGCAAACGTCGATCTATCTGTTTTTTTCTTCCATGCTGTCATATGTTCCTTAATTCTAGTTTTAAATTTTCGTCCTGTCTGGCCTATATATACTCCTCCACACGTGTCACAAGTGAGGCGGTATATACCACTGTTGTCTGTGATATCAAATTTGTCTTTATTGTTACATATAAGCTTTTTTAGAGAACCTGTTGTGTAAAATGCTACTTTTTTCTCCTTATTCTGTAAAATTCTCTGGAATCTATATGACGATGGTCCAATATATGGTATTTTGACCCACGATATGCTTTCTGTTCTTTCAACTGTCTGATTGTATAGTAATTGTTCAGTCTTCTTCTTTTTAGCTTTTTTTAAAATACTATCTATCAACCTTGGATCATACCCGTTCTCTAAAAAAGCTTATATGTAACAATAAAGACAAATTTGATATCACAGACAACAGTGGTATATACCGCCTCACTTGTGACACGTGTGGAGGAGTATATATAGGCCAGACAGGACGAAAATTTAAAACTAGAATTAAGGAACATATGACAGCATGGAAGAAAAAAACAGATAGATCGACGTTTGCAGAACATCTTAACAATAATGGACATCATTTTGACCCAGATAAAGACATAAAATATTTGCATATTCTACCAAAAAGTCGAAAAATGGATGCGTTAGAAGCTTTAGAAATAAACAGATATAAAAAAGGGGGAAATTTGCTAAATGATCAATCATGTCTTTCGAATTCTATTTTATTGGACATCTAGTTTTATTTTTATTTATAATATTTAATTAAATTTAGCCTTAATAATTAATTCAGGGACATCATATTTTAATTTAATTTATTTATTATATTGACAATTTCATTTTAATTTATTCTGTTGACATATTTACCCTATTTATATTCCGATATTAATGTTTGTGACGAAAGTTTAATGTGACAAAATATTGTACCTATTTAATTTTATACTCTGACATTTGCATTATGATTCTGTTTTAGGACATTGTATCTTATTTTAATATTAATTTGTCAATTGCATGTGGTGTTAATAATAATTAGGATAACAATTATTGATATGGTATAATTTAGTATATATTTGCCCAAAATATAAAAATGTTTCATGAAGCGGGCAACATTAATCTGCACAATTTTTTGAATTATTTTTTAACTACCTACTTTATATTGAATCTACCTTCAATTTACACCTGATGATGAGTTAATCGAAACCGGTCGTGTTTATATTTAATTATTGTAAAAATCTAAATAAAGTGGAAAAGTGTGTATAGAAAGTTGTGTTATATTATTATGAACATGAATTTCCACCAAGAACCAACAGTACATTCAATCAGTTTATCTACTTAAATATGATTAATTACAATTTTTTATTAATGTTCATTTATAATGCCAGATTGAATAATTAACCAATAAAATAAAACTTCAAAACACACAAGTCCACCATGTTCACTCAAACACGAATCAGATTTTAAGTTTGAACTTTATAAGGGTTTTTCTGCCTTTTTATTTTATATAGAAAAAACGGTTTTTCTTAGATAGAAAAATGTAACGTACATATTAAGACAGATTGACAAAATATGTCGACATATTGTAATAAAATTGTATCTATCAAACACACAAGTAAGGTGTGTTAATAATCCGAGGCAGTGTGTTGTTGTTATTTTAATGTATTTTATGTATTTGTAAGCATTATGTACATTGGCGTAGCTAGGAATTTTGTCTAGGGTGGGCAGCCGTCCGTGGCGTGGGGGGGGGATCATTTAAGTTAGTAATTCATTAACACTGTCTATGGTCTAGGGTGGGCAAAGAAGTTTATAGGGTGGGCGCTGCCCACCCTTGCCCCCCCCTAGCTACGCCTATGATTATGTATTTAAAAAAATATTGGAAAGCTAATGCAAACCTTCCTCCACATAAACTTTTACTGTGCGTTCATTATGCACAGTAAAAGTTCATTAATCATACAAGTTCACACAATTAACGTAAAACTGTACTTACTGTTATAAACGTGAAAGTTTGTGAGGATGGATGGGTGGATGTTTGCTACTCTTTCACGCAAAAAGTACTGAACGGATTTCGATGAAATTTTTTATGGTAGTAGTTTAGGCTCTGGATTAAAACATAGGCTACTTTTTATACCAACGATTATAATATAATTCTAATAAGACACAAATGACGATTATGAAAGACAATGACCTAGCACTAACCTGTTTTGTTCAATCTTGCCATATCTTCCAACTTGAATTTCCTTGTGTTCAACTCAGTCTTGTAAGCAAGTGGTGCAAAATATGTTCTGTTTGTAAACTTGTTTCTATCCCAAAATGTACCTGACAAGTAAAAGGTTGTTATTAGTCAAATTGAATCGTAAATTGATTATTCATAATGATATACTGACACCAATAAGTCGGATATTACATTATCAAATATCTCTGATCATATAAATGATATTACACTATCAAAGTTCTTTGATCCTATTTTACGTCATATATAACTACAATGGAGAACGCGTCGGTGGTGTGCGCTACTATTACTTCGGCAGTGTCCGTTATTTTACTATTAAAAAAGAAAAAAAAAGGAATACAAGAAAAAAACGAAAAGGTATCAATAAATAGAGAACTCGACAGATTGATGACAGGTATTGATGTCAGGGTTACCAGATCTCAGAGAATTCGATTTGCTAAAGGACATCGTCATTTTTATGCCGCGTCCGCACGTTTGCCACTTGCCGCAAACTCCAAACCTCCACAAACACTTAACTTGAAAAAGGGAATCAAACGTCGCCATCCGCACGCTTGCGAGTGAGTTAGTGTGTTCTGAACAGGCAAACATGACGGACGTTGAGCTCGTATCGGCAATAGCATTTGCTTTGAGTTATTTTTATTGTAAAAACAACAGCCTCCGTGGTCTTGTGGTTAGAGCTTGGCTCTCGACTCGGAGGTCGAAGGTTCGATTCCCGCACTGGGATTATGAGAGCAAAAGAGAGTGTGCTTTTGTGTACTGCGCACACACTTGGGCACTATTAAAAAATACTCCTGCGTAACTGGTCTGGTTTCAATAAAACAAGCCACCGTCACCGAAATCGGCGTGGGGAGTTATAATTATTATTGTAAAAAAAATACATAAATAAAAACAAACAAAATAAAAAATAATAATTTAAAAAATTTAAAAATCCGACTGCGTAAAAGTGAACCAAACTAAGTACATAATTAAAACTGAAAAGAAAAAAACAAGCACTTAGATATCCGGTGGTCTAGAATTCTATAATATATTATTGAATTAATACTATTGGAACATAACAACTAAACAGTCAGGATCCATTGAAAAATTAGATTGGCTGTCGAATAATGGATCCCGACTGTTCAGTTGTTATGTTCCAATAGTATTAATTCAATAATATATTATAGAATTCTAGACCACCGGATATCTAAGTGCTTGTTTTTTTCTTTTCAGTTTTAATTATGTACTTAGTTTGGTTCACTTTTACGCAGTCGGGTTTTTAAATTTTTTAAATTATTATTTTTTATTTTATACTTTTTAGTTATGAGTACCTAGCTAGCTATTTACCAGACTGGATTTCCTATCAGCATCAGTACTATATCACAATTGCACTGGAATGTGAGAATGGTTGTTACGCAACTTTAAATCGATATAGATCCTAAACGGTCAGTCAAATCGAAAAATGTTGAGAGAAAACTAACAATGATTTTTAAATACCTATTCAACGATACCCCACTTGATATAATTTGTTGACTTTCATTTTTTTAATTTTCACAATATGGCGTCCAGTAGTCGCCATATTGAATTTTCACCAACGTCATGTCTTTAGTGACACTCGCCGGACTAAGAGGAATCGATTGACGTGTGAATCATAAAAATCGGCCCAGGCGTTTGGTCTGTATAGTGCTTCAAAGGAACATACATACATACATACATACATACATACATACATACATACATACATAGGCTGATAAACACATTACCACTCCTTTGCGTCGCGCAGTCGGGTAAAAACGGCAAAGAAGATGGTGGATTAAGTTACAAATTCATAAAAACCGTATACTGGCTTATTCATTACTAGCTTTTCCCCGCGACTTCGTCCGCGTGGAATAGTTACTTTAGGATATCGCTAAAATTTACCCGCGACTTCATTTACGTAGAAGGAGAAGCGCTTTCACCTCACGACTACCCGCCCGCGCCGCGCGCCGTACTATAGCGCGCATGATTATTTTATTACTGCGATATCTTCTAAAATACTCATTGAAATCAAATGATGTAAACGGCAAATTTCTTCTAGATTAAATGCTTGTAATGAATAACGTATTTACTTGGATAAGAATTAATATAATCTTTATGAAAACACCTTCACAAATAATGCTTACTTTTAGAACAAATTTGGTTAGTATAAAAAGGTTATAGTGAGCCAACCTTAAAAGATAGACCTATACTGTCGCGGACTTTTTTTTAGAACTTTTAAAGGGGAACAATTCTGCCATACATCATTTTAGCGAAACTTTAACCGTTTCCGCAGCGTACGCAGCGAAAGCTCTCAAAAGGAAAAAAAGACCCCCGATTTTGTAACATTCTTGATTGGTGCTCCGCTCGTATTGAGCTTAGCATGATGTTATATAGCCTAAAGCCTTCCTCGATAAGTGGACTATCCAACACAAAAAGAATTTTTCAATTCGTACCAGTAGTTCCTGAGATTAGCGCGTTCAAACAAACAAACAAACAAACAAACAAACTCTTCAGCTTTATAATATTAGTATAGATTGTACTAAGAAGTTTGGCCTCAAACTTCGATCTCGAAGTTCGGCCTCATCCCTCAGTGGCCTTGCTGCAAATTACGACCCTGATGCTACAGCATACAATCTCAAAACATCCCCTGAAAATTGTCTAATAGATGGCGCCACAAATAACATCAAGAAGAAAATATATATTATGGGTGATGAACAAGCTCGTGGGTTGGCTTCCCAAATATATTATGATCGACTTCATAAAAATGACAATACATACGAAGTATATGGCATAATCAAATCATCAGCTCAAAGCCAAGAATTTTTGATGTCCTGTAAAAAATTAATAACCACACTAAACAAAGAAGATGTTGTAATTTTAGCTTTCGGATCTAGTGATAAAAATCCATATAAACTACTATGTAACCTAAGCAATATGTTATATTTATTAAGATATCACAACGTTTTTGTTATTGAAGTACAATTTAACCGCTATCTAAATGAATTTATGTTAAATAGTTTTATAAAATCAATAACAAACAATTACTGTAATTGTAGTTACATAAAATTTAGAAATTCAGAAATATTTTACAGTAATAGAAAACGTTTCACAAAATTATTAAGTTTCAAATTACATATAGAAATTGATTTTCTGTCATACAAGAAAACACTTTTAAAAAATAATGTACATACAAATTACAACTATAACTTAACAAATTATATCCAACAATCAGAACCACTACAGCCATGTAATAATTTAATTGACACGAATATGAATACCCAATTAGTACATAAAAAGGGCACAATACCTTACTATTTTTCCAAAAACAAAACTGAAAAAATTACGAACGATCGTGAAAATAGAGCGTTTTTTCGACAGCAAAAATAATTATAAAGAGCTAACTATTTTTTACCAGAATATAGCTGGTGCCATAAACAAATCGGATGAAATAGCAGTCGCGTTATCGGAACTAACTCAAAATGGAAAAGAAGTAGATATCATATGTTTAACTGAAACGTTTATTAAAAAAGGTATGGAGCAATTATTAACAATCTCTAACTTTAAATTAGTTGCTTCATACTCTAGAAATACAAAGCGCGGCGGCTCATGTATACTAGTTAAAAATAATATCCAATGCAAAACTCTCGGTATTGTTAGCGACTTATCCTGCGATTTGAGCTTCGAAGGCGCTGGCATTGAGCTTACATTACATAAAATTATAATAATCTGTATATACAGAACACCTAATAGCAATCCCGCGATTTTCTTTGAAAAATTAGAGACAATTTTACTAAAAATATCAAACAGATCAAAAAAAATTATACTTTGTGGGGACTGGAACATTGACACTCTAAAATCAAATAAAAATAGTACAATAATTGATCTGAAATTTGAAATGAAATTTTTTTTTTAATTTCCAAAAAGTTACATACAGAGAAGTTTATGCTATGCCCCTGCACTAGGCAGAGCCTGTCCCGCAGGTGGCATAAGACACAATTCAGATTTGTCCAAGTTTACAAAAAAGAGGGAAAGGCAACATTGCTTTACATTTACATTTGTTTTTATCTTGGGTGAAGTTTACAGTAAATGGCAAACTAACAATTATCCCTCAAAATAACTAGTGCGTCCCCACCTAGCCCTACGAAATATTCTTGGGATCGGACAACTTCAAAGAAGCCTTCACTAGGTGGGGGCGTAACAATATGAAACAGAAAAGGGAAAAAACAAAAACAATACTTGCATTAATATTATCTGCTTAACCCACACTGGTCTATGTTTACAAAACAACATTTAGTCATGATATCCTAAGCTTTGTCCAAGTTTACAAAAAAGAGGTGAAAGGCAACATTGCTTTACATTTACATTTGTTTGTATCTTGGGTGAAGTTTACAGTAAATGGCAAACTAACAGTTATCCCTCAAAATAACTAGTGCGTCCCCACCTAGCCCTACGAAATATTCTTGGGATCGGACAACTTCAAAGAAGCCTCCACTAGGTGGGGGCGTAACAATATGAAACAGAAAAGGGAAAAAACAAAAACAATACTTGCATTAATATTATCTGCTTAACCCACACTGGTCTATGTTTACAAAACAACATTTAGTCATGATATCCTAAGCTTCTGTGATAGACAAGACCATGAGGCATAAGGCACAATGAACACAAATTAAAACACAAATTAGTCCAAAGTTTACAAGGTAGTATAAGCAACAATACTAGGTTTAAGAAGTCTAGGTTTAAGAAGGCAACAGTATTCAAAAAGTTTCCGTACAAGTTACAACTGGTTACATCTTATGTGAAGTTTATGTTTACAAACTAACAAGCTTATTCCTAAATAAGATTAGTGCATCCCCACCTAGCCCTGCGAAAATAAATTCTTGGGATCGGACATTTACCACTAGGTGGGGTGAAATCGAGAAGTTATCTGGGAAGTATGGATTCTGACTGTGAGTAGCTCCAATTTAGTAAGAGATTTTTGACTAGTTTTATGGCTTTGGGTACTGTGCATCTTTTTATGTCCAGGGACTTTGTGATTCTATTATAAATAAAAGGCCCTATGTGAGTACGGAATCTTTGAATGAAGGTAGTATTGGCAATAGGGTGGTGGATCGTGAATACTCTTTTAGATAACATGTTCTCATAGGATTCACAGTTAAGAACCGTCTTGTGTACCTTTGCGGTTATTTTAAGTATAATAATAATAATAATAATAATAACCCCCCCGGGGGACCACCTTGACGTGGTGGGGGGGCTTAGGGAAGGCATGAACCATAAAGGGGTCACTAACACCTTGATCCCAAAGACACTAAAGTTACTAAAGCCACTAACATCTCGGCTACAACAAAATAGCTACTAACATCTTAGCTACACCCTTCCTAACCAACGGTCCCAAACCCCCAAGAAGTAGAAGAAGAATTCAGAAGATCATATGAAATGCGACTACGTAATAGAAATATACCCCAGGCGGGTACCGGAGCGAAAAGCAATGGAGAATCCCGCCCCGGTCCTTCGGGCCCGGGCTGCTCCTCGTATTCTGGGGGGAGCAACGTATCGCCACTTCCTGCCCAGTCTAGAACTGCTGCAGATAACATCCTTCCTACAACGAGCAACACATACTCGTACCCCACATCACCTACTTCATCCATCAGCTTGTTTCCATCATCTCACTCGTCGCCAAAGTCATACATGTTCGACAATAACTCGCTATCATCACGATCCACCACATCATCACCAATGTCAGACGTTGTTACACGGGAAGCAATTGCTAATTATTCTGTGTCCATCCCTGGCATCACACCGTCTACGAATACTTTCCAAAATAATAATCTTAATCTCGTAGACCACAACATTCTCACACTACCACATCTCAACAACAGTAAAAAGTGTTTTGCAGGACATGCTTCCTCCAACCACTCTCGCTGGAAAAAACAGACAACGGATGAAATGGACTGACCAAATTAACAGAGAACTACTCCGTTGTTACTACATAGTCACATCATGCGAATCAAACCTCACAGCTTTCAGACCATTACTTCATCAAAAATTCGTAGAAACTTACCCGGAATTGAGCCATATATCAGAACAAAGACTAGCTGATCAAATTAGAGTTATTCATCGAAACAATAGAATAGCACCTCACGTAAGAGAAGAAATAAAACAATCAGTAGCCGAAATAGAAACCTTGGACGAATCCAATGGCCAAATTAATATACAGGACACTGTACTACAACTAAGCACATGTAACATTCAAACAGACCATCAATATTATGCTGACAACCTATCTCCACATCGTTCCTATATCTCACCCTCACCTCAACTAAATACCCTGCCAAACTCTCCTTATACCACAGAACATGCAATCACGTTAGAGACAATCACCACAAATAGTACACCTAGAAACCCCAACTTAATAGAGACTCAAAAAATTGAAAATATTTTTAAGGAAATGTTGATTAAATACTCCGATACAGACCCAACTCTTAGACCTATAATCCCAAAACTGCAGGTCACTCGTAACGTAATTAAAACAGTAAACCTACTAAATGACTTTATCGGAAAATATTTTGAGGAAAAAGGCATCCCTTGTCTGGATGAAATTCAGAATGCTATTTACTGTGGAGCTATGACTACCGCAACTTTACATACTAAGATAATAAATCAATCAGAAGAGAAAGAAACGAGAAAAACAATAGACCAAAGTAAACCGAAATGGCAGATACGAATAGAAAATAGAATCAAACAGCTACGTAAAGAAATAGGACAGCTAACACAATATTTAAATGGAAATCTTAACCCAAAGAAGCATAAAAAAATTAACCCAAACTTACTTACTAAAAGTCAATTACTAGATCACCTAGACAATTTAAAACAAAAACTACAAGCACAATGCAAACGCCTACGCCGACTTAAAATCAGTAATACAAGGAGAAAAGACAATATACTATTTAGTAACAACCAAAAAATATTTTATCAAAACCTTAATTCGGAAAATATTAAAATTACACAGCCACCAGATATAAATGAAGTCAAAGGTTATTGGGAAAACCTGTGGTCTAAACCAGTTCAACATAATAATAACTCATCGTGGATCGATGCAGTAAAACAGGATTACCAGAGTATAAACCAAATGCCCGACATCATAGTGGATAAAGACGACGTAACTTTTGCTACAAAAAGAACTTTTAATTGGAAGGCCCCAGGACCTGATAAAATACAAAATTACTGGTTAAAATATTTCACAGCAACACATCCTCACATCGCAAACATATTCAATTCATTCATACAGAATCCCCAGACTATACCTTCATTTATGACTCAGGGAATTACCTACCTAAAGCCTAAAGATAAAAACGATACTAGTAATCCAACAAAATACCGTCCGATCACCTGTCTACCCACATTATATAAGCTATTCACATCAATAATCACACAAAAGTTAAATACACACATCATACAAAATGAAATAATACCTGAAGAACAAAAAGGATGTACCAAGGGGTCTATGGGCTGCAAAGAACAGCTAGTAATTGATGCTGAAATACATAATCAAGCAAAAAAAAAAGCGTAAAAACCTCTACTTTACATATATCGACTACCAAAAAGCGTTTGACAGCGTCCCGCACTCATGGTTAATACAAGTCTTACAAATATATCAAGTCAATAATAAATTAATACAGCTCTTACAATATCTCATGTCAACTTGGTCCACTAAACTTAATCTTAGGACAAGTGATAATACACTCTCCACATCTACAATTAAAATCAAACGTGGCATATTCCAAGGTGATTCTCTCAGTCCCTTATGGTTTTGTTTAGCACTTAATCCGCTCACAAACATTCTTAACAAGTCATGTCATGGATACACAATAGACAAAGTGAATAATATAAAGCTCACCCACTTACTATACATGGATGATATAAAACTATACGCAACAGACAGACAACAACTAGAACATCTCTTAGAACTCACTGAAAGGTTTAGCACAGATATCAAAATGACATTCGGAATCGATAAATGTAAAATTAACTGCTTGATTAAGGGTCAACATCAACAAATAAATCCTCATAACCTAGAACTACAAGAAAACATAATAGATAGCATGCAAGCAAAGGATACTTATAAATATTTAGGATATAGACAAAACACGGCAATCGATCATAAATCTATAAAAATTACACTAAAATCTCAATACAAACAAAGACTAAATAAAATTTTATCTACTCAACTATCAGGTCGAAATAAAATTAAGGCTATCAATACCTACGCAATACCAATTTTAACTTACTCATTCGGAATTATTAAATGGTCAGATACAGAACTTGAAGCTCTTAACATTACAACCCGTGCCGCTAGCTATAAACATAACATTCATCACATTCATTCAGCAGTCGAAAGATTCACGCTAAAGAGGAAACTAGGAGGCCGTGGTTGCATTGACATAAAAAATTTATGTTACAATCAAATTAAAAACTTAAGAACATATTTCCAAACTAAGTCCCACACTAGTCATTTACACCAAGCCTTACTAAGCCTTACCCACTCAGGAACACCCCTACAGCTTAACAATAGTCATTTTGATCCAAAACACAAAATAATAAAAGACTCTGAAAAAATAGTCAAATGGAAAAGTAAAGCACTACATGGCAAATTCCCTCATCAGATAGAACAAGATCATATAAACCAAGCTGCATCCTTCAGCTGGCTAACGAGAGGCAATATATACAGCGAGACAGAAGGCTTTCTCGTAGCAATTCAAGACCAAATAATTAAAACCCGTAATTACTCCAAATACATACTTAAAGAAAATATAGATACTGATAAATGTAGATTATGCCACCAAACCACCGAAACAATAGATCATATCACTGGAGGATGTAGTTCACTTGCCAGCAAAGAATACACACACCGACATGACAACGTAGCCAAACATATTCATCAATTGCTAGCCCTTAAATATAAACTCATAGACATACACACACCTTACTACAAATATAAGCCATGCAGTGTCTTGGAAAACAGTACCGCTAAACTCTACTGGGATCGAGGTATAGTCACAGACCGCACCATCCTGAGTAATAGACCTGATATAACCCTAACAATAAAATCCGAAAAAATCACTTACCTTATAGATATAGCCGTCCCGAACACCAATAACCTGAAACAAAAACATAGCGAAAAGATCCAAAAATATATAACTCTCGCAGACGAAATAAAGCAAATGTGGCGCCAGGAAACTGTAAAAATCATACCCATCATCATCTCTTCAACTGGCGTCATCCCCAAAACACTTACTGCTGCTCTGAAAGTACTCGACCTTAACAAAAACACATACATCCCCATACAAAAATCCATCGTCATTGATACCTGCTCTATAGTTCGTCGTTTTCTTAACCCATCGTCATCCTTTACTCCGCCACAATCTTGACTCTTCACTCATAAGACATGAATCAGGTTACTTGGCATACGCCCGTACCTGAATCATTTACCCGGCATAATTGCCGAGACATAAATTAATTTCATAATAATAATAATAATAATAATAAATACATTTATTTCAGGCTGCATAGGCCCATATTATAAATACCTTAAAGACTAACATACATATTACTATAATATATACCTAAACTAACACTAACACTAAACACGTATTGTCTGCGACGTGGGGCGCAAATTGTTCGGGAGTCGTCCTCTAAATCTTCTGTAGACGACTCCAATCGGCCAGAACTCCTCCTTCTCGAAGGTCGGTAAATTATGGGTTGGAACTCTCACCACAAAGGAATTAAAATTCACTTTATGATGAGATTCCAACCGCTCGACCCTCAAGGCGAAGTTAGTTCTGCTTCTTATGTAGTCCACGACCTGCTCGACCGTCGTAGACCAATGAAGCCGGGACACGTACAGCGGTGTCGCGGGAGTCTCACACCGCAACAGCTGCTCGGGTCCTCCGGGTGCGGTGCCGCGATGGTTGCGGACGACGGGTTTCTTCTTCTTCCTCTCGACCTTGATGAACCCGTCATCATCGCACGTTCGGTCCTTTTTTGAAAGAGGACGTTCTGCAGGGGCCTCCTTCTTCCCTTTGTTTTTCGCGGGGGAGGTGGCGGGGGGACGCAAGCGGCGACATTTACGTAACTCGGCACCGGCTCCAGCGCGGGCGGGGAGCGGGCAGCGGGGGCGGTGACGATGTTCGTTGACCCGTCGGATAATGCTGACGGGCTAAACGTGACCGCCTGCGCGCCTCGACGACGAGTGACGTTTGCTGCATCAGGTGACCTACATATTGAATTAACACTTTTTAGCTGTGATAATTCACTACGTAGATCACTTATGGTAAACTCTGATGCCTGCAATCTACCTCGAACTCCGGCCAGTTCTTCCTTCAGGAATTTGATGTCCTTCAGTAGACTGACGACGTCGACGTGGTCCAGTGTCACTGGCGGCAGCTTATGCAGTTCTTTCGCTACAAAAGCTGGCACTTCATCCGGATCCGTCTGCTTCAGCAGGGAGATGATGTCCTGCACGCTTCTTTCGGTTCCATCTCTCCTTCGCGATGGCATGTTCGCGCTCTGGCCAAGCGTCTCGTACAGCAAATGCTTGCCTTTGCAAATCTCCTCACTGGTGAAAGAAGACTTGCAGATCTGCATTATGCTGACTAAAAAGTCTCCTCACACTCAGAACCTTAGCATCATCATAGAGTTGAACAGTCGGGAAGCGAAACGGCTTATTTAACATCACTTTCAAAACTGAGCGTTGTGCTCTTTCAAGGGTAATCATTATTGATTTTGCTGCTCCGCCCCAAACAAGTATGCAATATGAGATTATTGATTGGCAGAGAGCTGTATATACAGATATTAATAGGTTTTTAGAAGCAATGTTTCTTAGGCTCTTCATAATATGAATTAGGTTTCTGGTTCTCTTGAAGACTAAGTGGATGTGGTCTGTAAATTTTAGATTTTCGTCTAACATTATCCCTAGGTATTTGATTGATTTTACATTTTCTATTCTTTTGCAGTGATAATTTGCGTTTTGGTTAGCTACAGTGTTTTGATTACCCATTTGTAGGCCTAGACGGTGATTCGAGTTCGGGGCAGATGCTGCAGTTTTGTGAAAGAATATCATTTTATATTTTGTTCATGCATTTAGAGTAAGCAGATTTCTCTCCAACCAGCCACCTATCTTGGCTAAGCAAGCTTCAGCAGCGTCAATAGCATTTGACCAGGAGGTATCGTGAATGAGAATAACAGAATCGTCTGCATAGCAGATAATATCTATGTTAGGTATACTTAAATCTGGAAGTTCATTTATATACATCAAGAATAGTGTGGGGCCAATAACACTACCTTGTGGAACACCGAACAGAGTATTTTTGAAGTTACTTATGCGATTACCTATTTTTACAGCCTGTAGCCTACCGGTAAGGTAACTTTGGAACCAATTTAAGGCAATTCCTCGAATGCCGAAGGCCACGTCTAGTTTTTTGAGTAGAATAGGGAATGAGACTGTATCAAAGGCCTTGGCAAAGTCCAAAAAAATCCCAATTGTACGCAGACCTTGGTCCAAAGACATGGAGACTTTAGTGGTGAGTAGGTCAACGGCATCTTCAGTAGACTTGCCCTGACGAAAGCCAAACTGGTTATTAGAAAGAAGGTTTCGGGATTCAAGATACTTGATGAGCCGCGTGTTGACCACACGCTCTAAAATTTTTGAAAGGGCTCCCAGAAGTGAGATAGGTCTGTAATTTTCAGTAAGCATCGGATCACCGCTTTTGTAAACTGGTGTGACAGTAGCAACTTTCCAACTTTCAGGAAAAACTCCAGTGGATATGCTAAGGTTCATTATGTAGGCTAAGGGTTCAGAAATAAATGGTTTTATCATTTTTATAAGTCTATTGCCTAACCCATCTATGCCAGGTGCACTGTCTGATTTTAAAGATGAAATTATAGATGCAATTTCAGTGGCGTCTGTGGGAGAGATGTAGAAAGAGTCAGCTAATAGACGAGAGTTATTTGTAGTGGCTGCCAGTGCTTCCTGGGTAACCTGTAGAGAGTCCAGGATTTTATTCGCCAGGTTCTGGCCAATGTTAATAAAGTAGTCGTTACAGGAGTTAAGAGCATCATCACAATGTGTGCCGGCAGCGAGCAATGCGTCAGCTGGCAGATTTTTTTTGTTAGTGTTCGTAATAGTTTTGATGGAAGTCCAAAGCTTTTTGTTATTATTTAAGTTTTTCTCCAATTCCAATTGCTCGTGAGCTCTTTTTAAATTTCTAAGTGTTTGTGTATAAAAGTTACGATATCTTGTATAAGCAATTTGCTTTATCCTGTTTCCCGGGTCTTTTTTGTGTTCAATGTGCAACCTGTCACGTACTCTAGAGCATTTTAACAGTCCAGTACTCATCCATGGTTTTAATATTAATTTTGAACGTTTTATTGGTAGTAATTTTGTGTGAGTATTAATAACTTTAGTTAGTAAGTTAGTGAAAATATCTGTTGCGTTGGACACATCAGTTTGTGAGTACACTGCAGACCAATCTGTGTATTTTATTTCTTTGATTATTTCCTCATAATTATAACGTTTTTGATATTGAGTAGGTGGAACTTTTGAAAATACTTTGTTACATGTGAGAGATACACCTGTTATGATAGCTTTGTGGTCGGTTATGGCTGTTTCACAAGCAATTGTTTCTACCTGCCCATGCCCTTTAGAAAAGACGTGGTCCAGGCAGCTAAGGAGGCGGGTGGGAGTATTAATAGCACACTGAAAGCCTTTTTCAGCTAGTAGGCATATGTAGTTAGTAGCATCAGTGTCCCCGTTGTCATTGATGCGGATATTAATGTCTCCTGTGAAGATGACGGTCTTAGTGTCTTTGGTAGTGTTTAGGAGTTGTTCGAGAGAACTGAGAAAATGTTTGGTGTTTGTAAATGAAGGTGAACGGTAGACTCCTATGACAGTTATATTCTTATTAATTCTGACCTTCAAGATATTGGCATCGTCAAGGTTAGGCTCGTCGACTGAGGGGATCCAAGAGTTATTGACATAAGCGACCACTCCACCACTTTTATTCAAAGTCTTTTTAGTGTGATATGATGTGATCTAATCAGTTTGTTAAGAAATTTTGACATAACATTACATATTAAAATGCCGACCAGGAAAACTGCTTGTCTTGACCAATTTGCAAGCAATATAAAATTAACTAAAACGGATATCCTCGATTTAGGCCTGTCAGATCACGAGACAGCCCAAATTTTGTGTTAAAATAAAAAAAGGCCGCGAAATAATCACTTGGTTTGAACGATCTCGGGATTATAGTAAGAACAATATACGAACATTTTGTAAACACATAGCTTCTCTAAGTTTTTCAGAAGTATACGAACAATCTAACGTAAATGATGCGTTTAATAAGTTCCACGAATTATTCAAGCTTTTCTATAATTTATGTTTTCCGGAGATAATAATTAAAAAGAGTAATTTAAATAACAAAAATACATGGTTGACGAAAGGTATAAAAAAGGCATGTGTTATAAAAAGAAAATTATTTTTTAGTTACAAATATACCCCTTCAAATAAAAAATTAAACTTTAAAAAATATAGACAATACCACACGATTTTAAAAAAGTGCATTCGCAAATCATTGCAACTGCAGAATCAAAATTATATTCACAAGAAAAAAAACAAATGTAAGGCAGTTTGGGATGTTATTAACAAAAATATTGGTGACATTAATAAAAATATTGACATTGACACAATTGTATATAAAAATCAATTAACCTGTCAAGCGCCTTGACACTCTTTGACAGATTATGCAGACAAGCGTCGGGCCTTTTTGCCACCAAAAATTAATTTTCCTTACATTCTCCCGCAATTTTTTTCGCGATTTTTTTTCGCAATTTTAATGTTAATAAGTAAATAAAACCTATGGATGATGTATATATTTAAAAATATAATTAATTTCCTAAGTGATTACGTAATATAGAAACAGATTTATAAAAAATTACAATTAGATTCAGTATAATTAAGTACCTATCCACTTGAAAGTAAACATTTCAATTAACGTAAACACTTGCACTGATTGTTTACTTTTGACTTCGTTATTGACACTCAAGTGGGAACATGCCAAATGATACCTCATCACACACATTACGGAGAGGAAGGAGGAGGACGACCTCATTCCCTCATGACAGATGCACGGAGTACCGACCTCTATAAATCATATGACGTTTCCCGTCGTGTTTTTCTTCAAGATTATAATGTTTTAATGTGAATAAAACATATGCATGTTATATATATTTAGAAAGGTGATTAAATTTCCTAATTGATAATATAATTGGAATTAAGAAAAATACTAGTTTAATAAAAGAAATCTTGATCCAAACACAACACACGACTTTTTCTTATATTTTTATTGCAAATCTAAACTAAGGCCAAATTTATGTTTCTATATAGTAAAATTTGCTTAATTTACGTAGGTGCACACATTATATATAAAATTTTAATTCAAAAACCGATATAAAATAAGTTACAGTTACCTACTATAAAATTGTCAGTCTAATTTCGATTCCCGCGATTTTTATTTCTCCAAATTATATTGTTATAATTTATGTACTACCTATGCATGTGATATATATTTAAAAAGTAGAATAGATTTCCTAAGTGATGACGTAAATGGAATTTAGAAAAATACTCATTTAATAAATGGAATATTGATACAAACACATAAACTTCGTCTTTTTTAATATTTTGTTTTAAAACTCAAATAAATATAAAATGTATGTTTCTATACAGTGAATGTTGCTTTATTTACGTAATTGGATATATTATACATAAAAATTTAATACAAAAACAGTTGTACTAACAAGGATTGGAGCAAAACTAATTACAATTACTATGAAAAATATCTGACATAGTACATATTTTGATTGCTCAATAAACTGTAACTGGGACATAATTAAATACATATTTTTATATTTTTATACATTTCAGGATGTTAAATATTACAGTAACTCATTATTTTTTTACAATGTACAATAACGGAACTCCCTCATTGAACCCTCCGAAACTAGGCCTATTTTGACGGTAATGTCTTAGAAAAACAATCATAGTAATAAATTTACTTATTCTTATCCATATATTCTATTCGTAGACTCTAGAATAAATACCGTTCTAATAAAATTTCTACTAAAATGTTCAATTCAAAATGCATTTCACAAGAAAATCATAAACTCACTATGAAATAAAATAGCAATAAAAACGTATATTTTTCATTCGATTTTCTGAAGTAAATGTTGTAGATTTATGGAAAATACTTAGTATACGCATAAAAAACTTAATATTAATTACATAAATGTATAAATTATGTGGTACAAACAAACCACTTATAAATTAGAAATTTATTCTATGGGCGTGCCCAGCTTGCCACGAGGCAGCAAGCGACGCTTGAGAGCCATGCTGTCACTTGCTGCCGTGCAGCAACTGACGCTTGACAGGTTATTTTCGAATCCTCGTGACATTAGTGAAACATTTAATAACTTTTATATCAATTTGACGAATACTCATGACTTTAATTTTAATATCGACGACATAAAATCAACCTTGAGCGACAATTACGTGAATACAATTTTTCTAAAACCAACTGACAAAAATGAAATAACTAATATAATAAAAAATCTTAATAATACTAATTCCGTAGGGTATGACAATTTAAAGACAAGTGTAATTAAAGCGTGTGCTAATTATATTTCAGGACCATTAAGTGATATAATAAACCTATCGATTGAAGATGGTATTTTTCCGGATATTCTAAAAAAGTCTATCATAAAACCATTATTTAAAAAGGAGACAGTAATGATGTGAATAATTATCGACCGATAGCATTAATACCGGTCCTGTCCAAAATATTTGAAAAGGTCATGCTAAAGAGACTCTACGATTTCGTCACTGGTAACGGCGTACTGAAAGCTGAGCAATTTGGGTTTAAAAAGAACAGCAATACGACCCTAGCATGCTTCGACCTAATAAAATATATCACAGAAGCCGTGAACAACAAGTTACCAGTGGCGGCAATCTTTTTAGATATGACCAAGGCGTTTGACTTTGTTGACCACAAGCTATTGCTACACAAATTATACAAATACGGCATACGCGGAAAATCTTACGAGTGGATTAAGAGTTATCTCAGTAATCGAACTCAGTGTGTAGAGATCGCTAAGATTGAAAAAGGTTTTAAAATGATGCACAGATCTCTATTCCAACTTAATGAGTACGGAGTCCCGCAAGGAAGTATATTGGGACCATTTTTATTTCTATTATACATAAATGACCTTCCTAACATCACTAATCACAAAACCATATTATTCGCAGATGACACTACTTTAATAATAACATGTAATGACCAAAAAACATACCAAAATGAAATTAATATAAATCTTGACAAAATTCTTAAATGGCTACATAATAATAATTTAAAAATAAACTTAAGTAAGACTAAAATGATACAATTTAAAAATCCTAGACGGCCAACTATTAATCTTGACATTTGTTACGGTGATACAAAAATTGAAGAAGTTGACTCTACAAAATTCTTAGGTTTAATGGTGGACAAACATTGTGACTGGAAAGCGCACGTAGAATATATATGTAATAAGCTCGACAAATTCGTATTTGCTATTAAAAAACTACGTTTGACAGTATCTACTGAAACTGCATTAAAGGCTTACCACGGGTACGTGGCCTCAACGCTATCATACGGTCTTATAATATGGGGCAATTCCGTGGACTTTAGCAAAGCTTTCCGTGTTCAAAAGAAATGCTTAAGAGCAGTTTATGGTGCTTGGTCGTTGGATAGTTGTAAACCACTCTTTAATAAATCTCATACTTTACCATTGATTTGTATGTACATCAGAGACATCTGTACTTTTGTCAAACAAAATCCTGAATATTTCGCACTAAACTCTAATGTAATCAATAGAAACGTCGCTCCACGAAATAAATTTAAATTATATTTACCTCAATGTATAATCGACATATTCAAACGCAATGTTTATGTTAGTGCTATCAGAGTGTATAATAAACTGCCCAATCGATTTAAGGAATTACCTACCACTTCTTTTAAAAGAGAGATATCCAAATGGTTGCTAAAACACTGTTTTTATTGTTTAAATGAATACATGTCTCATAAAGAACCGACATATTTTTTTTTAAATGTTTGAGAAATATGGATATAAAATAGTTTAAACGTTTTAATATTTTTTTTTTAACGAATGTATTTGTAATGTCACCTTACTTTATATAACTTCATAATAATATTTTCTTTTTTAATTGCACGCCATCTGTATGGCAGAATGTACAAGAACATGTTTTTATCTTAGTAAGATCTCTGTAACACTACATTCTTGCAATAAACATATTATTATTATTATTAAGCCACGCATCAGCTACTTTTTTCTCATAATAATAACAATAATATCTATGGACGTTTCACACCACGTCAATCTGGTCCCGTGGTAAGTTCTCGAAGAACTTGTGTTACGGGTACCAGACAACAGAAAAATATTTAATATTTTTATATCATATATGTCACCGTAAAATTGTAAAAACCGTTAGATTGTAAAATAACTAACGACATTGTCAAAATATGTTGAAATATTTATAACTACTTATATATTTATAATCTTACGAAAAATAATGTGTTAAATTATAGGCAGAATATTCGCATCCGAAGTCTATCGGCATTTTACAATTTCACTAGTTTTATTACAATCTAACGGTTTTTACAATTTTACGGTGACATATACATATTTAAGATTTTTATTGTATCTAAGTGTATTATACACATCTATGACCCGGGAACACAGGAGACTTTTTGGTCCTTCGGCGGGATTCGAATTTCGAACTCGCGACTCGCGAAGATGAGACGACCTCTGTGGCTCGGGGAGCCACAGAGGTCGTCTCATCTTTGTGATGCTTGTTTTTCGGGTCCCAAATGTATGGTTCAGCCTGATAACATTCGAGAAAAAAACAAGATGTCTTAATTTGACCAATCACCACTCATTTTGTGCGAGCGTAGGCACGTCTGCTTGTCTCCAGTACACAAACCAGACTGAGCGCGCGCAAACGTGTGGATGCATCGCAAGCGCTTGCGGCAAATTCCCTTTGATTTGTGTCAAAAAACCGACAGTCGATCGGAACGGCTGCAAGCGCTTGCAAACCTACACAAACCATGGCAAACGCTCTATCCGCACGTTTGAATTTGTGACAGCTTGTCGAGGTTTGGCAAACGTGCGGACCCGGCATTAGAATGGCTTGTTTTTTGTTATTTCAGAAAGATTAAGCAAGTAAGTATATAATTAGAAAAAGAACTACTTTACATTATTTGAAACATATTAACGAACAAGAAATTAAAAACTCTTTATATTATATTAAATAACTGGCAACACCTGTTTCTATGACCGTATTAGATCCAATCTCTCAGCAAATGTCAAAAATCTATGATCAAGGAGAAAATGAATCATATGTCTATATTACATTATCCAATAACATTGACTCATAGATCTATGATCCAAGATAAATGATAATGTAATATGCCCCTAACACAAGTCTTAGCACGGGTTACGACTGATGTGGTATATATTACATATTTATTCTATTATATATTATTATTTGTGTGTAATAATAATATATGTTTGATTCAATCAATGAAGATTATCATATATACATTTCATGATATTGTCTGTTTTCATTCCCGAAATATTAACGGTTTCGGGGATACTGATTCACTTTTTACACACACAAATTAAATAAATAGACAACAAAGGACATAAAAATTAAAATCACCTCAGTTTTCAAGTTGTTCAAAATGATATCTACTTACCAGCAGACCACACCTTGGAGTCACCGAGTACAATAGCCAGCGTCTCTCCTAACATCTGATCCTCAGTGAGTGGCTTGTCGGCCACTCTCGTACCGCTGAACACTTCAGTGGGATCTGACACCTGCGAATGTGGTCATGTCTATATATTCATAGTCCTAATAATACTATGTATTGTACTATCAGGGCATCTAATTTATAAGCAGCTAGAGAGTTCTCACAATTTATTTGTATTAAAATGACAACATGCAGTCACAATACTATGACAGTTTGATATCATTATATATGTATATAAAAAAAATACAAACAAATTATAACAGGGGTCAACCTTATATATAAAACCTGCTTAAGAATAGGGAATATGCAATATGCATGTATTTTTTTATTCTTTTAAACGTTTCTACTGGTTATAACATTTCAAAATATATATATATATATATAACACATCTAAAATATTATTTATTATCCTGGAAAAAATGTTTTAAAATCACATTTTTGGGCGACTTAAAAACGTCATTTTCGAGCGCTTGAGTTGTGGACTATGACGTCACAACGTCATCGCACTTGGATAGACAGTTGACAGATAAAATCATTGTTCGACTTTTTTTTATTATTAATGGCGTCGGCTTATCACCATTTGCCAGTGTCAAGTATATTTTCATCAACCTATTTCTAAATCGTCAAGTCCATAGTCCAAATAAATAGTCACGGTAGTCAATCAGTCAAGTCAGTCGATTCAGTAAAGTGATGTCGCTTTACTGAAACTTCCTAGGGAGTTTTGGCGGGAAACCCAATTTAGCACGCATTTTGTAATTGTATTACTTTTCCACACTAGTACACCTCAACAAATAATAAATGGTTAATATTCCACCAATATTACACATTAAAAACCGAAATAACATGAATTTAAAAAAATAATACAAAATTATAATTGAAAACAGAAATTTTCAATGCTCAGAATTTTCTTCGGCCTTCCGGATTCCGGATCATATTAAAGTCCCAGCCTTATACGAAATTTCTGTTTCACTTGACACAATGAAATTTTTTACATTGGTAATGGTTTAATACCTTCCCCCTTTAA
This sequence comes from Glaucopsyche alexis, assembly GCA_905404095.1. Lineage (NCBI taxonomy): Eukaryota > Metazoa > Arthropoda > Insecta > Lepidoptera > Lycaenidae > Glaucopsyche > Glaucopsyche alexis. Next base: position 1,551,626 of record FR990044.1, on the reverse strand, counting down.
TAAAAAAAAAGTTTTGAAAGTTGAAACACGTCCGTGCGGTCTATGACGTATGACTGAACAAAACGTCAGCCAATAATATCCTTTTTTGAAATTTGCGCGGCATTTTCAAAAACAATACTTTTTGATGATTAATTTTCACTATTAATTCACGATAATTTTTTTTTTTTTTTTTTTTTTTTTTTCTCTTTTGAAAACTGTTACTTGGCAATCTGTGATTCACAATAAGCCATTCTTATGGAGGGAACTTGAGTTTCTTGACTTTAAAAGCAGAGAGAGCCTTCTGGAGCTCTTACTCCTACAATGTTTTTGTGGTATTACGTTTTAGCTAAATCTAAGCTTTAGCGTCGGTACGCTGTGTCTGCTTAGTCTGGTATGGGTGACACTTCCTGTGCCTGCAAGTCCTGATGCCAGAGCGTTAGTGTGCTTTGCTATCCTCTGCTGGTAGCCTTCACTGTGTTTCGTTATCTCTTCCTTTACTGTACTTATCCCCAGGTCTTTGTATATGTACTTGTTAGAAACATAATATGGTATCTTCAGTGTGGTTCTCAGCACTTTGCTCTGGAAGCGTTCCAGGATTTCGATGTTGCTATTGCTGGCAGTACCCCATAACTGAATACCATATGTCCAGATAGGTTTAAGGATGGCCTTGTAGATTGATATTTTGCCTTCTGGTGACAAATTCGATGTACGACCTAGAAGCCAGTATATTGACCTGAATTTTGTGTCAAGCTGTTTCCGCTTTGTCCATATATGTTTTCTCCAAGTGAGCCTGCGATCCAAGTGCATGCCCAGGTATTTAGCATCTTCAGACTGGGTAATAACTTTGTTGTGTAATTTTATTGGGGGGCATGTTTGCCTTCTTAGGGTAAACGTTACGTGAACCGACTTATCCTGATTTGCCTGGATGCGCCAATCATCTAGCCAGGCCTCAACTTTACGTACGTGTGCCTGTAATTTGGCTGATGCTATCGTGGGATCTTTATGTACCGAGAGAAAAGCTGTATCATCGGCATACGTAGCAGTTGTTACGTCATCACTTGTTGGCAAGTCTGCAGTAAAGATTAAATAGAGCACTGGTCCAAGCAAACTTCCTTGAGGTACTCCTGACATGATTTCGCTTAACGCTGAAGTTTCATCGCCTACCCTTACCTCAAAACATCTACCATTTAGGTACGACTTGAGGATTGGGAAGAAGCAGTGAGGTTACAACTTTTTTAGTTTAAAGAGAAGCCCCTCGTGCCACACTCTATCAAATGCCTGGCTAATATCGAGGAAGACAGCGGAGCAGAATTTTTTACTCTCCAACGAGCGACTTATGGCGTCTGTGAGTCGATGTATTTGTTCAATTGTTCCATGCTGTTGCCTGAATCCAAACTGATGGGGGGGAATAACATGGGGTAAGTATTCAAGCATCCGATTTAGCAGGATTCTTTCCATAAGTTTACCCAGCAGAGGCAGAAGACTTATCGGCCTATATGACTTTACCTCGTGTAATAGTTTTCCAGGTTTTGGGATCATTATAATCTGGGCAATTTTCCATTGGGCAGGGAAGAACGCGAGTCGAATAGAGGCGTTAATTATAGCGGCGATAAAGATAAAACCTTTTCTAGGCAGTTGTTTGAGCAGTTTTGCATCGACCTGGTCAAATCCTGGCGCTTTTCCTTCTTTTAGTCTCAGGATTTCTTTCCGGATTTCTTTCGGGCTGGCGCTTTTGGTTGGAGGACACATTTGAAGTGGTGCATCAAGATATTCTTGGACTTCTTGGTCATTCGCTAAGTTAGTGCACGGTAGTGGCTTGAAAACTGAAGCAAGATGTTCCATGAAAACTTGCGCCTTAGCAGAGTTGGTCCTTGCCCAATTGCCAGAGGCGTCTTTTATGGGTGGTATATGTACTATGGGTCTTTTTAATCTTTTAGTGATTTTCCATAGCGAGTAATTGGTTTCCTTGTATGGTGTCAGGTTAGCTAACTGTCTTTGTAGGTGTTCTTCTTCCGCATTTGAAAGCATGTGTTTTAATTCCTCGGAGGCCTTGTTAAAGGCTTTTTTATCACACGGGTATTGTGTGCGGTGCCATCTCTTTCGAAGCAGCCTTCTTTCACTTACTTTTTGTTTGATGGTTTTAGAAGATAGGAACTGATTAGAATTGTTTAGCCTCGGTTTTAATATTGGCGTTGACTCATTTGCTGCTTTATGAATTAGTTTTGTAAATGTTTCTATAGCTTCTTCAACAAGATCTACATTGTTAAGCGGTGTTTTTAGATTTATGCCTTCTGAAATTTTTGCTCTGTACTTGGCCCAGTCTGTTTTAGTATTGTATAGTCTTAACGTGGTTTCTGTCGATAAAGGTTTATAGTATAGGTTTAGTATAACCGGTGTGTGGTCGGAAGACAGGTCTGTACATTCCTCTAGATTTATATGACTAGGTTGTATGTTCTTTGTTATAAAAAAGTCGAGTAAGTCTGGTACCTTTTGTGGATCTGCGGGCCAATATGTTGGGATGCCATGTGCGGAACATTGGAGATTTAACTCATTTACAGCGGTGTACAGTTGGCGACCTCGTGGGAGAGTTAACCTGGATCCCCAGAACACATGTTTAGCATTCCAGTCTCCTCCGCATATGTATCGGTTTCCCAATGTGTTAAAGTACGTTTTGAAGTCGTCACTAGTTATAGTATGTCTAGGTGGGCAGTATATTGCAGACACCGCGAAATCAAAGTTTTGGCCTTGAATGCAGACTGAAGTGGCTTGTATCTTTTCTGTTTTATATTTTTCTAGAGGATAGTGTTTTAGATTTTCTTTTATTATTATTGCTGTTCCACCGTGTGAGTTACCAGACGGGTGATTTGTTGTGTACACTTCGTAGTTTTTAATAGTAAAATGCGTTTTATGTGTAAATCGTGTTTCAGAAATTAGGGCCACATCGATTTTCTCAGTTTTGAGGAAAAGGTCTAGTTCATGGCGACGTTCATTTAATCCGTTGGCGTTCCAGGTACATATCCTTAGATTTATGGATTTTTTATAAGGCTATGGACTAGGTGAATCATACGATCCATCATGTTGTCTAACATAATGCTCATTATGTTTTGGAATTTCTCGAACATCACATTTAAGAGTTCAGTCATATTGTTTGGGTCTTTAATTTCCTTGTTAGTGTCCTGTACGTGATGATGTCTATTTTTAGTGACATTTGCATATGAGGTTTCTTCCGTAAACTCATATTTTTTGTAGTCTTTGTTTTGTTTATTATGCGTTTGTCTTATTACTGATTTGTTATTAAGAACTTTATTTTTAGTGTCATTAACAGTATTTTGATCATTGGATAGTTTAATTTGACTTCTTTTATATGTCTTGTTTTTTGTGAGGAGTTCCTTGTACAGTTTATATTTTGTGCATCCTCTATAGCTTGCAGGATGTTTTTCTTCACAGTTTGCACATGTTGCCTCTGTATCTGGCCTCTTCAGACAGCTAGCAGTAGGGTGATCTTCGCCGCATTTCACGCACCTAAATGGTCTGTTACATTGGTTTTTTGCATGACCAAATCTTTGACATCTTTTGCACTGTAGGACCTCAAATTTTTTGTATGGTGCTTCAAAAGAGACTTTTGTGTAGTTAAGCCTATTTATTTTGAATATTTCCTTGTTGTTATGTTTTGGTTCTAGGTCTATATAAAATAATGATAGAGGTTGTTTTGTGGTTTTATGTCTGACGTTTGTTAAATTCCTAACTTCGTGTCCGAGTTCTGACAGCTCTTTTTTTATTATGTCTGTGTCTTCTGATGCATGGAGGCCACGCAGAACCACTCGATATGCTCGCTCACTTTTTAGTCTATATGTGTAGTGGCTTACATCTTTAGCAATAAAAGTTGTTCTTATGTTTTTATATGTGTCTACGTCGCCAGGCATAATCTTAACTATATGTCCAGATCGTAGCGTGTGCAACATATATTTATTAGGGTCGGTAACGATTGTATTCAATAGTTCTTTTGATTGTTTAATGTCTAAAACTCCTGTAACAAAAATAGGTTCAGGTTTAGGTGGTTTTGTTGTTTCTGTTATTGGTTCTTCATTTATGGATTTTTCAAGGATTTGAAAACTGTTTTGTGTTGGTACCGTGTACATTGTTTTGGTTACCTTATTGCTTTTATTAATTAGTTCAGGACTTGCTTCTGCTTTCCTTTTTATAGGCACTTGATCATTTTGCCATGATTTATTATTAATTTTTTCTCTATTCCTTTCTTGAGTTTTTGTTATTAATGTGGTTGTATCTTTTGTGGTTGTTTCATCAATGATGACTATGTCTTCTGTTAGCTCTCCCGAGTTCTGAGGTAGACTTGAGTTATTGAATATGTCTTTGCTGCCAAGAGAGTGGCTTCTTGGCCTTATTTTAAAGAGACTGGGATGAAAAATTTGTTGTGTCATCTTCTTGTTCGGATGTTGCGTAGTTGTTATCTCTTCCTGCGCTATTGTCTCTCCTTTACTTTCTTCCTGCTGCTGTAATCTCCTATCCTCACTAGGTAGCAAAATTTTGCCCCCCCCCCAGATACGATGGGGCTGCCTGAGTTTCCCTGTGGGCTTTTCTCAGGGAAGGATTCTCCAGCTTGGCTGGTACCTTCCTGGGGTAGTTTGTTTTTAAACCCTGCTAACATTTTTATTCGGTATACGTATCGGGTATACATCCTAGCCTTTGGTGACTCAACACCTATGCACAAGGCAGCACATTGGTTTATTGTTCGGAGTACCTTCTCCTAGACCAGCAGCCATCCAAGGCTCTCGAGGTAGGTCTCCCCGGGTCAGAGCTTATATTATAGTGGCGGCTCCTGCACGCCACTGCCATCCATACATCACTGGGTTTGGTGTCACTTTATCACTGGGTTTGGTGTCACTTTAATTAAAAAAATAATTGTACGTGTATGTTTCTTTAGCGATAAAGATTACAAATAAAAATATTTTATCAATTTTGGTGTCACATGCATATTCCCTATTAGATTCTCTGATACTACATACATGAGTAATAGCATATACAAGCAAAAACGAGTGCAAACACTTAAATGCATCATTAAAATTTAAATAACAAAACATTACTTAATCTTTAGACAACTGAATATAGAACTCACAACCTTACAACTAAACAGTTTATCTATTATATAAAATTCTCGTGACATAGTGTTCGGGGACACTCCTCCGAAACAGCTTGACAGATTCTTATATTTTTGTAGGTCTGAGATAGGTTTGTCGGTATATTTTTTATGTATGGCAAAACAATGTTAGTCATCAGCCAGTAACATTATAAAAAGTCTAACTGACCTGCAAGAAAGCACTGATGAAATTAGCCAATCTCACTGCCATTTTTGCTTGATTCTGGAACTGTTCTTCAGCACCATAAGCTATGTCTCCGTTTAGTATTAGATCTGATGGTTTGTATCTGTAATCATATATACCATGAAGTAAGTTACTATAGCATTGAAGACATTTTCTGCCAAAATGATACTAATAGACATATTGTGAACTAGATGTTGGCCGCGACTTCGTGCGCGCAAAAGTAAATTTCGCAGAAACGGTACTGTACCAAATTTCATCAAAATCGGTCCAGTAGTTTTGGAGCCTATTCAATGCAAACAAACAAACTTTTCCTCTTTATTCTATTAGTATAGAAGACAACACCCCTGTTTTATAAAATCAAATAAATTCTAACATGATCAAGTATATTGTGATTTATGCTTGTGTTTGCCAAGCAATCTAACTTGAATTTTGTTCTTGTGAAAATAAATGTATTTGTAATATATAACTTGACTTACAGTGAACAGTTGTGTGGTTGCACACTTTTTATGAAGTTGAGTGCTCCATACACATTCATTCTCTCTGTGTGCAACGACTCTGGACCACTGCTGGCATTCACATATTCGTAATATCTGTCCATGTACATTGCACGTATTTGAGGATCTGCCTTCACCCATTCTACTGGCAAACGCTGAACCCCTAAAAACAAATTTGTGGTTATTTACGAAGCATAACTCTAGTGCGTACCTTTTGTAACTAAAAGTTGTCAATGTACAGTTTGTTTCCAGCGTTAAAATCTACTATTGCACTTAAATACATTCTATTTGATGTGTGTATGAATGGCAAAACTGAAATAGCATGTACTGTCTGCTGAAGCCATACTGTTAATATCAAGTTAAATCACAAACATACACAGTACTTACATCCAATCTTGCTGCAGTCAAAGTTATTGTAATACTGATCTGAAGTTGCCCTTTCAATAATCTCTCCCAGGTACGGCCGACGCACGAGACTTGGAAGTCGGTAACCAGGTCTACAACGACACTGATACCCACCCCGTCGGAAGCCCCATCCATGTAACGGTTCACACTGAAACAAAATAGCAATTATCTTAAAAAAACAGAGCATTTCATTTCATTTCAAAGCCTTTAGTACCAAGATATTATAATTAATATTACATGCTTTGCCCATATTATGTTTTATTTATGTGATGTAAATTTTGTTTTTATTTTATACATTTTGAACAATATTATGTATAGTTTGACAGTTTAAAGCTCACCTCCGTAGTTTCCTCTTTACATCGTGCTGTGCCTGTAAATCTATTCGGTTTGTCATTGCCCGCACTGAATGGACACTGGTTTATATCTATTCTGTCATAATCCATTTCCATTACCACTGCAGCTGTGTAGCTGTAAAATTATTTAACATTAAAAATTACAGAAACAATCTTCTTGTTTGGATAAAACATATTGTGATGTAATAATAAAAAAAAAAACAAAATAATATATGTCGCCGTGAAATTGTAACAACTGTTAGATTGTAATATTACTAGAGATATTGTAATTTGTCAACTATTATTATTATTATTATAATGAAAAAGCAAACAAATAATATGGTGGTGCGGGGCACTTGCCGTGTAACCAATCGGTACAATATAATGAAAAATAATGTGTTAAATGTAAGAAGAAATTTTATTTGACAATAAGTCGACATATTACAATATCTCTAGTAATATTACAAACTTACAGTTTTTACAATTTTACGGTGACATATATATTAAACTTTTACTTGAAAATATAAGCAATTATCATCTTACGTAGGATATTCAATGTGTCTGAATTGGGTATGACGTGGGTAGATATCAGCAACAGGAGAAACTGCAGCCACCAGCCATTTGTTGAGTCTACCGCAGTCAAAATAAGGCTTTGTCCAGTTCACAGGTCCAGGTGTCTATAATATAAGATCATTATGTAGTATTTTTTATTAATGTAGTAATTTTAATATATAAATATCTGGATTTTAATCTGTGATTTAAATTGATTAACTTATAGGAATAAAACAATGCTGTTATAGCCTTTTGCCTTTGCTGTTGTACTCAATGGAAAAAAAAATATTTTTTTTGTTTGCATCTAAAGAAATTTGATCTTGTCCTCGTGTCTTAAATTAAAATCATGTTATATCTTCTGAATGTTAATTCTGTTAATTAAATCCTGCAATAATACAGTTACAATCCAGTCTGAATATGTTAAAATTTTATGTATTTAATAAACATCCAACTAACATCAATCCCAATTTGATTAGTTCAATCTCCAATAATCAGCTTATGATATCAATATGATAAATTTATAATTCAACAAAAGTAAAATAAAAGTGTAAATTATATACAAAAATTGGGGTTCTGAATATATACAAAACCCTCAAATATACAAAAATCAGTTCAAGACTTTTACATTCTTATATAAAATTTAAATGAATAGCAGTTTTTTGGTGGTGTTGAAATTGTAGGTGTATGCAGGTAGATTAGTAGGTGTAGATACTACCTACACCCGTATCAGACAGCTAGTGACTTATAAACAAAGAGCACTAAATACCACAAACCTCATCATTGCCGGGTGGTCCGTGGAATGTGAATGTCTCATTAGTGTTGTTAGCGTATCTTATTTCAACCTGATATGTTGTTTTGGTGTCGTGCCTCTTGTCAACCCGATCAGGCAACCAAACTTGATACCACTCGTTGGTGCGGTAGAAATCTGATGTGTAATCTTTAGACAAACTTTCTGGCTCGAATGCACCCAAATCTTCAACATAGAATGTGTTTAGAGTGGATACTTTCTGAAGATGTACGGGATCATTAAAATCGTCTGCTCTGAAAGCTCTAGGCGCGAATCTCGGCATGGTCTTGTTGAAGAATCCTCTATACGAAGACGTGTAAGACATATTCGGCGAAAAATATATCGAACTGGCGTTTATGTAGGGATTAGATGAAACGTCTGCTACGGACGACAGGAAATAGTACATCATTCCTGGATCGTACGTGTCATTAATAGCGGGCCGAATAAACCGAGATTGAAGTATATAACTCCAGAAATAAGCTCTACTCATAGCCAGATTATGCAAATGCAACATCGCAGTTCGATTCGCGAACACCGGGTTAATGTTGATTTCTTTTACGTCGGGGTGGTGGGACACGGAGTCCTTGGGTAGGAAGAGATCATCGAGATGACTTATATAGCAGTTGTCTGGAGTAATTTTGTCCATTCTCCCACGAATTTCGTCAATAGAATCTCGTATTTGCCACTCATATTGACCGGCCACACCCCACAACAATGCACACAAAGATATCGCAAGTAAAGTGCAATTCAACTTCTCCATTTTAATTTGCGATCAACATTACACATTACATACAAAATGTACAAAACGTTCACTTATCTTTTCTCAATACCTACATTATTTTCCACATTGTAAAATAATGAAACCGTTTTCCTGCTACAAAAAACTGTTTGCTTTTTTGAAGTTTCTTGTTTGACATTTCAAAGAATGCTTTGTCTTTGGCTTTGTCTATGACAGCAAGTTTTTTTATTTAATCGTAATATCGAAGCAGCCACGACAATGACATATAAAGGTTATAAAAATCAATACTTTTTGGTTTTAAAATAGTGGAAAAATAAATGCAGTCATATGAAAATATCTATTCAAAACATTATGAACATTTAATAAACTTTTTCAGTTAACACTTTGGCACGGTCTGCTTAAAACCTTTAAAAACCCAAATTGTTGGACGTATGTGCATGAGGTCTTGTATTTTTAATTTACCTTCGAAATTAAAATAAAAAAAAATAAAGTAACCTCAAAATATTAATGGAAAACAAAATACCTAAATTAAATTTATAAATTAATTCATAAATTCATAATCGTTCAAAAATACTACAAATGGCAGGGAATCTTATCCGTAAGATAATCATTTTAGACAATTATGTTATTGTTTTTTTTATAAAATGAATCCGTCAAAAAATCACGAATTTATTGTATTTCAGGATCCCTATTTAATCTAAGCGTATCGCTTAATAAAACAAACGTTTCTGGTATTGTAAGTACAGTCTTTGTTAAAATTTTTAATATCTACCAAACTCCTTCTTAAATGTTGTCAAAAATTATTATATTTCCAGAAGACAATACACACAGGAGCAGTTTGTTATGCTGCTAGAAAGGGAACAAGAGCAAAGGCTAGAGCCAAAAAAGTCAAAGTTGAAATCACTAAAGTTGGTTTCATTCCACATAACCAAAGAGGAAAGAATAAGTTAGTATGTTAAATATTTTGATGAAAATTACTACTATGCAAATGATAATAGATGCAAAGTAAACTAAGGATAAAAATAATTTTATTTAGAAACTTTGCATCTGTACACAACAATGTGTACATATGCAAATACACAAGTAAAACTAAGAATTATACATCATTAAATATGTGTTATTTTGGTGCCTGCACTAGACTAAAGGTTGAGCTTGGCAAATATAAATAATATGATCAGAATTCAATTTGATTTTATAGGCTTACTAAAGTGGTAACCAATAAACACTTGGATGATTCATACAAAAGTGTGTCTCAAGACAATGTGTTCCCGATGCGGTACTACCGCTGGGTGGTGTACACAGCAGAGGAAGCTATCAGAGCGCACCAGGAGACACACCATCCCACCATGTACAATGCGCCTGATGCATTTGTCAACATGCGGATTGAGTTTAACATGGAATCAGTGAAAAAGGTTTCTAAGTTTTAACTTTTAAGTACTTTACAAAAATTTTAAATGTTTTAAGTGTAAATTGTAACTGATGCTCCTAAAACAAGTGTAGTCCTTTTTATTCCAGTAAAATACCTTATTAATAAATAAATAGAGGAGGAATAACCCTTTTTGACAGTCGGGTAAAAATAAATATGTGTAATTTTGAACACTTTGGTGTAAATAATTGAAAATAGCTGTTAATAAACATACTATACATCCTGTAGCTAATGGTATACATGAAAACAAAACCGATGATTACAGAATCGATATGTGGAAAGCTTTGTCAAACTGACTCTGCTGCCACATCCTTTCCCACGCGATGAAGAAAGGACAATCCTGGCTTTCTGCAAGGGCCCAGAGCTAATTAAACAGGTGGCAGACGCTGGGGCCACTAAAGTTGGTAGCACAGAGCTGATCAAGAAAATTCAGGTATTTATTTGAGAAGAAATTAAAGTCTTGTTTTTTAAAACTTAACTTTTATAAAATTGATTTGTTTTTTTTTTTTAGGAAGGTGAAGTAAAGTTTAGTGACTATGACTATGTGATAGCACATCCAAATATTCTGACAGACCTGGTGCCCATTCGTGGTTTGATGAAGAGACGGTTTCCGAATGTACACAGTGGTACTCTAGATCCAGATATCTGTGGCCTTGTGAAGAAGTTTGCTGCTGGTATACAGTTTAGAGTTACGAAGGATGAAAATCAACCGAATTTTGGTACTGTGGAAGTGCCAGTTGGAAGGGTAAGATTAATTCATGCAGCAACACCATAGCTTCAACTAGAATTTATTTATCTTAATTGCTGTCAAATAATTATTAAATAAGGTAAAAGTAGTTAATATTAAAGTAGTGATACTTAAAGATCCTATTAATATTTCAGTTAAATATGGATGTAAAACAAATAGTCGAAAATATTGATGCCCTACTGAAAGATATTCAATCCGCAAGACCAAAACGTGATGGACTCTTCATAACAAGGTAGCTTAATATATTATTATAATAAATCATTGTTTTGTTAGAATTTAGGTACATACTCTTCTTTGATAAGAATTCATTTTAATAAAAATGTATGTGTTTTCAGGTGCTTCATTGTAAGTCCACCATCATCTGAAAAATTGAAGATTGATCCTTTTGTTTATGTCGAACGGGAGCTGTCTAAGGAGGTAAATGAAGACAGTGATGATGAAAATGAGAATGTTGCAGCCAGTGCTTGAGAGTTTTAATGTTTTTTAATGAAGTAGATGTAAATAGAATATGTTACAACATATTAATATAATAAATACAGGATACATTGATCCTTTATTCACACTTAGAACCCCAAAAGTACCATGCTTCCGCTGTCCGCCCGAATATTAGCTGGCTCGACTGGAGAAATTACCATGGTTATCTACACTAATATTATAAAGAGGAAAACTTTGTTTGTATGTTTGTTTGTTTGTTTGTAATGAATAGGCTCAAAAAGTACTGGACCGATTTCAAAAATTTTTTCACCATTCGAAAGCTACATTATCCACGAGTAACATAGGCTAAATTTAATTTTGGAAAAAAATAGGGTTCCGTAAGATATTTGGGTTTTTCGGACACAAGGTGTAAAAAATCAACCAGAAAAGTTACTTATTTTGCGTACGCTGCCTAAACTATAAAAGATAGAACCATATAATGTTCTAATTAATTGTAGATCTTATAAATATCTACAAAAAAGTCCGCGACAGACTATACCTATCTATGTCGAGTGAGGCACAACAACCATTTTTTTATTTAGAAATCTTGATTTTTTTTGGACTACATTTAAACGCGTTTATTTTACTCATGCTATTAATCCTTATCAAAATAAATTATTTCATCACTAAGTACAGTTTATGTAGATAATATTTGGTATTTGAATGATTAAAATTGGACGTTTGGTTTTGAAGTTATGGCGAAATTAAAATATTACGATTTCTGCTATACGGCCCGTTGCGAAGTGGGCGACATTATGTAGTAATAAATTAAATTAAATTAAATAAGTACCATTTATTTCGGGCGGTATAGGCCCATATTATAAATACCTTATAGACTAACACACATATTACTATTATATCACTATTAGTATCAGTATTGTACCCGTGCGAAGCCGGGGCGGGTCGCTAGTCATATATAATGAGATAGATACGGAAAGCGGGCTTTCGGTACCCACAGTACCGGACCGGCTGGTTGTTAGAAAACATTTAAGCGAGACATCTAGTAGCGATTATTCGCAGTATATTATGTCGCAGCAACTAGTTTTGTCTTTCGAGGCCGCCGCTGTGACGGCGGCACAGAACACTATTACTCGCGGAGAAGAAGGTCGACTTCATACAAAAAAATTGGGACCAAATTAGCGCCTCTAGTGAGCTGCCCCCTCAAACTTTTAACCGCCTACCAACAAAGGAGGACTATATATTTGATTATATGAATATGGCGGGAAATTGAAGATACGTAATTAAAGTTTAAGTTAGCGTTAAATTTCTCTTTAGAGTTAAATTTTACATTTCAACAAAACCGAGCAACCACCTCCACGACCAAATAGTCACTACGTTACGAACCGTTCGTGAGCCCTTATATATACATACGTCTAGTGTTTTCGCTAGCGCGATCTAGAAGCGGCATAGTGTCTGTTACGCGCCATCTGTTGTGGTTTTTAAGTAACTTTTATGTAATATTAACCATGTAAGACAGAGAGCGATATATTGAAATCTAAGATTAAGAACCTTTAGATACGCAACACTTGTAACCACTAGAGTGCATCTCGCTCACCCACTATGTGTTGCCATGTACAAACATAGCCTTCAATTGTGGTATTTTTGTCTTGATCTTAGGATGCACATGTAAGTTTTCTCGTCGTAGTCATTAATAAACAAGAACCGTAAAAGGAGTTTTCCCTTACACCACTCATTATTAAAATAAGTAAATTTCAATATTTTAATACTGGCGATTAAATTGTTCTAGATATTTTTTATGAGTCAGAGGTTTTAAGAAAACATGCGATTAAAGTACGATCGTACCTGGATTTTCAGTCTCGATTAGAAGTCTTTGGTCTCGATCGACACCTATTATTAAGTAAACTCTAGGCCAAGACCGAAAGTAATAGATATATTAAAAAAATATTATGAACGTGGTAAAAATATTTTTAACTCATGAACGGCTGAACCGATTTGGCTGAAAATTGGTGAGGTATCTTGAAACCAGGAGAAGGACATAGGATACTTTTTATCCCGTTCACAAGGGACTCAAAACTCGAACACGGCTGGATCAATTTGGCACATTTTATTTTGTTTTGAAATAATTGCGGAAGTTCAGGGAAGGCTTGAACTTAAAAATAATGAAAAAGGTTGTAGGTGTAGGACTAGGACGTAGGATGCATTATAAGTCATTTATTCATTTCAGTTCATGTTTAAGACAGAACAACGTGTGTCGAGACAGCTAGTTATATATTATTATTAGGGGTTATAATAAAAAGAAAAAGATACAATTTGTATGGTTTAATGGCTTCAAATACCTAGTAATTTTGTTAAAATTAACGATAATTCCGCTGTCTGTGGACCAATTTTCGAATTGTTTTTTTTTATGTAAAGGGTTCCTATGGGTGTAAAAAGTGGTGACCTGATGATGGGATCTATGAGGAATCGAGGGAACTCGTCGAAACTTATATGGTGATTTTGACTTTTTCTGAAGTAGCCCAAGCATAAACCACCAAAAAGTCTTACTATTAATACTGTTAGGTAGGGTAGGTATTTCTCTTTATATAAAAATTAAAAAATAAAATGAAATTATATTAAAAATTAAACAATATCAAAAAAGTAAATAGTTTTTTATTTAAGTAGATGTTTCAAACATTCTTCATTCACTTCAACACATTTAAAAAATTACAGTTAAAATACATATAAAAGAAACTAGCCCGTCGAGAAGAACCAGCGTAAGAAACTCGCACGGGGCCACTTTTTAGCAAAAATATTTTTACAATGTAGTAACTTAATCTATATGTCACCGTAAAATTGTAAAAACCTTTAGATTGTAATAAAACTAGTGAAATTGTAAAATGCTGATTGACTACCGACGCGAATACTCTGTCTATAATTTAACACATTGTTTTTCGTTAGATTATAAATAGGTATATAGTTTTTAATCTTTCGATATATTTTTACCATCTAGTTAGTTATTTTATAATCTAACGGTTTTTACAATTTTACGGTGACATATAATATAGCAAAAGTCAAGATAACTTAATTACCTACATGGAAGCAGCTTTGCAAGGGTCTATCTTATTCCTAAGGTGTGCAATCGTTAATAAAATCATTAATGAAATAACTTTTTTAAATTTGTGGCACACCTAGTCCTATTTTGGTCCCAGTAGACCTTGTAGAATTTACTTCTACTCTCTGCGTTCTAATTTTAAGATAAGAACTTAAAAGTTTAAGTGCCGTGTCCCTTTATAATTTTCTGACCAACGTAGCGTGCTCGACACAGTCGAAAGCCTTGGATAGATCACAAAAGACACCAAGTGCATCATGTGATCCCTCTCAGGCCCCAAATATACTGCATAGAAGACTAATACCTGCGTCTGTTGTGGACCGACCTAAAAGTAAAACCGAATTGATTACTATATTATAATAGATTATTTAAGTTAAAGTGAACGAGCAATTAATAAAAGATAATAAGATTATTTTCTATTTGAATTGATTAGGTATGTATCTAAAATTTATGTTTAGTGAGGTTTGTGGAGGTAAGGGTTAGCTGTCGCCTTATTACTCCCAACTAAAAACTTCAACCACTAATATCTCAGTAACTGTGGGTTTCCTGATGGGGAGAGTGCGGGTTCAACCTTCCCCCTCCCCTCCCCTCTTAACCCCCTCCTCCACAAATCGTGGGATCGTGGGACATTATACTAAATTTTTACCGAAAGAACTTTAGTCAGTATATTTTGGTACTAAATTAAATAGCAACACTAAGACAAATATATTTTTAGAATAAGTTACGAATTATGTAAAAAATACAGATTTCATCTCACTTTCTATGGAAAATATGATTGTATTTACGTCCATATATCATCATTCTTAAATAATATGCAATCACAAACAAAAAAAAAACACGAGCTATAGCTACTTACGAGTGAAAAGTTACGGCAGCACATTTTCCTTCGCTGCGACTTTTGCACCTCAAAATACTGCATCCACCCATTGTTAAAATACTTAAAAATACATGGAGTCTCTATCTCAAAAGAGTATATAACATAAAACACACCTAAAAACAAAAGATTTCAAATAATACGAAACCTCACTCTTCACAGCTGTTAATTGTTTGGCACAAGAGTGTCAAATTTGACAGCTTTGTGCCAAAAACCCGGTTACAGCGAAAGGGACAAAACATAACATTTTTGTCTCGTTTCTTCACAAGTATTGGCCAATTTACGTTCTCTCTCTAACAAGCTGTGACGTCAGGAGCTATCCTGCCCTGATTGAAATATAACCATTCTTGTCGCACCGAACTGCCCCCTTTTTGGTCCAAGGTCATTCATACAGAGTCGACCACCCCTGGACGGCGGTCTCCGAGCGACTAGTTCGCGAGGCTGTCCGAGTGTGTGGGTAGTTGGGTACACACTTCGAACTTCGGGTAACTTTAGCGAGTAACTCGGCGAAGTGAAGGAGCGAGTAGTCTAGACGATGCTTTACTTCGAGCCCTTTGGGCTTTGACTCGGGCACATTTACCGACAATATTCGGAAGTTGGACGAAGCGAGGCGGGGTTGCCCGAGGCGAAGTGAAGTGCGTGCCCACTGTCTTATTCGGCTAACTTTGGCCAATGGCTTCTGCCTACTTCGCGAGCAGTCGGCGGGCTTATTACGTATCTTGCAATAGCCAAGCATTAGCCAAAATTGCGGAATTTTTGCACAAAAATCGCAAATTCGTATTACGTATCTGCAAAAACCTTAATCTTAGGCAAAAACCTAGCAGAAGCAACCTAGCGACAGTACTGCCCAGTGTTGCCAACCTCGGAAAAGCAAAGAGCAGTAAAATTACTATTTTACTGTTTTCTGCTGTTTTTTTAAGTACCATTTATGGTACTTAAAAAAACAGCAGAAAACAGTAAAATAGTAATTTCAAAACATCAAATCTACTGTCCGACACAACATTCATAGAATAGGCAAGCGGACTGATTTTATTTTATTGCATAAATGAATAGTACCGGTACTCTTAAATATGAGTAACTTCTCAGAAGAAACTGTATATCGAAAGTCAATATTTTCAAAGGTACAGCGATTTGTATACAAAATTTCGCAAGTCTCGTAAAAACGCTCCATACTAAAGTCGACCTACAAATGACTTCACTCTTGGATTAAAATTTAAAGTGTATGAAATACCCTACTTCATACACTTTAAATATGAAGTATACCATACCATAATGAATGTTTTTGTATATGATGTAGGTAAACTAATGATGTAGGTTTTGTTTACCAATTTCGCAAAAACACATAAAATATTATATTTTTTTTTACATTTACCAAGTAGTAATGCCTCAATATTTCTGAATATATTAATGAAACTAAATATTTCAAATGTAGTCCGATCCCCTATTGATAAATACAACTACTGTTATATTTGCCTCAAATTACCTTTATATAAGCTGGGAATTGTAAAGTCAAAATTTAATTTAAAATAAATTTCCAAAGACCAAGTAAAGCACAGCTATCATTGTTCCACATATTAAACTACAAATGTAACTATCCTGTTTTACTGTTAGTCAAAAGGATTGCGTCAGTAAAGGGGGGATCCCCTATGCTGCAGCCTGCAAGAGGCCCGCTATTGATCCTATTCACAATTATTGTAAAAAGGCGCGTGACCGACGCATACGAGAACTATCTTTATTGCTTTCTCAAGGTTATTCCGGTTTGACATGTTGATTGTTGCTTATTGCCATTTGGAATTAATTATTTTTTTACGCAGTTCGAAATTCGGATACATCACCTAAAACAGTAGAAATACGAACTAAAACAGAAAACAGGGATGTCGGGCCGAAAACAGTAAATCTACTGTTAAAACAGTAGGGTTGGTAACACTGGTACTGCCTCTACCGAACAATTGAGGAACTGCAATCAATCGTTCGATCTCTTCACTGCTGTCTAATTTTTTGTATTACGTAAGACTTTTACAGCAAAGCGAAAGCAATCAGCGAGCGATTTGAACTCTCAGTTAGCATTAATAAGCGAAAATGAAGAAAAGTGCATTCAAACACAACAGCGAGTGATTAGCAATCGATCGCATAGGTAATACGATTTTATTTGACGTTCAGCAATCGACTGCGCGTCTATCGCGCGATGACTGCAAGATTTTTGCTAATCGCTATTTTTACGTAATACGGCGGCCGGACGGGGCATTAGACTATGGTCAGTTTTTAATCTGTCATAAATCTATGGTTTTTATTGACATCTCTTCTTGGCCAGTCAAAAATAGAAACGTCAACACAAGTTTGAAGTTTCTAAAATTTCCGATAGGGGCGTAAATCCGCCATTTTGTCTCCTATGACTAAGAATTTAATAAATCAAAGCCGATCTTATTACGATAATCCGAAATCAAAAGTAATATTTAACTAGCTGTGCAGTGTTTAATGAGCCTGTGATATTTTAGTGTGTAACAATTTTTGTTTGAGTTTTTATAACTTGACACTATTAGTTGAGAGATTTTGACGTCGAACGAACAACTACAAATCTTTATAAAATGGGTACAAGAGAGGACGAATACGATTATTTATTCAAAGGTAATATCTCATATAAGATTTAGCGCAAGCTTTACAAAGAAATTATGTACAGCACAATAATAACTGTCAATTATATTCGATGATATGTAAAAGTTATTGTTCCCGAGTCAGTGACGTATATTATTGACCTATGGATAGATTTCGGGTTTTATTGATACTAAAAATCGTTTACATAATGGTTTGCGGTCCGTAGGTAGGTTTCCTACTGTTGTTTTTAGGCGAATTGTTCTTTGTTTTCAAATCAGCTGATTACCTACTTGTGACAATCGATTTCCTGCAAAAGTTCGCATTTTATGAGTCATATTATCAGTCATTTATGATCTAATTCTTGTTTCTTCTTTTTTTACCGTGTTGTCACTTCTAAATAATCCAAGAAATGGATATAAAAGACGTCATAATAATAAGAAAAAATCCTTTGTTTCAGTTGTTTTGATTGGTGACTCTGGCGTGGGAAAAAGCAGTCTTCTTTCGCGTTTCACTAGAAATGAATTCAACTTAGAGTCTAAATCTACAATAGGTGTGGAATTCGCTACAAGAAGTATAGAGGTAAAACATCCATTGTTTATTTAGTAATTGAGCTATTAGTTACAGTAATTTGTGAGCAAAAAAGAATAAAAATAGTTTTTGTTTTTGCTCTAAAAGAGACAGTAATAAACTATGATTCTTTGTTTTCATGTTTCAACATAAGTTTTTTGGTGATGAACAGTTACGAGAGGAATGTTCTTGAACATTAAGAAAACATGATTCAGAATCATGAATTATGTTAAAAAAATATTCTTAGTTATCTTAAAGTATTTAAATTAGGTATATTCAGTTATAATATTTTATACAATTTACTTTAAAACTCTTTATCATAATATAACCTACTAAAAATGTTTGTAACACCTAAAATCTCTATTTAGAATGACATCATAATTTCTTAACTAATGATCTAATGATGAATATGTAACAAAAATATGCCATATTGTTTCTAACTTGAGATAAAAATAATTTTCAGATGAAAACAAACATTCGTAGACATTAGTTTTGCCCCTCAGTAATAAAAATAATAAAGCCACTATCATCAACCTGTTGTGTAATAAAAACCTGTTGTGGCAGGTGTTCATACACAAATTATATTCATCAACTTGGGTCGTTTTATGCAAAAACTAGCTTTTGCCTGGTCAGTTAAACTTAGTTAACCATCAGTTTTCAATTCTGCATATGAGAATGAAACATATTTTATTACTAAATAGGTTAGAAACTAATCTTTTAAAATTGACCTGCATGATGACCTTACTACCTGTTCAGGAACTGATCCGGTGAGAAAAACAGGAGTAAGAAACTCAGACAGGTCACCTTTTAGCAAAAAGATGGGAATTATTCTTTTGAAAAAAATTAGTTTTTTCCAAAATATCAATTTAATGAAATGAAAATTTAATGAAAAAAATAATTGCATTACTATACACCTTAAAGAACCTTAACGTAAATTACAAAAAGTGTACAATTAAAACTTGAGAACTCAATACATAGGCAGTCCACTTATTAATTTATTGGCTTGTCCTCATCATCTTTGTTTTGACGCTAAGGTCAAGAATTGACCTGTGCCACTTGGCATATGCCCAAATATATCACTATGATAATATAAATCATTGAACTACAGATAAACTAAAAATTGTTTATTGTTTATTTGATTAAAAATCTTCTCAACATAAATCTGAAGCTGTTTTTTTTTCTTGATTTCAATCACACCAAGTATGCAAATGCATCAGTTGCTACAAATATTACATTACATGCTGTAATCATCTGCTTATCATAAATGTTTTATTTTTAAATGTTAAAGTGATATTCAGATTTCAGATGCTACATAAAATACTCAAAAATATTTTTATCTTAATATAAAATGATCCATATCCCATATTTATTATAACAATGCTAGCAGATTTAGTCGCTTAACTTTTGATTCATAGAATAGGTATACTAAAAAGTACAAAGTAATATCCTGCTCTAGGAAAATATATCAAAATGAACATTTTGTGTGAATGTTGCTAACAGATAAACTGTTTACAGATTATAAATAGATTGGTTATCATCCTTGTGAATGTAACAGAGCTTTGGGCACAAATACATTGTTTGTTGTTATGTTAGCATGATAATGCTTACATGCAGCAATCGGTATTGATGAATTGTGTTTTATTTTATTGTAATTAATTAAAAATTTCAGTATAAGGTCACAAATTGTAGATTTTATGCTGCTTATTACTTGGAATCTCTGAATCCATAGTAAGATTATAATGAAATTCTAAACACAAAGTTTAAACTATCATAGCTAGATCATCACCATACATTTATAAAATTAAGATTCTCAATCACGAAATAAGTTACATGTAATTTACGTGTAAGGTAATATTTTAAAGACATGATTACCTAGTTTTAGTTACTTGATACTTCTTTAATGGCCAGTTTCAATGACCTATCTATCTATAACTATTTGTTAGGAACGTCAAATTTGTATTGCGAAAAACCGGCAAATGATTGAATGATGACGTTTTTAACAAATAGTTATATAGATAGGTTATTGAATAAACTGTTTTTGGTAAACTGTGCATGGTGAATAAGTGACACATATTTTGTTTACATTATAGTGTAGGTACAGTGTACTGTCGCCTGTTTCATTATAAATTGAATCTGAATAGTATAATGATGATGATATCTGGTCTAAATACGCTAAACGAATGCCTGACCCGATTTTAGTCCTAGCCTGACCAATGAAACTAGGTGCTTATGTTTTTACGACTAAATCGTATACAGAGCTCGGAAATGTTGTTTTAACGGTTAAAGGCTAGTCAAAGGGTAAAAGTTTAATCAATGCCCTGTATATGATATTTAAATCTTTTATTTATTAATCGTTTTTTTAAAAAACGTTATGGAGAATATATGTATTTGAAATGGAAGAGGCAGAAATAAGCTGGCTCGACCGCATAAATTACAGCTTTAACAGCCCCTTTCAATAACCTTATCTGTCTCCAACTATTTGTTAGAAACGTCAAATTTGTATCGCGAAAAACCGGCAAATGATAGAATGATGACTTTTTAAACAAATAGTTATAGAAAGGTTATTGAAACTGGCCGTAAGTCTGCTCATTTCCTGGTATCTCTAAATATTATAAACTAGATGTTGACCGCGACTTCGTGCGCGCAAAAGTTAATTTCGCAGAAAACGTACATTTTTCCGCGATAAAAAGTAGCCTATGTCCTTCCCCGTAGTCTACTCTACATCTGTGCCAAATTTCATCAAAATCGGTCCAGTAGTTTCGGAGCCTATTCGATGTAAACAAACAAACATTTCCTCTTTATTATATTAGTATAGATTAAAGTCATACCGTGGTTGTCTGTATGTTCGCTATATTTTCAAAAATTATTATTAAAGGATTATCTTGCAGTGGAAGCTTTAAACTTAAGGCGCTCTTACCCTAGAAATACGCTTCTTTCAAAAAATTTTTGAGACGAATGGATACATTTTAGTGCAGCAAAAAAATATATGTTAATTTTGATCATATTTGCTAGGGGACCTTCATTTTCAAAACACGTTATCTGAAAAATTTCTCGATAAAAAAAAATCATAAAGTTACCATTAAAATAGAAATTCTTGGAGTTGTAACTGTATTATTTGTGAACAGAAATGAGAAAATTATTTGCAGTTTCGTAAAATATAATAAAAGGAAGGGAATTGTTGTTTTGATTTTTCGTATAGAATGTGATATTTGTTAGTATTAATTTATTTCAATGATAAATAATTCGTACGAGTCGAATGAAACATCGCGAAATGGCGACCTGTCATTCCTTCTCTTTCATATCTATTGAATAAGACAGTACCCGCTTAGGCCTCTTGCTAATGAGACGTATGTCAAATTTTTCCCCTCTTTTTGCTCAAAAATTATTCGAATTTATTGTTGAAAGTCCGTTCAAATTTATTTTACCCCCGAATGGACCTTTATGTCGTCTGCATAAAGGTCAAGTCGGGGGTAAATATTAGTTTTTCTTTCGTCGTGTAATACTTATAATATATACGTAATTTCGCTATCTGACGTAAGACGCTTGGTAGCCCTTTGGCTTTTTGCGTTGTTGCGACCAATTGGTCTCGGGTTCAAATCCCGGTCAGACGATTTTTTTTTCTTTTTTTTTTTGTCGCACTAAACTCCGAGCGATGCTTGTTTTTGCAGTAATAAAAGTATATGGTTAATTATGTACTTATTTTATTATTAGTTACTTTAAGTTGTTGTTAATATTAGTGTACATTATATTATATAAAATATGAAAAGATTGTATTCGATAAATGTCCAAATTTTTAGTCCAAAGTTTTAAGATGGAGGTACAAAAACTCTTTATAAGTAGATACTAGGAAGACCGAGCTTTGGTCGTAGTTTTAGTACAACGATAAAAATTAATAAAAAATAAATAAAAAAATATTAAAGAAAAACAAAGACATTATAAGAATCACAAAAATAATATTTATCTTACCGGGATTTGAACTCACCACCAAAAATCAAACGTCGGTACGCAAACCGAGCTGCCAGTCAGACTGACGTAAAATAATCGAAATTATTGATATAATTTATTACACGACGAAAGAAAAAACATATTTGATTCAAAATTGACAACATTGATTGACAACAGAATAAGTAAATATATATTTACCTAAATATTATTCTGTTGGTTTGTAAAGTTTATACATATAATTATATCAATTATTATAATCAATTCTAATTCTAATCACCATGAGCAGATATAAGAACATGTACTTATTCAGTAATCTACGTTTATTTTTTACTAGCTTTTGCCCGCGACTTCATCCGCGTAAAGTTCGGTTTCCATACAAAATTTTAACCCCTTTGTTACACCCGTAGGGGGCGAATTTTCAAAAATCCTTTCTTAGGGGCCCCATACATGGTCCGGTCTACCTTCAGTTCGGCCTGAACGGATGCAAAATCGTATCGTGTGTGTGCAATTTCGAGATCGCATCAGGCGGCCGTACGGACTGAAGCGATTCGTTCCAGTGTTGCCAGCTCTTTTTTTGTGAAACTACTAAACTCGTATCGATTTCTACTAAAACTACTAAAAAACTACTAAAGAGGCTACTTAACTTAGGAATTCCTGTAGCCCCCCAAAAACCACTGCATTTTAGGTTTTATTATATTAATTTTTTTTCATTAATTGAATTTGATTATAAGTAGCTATTTTGCATATCATTACTGTCTGGCTCTTTCCTACTTAAACACTACTAATAACTAAATTTCTACCAAAGAGGGAATAAAATACTCAATTTAGTAAAATTTTGTAAAATAACTAAGTTGGCAACATTAATTCTGGCCTGACCGATCGGCCTGAACGCGCGGCCTGTCCTGACCGTGTGTGGACAAATCGCTTCAGTTCTTGCCCGACCCGCTGCCGTGCGGGCGTGTATCTTGTACAAGCGTTGTATGAGTTTTCGCGGTGTTTAAATACAAAATTGATAAACACGACCGTAGCGCGCGGCAAACCAGAATGGACTGATGCGACTGTTCCGTGTGTGGGCACGAATCAGATCAGGCCGAACTGACGTAAATTGGATTGGATGCGATTTTTTCCGTGTGTGTGCTCGAATCCGTTCAGGCTGAACTGACGTCAGTTCCAGCTGAAACGATCGGCCTCTCGTCTGTGGGAGCCTTTAGTGGATGCCTACGTCATTACAACTATCTGTGCCAAATTTTAGCAACATCTGTTCAGTAGTTTCGGTTGTGCTTTGATAGATGAGTCAGTCAGGTTTGCCTTTTATATATTTAGACTAGGTGTTGCCCGCGACTTCATGCGCGCAAAAGGAAATCTCGATGGAACCGTACATTTTTCGGCAATAAAAAGTATGCCTATGTGCTTCCCCGTTGTCTATTCTATATCTGTCCTAAATTTCATCAAAATCATTCCAGTAGTTTCGGAGCCTAATCAATGCAAACAAACAAACATACAAACAAATAAACCTTCTCTCTGTATTATATTAGTAATAGATTAAATAAAACAATATTTACAATTAATATGATGTAGCCGAAGAGACTATTTGGTTAAACCACAAATGTCAAAAACTAGGTACCTACCTACTTATTTGAAATTGTATTTTTTTTTTGCTGTCAGATAGCCGAAGTTTCATGTATGTAGAATGGGAATATTTGATATTGAATTTTATTGTGTATTTATGTATTGTATAAAATCAGTCGATAAAATTTAGCTTTGTGCTACGCGAACGAATAGCCCAAGAGCTACTGAGAAATTTAGAGTATTTGAGGCACGATGAAACCTTGTCCTGTACTTCTCCTATTGTACCTCAACACGAGAATGCAGGCCTGGCTGGTCAGAAGCGGAACTTAGCCAAGTTACAAATTTTTGAAAAATCCATTTTTTAATGCCAAAAATCCATGTTTGAGGCGCTTTGAATAAAACAAATAGGTATTAATGAAATAGAAATGGCATACGAACCAGCATAACCTACCATCTACATGTTTTAGATGATAGTTTAGTTAACTATAAACGTAAAAGCGACATCTAGGAAGAATCAAAGAACTACGTGGTCTTGATAATTTTCGCAGTCGATATGAGTCGTTTTTAATTGATTTTCCTATAAAAATCGAAGACATCCAATCGTTGTTTATACAATATTGTGTGCAATAAAATTATATATTGTGCAATAGTCTAGATATATATATTGTGCAATAGACTCGACAAATTGTATATAAAAAACAAATCTAGACACGCGGTAGTGTGTCAAGCCAAGTTCAAGTAACAGAACTGGCGAGCGGCACCGTGTGTAATATTACACGAACCATTTGGAGCCCAAACGGTTATTTAGATATTAACGTCCCAAAATCGTCATTTTGATCACTGACTAACCTATAGATCAAAACTTTAACCCAGTTCCAGATGACCTAAAAATTCAATATTATGTTTGTTCGCAGATAACTTCGTCGTTTATGAACCGATTTTCAAATTTTTTTGTGATGTAAAGGGTATAATACCAAGTTAGTCCAGTTGTCAAAAGAGTGGTGACCTGATGTTGGAATCCATGAGAAATTGAGGGAACTCCTCGTATGGATACATATGGTTATTTTGACTTTTTCTGGACAAGTCTAAGCATGTCCTACCAAAAAGTAAGATTTTGCTCCAAGGTATACCCTGGACCCAAAAGTACAGAACAGAACTCCTGACTCCTTATACATGTTTGGGGATTTCGGCGTTGTTTAAAGAACTGCAAACATATGCCACTATGTCAATAGGCATGTTGCCGAAAAAAAATTTTTTAAGACAACATGTTAATAAACAATTCAGAACCCATTTTTGTATATCTGAAAAAATAACTTAGATACAAACCATTGAAATTTACAATATGAAAGAGAGCGATATATTGGCCTGTGACGTCACAGCCTGCTACCGCCATACATTTCTCATAACAAAATTTATGGCGGTAGCAGGTTGTGACGTCACGAATCGTTTTGCGAGAAAGAGATGGACAATATTTTTTATTTGCTTATATTTTTAATCCCGTCACTCGAAATACCTATTTCTTTCAGATTTATGTATCTTTAATCAACAATTTTAAAATTTAATTTGTATAACTGTGAAATTCCACACTAGGCAACATCCCTATTAGAATAATTTAATACATCATCACATTATTATGATATAAAAGGCTCTTCTCATAGTATTTTACACTAACTCGGAGATCTTTGAACATAACTCTGCCGTTTATAGACCTATTTGCAAAATTATTTTGTTGTAAAGGGTTTAATTCGAAATTGGTCCTTTAGTCACTAAAGTGGAAACCTGATGATGCGATCCATGAGGAATCGAGGGAACTCCTCGAAATTTATATCGGTACATATAGTGATTTTGACTTTTACTCAAGTAACACAAGGCATATGCTACCAAAAAATAAGATGTTGCACCTTGGTGCTTTTGGGAACTTCTCGAAATTTATATCGACACACATAGTGATTTTGACTTTTACTGAAGTAGCATCAGCATATGCTACCAAATAATAAGATGTTGCACCTTGGTGCTTTTGGATCTTTTGTATAACCTGGATCCAAAAGCAGTGAACAAAACTCCTCAGTCTTTAAAGATATGTGTTTGGAAATTTCGGTATTGTTTAAAGAACTGCAAGCATATGTCAGTTTGTATCTTACAGTAATCATCATCATCTTATTAACAAATTAGTGAAAACTTAGCGCGTATTCAATTATACATTCGATCGTTTATTTTAGACGTTCTTAAGATGTATTAATAATAACTTAACAAAATATATTATCACAAAAAAGTATGAAATTATTATTTTTAAACAAAAAAATAAACCGACTTCCAAAGTAAAAATACACAAAAAAATATGAAATAAAACTTATTTTCTAAATTATTTCCCTTTTAAATTGGGCTAAAACTTTAACTATTTCTCACTCAATCTTCTTAATTTTGAAGTCAGTACCAGCAAATTTGAACGTAAGTTCTATAAAATATTGTTGGGTATTGTTTGGGCTGGTAGCGACTTTGGAAGTCAAACCGACTTTTTTTGTTTACCTATTGGCAATGGGAATGGCACCCATTTAGATTTCACTTCTTTTGTCGTTGAAGTCAACAACCAAGGCATATATCATAATATTGAACTTGACTCTCATTTCACATTTATGTTTTTGATAGAATATCATTACTTTTTGTACATAAACTATACATAGTAGGTACTTATTTATACCAAAATAATTACCAAAGTTAAGTTTTCCTAATAGAATCAATTAAGTGAATTATTTTTAAACAAAAACGTCGGTTTGACTTCCAAAGTCGCTACCAACACAAACAATACCCTACAAAATTTTATAGAACTTACGTTCAAATTTGCTGGTACCGACTTCAAAATTAAGAAGATTGAGTAGAGAAATTGTAAAAAAAAATCGTTAAATTTAAAAGGGAAATTACTTAGAAGTTTTATTTCATTTTTTTGTGTACTTTTGGAAGTCGGTTTAATTTTTTGTTTAAAAATAATAATTTCATACATTTTAGTGATATATTTTGTTAAGTTATTATTAATACATCTTAAGGACGTCTAAAATAAACGATCGAATGTATAATTGAATAAGCGCTAAGTTTTCACTAATTTGTTAATAAGATGATGATGATTACTGTAAGATACAAACTGGCATATGCTTGCAGTTCTTTAAACAATACCGAAATTTGTAAACACATATCTTTAAAGACTGAGGAGTTCTGTTCACTGCTTTTGGATCCAGGTTATACCAAGGATCCAAAAGCACCAAGGTGCAACATCTTATTTTTTGGTAGCATATGCCTTATGTTACTTGAGTAAAAGTCAAAATCACTATATGTATCGATATAAATTTCGAGGAGTTCCCTCGATTCCTCATGGATCGCATCATCAGGTTTCCACTTTAGTGACTAAAGGACCAATTTCGAATTAAACCCTTTACAACAAAATAATTTTGCAAATAGGTCCTTAAACGGCAGAGTTATGTTCAAAGATCTCCGAGTTAGTGTAAAATACTATGAGAAGAGCCTTTTATATCATAATAATGTGATGATGTATTAAATTAACCCTTTACATCACAAAAAAAAAACTTGAGAGGTGTCAAGGGACACCCGGATGGAACGAAGTTCCGGATGAAAATATCTGGCTTGCTTTCTATAAGAGAGAGGGAGACAGACGGAGAAACATGCGACGCCGCACAGCTTACAATAGCTTACTATAGCAAAAAAAAAGACATACAGACAGACAATTGTACATGTATATATAAAATAAATATAAGATCAGAGGTCTTCTTTAGGCACAACACAATGTGATTCGTCTAAAACAGAGTTTTATTTATTAAATACAGTTTTTATATCAACTAATGTAAAACAGTTAAGTACTAACCTAAAACAGAGAATCGACAATTAAATGTTCATGCTTTACTTTCTTCTTATAAAACTTGAATCGACTTTAGCACTTTAAAATTAAAGCAATTTCACAACTAAGTTTGTAAGAGATTATTAACAACGTTTGTAATTTAATTATAATATGTTATACTATTCGATTCACACGTTTTCAATTCTCCTTCTTTTTGTGGCTCCCTCTTATGGCTGAAACTCGTACATAATCAAAATGTCAGTGTCAGTGTCAACTGTCAACTGTCAACACAAAGCTTACATAAATAATAATACAGTATCCGAACCGATATTATCCATACATACATTACATACATACATACATACATACATACATCAATATAATAAATGTATACGCGTAAATATTTATTATAAAAAATAAAATTATCTTTTGTAATTAAAAAAGTGTCGTGACAACTTTTCGTAAGAATTTTTTCCGTCTAGCCCCCTTTCACAACGCGCGATAAGGAACTTCGTTCCAAAATTTGAAAATCGGTTCATAAACGACGAAGTTATCTGCGAACAAACATAATATTGATTTTTTAGGTCATCTGGAACTGGGTAAGAGTTTTGATCTATAGGTTAGTCAGTGATCAAAATGACGATTTTTGGACGTTAATATCTAAATAACCGTTTGGGCTCCAAATGGTTCGTGTAATATTACACACGGTGCCGCTCGCCAGTTCTGTTACTTGAACTTGGCTTGACACACTACCGCGTGTTTAGATTTGTTTTTTATATACAATTTGTAGAGTAAATTAGACTATTGCACAATAAATAATTTTATTGCACACAATATTGTATAAACAACGAATGGATGTCTTCGATTTTTATAGGAAAACCACTTAAAAACGACTCATATCGACTATGCGAAAATTATCAAGACCACGTAGTTCTTTGATTCTTCCTAGATGTCGCTTTACGTTTATAGTTAACTAAACTATTATTTAAAACATGTAGATGGTAGGTTATGCTGGTTCGTATGCCATTTCTATTTCATTAATACCTATTTGTTTTATAAATATATTTTGACGAGTAAGTTTATTGCACAATACGCAATTTTATTTTTTGACCACGTAGTTCTTTGAGGGCTTCATAGATGTCGCATTTTCGCCCATACGTATTATTGCAGTTCATAAAATGACCAATAGATGTCAGAAAATCATGAATCGAAAGCCAGTTTATTTACTTTTAAACTGACATGGCTAGGTTAAAGTTCCAACTAAATTACATGGCCTTTTTTTCCCCAACTTCTTATACATTATACTAACTGTATATCAAAATTTCAAAGCGCCTCAAACATGGATTTTTGGCATTAAAAATGGACTTTTCAAAAATTTGTAACTTGGCTAAGTTCCGCTTCTGACTAGCCAGGCCTGCATTCTCGTGTTGAGGTACAATAGGAGAAGTACAGGACACGGTTTCAACGTGCCTCAAATACCTACTCTAAATTTCTTAGTAGCTCTCCAGCTAGAAGTTGCAGGCAAAAGCAAGTTTAGATTTTGTAACCGCTGAAAAATGCGAAATATATAAAATTTTGAAATGTCGTCCTAGGAAGAAACGTCAATGTGTGTGATGTCATAAAGTGTATTGTGTAATGTGTTACATGTTGTAGTGTGCGTATTCCGCACTCCGCAGTACTTCGACTGCATATTATAATAATACTAGCTATCCCGGCAAACTTCGTACCGCCTTAGAATTAAATTTGTTGACGTACTGACTACTGACAGCAGCGCCACCTACCAGGTCCGATTGCGAATCTAAACCATTCTCGAATCAACCTGAAGACACACAAAATTTTTCATTACTTAATATCGGTACAGCCGTTTAGGAGTTCAGTGACTTAATTGAGCTTTTTTTTTAGATTTTTTTTACCCTTTAACTACTCAAACTCAAAATTTTTATTTCCATGTAGGTTATAATATAACACTTATAGAATTGTCCTACATGATGCCTACCACCGGTTCGGAAACTAGCCCGGCGAGAAGAACCGGCGTAAGAAACTCGCACGGGGCCACCTTTTAGCAAAAAGATGGGAAAATTGTTTACTAAAAAACTTAACTTTCTCGAATCGCAATGGCTAAATTTGGCACAAAATTAGGAATTAGACTTCTTTTAATCGACCTAGACAGAAAATAGACATTTTGAAATATATTAAATTGTAATGAGATTTGAACCTAGACGCTACGCTTTGCTTTAGGCGGGCAAGATACCGCTAGGCTATGAAGCACATTACAATTTTATCGAAATTACGCTTTTATACATTATAGACACATCACTTTGACGTATTTCGCATGAAATCCCCCGCAGTAACGGGGGCGGCACGTCCCCCACTCATCTCCTTCACCCCCTCGAATACTTCATAGTTGGCTACTCACAGCGCCTTAATCCGAAAAGCTTAATCCGTTGGAGATATTTAAACAAAACCATGTATGGTAGCCTTCGATCAATAATACAACAATGATCGAAGATGGTAGGATTGTTTCTCTTATAGGTCTACAAAAACGTCCGCGATTCCAAACATTATCTTCTAAAGATAGGCTTAGGGGCCCCATACATGGTCCGGTCTACCTTCAGTTCGGCCTGAACGGATGCAAAATCGTATCGTGTGTGTGCAATTTCGAGATCGCATCAGGCGGCCGTACGGACTGAAGCGATTCGTTCCAGTGTTGCCAGCTCTTTTTTTGTGAAACTACTAAACTCGTATCGATTTCTACTAAAACTACTAAAAAACTACTAAAGAGGCTACTTAACTTAGGAATTCCTGAAGCCCCCCCCAAAAACCACTGCATTTTAGGTTTTATTATATTAAATTTTTTTCATTAATTGAATTTGATTATAAATTTTACCATTAAATTAAAATATACTAGAAAATATTACGTATTTAGTAGCTATTTTGCATATCATTACTGTCTGGCTCTTTCCTACTTAAACACTACTAATAACTAAATTTCTACCAAGGAGGGAATAAAATACTCAATTTAGTAAAATTTTGTAAAATAACTAAGTTGGCAACATTAATTCTGGCCTGACCGATCGGCCTGAACGCGCGGCCTGTCCTGACCGTGTGTGGACAAATCGCTTCAGTTCTTGCCCGACCCGCTGCCGTGCGGGCGTGTATCTTGTACAAGCGTTGTATGAGTTTTCGCGGTGTTTAAATACAAAATTGATAAACACGACCGTAGCGCGCGGCAAACCAGAATGGACTGATGCGACTGTTCCGTGTGTGGGCACGAATCAGATCAGGCCGAACTGACGTAAATTGGATTGGATGCGATTTTTTCCGTGTGTGTGCTCGAATCCGTTCAGGCCGAACTGACGTCAGTTCCAGCTGAAACGATCGGCCTCTCGTCTGTGGGGGCCTTTACTATACCCATTCTAAGTTTAAAGAGAAAGATCACAAATAATATGGTATTTTCAGAAGCTATTTATACTGATACAATATTAATCCTTATCATATTAAATACGTTTAATATGATAAGGATTAATAGTATAGTGATTACTGCATTTCATACACATTATAAAATGAGAAAATTAATTCAAACGGTTGACGCGCGTGCAACTGCCGAATGACGACAGGGTTAGGACTCAGGACTCCCTTGATGCAGGACGGTATTTTGCCAGTTGCCTACGCCCATATTACGATTTACGAGTACATCAGAATTACGAACATGCTACAATTTATAATATTATAAAGATATCGTTTAAGACCCAATTTCACGCTGCCGAAGCCGCGGGTAAAATCTAGTACCTATTCAACTAAAAAAAATACAATAAGTAATAACACGAGCGATATTTAACAATGGTGCTTTCAATCTTTATCAAGCGGACTAACTGTTTTATTTTTTAATCACAATTTTACTGCTTACAATTTTCATTGCTGATGTGATAATGTTAATAAAGACGACGAATTCACTAAGGACGATCAGGACGATCGCGGATACGTTGATGACGCGTGATGACGCGGACGTAGGCTAACTGTTCGACTTCCGTACATGTTATGTTACCTACTAGTCTATACTGTGGGCTATAGAAAGAATGTCATACTACAGGAGCCCGCGTGGAAGTCATTCCTGAACAAGGATATTAGATCACGTGCTACCATTTATCTCCTCGACTATCCACCTACGACAATGACTGAGTATAATAGGTATGGTTCGACAATGATGGCGGATGTCATTGACCTTATTATTCATGACCCATGATATTGATTGTCAATGTCAATTTCGTTGAGCATGTTCTCTTTAGTCATGCATGGTATAGAAAAACTCGTCTTAAAGTCTATAAAATATTATTTAATTATGTTTGAATGTTTTTCAGTACCTACATAAAGCTACAATTTTCGATTGTTACTACTAAAGCTTTTCAAGTTTAAAAATATAATATTTTCTCTTTTAGTAGTCACAGACACAGTAAAGGGCAAGGCCAAAAGCCGTACCATAAAGATGTTGCCCTGCTCCAAGGTCACAATAATGCACCCATGGGCCATGACCCAGCAGTAGCAGGGTTGAAATCGAAAAGCCGGTTGCAAGTGTTAAAAAATCCTAATTTCTGTTAAAAATCCGGGCGGAGTCCGGTCTCTATCCTTAAAGTCCAGTCTAGACCGTATTTATCCGGTCAGATGGTAACACTTCCCAGCAGCAGGCCTGTCTCACTCCCCGTGTAGGTATAGAAAATGCAAGTACGCGCGGCATCCCGCTCTGCGTGGACAATCAGTAGGGACTTACATGCGAGCAGTGAGAGACGTACGCGCGAGATTTGTTCGTAATTATTATAATTTTACGTATTATTTTAAAAGTGGGTATAATGAGTACTATAATATTATAAATATTAAATAACAATATTATTATAAATATAGTTTGAGCTAATGCTATTAGTTGAGATTTTGAGAACCAATATTAAGTTTTTAGGTGTTGGCTCCTGAACTACCTGTTCGCGTCATAAACTGTCATTCCGATGCAATGTGAATTGTGATACGATTTGAAAAGTAATTTGTTGACAAAAGTACCTAGAGTAATAGTAAGGCGGCGTGATTCAACATCTTTGAGTAATATCAGGCCGTAAAGGTATCGAAAACGCTTACGTTTACACTTTACGCATAACTACTTATAGGGTAAATACGCTAAATGTCGGCCACTTACGGATTTTCTAACTTTAGATCGCTCCGGATCCATCAGTTTGAAACGAAAGCATAGCTTGTTATACGGTTTTAAACATGTTGACAAATCTATTTTATATTTATAGACATATGGTTGACTTTTCTACTACACAGAAAAAGTATTAAGGTTTAAATGCGTCGAAAACGAAAAAACCTTAAAGTCGGCCGTTAACGGCCCAATGGTCGGTCGCGTTTTTCCCAAATGTCGGCCGAGCATAGCGTGTAACCTCTTATAATATTATTAAATTATAATAATACATAATTCAATTTTTAGACAGCAAGTTTGATAAATAAATTAAAAAATGAATACCCAGTACCTACACAAACAATGAAAAATACAAAAAATATTAAACCTGTACAGTAGCAGTCGATTCTTAGGCTGGCCGACATTACGATCTTTAATATTTCCAAAGTCGGCCCCTGTTTCGTATAGCTTATTTCTCAAGATTCAGCTAATACCACCCCGGCCGGTATTTAGCGATTGAACGTAGAATATATTTATTAACATAAAAGCG
Source organism: Glaucopsyche alexis (assembly GCA_905404095.1). Taxonomy (NCBI): domain Eukaryota; kingdom Metazoa; phylum Arthropoda; class Insecta; order Lepidoptera; family Lycaenidae; genus Glaucopsyche; species Glaucopsyche alexis. The sequence goes on along the minus strand of FR990044.1, from coordinate 1,518,200 downwards.
TTACAAATTTTACTATTAAGACAATGGAATTCGTAGTATTGGACTTTATAAAACATACTGCATTTACCTTAAGTCGGCCCCGGCCGAGATTCCGATTTTCAGTCGAAACTGGTATTCTAATGACGGCCCCCTATTTTTCCCTAAAACCAATACGCAAAACGTTGAAAAAACTATCTCAAAATATAGTTAAAATACCTTTTTAGTGATAGCAAAGCTAAAAACCAAAAAAAGAAATGTCTTACCGTTGTAATATCAATCCCCGAATCGTGGGTATTCACAGCAAGTAAGCTGCTTTAACTACGAACTTCAATGCTTCAACGGCGCTATCGCTACTGACGCTCAGTGTGCGAAGAGCAAGTGACGTAATCGGCTAGTAACGGTTTGCACTTAAAGAGTATGAACTAAGCTTGCAATTTCAGTGGCAAAATTACCACTTAATTATCTTTTAAATGAATGCAAGCTGAAAATGTGCAGACGGCCGAGGATTGGAGGGGGGCCGACGTTTGGCGTATTTACCCTACGTAGGTATGCGCGAATTTATTAGAGTTAAAGTACCTAACACCTACCTTAGGTTTACTTGGAAAGTAATTCGTTCACTAAAGTACAGTAGGTAGGTACTAGAAAAAAAGTTGTATTTAAATAAATTATTTTCTAAACGGAGACAACCCCGATTTCGTCACAATTATGCGATATGAATAAGAGTTATGCGATAGAAAGAGACGCAACTTGTAGGTAAATATAATCGTAGGCGATCGCGCGCTGCACAAGGTGAATTGAACTTAATGGTATCGTAGTAAGAGTCCCGATTTCTTCTAATGACTCTTCGAAGTGGTGTTTCTGTAGTAACTAATATGTATTCTGTGCCAGCAGGTGCAATTACATTCAATTATCGGCCCGTTTCAATAACCTATCTATAACTATTTGTTAGAAATGTCCAATTTGTATCGCGAAAAGCCGGCAAATGATTGAACGACGACGTTTTTAACAAATAGTTATAGATAGATAGGTTATTGAAACGGGCCGTAAGTCTATTTCTTTCATCTTTCGACAAATCTCTTTATTATGAACTAGCTTTTGCCTGCGGCTTCGCCCGCGTAGAATAGTGTTCTTGGAGAAAAAATTTCTTCAGCTCTACTTATGTATACAATGTTGAAAATGTTTTAAGGGTTTCGTACCTAATGGGTAAATAACTTAACCAAGAGCATGTCAGGACATGTCTAAGGAGGGTTCCGTAACTATAAACGCGTAATATGTTTTTTTTAATTACTCCAAAAGCTACTGTCCGATTTGGTTCACAATAATTTTCCTAAAGAGTTTTTAGCATAATCTATCAGCATGGAAATTTGCAAGTTTCTATCTCCTATAGTTTAAAAATGCTAGGGGGGGGGACCAACTTACAAACTACTTTGGAGGTCGATTACTCGAAAATGGTCAACTTTATAAAAAAGTAACGTATGAAACCTTGCCTTTATTTTAAAAGACCTATTCTACGATACCCCACGCGATGGGGTAGAGTGAAAAAATATTTTTCATCCCCACTTCACATGTATGGAGAGCCACCCCTAAAATATAAAATTATTATTTTTTTATGATCCCGAAACCGTGATCTATATACAATCTATAACTGCACCAACTTTCATCAATTTATATTCATAATTACAGGAGCTAGAGGCGCGGACAGACAGACAGACAGATATTAATTTGAACTGTACTATAATGTGTATAAAATGTTAGTGATAGTGATAGTGAGTTCTAAATAGCTTCTGAAAATACCATCCCACCAAAAACATTTTCATGTAAAGTGAAGCCATATGACTCGCACTATCAAAAAGCCATTAGATCTTATGTAAAACCAAGGTTCTTATTCTACCAAACATCTAACTCTACAGCGTGTAGAGTTAGAAGTTGGCTTTTTTTAGAATATAAAATAACGCTTTCCTTGTGATTCTCCGAGTAAGTGAGGACAACAGAGGCCCAAGGACCAATACAGTTGTGTTAATTTTAATTTAGCTTAAAAATATTCACCTTTAATAATTCAATAATTGACCTTTTCTCTAATAGTAATAAATAAAACACTAAATTAGTTACAACTTACAAGTGTATTGTTAATTGGATCCCACCAAAAACATTCTGTAAAAAACTAGCCAAGTCTCGATAGAGCTGCTTGTTTATCTCTAAAAAGTAGTGAAATCTAGACAAAGTCGTGCCAAGTCTAAGGTTCCTTACTGCGATTTCTTTATTATTATAGTTAATGTTGTGTGACTTGGCCGTTGAAGGGTACACAATGGTACAAAAGGGGCTCCATGACACCATTGCTCCAATACATGTGTTCTACAATCAACAACAGCCTAAAATGAGACACTACTCACTAGCGTCCAATTACCAATACCAGTATGGGCTATTATCTCGCTTAACAAACATAGGTAGTTACAACAGATATACATTACGTGTAAACAAAATTGACTTGTACCCACTTGTAACGTATAAAGAATGTTCAACGGCCAAGTCCCACAACATTAACTATAATAATAAAGAAATCGCAGTAAGGAACCTTAGACTTGGCACGACTTTGTCTAGATTTCACTACTTTTTAGAGATAAACAAGCAGCTCTATCGAGACTTGGCTAGTTTTTTACAGAATGTTTTTGGTGGGATTTCACTTCTTTTTGTAGAAACGTGGGCATATTGATTTATTTTACTAGATTTCAGTGTAATTTGTTTATTTAATTTGTGTAATGATCGAGTACAATAAAGTTAATCGTTCGACTTTTAATTCTTTTTGTAAACTTGTAAATATAAGTATAAAAGCCAGTCTAGTCTTATCCAGAGTTTTCCTTTAATTTTATTTATATGCGTATCAAAAGCAGAAAGGGAGGCATTCGCCCAGCAGTGGAATGCTACGGACTAGATTAAATTAGAAGATGTGTCCCACTTCGCTAGGTTTTTGCAATGACAGTCGATTTTTTTATGTACCAATAGTAGAAGGGGGGCATTACCATATCTCTAATCAGCTGAAACCAGCTGAGGATTCTTCATCAGATACTTCAGACCTTCGATTTTTGACATCAAATGAAGCGGCCCACCAAGTTGAATATTTTTTGTAAAGGCGGTATGTCGATCTCTAATAGTTTGGTTGGGCTCTTGTGTTTTCTAATCAGGGTCACCAGGTACTCCAGATATTCGATTATCCTAGTTTTTATAGTTTTCCCTTTATGTGGCCATTAAACCCTAATTCTGTACCAAATTTCAGCTCTCTGAGTTCATGAGAAGTACTAGTTCTATTCTGATGATCATGAGTGAGTGACTGAGTGAGTGAGTGTCATAAATTCAAAACTTTGCTTTCGCTTAACTTCGGAACTAAATGACCTACAGACTTAAAATTTTGGATTTTAAGTATGTGATTATAGCTTACTAGATGACGAAAATTTCTGCGTTCTGGTCTTATCCAGAGCTCCTCAAATAGGGGCCTGAAAATGCGGCGAAATGGTTCCAGTAAAGAATGGTACGACAGTGTTTGCTTCGCGCTCGACTTGACGGGGGCACTGCTGTGCCCCCAGATCAACGTTCTGGTCTTATCCAGAGGTTCTCAAATAGGGGCCTGAAAATGCGGCGAAATTGTTCCAGTAAAGAATGGTACGACAGTGTTTGCTTCGCGCTTGACTTGGCGGGGGCACTGCCGTGCCCCCAGATCGACGTTCTGGTCTTATCCAGAGGTTCTCAAATAGGGGCCTGAAAATGCGGCGAAATGGTTCCAGTAAATAATGGTACGGCAGTGTTTGCTTCGCGCTCGACTTGGCGGGGGCACTGCAGTGCCCCCAGATCGACGTTCTGGTCTTATCCAGAGGTTCTCAAATAGGGGCCTGAAAATGCGGCGAAATGGTTCCAGTAAAGAATGGTTCGGCAGTGTTTGCTTCGCGCTCGACTTGGCGGGGGCACTGCCGTGCCCCCAGATCGACGTTCTGGTCTTATCCAGAGGTTCTCAAACAGGGGCCTGAAAATGCGGCGAAATGGTTCCAGTAAAGAATGGTACGGCAGTGTTTGCTTCGCGCTCGACTTGGCGGGGGCACTGCCGTGCCCCCAGATCGATTATCCTAGTTTTTATAGTTTTCCCTTTATGTGGCCATTAAACCCTAACTCTGTACCAAATTTCAGCTCTCTGAGTTTATGGAAAGTACTAGTTCTATTTTGATGATCATGAGTGAGTGTATAAGTGAGTGAGTGAGTGTCATAAATGCGAAACTTTGCTTTCGCTTAACTTCGGAACTAAATGACCTACAGACTTGAAATTTTGGATTTTAAGTATGTGATTGAAGTTTACTGGATGACGAAAATTTCTGCGTTCTGGTTTTATCCAGAGGTTCTCAAATAGGGGCCGGAAAATGCGGCGAAACGGTTCCAGTAAAGGATGGTACGGCAGTGTTTGCTTCGCGCTCGACTTGGCGGGGGCACTGCCGTGCCCCCAGATGTTCTACTTCGCCCGCATGTGGGCGGCGTCCTGTACGTATCATTGTACCCGAAATGTGATTAATCTACACTAATATTATAAAGAGGAAAACTTTGTTTGTATGTTTGTTTGTTTGTTTGTTTGTTTGTAATGAATAGGCTCAAAAAGTACTGGACCGATTTCAAAAATTCTTTCACCATTCGAAAGCTACATTATCCACGAGTAACATAGGCTAAATTTTATTTTGGAAAAAAATAGGGTTCCGTAAAATATTTGGGTTTTTCGGACACAGGTGTAAAAAATCAACCAGAAAAGTTACTTATTTTGCGTACGCTGCCTAAACTATAAAAGATAGAACCATAAAATGTTCTAATTAATTGTAGATCTTATAAATATCTACAAAAAAGTCCGCGACACAATATACCTATCTATGTCGAGTGAGGCACAACAACCTTTTTTTTATTTAGAAATCTTGAATTTTTTTTATGACTACATTTAAACGCATTTATTTTACTCATGCTATTAATCCTTATTATTTCATCACTAAGTACAGTTTATGTAGATAATATTTGGTCTTTGAATGATTGAAATTGGACGTTTGGTTTTGAAGTTATGGCGAAATTAAAATATTACGATTTCTGCTGCACGGCCCGTTGCGAAATGCGCGTGCGGGGGTTCAGATCTATGGTATTTCATACGATAAAAGTATACCCACCAACTTATTTCATTGAGTTTTAGTAGGTACCTATATTAATTTGTTTCTGTTTGTTTTGACTAGATTTCGCCCGTTTTGTTAGAGGTTTAAAGACATTCTGTAGTATTAGTATCATATTTGTACCCGTGCGAAGCTGGGGCGGGTCGCTAGTTAATAATATAATATTATGATACACTACTAAAAATAAGTAATGTTCCCATATTATCGAAGTAATTCAACAACGCACTGTTGTATGAAAGTTGAAACGAATAACGAATAAAACATTGTAGGGCTGAAAACAACAAAGTTAAGTTCGTGTAGTAGCATACTATCTATCCTCTATATGTAACCAGACTTGATCCAATCTGCAGTTAGTCCATATCTTCTATTTTCTATAAATATAAAAGGCAAAGTTGATTGACTAATGTATCAACGCACAGGTCAAACCCTTATGGCTAGAAATTTGAAATTTTGCAGACATATTTCTCATATGACGTAGGCATCCACTTAGGAAGAATTTTTAAAAATTCAACCCCCAAGGGGGTAAAATAGGAGATGAAAGTTTAACATAATGTAATGTAAAAACCCCGGGAAAATAATGCTAGTTGACATATAAATTGGCATGTCAAACCACGCCAATACACAGACAGTACTAACTAAAGCCCAATTCTCATAACTATTTTCGAAATCGTCTTAGTTCGGTCAACGCGCACTCAATCGCATACGCGTCAAATGTCAAACCTGCGCGAGCGAGTGGGACAGCTTAAAAATCCAAACGAGATTTAAAACCGTTATTATTTACGAAAATAGTTTCCCTGGTCTAATTGACCGCGACACCGTCATGCCGATTGGACGACAGGTGTATGGTGTATCGTTACACTTACGGCCGAATACTGGAGCGATAGTACAATTATGTCACGCTCAAGTCACATGCCGTCCTTGTCATTTCGGATAGCAGGACGTGACAGCCTGCGAATAGGAGAGCTCTTAAATTTTGATTAGCGTTTCCGTATTCGGCCGTTACATACACAATTAAATGTTCACGCCTATTTTCCTATGGGGGTAGGTAGGCAGTGGCCAGCTGTCACCTATTCGGCTAATAGGGTTGGGTAAATATGTAGGCTGTAGCCCACCCCTATAATAAATCGTATTTTTCAATCCAATTGTAATTGAATTCAATTGAAATATGTATATCAACGTCAAGGTTATATGTATATTATAAACGATCTGAATGCGGGATATGAGCTCGCCTTCAAAGAGTATTGTAAGTCGGAAGTAGGTACGTGATTAGTTCTGACTTCTGACGTACAATATTCTTATTTTAGAGATACATTTCAGATAATATAATACTTATCATATTACATATTACATAATATATATCACATTTATTATGTAGGAAATGTTTTATTGGTAATGCTGATCTATGCCATATTATATAACAAGTGGAAAATACTTTTTGTATGGCACAGAGCATTTTGACCTGGAAATTAAAAATAAGTGCCTATTGCGGATTGCCATCTAAGTTCTAACGTTAATCGTATTATCTATCAATCGTGATGTTTTATATTCATCATATAAACATCACCAAGTTAGGTACTTACTGCTGATTTTATCAGGTTTCATTTTAGCGACCGTGGTCACGGCAGATTGTCGTCGTGGTGTCCTGTCACGTTCGCGGTTGTAAAGTATCCGAAATGGAAAATAAATAGCCAAAAAATCCTTAAAGTAGTTTTAGTATTTGTGGAAGCATTCGAAATAACCACATCACATAAGACAGCCGTAAAACATAGGACAGAAATACTGAACTTCTTTCATGGAGGATCTTGTATATCTATCGTTATGAGCGAGTCGGTGTTTACCTCTTACATCAATCATGTCAAGGGGTTTTGTTGGTAGTAATCTCTGTCGATCCTGGCTACACTATAATAGCCAGGTAATCTAAAAATACCTGCCATATTTACTAATCTACACTAATATTATAAAGAGGAAAACTTTGTTTGTATGTTTGTTTGTTTGTAATGAATAGGCTCAAAAAGTACTGGACCGATTTCAAAAATTCTTTCACCATTCGAAAGCTACATTATCCACGAGTAACATAGGCTAAATTTTATTTTGGAAAAAAATAGGGTTCCGTAAGATATTTGGGTTTTTCGGACACAAGGTGTAAAAAATCAACCAGAAAAGTTACTTATTTTGCGTACGCTGCCTAAACTATAAAAGATAGAACCATAAAATGTTGTAATTAATTGTAGATCTTATAAATATCTAAAAAAAAGTCCGCGACACACTATACCTATCTATGTCGAGTGAGGCACAACAACCATTTTTTTATTTAGAAATCATGATTTTTTTTTGGACTACATTTAAACGCGTTTATTTTACTCATGTTATTAATCCTTATCAAAATAAATTATTTCATCACTAAGTACAGTTTATGTAGATAATATTTGGTCTTTGAATGATTAAAATTGGACGTTTGGTTTTGAAGTTTGATGGCGAAATTAAAATATTACGTCGTCACCAAGGCGGGGGCGCGTGCGGGTTAATGTTTAGTTTAGTTTAGTTAAATAGTTTAGTTATTTTATAAACATCAAATTGATAATATCTTAAAATATAATACATTATAATATCTATACATCTATACAGTTAAATACAATTTAAGTGTCTGTTTGTAACTTCAAATTAACAGCTTTTTACATAATGAATCTGAAAGTATATTCGGTACTTACAATAAAATACATTTTTTTTTTAATTTTTGTCTGTCCGTCTGTCTGTCTGTCTGTAAGTCGGTCTGGCTGTCTGTTTGTTCCGACTAATCTCTGAAACGGCTGGACCGATTTTCACGGGACTTTCACTAGCAGATAGCTGATGTTATAGGGTACATAGGCTACTTTTATTTTAGGGTTCCGTTTAAAAAAATAGGATTCCGCTTTCGTTAGTCATAAATAAAGTCGCGGGTAAATTTCAGCGATATCCCAAAGTATTGTTCCACGCGGACGAAGTCGCGGGCAAAAGCTAGTCTAATCTAAAGTGACAACAAAGCGAGACGACTAAATCGCAAAATATCCCAAGATATAATATTACAATGACAGTAAATATTGCTGTCTAAGGCTCGGGGCTATATGCTCAGGAATCCGGACCGCCAGTGAAGATTCACAGCATTGAAAACAGAACTCTGCGGTAATACAATAGATTTGAAAATCGAACTCATTAGTGTTGAGTCAAAATGTCAATGTCACAAATGACAGCTCGACACTCGATAATTCCATTTTCAACTCTTTTGTACTAGTAGTACAGTACTGTAGCACAGTTCTATTTTCAATGCTCAGAATTTTCTACAGCCTTCCGGATTCCGGTACATATAGATAGTCACAGCTTGAAGAGAGGTGTGACACAGGTCACATACCGAGCGCGCCAACAATAGCAGCAACCATGACACTACTGAGTGTCCCATACAAAGGAGACAGGGTGTAGTAAAGGAAAAAAGAAAAAATAACTAAAGTTCATGTACTCACGTTCCAGGTAGACGGCAAGACCATAAAGGCGCAGATCTGGGACACGGCGGGGCAGGAGCGGTACCGCGCGATCACGTCCGCGTACTACCGCGGCGCGGTGGGCGCTCTGCTCGTGTACGACATCGCCAAGCACCTCAGCTACGAGAACGTGGAGCGGTGGCTGCGCGAGCTGCGTGACCACGCCGACCAGAACATCCTCATCATGCTCGTCGGCAACAAGAGCGACCTGCGACACCTCAGGTAACGGACACGAGCGGGCGGTGCGCGCACGCGGACGTACGTCGTACGCGCCCGCACACGCCTGCACACACGTCCACTCACACACCCGTATGTTCGCACACACGCACGTTCATGTGCACACTCAAGTATTTATTTATACTCGCACAAACGTGGTACTGACAATATTTGAATTTTGAGGGTAATCACATTATTGTTCTTTGAGAATAGACTAATTTTTAAGTAGTAAAGTGTAATGTTTATTTCTAGACTTACCAATTACCATATAGAATCTATAAGAACAATTTATTTTATATTTTTCAGATCAATCCCCACAGAAGAGGCGAAGGCGTTTGCGGAGAAGAATGGACTTAGTTTTATTGAGACGTCCGCTCTGGACTCTACAAATGTAGAACCAGCATTCCAGAACATTTTAACTGGTAAATAACATTTAGAACACGTCATTACTAAATAAATCTTCGGTGCGTTTATAATGTAATGCTTAGAGGACAATTTAGAAACTTTTTTGTATTTTCAAGTGTTGTATAATATCTCTCTGTGAAGCAAACATACATGATACAGCGATTATTTGTATCACTGCAACCTGTCGCAATGTTGTGTGTACTCATAATAACATGATCCATTATACGTTGCAGAGATCTACAGGATCGTTTCGCAGAAGCAAATGCGCGACCCGCCCGAGGGTGACGTCATCCGGCCGGACGCCGAACCGCACGATGTGCGCCACGCCCCCGACGCCGTGCGCAAGCAGTGCTGCCAGTAGTGACTCCCGGTCAGTATACAGACTACAGTCACTGACAGATCTGTTGAAACCACTTTGAACCTTATTGCCAAGTGATAAGGTCGAAATGTACTACACCGGATCTGTCGTCGACCATACAGTGCGGGGAGACTAGAAAAATGAAGCGTCATCTCCGTACATGAAAAGCCCCCTAGTGCGAGTCGGACTCGCGCACATAGGGTTCCGTACCATTGTCTTTGTCTTTATTATTTTTCTGCTTAAACGTGTTTGCATAAGCAGCAGATCGTATGCCCCAAGTATCCGTAATTGATTTTATCAAACCTTATATAAGACTGGGGGCGTGCGCTCCTTGTAGACAGAAATGCAGTGCTTTACTTGCCATTCACAGATATTTTAATAAAACCTTCGTACGTTTTAGATGAATTTAATTAATAGTAAATAAATGAATAAACAAAATATAATAACTTAAAAACGCCTAATTTTTATAAATAGCACCTATTTGCTATTTATAAAAATTAGGCGTAAGCACACAAACATTATGTTTGCCAGGCGTTTGGCGGCAAGCAGCGACGGTGCAAAATAATGTACCTAATCAACCAACTCATGCCGTCGCGTCTGGCAGGACATTGTTCGCATGTGTGTAGTAATTTTGGAGTCCGTGCGCAGTTCGCAAACGCACACACCTATAACTATCCAAAGCCGCGAGTCCAACGGCAGGCTAAGGAACTTCGGCAGTTGTCGGTAGTAATCAGAAATATTCGTTGCCTATAATCCGAGTAAAAATAATTAACGGAAATCTTATAAATCACGTATGCACATTATGCATTTTTGTTTAGTAAGGTTTTATTTGTTTAAATAGCAGAAATGTTTTGTGTTTCACGGAGGCCATATTATGTGATAAGCATTGTTTACTATTTTGTTTGTGCTGCATGCCTACTGTCATAATCCTGTGCACGCTGCTGATATAAGCTACTATTATTCTGAAGAAATGAATAGTTCCTTTTGAGCGAACGAAGCCGCGGGTATCTTCTAGTGCTAAAATAATTTTCTATTTTGTTTCAGATGTCCAGTTTATGTTGGCGTGTGAGATGTGACCTATGCAAGATGAATCATTCCCTCACAGCGGTACTGGCTGCGCCGACGTCAGAACACATTCGGCCATATTACATTGCTCAATAGTATCATGATCCCAATACCGCGATTCAGCCTATTACACCATACACCATGTATTAGATAGTTCAACTCAATCGTCCGCCCGGGAAGGGGGCCGCGTCACTGCCACACAAATAAAAGCTGTTTAATTACAAGCGCACGCAGACATAGCGCGGCGCGCACTAGTATGTCGAACAAAGGCATATTCTATTGACTAGATAACGCAAGTCTCATCGTTTGTGTAGAAACCAAGCGTGCCATTATTTTTCTATTTACTGTGACGTTATAAGAGCGATTTAGTGATGATAACTCCCCGTCCCGGAGTAAACGAATCAAAGGACGTCGCCGCGCGCCGCCAAGTCGCGTTTTTTGTTTGACGTTTGGCACCGAGAATATTTGAGAGGAAATGCCGCTGAAGGAAGTAATTTTTACTCCTCTTTTACACGCGACATACACTTGCGGGGTGTAGTCAATAGACGTCTGTGGTGTCAGACTATCTATGTCGCGTGTCGTCTTACTATTGACAATGTAACGTACGCCATTACGTCAGCCCAGTATTAACGCGGCGCGCCAGAGTGGCTCATGTAGATAGCTTTGTGTAATAAACTGATATGTTTACACTCGGAAATATTATAAGTGTCATTCACTTAGCTGCCGGGCCGTCTACTGCAGACATAGAGAACACAGTACAGACACACTCCTAATGTCCCTCGGTAATCGCATTTGTACGGCAATGATGATATTATGTATTTGGTATACGAAGTTTTCCGAGAGACATTAAGCTGTATCTGACTTATCTGATCACTGCTACTATGCTTCTAGACAACATTACTCCGATTTATAATGTCAAGTCAGTAAAATTTCATAGGCATTTCACCTCTTTTTCCTTCTTTGTCAGTTAGTAGAGAGGGATGCTTTTGGGTGTTACTGACTGAAATTCTAAATCAGACTGATGTTGTCTAGAAACGTAGTAGTTCTGATCAGATACTCAGTCAGATACAGCTATCCGTGTTCTATCGGTGCAAAAGTTGGGCCCTGCCCACAAACTTCCAAAGGGACTAAATGACTGTGTGGCTAGTTAGTCTTTTGGAAGTATTTCCATATCTTCTCTATGCCTATAGTACCGCCCGACGTGTATTTTTATTTATGAGGATACATTTTTGTTTCAATTTAGTAGATAATATTATTATATTTATTTAGTTAATAAAAAAAAATATTTAAACTGGCCAGACTCCTAGCTAATGCGATACAAATTGTATGATTTGAAATGAAGCAATAAACGTTTACGAATAAGCACACAGTAGCTGAACGAGTTCCGCGATAGCTTTGTAGTTTGTTTTTTCTAAGTGAAAAATAGCTTTTTTAATGATCATTTTTTTCTTTACGGATATTATGTGCCTTTGACGTGGTGACAAGTTTTATTAGAGCTCTTATCGTTCATTTAGTCCATGTTATACTTAGTGTTAAAATTATTGATTTTATAAAGATCTTGTCGGATATGTGTCATCAATAGGTGAAAATGTTAAAATATTAACCATTCGATTTGGCTTAATTTTCTTGTTTGAATCGATTTATCGTTGATTTAGTTATTGTCAACGTAATATAATTACATATTAATACATTAATAATTATTTTTGGAGTAATGCAGATCAAATTAAACTTGACACACGGCTGCGAGCCATGGGCTCCCAAAAAATCATAGACAATTATTGTTTAACATTGAAAAGACCAATACCACCACAGAACGTATGCTAGTACCATACTCATAAACATCTTGTAAATGTTCATTGTATGACTAATTTGGGATTTTAAGGTATAGTTTCTGCAGACAATCTAGCCATTTTTTTATGTTTTATAGTATATGAAGTAAAACTTTGTCAGTTTAGTCTCGTATTGGAAGAAACAGGCTTATTCCCTAGGAATTGTAATCGCACCTGTGCATATAAAACTGTTGAAGAATTAACATTTTAATTGAAATGCTTACGAAAGTCACTTTGCTCGTATATGCAGTTTATGGGATAGAAACAAGAGATTTTTGGCAATTTAGAAATGTATATCTTGATGGCATAAAAAGACAAAACGTTGTCTATGCCCAAAAAGTTTTTTTAATATACTTGCGCGTATACATTGTATGTGATAATAAATGGGTTTCAATATGAAATTAACTATGTTTTGTCCCAAAAGAACCGCATTTACAGCCAACGACGACTTTGTAGCACGCGATAGATATTGGATAATCGAAAATAATGGGTTCGGCAAAAGACAACATATTCTATGTCTTTGAATGCACTCAGTTTGAGTTTCGTCTTAGCCGTCTTACCAGCCCAGCACTGAAATGGTCTCATAAGTTGTCATAAGGCCTCAAACACACGGTGTTCTAAGATATGTTATTGTATTATGGTCTTACATATGCATGGTTATTTTTTTAAAGCCTATCTGTAATTACTTTATTGAAGACAAAGATAATAAAATATTATGTAAATCTATTGATTTTTACTTAAATGTTAAATGTCTTGTTTTACTCAAATAAAAATTAGCGAAAAATGCACCGAAATGTACAATCGTACAAGTTGCCGCTCGACTACCGTTTCTGTTGAAACGAGTGCACGCACACATGCGTGCAAATACGTAGTTCAATCTGCAGTCGTTTAGGTCACTTCCTTTGGCAGCGACCAAGTATTTATATACGTAACGCATTTTTTTATGATTTTATATATACTTACTACGGGTAACGGGGCCAGATGGACGTGGTGTAAAGCGTCCATATTTATTTCTTATGATAACTATGTGCATTAGCACGCATTAGTAAAAACCGCAATTATTTTTTAAACAAATAAAAAACAGTTTGAAACAGCGTACAAAGGCGACAAGATTTAAAATGTAAAGATGAACTATTTCAATATTCTCCGCGGGAGATTAGGTATACGACGCGAATGCTAATTTAAAATCAACGGCGCCCGTCGAGCGGTCATTGATCCCTAGTATACCGTAGAGTAGAAAATCAGGTTTGCGATACATTAACTTACAAGGCGGCGTCTTGTTACCTCACGTAAAGATCGCTTGTAATGGTATAGAAGCAAAAGAGCAACGGATCGTCTGATGCTATGCGCTCACTGTAACCCACATATGCATTCCTAGAGGAGTTCCATAATAATATAGTATATATGTCAATAAAAGTAAAAAGGTAATAAGTAACATTCATTTATTGTGCCTTAATTTCTAGTAAAGTAAATAAAAAAGTGTTTCCACTATAGGTTAAATACTATCACAGTGTTGTTTATTTCTTCATAAGGCCGTTGACGAGAGTCTTGAAGGCGTCCAGACCTTTCTCGTTGGCCTCTTGGTAGCCGGGCGCGGTCGCTTTCACCACCTCGTACCATCTGAAAATAGCGATAGACTAGGGTTACACGGTCAGTCTGGCATCAGTTCAGTCCATCAGTCTCAGACTGACGCCAGAATGATGGCCGGAAAGTACATAATAAAAAAATTATCAGTCCGTCAATCACACGGTTACACGATCATTCTTTCGTCAGTCTGGATCAGGCCGATGGACTGAACTGATGCCAGACTGACCGTGTAACTCTAGTCATAGAGTCAAAACTTATTTCATGCTACACTATGCTCTGTTTATATCCAGTTTAATCTGAACGTAAACAAAAAGACCAAATTATAATGATAATAATGTTTTTCCTTAAAATTAGAATTACTGCTAGATCGGATAATGTAATCGCTAGCGCCTAGCATGTTTACAGAATGTACTATCTCGATCGTTCACTCGAAACGTATTCTAACGAACGTTTATCTTATCTTTACGGTTTCTACGTATATTAATTGTAAAATTATGTCAGCATTAAGCAAATAGAACAAGTTAGCAACGAGTTATATAAAATGCACATTATTTTAATGTTAATCGTGATATCGTATTAAAATATTTAATTGAAAGTTAAAAATTTTGAATCACGATTCACGACGCACGTAAAATGATGCGCGATTGTAGTTACGTAGATCCAATTTAGCCAGCTATCGGTTAAGTTGAGCTTTTACCTCTTAACATTGGCGTATTTCTTGAAGTCGATCTCCGAGGCCTCCATGCTGGAGACTCCGGCCACGAGACTCAGGTCTGCGACGGTAAGGTTGGGGCCGGCGACGTATTTCTGGCCCTCCAAGAACACATCCAGGATCTTCAGGGCATCCTCCACCTTGGCCAGCTTTTCCTTGTCTTCGGGCGCGCTGGCGAATACTTGCGGGTACTGAAAACATTTTACAGTAGAACATTACTGGTACCACTGGTACTTACCTATTGTGTAATAACTAAGGCGATAACAATTACAATTAACAATGCCGTAGATAGCTATTATAAATTAATTACATCGAGTGTTGATTATTATGTAGGTAAGTTTCTCTAAATAATTTTATCGTAGATTTCTCTGTATTTAACTGGTTTAAAATTTAATTGATAAAATTGCTCAGACTTGTAATTAACTCTTATGTTCTCTTCTAGTCCCATGTACATTGTACACCTACGTACCGTCACTGGCACGACAGCAAGGGGTGTTCCAGTGAAGCATTATGGTGCACTCCTCCATCTATGCCTACTTCATTGACACTTGAAAGTGAGAACTGAGAAGATACGACATAATTAAGAACCGCGAATAGCATCGCGCGGGCTTTCGGCTCGTCGCGTCGGAATCAGGGTAGAGCGCGGAGCCACGTGCGTATATTTTGTTCGCGAGGTAGGTGATGATGGCTTTAGTCCATCATCGTAACATACAGAAGATTGATAATACTTACGAAATAATCAGCAAATCGCGCGTACAGCGTGCCAATGTCGAAGTAAAGGCGTTGATCGACGAGCGCGCGGGCTTTGGGCTCGTCGGGGTAGAGCGCGGAGCCGCGCGCGTACTTGTTCACGAGGTAGGTGATGATGGCGCGCGACTCGCACACCGCGAACCCCTCGTCCACCAGCGTGGGGACCGTGTGCTGCGGGTTCAGCTGCGGACAAAACGTTGGGATTATTGTCTGGGAACTTGTGTTCCTAGTGACCTAGCTTCTCGCACGACGACAGTGGTCGGTAATGATGATGATTAGGATACGGGTATTAGGAGATTAGAGCATTAATAGGATTTAAGACATGGATAAGAGTAGTGACTAATTTAAACGTTAAGGATCTGTTAATCTAGTGAGTTCAGTTGTAGAGTTGAATAGATGCAAATTAAAGTCTTAATGTAGGTTACATTCCGTGCCTAATATGCCTACAAACTCCTAAGTTCTAACACAACG
This sequence comes from Glaucopsyche alexis, assembly GCA_905404095.1. Taxonomy (NCBI): domain Eukaryota; kingdom Metazoa; phylum Arthropoda; class Insecta; order Lepidoptera; family Lycaenidae; genus Glaucopsyche; species Glaucopsyche alexis. The sequence continues at coordinate 1,502,136 of FR990044.1, read as the reverse complement.
ACAGATCTCTCTCAATAATTAATAATAATAATTATTATATTATTCTCTTGAGAGCTCTGTGGCCTAGTGAGTAGACCGTTTAGTTCGCACTCGAGTGAGTGCAGGTTCAAATCCCAGGTTGTGGCGTGTACCAATGAGACTTTTTCAGATCTCAAGTACATTATACGGACGCTCTAACGGTGAAGGAAAACATCGTGAGGAAACCCGCTCATAGTTGGCTCCAGACGTATTGACCAGTTCATTCCTCTGGACTAGGCTGAATATGTTGTGAGAATGCCGTATGTGCTTGGGCAACCATACGACATTTTAAAACCATCTGTCCCAGGCACTACAGTATTTCAAGAGTGGTTACTTCGCTCGGAGAATACTGTATAAATCATCCATTAACGGATGTAAAGGCCTAAGTATATTATTCTCTTATTAGTAAGCTTACTATAATTTATACGAGAATATTTAGTACAGCTCAACAAGTATAGGTAGTCAATAGTCATTATTTACAAAGACAATGCTGCAGCGGCTGTGTATAACTGACGTATCACGTATGTCGTCCACGAACAAGTTCCCAAGCTACATAACAGTTTCATTGCTATTTCGCAACAACTCGTTCCGAGCGGGTAACGGTCCGACTACAATGTACAGGTACAGAGGTGTGTGAACCATTTTACTTCCCAAACTTTCAAGTACTTCCGTATAAATAGGTACCTACTACCTACATTTTAATCGCACGACAAAATATTTATATACGAGTACCTAACTGATTTACATAATAATGTATATTGTACTTATATTACCTAGACCTACTCGTATATAAATAGGTATGTAATAAAGTAACATTTTAATCGCCTAATTAATAAATAATTTAATTAGGCGATTGAAATGCTACTTTATTATGGTTTCAATTCTAAACTTGTATTCAGGGGCGTAGTTACCGCCGTATCTGTCGTATCAATTATATAGGGCCCCCGGGCCACGGCCAATGTGCGTAAGCAAAAATTAATAAAAACTTCCCAATGACAAAATTTAAAAAAAGCAATTTCTTTTTTTCCCGCGTAAAGCGTGCGTTCAAAAGATGGCAATTACACCCTACATCAGTCAGACAGATAATTACGATGAATAAATATTTCTTTTAATTTTATGCATTTTTTTTCTTTTGTGAGAAATCTTTAGACTTTCTAAGGGCCCCCAAACAAATTTTTATACGGGGCCACGCCAAGGCACGCTAGGCTTCTGCTTGTATTATAATGCCCAGACAGAGAAGGTACCTATTAAGCTATAAACTTGAATTATTATGTTATTTAGTATTATCAGAATGTTTTGAGAACCTGTTTCACAGTGGGTTGTTGGTATGCAGGTTTATAATGCCCGTCGTCGTGACTTTAATAAGTACCTATAGAGTATAGCTATAGGACCAAGATTACCAAATACCGATCTCATAACGTGCAGGCTGCACAGACCACAGTAGGTACTCTACTCTACAATGCTAATTACATGCATTTAATGCCATTCAAAACAACAATTTGACCGACTTCCAAAGTAATTATTATTTTTAAACAAAAAATTAAACCGACTTCCAAAGTAAAAATACACAAAAAAGTATGAAATAAAACTTAATCTCTAAATAATTCCCCTTTCAAATTCGGCTAAAATTTTTACTATTTCTCTACTCAATCTTCTTAATTTTGAAATCGGCACCAGCCCAAACAATATTCTACAATATTTTATACAATTTACGTTCATATTTGCTGGTACCGACTTCAAAATTAATAAGATTGTGTAGAGAAATAGTAAAAATTTTAGCCGAATTTGAAAGGGGAATTATTTAGAGATTAAGTTTTATTTCATACTTTTTTGTGTATTTTTACTTTGGAAGTCGGTTTAATTTTTTGTTTAAAAATAATAATTTCACCCTTTTTAGTGATATATTTTGTTAAGTTATTAATACGTCTTAAGTACGTCTAAACTAAACGATCGAATGTATAATTAAATACTCGCCAAGCTTCCATTAGGTATTGCTATTAAGATGATGATGATGATTACTGTAAGTTATAAAGTGGCATATGCTTGCAGTTCTTTAAACAATGCCGAAATTTCCAAACGCACATCTTTAAAGACTGAGGAGTTCTGTACAGTGCCTTTGGATCCAGGGTATACCTAGGTACAATATCTTATTTTTTTTGTAGTATATGCTTGTGTTACTTCAGTAAAAGTCAAAATCACTATATGTGTGGATACAAATTTTGAGGAGTTCCCTCGATTCCTCATGGCTCGCATCATCAGGTTTCCACTTTAGTGACTAAAGGACTAATTTCGAATTAAACCCTTTACAACAACAAAAGAATTTTGCAAATAGGTTCATAAACGGCAGAGTAATGTTCAAAGATCTCCGTGTTAGTGTAAAATACTATGAGAAATACCTTTTATATCATCATAATCTGATGATGTATGGTGTGATAGTGGTGATGATGATGATGATTACTCTAACTGACAAGGTGGCATATGCTTGCAGTTCTTTAAACAACGCCGAAATCCCCAAACATGTATCTATAAGGAGTCAGGAGTTCTATTCTGTACTTTTGGATCCAGGGTATACCTTGGAGCAAAATCTTACTTTTTGGTAGCATATGCTTGAACTACTTCAGAAAAAGTCAAAATCACCATATGTGTCCATATAAATTTCGAGGAGTTCCCTCGATTCCTCATGGATCCCATCATCAGGTCACCACTTTGATATCAAAAGGACCAATTTGGGATTACACCCTATACATCACAGAAAAAAATTTGAAAATCGGTCCACAGGCGGCGGAGTAATCGTTGAACATACAAAAAAAATAAAAATAAAAAAATATATATACAGCCGAACGTATAACCGCCTCCTTTTTTGGGAAGTCGGTTAAAAATACACAAAAAGTATAAAATAATATTTATTTTCTAAATATTCCCTTTTAAATTCGGTTAAAATTTTAACTATTTCTCTACTAAATTTTCTTTATATTGAAGTCGGTACCAGCAAATTGAACGTAAGAGCTATAAAATATTGTAGGATACTGTTTGTGCTGATATAGAATACAGCCGATTGTATAACCGCCTCCTTTTTTGGAAGTCGGTAGGGACTAGGGAGAGTTAAAAATACTCGTTGGAGTTGTATAAAACAAACATATCTAATTTATAGGTATAAACAAAGTAGTGAGTAGGTATGTACCTCTGTGTCATGTACATCTTTTTTCATTCTATGATAATTATGTATTATTAGGTAAACTGTAGTTGTTACTTGTTACTACTTTCCCACAAAAAATCCTTTAAGTTTTGCAGTTTCCCACACAATGCAGTTATTGTTGTCCATAAAAGTCTGGTGTTCCCTTTAGAGATCATTGGCCTCACTATTACATAAAATCCAAGGTCTAACAATTTATTTAAATATCAATTTTATTAGCAATGCACTTAGGATTGAAATAGCTTGCAACTATTAGGACCTAGCTCGTATAATTGCCAAGAACAATTTTGTTCGTTTCCGTTTGCCGAGTGCTGGCCATGACTGACATAACTTTATTCAACTTATGTACTTACAAGCTATGCTTAGAAGTTACAAGTTACGACTAAGTACCGATTTAACCTAACTTACGTAGGTAATCATATGCTGTGCAACTATAGCAATAACCAGCCCAAGCCCCAAACGATATATATTTTATAGAACTAACGTTCAAATTTGCTGGTACCTACCGACTAGGACCACTAAAATAAGAAGATTGAGTAGAGAAATAGTTAAAATTTTAGCCGAATTTAAAAGGGGACTTATTTAGAAAATCAGTTTTATTTCATACCTTTTTGTGTAGGTACAGTTTTTACTTTGAAAGTCGGTTTAATTTTTGGTTTAAAAATAATAATTTTACTCTTTTTAGTGATATTTGTTAAATTATTATTAAAACATTTTATGAAATTTTAAAATAACAATCGGGGTTATTGGTAATTTACTCTCATTTACTAATGCTTAACTTAATTAAATTAAAATTGTTAAATAGAAATTGAAAATTGGATGCTGTTGTTTGGCCTCAATGAGCACTTTAAATTATGGGATTGTCTTCGATAAGGCAAGGCGCATGCCCTGCCTCACAAAGATACGTAGTAGCAAAAGGTATCAGAACGGACATAGCTCGTTTGACCAGAAGAGGGTAAGCTTGACTCAAAGAACACCATTCACCAAGACCTTTTGCATGAAATTCAGCTCTCAACAGTTCTTTTGATCTCATGTCAATTAAGTCATCTTTAATCAGTTGTGCTAGTTTACAGCAATTTTTTTTTTCATTAATCTTCAGAACGCTGCGGACCCCTGGCACACATATTACGGACCCCTTGGTGGTCCGTGGACCCCACTTTAAGAAACCCTGCTTTACATCAAAAAAAGAATTTTGAAAATTAGTCCATAGACGGCGAAATTATGGTCTAACATATAAATATATATATACCCGAACGTATAAATATCCACCTCCTTTTTTGGAAGTCGGTTAATTAGTAGTAGGATCTATCATTAAAATGTTAGTAGTAACCTTAACAAAGTCTTCTTTGAGGTGTTCCCCATGATGGAGGTCGACTAGCTTGAGGTTGAGGTTGATGTTGAGCGCGCGCGCCGTCAGCAGCACCGCGCGGCACGGCGCGGACCCCGGCACGTAGTACAGGTCAACTGGCATTGTTCTGCAACATACACCTCTGTCAGTACCATAGACATCTATTCACTAGATAACGCAAGTCTCATCGTTTGTGTAGAAACCAAGCGTGCCATTATTTTTCTACCTGCTCTGACGTCACAAGAGCGATTGTGATGATAACTCCCCGTCCCCGAGTAAACGATTCAAAGGCCGTGATGTGTAGCCACCCCGTCGCGTTTTTAGTTTTCGTTTTGTGCAATGATTTCGGAGTCCCACAATGCAGTATACTAGGTCCATTACTATTTTTCTTTTACATAAACGACCTCCCTAACGTGACGTATCAAAAAACCATTTTATTTGCAGACGACACGACGATGTAAAAATGAAAATTCGGTCCAAAATAGCATTTCTATAACAATTAACAAAATTATGACATGGCTAAATTATAATAATTTAAAAATTAATCTAACTAAAACAATTCAATTTAGAGATTAAGTAAAGGACCAATTGACTTAAATATTACCATTGACGGAATTAGAATGGAAGAAAATAATTCTGCAAAATTTTTAGGAATTATTGTAGATAGGCACTGTAACTGGAAGGATTATAGTGTAAACCAAGTGTGTGAGAAAATCGATAAATTCGTATACGCAATAATAGTGTTACACTTAAGTCTCGATCGAAGCCGCACTATGTGGTATGTGCATACCATGGAAATGTGTCGTCTGTGCTCTCGTATAGGCTATTGCTGTGGGGGAAATCTGTTGAAATTGATAAGGCATTTAAGGTTCAAAATAAGTGTGTAAGAGCCATTTGCGGAGCATGGCCGTTAGATAGTTGCAAATCATTGATTCTGAAATTGCAGATTCTACCTTTAATATGCTTATATATTAGAGCTATTTGTGTTTTTCTAAAGCAAGACATTTGTATAAATTGTATCTGCCTCAGTACCGCTTTGATGTCTATAAGAAAAATGTGTACCTACATCAATGCCATTATCATTTTTAATGAGTTACCCGACCATTTTAAAACTTTAAATGTAAATAATTTTAAAAGATAAATAACAAAGTGGCTCTTGAATAATTGCTTTTAAACATTATATGAATACATCCGTCATTTTAATAAAGTAACGTATAAATATATTATGTGACATTTAAATAATTTATTATGGTCATTAATTTAATTTAATATTTAAAAAATCTGACATGACATTACATGAATATAATAACACAAATTATTATAAAAATATAAATAATAATAAATTCTCTAATATTAATAACGTCGACTCTAATTATACCATATTATTATATGAAAAAATTTAAAATAATTTAAGTTGTAGTTTTCATTCTAATTTAGATTGCACGCCATTGTGATGGCAGAATGTGAGAACATTAAATAATTTTGTAAGACCATTGTATCTACAACATTCTTGCAATAAAACAATTTGATTTGTTTTGACGTTCGTCACCGAGAATATTCGAGAGAAATGGCGCTAAAGGAAATAATTTTTACTCCTCTATTACACGCGAAGTTACACACACATACACTTGCGTGGTGTAGATTAAATTACAATATTCTTTAAACTTTAAAGTTTTAAACAAAGTACCCACTACTGATACTTTTATAAGTGATAGCTATTGCCCGCGGCTCGTCCACGTAAATACAGTATCCCAAAGGAACACTGTACTTTTTCGGGATAAAAGTAGCCTGTTTTAATCCAGAGCCTAAACTACTACCATACCAAAGATCGAAATTCGTTCTGTACTTTTTGCGTGAAAGAGTAACAAATATCCATCCATACATCCATCCATCTTCACAAACTTTCACATTTATAATATTAGTAGGATGGCCTACTACCTACTTGTAGACTGCGATCTCCTGGATTTTTTGTGATGTTAGCTAACCTAAACCTATTTTATTTTGCTAATTGCTCGTTCGACCATCGATCTACTGAGATTAGTCCCTCAACTGTCAGTATGATTTAATTATGTATTATTAAAGATAATAAATAAGTACTTATAAGAGGCCTATTAACGGTGCCAACGTAATTTATCGGAACTGAAAAAAGAACTTTTCAAGAGAGCGATTTAAAGTAATTTTTTGCATATGATTACCATGCAAATTTGCATAAACTATTGTGGAGAGAATATAGATTAGGAATATCTAATCAAAAATACAAAATTTAGAATAGTTTTCGCGGAAATTGAGTTACGATCGTTTACCACGGTCCACGCTTAAAATGACCTTGCTCTCTGAATCTTAACTGGCACTTCCGATCAGCTACAGTAGTAATGTAATATATTCTTTGGCTACAGGGAACTGCAATCTCTTAACCTCGAGGTGACACATACCTACTGTATACAATATACCAAAAGAGATAAGTTTGTTGGTATGGTATACTACCGACATAGCCACTGTAGAGGTATTGCCGATACCGCCCGATACAGGCTCAGTATTCAGTAACTTGAGTGTACCAAGTCTCCCTTCTTAATGATCAAGTGTCCCTCTCCTTCCGTATATAAATTAGAAAGAGCAATGAAAGTTTGATAATAAACGCCTTCACTTTCAGATTTAATTAACTATATCGGTTATTTCCATTAGTTAAATAGTTATTGTGGGTTGTGGGTGTATAGTTATAGACACGAATGCGGAATTGTGACATGGCCTCAGGACAAGGCTTCGAAAGTAATTGGAAACACCATTAGACGTTAGTCATTACGATCGGTAGCGTGTCAAGGAAATTGTTAAAAGCGTTTTTTACATTAATTATTTGGTGGTACTTAGAATAAACACTAAGCTGACCCAGTCCTATTTATGGAGTATATGTATATTATGGAGTTACATAGATAATCCATATTGCGACCGCTTCAAATATAAGTTTGGAAAACTTATTAATTACAAACATTCTGCTTTATTGTAGAATGTAGAGCTAACTTATTTAATAAAAAATACTGAGGATCCCGAGATATTACACCTATGTCCATTGCCGGTATCATTTATGAAGAAGAATTATTTATTATTAAAAGAAAAAATAATGAATGAAGAAGTTAGTTAAATATAGACTATTTACTTACTTATTTTATCAAAGCAGGGCCGGACCGTGAGCAGGGCCCTGGCTAATACTACTATAATATATAGACTAGCTGTCCCGACATACTTTGTTCTGTCTTAACTATGAATTGAAAGAAATAAATACCTACACGCTACACCACCTACATCTATATAACCTCTTGAACCTACTGGGGCTGGCCGATATTTTTGAAATGAACCACTTAAGTAAATGGAATGTACCTGTAAATATTTGTCAGTCATGAGTCAAGTGACAAATTATATTGAACACAGTCAACAGTAATTAGTATGCGAAAATTCAGTCGCCGTTTTTAGCATTTTTCTTGTAATTTTTTTCAATATTTTACTTACTTCAAATTTTAATAATTTATACTATCAGTTCGGAGTGCCTATACCTGAAGGTAAACTTTATTTTAATGAATTGAATGAGTTTGATTGATCGTAGTATTCGCAGGACGGAAAATGTAACGATATTTTTAATTTAATAATTATAGATTTTTTCGCCATATCGTCAATTTTTTTACTTTGACTTGTACTCAGCTGGGGGCCCCCAGAGTCTATAGGGCCCTGGGCTTAAGCCCATTTTGCTATATGGTAGATCCGGCTATGTGTCAAAGATAAAAAAATCATGTTGTCTCAACATTATTTAAATAATTAAAATAATTTAATTAGTTACCTATTAGTTTACTTGTTGATACGAACTGTATTTTTGATGCATAGTTATTTTTAACAGTCACAACTCACAAGGAAAGAAAACAATAGGTACGTAAAATAATAAAATGTCACAAACAGGAAAATTATTCTCGGATCCTAAAATAGTAGCTACTAGTAGGTACCTACTATAGCACCTTAAGATAATAACCGTTACAATTTAAATATTATGTTTGAATTAAGAGGTGTTGTACAAAGTACAAACATACTCGCTTAATAAATATCTATGGAGTGTGAACGCTTTCACACCGTCAATTTTCGTTTTTAATATTATCACAGCCTATAGAACTATTATCTCTTTATTACACTGTGATATTATAGTAAATATGTGTATTATAATAATATTATAGTACACATATTATATTTTAATATATGACTCAAGAACACAGAAAACTTTATGTTCTCTGGCAGAATTTAAACCCGCGACCTCCGGCTTTAGCGCTAACCACTGAGCCACAGAGGTCGTAAAACTGCCGAGTGCCGACACATACTTTTGTGTCAAGTAAGTATTTAAATGAATGTTTTGTTTTAGGCTGACTAATAATTGTAAGTACTTAAGTAGTTTATAATTAATTTTCTAATAATTGTAAGTAAGTAGTTAATAATTAATTTTTAAATTATTTCTTCTTATGATTCCAAAACATATAAATATTTATTATTAACGTTTCACCATCTATGGTTTCACATATTAAAATAATTAAAATTCTATTAAATTTTCACACCTAATTCTGTTTATTAACGCAAACTTAATTGCCATACCGTAATTTCGCACACAAATAAACACAGCACAGCACTTACTTTAAAATAAGCGAAAGCGCGCACCGAACAGCTACCACGAGTTGTTTTGGGTTAATAGCCAAGCGGCGTTGGAGGAGGGTTTATATAGCGTCGGCGGCGGACGGCGCGGCGCGCGGCGGCCGCCTGACTTGATTGACTACTCGCGCCAGCAGCCCAGCACAGTCCGTTCAGATTCATTTTACCCTGGAGTTTCTATGAGACTGATCCTTATGTCGTTAACATAAAGGTCTTGTCAAAGGTAAAATAATACTGACTGAACGACTGTAGAACAAATACGCATTTTGTCATTCATGCACATGTTATTATGTGTATACTTACAACTTAGGTATTATTAGCTCGTCAACACTCACAAGTGTCACAACACCGCCCGTTATTATGGAATTTACGTAGTAACTAATAATGGGTATGGAATGTTCCAGAAAATTGTTACTTGGGTTTTTCTCATAAGCAGAGAGAGAGAGCAAGCATGCAGTAGGTATGCTGTAGTAAATGAATCATTCTGGCTTCTGCTAGTCACGTTTAAGACTAATCTATCGAAAGTTGGATAATATAAATTGTAACCGCGTCGTCGCGTCGTTTAGGTTTTGGGATTCCCCAATCCCCATGTTACAAAATATATCCCAAATCTTTTTTGTTAATGATGTGTTACTTAATGCTTATATTCTCGTTATTCTTCTACGTAATTATTTTTTCCTAAATAACATAAAATATGAAAAATTTGAAATTAGCTATGTTCTTTTTCAATCGACATACATTAAGTGCCTTTAGCAAATCTTACAAAATCTACATTCCCTAACGCTATCATAGGGAAGTAGAGTACTATAAGTTGTGGTAGTTGAGTTGAAATCTTTGGTGGTAAGGTCCGTCGGGGCAAGTGCACCTACGGGGTAAGTGCCCCTATGTCAAAAATATCGAAAACTACAGATATTATACAACTAACGACATCTTACATACACGCAGAAACGAAACTACAGTTCCACTTCTAAGACACAGATGGCTCTGTTCACCATATCTTGAAATATCCGCCATTTTAGCTTTAGTGTCATTTATACCCGCTGCCTAAAATGATCTCGTGTCAGTAATCAGTTCAAATCTGGAAAATTTTGACTTGTTCCGGTAAACTAATGCGGTGAGTAAAGAGTTTAAATGTTTTTCTTTAATTCTATGTTTGTATTTTACTTCTAAACGTTGATATTAATGATTTTTATTTAATTGAAAATCCTAACCTCAAAATAGTTAAGTTGAGGCAAGTGCGCCATAGATGACAGAAGTATGGCGCACTTGCCCCCACCCAGAGGTCGCCAACCTTCACAATTTTGGCGATGTTTTTAACCCACTTAAAAAGGAGCAAGTTGTCGAGTAACTGTTTTGTGTGTGTGTTAAGTGTATTTTTGGGCTCATTTCAAAAGTCCTTTGATTTTTTTTCACGTTATTTCAGTGCATATAGTAAAACTATGTACGGTGGAGAGCACGTCAAGCTTTACATAACCACTAGCTAAGCTCTAATTCATACTTCAAAAATTTTCTCAGTACACTAAAATTTTGTTTTAATATTCTTTGTGCAACTTAATTCAGGCAATAGAAACAATAATAAATCAGAGTTCAGCTTATGTAAAGCTTGATGTGCTCTCGAGTATTTATTCCTTTTACTCTATAGGTGTCCACATTTCATACTTACCTTACATTAGTCCTAAAAATGATTTAACTGATTGAATGTACTGTTGGTTCTTGGTGGAAATTCATGTTCATAATAATATAACGCAACTTTTTATACACACTTTTCCACTTTGTTTAGATTTTTTACAATAATTCATTATTTTTTAATTTTTAAAATTTATTTGGAATTATTGTAAAAGATCTAAACAAAGTGGAAAAGTGTGTATAAAAAGTTGTGTTATATTATTATAAAAATGATTTTGTGCATTGTTTTTCAGATAGTTCGTATATACCAAAGAAAAACCAATGTCCCTTCATGGTCAAAAGAAACTTTATGTCAGGCAGTTGACGCTGTTAAAGCCGGCCTATCGGGATATGAAGCAGCTAAAACTGACAATATTCCGCGTAAAACTATCATGGACCACGTGACAGGACGAAGGGGTAAAAAATCTTCTACGCAAGGTAGACCAACAGCATTATCAGCCGAAACAGAAAAAGTAATAGCTGACTGTCGAGTTAACCCGAAAGAAAGTTCTCGAACTTGTTGGCGACTACGTGAAAAAAACAACATAAAAACACCATTTGCAAATGGCCACCCTGGAAGCGATTGGGTTTCTAGTTTTATGTCTCGATATAAATTGTCTTATAATTTAAAGTTTAACTTAATATTATTCAAAATAAATATATATTTTATATCCAGTCAAACAGTTTTAATTCATTTATAATTTAAAAGGTACCATTAAAGGTTTAGAACCCCTGATTATTAATCTATGGCGCACTTGCCCCACATTTGCGAAGAAAGCTGTAGTAGCTCTATAAGATTAGATAATATTATGAAAAAAAAAGGAATGTGTTTAGTGGTCAATACTCCATAGAGTAAAACTATTGTTTTTATTGTTACGCATTACTTTGGCGCTTTTTTTTGAATAGGCGCACTTGCCCCGTCTTGAGGGGCAAGTGCGCCTAAGGCCATGTTTTTAAATTTCTTACAAAATATCGTTAAATTTATGATAGATTTGACTGCATTGATAGTTATTGCAGTTACAAAATACCAAATATTGTTAATGTAAAAAATATACACTCATAAGTTGATATTTAAATAGAATATTTTGCATCGAAATCATCTATGTAAAAATATGGCGCAATTGCCCCGACTGACCTTAGTTATAAACAGTACACAAAAAATTATAGTTCTAAACATAAGTAGGTACCTACCTACTCTGCTCATACCACGGAATAATAAACACAAGCTCATACAAATAATAATTAATCATGCGCAAAAAAATTCATCTACAACAGGCCTTGGTCTTTATTTGGCGTGGATCATTTTATTATTTCGCCGCAATTCAATCAAGAAAAACAAAAACAAATCACCAAAACTTTGAATTTTTGAAAACACTAATACAGTTAGTACAATGAAGTAGTTAGTAACTTATTATGTATTTTGTGGTAGTAGCTACTAGTAAGGTAGTAAGGTTTTCTCCGTGGTCTAAGTATAAAGTACCTTAGTTTGTAATTCACCTTTTTTTTGTTTCCGGGGGCTAAAATGCATTACGCATACCACCCAGGCACAGGGGGCACCCAAGTGGTGATGTGGGACTCCCATATAGGCTAATGGCTAATGAAACCCACAGTATACCCACTAACCCCCCCCCCCCCCCCCCATCTTCCTCCTCGCCGCCTTCTGACGGGGCCACGGGAACGATACACATACCCGCAACCCCGCCGGCGCGGCAGCCGCCTACAAGCGGCTCCATCACGAAAGCCCGAAGGTCCTCTACGATGGGCGCACCAGATGGTAAGGTGCGCCTCCCTCCTCGGCCTTCACCAGTACTGTAGCAGACTCCCCCTGAGTCTGCTACTAGGAGGCCATGGAAACCAGATAAACTGGTACCCGGTGGCAGATCAGGTCTGTGGTTCTGCCACCGACCACACCTCGGTCACAGAGGATAGGGCAAGCGGCGCACCGCAATACGACATGCCTCTTCCTCTGCGGCTCCACCAACGCCGTTTCGACGGAACGGCCCCGGCAGCTCGCAGGGGGTAAGGAGAGTGGCGTACCGTAATACCATCACGCCTCTCCCCATGCGATCCCTCCACGGCCGCAGAAGATAGGGAGAACGGCGCACCATAATACCGGCACTCTTCTTCTGCGGTCCCACCTCCATGCGCGTCCTCAGCGGACATGTTCAGCCCGCTGGGAGCGCCCTCCTCGGGCCAGCCGGCGGCAAATAGGCCGGCCCCGGTTGCCTCTTAGCTTCACCGTGGGTGACCAGTCCACGGTTACTAAGCTCCACCGCCACGACAAGGCGTGCAACCATCGGGGGGAGTTTGTAATTCACCTGTATTCACTGTATGGAGACTAGAGAAGTCATCAATTTACTTATATTATGTATTTTTTCAAAAAAAGCTGTACGCATTTTGCCATCACTAAGGAAAAATTAAACTACATAATATAATAATAAATTATTTATTTTTCCACCAAGTGTATTATGTAGTACCTAAATCTGAGATGATTGTTTTCCATAGCCCATTCTATTATCTAGGATACATTCGGTTGGGAACAAGAAAAAAGCGTAACATTGAATTCAGTAGCGGATCTCGGGTGACCGTAACCCGAGCCGGATTCGAACCCACTTACCCACCGGAACGACAACAATAGTCTGAACTCCTAAACTGCCCTAACTGGCCATACTACTATATACAGGCTGTTCCCAAACAATAATTACATAATCAAGGAGCGCTAAGTAATCGGTATTCACTTCTCTTTAAAAAAAATAATTTTCAGGAAACTAAAATATTTTTTTAATTAGGTATGCATAGGTGATCCCTATTTTTTCGCATAAAATCATATGTCATAATTTTACTTGGCATAATTTCATTTGACCTAATAGTAGTTTCGCATAATATTCATTTGTCATAACTTTCTTAGCATAATTTTATTTCGCATAATTATTAAAAGCATAATAATTGTTAGGCATACTTATTGTAAGGCATATATTTTTTACGCATAATATTAATTAAGAATAATATTTTTATGCATAATATTAAAAAGCATAAATATATTTACGCATAATGATATATACAGCATACTATTATACTTACGCATACATCTTTGTAGCATTACATTACATACTAATGAATGATAAATTAATAATAAATTCTACTGGGTGTGCGAGTTAAGACGAAATAACAATTATAATTGTAATTTTCGACTGATTACGACATTAAACTCGGACAAAAAACACGAACTACTATCTAAAAACATGCCGAGCCATAACCACGAGCCCAATGCGTTTAAGGATAAAGTAAGTTGTGTTTTTGCATAATAATACATACATACATACATACATACATACAATCACGCCTTTTTCCCGTAAAGGGGTAGGCAGAGACCACTTTTTGCCACTTGCTACGATCCTTACATACTCGTTTCGCTTCGTTCACTTTCATTCTTACCATCCATTCCTCCTCTTACATTCAACGTAGCGAAGCGGCTCTCCATGGTCCGCTTTTCACCTCCTCGAGAAACGAGACGTGATGGGTGGTGAACCACATCGACGCCATTTTGGATAATTAAATTATTTTTATGATTATCCATTGCGTTTCCACGGATTGGTGGAGAGGGTAGGATAGGGAGAGGGAAGGATAGGTGGTGTGGAAAGGAAGATTGGTAAGTTAGAGTGGGAAATAGGAAATGTAGGATATTACCGCCCAGGAGGGCAAGGGATAGGACAGTAATAGCTAGGGAAGCCGGGGTCGCGTACCCGTATACTATACCACAACTACCGGACAGGTAAGTTGGGATGAGTATCCCATGACTGCATAATAATCTTTCGTATTAATTATTTTAAACATGTTAGCGGCTAACGGGTGGCCCAAGGGTCACCCCGCCGCAACTTAACCTACTGTTACACATGTTACACTAGGTATAATGAGTGTAATACCTGCTTTAAATGTTTCATAAATATGCGTTTAATTACCGTAACCGTGTTTTTATTATGTTGTTCCATTTTATGCATATTTGTGCCTTGTGACAGAATGCCTTGAATTTTTATGACAAAAACTATGCCTAACGAGTTTATGCCAAAAAACAATTATGCCAAAGTATTATTATAACAAGAAAAATTATGCCTTATTAAATTAGGACAAAAAATATTAGTCTACATAATATTTATGCCTAATGATGTAGTATGCCAGGAAACCATTATGCCAAAGTAATATTATGCGTAATGAAATTATGCCAAGTGAGGTATGCCAAATGAAGTTATGACAAATAAAATTATGCAAAAGAAGAGGATCCCTGCATAGGTACCTAAATAACTGTCTTTACTTACCTACCTACGTAATATTGTGGCCTAATGTTGGATAAAATAAAGAAAACACTCTGTAGAGTCTATAGTCCATGATCAGTCCGCGGTGGCGCTATCTGAGGTCAAAGGGACCAGTTATGACATGGTGGCTGGTGGCGGTAGGAAACGCTTTGTTAGGGTTACTCAGTTTAAGTGACATATTTTATTCAATGCTTTCTATAAAATGTGGCGAGGGAAACCTATTTGTACTCTTTAGCGAACTATTTTCTTTATTCGATTGTTAAAGGCTATCCATCCTCATGGTCTAACCTGCAAATCCAGCAACCTGTCAATAGGATTTAATTGAAGTGGATTAATAGGCAAAAAATAAAACGACTTACTACGTTTTATAATTTTAAGTGACCTAGTACTTACTCCTTATTAGTACTTAGTACTGAGATTTAAAGCAATACGTACATTTTTTAGTTAGGGAATAATGAATAAGTAGTGAGTAGTAACTATAATAAAACGGATGTCGTGACTTCGTGATTCGTAACTCGTAATTATTGAAAATAAATAATTATTATTGCCGATATTCATTACAAAATTTCATATACATACGTACCTTGTACTAAGTATGTGGTCAATGATCAAGTGATCAATGATAAAGAATGTTGTTTAAGTGATAACATAACTATTGTCGAGTGTTAATTAAAGCGACAACGAACTCCGGGCACCTAATAATTGGAGACCGTTCCAAAAATTTATAATTAGTAGTCACTGATAATAACGTTATAAGCAGGGCCGCCGTAAGCGGGCGTGCAAAGCGTGCACCGCAGAAAGGCGGCACGCCCATTGTCATAATACCCACCCAACCTTAAGAAAATACATACAATCATAGTTTGGAAAAACATCCGACCGAATGACGTTAACACCGCCTAATTGGCATCCGTTAAAACTAAGATGCAATACCAAACGAAGTGGCGTAGCGTGGGTGTCTGCCGCCCGGGGCGGATGATAATTTTGCCGCCCCCTCACTTAGGTTTTGCCGCCCCCTTATTTAGGTTTTTTGTATACAATACATTACCTACATAAATTAATTCTAGAGAACTTTTCGGCAGAGAAGTAGAACCGAACTTTCGTATTTAATTAAAAAATACGCCTACTTTTTATAAGAGCAAAGTATACTATTGCACCATAAATGTTTATGGCATCACACACCTCTTTCTCAATAGTTAATAATAATAAATATAATAATTGGTTCGACGCACGAGACGTAGTTAGTAGTTTAATTATTAAAATATCACATATTCTATGAAAAATAAATAAAAAGAGATAAAATATAAATTTCTAACCTAACCTAACCCAAAACTACACAAACGTTATTTCACGCCGGGTTTTTGCAAGGCAGTGTAACCACTCCGCAGACATTTTGAACATGATAAAAAAGTTCTAACCTAACTTAACTCAAAACTACACAAACATTATTAACCATCTGGGTTTTTGTAAGGCCGAGTTATCACTCCGAAGACGTTTTGAACGTGATAAAAAAGTTCTAACCTAACCAAACCCAAAAGTACACAAATGTTATTTCACGCCAGGTTTTTGTGAGGCCGTGTTACCGGTCCAAAGACGTTTTGAACGTAATAAAAATTTCTAACCTAACCTAACCCAAAATTACCCAAACGTTATTTTACGTCGGGTTTTCGCAAGGCCGTGTAACCACTCCGAAGACGTTTAGAACATCATAAAAATGTTCTAACTTAACCTTTATCTACACAAACGTTATTAACCATCTGGTTTTTTGTAAGGCCAAGTTACCACTCCAAAGTAGAGATGGGCGCCGTGCCGCCATGCATGCGGCGCCGCCGCCGCCGAGTATCCAAAAATTTGCGCCGATCGATGTCGGCTCAAAAAAAAACAGGCCCGCGCCGGGCGCTAGGCGCCGGGAGCGGGCGGGCGGGGCATTGGGTGCTGTGTTGTAATGGAAATTAATGCTATTTTTCATTAATTTCATTAGCATGTTAATTTTCATGTCTTAGCATGCTACGTGCTATTGCTACAGTCGTACAAGGATATTTTGGCACGTGGACAAAATCAGGACTAACATCGCCGTCTTGTAAAATTTCACTTTTAGTAATAAGTATTGTTCATAATTGCGACACTCACGCCTCCATTCAAGTGCCTAAAGATCCTTGTACGACTGTACGTTATTTTCTAAAATCGGTTTTTAATGATCATAAATAGCTGTGTTTTGTGAAATGATAATGTTTTTTCCTTACGTTGTGTCGCTCATTAAGTATTAACATACAATACGAAAATATTAATAAAAAACAACTATTGAATAATGGAACCTAACATATAACATATGCAATTAACTTTGTTTTGAAAAAAAATACTGCAGAAATTTGACTGAATTTGAATGTATTTTCTCTTCCTCACTCGCGCGTATTAATTCGTGGAACATCGCGGCATCGTGAACTCTCGGGTCGCGTCGCGCGTTGAGTCAAAATTATTTCGCATCGGATTTTAGCATTAGCAACTAGCAATAGCACGATAGCCAGTTAGCACTTAGCGCCGCGGTGCGAACCAGCGCGAAAAAATGCGTTTTTTTTACAAAAACAGTTACGCCGCGGCGCGGCGCCGCCACGCCGCCAATTTCCCCCAGCGCGCCGCCGCCGGCAAAATTTAGGTCGGCGCCCACCTCTACTCCAAAGATGTTTTGAACGTTTGTTTTTTTTATAAAACTAGGGGGCAAACGGGCAAACGGATAACCTGATTGGAAGCGATTACCGTCGCCCATGGACACCCGCAACATCAGAGAAGTTGCAAGTGCGTTGCCGGCCTTTTAGGAGGGAATTCTTGAAGGTTTGCAGGTCGTAGTGGTCCGGAAATACTGCTGGCGACAGTTCGAGTATAAGTCCGAACAATTCCTCGGAGCACTCCCCGTAATATAACTGATAGAGGATGCAGAGCGATGCTACATCTCTAAGTAGCTCTAAGGAGTCAAGCCTGTTTGAAACACTATGGCAGTCGACAATGTGAGCGGCCATACGGGATACGATCCAGAGGGAGAAGCTGGTACTTTGGTGCCCTTGCCCAGAGATGAGAACAGTATTCCATGTGAGGCCGAACCTGCGCCTTATAGAGTTGTAGGCGTTGGACCGGACTGAAATACTTCTTTGACCTGTTCAGAACATCAAGCTTCTTGGAGGCTAACTTGGCCTTGCCCACCAGGTGATATCGGAACTGGACGTCGCTCGATATGTTAACACCAAGTATTCCAATGTTGGAGGAGACAGTTATGGGTATGCTTTCAAAACGAGGAAATACGACCATTGGTAACTTTTTAGCGGTGAACGCGCAAACTTGTGTCTTAGAGGGGTTGAATTGGACTAAGTTAAGTCTACCCCATTCAGAGACCTTCTCCAATGAATTTTCAATTTGAGAGACAAGTTTGTTTCGACTCTCAATGACATTTTGCCGAGAGATGTTCACGTGGCCGGTATATAAGGCATCACCCGTGCGGTCATCTGACGTGATAAAATGTTCTAACCTAACCCAAAACTATACAAACGTTATTTACCATCTGGTTTTTTTAAGGCCGTGTTACCTCTCCGAAAACGTTTTCAACTTGATAAAAATGTTCTAACCTAACCTTACCCAAAACTACACAAACGTTATTTCACGCCGAGTTTTTGCAAGGCCGTGTAACCACTACGAAGACGTTTTTAAAGGGGATAAAAAAGTTCTAACCTAACCCAAAACTACACAAACGTTATTTACCACCTGGTTTTTATGAGGCTCTACTGTTACAACTCTGGAGACGTTTTGAATGTGATAAAAAAGTTCTAACCTAACCTAACCCAAAACTACACAAACGTTATTTCACACCGGGTTTTTGTGAGGCCGTGTTACCACTCCGAAGACGTTTTGAACGAGATAAAAAAGTTATAACCTAACCTAACCCAAAACTACACAAACGTTATTTCACGCCGGGTTTTTTTGAGGTTGACGTGCGTTATTTTATATAATATTTACACATAAAACGAAATTAATAAATTATTATATTTAGAAATCGGCATTATTATACACATTTTACTAATAAAAACTGATTTACCAAAGTAACTTTTGTGAAAAATGTGAAAAATAATATTGACAGAAAAATGACTATACCTATTTCCTCGCCCTAAAATTGGTACCAAAATGATGGAGTAAGTACCCCACAAAAACCCAACCGTCAAATATATGTCACCGTAAAATTGTAAAAACCGTTAGATTGTAAAATAACGAGATTGTAAAAATATGTCGAAATATTAAAAAACTATATATTTATAATCAAACGAAAAATAATGTGTAAAATTATAGGCAGCATATTCGCGTCGGAAGTCTATCAACATTTTACAATTTCACTAGTTTTATTACAATCTAACAGTTTTTAATTTTTTTTATTTTACGGTAACATCTATAAATTCAGGCTACCCCTATTCCGCTTCCGGGTGGGCCGTTTTCCTTTTTCCCACCATAATGAGAAAACATTCTTTGTCAAAACTCAAGAGTAATTAAATAATCGTAGGGCGGCATAATCAGTATTGCACGCGGGCGACGAAACAGCTAGCGCTGGGCCTGGTTATAAGAGTAACAATCATTGTAGACAGTAGATCGGCCATTCTCCGATTAGCAAATTTTACGTGTCCGGCCTTGTTTATTCCGTAATATTGTCATATTAAATCATGCATTTTTTTATATGTTAGATAGCATCTGTATCTAGCTGCAAACAAAAACATTGGCTGCTGTTTTAAGTAATTAAGACTAAATTATTTTAACTTATGTTCAAAGAACCTCTATTCTCTAATTACCGTGGCGTGTCCGCACACCGACTTAATCTTAAAACTTGCTTGTAATTTTTATAACGTAGGTACAGATTTACTTTGATCCATTCAACTTTTTAAACGATATTAAGTAACGTGTATCGCATAATAAAATATCGACTCAATAGAACCAGTCTATAATTAATTATCATTAAGTAATTGCATGTCCAATCGAAAGTTATAATTGCCGTAACATTTGCTGTTCTCGGGTGTACATCCCTAAATAAAAGTATTTGGCCATACTACTACCGTACTCGTCGCGTCTTCTCCGTGTGTACCGAGGACCATCACTATACAATACAATTACCTATTAAATTTATAGGAAGGAAAACCCAAAAAGATCAAAGAGGAAGTTAAAGAAAAGAGAAGGCTTACCCCTCGACAACGCCGAGAACGAATTAAATATTGTCATCCAAACTAAACGTGTGTACAAATTTTCAGCTCAGTCGGTTGAAGATATCTGCTTCAAAATTGAGTAGCAAGATTCCACCCGAACTTGCAAAATTGCAATTTAAATTAAATATGCTTTTAAAATAACCATTTTTTATATCAGCAACCAAAAGAAATGTCAAAAAAGTGTCTAATTTTTATTAATTATAGCAATGATAAAGTGTCTGTTTTTACTATTGGAAGGTTATAGTTATGAGAGACATCGTTAATTCTATCGCTTTAATTATAATTATATGTGTACAAAATATTAATGTGTGTTATTACTTATTATCATTTCATTATATGACTTGATATTATTTTCTAATTACCGTTACATTAAATATTATTTTTTTCTAATTACCATACTCATAAATTTTTTAAACGGCTTCCAAAAAAGGAGGCGGTTATACGTTCAGCTGTATATATTTTTTTTTTTGTACGTTCGCGGATAACTCCGCCGTCTGTTGGCCGATTTTCAAAATTATTTTTTTGATGTAAAAGGTATAATCCGAAGTTGGTCCCATTTTCAGAAAATTGGTGACCTGATGATGGGATCCATGAGGAAACGAGGGAACTCCTCAAAATTTATATGGACACATATGGTGATTTCGACTTTTTCTGAAGTAGTCCAAGCATATGCTATCAAAAAGTAAGATTTTGCTCCAAGGTATACCCTGGATCAAAAAGTACAGAACAGAACTCCTGACTCCTTATAGATACATGTTTGTGGATTTTGGCGTTGTTTAAAGAACTGCAAGCATATGCCACTTTGTCAATTAGTAATCATCATCATCACCACCACTATCACAGCATACATCATCACATTATGATGATATAGAAGGTACTTCTCATAGTATTTTACACTAACACGGAGATCTTTGAACATTACTCTGCCGTTTATGAACCTATTTGCAAAATTATTTTGTTGTTGTAAAGGGTTTAATTCGAAATTGGTCCTTTAGTCACTAAAGTGGAAACGTGATGATGCGATCCATGAGGAATCGAGGTAACTCCTCGAAATTTATATCGACACATATAGTGATTTTGACTTTTACTGAAGTAACACAAGCATATGCTACCAAAGAATAAGACGTTGTACCAAGGTATACCCTGAATCCAAAAGCACTGAACAGAACTCCTCAGTCTTTAAAGATATGCGTTAGGAAATTTCGGAATTGTTTAAAGAACTGCAAGCATATGCCACTTTGTAACTTACAGTAATCATCATCATCATCTTAATAACAATACCTAATGGAAGCTTGGCGCGTATTCAGTTATACATTCGATCGTTTATTTTAGACGTTTTTAAGACGTATTAATAATAACTTAACAAGATATATCACTAAAAAGGGTGAAATTATTATTTTTAAACAAAAAATTAAACCGACTTCCAAAGTAAAAATACACAAAAAAGTATGAAATAAAACTTATTTTATAAATAATTCCCCTTTTAAATTTGTCTATTTCTCTACTTAATCTTCTTAATTTTGAAGTCGGTACCAGCAAATATGAACGTGAGTTCTATAAAATATTGTAGGATATCATTTGGGCTGGTAGCGACTTCAAAATTAAGAAGATAAGGTAGAGAAATAGACAAATTTAAAAGGGGAATTATTTATAAAATAAGTTTTATTTCATACTTTTTGTGTATTTTTACTTTGGAAGTCGGTTTAATTTTTTGTTTAAAAATAATTAAGTCTCATTATCTAGAAAACAACAATTAATCGTTACATGCCTCATTAATTATTGAATTCGTATCTTTGATTTGCTTCATATTTTAATGTGTTTAAGTCAAATCAGTGAAAAATAAAAAAGGTTACGGTAATTAGGCAAAGAACGCCGAATCGGAGAATGACCGAGATATAGGTACTTTAACTAAGTACCGAAAGCGGGAACAGCGAATTAGCAACCTCACAGTGACATCTGTTGGCGTATTGGAAAACCAGCAAAAACACACTGATAACTGTAGCCCAAGCTCCTTACATTTTGCGACTATACAAAAATTGTACAAAAGTTGTATGAAATACATGACAATTTTCCTAGTGGACAAAAAACTAACCAAATCGCAAGGAACAAATAAGTAACTACCTACTGTCTACAGATTCAATACCAACAACTACCCCTACAACCTACATAATATAATACCTACACCAACCTACACCTACTACCTACCTACCTACACTTATACAGTTACAACTACAATCCACACTTACTTACAAGTTACAACCTACACGTGTCCTACCTACAGATGACGTCAGACGTGTGAAAAAGTTATCAACCACTGGATTGAAGCTAAGCTAATATCGCTATTAAACAATGAGGATTGGTATAAAGAGGATAAAAGTTGACGGTTATATACATATTTTTAATGCCAAATCATAAAATAACGAAAATATACGTATAATAAAATGGGGCAGTCCACCCTTATCAGTTATCACTAAGAAGTCAGAGGTATGAAAAATAGCGATAGGTATATTGTTCTTTACAAGAACATGTACCACTACCAGATGATAATACCAATCTAAAAACTAGGCGCAGCCTGCGCTTTAAAACAGAAGTCACATATTGAGGTTACGCTAAGTACCTACTTATATAAATTTACCACCTTTCCAATAAAAATATTTACACAATGGTTACTTTTCCGACGTACCTACCAGAAAAGGTACATTGTAAAGCTTATCCATTGTGTAAATATTTTTATAAGTAAGGGGATTGATCTATATCCAATTGGAACAACCACCACTTGAATCTTATCAATCGATAATAACTAGTGAAGTAGGGACTATTATAGTTAAACAACAACTCTTATACCCATTTGCACTAAACGTAAGTTAGGCCTGTCCTAGTTAAGATACACTTAAACATAAGAACAGCCTAGCTAAACATTTTGTTTGCACTAACAGATATAACTTAATTATGTCGTAGCTTAAGCATTGCCTAGATAAGTGAATGATTGAACGAATGTAAAGATTGGTTTTATAAACCGACTGTAATGTAGTCCATAGAAAATATTTTGGCCTTCTCTTTACATTGATTCCGTCGTGTGTTAAAAAGTGACAAAAGATAAGACCTTGGTTTATTTTGTTTGGTAACGTAAATTCACCAAAAGGCTGTCAATTGTCTTGTCATTACAAGACGTCAAACAGATAATAATATTATATACGTGTTTACTGTTGACTAAAATTATACATTACGATTAATACATAATGATTGATTTGGAATCGCTATTGATATACCTATTATGGGAAATAAATTAAAATTAAAAGTAAAAACCGCAAACTTTACGGCGGAGGAAAAAAATATTTTGTGCGATTGTTGTGCGACGAAGGCCCGTGCATCCTATCGAAAGTCTTCTCACGAAGGCACGACGAATAAAGATAATTGATATAGTTACAAATAATCTACAGACAACTTGATAAAACACCCGACTTATGTGTTGCCTACGCTTACGCACTTCCTAATCGGGCTCATAAAGTTAAGAATATCCTAAGTGGACTTAGGAATGGCCTAAGGTTAGTGCAATAGTATTTTTTGCTAGGAGCAACCTAAACAAATTAGGAAAGAACTTAGGCGATCCTTAAGTTTAGTGCAAATGGGCATTAGAGTACTTAACTTATTATTGCAACAAACTTATAATTTTATCGTGTTTATTTTGTCGTATTATCTTAAAGAAGTTAAAATATTATACTTTTTGTAATAAATTCCAAAGCTCTTAAATTATTAAATAGTAATACCTAACTAATTATAACTAGAAGAAATGTTATTTATATTGCAGTTTAAATTATTATTTTGATGAAGCACTTACTATTATACGAGTAACTGCACGCTTCGCCACTTGTCACATTTTTCAATACTAGGGATATTGCCTAGTGTGGAATATCACATTTTTTTAATTAAAATTGTTGATTAAAGATACATAAATAAGAAATAGGCAAGTACTTAGTTTCAGCGGAGGCACACATAGCGGGGCTCCGGGTGGGGGTGGCAGGTTATTGCGAGGCCCTTTGTCCTTCGTGAAAATTATGTGATGCGAAAGTAGGACTGGTTGTTTGGTTTAGGTATTTTTCATGTTTGCCGAGAAATGATAAAGTTATATTTGAGTTTTAAAATATTTTACATTTAAAGATTTACAAAATTAACAAATACAGAGATGACGATTTTGTAACTCATAGGTACTGCAAATAAAACAATTTCAAAGTGACAAGAGTTGATTAAGTAACACGGCGATTCCCCGAACGACATTATGTCCCGACTCCCAAGCGACCCGAGTGCTATGCGATTAAAAAACTGATCTTCAAGTGTTTCGAGGCGCGATATTTAAGTAGGTACTAAATAATTATTTTTTCAATTATGTTTTGAATTAATGAATTAGTTAACTAACTTTATTTAAATTTACCGTTACATTATAACTTATTAGTTATAACGTTAATAAATAATTAAGGATCGAAATCAAAAGTGTTACCTAAATAAAAAAAAAAAATATAGAAATAAGATCTATATTTCTTATAATTTGCGTGGGTTGTTGTGCGAGGCCCCTGCAAGAGCGAGGCCCCGGGCGATTGCTCTGTTCGCTACCCCCTAGAGCCGCCACTGCTTAGTTTGACACGATTAATAAAATCAAGCAATTTAAAAATATTGCTCATCTCTTTCTCGCAAAACGATTTGTTATGTCATAGGAATGATGTCATAGGATATAGGAATTATAACTAGATCCATTCTACCACCATACATTTTGTAACATGACAAATTTTAAATGGTGGGTGCAATAGCAACTCGTGACGTCACAACTCACAGGCCCCACCATGGACCTAGGCACGAAGTAAGATACCTAATAATGACAACTAGATCCACGAAGTATCTTACTTCGTGACTAGATCCATTTTGGTGTTCCGCCAAAACTCCCTAGGAAGTTTCAGTAAAGCGTCTACCATTTTACTGAATCGACTGACTTGACTCATTGACTACCCTGACTATTTGTTTGGACCTTAGACTTGATAGAAATACGGTGATGAAAATTTGAACGAATGTTCTATTTCCCGCCTTTTTACTTGACACTGGCAAATGGTTATAAGCCGACGCCATTTTTTATATAAATAAAAAAGACTTACTGTCTATGTCAATGTCAGATCGAATCAACAAATGTCGAAGTCAAATAGGGTCGAAATTTGCAGATTTAATTCGTGTTTAAAAACTTGGTGCTTTCTTGTAAATAAATATGCTTGGAAAACATGTTTCAATAAGAAATATAAGCAGTAACTGATTTAAAGACATTCGACTAATACATAATGGGTGATAGCAGTGATTCGGAGGAGTTTTATGATGCAGAAGAATTTACACCTGTAAAGGGGTCCAAGTGAGTTTTTCTTGATATTTTATGCTAGGTATTAATCTACATCACTCCACGTATATAAACATTGTGTCAATTTCCCGCCTTACTCGGGTCGACGAACTGAGGGAAAAGTTTTTATGAATCTACATGTTTTTAAAACAAGTTTTACTAGGCCTGTTGAAATCAACAGATGTTTTACTAGTCCATTTCGTCCTTGATGCATATCGACAGATGATTACATGCCCAGTTTGCCATAACCGCGCAGTCAATTACTAATATAGGTCTCATAGTTGCTGCAAGTGTTCTGATATTATGTTCATAAAATAATGCTTAAAGTTAAAAGTATAAATTTTATCAACAATCTAAAGAAGTGAGTAAACGCTTTCAGCCCAAACATATTCAAGTCATAAATTAGCAATTTTAAGAAAGTAAATTGAAATTTTCCTTCCTAAGTGTTAATGATGCGTGTCATATATTAAAGTTATTTATTAAGTTTTATTTATTACTGTTTACAGGAGATCGTCATTATGTAAAAATATAAACTTGTCAGATATCGCAAATGCTGAGAAAGAAAAAGCAGTGGCTAAGAAAGATGAACCCTTAGCGTCTAACGCTAGCCAACCCCAGGAGAATGCTGTAGAACAAGATGACAGAACTACCATTAAGAGTGTGAGTTTTTACTCAAGAAGCATTGTTTTTCTTTATCAAAAATTAATAAGAAAAAGAAAAGATGTCATATAATAATAATATTTTTTAATGTTTTTAAAGCTACAACTATTTATAATGATTTAAAAACTTTTGAAAAATGTTTGATATTTGTATGATTCAATAACTGTACAATGCGTGTTACTTAGATTTAGTTGCAATAACACTGCGCTGCATTTTTGTAAATATCGTCATTTATTATAACGTAATAAATTAATGTTAATTCATGATGTGACATCCTACTGAGAGTGTGGTGTGCTGACTCATTACCATGAATCTTATCCTTATCCTATCTTATCTTTATCTTTGTTTATCTTAATACTTAACCCCAACCCCGAATAATATTTTAAAGCTTTTAGTTATTTCAGAAACCCTTTATTCATTGCTTATATCCATAATGCAATTATAAGTGAAATTATTAGGAGCAAGCTCTCATTGTCAGATGTTTGCGAAATTTTGGCATGATTACAGATTGATTTATGAAAATTATAAATGCAGGTTGTGCAAGGGCGTAAGAGGTTCCAAGAGCTCCGGAGATGCATGCAGACGGAGGAGGAGGATGATGCAGATCCAGCGGCATTGATGTCCGCACCAATGGAACATCCCTTCAAGTGAGTACTATATTATTAACTATATGAGATAATCTTATTATCAAGTGGGAATCCATACATTTTGCCGGAATACAAAGTATCCTATCGGTTTAGTGCTTTAGGGGTAATTTTGTGACAGATAGTTTCAATTGTATTTAAACTTTTGTATGGATTTTAAACATTAATGGATTCAACTTTTGAATAGAACTGGAGCTGAACTAAAATCATAATAATGTCACAGAATATGTTCAGGTCTTAACTGAAAATATAATTTCAGTTTTTACAAAATTTTTACAAAAGTTCTATCATCCCTGTACTTTGTGTCTATCTCTGTCTATCTCAATGTAACTTTAGTAATGGATAGGAATACTAATAGTATTTTACAACTATTTTTATCAGCAAATCCTACACTTGATTCTATTGTTGCTGAGGAATTTTTAGTTGATTAATATAAAAAAAATATTACTGAGCAATTCTTTTTTATTTTCTGTAATAGTGAATAAACTATAAAACGTCTCTGTTTTTAGTACAAATAAATAAAGCTACACTCTGTTCCAAATGATAAAATCCAATTTAATATAAGTGTAAAGGAAAAGATGAAAATATTTATGTGTTATTGTATTTCTTTAGTGCCTGGTAAATAAGTGACATTTAAATTAGTTGCATTATAGAGCCCCATTGTCTTTTTGTTTACATTTAGATTTAGGTGTGGAGAATACAATAGTGTTCAGTTTTTTGAAGGCGAGGTGCGGCGTTTTTCAGAGTTCCGTAGTTTACGTCTCGGAACCCATATGGTTTCGTCATGTCTGTCCGTCCGTCCGTCTTCGGCTTACTGTCTAAACAGTTAGTGTTAGAAAGATTAAACTTTGTGTGCATTTGTGTATTTACCACGTCGACAAAAACCTAAAATAAAATCACGAAAAATATTTTTTTAATGTACCTCTCCTACACGTATTAGTGTAGATGATTTTTTTCTCGTGTTTAGCCCATAGTGTGGACTGTGGGGTATCATTAGATAAAGGTATTTTAAAAACATCAGAGGTTGCTAAGAGTATCCGTTTGCGAGATATTCAACTTTTAAGCGCATTTTAATTAAATAAAAAAAAAAGAATCTAAAAGGCTGGGTCAAAAAAATCTGAAAAAATTCATGATGGTAGTCCATGTGATGAATTTTAAAGGGAAACGGTTTATATAAATAGGTGCCTAACTTGTAAAACGAGCTTACTTCGACAATTTCGTACAAAAGTAACGGAAGAATAAGTAAACAAGTAAAATATTGGTATAATGGTACGGGACCCTACGTGCACGAGTCCGACTCACACTTGGCCGCTTTTTATTACATTCGCGCATCTGTCATACTCGCATAGTTGACGCCATGATAATTATTATACGCGTCGGCGCCATGATAATTAGGCAGATGATGTTCACTCGAGTACTATTATTTGGGTCACCATCACCAATTGCATACAAATAAACATGTACCCTTAAAAATCACCTGCTTGTTAAATGGCTGGTTCGACTAGTTTTAAGTACTTCTCCTTATAGGAATTATTGTATTGTTTACCATAATATACCAGTTTGCAGTTGCGCTCTAATTATGAATTAATACTTTACTTAGTGCACTTTTATATTTTTTTAATATTAACAATTTTATTTTTTATACTAATAATATAAAGAGGAAAGGTTTCCGTGTTTCTTTGGCACAGAAGTAGAGTAGACCACGGGGAAGGACATAGACTACTTTTTAACCGACTTCCCAAAAAAGGAGGCGGTTATACGTTCGACTGTATATATATTTTTTTATTTTTTATTTTTTTTGTATGTTCAACGATTACTCCGCCGCCTGTGGACCGATTTTCAAAATTTTTTTCTGTGATGTATAGGGTGTAATCCCAAATTGGTCCTTTTGATATTAAAGTGGTGACCTGATGATGGGATCCATGAGGAATCGAGGGAACTCCTCGAAATTTATATGGACACATATGGTGATTTTGACTTTTTCTGAAGTAGTTCAAGCAAATGCTACCAAAAAGTAAGATTTTGCTCCAAGGTATACCCTGGATCCAAAAGTACAGAATAGAACTCCTGACTCCTTATAGATACATGTTTGGGGATTTCGGCGTTGTTTAAAGAACTGCAAGCATATGCCACCCTGTCAGTTAGAGTAATCATCATCATCATCACCACTATCACACCATACATCATCAGATTATGATAATATAAAAGGTATTTCTCATAGTATTTTACACTAACACGGAGATTATTGAACATTACTCTGCCGTTTATGGACCTATTTGCAAAATTCTTTTGTTGTTGTAAAGGGTTTAATTCGAAATTAGTCCTTTGGTCACTAAAGTGGAAACCTGATGATGCGAGCCATGAGGAATCGAGGGAACTCCTCAAAATTTATATCCACACATATAGTGATTTTGACTTTTACTGAAGTAACACAAGCATATACTACCAAAAAATAAGATGTTGTATCAAGGTATACCCTGGATCCAAAAGCACTGTACAGAACTCCTCAGTCTTTAAAGATATGCGTTTGGAAATTTCGGCATTGTTTAAAGAACTGCAAGCATATGCCACTTTATAACTTACAGTAATCAACATCATCATCTTAATAGCAATACCTAATGGAAGCTTGGCGAGTATTTAATTATACATTCAATCGTTTAGTTTAGACGTTCTTAAGACGTATTAATAATAACTTAACAAAATATATCACTAAAAA
This sequence comes from Glaucopsyche alexis, assembly GCA_905404095.1. Classification (NCBI taxonomy): domain Eukaryota; kingdom Metazoa; phylum Arthropoda; class Insecta; order Lepidoptera; family Lycaenidae; genus Glaucopsyche; species Glaucopsyche alexis. Next base: position 1,472,312 of record FR990044.1, on the reverse strand, counting down.
GGGTAAAATTATTATTTTTAAACAAAAAATTAAACCGACTTCCTAAGTAAAAATACACAAAAAAGTATGAAATAAAACTTAATCTCTAAATAATTCCCCTTTCAAATTCGGCTAAAATTTTTACTATTTCTCTACTCAATCTTATTAATTTTGAAGTCGGTACCAGCAAATATGAACGTAAGTTCTATAAAATATTGTAGAATATTGTTTGGGCTGGTACCGATTTCAAAATTAAGAAGATTGATTAGAGAAATAGTAAAAATTTTAGCCGAATTTGAAAGGGGAATTATTTAGAGATTAAGTTTTATTTCATACTTTTTTGTGTATTTTTACTTAGGAAGTCGGTTTAATTTTTTGTTTAAAAATAATAATTATCAATGCAAAATGTACGGTTTGATTTCCTTTTGCGCGTACGAAGTCGCAGGCAATATATATTTATACGCCATTTCCTTTTTAAACATAATTTTAAACACGATTAAACTATTTACTTCCAAGATAAACTTAACGTGGGTAGTAACTAATAAGGTGGGCAAGTTTTAACAGACTTATGTTTTGATTGACTTAATAACCAGTTGTTACAATGCATTCAATGTGTATTGAATCTGGGTCAGTAGTAAATAATATTATTCCACAGTGAAATCTAAGGCGGGCTTAAAAACGCCCGCACAGTACCTACTTCGAAATATGGCTTTGTCGATAAAATACTTTTTAATGGTAATGATAATAAAGTGAAGAAAAATTGTGATAACTAATAATAATAATATCTATGGACGCTTCCACACCACGTCAATCTGGTCCTGTACTAAGTATCCGAAGAACTTAATGTATCACAGGCACCAGACAACGGAAATATATTTAATACTGTTATACTATACATATATATTTTTAAAATATTTATTTTTATTATACATAATATATTTAATACACATCCAAGACTCAGGAACACAGAAAATACTTTTTGTTCCTTCGGCGGGATTCGAACCCGCGACCTCCGGCTTAAGTGCCGACGCGCTACCCACTGAGCCACAGAGGTCGTCGAACTGAGAAATAGAAAGTATTATTTACTTGTGTACGAGAATTTCGCTATGTTCCTGCAAGTCAGGATGGCCGAGCGGTCTAAGGCGCTGCGTTCAGGTCGCAGTCCACTTCTGTGGGCGTGGGTTCGAATCCCACTTCTGACAAATTACTTTTTGCTTTTTTTTATTAAACTTTAATGACTTTTTACAATATTGGTAATAATATTTTTTTTTGTTTCAGAATAATATCGCATGATGCGATGAGTTTACAAAGTATGACGTCACTGGGTAGAATAGGAAAGATACTGAGTGGTGTAACAGAGTCTCATCGTAAGTATTGCATATAATTATTATATTAATATATTAAAATTTATTTATTATGTTCAGCTTTACCTTTTTACATACATCATGTACAGTAAAACGACGTTGCTAATGTTTTTCGGGATTCGTTTTTTTATCGTCTGGCATTTTCATGGAAAAGCGATGATATTACTGCCGTAAGCCACTAAGATCTGGATTGAACTGTAAATAAAATTTTGTATTAATTTTAACTAATTTAATCGCACATCAGGCGATATGCCCTCTGGTTTGCCCATAGCAATAAACACTTGTGTTTTCCAGCAAACATTCGGGACTGTATCCCGCCGCCGTCCGCGTCCTCCCGGGAGCCCTCAACTGCTTCTGAGGACCCCATCACCATCGACAGAACACCTACCGGTAAGTAGGCGACATTTATGTGACAAAACTTGTACCTATCTTCTTCTTCTTAATAATAAAAGAAAGCCGTGTTAGTTACACTATTTATAACTCAAGAATGGCTGAACCGATTTGACTGAAAATTGGTGGGGAGGTGGCTTAGAACCAGGAAAAGGACATAGGATACTTTTTATCCCGTTCCCGAGGGACTCAAAACTCGAAAACGGCTGGACCGATTTGGCTCTTGAAATAATTGCGGAAGTACAGGAAAGGTTTGAACAGTGAGAAATGTTGGAAAAGGTTGTAGGTGTAGGACTAGGACGTAGGTTGCACTGTAGGTGTAGTTATTTATTCATTCCAGTTCATATTTAAGACAGAACAACGTGTCGGGACAGCTAGTATAGTATACCTATATCATTATATAATCGGAATCTCGGAAACGGCTGCAAGTAGTTCCATGAAATGAAATTGAGTATGCAGGGAGTTTTCGGGGGAGCAAAATCGATCTAGCTAGGTCTTATCCTTGGGAAACTGCGCGTTTAATGTTATAGAAATGCGCATTTAAAGTTACGTAATATTTTATATGTTTTTCCTTTCGTTGTGTAATAAGATACGAGTGATTTCGGTTTCTAAGTGTCAAATCAGGTTGGCGACTTAGGTTAGCGTTGGAACTTTTTGAGTTGTTGACAAATTTGTATCTCCGGTTCGAATCCCGGTCAGACGAATATTTTTTTGTAATGTTTATCTATTTTAATTCTATATTTCTTTATTTATTGGATGGATTAATCTTTTATACTGTTTAGTCCCGAGTCTTTATATTTACACTAGCTTTTACCAACGGCTCCGCCCGCGTAAATACAGTATCCGACTGGAGTTAGATATTTTATTAGTATTCAGAATAAAAAGTAACCTATGTTAAACTACTACCCATCTAAATCCGTTCTGTAGTTTTTGTGTAAGTAATACTACAAACATCCATCCATCCTCACAAACTGCTGCAGCTATGGACGTGTGAGCGTTGAGCGGTTTAAACTACGCCCTGTTGACGATGAAAATGATCAGATTAAAATAATATACATACCTAAAGCGTGACTAAACCTTACATTGTTGAAGTTACTCAGACAGACTTTAAGGCATTGTGATTAATGTCATCGTTAAGAAGTTTATATTTTAGAACTCCTCATTTTGTCGCAGTGCTGGCGATGGCGGAGCCCGACGTGATAGCCAGCACCAAGGCCAACAGCCTCAAGCAGAACCGAAGCTCGTCCGCCGTGGTGGCCGTGTCCGGGTCGACCTGTGTGCAGCCCGGGCCGAGCGCGCGACCCGCCAGCGCCGCCGGGCCCGTCGCGCCGCCCAGGAGGAAAAAGCGAAGTATGTCCCACACTAGATGTTGCCAGCTACTGCGTACGCGCTAGAGGGAATCACGCAGGAACCATACGCTTCGACGCGATGAAAAGTAGGATGTCCTTCCTCGTGGTCTAATCTATATATGTGCCGAATTTTATCGAAATTGATCCAGTAGTTATAGAAATGGGAGCCTATTCGATGCAGCAAACTATCCTAATCTACTATCCTAATTACTCATCTTACTATACACAGTCCTCACTGTGACACATATAGCGCGTGTTGGAGGGGGAGCGCCGCCATTTTATTCGGCCATAATTTCGCATAGCGACATTTCAATTTAGCATAAACGTTCCAAACGTACATAACCTTTGTTAAATGTTACACGTATTGTAACTTCAGCATCATACGATGGTCCTTCGAGCCGGATTTAATTGTTATTCAATTGTCCCCAGACAAACTACACGGGTCGCAGTCGCTGTCGATGGCGGACGACAACGTGAGCGTGTGCACCACGGACACGGACGAGCTGTACCGCCCGTACGCGCACCTGGGCTCGCTGCACGTGCAGGTCGGTCCCTCCACTGTCCCCAGACAAACTACACGGGTCGCAGTCGCTGTCGATGGCGGACGACAACATGAGCGTGTGCACCACGGACACGGACGAGCTGTACCGCCCGTACGCGCACCTGGGCTCGCTGCACGTGCAGGTCGGTCCCTCCACTGTCCCCAGACAAACTACACGGGTCGCAGTCGCTGTCGATGGCGGACGACAACATGAGCGTGTGCACCACGGACACGGACGAGCTGTACCGCCCGTACGCGCACCTGGGCTCGCTGCACGTGCAGGTCGGTCCCTCCACTGTCCCCAGACAAACTACACGGGTCGCAGTCGCTGTCGATGGCGGACGACAACGTGAGCGTGTGCACCACGGACACGGACGAGCTGTACCGCCCGTACGCGCACCTGGGCTCGCTGCACGTGCAGGTCGGTCCCTCCACTGTCCCCAGACAAACTACACGGGTCGCAGTCGCTGTCGATGGCGGACGACAACATGAGCGTGTGCACCACGGACACGGACGAGCTGTACCGCCCGTACGCGCACCTGGGCTCGCTGCACGTGCAGGTCGGTCCCTCCACTGTCCCCAGACAAACTACACGGGTCGCAGTCGCTGTCGATGGCGGACGACAACATGAGCGTGTGCACCACGGACACGGACGAGCTGTACCGCCCGTACGCGCACCTGGGCTCGCTGCACGTGCAGGTCGGTCCCTCCACTGTCCCCAGACAAACTACACGGGTCGCAGTCGCTGTCGATGGCGGACGACAACATGAGCGTGTGCACCACGGACACGGACGAGCTGTACCGCCCGTACGCGCACCTGGGCTCGCTGCACGTGCAGGTCGGTACCTCCACTGTCCTCAGACAGCTGAACGGGCCAGTTCTCCATTGACACTGTGCTCAAGCTCATCTGTGTCTTCCCGGACAATCACAAGCAAGAACTTAGAAACGCGCAAAATTCAGGGGGCTTAGCAGAAACATTTGACAGCGGCGTTAACGTAACGTTATCGAATTTCCCATTCGATTTTTTATTTGTATGAAAATCTGTCAAAATAATGACAGCGCCCATAAAAATTTAATTCGATAACGATACGTTTACGCCACTGTCAAATGTTCCTGCTAGGCCCACAGACCACAGTGTTTATAACACATTTCGGTGTTAATATTTTACTAATGAGTTGTGACTACAGTTTGATGAGGAGTTTCCAGGTAATCTGACAACTGTTAAGTTTGGTCCCAACACGTAAGTTAGGTAATATAAGCTTTTTCATCTCTTTTTAAGTAGAACAGCTGACATGTTAAGTAAGCTTATTGGTATTGCTTAAAAACGTAGGATTTAGTTATTATGTGGATATTTGTAATTATGTATATTTGTAGTAGTAGGAACTTTGTAAGTTTTGAATTTTTTTTATGTCAAATACATGCCCAAGTATATAATTCGAGGCGCTGTCTGTTAGCGAAAGGAGTATCAAATTCCTTCAATATGGATTTTAGATACTTTTTAAACGCGTGCATCGGGTCCAAACAACTGTCAAATAGCGCGACCTTGAAAACTCTCATTGGTACAGTCGGTTCTAATAGTTAGAACTTTTCAATAATTTGTGAAGTTTTTCTAATTATATGCTGCCACTTACAGCCGCCACTGAACAACTCCGCTCAGTGCATGCTGCCGAGCCCGGCGAGCACCATCGAGTCGCTCACCAAGGAGTTCCAGGACTCGCTCGAGCTGTCGCAGTCCAAGTATGGTGAGTGGCCATATTGTTGAGAAGGTTCGGAGGGAGATAATGAATGGCTAGCCGCACACGTGCAATAATATTGACAGAATAAATTTGCCATTACTAGTCAACACATACAACAAAAATGGCAATATGACCCGCACACAAGGAATATTATTGTCAATATGAGCATTATTGCCAATAATATGGTGGTCTGACCGGGTGATCACAATATGGTCTCACAGAAAACAGCTATACGCATGGAGCGTTTTTTAATGTTTTGTTTGATTTTACGAGTGTCAATAGGCAGTGATAATTGCGTGTTATTAATCTGTCAGCACGGCTTGCTTGCCGCGGTTTATACAATTTACACGCTTAAAATACTTTTGGTTCTTAAATACTTACTAATAAAAAACATTCACAATGCATAAGCTATACAATATTTAGTCCTTGTCTAGCTACTTTTCCAACGTATCAGACCAAGACAAAACATTGTATAGCCTAATACGATTCATTGTGTAAATAAATTTATTAGTAAAGGGTGGGTGTAAGTCTGTATCCCTTTTGCGCTCTTGGCGCAAAAGGGATACAAAATGACTTAACTCGTATGAGACTGAGCCGAATGTAATTGTGTTCAGCCGCGGACCTGGAGGCGAGCGCGCGCTGGGAGCGACTCGACTACGACGTGCCCGACTCCGCTCGAGGTGACGCCTCTATACCTCACCTCTGTTACTCTATTAGCTGAAACTAGCTGTTGCTTAACCTCTTTCTTTGTAACCTTTTTTCCTTATGTTTTTTCGGTTCTACTGGGTGGGTTAGTGTTAACACATTTCTTCTTCTTGGTGCTGTGTCTAGCTTTTTGCTCAGTAATGTAGATTCGGCACGAATAGGCGACAAATCACATCCCACAAGTCTCCTTACATAGACTGACACGTACGTAGACATGCAAAATGTATCAAAAAGATTATCAAGTGGCGGTCATTGGTTGTTGTTTTGGTTGGTCACCTGTTTGTGCCGAGCCATGAAACTTCAGCATTAAAATTAGTAACCTATCACTCGCCAACAGCATTTTTTTTTTTTTATGAAATAAGGGGGCAAACGAGCAAACGGGTCACCTGATGGAAAGCAACTTCCGTCGCCCATGGACACTCGCAGCATCAGAAGAGCTGCAAGTGCGTTGCCGGCCTTTTAAGAGGGAATAGGGTAATAGGGGAGGGTAGGGAAGGGAATAGGGTAGGGGATTGGGCCTCCGGTAAACTCACTCACTCGGCGAAACACAGCGCAAACACAGCATACTAGGATATAAACAAATATACACATTTTTCAGGTGAGTACACGCCGCGCCCGGGCGAGGAGGCGGGGCGGGGCGGGGCGCGCACGCACAGCGAGGGCCGCCCCACGCCCGCGCAGCCCAACGACAGGTACGTACTGTATTAAATGTAGTAGATGTAAATAGTTTTCGGAATGATTTTATAGCGGTATTATTTTTTTAAGCGTTTCGATTACAATTAATATTATATCTAGTAATATTGCTAGAGATAAACCATTTTCTTACTATATAATACTTCTTATTGTAACTCCAAATTTTAATAAAAATAAACTGACAACTACTTAATTAGGTAAATTAATTTTGGATGGTAAAATGAAACACCGGATCTAAGATGGCAGATGGCAGAGAGTTTTAAAAAGGGGTCGTCCATTTATTACGTGATGCCTAAAGGGGGAGGGGGGGGGTCCGAAAAAAAAACACCAAGTATCAATATAAAACCTCACCACGTATCACCAGGGGGAGGGGAGGGGTCTAAAAAGTTGTTAAAACATCACGTGATTAATGGACGGCCCCAAACGAACATGACATTAACATTTGGCATAGACAAAACACAACTTTTGTGGTTAACTAATTTTAACAATACTAAATTATTATTTTTACAATTGAAATTAAATATCCAATTAAATAATTCATTATATTAATTTATCTCTATTTACATAATATTTTACAATCTGCAGCAGCAGCCGCAGCAGCACGGGCGGTAGTCGCGCGCGGCGGCGCTCGGCCGGCGACTCGCCCGCGCGCGCGCCGCAGCTGTCCGACTCCGACATACTCACCCGCGTCACCGTGCTCAACCTCGACACCGGTGAGTGACACCGCGGCCTCGGAGAGAACCGGAGGAGATGAAGGTTGCGTTGTGATTCGTGGAGTGAAAGTACTTGTAACCCACTTGTAACAGCGTTAGTTTAGATAGTAGCCATCACGTTTTCCGTGTCTTGTCATCCTGTTTGCTTCTTATTCCATTAAAAGATTAAGGGGAATGCATAAGACATAAACCTTCGTCAATACATATAAGGTAAGAAAAATCATTGCTGCACTCGAAAAAAAAATCTTACTTTATATGGAAAAGTTTGCGTTGAGCGGATATTCATCCAATATGAGATGATTTTTTTACTTTGAGTTCGACAGTTTTTTTTTTGCCTGAACGTCTTTATATGAGCAGCAGATCATATACCCAAAATATCCGTAGTTGACTTTACCAAACCTTATACTGGGTGCAATTGGAGACCATCTGGAAACTTTCAGAAGTGAAGTGAATATAATAATAGACTCATGAATATTTTTTATTATCGAGTCAACTTACCTACTTGAAAAAAATCAGCTGTTTCATACAAACGTGCTAAGGAGCAGTGCGAAGGCACCTTAGCACTTTTGTATGAAACAACTGATTTTTTTCCCGACGGTCTCCCAATTGTACTCAGTATATTGTTGAATTTTTTACCGAGATCGAGTGAATACAGGTGAACGCATGCCGCTGAGCGAGGCGGAACACAAGCTGCCGCAGTGCATCAACCCGCTCAGCCTGCACATCATGCGCCTCACGTCCGAGTACCACGGCCGCGCGCCCGACGACCACACCAGGTACACGCGCACATACACATACACACGTGCAAGCGCGGCGAACGTAATGTACACGCACATGCACACACACATGCACACTATATGCACGTAAAGACTACTCGCACACCTGTATAACACACGTACGCACGTCATGCGCCTCATGTCCGAGTACCACGGCCGCGCGCCCGACGACCACACCAGGTACATGAGCACACACACATACACACGTGCCGCGCGGCGCACGTAATGTACACGCACATACAGGCACATGCATACACACATGCACACTATACGCACGTAAAGACTACTCGTACACCCGTATAGCCGCCTCACGTCCGAGTATACCAGGTATACGAGCTTTACATACCATATGTATGTGTGCACGCGCGGTACACGTTATGTACACGCACGCTCTCGTGTAAGGTCTCACAGAGAGCTCACATACAGGTACATGTACGCACACATGCACTCTATACGCATGTAAAGTACACACGCTTTGCCTGTGTGAAGTTAATACGCGTACGCACACTTACGTACATTATATTATCATAAGTCGATGCGTAATAAAGAATTTGTCGGAGACTTTTATTTATTGTTGATATGCAGATTCATACAAAACTATTTTTATAACTCAAATTATTACGATTTAATACGTAATTTAAGCAACTAGGTAGGCTCTACTCTGTATCCGCCGACGTTTTGCAGTCGTCAGAGCAAGTGTAGTCGCGCGTGGCGGGCGCGCGCGTCGCTGAGCCTGACGTACGGGCTGCGGCGCTCGCCGTCCGCGCCGCTCGGCCCCGCCCTCTCGGCGCTTAGCATCGACACTAGGTTACCGCGACCGCGGGGTTGCCAGCGTAAACCATACCGCTGCTATAGCCTGCGGGGTTGCCAGCATACAATAATAATAATAATTTATTTTATTTATATGATGGACTAGATTTACGTATTTCTCAGAATATTAATTCAGTAATAATATATAATTAAGACGAATCTTTTGATACCAGCTGTCAAGTTGAATTTTTAGTTACGGTTGTATGGCATGGCATAGAAATTGACATAGAAGTATGTCACTTAAAGTTATTTATAATTTTCGTTGTTTTTATTTCCTATAGTTAGAAAATAAGACTAATTAAAACTTAACTATGTACATGCAAGAAAATTGTAAATACATAGTCAAATATATATACTATGGCTGGCAACCCCGACTGGGCAAACATGGATGGGTTAGGTACTAGCAGCTTTCAGTGTTGTATTGGGCTTTTTTGCAGAAGCATTAAAATTAATTTTTGTATAACGAAAACACTTCAAATTGGCTCATAGTAACATAAAATTACAGCATTTAGTTTGTAAATTTTTTGGGACAAAACGCGATTTTGAGAAATTGTTTTGCCCGGATATTATTTTCTTTCTTATTTTGGCCTATATGTCGCCTCGAAGCTTGCGAAATTTGCGTACTTATTTTTGTTACCATATTTTATTATATTGTGCAGTCGATAAAATATTTATGTATGTATGTCTGTACTACTTTTATACTGATGATTTATGGATATTTATTTATTATTGCAATTCGTTCCAATGTAATTATTTTCTTTTGCTCCAATATTGACAACTTATGGTATTTGTTTTGGACAATAAAAAGCCATAAAGGAACATACTTTTCACTTAGAATGTACCTTCATTGTATTAAATTATTATGTACTTAAATTGTATGTTTGTCGCCTTTTACTTTGCGCCATCACCGCATACGGCCGGACCAGTCTGTCACAAGTTACAACTCACACCCCACTCCTCGTGTGCAGGGAGACGGACGAGGAGAGCGAGAGCGTGTGCGCGGGCGGCGCAGACGACGAGGCCAAGGACAGCAAGCGCGAGCCCGACAAGCACACCACGGCCATCCGCCGCCGCACCGACAAGTGAGTGTCGTGAGTTCGTGACTCGTGGGCGTGTGTATGGGGTGAACGGGGAACTCCGTGTACCAGGGAACAGCGGTGTAATAGGGAATATGCATAAAATATAAAAATACATTAAAACATAATAATATGATACTAGACTGAAAAATATAGGCTATGGCGAGAAAAATTTCAATATCTGTCGATAAATGAGCAAGATATCAGCGGTCAAAGTTTTTAATCTATCTCTTTCTAGCTAAACGAAATTTAGTATGAACTTTTTATGAAAGTCATGTTATGTGACGTCACGGTACACGTCCGATCTCTCTGTCTAATAGAATACTTTTAACGTTCATATCTTCGTTATTTTTAATGTTATCAAAAAACTGATTTTACCATACGGATTACCAAACAAGATAGGTCTATATAAAAAAATGAAAAAAAATACGTGCATATTCCCTATTGTAACGTTATCGAATAAAATTTGTATGGGCGCCGTCATGATGTTGAGAGATTTTCATACAATTCTCATTCGATAACGTTACGCTTACGCTGCCATCTAATAATCCTGTTATAAGTAATATAATAAATATAATATACTCTCGTCTGTTAATTGTTTGCGATAAATTTTATGTGGTATATAAAAATAAAATTAGCACATCGCAAATAAGTTGCCTAATGAAATGGCTTGTGGAATGAGGTTACTGTTAATATTTTAATTTCCGCATTTGAAACGCAAAAGCTCCATCTAGTGGCACACTATGAATTTTTAAATTATTAAAAAATATTTTTAATTCGAGCATAACTTTATCTTGTTTAATAGCCGTAAAAGCTTTAGTGGGGCAATTTAACTTGTTATATGAAAAACAAATTATGTTAAAAGTAACGTCCAAAGGGACATGACATGGATCGCTTTAAAATTATTTTTATAAGTTTAATTTAAAGCGCCATCTATTGCTGCATTCTCGAACAAAAAGTTATTAATTTCATAACTCGTAATTGATATTGCTACTTAGATTGATCTAATTTGATTTTTATCTATCATATAAAACGGTAAAAAACATAACAGATGAGGGCGTATTATATTCCTTATATTGTTTGTCATTCTAAATGATGTAACGCAGTATAGGGTCCGCATGAGGCGAAAATGTAAGTCACAAACTGTAATTCGCAAAAATACATGTGTTTCCGTCGCAGATACAGTCCAATGTCGGTCATACATATATAGGGGTTTAAATGTATTGTCTTCGCCCCAGGATCCTCATTTAACGAATTGATTTTAACTCAACCAACAAACTAAAAAAAATTACAGTTCATCACATTATAATTATATTATACAGTTCTTAGCATATTGTAACAATGTATAATTTATAGATTTCATATCTAAACATTACAAGCGATTCTTCTCTAGTCTTATTTGACTACATTATTTTCATTCTGGTGGAAAAACTTTAACACACATGATACTCATAATTGAGGAATACTTATTAACGTGAGTTGGTACAATTCAGTGTGAAGCGCGCGGAACTCGTGAAGTGTCACTCGCAGGACAACATCAACATCAGGTGACGGAGTGACTAACGATTTGGCTTTTTTTGGTTTGTTTTTGACTCCTTACGGGATGCTTAATACGAGTTATCGCCGATCACATCACACACACACACACACTTAGCCTCGATTTCACCAAATCTCTTTAAACTTATCGCTGAACTAGGATTTGATCTCTCTCTTTCTCTCTGTCATTAAATGTTAGAAAGAGACAAACAGATCTTAAACCGATATTCAGCATTAAACGTCGTTTCAATACGTTGGTGAAATTCCGGATAAGCTCTATCAGTTCACGACGCGGCGTTGCATTTTTAAGATAGCGGTTCGAAATTGAACTTTATTTACTGCACAAGAAAATACAAGTTTAATTGTAAGTGTTCGAATAGAAGAATAAAACTAGACCGCTCTTGTTATGAAACGTATATCTATTGTATACGACACAAAGTTCAATTTTGTATTACTATTTTTAATAATACAGCGCCCGTCCCGTATCTTCTCGTTTCGGTGTTAGCTGACCCTTAGGGGCTGTTTCACAATCTACTATAAGTATCTGATAGCTTATTTGTGTGTTTTGTCTCCGTCGCTCGATATAAGTTAAGCAACGACATAACTTCCGAATAAGCTATCCGAAATTTACTAGGCGGTTGTGAAACAAGCCCCTAGAGTAGTCGGTGGGACACCAACACGACCAGTAAAACTGGTGTCCTACTAGGGCCTGACTCACTTGGTCACCACGGTGACGCTACTCATTTTTGAAGTGAAACTGCTTTAGCGACGTTGAGATTGAAATTTTAAAGTCGCATCACGTCACGACACGATTTTGGATATAACGCCAGCTGTCGGAAACTACTAATACCTACTTCTTACATAACAACATAACTTTCTAAAGTACAGCTCAATACACCGATGGCGGTAGGTGTATACATTTTTAAATGTTCTATTCCTTTTTGAAGGGATGTCCTTTAGGCTCGATGAGAGTATTTTTGGATTTTAAATGATGAATGAAGTTTCACTTCTGCCACGTGTACTATGTACACACACATCGGTCTATACTATCGAACTAACATAATTTGCTAGTGGCGTCATCGGTGTAGCCAAGAGTGACTAAAGCAAAATAAGGCTAGAGCTTCTTATTTCTTCGGTACCAAAGCAACAAAACAAACATTGTATTATGTATTATCTTACCTCTAACTCTACTGACATTGTCTTTCTTAATATTTGATGCGAAATAGTGTTTGAAACCAAAATTACTGTAATTTCCTACATTATCTTTATGTAGGACAGAAATTCTTATAATGCTTGCTTTTGGAATTTATTTGGCACGATTATTTTACTAATTACATACAAAGCTTGTTTTTCTTCGTTGGAGTCATTAACATTCTTACATAACATTGCAGTTACATATTTATTGGTCCACATTGGTTGGTTATTTCGATTCTATTGTTTACACGTAGTTTCCGGTGGCCCTATGTTCACAACTATTGACAATTTTAAACATGACTGGTCCCTAAGGCAGGTATTTCTAAAGTGGGTTCCGCAAAACACAAGAGTTCCGTGGGATAGTAATCCATTTCGGAGTTGGTTGGATGATTGTCTAGTAGGCCTAGTCGATAAAACTCAATTTGTTATGAATGAATACAGGTGTTCGGCCTTCGTGCGCCTCGTCTAACTTGTGCATAGTGTATAAATTTTTCAATTTTAAGAATAAATAAAAAAATATAGAACATTCAAATCGGAGACATAACATTTTTATTTGCTAAATATTTTTATAGCTAGGTTCGTCAGCTTTGATGTTAGTCTTGCTGCATTATGTGATAGTCGATTAACATTTAACACCCTGTGACTTCGCTTACTCAGTCACCACTGGTGACGACGCCAGTGAAAAGCAACTAGCTACATGGTATCTTTGTGACGTCACACACAGGCTGAAGCGGTTCTTCGGCAGCACGGTGAAGCGCACAGTGGACGCGGCGCTGTCTCTGGCGCAGGAAGTCTCGGCCGCGCGGCACAAGGAGGACGTGGGAGACATACCGGACCTGGTCCACGGGGAGCACAACATCAAGCTGAAGGCGTCGAACTCCCACCGCGGCCCGTATGACTTTGACGGCGTGAGGCATGTGCAGGTATGATGGCTTTTGGGTGTGCGGCCAAATTGGGATGTTCATTTGTTGGTGACTTCAGCAGGTCTAAAAAGGCCGTTTTGGCAATTCATTTTCAATTCTTGTTATGAATTACTGTATGAAAGATGACAGCGATCGTAAAATGGCCACTTGAATTGCAATTCATAATATGATTTGGATACAATTCATATGCAGAAATTGGCTGAAATGCATTAATTTGACAGATTTACAAGCAGAATTGCTTTAGTGTCAAATAGCAATATTGCGATGATATTGCGCAAGTGGCCTTTTTAGACCCGCTGTTAGTAAATAATGACGTAGCAAAATGCAACCTTTATTATTTCATGCCCACTTTTTCGAAACTTACTAACGGAAAAACCAAAGTAGTCTGACATATGATATGTCACATGACATTATTATATATACCATCAGACGATTTGGCAGCAATTCAAGTTAATGACGAAGTGACGAACATTTTTTTTCAATTTGATCCAACAGTTGCCAACTTCTGAATGTTTGTTTACATTTTTTATTTATTGTTAAGCTCTATTTTTATCAAAATAATTTTCTACTTTACCGAGTACGAAACAAGGTTTATTTGTGAACGTGCAGGAGATGGGGTCGGGGCACACGGGCGCGGTGTGGTGCTGCAAGTTCAGCGGCTGCGGGCGGCTGCTGGCCACCGCCGGCCAGGACCGCCTGCTGCGCGTGTGGGTCACGCGCGACAGCCACCACATGTTCCAGGTACCACGATATAGCGCAACGTCTATTAGATAGCTACCATAGAAAATTTGTGCCGATACTACATTTATCCCTTATTCTCGCAGGAGATGCGCACGAAGTACAACAAGGAGAAGAAGGCGTCGCCGTCGCCGTCGACGGAGTCCCTGCGCGGCAGCCCCGAGCCGGCGGGCGCGCCGCTGGGCCCCGCCGCGCCCTTCTGCCCGCAGCCTTTCGCCGTATACGCCGGACACACCTCGGACCTGCTCGACGTGTCCTGGTCCAAGAACTACTTCCTGCTCTCCTCCTCCATGGACAAGACCGTGCGCCTGTGGCATATCTGCCGCGGCGAGTGCCTCTGCTGCTTCCAGCACATCGACTTCGTGACGGCCATCGTGTTCCACCCGCGCGACGACCGCTACTTCCTGTCCGGCTCGCTGGACGGCAAGCTGCGCCTGTGGGACATCCCCGACAAGAAGGTGGCCGTGTGGAACGAGGTGGACGGCAAGACCAAGCTCATCACCGCCGCCAACTTCTGCCAGAACGGCAAGTTCGCCGTCGTGGGCACGTACGACGGCCGCTGCATCTTCTACACCACGGACCAGCTCAAGTACCACACGCAGATCGACGTGCGCAGCACGCGCGGCAAGAACTCCACCGGCCGCAAGATCTCCGGCATCGAGCCCATGCCCACCGACGACAAGATCCTGGTCACGTCCAACGACAGCCGCATCCGGCTGTACGACCTGCGCGACCTGGCGCTGTCGTGCAAGTACCGCGGGTACACCAACGTGTCGAGCCAGATCAAGGCGTCGTTCTCGCACGACGGCAAGTACATCGTGAGCGGCTCGGAGAACCAGTGCATCTACGTGTGGAAGACGTGCCACGACTACAGCAAGTTCGCGTCCGTGCGGCGCGACCGCAACGACTTCTGGGAGGGAATCCGCGCGCACGGCGCCGTGGTCACGTGCGCGGTGTTCGCGCCCAACCCCGACCGCTACATCCGCGCCGGCGACGAGCGCGAGCGCGCCGAGCGTGGCGAGCCCCCGGCCGACGAGCACGACGAGCAGGAGGACCTGGTTAGTGCCGCAATAACACATAATACACATATACATAAAATAAAAAGTTTTGCAGTTAAAACTAATACGTATTTAATATAGTGTAATGTAAGTGTAAATAGAAGTAAGTGTATGTATAAGTATTGAATGTCGATACAGAATTGCTGACGGAATGGCAAAGGGCTTATTTTATTATAAAATTATTAAAAAATGTAATAGGGAATCGTACTTTTTTTAATGCATAAATTAATAGTACTCTTAAATATGAGTAACTTCTCAGAAGAAACCGTGTACAAAAATCAATATTTTCAAAGGTACAGCGATTTCTATACAAAATTTCGCACGTCTCGTAAAAACGCTCGATACTTAAGTCAGGCTACAAATGACGTCTCTTGGGTTAAAGTGTATGAAGTAGGTATGAAGTATAGGTACGGCCGCAGGAACATATTTGTAAATATCTCCGATATTTGTGCGTTTAAGATCATACTTACCATAATGAATGAGATGTATGTAATTAGTAAACTACACATAAAATAATATAATTTTTTACATTTACCAGCTAATAATGCCTCAATATTTCTGAATATATTAATGAAACCAAATATTTCAGATGTAGTCCGTTCCCCTATTACAATAAGCCAGAGTAGACCATAAAAAGTCATTTTGTTTTTAAATACATACAAAACTCGTTATTTTGTCAATTTTCCCACTCCTGATGGCTAATGTGGTATTTTACAGAAGGCAGCGGAGGGCGGGCTGGTGTCGCGCTCGCAGACCGGCCACGTGCTCGTGAGCGCCGACTTCAACGGCTGCATCAAGGTGTTCGTGCACAAGGCCAAGCCCAAGCACTCCTCGCTGCCCGCCTCCGCGCTCGCCTGAGCGGTCACCCGATCGGCCATCTTAGCGGTCACGGACTCGAGCGCCTCGGCGTGCGGCGGTCGCTCGAGCGTGACGTCATGCGTGAGCCAGAGCGGGCTTGGACGTCGTGACGTCACGCGAGCGCCGCAGATAATATGTCTAACATGTTACGCTTCCCGCCTAATGTTATATTAAGTTGTCGTGTTGTGATTAATTATATGTAAACAATGGTTTAATCGTCATAAAATTTATAATTTAAGTTACTTTTTTTTTATAAACTAGATCATATTTTTTTTAAAAATTCATCAACATGACAACATGAATTAAAATTAAATATTTTTGAGGGTATTTTTACGGGATATCTTTAATTGTATATTATGCGTATGTCCAAAGTTAAATTAATATGCCATATTCGTAAGTCATTATTGTACGCCAGTATTTAGTTCCTAGTTCACTTTCACATCACATGCCCTTTCTTTTTAATAAAATACATAATTATTTGTTTTCATTTCGTCAGAATATGGAGAAGAGATGCACAAATTTAATTGTCTACCACAACAGTGTATTCTTTTTTATTTATTCAATAATAATAATAATATTGTATTCCAAATATGAAAAATGAATTGTAGTAATTTCTAGAAAGAGATGCAACTATCGACTGGTGCCTCTCGCTTGGAACGTGTTTGAAAAACGCGTGGAACGGAACGTGACTATATGAGTACGTTTCTGTGATTGTGATAGAAGAGATTTTTATAATATGTGGTAGAGTATATTTATATAGTTCAAAGTTAAACTTGTAAAAGACTTTGCACTTAAAGCCCTTGGTAAAGTATATTTAACATCATTTCAAACAAATTAAAAACAGTTAAAATTAATGATTGTATTGATTTTGAAAATGTTTTTTTACTTATTACTATAATTATTGGTGCATCATACTTACTTTTTATACATTTTTTTATATTATTTTTGTAACCATCTATAGCTATGATCTAATTACTAAATTATGAATAAGTCTTCTTTCTATAACACACCAGTGAATTTTTTTGAATTGAGATGTAACTTAAACAAATAATTGTTATACGCAAGTTATGTAGATCTGTTAAGGTAGGGTAGGTGCAATATTTTATAATTTATATTATTTCAATGGCGACTAAAATATTATGTAAAGTTATATTTTTAATAAAAATATATGAATATAATAAATAATAAGGCTCCAAGCTTACTTCCTTTGCTTCATGCAAAATACAATGCAACCGACATTTTCGTTTCTTATTCTCTAAAAGTGCTTCCGTGTTCTATGCTTTTGTTGTTTATAAAATGATATGAATTTTGCAAACACATTTTAGTCGCCAGTATATACTTAGGGCACACAAATGCACAGTAAGATATTATAATGATGTAGTGTACATTAGAATAAAATATAATGTACAATATCGACAAAGTTACTGCTCGACCAGTTTCTAAACATTTTCCTTTGCACTATGACGCCTTAAAATATTTAAACACAAAGTGACCGCACCGACAGCACACGTGGTTGAAATCCGTATTTACACGTCAGTATGTGTGCGTGCGAACGATTCATCGGCGCTGATTTTGATCTTATGCGGTCGAGCGGCAACTCGTTCGATTGTACATTTGCGGAGTCTTGCCGCCCATTGACTTAGTGACCATTCTGTTGCAACTGTCGACAACTTTATACTAACAGGTGTTACCTTAACTTACTGCTGCTCAGTAATAACTGCTACTTTAACCCAAATTAATACTGCTATTTTATTGCAATTGCGAATATCAAGTGCGTTTTCGACAGTAATTTGTAAATTAGAAGATGCAACATGAATGGTACGCCTTATGTAATATGTAGATCCAGCCATGATTATTGATAATGTATATTTTTATTTCGCATTTAATTTATAATAAATCGTTATATTTCATTAGTTTTTTTTTAACTTACAACGAAATTATTGGATAGCTTTGTTATAAGTTACAAGTGTAAATTAAGAGAGAAATATATTATGCTGTAGAATCGAACTGAAGATAATAGTCCTTTAAGACGGATTGTGATGTGACGCCTTCGTGGTCCAGTGGTTTAGAGCTTATCTCTCGACTCCAGAAATAGTGGGTTCAATTCCCGCGTTGGAACAAAAAAAATCTTTTGATGTCTGGTTAGGTAAATGCAGGCTGAGTTGTCTGATAAGAAAGATGATCCATGCGTCGCGGATGGCCATGTACAATCGTGTCTTCTGTCCAGTCGTGTCATTCGTCCCACTGTACCCACGAGAGTAAAGGAAGAAAGAGTGCTCTTGTGTACTGCGCACACACCTGGGCGCTATAAAATTACTCCTGCGTAGCGCGACTGGTTTTTACACACTTTTTTTTACCGCCACCGAAATCGTCGTGGGAGCTGCTATGCGACAAAATAATTTAAACAAAAAAGTAATGAAATTCATTCAAATTTTTATTTTATTAATAAATAGTACAAAAATATAAAGCGTATACACGAGGAATGTTTCTAACATTATAATTAAAATATATTCTTACTTAATTATTAAACAAAGGCATTAGACAAAAACTAATTAAAATAACCGCTAAATGCAAGAATGGCCACTCGTGTTTATAATGAGGGTTTTTAAATTCGTGAGCAAGCGCCGCCTGGTGGCAGAAAAAGAATCGAAAATTCATATCGACCGTTTTTGATACCACATACGCCACCAGATGACGCTGTGTGCGTTAGGTATGCCCCCTAGCGGCAGAAAAATATCAAACACCCTCATTCATTAAATCACAGTTCCATAGACAAAGACAAGTATAAAAATATTGCTTTATAATATCAACTCTTAGTTCCATAGGTTTCCTCTTAAAATTCCTAGTCACTAGCATATCAGGAATACTAACAGTTTCTCCGGGAAACTTGTCACCAGAAACAACAACCAAAACAAACCTCAGATAATCTGGACGGAATGTAAATTCATGTTAGGAATTTTTTTAAGTTTACTTAATATGTAATTTATAATTGAGTTTATGTTACGTATTTCTTGGTTACGAAAGTTTTGTTGTATGCATAATTTCGTTTAAATTGAAATTAGAACCATTATAAAGAGCCGCCGAGACGATCAAACGGTTTGACTCTAAACACGTAAATTTTAGTTTGAGGCAAACCAATTTGATCGTTTACACAGCTAGTTTGAACGGTTTGTCAAACATTTACGAGTTTGAAGCTAGTTTGATGGAATAAATATGTATATTTATTTTGTTTTGACAGTGAAGCGACCAAAGGAAGCGACAATGGAACATAACAGTTCCTCTTGACAAACCGATCAAACCGACGTCAAACCGTTTGATCAAATCTCCGGGGCCCTTAATTAGCCATGTGTCTATACTGTATGCAGTAATTGGCACAACATTTATTTGTATATTTGAATATCTATATTCACACATATACAACTAACAACACATCAATCGTCTCGTATAGGATATGGTCAAAAATCCATCCTAAAAAACCCAAAGTCTGCAGCAATGAAATGTTTGCCATTGGGTTCATTTTAAATCATATATTTTGATGTCATCAAATGGGCTACAGTAGGTGGATATGGTGGTGTAGGAACTGTAGGAGTATATTGTTAGGTTGCTGTTGTAGATGTAGGTATAGAGTTGTAAGGTAGCTTCATTTCCGCCTTCGCAATTGCGGAACTTCCGCAATAAATGGTACACCTCTGAAATCGTGCCTCCGTATATTGAAATTGTAGGTTTATGTATGAGTACACCTACAGTTTCAACACCAAAACAACACATATACAGACTAACATCTTTACATAGTATCAAACGAAGTCGTTTCTGCTGTCTGTTCACTTTAATCTTTTAATAATTCTCAACTGATTTTAATGCAGTTTTCAGCATTTGATAATGATTAAAGAGGAAGGTATATATAAATATTATATAATACATTACAACTACGTTTTTAATGTCTTTCGAGAGTCGTTTTATTTTTCATACATGGTCTCAAGTCTGTCATTTCTATAGAAAATTGATTATTTTATTCTTGTTCATAACTTCCATACCCGGCGTATTTCAGGATTGCCCTTTTGGTGACATCAAATATGATTTAAAGTGAACACATTGGCAACCGTTTGCTGTCAACTCTGGGTACATTTTTGACCATCACCTTTTATTATTCATTCATGACAGTACCATTTGGCATTTATGAGAGCGTTGTTGCTATTCAATCTCTTTACCCTACAACTTAATACATATTTTGACAAGTTTCGCTATCGCCGCTTTCCTCCTATGGTTACACCAGTGGCGAAGGCTGGCTCTCCTTCATAGGGAAGCTCTCGTCTGTTCAATAGGTAGGGATTTGGATGGTCTTCAAAAGGTAAGTGGTAAGCGAAGCCGATAGGGATGGAGTTAACTCCATCCCTATCGGCTGGGAACCCCACGCCACTGGGCTGGCAACACTTCAATGATTGTATTGGCACTTATTTCGGTACATCCATGTGTCACGCCTTCCACGGCGGCTTGCCGGAGGTGCGGCGCGCGCGGCGGTCGGTGCGGTCGGCGCGGTCGACGCGGTCGCTAGTCGGCTCCTCGTTCGCCGCCTTTTCCGGACTCTGCTCCAACGGTGAGAAACTTGGCTTCTTCGTTAGGAGCTGAAATCAAACAAAAAGTTGAACAAAACATAAACCGAATATCGATACACGTTTTAATTTAATTCTGCCATATAGGTATGAAGTTTGCTGGAATCGATCATGCACTATCCATGCTACTTCATACATAAAAGCAACAGTTCGTGTGTATGTGTATGTTTGACCGTCTTTCACACTGAATCTGTTGAAGTGATTTGAATGAAATTTAGCAGATAGATATAGCTTGTAGCCTGGATTAGCATATAGGTTTCATTTTCTTTTACGCGCACGAAATCGCGGGCATCTAGTGTGGAAATAAACCGCGATAATATTCATAAAAGTAGTATTGGAAATAAAATACAGCTCAAAAATAAATACTGTTACATTACGCACCTGTCGTATGTACCGCTGCAGGTCGGTGTCGCTGTCGGTGCGGTCGGCGCGGTCGACGCGGTCGGCGGACAGCACCGAGCTCAGCTCCGCCGCGTACTCGGGGAACGCGCCCGTCGCCACTGTACACAAATAATATGTAATTTCATTTATTTTCAACCCAGAAATATAAAAAACCTCGATATGTTGCAAAAGATAATTGAAATGTCATTAACGTGATACCGTCAAATCTTCAAGATTTATGGTGTCTACAGACACACGAATTTGGTACGGAGCGTACAGCAGATCTGGTACGCTCCAGATCTAAGCGTGTAGGGCAGTCCGGCGGTTAGGCCGTACAACGGTATCAGTGTTGCCAACTTAGGGATGTACCCCCCAAAATTAGGGAAAATATCTACGGGGGTTTACTAGAGGACATGATGTTTAGAGTTTACTCCTTATGAATCAATTTGTATGTAATACTAAAAATTATTTTAATGTGTTATATACACACATTAATAGGGATATGAAAATGTATTGGGAGTGAAATCAGATTAAGACAAGTTAGTTTTACGTTATTCACGCGTAAGTCTTTATGTTAAACGCATAACCTTTCTTTCTTGCTTATTATCTCTTAGACCTGTCAATGGTATAAGTAATCAGGGGTAAAATTTGGGGAGAAATATTTTTTAAAGTGTTGGTATCACTGCCCGTTATCAATGAATTGCGGGAATCATCGTCGTCGTTTAAAAACCGCACTGTAAATAGAACTCTGTGCTAATGTAATAGAGCATAAAATCGAACACACGAGTGTCGAGCGTTTCGCTTCACTGCACCGTACCAAATCCGTGCGTGTGTAGCGACACCGAATTTGGTCTCCGGATATGGTTCGCTGTACGCTCCGTACCAGGTTCGTGTGTCTGTAGATAGCATAAGTGCTAATTTCACAAACGCCTGTTGAAGTTAATCGTTGATTAGATATCATGTTATTTCTCTCGTTCTTTGTAATATTGAAAGAGAAGGCATGGTGTTTAGACAGACAGACAGACGAACACTAACAGGCATTGGTGAAATGGTTAACCAATCACATCGCAGCTTCGTACGGTTGCTGTAATTAAAAATGAAGCGCCCTCAGTGAAGGTGTTACATATTACTTAAAAAGCTATAGTAAAAATTTTTAAACAATCATGAAACATAAATTAACACGCGAAAATCAAAATAAACCTTAATTACAAACTCGTCGACAAAACTTCTACTTGGTATGGCAAAACAATGCTTTTAATATTTTATTTATTTATGTTAGTTATAAGGGGCCATCAATAAATTACGTCACATGAATTTAATGATTTTTGACCCCCTCCCCCGTCCTTGTCACAGTTGGTCACATTTGTGAGACTGCCTAGTGTGACGTCACATTTTACAATTTTACATCTAGAAATAATAATTATTCAATTAAAACAGCAGTTCTGAAATTTGTTTAATTTCAATTGGTGGCACGGATGACCGATACGACTGGCAAGAGATCAGGCGCAGGTCTGACTTTTTACATGCCCATCCGACGCATGGATTATCTTTCTTGCCTTACAATCAGGTGATCAGCCTGCATTCAACGCGGGAATCCAACTCTAAATTACTAGACCACGGTGGCTGTCGAACTATACAGCATCTCGTCATGATCTAAATAAAGTATATCTCTGGTACCTTTATTAGCCAATACATTGAAGGAGTATTTCTTTTAGTACTTGGCTTAGGAAAACGTATTCCAGCGATATCATAACTTAAAAACTTAAGATTGATAAATAAAGTTGATTTAAAATAGATTTTGAAATGTGACGTCACAAAAATTAGGACCCCTCCCACCCCCTTGTCACACAATGTCACACTTCGTCGACCCCCTCCCTCCCCTTAATGTGTGACGTAATTTGTATATGGCCCCTTAGTCGTTATGTGCCATGACGAATCTCTATTTACCTGTGTCATGAGCTGAGTCGTCTAGATATCGGTTTGCCTGCGTCACCTGTCGAGCCTGCGAATACTGCGCGTGCTGCGCGTGCTGCGCGTACTGCTCGTTGTGCTGCGCGTACTGCGCGTTGTGTTGCGCATACTGCGCGTTGTGCTGCGCGTACTGCGCGTTTTGTTGCGTGTACTGCGCGTGCTGCGTCGAGTGTGCCACGTGTTGCGCGTGTGGCGGCGTGTCGTCGTGCGGCTGCTGCGGGCGCGTGAGGATGCGCAGCGCCTGCGTCCACTGCGCTTGCATGACGCCGTGCAGCTGCGCCGCCATCTCGCCGCGACGCTTCTTCCACGACTCCACTTTACTCTGTAATAAAATAACTCCAAATATAGATTGAATGTATTATGTATTTGAATATTTGTAGTAGTGTCGTTCCACAAAAGGGCGCTTGCGGAACGTAGTGATTCAACTAGTATGCAGTCTATTGAAATAAATTGAAAAGAATTGTAAAAATCGAAATAATAGCGGGCCTCCGAAATAAAAATGAATGTGAAATTATGCGTATTATTTTGTAGGGTACCATTTTTTATGAGAATAGTGAATAATTCAGGCGTTTTGTAAACTAATTATAATTGAAAATTTTATAAGCAATCTTACTTATATTATAAATGCGAAAGTTTGTGAGGATGGATGTATATATGGATGGTTTGTTGGATGTATGGATATTGGATGGATGTATGTTTGTTACTCTTTCACGCAAAAACTACTGAACAGATTTTGATGAAATTTGGTATGGTAGTAGTTTAGGCTCTAAATTAAAACTAGTGATGTGCCGGATATCCGTATCCGTATCCGCGGATATCCGAGGCAGAAAAAAGATCCGTATCCGTGTCCGTAACCGTTACTTTTTGGCGGATCTTTTATGGATCTATAATAATAACTCCCCACACCGATCTCGGTGACGGTGGCCGGTTTCATTGAAACCAGGCCAGTTACGCAGGAGTAATTTTATAGTGCCCAAGTGTGTGCGCAGTACACAAGAGCACTCTCTCTTCCTTTACTCTCGTAATCCAGTGGGACGGATAACCGACACGACTGACGAGAGATGAGGCGCAGGTCCGACTTTTTACATGCCCATCCGACGCATGGACCATCTTTCTTGTCAGACAATCAGGTGATCAGCCTGTATTATCCTAACCAAACTTAGAAACAACATTTTTTGTTGTTCCAATGCGGGAATCGAACCCACGACCTCCGAGTCGAGAGCCAATGCTCTAACCACTAGACCAAGGAGGCTGTTTTTTACGGATTTACGGATCTATTTACCTTATTAATATTAAAATTATAGATGCATTATTTAAATAGGTGATTACTGATTAAGGTAGTAACTAACAATAAAAAAACTATTAAATTCAATATAGATAATATTCTTGAGGATGCTTTCTTTGTAAATGATTTTTTTAAAAAGTTGTGCCTTTACCATTACGGGAATACTTTCCATAACAAATTTTACACTTTGCACATTCATCATTTGCTAACACCAAATTATTCAAAATTGCATTACTAAACATTTTGTAGACATTTTTTCAAACTCATGTACCAATACCAAATAAACGTTATCTATGCTGTCCAGAGTCACACTAAACTATAAACAAAACATAAGAAATAACCGCCGTGCAATGCAAGTCGAAACATGTGTGAAGGTCGCGCACACCGACTAGACTGCGTAAGAAAGTTAAGATCCGTATCCGTATCCGCGGATCTTGACACCAATTATCCGTATTCAGATCCGTATCCGCGGATATACATTTTTAACGATTCGGCACATCACTAATTAAAACATAGGCTACTTTTTAATACGGAAAAGTACAATATTCCCGAGGGACACCCGATAGTATATTTACGCGGGCGGAGCCGCGGGAAATAGCTAGTATTTTATGAAACAACAAAATTATACTATAACTATGATTGCCTGATGTCGGCAATTATAGTCATAGTATAATCTCATTTATTTATGGACACCTACCTCTAGAAGAGCGATCTTTTCGCTAGCTTGCGCGAGCTGCAGGCGATACAGTTTAATTTCCTCTCTTTGTTTCTCTTCGAGCACATTCACTTCTAGTCTATGCCTAAAAAAAATCTCGTATTAGTTTGTAATTAAGCACATTTGCTATAATTTATGAGTTTCGGGCAGTTTACAGCAAACGCAACTACTTGTACAGTAACATATGAATGCAGCCAAAACAATATTGTTGGCTACATTCTTATACCGTGTGCTTTTTAAATCCCTTTCGAGAGAACTTGGTATGTATTGTATCAAAAATATAAGATACTATATTCAAAAGTATTTGTGTCAAAGCTCAAGTATTTGAAAGTTGGAAAATCCTAAAAAAAACTTCAAATGAAACTGCGGGGACAGCAGGATAAGGAGCGGGGCGTCGCCTTACAAATTTTCGCCAAGATAAAAAAAGTTAAAAAATAAAAATAAAATCTTAGTACATATATGCCATAATGTTCTCTATTTTATGTTACCTACACTGTTTCTCTAGAAATGGAATAAAAAATCACCCAGAATTATTACACATTATTTATAACATTTGTCCATGTATTGAAATACTCACTGCTCCTCAATCCGCGCTATCTGTTTGTTGTATCCTTCCATCACTGTTGCCTCTCTCGCTCTGGCCGCTTCATCCATATCCCGCTGAGCCAGGTCAAGCTGCTTCTGGAACTCTTGCAGTTTGCTCAGCACGGCTTCCTCTAGCTGCTGCTGATAGTGGCTCTTGAGCTCCGTCTTCTGCAGCTCTAGATGTTTCCGAAGAGTCTTCGCTTCGTTGTCCAGGAAATCCTGAAATTAAAGATACTTTTATTGAGCCTTAACTCGAAATATCGTTAGGGTACACAACTTTTAAGGCAGTTAGATTGACAATATTTTAGTGTCGACAAATTTGATACCGCAGCCTCAGCGAAAAACAGCGTAAAATAATGGTCAAACATTCGGTTGTCTTGATTTTTGGACTTACACACTTAATAACTTACAGCCCCTTAGCACGCATTTTCCGAAACATCTGACCTCTACCCGCTATTTTCACTCACGTGTATCATGTATTTCGAATACGCGACGTATTCGTCACGTATACGCGAATTATGATGCGTATATATGGCATACAACCTCTTGTGTAAAATATGCTTTCAAAAACACTATAACACTTACACAATTCTTCAACAGTTCTCCAACTTGATTCTGTGATTCGCACAGCTGTCGCTCTAGAATGTTACATCGAGACCTCTCTTCATTAACTTTCTCTTTAACTATATCCCTCTCCTGCTCGGCTAATATTCTCTCCTCGTCTGTGGACTGTACCTTAGCTTGTAACTCTCTCATCTTCTGTTTTGTTTCCTCATGACTTCTTTTTTCCTGTAATATTTTTTACATGTTTTAGTTAAGGATTAATTAGTTATACTTTTATTCTATAGCTATTATAAATGTGGCAAAATTTATCGAAAAAGTTTTGTGTTTCCGTCGTGGGATACTGTATTGACGCGGGCAGAGCCGCGGGAAAAAGGTTACATGTTATTCTATTATTTATACTTATATTAAAAAGAGGAAAAGTTTTTGTTAAAATTAAATGGGCTCTGGACTGGACCGATTTAGATAGAATTTGGCAGAGTTATAGAGAAGATGGGGAAGGCTTCTTTTCATTTAAGAAAAATGTACGGTTCCCACAAAATTAACTTTAGCAAGCAAGTCGTGGGAAACATCTAGTCTACACTAATATTATAAAGAGGAAAACTTTGTTTGTATGTTTGTTTGTTTGGTTGTAATGAATAGGCTTAAAAACTACTGGACCGATTTCTAAAGTTCTTTCACCATTCGAAAGCTACATTACCCACGAGTAACATAGGCTAAATTTTATTTTGGAAAAAATAGGGTTCCGTAAGATATTTGGGGTTTTCGGACACAAGGTGTAAAAAATCAACAAGAAAAGTTACTTATTTTGCGTACGCTGCCTAAACTATAAAAGATAGAACCATAAAATGTTCTAATTAATTGTAGATCTTATAAACATCTACAAAAAAGTCCGCGACACACTATACCTATCTATGTCGAGTGAGGCACAACAACAATTTTTTTATTTAGAAATCTTGATTTTTTTTTGACTACATTTAATGCGTTTATTTTACTCATGCTATTAATCCTTATCAAAATAAATTATTTTATCACTAAGTACAGTTTATGTAGATAATATTTGGTCTTTGAATGATTAAAATTGGACCAAACCAAATGGTTTTGAAGTTATGGCGAAATTAAAATATTACGATTTCTGCTCCACGGCCCGTTGCGAAGTAGGCGTCACCAAGGCGGGGGTGTGCGTGCGGGAGGAGTTTAGATCTATGAGGTAGCCGCAGTATTAGTATCAGTATTGTACCCATAGGTTATACAGATATATACATTGTATCCGGGCAAAGCCGGGGGGGGGGGGGGGGGGGGGGGCGCTACTGTATTATAAAAGTGTAGGTAGTTATACTTTTAGGTACAGAATCTTTCATATTTGCTGATAAAGTAAGCATCATTTTCTAAAAAGGTGAAATATTATAGTCTATTCAGATCCAATTTAACCTTTTTGTACACACAATGACATCAATCAGTACACTTAGTTAAACCTACCAATTTAAATGTAACTTATTACGTATTAACAAAATATTAGGTTGGGGAAAAAGTTTCTTCGCATTTTATATAAAAATTCAAAAGGTTTTTTTATAAAGTTTATTTACAAGTGACTAAAGTATATAGGTGCCATTTTGTTCGATAACTTTTTGCCATCTTGTTGGTAGGTACATGATC
Organism: Glaucopsyche alexis; assembly: GCA_905404095.1. NCBI lineage: Eukaryota > Metazoa > Arthropoda > Insecta > Lepidoptera > Lycaenidae > Glaucopsyche > Glaucopsyche alexis. The sequence goes on along the minus strand of FR990044.1, from coordinate 1,444,109 downwards.
CCATTGCTATAAAATTTTTGGGGCTTCTGATGAAAAAACTGCGACAAGTGGTTCTGGCAGTCCTCTTGTGATGTCAACCTGACACTGCCTAAGGAATTCTGCAGCGACCGAAACAGGTGGAAATCTGAAGGTGCAAGGTCAGGACTATACGGCGGATGCATTAACACCTCCCAGCCAAACTCCCGTAATTTTTTCTGAGTGGCTAAAGATGTGTGAGGTCTAGCGTTATCATGGGTGAAAAACCACACCCCTTCTGTTGATTAATTCCGGCCGCTTTCTCTCAACTTCTTGCTTTAATCTCATCAGTTGTTCGCAGTACAGTTCAGAATTGATGGTCCTGCCTGGCGGTAACAGCTCATAATAAATAATGCCCTTCCAATCCCACCACACACACAGCATCACCTTGTTGCGAGTTAACCTGGGTTTCACCATAGTCTGTGAAGCCTGACCGGCCTTTGACCACGATCTTTTTCGCACGTTCTTGTCGTACGTGATCCACTTTTCATCACCAGTTATCAGCTTCTTCAAAAATGGTTCGGTTTCATTACATCGTAATAAAGAATCACAAATGAGTACACGGTTCATTAGGTTTCTTTCAGTGAGCTCATGAGGCACCCAAATATCGAGCTTTTTTGTGTACCCAGCTTTTTTCAAATGCGCCAAAACCGTTTTGTGGTCAATCCCCAGTTCTTCAGCTACATCGTAACTACTAATATGCCGATCTTGCTCCACTTTTTCAAAAATGGCAACAGTTTTGTCCGTAACAGGGCGACCAGAGCGACGTGCATCTTTGATATCAAAATTTCCGGATTGAAAACGCTTAAACCAAATTTGCGCTACTCTCACAGATACTGCATTAGGTCCATAAACATCACAAATTTTTTTCGCAGCTTGTGTTGCATTTTTACCTTTTTTGTAATAAAATTTTAAAATGTATCGAAATTCTTCATAAGAATCACTCATTTTAACAATAAGAAAAACAAATGAAAATCTCAAATTTACCTAATTTGAATTTGGAATTGTCTTCTGTAAAATTAAAACCTTTTTAATGATACCAAAATCAGCCAGATACAATAGGGTATTATCCTATGATGAAAATATACATCAGATTGTTGATATTTTATCGCTAAACATTAATTTAAACCAATTTAACCAACTATTTACACAAAAATATGTATGATTTTTATAAAATATCATAAATAAAATTATAAATTTTTCACGTTTGACCACGTGACTAAAAACGCACGAGATTGGAATGTGACGTCATATTCTTGTACTTCTTCTTATTTTATTAATGTCTTCCCGATTGCCATAAAGAATATAAAGAATATCCAGCATCGAATCATTAACGTCATGCGTCAGCGAGTAATAGCCACTTTTCTGCATTTCAGTGTTCTTTGGTAGGGTCACAAAGATTTTCCCCAGTGTTTTAATAGACGTATTAGTGCATTTTGGCACTACGCACCATTTATAAGGCATTTTTAATAGGCTTAAAACATTTATTTAAAAATGTAAATAGTAGGTATTCTGGGATTTGGCATTTTCAGTGTAATTTGACACTTGACAGTTACAATGTTACAAGAATGTGACGTCATGACAACTCATTAAAGCGTTTTCGCGCCTTTAATATTTATTTGAACTTTTAGGCTAATTTGCAAGGAAAAGAAAGAAATTCACAAAGAATGGTTCAAACTGCTAATGTATTTTGGTATTAGGAACAATTTGACATACTTTTCAAAAACTTGGAAAATACCCTATTGATATAGCCCAAGATATTTTATGACAAGTTCATACATACTATAATGCGAAAAGACTTTTTCCCCAACCTATTACAATGATAGGTACATTAATTTGGTCGAGTTTTATCTTTTTGTTAACAGCTGGTATTATTCTATTATATTAGTACAAACCTTTTCTATTGTATCCTCCAGGTTGCTAACATATTCCGTAGAGTGTTTGTTCATCTTCATCACAGTTTCATAATTCTCTCTCAGACTCTGTATTTCTTTGTCTTTTGTGTGAATTTCCTCCGCTTTCTCCGCTAATATCTTTTCAGTATACTCTTGAAGTTCAACTTTTTCATTATTAATTTGCTTACACTTTTCCTGATAATCATGAGCCAAATCCAACGCTTTGTACAATTCCTTTTCAAAATGGTTTGTTTTCTGTAACAAAAAGAACATTAACTTCTTCATATCTTTTTTGCAGCACACTTGGGCACTATAAAATTACTCCTGCGTAACTGGCCTGGTTTCAATGAAACCGGCCACTGTCACCAAAATCGGCATGTGGCGAGTCATAAAGAGGAAGTTGACCACGGGGAAGGAGACTTTATCGTGGTAAAATGTACAGTTAATTAAATTTTATGTTTTATCTGTTAAGGGTCACACTTGAATACAATATTATGTCTTTTTTAATTTGAATAATACTATGAGGCTGACATAGATGCCAAGTGCACCATAAGCCTCATCAAATATATTGATTAAAAAAAAAATGTACAGTTCCCGTAAGATTTCCCTTTGTGCGCACTAGATTGGGTTCAACATCTACATAGTCATAACGAGTTTGCAATTAACCTTCTGTGCATCATCTGCAACATTTTTAAAGTTTTCCACCTCTCTGACCATCTTGTCTAAGGCAGCTTTGTGCCTCTCTTCAGCTTTACTCAGGCTGGTGGTGAGTCTCAGCCAGGCCTCTCGGAGTTTGGAGATGGCGGCATCTTTAGCTTTGTCCACGTTCATAGCCACCGCCAGTTTCTCCTGTTGATCTAGAATTTTCTTTTGTAGCTGTTGAATCATCACCTCACAGTGCTAAAATTTAATAATCATTTTAGTACATATATCTAAACATTAAATTATTTTGGTTAATTTTTTGATAAACTGCATTTCTGGTTCAGATCTAATTGTATTTAAATGTGAACATAAAAAATGAAATACAACCCATGTCATTGTATTTTATGTTATACTAACATTTAAATTGGTAGCGTTATGTGAACTATTACCTCTTTGTTTAGATTTAGATAAAACTAGATCTGAACGGATCTTATTTAGATTTCTTATTACATGTACTTACTTCTCTTTTCAATCTCTCTTCCTCTAATCTGATGCTGTCCACTATCTCCACATTTTCCCCTCTCTCCCCCCAGATCTCGCTCAAACTCAACAGATCAGTGTCTATTGAGTCCACCTGCATAGCGGCCAGCTTCAAACCCTCACTGTCTACAAATGGTCGAATCTGTGGCATTTTGAAGTCCTTTCTATTATCAACGTCTTGTAATGTATTTTTATTATTGTTTGATGAGTTCTGACATTTGTACTGCTCGAGAACCCTAGAAGCTCTGTCGTATACTTTATTGGAGGAAGGCTGAAAAGTCTCTGGACAATTGGCACTTTGTTTATCCCGTTTTGGTGTTGATGTAGTCTGCACGTCTTTATTTTCTGTAAAATTCAGTTTTCTGATGCTATTCGACTTTTCATTCACCTCGTAGTTGGCGTTACTAGTATTTGATGCATGGCCCTGGTTGTTTTTAACCAAATAAATGTATTTATCTAATATATTTGCAGGAATAATTCGACCGCTTGGCAACTTTACCTCAGTATTGGCATCAAGTTCCTCTGTGATGTATTCGCCGGTAGCTTTAATGACATCATTTGTGCTTATATTACTTTCTCTCCTGTAAATTGACTCTGGACTTTCGTATGATTCTACTTTATTCAGAAACTCATCTATTTCGTTGAGCAGAAGTCTATCATTCTTTTTACTGGGAGTTGATATTATGCTACTGATGTCGCCGTCCATGCTGTGGGTGTCGTGCTTTGAATGCTCTAACGTGCTTGCTGTTCTGAAATTGCTGAGGGCATCTCCTTCCCCGCTTCTGCCCTTTCTTATTTTTCGGCGACGTCGCCGCGGAAAGGTGAAATACTCGCGATCCACACTGCGACTGTCGCAGCTGATACTATTCCATGTATTGTACTTTTGAGATATGACAGTAGAGTTTCTGCTACTGTCCAACTCTAGATCTTCTAACCTCGTTTCTAATGTTTGCACTTGATCTACGAGCTTGCCGAGCACTTGTGCCGTGCACGAGACGGGTTTCTGTAGGACAGTTCTGGAGGAGTTTATAAAGGAATCTTCAGAATCTGAACTTTTAACTGTAAAAAAGTTTGGCGGTATGATTAGAAGAACGTCGGTGTCGTCCGTCTCACTCATCACAGTAATCGTGTTCTATACTCGTAGCTAAAACAGATGCCATCATAATTTATGGTAAATTGTGTAGTAAATGTTCAATGAATTAAAGTTATTTAGAAAAAATAATTTTAAAACTTGTTTGTATTTTGTTTTGGGTTATGTTTGAGTTTGGTTTGAGTTGACAGTTGACATTTCATACTCGTTTGGTGTGGCCAGGTGTGGCAACGGGTCATTGCAATAGGTAGCGAGACCAAAGCGAGACTAATGCAAGTGCCTTAAGGGTAGATTACATATACAGTAAAATTAAACTTTTTGAAAAATTTTAAGAGGGGCTCGAAAAAAATTGCAAAAGTTATAAACAATTTAGTAAAAAAGGGGGTATAGTTTAATGGAAAATCTTGGAAACTATTAGAGATATCCGAATTTTGAAAAAAAATCCATAATGAGGAGTAAATTTCCTAAAAAAAAAGTCCCAACTCCCGAAACTCGATGATGAATATTTATAATTTTAATTTAGAGGCTTTGAGTATCCCATATGGTTGGATACTTAAAGTTTAGAGGTGAAAATATCGATAAAAGCGGGTGATGCGCCGCGGTGCGCGAGTCCGTACTATCGGTCTCTAAATTAAAATTATTATAGAGTTCCGGGAGTTGCTATTTTTTTTAAGAAATGTCCTCCTCTTTTAGATTTTTTTTCATAATTAATAATAATTTCCGAGATATTTTCAAAAAACCATACCTCCCTTTTTTACTAAATTGTTTTATAAACTTAATATTTATTTAGAACATTATGACCATGCTAATCTGATAGCATGGTCATAATGTTCTAATATAAAAATTACTGAACGGATTTTGATGAAACTTGGTATATGTCCTCAGGTTGGAACAGCTTTGGAATCCGGAACACCAGTGGAAATTCAGAGCCTTGAAAATAGAACTCTGCTAAAACTAGAAAATACAATAGAGTTGAAAATTGTAGTGTCAACTGTCAAGTGTCGGGTCAAATATCATTTAAGCCAGCTCCATGAAAGTGAGAAAGGAGACCGATCGCTGTGAAAAACAGTGTCCCAGAAATATGGACAAAATAAGTGAGGCACTGCGGTCGCTATGTTGACTCGATAAAAGCGGGCCACCAATGCCGCAAAGAAAATTAAACTACTTGCCGACGGCAGCACGGCTGGTGGCTGAAAAATAAATTCTACAAATTTTCAGAAACAGGCGGGCAATAATTACTTTATTAAATCTACTTCCGTCATGTTATTAAAAAATGTACGTATACTAGATAAAAGAATATACCCAACAGAATCGAAAACGTAAAGGTTGCCTAAGGGTTGCCTATAAAATAATAATTGTACTTTCATCACTGCGCAACTATGTGGTTGCCAATATAATACATCTATAGGTTGCCAGGTAAAAACAGTAAGAGCCAGGTATAAATCACGTAAATGTTATTTACTCAGATTAGTAAAATATCCTTCTGCTGTGGTTATTTATATACCTTTATCAGATAATTAGTCAAAAAAGTTAAATAACAGCCTATTCTTAATTTAACTGTATTAGGTTGCCTTATTAAAAAGTTGATCTAGTTCATGGTTTCCTAGATTTTGTATGTGAATATAGGCGAGTGATGAGAGTCACAAAAAAGCGTTGCGCGTGCAACTTCATGTGACAGAAAGTGACGAAGCGAGGCAGCTACAGAGTACCTTATTTTATACTGAAAGGGGCAGCTGTGCACTTATAAACTGCTTTGTAAAGGAGAGCGGGAAATACCCCGCTGGCAACACTGATGTTATTGCATCTTTAGTGCATAGACCAGTCGGTTGTCACATGGTTGTCACTTGCATATAAAAAAGCAAAGGAAAAAAGGTATCAAGTCACTTGTCACCAAATAATACAACGAAAAGTTCTTTGTACCAAAAATTACGTGTATCTAAAATGAAAAAGTGTTTTTTATGTGGCTTAAAGGATTCTATTATTGATTTTAATAATGAATCCTTTGAAAAATGTTTTTTAAAGTTATTGTTTCGAAGCAAAAAAAAATTCATGTATGGTGATCTTAGGATAAGTTTGGATTCTATTGATAATATTGGTTATCATTCAACTTGTTATAAAAAAGTGACTGTTTTAGGAAATAAATATTACAATGAATTTATACAATTTTGCAAGCAGCTTGATGTGAGTATTTAATGAAGTAAATTGTTCATTCTTTTTTGACCACGTGTTGAATATTTGTAACTTAATCATTACTGTATTAATACATTTTCAGATACCAAATCTTTCAATTAATATGGAGGAACAAAATATATCTTCTAACTCGTTTCAACACTCGGTACGTATATAATATCTGATATTTTTTTTTATTTTGAGATTAATAAAAACATATTATATAATTTTTTATAAATAGATGTGTGTGAAAATAATTTGATATTATTGTTAATATTTAACTGCATTTAATTCAGTATATCATGTATATTACTGTAAAGTAATGCGAAAAATCTTCATCAATAAAAACTCGCTTTATCATTGTTTGTCACATGAAGTTGCGCGCGCACCGCAACTTTGTCACTCTCACCACTCGTATTTAAAATTTACATGCAAAATCTAGGAAACCATGAACTAGATCAACTTTTTAATGAGGCAACCTAATACAGTTAAATTAAGAATAAAATAAGCTTTCATTTGAAATTTTTTCGACTAATTATCTGTTAAGGGTATTTAAATCAAAGAAATAGGAGTTTCTATGATTTAAATAACATTTATTCACCTGTTTATATCTGGCAACCCCATAGTTGCGTAACTGGGTGAATGCTGGGACTATATGCAACGGAATCCGGTAGGCCGTAGAGAATTATGAGCACTGAAAATAGATCTCTGCACTAATATAATAGAGTTGAAAATCGAACATCCGAGTGTCGAGTCAAATGTCAATGTCATATATGACAGCTCGACACTCGAAACTTCCATTTTCAACTGTATTGTATTAGCACAGAGTTCTATTTTCAGTGCTCATAATTCTCTACGGCCTACCGGATTCCGTTGCATATAGTCCCAGCCTAAGCAACCTCGTTTGCCATTCTGTTGGGACTTGGGTACGCTCGACTTTGCTCTCAACCACGAAGTATAGTAGTACCAGGAGTCCGAACGGTGTACCTATAGGCTTTTCACGAAGCGAAGCGAGCGACGTAAATTAAATAAATTTAATAAAAAAAAAATATTTAATACGATTCAACCATAAACTTAATACATCTATGGATTCAACATAATAATTAGGTATAATAAGTTAAATATGATTCTAGGCAACCTATTTGCAATGTGTAAATGTGAATAATTACTTATCATTTATTTCTTATCCTAATAATATTATGAATGTGAATGTTTGTGAGGATGGATGGATGTTTGTTACTCCTTCGTGCAAAAACAACTAAACGGATTTCGACGAAATTTGGTATGGTAGTATGCTCTGGATTAAAACGAATACTATTTTTTATCCCGAAAAAGTACCTACAGTGTTCCTTTGGGATACTGTATAATTACGCGGGTGGTGCCGCGGGCACCAGCTATAGTCACTAATAAGTAATAAATAACAGATGAGGGCGGGTTCATAAACCGGATCTTGCACTATCCGGATCGGATGTATCTTTAACTTCAATTCCCATCACCCGTGTCATTTAATAGCAGCCAAACCACCGTGATTTAAATTTCCCTGAAGTAAAATATATGATAAAAAAGAGGTACGGTCAACCGTCAACCGTCTTGTAATCACTTGTAAACTTTCGTAAAGAAAGAAGTTTCTTTGCATAAAACAAGACAACAAGCAAATTAATCACTAAGGGGCCGTACGGACTGAAGCGATTCGTTCCAGTGTTGCCAGCTCTGTTTTTGTGAAACTACTAAACTCGTATTGAATTCTACTAAAAAGTACTAAAAAACTACTAAAGTAGCTACTTAGGAATTCCTGAAGCCCCAAAAAAACAATGCATTTTAGGTTTTGTTATATTAAATTTTTTTCATTCATTGAATTTTACTATAAATTTTACCATTACATTAAAATATACTAGCAAATATTACGTATATAGTAATTAAACGGGTAGTTTTAAGAAAATTACGGACGAATGTATTATTATGATAGGTTTTTTTTTTGTGTTTAACCTAGGCCATTTTGCATATGATAACTGTCTGGCTCTTTCCTACTAAAACACTACTATTATCTAAATTTCTACTAAGGAGGGGAATAAAATACTCAATTTAGTAAAATTTAGTAAAATAACTAAGTTGGCAACATTAATTCTGGCCTGACCGGGCGGCCTGAACGCGCGGCCTGTCCGGACCGTGTGTGGACAAATCGCTTCAGTTCTTGCCCGAGCCGCGGCCGTGCGGGCGTGTATCGTGTACAAGCGTTGTATGAGTTTTCGCGGTGTTTAAATACAAAATTGATAAACACGACCGTAGCGCGCGGCAAACCAGAATGGACTGATGCGATTGTTCCGTGTGTGGGCCCGAATCCGATCAGGCCGAACTGACGTAAATTGGGTTGGATGCGAATTTTTCCGTGTGTGTGCTCGAATCCGTTCAGGCCGAACTGACGTCAGTTCTAACTGAAACGATCGGCCTCTCGTCTGAGGGAGCCTTAATTGAAACGATCGGCCTCTCGTCTGTGGGAGCCTTAACTCCGATAGTTAATCTTGCGACCAACGCAATAAAAAGGTACTAAAGACAAACGTTATTAACGTAAAACGTTACGCGAGTGGCGAGCTTATCCAAAGCTTATCAAAAAGCTAGGTAAACGACAAACGTACAATACGGCCGATGTATCTTGGCGAGTCTGAACTTCGCGCAGAAGGTTGCGCAATTACTGTTTCTAAGTGTTTTCGTATTTATTTTATTTGTACTAATTGATCAACTGTATTAGGAAAATTTCATTAGTACATAGGTATATAAAAATAATACAATAACAGTTTTCTTCACGAGTTGTACATGCGCTAAAGTTCGCAGAGCCTATGTTCAGACCCGTCAAGATACAGCGGCCGTAGTGTAAGCATGTAAAACCACCTTAAAAATAGCGCCATAATTATGGCGTATTTGACCGATAACGCTAACGACGTTTGGCGCAGATGGAGCCAGTAGCGCAATAATTAACGCATTAGCCATGTCGACAAGTTCAGTCCGTGCACTACGAGCTCGAAGCGGGGTCGCGAAATTTTTAGCGGGAAGCTAAAAGTTTTTTCACTAATGGAGTGGTCAAACGAAAAAACTTTGGAGTTTATAGACTTGTACCAGAACCGTGCCTATGGTGGCCAAAACATAAACACTACAAGAGCCGTACAGCACAGAGCGATGCCTGGCGACGGATAAAGCATTCCTTATCGTTTTCTACGGAATGCGATTAGGGGATCGAAGACCGGTCATATTTAAAAAAACCGGGTTTTTCGGTCCCAGCCATCTTCAAAACCGGGTACCCGGTTTTTTTCAGGTATTTCGGGTTTTTTGTTGATTTTGAAGAGTTTTGTTAGGAATGTCCTACAATTAACTTTTATCAGCTGCTTTCTGTTGTAACAACGTAATACTGGTAAAATGTGATCCCACCATAAACATTTTCATGTAAAGTAATTAATAATAATTTCACAAACTTTACACCTTAGTCAAAATACGTTGCCTGACGAAATGGCCAAGCCACATAATTTGACTAAAGTGTAGAGTTTGTAAAGTTAGGCTTGTAGAGTTAAGGCGTGTAGAAACAGAAGTGCCTTGCCTGCCTTTTAGGAGGGAATATGCTGCCTTCTTGAAGGTGTGCAGGTCGTAATGGTCCGGAAATACTGTTGGCGACATTGGTGATGAGGATGATAAATATTTTGTCCCTTCGAACGATAGCGAAAAGTTGCAGCAGGTATAAGTCCGAACAATTCCTCGGAGCACTCCACGTAATATAACCGATATATGATGCAGAGCGATGCTCATCTCTACGTAGCTCTAAGGAGTAAAGCCTGTTTGAAATACTATGGCAGTCGACAATTCGAGCGGCCCTTCGTTGGATACGATCCAGAGGGAGAAGCTGGTACTTTGGCGCTCCTGCCCAGAGATGAGAACAATATTCTATGTGAGGCCGAACCTGCGCCTTATAGAGTTGTAGGCGTTGGACCGGACTGAAATACTGCTTTGACCTGTTCAGAACACCAACCTTCTTGGAGGCTAACTTGGCCTTGCCCTCCAGATGATATCGGAACTAGACCTCGCTCGATATGCTAACACCAAGTATTCCGATGTTGGAGGAGACAGTTATTGGTATGCTTTCAAAACGAGGACATACGACCATCGGTAACTTATTAGCGATGAACGCGCAAACTTGTGTCTTAGAGGTGTTGAATTGGACTAAGTTAAATCTACCTCATTCCCCCCCGATGGTTGCACGCCTTGTCGTGGCGGTGGGGCTTAGTAACCGTGGATTGGACACCCACGGTGAAGAGGCAACCAGGGCCGGCTTGTTTGCCGCCGGCTGGCCCGAGGAGGGCGCTCCCAGCGGGCTGGAGGAGTCCGCTGCGGACGTGCTAGGAGGTGGGACCGCAGAAGAAGAAGAGTGCCGGTATTACGGTGCGCCGTACTCCCTATCTTCTGCGGCCGTGGAGGGATCGCACGGGGAGAGGCGTGGTGGTGTTGTGCCACTCTCCCTACCCCCCTGCGAGCTGGCGGGGCCGTTCCGTACGGTTAACGGCATTGGTGGGGCCGCAGAGGAAGAGGCAAGTTGGTATTACGGTGCGCCGCTTGCCCTATCTTCTGCGGCCGAAGTGTGGTCGGTGGCAGAACCATATACCAGATCTGCCACCGGGTACCGGTTGTGGAGGCTGGTATCCGTGGCCTCCTAGTAGCAGACTCAGGGGGAGTCTGCTACGGTACTGGTGGAGGCCGAGGAGGCAGGCGCACCTTACCATCTGGTGCGCCTGGGGCTTTCGGGCCTAGGATGGAGCTGCTTGTGGGCGGCTGCCGCCGGCGGGGTCGCGGATGTGTTTATCGTTCCCGTGGCCCTGTCACAGGGCGGCGAGGAGGAAGGTGGGGGGGTGGTTTTTAGTGGGTATACCGTGGGTCTCATTAGCCTATACGGGAGTCCCACATCACCACTCGGGTGCCCCCTGCGCCTGGGTGGTATGCGTAATGCATTCCCCCCCCCCCCCCGGAAACAAAAAAAAAGTCTACCCCATCATTCATCTTCTCCAATGAATTCTTAATTTGAGAGACAAGTTCGTGTCGACTCTCAATGACGTTTTGCCGAGAGATGTTCGGGCGACCTGTATATAAGGCATCACCCGTACTGTCGTCATCACATAATATTATCATTGTTATGCTGTATGAACAGGGCAGGCGATAGCACACCAAAGCTGTCTACCAAGATGCCAGGACTGTGCCATAAGAGCAGGTGAGCCGAAAAAGATGCGTTAAGACCGGTGCCAACTCTGGAGCACACATTTTTAACACAATGGGACGGATTCCGTTAGGCCCACTCGATTTTTGGGTATCATGGGAACGGAGAGCAATTCGCACTGAGCGCTGATGGAACCGAATAATAAATTATACCACGTTATGAAGGTCCAAAAAATCGACGAATCGCTTCGAGAAAAGTGGTCCCTTGCGCTTCGCTCACTCGTCCTGGCGGGGCGGGGGCACTACCGTGCCCCGAAATGTACTACATACAACATGAAAACATTATAACTATTGTTCTAAAATTCTACATTGACAATCACAAGCCACTATAACGTTCGGTTTGTGACTGTAACTGTTATAAACTGTTGTAGAATTTTATAATGAAAAAAAGCTCGAAAAAAACCGAAAACCGGTTTTCAATATTTTGAAAACCGGGTTTTGTTGTAGGCCCGAAAACCCGGGAAAACCCGGGTTTTCGATTTCGGGTAAAACCGGTCTCGATGCCCTAAATGCGATGAGTTGAAAAAGAAAAAAGATTCCCTCCTGGGATACTACCGTATACATAGAAAGAAATACAATAAGTCGGTAGAGTCGGCAGACAACGATGTTTATGTAACAAATTGGTTTGCTTTCGATAAGATGAACAGTTTTCTGGGCGAAGTTTATGCAACGTACTGTTGCACAAAACACAAGTCACACAACGAATAATACGCCGTGAATCGTGATAGGTAATGACCGTTGTCCGTTGTGACTTGTGACGTGCTGTATAATATGATAATATACTCTACAGACCGGATAAAATATCTCTGCTGTAGATCACGGGCTTCACGGCGATGACGTAACGTATCACATGTAGGTACGGTGCGCAAAACAAGCAAGTTATTTTATAAGAGAGTATTTATTTCTAAAGATTTTTAGGTTTGAAAGAATGAAAATGCAAATGTAACTTCTCTTCTCTTGACAACCCGTTATACGTTATCGCTTACCATTAGGCGACCCGTCTCCTGCCATGCTGTTTGCCGGTCTACTAGCTATCTCAACAAAAAGCGCGCGCGTAACGACTGGTTACGCGCGCGCTTTTTGTTGAGAAAGCTATTCAAAACTGAACTTTATTTACTACAATTAAGATATACGTTTCATTGCAAGAGTTGTAAATGCTTGCAATGGAACATATCTAATTACCTACCTTTAGATGTAGTCAGTGGCGGATTATCCTAAAGGCAAACTAGGCATGTGCCTAGGGGCACCAAGCGAGGTGGTATGCCCGGTCAAGCCGAAGCTCTGGGGGAGTGGGGACCCCCCCTACGGGCGTCGATGACGTGTTCGCCTACGGCGCGGCGGCGCTCTCAACGTTTAATCCGCCTCTGGATGTAGTCAAAGTTAAATTTAGTATTGTTATCTCAAAAAGTGCACACCGTGTTGCATCTAGCTGTAAACTGATTCTAAATAGGCAGGTTTTAATAGTTATTACATACGGCAGGTTTTTTAATACTTGACGTAATATTGTAGTTCAATTAACAGTACACTTTAATTATTTGTATTAAAGTGTACTGTTAATTGAACTAGAATAATTTTTTCAAACATTTAGTAAAAATTATTCTAGTTCATTAACAGTACACTTTAATACAAATAATTTATTGCATACTACACAATTCGGTTTTACCAAAGGTCGGTCTACTACAGATGCAGACATCAAACTTCTCTGTAGTATATTCCAGGCTTGGGAGGAGGCGCAGGATGCATTAGGAGTTTTTTGCGACCTTTTCAAAACATTTGATTGTGTAGACCATGCTACACTAGTCAGAAAACTACACCACTATGGCTTAAGGGACTCAGCTCTTAATCTTTTGAGTTATTATCTTTACAATAGGACTCAAAGGGTAGAGATTAATAGTAAAAGGTCCACTGGGACTAAAATAGAATTAGGTGTCCCACAGGGATCTATTTTAGGTCCATTTCTTTTTCTCATCTACATAAATGACTTGCCTTATCTAGTTCAAGATAGGCATGAGATAGTACTTTTTGCTGATGACACTTGACTTATATTTAAAGTGAAGCGACAACAATTAAATTACGACGAGGTAAACAGTGCTCTCTCAAGTATAGTAAACTGGTTTAGTGTTAATAATTTACTTACAAATGCAAATAAAACAAAATGTTTAAAATTTAGCTTGCCAAATGTTAGGCAAGTACAAACCAATTTACTACTCAATGATGAGAGAATGAACATGGTAGACTCCACTGTATTCCTAGGTATTACACTAGATTGTAAATTACAGTGGGGTCCTCATATTGCTAACTTAGCGAATAGACTCAGTTCTGCAGCATATGCAGTCAGAAAAATTAGAGAAATGTCAGATGAAGAAACGGTGCGCCTGGTCTATTTCAGCTATTTTCATAGTAGAATGTCTTATGGCATACTTTTATGGGGAAATGCTGCCGACATAAATTCAATATTTGTGCTGCAGAAGTGAGCTATTCCTGCTATTTATAAAATGTCTTCTATTGAATCTCTGAGAGAAAAGTTTAAAGAAATAGGCATACTGACAGTCACCTCTCAGTATATTTTGGATAATTTGTTATACGTTAGAAAAAACTAAGAAGAAGAAAAGTGATAGTCATTGTATAAACACTAGAAATAAGAATAAGCTAGATGTACCAGTGATAATACTTAGTAAAATAAGTAAATCTTTTAAGGGCCAATGTATACGCCTATACAATAGGATCCCAGAAAACGTTCAAAACCTTTCTATTAATAAATTTAAAAAAGTAGTCAAAGAACGTTTGTGTGCTAAAGCTTATTATAAAGTAAATTATTTTGTTAAGGCCGCGTGGTCCCAATTTTACATGACTTTGAATCGATAATAAACAAACAAATAGTAACTTTAAAAAGCCAAAAAAAAAAAAACACATTGTTGTTTACTTAATGTTCTTTTACAATTTGTGGTTCGAAACATAATATTGAAAACTTCACTCGATCAAAAATAATTCCGAAGAGGAGGCTAAATTTGAATATTTTTCTTTTTGTTCATGAAGTTCATGATAGTTTTACTTTCAAAAATCATATCTACGAAAAGCTAATAACTTAAAAAAGAATAATTTCTGGTTACATTTTGCATGTTGGTTTAATTATTTTAACAATAAATTAATATTGAAATGCAGCGTGCGTATGCCGCTAGAGTCGCCCCACAGTCGCCCGCTAGGCCAGGGGGGTGAAACTCTCATACATGCACAAATTAACAGAGAACAGAGACATCTAAAAATGACGATCCGGTACTAACAGTTTGAAAGTTTTCGGATAGTCACAACAGATGCCACTAAGCGACTTCTACATCGCGCTATCGCTAACACAAGGCGTATTTATAAGGGCTCGCAAACATGTTACTATGCAGCAACCATATCCCACTATTAAAGAGGAACTTGGTCGTTGTTGTGTCTACGACTTTCGATAAAACTTAATTTCTGTCCATAATTCAGTTCAATAAAAATTATCAGGCGGTACTACTTCCATCTAGCGGGTTTGATAGTAACTAAAACGGTACAACGCCATCTAAAAACGACATTCCGAAACTTTTGCAAGACTCAGTTTCAATTTTAGAGTTGCGCATCTATACTAATATATATCTGTATTATCTATGCGCTAGGCGTTGACGAGGACAGACCTATGTCAGTTTTGCTAGCGCACGCCTTACCCGCGTATTTATCGAACAATTCTTTCGTTTCTAACGCAGTGTAGGAAAGTCAGTTTGTTTTGTTTCTTTTTATTTTTGAACATATCATACACAATAACATGTTATATTTTATCGTCGCCGCGTCATTGCTTTTGCCAGATGAGACGACCTCTGTGGCTCAGTGATTGAGCGTGTTGGTGCTCAAGCCGGGGGTCGCGGGTTTGAATCCCGCCGAAGGAACAAAAAGTTTCCTGTGTTCCCGGGTCATGGATATGTATAATACAATAAAAATCTAAAGGAAAGTCAGTTTCTTTGTATTTTTTTATGTTTCTTTTTATTTTTGAACTAAATCTATACATCTTCTATACAGATAAATATAATTGAAGTGTCTGTTTGTAATGTCAAATTAACAGCTTATCACTTGATGCATATGAAAGTATATTCGATACTAACAATAAAATATCAATTTTTAAAATTTTTGTCTGTCCGTCTGTCTGTCTATCTGTTTGTTCCGGCTAATCTCTGAAACGGCTGGACCGATTTTCACGGGACTTTCACTGGCAGATAGCTGATGTTATAAGGTCTAACATAGGCTACTTTTATTTTAGGGTTCCGTATAAAAAATAGGGATCCGTTTTCGTTAGTTGCGGGTAACGAAGTTATGCAAACGAAGTTGCGGGCATCAGCTAGTTATACATATAACCATACACAATAACATGTTACATTTTATTGTCGCCGCGTCGTTGCTTTTGCCAGATGAGACGACCTCTGTGGCTCAGTGATTGAGCATGTTAGTGCTCAAGCCGGGGGTCGCGGGTTTGAATCCCGCCGAAGGAACAAAAAGTTTCCTGTGTTCCCGGGTCTTGGACATATAATACAATAAAAATCTATAGGAAAGTTTGTTTTGTATTTTTTTATGCTTCTTTTTATTTTTGAACTAAATTTATACAAATAAATAAAAATGAAGTGTCTGTTTGTAACTTCAAATTAACAGCTTTTCACATAATGCATCTGAAAGTATATTCGGTACTTACAATAAAATACCAATTTTTTAAAATGTCTGTCCGTCTGTCTGTCTGTCTGTCGGTCTGTCTGTCTGTTTGTTCCGGCTAATCTCTGAAACGGCTGGACCGATTTTCGCGGGACTTTCACTGGCAGATAGCTGATGTCATAAGGTCTAACATAGGCTACTTTTATTTTAGGGTTTCGTTTAAAAAATAGGGTTCCGCTTCCGTCAGTTAGGCGCAAACGAAGTTGCGGGCATCGGCTAGTTATACATATTATAACCATACACAATAACATTACCGTCGCCACGTCGTTGCTTTTGCCAGATGAGACGACCTCTGTGGCTCAGTGGTTGAGTGTGTTGGTGCTCAAGCCGGGGGTCGCGGGTTTGAATGCTGAAGGAACAAACATTTTTTCTGTGTTCCTGGGTCATGAATGTGTATTAAATATACTAAATATACTAAAAATCTTAAATATGTGTATAATATAAAAATTATTAAATATATTTCTGTTGTCTGGTACCCGTAACACAAGTTCTTCGAGAACTTACCACGGGACCAGATTGGCTTGGTGTGAAGCGTCCATACATATATTATTGTGTTGTGTATTATGAGAAAAAAGTAGCTGATGCGTGGAGTAGCCTTAGTACATTATTGAATAAGCCAGTAAACGGTTTTTATGAATTTGTAACATCTACCATCTTCTTTGCCGTACTTTTCGTTTCTTTTTATTTCGATTTCTGTTTTTACAATAATAATAATAAATAACTCCCCACGCGACATCCGAGTCGAGAGCCAAGCTCTAACCACTAGACCACGGAGGCTGTTCTATTTACAATAAAATATAAGGATACGAGCTCAACATCTGTCATGCTTGCCTTTGCAGAACACACCAAGTCACTCGCAAGTAGGGGTTGCAATCCGGATACTTCGAAATTCGAAAAATTCGAAAAATCCGGATTTTTCGAATTTTTCAATCTTGGTTACTACTATGAAAATTACATATTTTAATTGTAATTAGTATGTACTCTAGACGTACAATATTTGAATAAGGGATATAATTAATCGAGTGAACAAAAAATAAGTTGGTGACTGCACGTGAGCATACTGTATTGCTGAATTTGGCAGCGAATTAATATGTTGGCGACTAAATTACTTCAATCAATCTTGGTTACTACTATGAAAATTACATATTTTAATTGTAATTAGTATATACTCTAGACGTACAATATTTGAATAAGGGATATAATTAATCGAGTGAACAAAAAATAAGTTGGTGACTGCACGTGAGCATACTGTATTGCTGAATTTGGCAGCGAATTAATATGTTGGCGACTAAATTACCAAACTGGTGAAATCACTCAAGTGACAAAAAATACAAAAATCGGCAGATAAAAAGTAGCGAAATTTAATCCAATTAGCACCGATAAGTTGGTGACCATTATACCATGTAAGTAGCTTATAAAGATTTGATTGATAAATTAATAGCTGCTAAAAATTCAATTTGCAAGCTACGGAAAATCCCAGTTTTGGATACTATTGGAGGTTTTTTTTTCTTTGGTATGGGTATCGTTTTCAAGGTTTTTGGGGGTGCAGAATAATATGAAAATAAAATCCGTTTTAAAATTCCAAAATGGCGTATTTTTTTTTTTGTTATTAAAAATGGATGTCTTTTTCCATGTTTCATATGCTGATTATAAAATTGTCTTCCAATTTAATTGTACAAAATGGAGACTATCCAATCTTCGTAAAATTAACATGTAGTTTGTAGAGGTACCAGATATGTAAGGTATAGAAACTTTTCGAAATTCAGGATTTTATAATTTCTTTTTTTGGCATCAATGAAAAAAATATGCGATTTTCGGGTTAAGGGGGAGGAAATTTTTATTATTTTTCCAGTAATAGTATTATTTTTCCGTTTCTAAAATAGAAGCGATTTTAGAAAAAAAATATGGCAATGTTCTACTTTGACACGAACAGTGTATAAAGCTATAGAAATTTTGGAAAATTCAGGATTTTCAAATTTCTTTTTCTTCCATCGTGAAGAAACTATGGTGTTGCGAGGTTCTTAAGGGGAGGAAATTTTCATTATTTTTTCAATAGGATGCACCATTTCCGAGATAGAATCAATTTTATAAAAAAAAATTAAATGCTCTACATTGAGATACGAGGGATATACAGGATGTCCCAGAAGTCGACGAATTTGTATCTCACAATACGGGAAATTGTAGTTGCGGCAGTCTAAAAACTGACATGAGGTGTAATTTTTAAGAAATTATTAAAAGTGCCAATATCTCGAAAACTATAGATTTTTTACTAAGGTCATATTACGATATTCTGGTGAGTCATGAGCTGGTCTATCAGCCTTCGAAGGGACGACGTCGACTTCTGGGACACCCTGTATAAAGCTATAGAAATGTTGGAAAATTCAGGATTTTCGAATTTCTTTTTCTCTCATCTTGAAGAAAATATATGGTTACGGAGTTATTAAGGGAGAGGTAATTTTCATTATTTTTCAAGTAGGATGCACCGTTTCTGAGATAGAAGCCATTATAGAAAAAAAAATACGATAATGCTCTACTTTGAGACACGAACGGTGTAAAACGCTATAGAAAATTTGGAAAATTTAGGATTTTCAGATTTTTTTTCTTCCATCATGAAGAAAATATGATGTTGCGGAGTTTCTAAGGGGGAGGAAATTTTCATTATTTTTCATTAGGATGCACCGTTTCCGAGATAGAATCTATTTTATTAAAAAAATATAATTGCTCTACATTGAGATACCGGGGCCGGGATGCATAAAGCTATAGAAATGTTGGAATATTCAGGATTTTCGAATTTCTTTTTCTCCCATCATGAAGAAAATTTGAGGTTGCGGGGTTACTAAGGAAATTTAAAATAGATGACTTTTTTGTAATCAGCACCCCCAGAAACCAACAAAGGGACAACCATATTATTTTTATAAAATTAAGTATGTCCGCCATATTGGAATTTCAAAATGAATGTCATTTTCGTATCCAGCACCCCCAAAAACTTGGTAACGACACCTATGTTAATTTTGCGAAAAAAAAATAACCGTTATTTTTAAATTTCAAAATGAATCTACCCAATATCTACACCAAGTCGAGGAAAATTAAAAATTGGGAATTTTGTACGCTCCTTTGTTTTTTTTATGTGCGCTGGTTTTGCTGCTTGAATGTTACCTACATTACGGAAAATATATGTACCTATTCTTAAATTAAATGTGTACTCACAAATTGTCGCCAAGATGGTTATTTGTTCGCTAATATAATATCAGTCTGCCAGTTTGGAATATTCAGTGGTATTATTTAGTCACCAGATTTGTAATTTTTTATTCCTTGCATTCTTTAGCCAACATGGTAATTTAGTATTCAATATTCGGTATTTTCACACCCAAAATTTAATTGTTTTGTCGTGATTGTTTTAAACACTTACGGATTTTGTCACAGTTTACGTTTTACGGTTACGTTTACGTAACGCGACAAAATCCGTAAGTGTTTAAAACAATGAACAATATTCGCGTAAACATAAGAAATAAATATGTTTTGTCGTGAGTTTAAATACATGCCTTTGGATAATTTGATATTATTTGTTGTCCTGTTGAAATTGTTGACACATTTTTCCATTTATTCAAGTTATTTGGTAGAACATAGTCAATCCATTAAATGGAGATGCGAGGGATGAAGATCTGTTAAAATATTATGGCCGCTATATATGTATATGTATGGACTGTTTCTAAGATACTTACAATTTTATATTTTTTCAGTAGTAGTACAGTTCATTAATAGGTGATCCAATTTATAAAAACACTGAATATGGTTTCAGTTTCAATTGCACAAGTAGTAAAAAGTATAATAAGCAAATCCAAACCCAATTAAAGCTTTGTATTTTTATATTTATTGAATTCTTACTAACGAAAGTCGAAACATATTATTGCAATTTTAATTTCTACAATCATAGAATGCCAAATTAATATGATAGCTTAAAAAGAAATGTAGTGGTTTAACTATATTTAATTATCTTCTAAATAATGAATATCTAAGTCCAAATACCTAAATATTATCTCTATGATATCAGGAAGAAGTTTTGGAGTCGATAATACCTGACTGGTTGGTTTAAGATTAGAGAGAATTTTGCCGAACGAGTCAGTAGCAAAACTAAATGAAAATCAACGCTCCTGTTTTTGCGTAGAAATAATTATTTTTAGATAATATTTTAAAGATAAGATATAGGTGTCAAAAATAGCACCAACGATTTGTGTAAACCACTGTTATTTTTTTAAGTAATGTAGTTTTCATCTTATAGCGGAAACTTCAAAGTGCAATAAAGAGTAAGATGTTACTGTTTATTTGTAAGTAAAATGTTAAAATAAAGATCTTACAACAGTTATAGGTTTTAAATTGTGCTTAGAATTGCTTATTGTACTTCTGTTAGTTACCAAGGGAATTAAAAACACCATTTACGTGTTCAATTATTACCTAAACAGGTGGGTGATTTTTACTTTCAATAACTCAAAAGTGGTCCAATTTCGTCCATACAAAATTATTTGTTCAGCCCCATGCTTCAAATGATTTGTCTTCACTCCCCGGATCTCGATTTAAAGGATTTTCAGTTTCCTACGTTTTATTAAACTGTATTAATTTTCCTACGTTAGTACTTTCACATAGAAATGGAACTTTACGAAAACGGTAGTGGTGAATATGTAAAAAAAGCGTTAAAAAGATCACAGGCTATTCCAATTTTTTATAATTCTTTCTGCTGGAACATTTAGTAAATAACAATATATACATACCTTATTTAAAATAAAATACTAACTATAAAACTGAACATTGTAGGATTTGAAACGTAATCAAAAATATTTCTAAAAATAAAATAAAAAATATAATTAAGTATATAATTTTGATATAATCTCATTGTGTTTTTATTTATTCAGATTGTAATTCTAATACTTACAACTTAAAATCACAATTTATTTAAATTAAATTATAAAAAAGTAACTCTTTTTTTTACTAATGAGTGTAAGTTTTGCTACAACATAGTAGTAAAATAAACATTAAAGTTTTATAAAATATGCAACAAATTTAAAAAAAATGAAAAAATCTGAATTATCCGGATAATCCGGATTTTTGGGAGAAAAAATTCGGAAATCTGGATTTTCAAAAAGTCAAACGTTTGTGGAGGTTTGGATTTTGCAGCAAGTGGCAAACGTGCGGACTCGGCAGTAGGAATACATTTTTTGCAAGTGTCTGCCTAAGTAGTTACCATCAAATCGTCAGCACCTACCTGATACAGTATTATTATCTCACGAAACGACACGTACTTTAGTGACCACACGAGCTAACGATAGGTACTCGTCTCCATGCACACATCGAACACAGCGTGTTTTTATACTTGTAACAGAACACACTGCATAGAAACTGTCAAAATAATTGAATATAATTTAAGCATTTTTTACTTAGGTAGGTACCTACCTATAATATCTATTCAAATTATGTGTGCTATGTGTTGCATTAAAACAGTTATCTATGGATTTTATTATCTTTTTCAATACAAATAATAAAATAAGATGACCTACTGCCGACACGTCTACACTGTAACACTTTGGGTTCATGTAAGTTCACGCCGGCGACGTAGGCGCGCGGCTCGCTTTGCGGCAATTGCGGGCAACTCTTGGAAGCGTTAAATCTTAGATCATTTAATACAGGATCAGGCACGCGGGGAAATTTTCAAACAAAACTTTCTGCCGATTTTGGTGCGGGGAGGGTAACTCCCACAATGAAAACAAAATCACACATTCACAAAAATATTGTAATCGTTACAAAGTCACACATTTATAAAACTGCAACACTAGCTTATTTATTTCACACAAATAAGACTCGCGCTAATATAACAGTGTAGCGTACGTACTAATACACTGGCATGCTAAGTGATGTTACCAATACAAATTATATCGATATATTGTCGATATGAATTTGTATTGGTCACATCTTCGTTATTTGAAAATAATGTATTTTGTTGAAATAAAACCATTCCGAATAATTCCGATATACATATTAATATATTATATTATACGTAAAAGTTATGGCAGCAATAAAAAACTTCACATAGGTACGTAAGTAGTAAATACAGTCTATTCACGTTAAGTTTGCAGTGAGTCGTCAGTACAATTTGACGATGTTAAACTGGCTTACCTTTATTGTCAAACGTGAACACGAGCTAAGCGTCATTGCTTTCTAAAGACATTTGCACTGATGACTCACTGCAAACTTAACGCGTACCTATAGGGTGTATTTACCTACCACTTATGTATGTGAAGCTTTTTAAAACCGCCATAGCTTCTACGTGACTATAGAATGCACATACGCACATACTCACATACGCTAATACATAACACATACGTAGATATTATTATGAACACTAAACATACAACTCTCCTTTTTTGCAAACATCAAAGCAAAGAATGACCTAATCTAACCAAGAATATATCAGGACACGTCTAAGGAGGGTTCCGTAACTATAAACATGTAATATTTTTTCAAATTAAGTACTTCAAAAGTTACTGTCTGATTTGGTTCAAAATAATTTTCCTAAAGAGTTATTAGCATAATAATCTATCAGCATAGAAAATTGTAAGTTTCTAAGTCTTATAGTTTAGAAATGCTAGGGAAGACCAACTTATAAATCACTTTGGAGGCCGATTACTCGAAATGGTTGACTTTATAAAAAAAATATGTATGAAACCTTGCCTTTATTTTAAAATACCTATTAAACGATACCCCACATGATGGGATAGAAAGAAAAAAAAATCATCCCCACTTCACATGCATGGAGAGCCACACCTAGAATATCTTATACTTGGAAACGGCTCAACGATTTCGCTGAAATTTGGTATATGGGGGTTTTCGGGGGTACACAATCGATCTAGATTAGTCTTATGTTTGGGAAAATGCGTGTTCGTGTTTTAATGCGTTTTTCTTTCCACGCAGAATATGGTCGCTAATTTCGTCCTGCCGGCCACTGTCCGTTTGGTCCAGCGGGTTAAGACGCGCATGGCAAGAAACGAGTGTTACGGGTTCGAAACCTGCTCAGTGCCTTACTTTTGTTTTTTTATATGTTCAAGTATATAATTATATTATTATATTTTTTTATTTTTTATAGTTTTTAGACAAGTTTAAAAAAAATGTAGTTAATGTTTCAGATCAAACACCTGATCTACACAGAAATCTATTGTAAATAATAATAATTGTCAGTTCACATTTTACTTTTTAAGTTTACTGTTTATGTAGATTATCACCTAAACACCACCATCTATATATATATAAAAGAAAGTCGTGTTAGTTACACCATTTATAACTCAAGAACGGCTGAACCGATTTGGCTGAAAATTTGTAGGGAGGTATCTTAGAACCAGGAAAAGGACATAGGATACTATTTATCGCGGGAAAATGTACGGTTCCCGTGGAATACTGTATTTACGCTTTTACGTAAAAACTACTTAACCGATCATCAAGAAATTTGGCACAGATATAAAGTAGACTACGAGGAAGAACATAGGTTACTCTTTATTGCATAAAAATGTACGGTTCCCGTGGAATACAGTATTTACGCTTTTACGTAAAAACTACTTAACCGATCATCATAAATTTTGGCACAGATATAAAGTAGACTACGAGGAAGAACATAGGTTACTCTTTATTGCATAAAATGTACGGTTCCCGTGGAATACAGTATTTACGCTTTTACGTAAAAACTACTTAATCTATATATATAAAAGAAAGTCGTGTTAGTTACACCATTTATAACTCAAGAACGGCTGAACCGATTTGGCTGAAAATTTGTAGGGAGGTATCTTAGAACCAGGAAAAGGACATAGGATACTATTTATCGCGGGAAAATGTACGGTTCCCGTGGAATACTGTATTTACGCTTTTACGTAAAAACTACTTAACCGATCATCAAGAAATTTGGCACAGATATAAAGTAGACTACGAGGAAGAACATAGGTTACTCTTTATTGCATAAAAATGTACGGTTCCCGTGGAATACAGTATTTACGCTTTTACGTAAAAACTACTTAACCGATCATCATAAATTTTGGCACAGATATAAAGTAGACTACGAGGAAGAACATAGGTTACTCTTTATTGCATAAAATGTACGGTTCCCGTGGAATACAGTATTTACGCTTTTACGTAAAAACTACTTAACCGATCATCATGAAATTTTGCAAAGATATAAAAAAGACTACGAGGAAGAACATAGGTAACTCTTTATTGCATAAAAATGTACGGTTCCCGTGGAATACTGTATTTACGCTTTTACGTAAAAACTACTTAACCGATCATCATGAAATTTGGCACAGATATAAAAAAGACTACGAGGAAGAACATAGGTAACTCTTTATTGCATAAAAATGTACGGTTCCCGTGGAATACTGTATTTACGCTTTTACGTAAAAACTACTTAACCGATCATCATGAAATTTGGCACAGATATAAAGTAGACTACGAGGAAGAACATAGGTTACTCTTTATTGCATAAAAATGTACGGTTCCCGTGGAATACTGTATTTACGCTTTTACGTAAAAACTACTTAACCGATCATCATGAAATTTGGCACAGATATAAACGTAGACCACTGGGAAGGACAAGGCTACTTTTTATCGAAATTGGTAGGGAGGTAGCTTAGAACCAGGAGAAGGACATAGGATACTATTTATCGCGGGAAAATGTACGGTTCCCGTGGATTACTGTATTTACGCTTTTACGTAAAAACTACTTAGCCGATCATCATGAAATTTGGCATAGATATAAAGTAGACTACGAGGAAGAACATAGGTTACTCTTTATTGCATAAAAATGTACGGTTCCCGTGGAATACTGTATTTACGCTTTTACGTAACTTTTACCCGATCATCATGAAATTTGTTATAGATACATAGTAGACCACGATATGTGGCATATTCACGGATCGGAAGACCATCTGCGTTATTTATTCTTGCACCTGATAATAAAACGAAAAATGTCGTCTATTACAAGATTGAATTGATTGAAGAAGATTACTGAAGATTGCAACCCATGCACCAAAATACATGGCCCATTTTAACAATCATTAAAATAATTGATTTCTTTTTAATTATGTCTATTATCCTAATATGAAATTACACTTAATGAAATCCAAAATCTGCTTATTTATTGCCTCTAAGGCAGAACAAAGTTTGCCGGGTCAGCTAGTATTACAATAAATAGTCGCCCAGGTACTAAAATTATTATTATTTTATGATGCCAAATCCGAGATCTATACACAATCTATGATCTAGCTACATAATACTAATCTGTGATCTATGACTGTACCAAATTTCATCCATTTATATTCATAATTAGGCTAACGGTAGAAACGCGGACAGACAGACGGACAGAGCGAAACTATAAGGGTTCCTCAAGTAAACCCAAGGAACCCTAAAAATGACTTGCGCTTCAAAAAAGGAAAACTAATAACTTGTGTCCCTCTGGCTGGGAACATCTTGATTTTATAACGATACCCATCTTGATTTTATAACGATAGTCCATATTTCAAACATCCAAATAAACTGTTCAGCCTTTCAAGTTTCAAAGTTGCGGTAGGGTAAATAATAAACATCACGTACATACATGCATACTTTATACTTCTTGCTTGATCTGTCGTATAAAGTGTAAAATCAATCCAATATTTTTACATCACAAAATATAAAATTAGTATACCAAGAAAAAAAATATTTTTTTTTCGACATCGTTATTCTAGTGATTGTCACGTCACTCAAAAAGTAATAAAAAAATTCCGCCATGTTTCGAGAATTAAGTGCCATAATAAAATTCGAATCTATTGTATAGGAAATAAAGACTAAAATTCTATATCTAACAACAATAGTCTCGTGGGGAGTGCGCCTACGTCATCATCGAATGTTCTCCGATTTTTTGTCTCGTTTACACCGCTATTCGATACATCGTCAATTTTTACGAAATTACATTTAAATAGAAATATACAATAATTAAATTAAAAAATACTCACAAATGAAAGGTCATTCCATCTTTTTTAAGATTCGACGTGTTGGACTTGTTTTTACAGGACATAAGAGCACAAATCGGCATTTTTAGCGGAGCATTTCGGACGTCCTTTCGATGCTATACCGATGCACATAATGGTTAAAATCGATTACGCAAATAGTTTTTATGAACGCATTAGATTCAAAAATCTTATACCTCGGCAGAGGGGAAATCTCATGTAAGGCGTATCCCGTATTAAATGATCTAAGCGTTAAATGCCTATTTCGCTTGGTCTACGTGGCCTTAACGATTGCACACCTTGGGAATAAGATGCAACCCTGCAAGGCTGTCTCTATGTACTTGTGTACTGACTTTTGTTATATTTAACATAGATTTAAGTTTACAATGTAAAATATATATTTCTTTTAAAAGAACAATTTTCCATCTTTTTGCTAAAAGATGGGCCCGTGCGAGTTTCTTACGCCGGTTCTTCTCGGCGGGTTAGGGTTGAACCGGTGGTAGCCTTTTTTTGTTGACCTTCCGAAAATAGCTTTTTAAGTTTTACTTATTTGGAAATAAAAATTTTCATTTTCATTTTCAATAAAGTTAGCTCAGATCAAGCGATATCCTCTTAGATCATTTAATACGGGATACGCCTTACATGAGATTTCCCCTCTGCCGAGGTATAAGATTTTTGAATCTAATGCGTTCATAAAAACTATTTGCGTAATCGATTTTAACCATTATGTGCATCGGTATAGCATCGAAAGGACGTCCGAAATGCTCCGCTAAAAATGCCGATTTGTGCTCTTATGTCCTGTAAAAACAAGTCCAACACGTCGAATCTTAAAAAAGATGGAATGACCTTTCATTTGTGAGTATTTTTTAATTTAATTATTGTATATTTCTATTTAAATGTAATTTCGTAAAAATTGACGATGTATCGAATAGCGGTGTAAACGAGACAAAAAATCGGAGAACATTCGATGATGACGTAGGCGCACTCCCCACGAGACTATTGTTGTTAGATATAGAATTTTAGTCTTTATTTCCTATACAATAGATTCGAATTTTATTATGGCACTTAATTCTCGAAACATGGCGGAATTTTTTTATTACTTTTTGAGTGACGTGACAATCACTAGAATAACGATGTCGAAAAAAAATATTTTTTTTCTTGGTATACTAATTTTATATTTTGTGATGTAAAAATATTGGATTGATTTTACACTTTATACGACAGATCAAGCAAGAAGTATAAAGTATGCATGTATGTACGTGATGTTTATTATTTACCCTACCGCAACTTTGAAACTTGAAAGGCTGAACAGTTTATTTGGATGTTTGAAATATGGACTATCGTTATAAAATCAAGATGGGTATCGTTATAAAATCAAGATGTTCCCAGCCAGAGGGACACAAGTTATTAGTTTTCCTTTTTTGAAGCGCAAGTCATTTTTAGGGTTCCTTGGGTTTACTTGAGGAACCCTTATAGTTTCGCTCTGTCCGTCTGTCTGTCCGCGTTTCTACCGTTAGCCTAATTATGAATATAAATGGATGAAATTTGGTACAGTCATAGATCACAGATTAGTATTATGTAGCTAGATCATAGATTGTGTATAGATCTCGGATTTGGCATCATAAAATAATAATAATTTTAGTACCTGGGCGACTATTTATTGTAATACTAGCTGACCCGGCAAACTTTGTTCTGCCTTAGAGGCAATAAATAAGCAGATTTTGGATTTCATTAAGTGTAATTTCATATTAGGATAATATTCAAAAGCACGAAACCTGACAAAAATACCCAGGGTTCAAAATCACAGAATGGTCTACTGTAAAACCAAGGTGCATGAATAGACTGTATTTACTACTTACGTACCTATGTGAAGTTTTTTATTGCTGCCATAACTTTTACGTATAATATAATATATTAATATGTATATCGGAATTATTCGGAATGGTTTTATTTCAACAAAATACATTATTTTCAAATAACGAAGATGTGACCAATACAAATTCATATCGACAATATATCGATATAATTTGTATTGGTAACATCACTTAGCATGCCAGTGTATTAGTACGTACGCTACACTGTTATATTAGCGCGAGTCTTATTTGTGTGAAATAAATAAGCTAGTGTTGCAGTTTTATAAATGTGTGACTTTGTAACGATTACAATATTTTTGTGAATGTGTGATTTTGTTTTCATTGTGGGAGTTACCCTCCCCGCACCAAAATCGGCAGAAAGTTTTGTTTGAAAATTTCCCCGCGTGCCTGATCCTGTATTAAATGATCTAAGGATATCCTATACTTAATAGTGTATTTGATTTTACCCGCGGCTCCGCTTGCCTCAAAATAATACGCATGTATTGTATGATGTATCGCAATCGCTAAATGAAGAGAATAAAAATTTTACTTAAGGATATGAATAAATAAATAAATAATAAATCTGTTAGAAATACCTACTGCACCTCGAATCGAAGGTCGATAGTAAATGCATCGATACTCTCACCACAAAGGAACTAAAGTTGTCCTTGTGGCGGGACGCTCGAGGGGTCCTGATTTTTGTGACGTCACACATTTCAAAATCTATTTTAATCTAGAGTGTTAAGTAATAGCTATGATACGAAAGCTATTGCCCCAGTGTCGAGGCATACTTGTTGAGGTCATGTTGCATCATCGAAAATCATGAAATTCGTGTGACGTAATTTATGGATGGCCTCTTAATGGGCGCGGGACGTCTTCTTACGGATGTAGTCCACGACGTCCTCGACCTCCATGGACATACAGCGCGGCGGCGGCGTCGTGGGTATTTCACACCACTGTCGCAGTCGGGCGACGGGCACGTAGGGTGCATTGCCGATGATATTAATCCCCTTAATTCTGTCATACATCATTTTAGCGAAACTTTAACCGTTTCCGCAGCGTACGCAGCGACAGCTCTCAAAAGGAAAAAAAAACCGATTTTGTAACATTCTTGATTGGTGCTTCGCTCGTATTGAACTTATCATGATGTTATATAGCCTAAAGCCTTCCTCGATATATATAAAATATTTTTTTAATTCGTACCAGTAGTTCCTGAGATTAGTGCGTTCAAACAAACAAACAAACAAACTCTTCAGCTTTATAATATTAGTACCTATAGATAACGAGACAAATGTATGTGCTATCACTGCTAGATTTACGCTCTTCGCGATCTACCTTTGTCGCATTTTTAAAGAAATACCTTTTGACTAATATATTTTCATGTATTCAGTCTCGAGGGTCATCAGTGGAAGAGGACAAGTTTGAATTGACAATGGAAACTGGGGATGACGAGACAGACGACCCCCTGAGTAAGTCGGGTCCGAACACATCGTGCGCGGGAAATTCGAACGACGAGCGAGACGGACAACCGGCGTCATTCTCCGAACCTCGAGCGCACAAGCGACCTCATAACCAGTACGAGAAGACGTACACTACGCCCGAGATCGTCACCACTATAATAAAAACGGAGGACGACTTCGATAATTCTGACTCGATGCACACAAATCACAGAAAGGACCAGTTCGATGAATACGACCACTTCGCTCTAATGTTAGCATCTAAGATAAGAAAAATAAAAAGTGAGGACGACAGGGAAATACTCATGAACTCAATACAAAATCTAGCATTCCAATTTTACATGAAAAATAAAAAAGACAAGAACAGCTAGATCCTTATTTACCTATTTTTACCCGACTGTCAAGAAGGGATTAAGATTGTGATATTATGAGCCAATGGCTTAAGTGTACTTGCTCATGACCACAAGACCTATGTTGAGTGGTTACAGGTGAATACCAGATTGTCTATCTATTTAGTATTTATATATCTATAATCTGGTATTTGAGCATATCACAAAGCACTAAAAGACAACCTAATATGTTCTATTTGTAATATAAGATAAGTATATCCTACAAATATTATAAATGTGAAAGTTTGTGAGGATGTATGGATGGATGGACGTTTGATCCTCTTTCACGCAAAAACTACTGAACGGATTTTGATGAAATTCGGTATGGTAGTAGTTTGGGCCTGGATTAAAACATAGACCACTTTTTATCCCGAAAAAATAAGGTGTTCCCAAGGAATACTATATTTACGCGGGCGGATCCATGGGTAACAGCTAGTATTTATTACGTGGTAGAGCCATGCTTCGGCACGAATGGGCCGGCTCGACCGGAGAAATACCACGGGCTCACAGAAAACCGGCGTGAAACAGCGTTTGCGCTGTGTTTCGCCGAGTGAGTGAGTTTACCGGAGGCCCAATCCCCTACCCTATTCCCTTCCCTACCCTTCCCTATTACCCTATTCCCTCTTAAAAGGCCGGCAACGCACTTGCAGCTCTTCTGATGCTGCGAGTGTCCATGGGCGACGGAAGTTGCTTTCCATCAGGTGACCCGTTTGCTCGTTTGCCCCCCTATTTCATAAAAAAAAAAAAAAAAAAAGTATTCTATATTTTTTAAAGGTAAAAAGACTGAATTGTTGTTTGGTTTCCAGTACTATAGTTTAATTTATTGTAAACTGTTAGTTTTTATTTCTTTTGTTATAATATTAACAATAATATTAGTTTTATAACGATACACATATTTTTATAATAACTATTTGTTTTATTTACAACATGTATACTTATTTCTCATACAATTGGGTATATTATGTGAGTATTGCTAAATTAACAAGTGTGGCCACAAGAATAAGAAAAAAAGGCATTAAAACAGACATCAGTGCCATGCCTTGAAGACATTTATTTACAAGTAACTTATTCTATGATTACCAAAAAACCATATAAAACTATTGTTGAACATGTCTTTACCACTTTCATAGAAAAAATATTTTTAAATATAAACAAAAATTTAATGTCTTAAAGGTTGCCTTTTATATGATTACCAGGTTTTAAATTTAAAATAAGACATAATATAATTATTGCACTTAAAACTATATTTTATGTACAATGTTCAGATCCAGTTTATTCCAAATGTGAATGAAGAGACAATGTCACACTGTAATGCTACCAATTCTATTTAATCTTATTAAGATTAAATAATTGGATCTGAAAATAAAGTTTGAGTACAACATAGCTTAGTACTTAGGATGCCCGAGCAGCAGTTAATGGTGCCTGTTTAATGAAGGCATCTAGTTTCGTCTTGAATAACTCACTGTTGATGGGCTCCCCCGCCACGCACAGGGGATTTCGCACAACATACTTCACGTATAGTTCACTGTATATTTTCTTGAGAATCTCGCGGGTGTTCTGCGCTTGGTTGTCAGTGTTCATAACAAATTTTAGTCCAGACGGTGTCTCTAAGCAGTGCAAGGTGTATTTTGAAGTTTTATAATTTAGAAAGCCGTCTTTTGGATCTAGAGGTGATATTTTCGCAACAAAGGACTTTATTGAATACAGCATGCCATACATCAATTTCCCTTCCTGCAAGAGAATAAAAAATAAAAACAGATTTTTCTCAGCAGTCAACTGTTTATAGAAATTTGGAATAAGGACTGATATTACTGAGCACTGGACTGATATAAAAGTTTAATTCAACTATTTTAGTTTCTCGAAAACAATGTGTTTAATAAAATAATCATTACTTCGTCTCTAGACATCCCACTTTGTTTGGTTCGATTCCACTCTCCATAATAGAGTAACGTTCCATAACGATCAAATATATATAAGTTATGAATAGTCATTTTTTATATGAAATGACTAATTAAAATAAGAAGGTAGGTATGTAGCTACTCTAAATAATTAAATCAAATACATAAATCTTACAAATTTTGCTTTTGTTTAGACTTTTGATTTAGCATTTAGCAAGTTGACACTTGACGTAAACTATTGTCTATTGTTGACACTGACATTATTTTTCCTTTTTATGGTCAAGATTGGCTATGATGAATGATCGAATCATTTGCATTTAGGAGTTTTGCCGGGAAAGTCAATCAGCAATGTTGTGTTTCTGTATTATTTTTCTAAATTCGTGTTAAGGGGCCGTCCATTAATCACGTGATGCCTAAAGGGGGAGGGGGGGGGGTCCGAAAAAAAATCACCAAGTATCACCAAGGGGGAGGGGGTATAAGGAGACATCACGTGTTACGTGTATTAATTTTCGAATCTAATCTATGCATACCGAAATTATTTTTGGTTGTAGATTCGTAGTATTGTTTAAATACTTACAAAACAAAGGACTTGTATAGTTCTAATTGCTTAAAATATTCGATTAAATTGTATTTTAAGTTAAAGTTTTTCTTCAAACATGACCTGCTCACTATGTAAAAAAAATACACGTGATCTTAGGTGGGGGAGGGGGGGGGGGTAGTATAAAACCTCACCACGTATCACCAGGGGGAGGGGAGGGGTCAAAAAAGTTGTTAAAAACATCACGTGATTAATGGACGGTCCCGAATTCGGTTTTTAATGTGTTATAGTGGTGGAATATTAACCATTAATTATTCGTTGAGGTGCATTAGTGTGGAAAAGTGATACATTCTACAAAATGCGTGCTAAATTGGCTTTCCCGCCAAAACTCCCTAGGAAGTTTCAGTAAAGCGTCTACCACTTTACTGAATCGACTGACTTGACTAATTGACTACCCTGACTACTTATTTGGACTTTGACTAGACTTTGCTTAGCCTGTTCCATTTCGGGACGAATTAAACAAAAAAAAAAAGTCATTTGCATTTAGTCTATGGATCGATTGGACTTTTGAGTTTTGACGTTTCTTTTCGACTCAATGATGTAAAACATGCATGATTATTTCAATACCTAATCTGAAAATATCGTATAAAATTGTCTTAACATTGTCATAACTAGTTTAATATAAATGTAAGTATTTGTATTTTAATATATTTCACTGACTAAACTCACTAAAGTTTCACATTACTATCATAGTTCTTATTAGAGGTTATACCTAGAAGGTTTCTTACCTAATATTTATTCGTTTCAGTTTATATTGTAAACATGGATGAATATTCAAGAGAACCTTGTCCTTGGCGTATTCTCGATGATTCGGGCGGTGCCTTTTTAATGGGTGCAATTGGAGGAGGTATTTTTCACTCCATAAAGGGTTTTAGAAATGCTCCAACTGGATTTAGCAGGAAAATGGTAAGTCATACTGCTAATTACTTGTTTTTTTGTCAGTTAGATCCATGTCTATTTATCGTTTATGTTGTGATCTGTTTTAGCTGGGAAGTTTAGCAGCAATGAAGGAAAGATCACCTATTGTTGGTGGTAATTTTGCAGTCTGGGGTGGCATGTTCTCAACTATTGACTGTTCTCTTGTGTACTTGAGACAAAAGGAAGATCCATGGAACTCTATCATGAGTGGTGCATTGACTGGCGGAATTCTTGCCGCAAGAAATGGTTATTTACCTTGATTACCTTTAATAACCTTATAAACTTTAATCCATATTATCATGGCTAAGGGTTTCTCCTATCATAGCATACTATTATTTATATTAAACTTCTTTCAGATCCAATTTAATCTTAATGTAAACATAAACAATGGCACATTAATTGTAGCATCAATTTAAATGTCACTTGTGTCATTAAAAATAGATGTGTCCAGTTGTCTGATTATCGGACAACTAATATTAGATATTCGTCGAATTATTGGATTAATAAGATATATTAATCGTCCGGTATTCATGGAACGTCATAGAAACGTCAATATGGCTGAATTTCTATAGAATTTTCCGATAACTGGACAATTAATTAATAGTCATCCGATTATCAGATGACTAATGTTAAATATTTGTCCGGTTATCGGATAAATAAAGTACATTAATAGTCTGCCAGTAATAATATAAATAAAAAAGTTCTTACCTAACCTAAACTACACAAATGTTATTTCACGCCGGGTTTCGTGTGACCGTGTTACCATTAAAAATGCATTTTGAATGTGATAAAAAAGTTCTAACCTAATCCAACACTACACAAACGTTATTTCATGCCAGGTTTTTATAAGACCGTGTTACCACTCCGAAGACGTTTTGAATGTGATAAAAAAGTTCTTACTATAGAAATGGAAAACGGAATGTCATAGAAACCTCGACATGGCTGAATTTCTATTAATTTTCCAATAACCGGACAATTAATAGGACGACTAGACACTTCAATAAAAATTTTCAATGACAATAATTATTAGTTTGGTTGAATATATATTTTTTTCTTAACATTTTGATTAAATTGAACAGAGTATCTTCTGGTTCATCAGCAAAAGCCATTAAATTGTTAAGCCAAATACATTATCTACCATCTGTGTGATATAACACTGTATTGCAAATTTTCAGGTGTACCAGCGATGGCTGGCAGTGCACTAGTAGGAGGTGTCCTTTTGGCACTGATTGAAGGAATAGGAATTATGTTCACGAGAATGACGGCCGAGCAGTACAAACCACAGCAACCCATCTTTGAAGATCCCTCAATTTTAGGCCAAAGCCAAGGACAGTCAAGCTTTCAATAGGCTTAGAAATAAATAATTAACAGTCATGAATATAATCGGGTAATATCCTAAAGTTGTTCAATATCCTATACAAATGTCAGTAATTTGTATTTATATTCCTGATTGTTGAAGATAGATTTGCCTAGTGGCAGTGTGTTTTACTATTATGTAGACAATTTTAGGTTATACCCACCCATTAATCATTATATTTGAGTGAATTATTTGCATCTGTGATATTTTCAGTTCCGTACTGACTGCTCATAATCTCACTTAAAATCTTGAATTAAAAAGATTTTGTTATATAATAATTTATGGCGGCGTATTCAATTGCATCACTTTATTTGTTCCATGTGAATGTAAATTGATAGCAATAAAATATGGTAATCAATACTTTGGAAAATATTGACCCTTTTTCAAATATTGGTCCAGATGTAGTTTATTGTAAATGTTGCCAAAAATTGTAATGTAATTTGTGTTGATTTCAATAAATATATTGTAATAATAAAATGTGTTGTAGTTTTATTATGCTTTAACAACACTTAATATTTGTTTGCTGAAACAATCTGCTTATTGTATATTTTAAATTAGGGGTGAAATTCCTAACAATTCGTCCTTAGCAATTACAATCATTTCGGTTATGATAAATATTCAAATATCATTTAAAAAAAAAAAAGCTTATAATATAAATTGTAAATTATTTGTTTCTTTATTAAGTTGAGAATAGCCATGAGGTGATAAGATAATGCTTAATGCTAAGGTACTATAATATTATAAAGATCTCTTATATCGGCAAGACAGATGACTGTTTATTCATAGTAGAACCTTCACCCATTTTCCGGACTTCTTTTATCACATGGGCCAGTACTTCAGGATCCACACCCAACTCGCACAGTTTTATGCAAATAGATAATGTTTCTGCGTCCAATCCAGTGCTCAGAAGTTGAGATATTTGAAACAACATTTGAAAAGCTTCTCTAGCTTGCCCAACTTGTACATTTCTTTCCGAAGTCATTCTGAAAAATGTAAAGCTAATAATGAAAAAGAATGTAAAAAATGTTAAAATGTAAATATTACAATTTATATATCTAGTATAAGTGCGGTTCAAATGAGAATAGGATCGAGTCGGCGCCATATTGTTTCGAATTTAGACTGTTACGATTATTAAATTTATGCTTAGATAATTGATTACTATTTAACAATCTTATTTAAATTCGATGCAAGACTATTCATATTTATATGCACATTAGTTTTTCTGTAAATCACACTTTTCAAGTGATATTTGGCAGATAAAGGTCATTGACGTTCCTATTCTCATTTGAAACGCGTTATAACTACATGTAGCATTAAATAGGTACATAATATCAAACTTGTATATACCATGTTATACTTACGTTTACTTAAGATTATCCTAAAAAACAGTAAGCAGCTATTTGAAACTAATACATACGGCACATAGATGTTTGGCATATAATTCAATTAATAAACAAAAATATATTTTTTTAATTATCCAAAATTTAATTTAAAACTTTTAAATTTTACGTAAAAGCGTTTAGTTTTTTTTTTGAGCTTTTGAGTTCTTCTTCTTCTTCTTTTTTATAATGGCTCCATAGTGATTCGCCCAAAGACTTTCGCCAGTGTCAGAGTCAAAGGTCAGAGCCATGAAGCATAGATACCAGGAGTCCGAACGGTATAGGCTTTTTAATAATAATTATGTACACAATAATAGGACCAGATCTTAGTTCTCTTTTCTGCCGCTAGGCGTGCGAGACCGACGAGTACCGAGTGTTGCCAATACTATTATACCGAGTGTTGCCAATACTATTATTTATTACAATTATTTTTAAATTACCGTTAGGCAATTACCGTGTTCTACGGTATCTATTTTTCGAGAACAGTTTCTAAGAATTTCCTAAAACTTTTATATAATAAGATTTCAATCTTTCCAGAGCTGTCAATAGCAACTTTAAACTTCCCGCGTAATTTCAAACGAGTGCACGTCGGACCGTCGCGCGCTCTACCGGCAAAAATCTGTCCCCGTAATTGAGACCATTATTTTAACGTTACGTTCGGACTCCTTGTTATCTATACTTCGTGGTCAGAGCAAAGACTTCTAAAGACGGAGCAGTGGCGGACTAACCGGGGGGGGGAAGGGGCGGTCCGCCCCGGGCCCCCGGGCCTTGGCGGGGCCCCGTATAAAAATTTGTTTGGGGCCCCTTAGGGAGGGTAAAGTTTGCTCACAAAATAAATAAACAATTGCATAAAATTAAAAGAAATATTTATTCGTCATAATTATTAGCTATCTATCACTTTTTCCAAAATTTTTACAATTTAAATATACACTCTCCTTGCCTTTTTTCGGCAAACTGATTTATTAAATCATTTATAGTTGATGATGAAATGAAGATGAAATTTGGGAAGTTTTTATTAAATTTTGCACGTTGGGGGCCCCCGTGCCCTGGGGGCCCCGTATAATTGATGCGGCAGATACGGCGGTAGCTACGCAGGGGCGTTCCTCAGGAATCCCTGAATGAATGGAGTGCAAATAATTCCCTCTTTTACTCCTACATTTACATTCACTACATTCTATTTACGTAGAAAAATAAACATTGGCCTCATTTAAAATATAGGTATTAAATTTCTTTACGTTGATATTTAATAGTTTATTAGTGTGTTCCGATATTTTTGCGAACAGATAAGCCTTTTTTTAAATTGTAAAGTAATAAACGCGATCTTATCCGTTCAAAGTAATTTCATTAAAAAGCGTAATAGTATTTTTGATTTTTGGTGCGGAATAAAAGTAAATGAGTTCAGAGTTGAGTAAGTGCATTTTCGAGTATTTGGAAAAAGTAACTAATTCTTCGTATAATTTAGCCTAGAAATAATTTGTAGGCTAAATTATACGAAGAATTTTATGATCCGTAGTTTCTAGTCAACATGCACCTACGAGTACATTGCTTCAGTTATTGCATTTTGCGAGTGGTCCTTATATTATTTGTAGTGCACGTTTATTAGAGACGTAGGTATGTACTTGTTCTCATCGTAAGACTCAACATGGCAAAGTCTCTGTACATTTGTATATCTATATCGTCAAATCAATCATGAAGCTTATAGACTAGGGCTTTTACCATTGAAAATGGTCAAAAGAGAAAAAAAATATAGTATGAAACCCATTGAAAAGGATGAGAATATTAAAAAATAAAATGAAAAGTAATTTACGGGCGATTTGAGGTTGGGAAGTGTAAGGGGTGAGTTTTTAAGGGTAGAAGACGGTTTATCTCAATTTCCGGCCAAACTACAAGTCCTATGGAAAATAGTCAGATGGCAATAGAAAGAAAAATTTCTAAAGAAACACCTCTTTTTAATATTATATATCTATGGTTTCACATAAGTTATTGAGGAGTTCAGTAAACTGAAGGCACGAAAACACATATAACACGCTACAAAAAAAAAAAAAAAAAAAACTATCTTTTATTTTATTTATTTTATCTATCGATTTGTATTTTATTTTCCTCACCCATATCCATTCCATATTGTAGGTATATATGTTTCACTAGCCAGATTTTAACGAAATAAACATAAAAAACTACATTTTTAGGGTTCCGTAGCCAAATATCAAAAAACGGAACCCTTATGGATTCGTCATGTCAGTCTGTCTGTCTGTCTGTAATAAAAATTAAAAAAAAAACTTGAGAGGTGTCAAGGGACACCCGGATGGAACGAAGTTCCGGATGAAAATATCTGGCTTGCTTTCTATAAGAGAGAGAGAGACACAGAGAAACATGCGACGCCGCACAGCTTACAATAGCTTACTATAGCAAAAAAAAAAGACATACAGAAAGACAATTGTAATGTATATATAAAATAAATAATAATACAATATCCGAACCGATATTATCCATACATACATTACATACATACATACATAGGTACATACATACATACATACATACATATACACATACATACATACATACATCAATATAATAAATGTATACGCGTAAATATTTAATTTTTATAAAAAATAAAATTATCTTTTGTAATTAAAAAAGTGTCGTGACAACTTTTCGTAAGAATTTTTTCCGTCTAGCCCCCTTTCACAACGCGCGATAAGGAAATTCGTTCCAAAAGCAATAAATTTTATTTTGAGCGTTCCCCATACTTAGAACTGAAAGTCAAAAAAATTTTTTTTCATTAAACCCGTATGGATAGGTAGGGAAATTTTATTGAGGTTATAATATAATTTTTTTCTAAACTGAATAGTTTGCCTGAGAGACACTTCCAGAGCGGTAAAATGTGTGTCCTGTAAAATAAGAGAATGATAAAACTAAAAAACATATATGATGTACATTACCATGCAAACTTCCACCAAAAATTGGTTTGAACGAGATCTAGTAAGTAGTTTTTTTTAATACGTCATAAATTGTAAACCGTAAAATCGTAAAAAAAGAATAAAAGTAGACACGGAGTTTGTTAACAATTTAAAATTTGCTAACGATATCATTATTTATGCAAAAACATCAAAAGAACTACAAATAATGATCAGTGAGTTAGATTATGAGAGCAGAAAAATTGGTTTACGAATGAACACTTCAAAAACAAAAGTAGCGACAAATAGTGTAAAAAACGACATATACGTAGACAATGCACAAATGCAATATGTGGACAGCTATATATACCTCGGAAAACAAATATCCTTTGAGAAGACGCACCACGAAGATGAATTAGAACGCCGTATTAATATGATTGGGAGAAAGTACTGGAGTATCAAAGAAATTTTAAAAGCCAAATTCCCTATGAAACTCAAAAAGAAGGTAATGGACTCCTGCTTATTGCCATGCCTGTTATATGGAGCACAAACGTGGCTATTTCAAGAAAAAACAAAAAAGAAAATTCGGACATGTCAGCGCGCAAAAGAAAGAAGCATACTGGGTATCAAACTTATCGACAAACAAAATAGCAATGTTATTCGTAAAAACACAAAACTCATAGATGCAGAACGACATGCACAACAACTTAAATGGAGATGGGCTGGCCACGTTGCCCGTATGACAGACAAAGAGAGTCACCAAGTGGAAAGGCGCAGGTGGAAAGAGAAGCAAAGGAAGACCTAAAGATAGACGGGTCGACGAAATCATAAACATAACGGGCGAGGAATGGATGACAAAGACAACAGACCGAAAACAATGGGAAAAATTGGAGGAGGCCTTTATCCGAAGAGGAGCCATGCCAAAAATCATCATCTGAAATTTGTTTGAATAAGTATATGAAAGTTCCGGACATTATTGAAATTATTGAATAAAAATTGTATAAACATTTTATCATAAAGTTTTATATCTTTATAGTGGTATAGTGGTATTTATTATCTTTGACATTCTATTAGATCATTTATTTTCTTGACATATAATATGTAGAAAAATATGTAGTTTGACATTCTTCTAATATAAAAATTAAGTTTTGACTAATGAATGATGATAATAATAAATTGTTTATGGTTAAAATGTACCTTTAAGTAATAATAAACTAATTGTGAACTAGTTAATATAAGTATTTGGACGTCGTTAATGCGACAAAATATGCGGTCTACTATAAAATATTGTAACACCTATTGTAACCATATTTTTACCAAATAAACATCATTTCATTTCATTTCATTTCAAAAAAAAACTAATACATAAGAAACATTTTATAAGTAATTCAATATGTACCGACTAATTTTAAAATAAAATCTTCTTAGCTTGTAAAAATTTAAGAACTAAAAAAAACTATGTACCTACTTAAAGCATGGAAATAAAGGGCTATATTATTAAAT
The DNA here is from genome assembly GCA_905404095.1 of Glaucopsyche alexis. NCBI lineage: Eukaryota > Metazoa > Arthropoda > Insecta > Lepidoptera > Lycaenidae > Glaucopsyche > Glaucopsyche alexis. The sequence goes on along the minus strand of FR990044.1, from coordinate 1,403,524 downwards.
CGTTAACCGCAATTTACCTTTCATTCAATCAACTCAAATTTATTATAAAAAAACATTTAATTTCATAAAATATATAAACCTTATGCATAAACCGTGAACCATTATTTTTTATTACAAGTTTGTACGAAACCCTCGGTGCGCGAGTCCGACTCGCACTTGACCGGTTTTTTAAGCGGGGGGGGGCCTCATTTGGCTTTGCCGCCCCGGGCCCCTGACCGGCTTAGTCCGCCACTGAGACGGAGCTATAGTTTTTGAAAGTTGGTACTATTGTTTTCTGTTGCTCTTGTCTTACTAACGATGTGTCAATACGTGTGTATGAGAGAGCTTATATCGGTGTATAAACGCGTGTTTCGTGTCATGTTATGACTGACTCAGTAGGCCATCGCATAGCAGTAGCTCTGTGTATTTTTTGTGTTTTATCAATAAAAATAAATGTGTAATGGACATTTGAACATTTAACAAGTAAATAAATGTTGCTCCGCTGCATATTGTGCCTCAAGAATGACGACAGAAGGTGTCAAATACTTGGAATTATCATTTTACACGTAAGGTTATAACAATGTTTTGTGAACTAAATAATGAGTATTTTTATAATATAAACAGATAATCATTAAGTTTAATGAACCCTTTTTCGTACTATATCACGCTTTAATGATAAATATCACGTAATAAGTAATAATTTGTGGAAAATAAAAGCTTTGTTTTTCTGCGTATTTTGAGTGATGTACCCTACTGACACAAGAGTTTATCGATAAAGATAATAAACTTTTACTAAACGGTTTTATTAGGTCTCGGAAATGTTCCGGAAGAAGAGGAGAATATATTGAAGCAGTTAGATGCGAGAATTAGAAGAGTGTGTCCCACCAGTGAGACAGCTTGGTGTGACGGTATTGATACGGGGAAGATATTTCTATTTTACCCATAGATATATAATATTAAAAAGAGGTAGATATGTTATAAACGCGTAAAAATGAGGACTCGAATTGGCCCGAGTCGGGCCAATTTTGGTTAGTATGCGACCAGCTAGTCGACGCGTAGCACGTACTACGCGTTCCGTGCGCTTTGCACAAAATTCCATCGTGTGTCTATAAAAGCTGTAAAAACCTTGACAAAAAAGTGAATAAAAGTCAAGGAATTTTATTCCCCATGTAACTTTACAACATTTATTACTCAGTCATGTATTTTGTTAAAAATATATTTTTCAACAATAAATAATTTCAAGAAAATACTTGACAGTTTATGTCATAAGAAAAATGGAAAGCAATCTCAATATATACTTTTTTGTCAATCTAATAAGGATGCATGCATTTCTGGCATAGAGTAAATAGTACAGAAGCGAATGTCGTTAGTTGTAGGTACAGAACTACAGACCATTCACTTATTTTTATATTTTATCTAGCTTGAAGGATATTTTGATAAGATTTATGAAAATAATGTAATTATATTGTTCAATCAGTTAAATTAACATCATTAACTTTTTAAAATTGTATCATTAACGAAGTAACGAGAAGAAGATTTGAGGGCCTAACAGTAACAATAAAGTAACTGCTGCTTTTATTTGATTTAAGTTCGTCGTTTCGTCGTTCGTCGTTTCAGCCTGGTGACGTCCACTGCAGGACATAGGCCTCCCTCATAAATTTCCAGTGCGATCGGTCGCTCACGGCCTGTATCAACCGACTTCCTGCGACTTTTCTCAGGTCATCTGTCCACCTGGTGGAAGGCCGTCCTACGCTTCGACGTCCAGTCCGTGGTCTCCACTCAAGAAGAACCTTTCGGCCCCAGTGGGCATCGGTTCTACGGGCTATATGTCCAGCCCATTGCCACTTTAACTTGTTAATGCGCTGGGCTATGTCGGTAACTTTAGTTCTGCTACGGATTTCCTCATTTCTGATTCTATCACGTAGAGAGACTCAAATCTCAAAAACACGTAGAGAGATTTAAATCATCAATCTTGAATTTTAAGAGGTACAATTATTTTTTTTTGCCCATAAAAATACCAAATAGTTCCCATAAAAATACCGAATACCTATTCGAATGTCAAAATTGTCAATTGAATACTGCAAGCTCTACTTCTTATCCTTTATCTTTTCCCAATGCTGGGAATATAAGATCCGGAATCCGGAATGCCATATAAAATTCTGAGCATTGAAAATAGAACTCTGCGCTAATACAATAGAGTTGAAAATTTCAACATATGAGTGTCGAGTCAAATTTCAATGTCTTAAATGACAGCTCGACGATCAAAACTTCCATTTTCAACTCTATTGTAGTTAGGTATTATCGCAGAATTCTATTTTTAACTTTATAAATTTTCACCGGCGGCGTTCCGGATTTCGATTCCAGCTTAATGAGGAACAAATTTTTGAAAATAAGCTAACTTTTAACAAACTACTTTTTTGACGTAAAGGTCAGGTAGTATTTTTTTAAAAATAAGTATAATAATAATAATAAATAATATCTATGGACGCTTCACACCACGTCAATCTGATCCCGTGGTAAGTTCTCGAAGAACTTGTGTTACGGGTACCAGACAACGGAAATATATTTAATACTTTTTATACTATACAACATATTTAAGGTTTTTATTATATTATACACATATTTAATACACATCCATGACCCAGGAACACAGAAAAACTTTTTGTTCCTTCGGCGGGATTTGAACCCGCGACCCCCGGCTTGAGCACCAACACGCTCAACCAACTGAGCCACAGAGTTCTTTCTTCATCTGTACCGTTCTTTATTACTTTGCAGAATTTGTGCCCCAATATCGCACTATAAAATAGTGCAATAATACAAACAAATATCAAGTTTCGATTCCTGTTTGACATTGATAAAAAAACTAAATATATTTATCTAAATAGTAGTAGGCGTTCATGCCATTATTAAGTATATAGATTAATCTTACATAAAATTGTTATTTTTGTTCATAGTTACTATTATGAGGTAATTTAAATAAATTACCTCTTAATAGTAGGTACCTAACTATGAACGAAATAGAATTTATACGCATTTTGTTCCTTCTGCGTCGTTAAATTATTCTTTGGCAGAGATTCCAAACTTGAAATGTAGAATCGTGTGTAGTTAGTAGTGACAATACTAGTCATCTTTTTCTTTGCTATTGAATTAGGAATGCCATCTGGACAGAATCCCCAAAAATATCTACTTAATGAAACCACTTTTATCACAAGTAGACATATATTACTATCTTCCAATTTCAATTCCAATTCCAATTCTTCCAATTCAACCTTAGAAACTACTTCCTGCCTTATATACATAGCTCTCTGTGTTTCGATAGCGTGATGTAGAACTAATTTTCTGCCATCTATTATAAATTAAATGAACTAATAATTTAAATAAAGATCTTTCAAAACATGACAAATCAATTCAAAATATAAATACTGAGAATACTAAAAGAGGTTTAAACATACCGGCCGCCATGAACGGCTACGTTCATTATAATAAAACTTATAAATTAAAACTTGTTAGATGGCAGTCAACTTAAAACGACTTTAAAGAATTTATAAACTAAACTAGTTACTAAACTGAAACTATAAAACGATAAGACAATTATAAAAATCATAAACTCCTAAACCCTTATGTTAAACAAAATCAATAAGCATTCGAATTACTTAAGCCTTTGTATATTATAATAAAACTCAACTAAAAACTGTAGAGTATGCGTAAGTTAACACTTTGAAATAAAACTTATAGCTGAAATAATTTGTACAAAAAACTTTTATACCTGACCTAAGACTGAAATCTTTAGAAACATAAAATAAACCTTAGAAATGAACTATACACAAACAAAACAATCATAACCATAAAACTGAAACTGAAATTATTGACATTGAATAATAATTCTTCAAATAACAATATTTAACTGGAAAGAGACAACGCGTGTGAGTTTGCACAACCCTGGCTTTACCTACTATTAAAAACTTAAAAGAATATTCGCAAACCTACATACCTAATAATAACTTTTAATAACATCCTAAACCTTTAACCTTTAACCTATACAAAAAAACTTTAAATATAAACCTAAAATAATATTCCCAAACTAACATAAAGGAATAAAATTACTTACTAACCATAATTCCTAAAAATCGAAAATTATACCTTGTGTCTTTACTTTGGATACCAAAAACGCTCCTTATCCGAAGACGGATTTAAATAGGTAAGGACTTTATTTTTCATTCTAACCTTTCCTTTTATATAGGTGTTACCTATTTCATATTCGTATCAATTACACGGGGCCCCCGGGCTACGGGGGCCCCCAACGTGCGTAAGCAAAAATTAATAAAAACTGCCCTAATTTCATTTTCATCTTCATTTTATCATCAGCTATAAATGAATTAATAAATCAGTTTGCCGAAAAAGGCAAGGAGAGTGTATATTTAGTTTGAATTGTTTGTGAAAATATTGGAAAAAGAGACAGGTAGATAATTAAGTATGATGAATAAATATTTCTTTTAATTTTATTCCATTTTTTGCGGGCAATATTTAAGGGCCTTTAACCTTCCTAAGGGCCCCCAAACAAATTTTTATACGGGGCCCCACCACGGCACGCTACGCTTCTGATGCTTCGGTAACATATTTGCGTCTTGTGCTTTCCCGTAATCGAGCGGTTTTTTCCGAAGTCTCTACTGTGGAGGTCCTTCTTTTGTGGAGGCCCGAGACTGTAGCCCCGGTTGGCTACCCCTAAATCCGGCCCTGCCAATAAAATAAAAACTAAAAATGCATACATTGAAGTAGGTACCTATGTTACTTTATCAAGGTTAAAATTTTCATTTTGTTACTGTATTGGTTTCAGATGATGATTAAACTATAAACAGTAGCCAGTACTCGATAGTTGATGATGATGATCGCGCGGGAAAGTCACTCCCCTCACCATGTCTATTTTTACGCGCGCATCTGCGTTCCTGAAATAGAAGAGTGAAGACGTAGTAGAGTTTCCGAGTTCGTGTGTTTTGTGTTCGGCATTTCATTTACGCGTTCTATTCCTTAAATTCAAAAACAAAAGAAAAATTATCAGTATGGTAATATTTTAAAATCTTTTGATGAATAATGAATTAGTAAGTCGGTAGCTATAGGTCGGTTTAAAAAAATAAAATATTGCGGTGTCACGCTGCAACTTGCCACGTGAATTGCATATTTTCTAAAAAAGTTTTTTTTATAATGGTGAAACTGGGAAGTAATGGAAAAAGTGGAGTCAATTTGGATAAAGATATATGTATGAATCTCACCAAAAGTGAGATCAGCATAATATGGTTTCACATTACCATTTTTCTTCGTCAATTTTATAAACCTTTTAGGAATCCATTAAAGTCGGTATAATATATTGTTTACTGTTTCCATTTTTCAGAGTGATTCTGTTCAGAAACCAGAGGGCGGTAGTAGTGAGACTTCTAGCAATACAAACACAGCACAGGAGGACTCTAAAGTGGTGAGTTGATATTTCTGATCAATCAATAAATCAAATCAATCAATTATTAATTTTAATGTTATTCAAAGAGTTCGTTGTAGACGTATTTCGATTTTCGCCGGTTAGGTTCATGAAGTATAGTTTTCAGCGACGTATTTTACTGATGTAACAAAACTATTAATTTAAACAGTCAATAATAATACTTTGTTTTATAAGCTTATACGAAACCCTGCCACACTGTCTAGGAAACGTACCCATACGTCGCGACGTGACCACTTTTTACCCATTTTTACGCCCTCCCCCTACCGTGATCACCTGTAGTGTATGCCGAGGCCCCCTTTCCCCTTCTTTTCACGTAGTATAAGATGTTGACTACGTGACAAAAGCCTAAGCTCCCTTCCCCCACCCAGTGACAAAGAGTAGGGTATGTTCTCTTACGTTATTAGTTTTTTTGTATGTTCTTAATTTTTTTGTAATTTTGCTGACACATACGTACGCGTATGTACTTAGGTTGGGATTTAAACTCGCTACAGCTTGCTAAGCTATAAGCTTACGCGACGCGTTTTAGCGAAATATTTGTGTAGAAAAATGTAGAGTATATCTATGGTTTCCAAAAGTGCACCCATCTATATTCAATCGTGATTGTATGGTAAGTGCATATTTTTTTGTGTAGCGTTCAAACGATTAAAATGCAATCACAATAAATTGAGCCTTCTTTGAAAAGTGTAATGTTTTACACGGCATTGCCTCAAAGAAATGTAATACGTGCAGCGTCCTTAAAATGTTTGTAGGTACCTTTCCCCTACCTTAGTAAAACGTTCTTGCACAGTTTATTCTAGACCACATTCCCACATTGTACGGAAGTTACCTCGCCAGTTGTTACGTTAATATTAGGGACTCATGTTACCCGTCGGTCACAGCGTTTATCAATAGCATACCAGCATGATTTATCTATACTAATATAATACAGAGGAAAAGTTTGTTTGTTTGTATGTTTGCATCGAATAGGCTCCGAAACTACTTGACCGATTTTGATGAAATTTGGCACAGATATAGAATAGACCACGGGGAAGGACATAGGCTACTTTTTATCGCGGCAAAATGTACGGTTACTTTCGTGCGCGACAAAAGGAAATCCCGATTTCTTTTTGTCGCGCACGAAGTCACATACCACATCTATAGTATAATAATTCTAAGAATTTTATTTTCTAGCTACTAGCTAGACTAGCTTATACAGAAAATTTAAGAAATAATGCCATTCAATACGATACAAAGAAATAATAATAAATGTTTTCAAAACGCTCATTGCTCAATAACCACAATAGAAAAACATTACGGAGGAGCATGATATTTGGTACAGTTAAAGTTTATGTGGAAGAAGGTATGCAGAAAGCTAACATTTTTTAAATAATGCTTAAAAGTATATAAAATAAATAGAAATAACTATAACACACTTCCTCAGATTATTATTAAAAATAACACACACTATCATGAGTTTGAAAGGACATACCATAGAAAAAGAATGGTAATGATGCTGAGTGAAACGAGATATACAATTTCACATATTTACTTATTTCTAATAACCCATATAAAGTTCAAACTTAAAAATATATAAATTAATTATACATAGGGGAATTTCGACCACAGACCAACCTTGATTTAAAGTAATTATATATAAAATGTTATCATTCAGGTTGAGCCTCAGCCTCAGCCCCAAGCACCATCGACAGAAGCCACTCAGGAGCCACCATCGACGCAAGCAGAGAACGGAGAGGTTAAGGTTGAAGAGGAGTCCCCCGAGGCGGTGGCGGCGGGACAGCCTGCTGAGGTCATACAGTCGGGACTTAAGGTCGATAAGGTAAGCTCAATAATAATTGACTACTTCTGATTTAATTTGTGTATTACTATGTAAAAATCTTAAATTGTCTTTATCTACTAATATTATACAGAGGAAAAATTTGTTTGCTAGGTTGTTCGCAAACAACAAAACGTTCACAAAATCAAACCAGTACTTTCGGAGCCTATTAAATATTATCTACACTAATATTATAAAGAGGAAAACTTTGTTTGTTTGTATGTTTGTTTGTTTGGTTGTAATGAATAGGCTCAAAAAGTACTGGACCGATTTCAAAAATTCTTTCACCATTCGAAAGCTACATTATCCACGAGTGACATAGGCTAAATTTTATTTTGGAAAAAAATAGGGTTCCGTAAGATATTTGGGGTTTTCGGACACAAGGTGTAAAAAATCAACCAGAAAAGTTACTTATTTTGCGTACGCTGCCTAAACTATAAAAGATATAATATGAATAAAAGACATAAAATGTTCTAATTAATTGTAGATCTTATAAATATCTACAAAAAAGTCCGCGACACACTATACCTATCTATGTCGAGTGAGGCACAACAACATTTTTTTTATTTAGAAATCTTGATTTTTTTTGGACTACATTTAAACGCGTTTATTTTACTCATGCTATTAACCCTTATCAAAATAAATTATTTTATCACTAAGTACAGTTTATGTAGATAATATTTGGTCTTTGAATGATTAAAATTGGACGTTTGGTTTTGAAGTTATGGCGAAATTAAAATATTACGATTTCTGCTCCACGGCCCGTTGCGAAGTAGGCGTCACCAAGGCGGGGGTGTGCGTGCGGGAGGGGAGTTTAGATCTATGAGGCAGCCGCAGTATTAGTAACAGTATTGTACCCATAGATTATACAGATATATACATTGTACCCGTGCGAAGCCGGGGCGGGTCGCTAGTTATTAATATAAAAATATTTATGAGCCGTCCATATCGCGACAAGTCTGGCAGATGTAATACATTAAATATTTAGGTACCTATTTATTTGATTTTGTTGGAAATTAAACCACAGAAACTGAATGAATGAAAACCCGCACTTTGCCCTTGTAAATAATAATAAAAACTCATAATTTGTGTAAAATTTAGGAAAACTGGGAGAAAAGGGAGCAGGACCTTCTACGGATAATTGATGATTTAAGAACCAAAGCTATAGATGAGAAGAGTGAAGAATCTTTAAGGGCCGAATTAAAGGTAACAATGATTTTATGAAATGACGGAATTACAGTGTACACCAACACTAACGCTATGATTTGTGCCGTAAATTCGTGTCAAAGTGGTCTTCCTGCCACTTCATCAATAAAGAAAACGCCAATCCAAACTTATAATCACACATGTTTATGGAGCTTCGTGGCGATAGCGGCGCGGCTCTCATTTCCTGGCCCCGGGACACGGGCCACAGTCTTCATACATTATTGCAATAGAGAATATGCATGTGACACCAAAATGGATAAAATGTTTTTATTTGTAATCTTTATCGCTAAAGAAACATACCCGTACAATTGTTTTTTTAATTTATCGTGAATTAATAGTGAAAATTTATTATCAAAAAGTATTGTTTTTGAAAATGCCGCGCAAATTTCAAAAAAAGGATATTATTGGCTGAACAAAACGTGACGTCAATCGTCATAGACCGCACGGACGTGTGTCAATTTTCAAAACTTTTTTTTTTATTTAAGGGGGAAGGTATTGTTTTTTTAATTTATCGTGAATTAATAGTGAAAATTTATTATCAAAAAGTATTGTTTTTGAAAATGCCGCGCAAATTTCAAAAAAAGGATATTATTGGCTGAACAAAACGTGACGTCATAGACCGCACGGACGTGTGTCAATTTTCAAAACTTTTTTTTTATATAAGGGGTATAAAATATATATATTAAAAGGTATAAACCATTACCAATGTAAAAAAATTCATTGTGTCAAGTAAAACAGAAATTTCATATAAGGCTGGGACTTTAATATGATCCGGAATCCGGAAGGCCAAAGAAAATTCTGAGCATTGAAAATTTCTGTTTTCAATTATAATTTTGTATTATTTTGATAAATTCATGTTATTTCGGTTTTTAATGTGTAACATTAGTGGAATATTAACCATTAATTATTCGTTGAGGTGCACTAGTGTGGAAAAGTGATACAATTACAAAATGCGTGCTAAATTGGGTTTCCCGCCAAAACTCCCTAGGAAGTTTCAGTAAAGCGTCTATCACTTTACTGAATCGACTGACTTGTCTGATTGACTACCGTGACTATTTATTTGGACTTTGACTAGGCTTTGGACTTGACGATTTAGAAATACGTTGATGAAAATAATATACTTGACACTGGCAAATGGTGATAAGCCGACGCCATAAATAATAAAAAAAGTCAAATCATTGTTTGACTTTTTTTTTATTATCTGTCAACTGTCTATCCAAGTGCGATGACGTTGTGACGTCATAGTCCACAACTCAAGCGCTCGAAAATGGCGTTTTTAAGTCGCCCTAAAATTATTGTGATTTTAAAACATTTTTTCCAGGATAATAAATAATATTTTAGATGTGTTATATATATATATATATAACGGTACGTATATATATATATATATATATATATATACATATATATATATATATATATATATATATATATATATATATATATATATATATATATATATATATATATATATATATATATATATATATATATATATATATATATATATATATATATATATATATTGAAATGTTATAACCAGTAGAAACGTTTAAAAGAAAAAAAAAATACATGCATATTCCCTATTGCAACTACATGCTTATAGGCACCGGTAGAAATATCTAATACTAGCTGTTGCCCGCGGCTCCGGCCACGTAAATACAGTACCCAAGGGAAAACTACTTTTTCGGGCTAAGAAGTAGCTCTAGAATCCAGAGCATAAGCTACTACCATATCAAATTTCATCGAAATCCGTTCAGTAGTTTTTGCGTGAAAGAGCAACAAATTAAGTATCCATCCATCCATCAAAATTTCACATTTACTACATTAGTAGGATATAAAATTCTCACAGTGATTGTGAACAAACTTCTCCGAAACGACTTAAAATATTTTTATGTTTGCGTATATTATTTATTGGGTAGGTCTGAGAATAGGTTGTCTTAACCAACCACTATAATATTATACAAAACTTTTATACCAACCAAAACTTATAATTTAGATGGCACAGTAACTGTTGTGTGTGTTTGCTGGGTCAGCTCCATACGTATCCATAAAGTAAATTTTTCGGCCCAGGTGCGCGAGGAGCAGATCGACTTGCTGAAGACGCGCGTGAGCAACCTGGAGACGAAGCTGGAGGCGGTGCTGGCCAAGCCCGCCGGCAAGAACCACGAGATGATCGAGAACATCAAGCAGCAACACGAGGAGGTATGCTTTTAAAAAACCCCCCCTCGGGTTTCCCGCTTTTTTTTTTTCAAGATTTTATTGATAAATTGTTACTTAAACCTATACATGTGACATATATTAATTAATGTAATAATTTTATGTCATAAGGCCAATGTAAATAATAAAAAAAAAATATCTGTACGGCTGTGCTTTACATTTCAGCGGTAGTGGATAGCCCTCATACTACGGCGCTAAAATAGGGTTCAGCTGCAGCACTGCGATCTATGCCCTGGTGGGTGTGTGGTGGAGGGAAGGTCATAGGACATCAGCATTACCTTGTTGATATATGGCTGTATTCGTTCTGACTTCTCGTGGTCAAACTTTAACTGCATTAGGAACATTGAAATTACATAACTTGCAATGTCAAATAAGTATTTCCAATATTCCAGTTGTTGACAAAGGCACGGGGCATGATATTCGACAAGACGAAGGTGGTGAAGAACCAGGAGCTGCAGATCGCGGCGCTGAGTAGCCAGGTGCAGTCGCTGAAGGACGTCAACACCATCACTAAGGACCTGCTCGATATCCGCAACTCCGAGGTCAAGGCCATGGAGGTGAGGCCGACGTGAACATAATCCCTTTTAATTGACTAGAAAAGCCATTTTTTCCAAGCCAAAATTTACACAAATATGTCTCTCAAAAACTTCCACCGAGCGGTGTTTTCGTCAGCGTTAGTAAGAATAGCAATGTTAAAATTATGAAGATCAAGTTGTCAAATTGCTACCGAACGTATTCGACGAAATAGCGGGAGGACAATTTCACGCCGATTTTTACTGAGACGAGCTTAGGGATGGACCTTACAAGATATAAGATGGCCACCAGGTATATTTCCCCATGTGTCAATGCGGTCGGTCTTATTTGTTGTTATGGATAAACATCGAGTGGGCACACAAAAATACCAATTTTCTTTAGTCATGCCCACTATAAATGTGATTGGTTTTTTAGGAACGTCTCCATGTGATGGAATCTCGCTTCAAGGCGGAGAAGGAGCGATACGACCTGGTGCTGAAGCGCGCGCAGACCAGCACCAACATCAACGGCGACCTACGCAAGGAGTACGAGACCCAGCTCGCCATATTCAAGGTACCACAATTTAAATCAAATAATCGAATTACGGATACTTGCGGCTACTTGCGGAAGTAAATTACAATTGCAGATTTCCAAATACGAATTGCATTTTAAATAAAGCAGACATTAAAATAATATGTTTGCAAATAAATAATCAGATATTGACGTTACAAATTATTCAGGTACTTTTTTAAAATACTCCGATGAAACTGCAAGAACTACTAGATCGTATTGTTCAAACTCAAAATTTTTATTTCCATGTAGGTTATGAAATAACGCTTATAGAATTGTCCTACATGATGCCTACCCCCGGTTCGGAAACTAGCCCGGCGAGAAGAACCGGCGTAAGAAACTCGCACGGGGCCACCTTTTAGCAAAAAGATGGAAAAATTGTTCTTTTCAAAAAAAAAATTACAATGTTGTAACTTAATCTATATAACATTAGTCATAAGTACATAGAGCATACTTAAGTATATAAAAGCAACCTTGCAGGGGCCATCTTATTACCAAGGTGTGCAATCGTTAATGAAATCACTGACTTTATAATAAGCTTTAGCACACAAACGTTCTTTAACAGCTTTTTTAAATTTATTAATGGTAAGATTTTGAACGTTTTCTGGGATTCTATTGTAAAGGCGTATACATGAACCTTTAAACGATTTACTTACTTTGCTAAGTCTGATCACCGGTATTTCTAACTTGTTCTTATTTTTAGTATTCCTACAATGGTTGTCGCTTTTCTTTTTAAAGTTATTTAAATTCTTTCTGACATACAACACATTGTCCAAAATGTATTGAGAAGCGACGGTCAGAATACCTATTTCTTTAAACTTATCTCTCAGAGATTCAAAACATGACATCTTACAAATAGAACGTATAGCTCGCTTCTGCAGCACAAATATTGTGTTAATGTCCGCAGCATTTCCCCATAGAAGAATGCCATATGACATTATACTATGAAAATAACTAAAATAAACTAGCCGCGCTGTGTCCTCATCGGAAATTTCTCTAATTTTTTTCACTGCATATGCTGCAGAACTAAGCCTACCAGCCAGATTTGCAATATGGGGACCCCACTGTAATTTACAATCTAGTGTTATTCCTAGAAATACAGTGGTGTCCACTAAGTTCATTTTCTCATCGTTTAATAGTACATTGGTTTGTGTCTGCCTATCATTTGGCAGGCTAAACTTTAAACTTTACTTTTTTTTTTTATTTTTTTTATTGGAATTTAAAAGTAAATTATTAACATTAAACCAGTGTACCCTTTTCGAGAGAGCACTATTTACCTCGTCGTAATTTGACTGTCGTCGCTTCACATTAAAAATTAGTGAAGTGTCATCAGCAAAAAGTACTATCTCATGCTTATCTTTAACTAGATAAGGAAGGTCATTTATATAGATGAGAAAAAGAAATGGGCCTAAAATGGACCCTTGTGGCACACCTAGTTCTATTTTGGTGCCATTAGACCTTGTAGAATTTACTTCTACTCTCTGCGTTCTATTTGTAAGAAAAGGGCTTAAGAGCTTAAGTGCCGTGTCCCTTATACCATAATGGTACAATTTTTTTACTAACGTAGCATGCTCGACACAGTCGAAAGCCTTGGATAGATCACAAAAGACACCAAGTGCATCATGCGATCCCTCCCAGGCCTCAAATATGCTGCATAGAAGACTGATGCCTGCGTCTGTTGTGGACCGACCTTTAGTAAAAAGTAGACCGACTTTTAGTAGTTCGGGAAATCGGTAGATTATAATATTATTGTCATTAGATTATAATATTATTGTCACGTCATATCACTTCAGGAGCTGCGTGAGAAGTACGAGCAGCGGGTGCAGGCGCTGGTCGCTGAAAACGAGCGGCTGAAGGGCGCCGCAGCAGGATCCTCCGCGTAGCGCTCACGTAGCTCTCTACGCGTAGCTAGCTACGAAACAGTCGTCTCGTAGTCCTCCGCGTAGCAGCTGCAGCCTCTTCGTAGCGTTTTACGCATAGCAAGCAGTGAAGCAGTCTTCTCGTAGCATGTTGCGTAGGACCCACGCGTAAAACGTTACGAAGAGGTTGTCGTCTCGTAGCTTGTTGTGTAGGGCCTACGCGTAGTGCACACCGCGTAGCAGAAGCCTCTTCGTAGCGTTTTACGCATAGCAAGCAGTGAAGCAGTCTTCTCGTAGCATGTTGCGTAGGACCCACGCGTAAAACGTTACGAAGAGGTTGTCGTCTCGTAGCTTGTTGTGTAGGGCCTACGCGTAGTGCACACCGCGTAGCAGAAGCCTCTTCGTAGCGTTTTACACATAGCAAGCAGTGAAGCAGTCTTCTCGTAGCATGTTGCGTAGGACCCACGCGTAAAACGCTACGATGAGGCTGCCGTCACGTAGCTTGTTGTGTAGGGCCTACGCGTAGTGCACACCGCGTAGCAGAAGCCTCTTCGTAGCGTTTTACGCATAGCAAGCAGTGAAGCAGTCTTCTCGTAGCATGTTGCGTAGGACCCACGCGTAAAACGTTACGAAGAGGTTGTCGTCTCGTAGCTTGTTGTGTAGGGCCTACGCGTAGTGCACACCGCGTAGCAGAAGCCTCTTCGTAGCGTTTTACACATAGCAAGCAGTGAAGCAGTCTTCTCGTAGCATGTTGCGTAGGACCCACGCGTAAAACGCTACGATGAGGCTGCCGTCACGTAGCTTGTTGTGTAGGGCCTACGCGTAGTGCACACTGCGTAGCTGCAGACTTATCGTCGCGCTAAACACGTAGCTAGGCTAAATCTCTGTCTTCTAACGTCCCGTTTCAATAACCTATCTATCTATTAGTTAGAAACGTCATCTATCTGTATGTAATTGATTGTACTGTCGGTTCTTGGTGGAAATTCATGTTTAACACTAATAAAATACAATTTTTCGTGCACTTTTTCCACTATATTAAGATATAATTATAAATTTTAATAAATAACACGACCGGTTTCGAAATAACCTGACGATGATTTATTTCGAAACCGGTCGTGTTATTTATTAAAATTTATAATTATATCTTAATATAGTGGAAAAAGTGCACGAAAAATTGTGTTTTATTAGTGTCATCTATCTGATCTGAAAAACCGTCAAATGATTGAATGACGACGTTTTTTTTCAAACAGTTATAGTTAGATAGGTTATTGAAACGGGCCGATAAAGCATGCTGCGTAGGGCTACCCGTCGTAGCAACTGGCACGTAGCACCAACGCATAGCAATCTTATTGTAGCCTGCTGCGTAGAGCCTACGTGTAGCTCTCACCGCGTAGCAGCTTAGTCGTAGCGCTCTACGGACCACGCGTAGCGCTACGGTTCGGCTAATTTTGTACTTCTTATTGTTTGTTAGGTATCGGCATGAACTGGACTGTTTTGTGATTAAACTTTGAATAAGATAGTTATTCATTATACTGCCACGCGCCATAAATTAGACAGGTAAATAATCTTTATTCAAGAGGGCAGATCTCTCTGTCATAAAAAGATTTTAAATCGTTTTTAAGATTATAAGTCATAAGATTATAAATATTGTAAATTTTGTATTCGATGTGTTAATAGTAACGTGTGTAGTGTGTGCACAGTTCCAGTGCAAGTAACAAAACAGTGCCTCGTATGTATAAGACTGTACGATAAATTTTATAAAGTATTTGTTTTGTTTATTTAAATAAAAGATTTTTTATATTATTATAATGTTCTTTTGGTTTTTTATTTAATAACCTTATCTACATAAATAAGTAAATTTTATTTTGTAGTGCAACTAATTTTCTAATATTCCTCGGCTATCGTGGTTTTTTTATGGAAATGACAGACGATGTATGAAAACGATTGTTCCCGAGAGGCATTAGTAACATAAATGTGGGTTGTACTGTAAGTAACATGAAGTAAATTTTGTTCCATGATATTTAACTGTATTAAAGAAGAATATAATTTAAATAAATAGGTATTTATATTCATAGTTTACATTACTGACACGATCTTCTAGTCTTGTGAATCATATTGTACTTTAAATATACGAGCAGGTTTAAAACGAGGGAGAGTTATACTTCGGCACGAATGGGCTAGCTCGACCGGATTAATAATATCTATGGATAATTCATACCACGTCAATCTATTCGAGCGACCTCCGTCTTGAGCACTGACGCATTAACCACTGAACCACAGAGGCCGAGGATTGATAAATACAACGGTCTCACAGAAAACTGGCATGAAATAACGCTTGTGTTGTGTCTCGCTGAGTGAGTTAGATGCGCAGCAACTCGTGTTGCGAGTGTCCATGGGCGGCGGTAATCGCTTTGCATCAGGCGATCCGACTGCTCGTTTCATGATCCATTTCATAAAAAAGGTTGTACCTTGTGAGACTTACATTATGTATTAATACACACACACACACACACATAATCACGCCTTTTTCCCGTAGGGGTAGGCAGGACCGCCTCTTTCCCGTAGGGGTAGGCAGAGACCACTTCTTTCCACTTGCTACGATCCTAACATACTTCTTTCGCTTCGTCCACTTTCATTCTTACCATCCATTCCTCCTCTTACATTCAACGTAGCCAAGCGTCTCTCCATGGTCCGCTTTTCGCCTCCGCGAGAAACGAGACGTGATGGGTGGCGAACCACATCGCATAATGTGGAGCGAAATATTACATCGCTATAATCTGTAGAGTTAATTGCGAAGCCGAGATTATTCGCGGTTTGGTTCTCATCCCGCCTCTTATAAGTATCATCATCATCATCATCATCATCATCATCATCATAATCATTATCGATGTACTTGTATGTACTGTGTATTTTGGATCTATTATCATTTGTCAATTATAACAAATCGCAAGTAAGAAACCTTACTTAAACATGTTTAATACCATTGCCACAGTTATATAAACCCATAATAATAAGAGTAACCCGTATGGAGTATTTCCAGATCTCGCCAGATGCTAAACCAAGGAGCTTTCGGACACATATTAAAAAGCTTCATCTACATAATATTATAGAAAGAAAATATTTGACTGTTTGTTTGCATTGTATATGATCTAAAACGGCTGGACCGATTATTTGATATGAAATTTGGCACAGATATAGAGTAAACAACGGGAAAGGACATAGGCTACTTTTGATCGCGGCAAAATGTACGGTTCCTGAGGGCAACATCTACTCTAGTTTTGACTAATATTTCTGCACGTTCCTACTTCTAAACGTACATAATATTACACCTAAATACTCTTACGTTATCTCCGAAATATTTGGTCACACATTAACTTATCCGAGTTCACCTCAGAGGTAACGTGTGTTCTCAGTTTACAGCGGCTAATTACAGACTAATGGCAGCCATTACACAGTTTGTGGCTTTCGGGACGTTCGGAGCGTTTGGGGCGGTGGAGGCGTTTAGGGCGTTTGGGGCGACAAGGCGATAGGGCATTTGAACCACGTTAATAGCCTCATTTCTCTCCGATATTAAGACGGCGGCACGAAGCTTGTTAAATAGGCCCGGTTATTTTATGACTAATTGTCAAGTTTATAATGAACTTTGTTTAAGTTGACATAATTACGTCATGTTATTATGCTACTCGTAGGTACTTAAACTTTGTCACGATCTTGAACAAGATGCACAACATTTCAAGACTTACTGCCATGTTTCGCAACTGTGGGAGAGCCACGCTTCGGCACGAATGGGTCGGTTCGACCGGATAAATACCACGACCACACAGAAAACTGGCGTGAAATAATGCTCACATTGTATTTCGCCGATTGAGTGAGGTTACCGGAGGCACAAGGGGGGAGATTGGGGATTTTAAGGACCAGGAACGCAGGTCGCAACACCAGAGGAGTTACAAGTATAACTCCTCTGGTATTGACATCTCCTCCTCCCCTCCTCCTCCTCCGACTTCTCCATGACAATCTCTATACTATCATAGAAAAACACACTCCTAAGTCAAGCATTAAGCACAATAAATGTCCTACATGGTTCTCACGTTCACTTATTAAATTAGTCAAAGAAAAGGAGAGATACCACAAACGTTTCAAACCCTCGTGATTTGCTATGTTAAGATCAAGGCTAAAAGCAACGATGGAGGTTACTTTTAGATCATATATTTCTAGCATTGAAAATAATTTAAATATTAATATAAAATCCTTTTAGAGAAGGTAAAAGAATTACGAATCTAA
Source organism: Glaucopsyche alexis (assembly GCA_905404095.1). Lineage (NCBI taxonomy): Eukaryota > Metazoa > Arthropoda > Insecta > Lepidoptera > Lycaenidae > Glaucopsyche > Glaucopsyche alexis. The sequence goes on along the minus strand of FR990044.1, from coordinate 1,385,595 downwards.
TGTTCTACAATAATAAAATTCAAGATAATGGTCAGGGAATTGTCAATTTATTTGCTGAATATTTCTCTACAGTTTACGATGATTCTACAGTTATAAAAAATTATAATCCTAGGCTTAAGCCGTCTAATTTCTCTAAAAAGAATGTAAGTATTGAAATGTAGTATAATAATTATAGTATAATAAGTATACTTACTTACTACACAAATTAAAAAATGTCTAAGATCTCTAAGATCACTCCAATTCTTAAGTCGATATATTATAAGGCGATAAGAAAAATGTCTTTAATTACCACCCTATTAGCATTTTACTACTTTTTGGCTTACTAGAATATTTGAAAGCCTAGTCCATGATCATATTATAACCATTTTAAGCATATTTTGCATCCTAACCAACATGTTTTTGTAAAAAGGACGACCTCTGTGGCTCAGTGGTTCAGCGCTTTGGTGCTCAAGCCGGGGGTCGCAGGTTCGAATCCTGCCGAAGGAACAAAAAGTTCTTCTGTGTTCCTGGGTCATGGATGTGTATTAAATATGTGTATAATATAACAAAAATCTTAAATATATGTATAGTATAAAAGTATTAAATACATATACTTCCCGTTGTCTGGTACCTGTAACACAAGTTCTTCGGATACTTAGCACGGGGCCAGATTGACGTGGTGTGAAGCGTCCATAGTTATTATTATTAATATTATAAAGGTAGATCGGCCAATTCAAATTTACTAACTTATACATCTTACATTTGTGATTCCTTTAACATTAGAAAGCGGACTGACTCAATCTACACGGATTTTTCGACGGCCTTTGATAAAGTGAACCATACTATAACTTTATATTGAGGTTTATTGTCAGGGCATACATGGAAGTCTCCACCGCTGGCTAGCGTCATACCTTATGAATCGAACACAGTTGGTGGTCTTGAGCGGCTCTGATTCAGTTCCACTCTGGGCTTCATCAGGGGTACCTCAAGGGTCTAGACCTCTAGAGTGTATAAAAAACAACTGTTTAGTGTATGTCGGTGACATTAAAATTTATAGAATGATATTTGATTTGAATCATTACCCCTTCAAAGAGACTTAGATATAATAGCAGAATGGTGTAAATGTAATCATACTCGTATGTCACTTAATATTAAAAAATGTCAAGTTATCATCTTCACCAGAAATAAAAAAAAAAAGTGTGTTTCAATCATAATACATCTGGCATGATGCTGACTCGTGTCACGTCAAAAGTAACTCCTAGGTCACGTAACACCTAGGAGTTACTTTTGATACTGCAGTCTTTTAGACCTCATTATGACTTCATATGCAGTAAAGCGCATAAAATGTTGTTATTTATTACCCACAAAGCAAAACCTTTTAAAAACCCTAAGACCTGGATCTCAGCCATTCAAATTTTACCAGGCGATTGTGAAATTATTATTATGTTAGTCCTTATCATTATGTTAATTACAATATAGTATGCTACTTTTCATCTCAGTATAATCCTCGGTTTCTGAATTTTTGATTTACATAAATGACAATTTGCTCCTAGATACAATATAATATAATCCTCATCCTACTAATATTATAAAACGTGAAGTGAGGATGGATGGATGGATGCACGTTTGTTACTCTTTCACGCAAAAACTACTGAATGGATTTTGATGAAATTCGGTATGATAGTAGTTTAGGCTCTGGATTAAAAATATAGGCTACTTTTATCCCAGTTTTAGTTCAGTATTCCCGCGGGATACCCGATAGTATATTTACGCGGGCGGAGCCTTCAATATAATAACCGTGAACTCAGATAGAGCTTGCAGAAGTTTATAACAATGCTTTTATCAGCGCTGGAGAGCCGTACACCGAGGGCCACGACCAGGGCCGGATTTACACATTTGACGCCCGTAGGCTATTTAATTTTTAGTAGTAGTTAACTGTGGGAGAGCCACGCTTCGGCATGAATGGGCAGGCTCGGCCAGGTAAATACCACGACCTCACAGAAAACCGGCGTGAAGTAACGCTTGCGTTGTGTTTCGCCGAGTGAGTGAGGTTACCGGAGGCCCATGTCAAACTCAAACTCAAAATTTTTATTTCCATGTAGGTTATAATATAACGCTTATAGAATTGTCCTACATGATGCCTACCACCGGTTCGGAAACTAGCCCGGCGAGAAGAACCGGCGTAAGAAACTCGCACGGGGCCACCTTTTAGCAAAAAGATGGGAAAAATTGTTATTTTCAAAAAATATTTTACAATGTTGTAACTTAATCTATATAACATTAGTCATAAGTACATAGAACATACTTAAGTACATAAAAGCAGCCTTGCATGGGGCCATCTTATTCCCAAGGTGTGCAATCGTTAATGAAATCACTGACTTTATAATAAGCTTTAGCACACAAACGTTCTTTAACAGCTTTTTTAAATTGATTAATGGCATAGAATTATAACGCCAAGAAACCGTGTGCGCGCGACATAGGTGAAGCACTTGAAACTCTTCCAGACTGGTGTAGTTTGCTAATAAATGCTTTGTTTGTGTGCGTGTCGTCGAAACGTATTGCGTGTAAAGCTCACGCCCACATTAATCTGTTTTTTGCCTCACTTTAGACGACGCGTTTGAATGAAACTATCTATCTAGGCGTTATTAATCTAAGATTAATGGAAAGATTTTGAACGTTTTCTGGGATTTTATTGTAAAAGCGTATACATTGACCTTTAAAAGATTGACTTACTTTACTAAGTCTGATCACTGGTATTTCTAACTTGTTCCTATTTCTAGTATTCCTACAATGTGTGTCACTTTTCTTTTTAAAATTCGTTAAATTCTTTCTGACATACAACACATTGTCCAAAATGTATTGAGAAGCAACGGTCAGAATACCTATTTCTTTAAATTTTTCTCTCAGAGATTCAAAACATGACATCTTATAAATAGAACGTATAGCTCGTTTCTGTAGCACAAATATTGTATTAATGTCCGCAGCGTTTCCCCAAAGAAGAATGCCATATGACATTATACTATGAAAATAACTAAAATAAACTAGCCGCGCTGTATCCTCATCGGTAATTTCTCTAATTTTTTTGACTGCATATGCTGCAGAACTGAGCTTATCTGCCAGATTTGCAATATGGGGACCCCACTGTAATTTATAATCTAGTGTTATTCCTAGAAATACAGTGGTGTCCACTAAGTTCATTTTCTCATCATTTAATAGTATATTGGTTTGTGCCTGCCTAACATTTGGGAGGCTAAACTTTAAACATTTCGTTTTATTTGAATTTAAAAGTAAATTATTAACATTAAACCAATGTACCATTTTTGAGAGAGAGCACTATTTACCTCGTCATAATTTGATTGTCGTCGCTTCACATTAAAAATTAGTGAAGTGACATCGGCAAAGAGTACTATCTCATGCTTATCTTTAACTAGATAAGGAAGGTCATTTATATAGATGAGAAAAAGAAACGGGCCTAAAATTGACCCTTGTGGCACACCTAGTTCTATTTTGGTCCCAGTAGACCTTGTAGAATTAACTTCTACTCTCTGCGTTCTATATTTAAGATAAGAATCTAGAAGTTTAAGTGCCGTGCCCTTATACCATAATGGTATAATTTTTTGACCAACGTAGCATGCTCGACACAGTCGAAAGCCTTGGATAGATCACAAAAGACACCAAGTGCATCATGCGATCCCTCCCATGCCCCAAATATGCTGCATAGAAGACTGATGCCTGCGTCTGTTGTGGACCGACCTTTAGTCAACCCGAATTGGTTACTATGTAATAAATTATTTATGTTAAAGTGGGCTAGCAATTGATTTAAGATTATTTTCTCGAAAATTTTACTGAAGTATAGATATTGGTCTATAATTTGCTGGGTCAGACTCTATAATGTGCATGGGATTGGGGATTTAAGGACCAGGACCGCAAGTCGCAACACCAGAGGAGTTACAAGTGTAACTCATCTGGTGTTGCGAGTGTCAACGGGTGGCGGTAATCGCTTACCATAAGCGATCAGTCTGATCGTTTCCTGGTTCATTACATAAAAAAAGTTTTTAGGCCGCCCGCCGCTCTCATCTACAAGTTATTTAATTTAAATTGTATTATAATATTTGAATGCTTTTAGAAAATTTTGGACATCCATGATAGCAAAAGAATAGTAATTATATAATAAAAATATGTATAAAAATAGAAAGAATAGCGTATAGTATTTTATTTTTTATTTTTAGAAATTAGTGTGTAAGTAGGTATACTATGCAAGTACATAATTTTTAAATTTTCTTGTTATATTAAATAATTAATTAGTCTTTTAAATTATATATTTAAAAGACTAATTAATTCCGTATGCACCATATAATACCCCTAAAATTTGCATCGTTGCGCTTCAGCCTACTCAATCTTCTGATAAATCCGCCACTGGCCGTGACCGAGCAGTTTCGTTACGGATTAGATATTATAGATCAAAGTTCTTTCAGCTGTTACTTTTAAGATGTGGATCAATGTTAAGTGATGATTAATTAATGATAGAAATGTTTTTATTTATATTTCAAGTTTCAGGCAGCTTGCACGTTTTTGTCTGTTTCCTATGTCCAGATGGATGGATGTGATGGATGGATATACGTTTGTTCCTCTTTCACACAAACTACTGAACGATTTTGATAAAATTTGGTATGGTAGTCGTTTAGGCTATGGATTAAAACATAGTCTACTTTTTATCCCGAAAAAGTATAGTGGTCCCGAAGGACACTATATTTACGCGGGCGGAGCCACAGGGAACAGCTTATTATTAAATAATTATGCGTTTTAAAATAACGCGGTCGGAACCATTGCCTTATGATCGGTTTTATTTAAAGTTCTTACTTTATTAAACACACTATCATAAACACTAGTTCTTGTAAAAGCTATTACTCATTTAAGTGTCGAAACGTACTTCACACCTAGTTGTTTCTGTGAAAAAGCAAGTCACTCTGAAAATATATTTCGGGCCAGTAAATTCTTTACAAATGGCTCACAAGCGCTTGCGAGAGGCTTTTAAATCCACGTTGACTCGAGTACCTCCGAGATTCTCATAATGCGCTTATTTTTGTACATTTTGTCACAGTTTTTTACAAAAAGCTACGACAAAATGTAGGAAAATAAGAAAGTGATCCATTAGTAGGATTACATTTTTATTAGCATTTAGTCGTGAAATTGTAATCCATAATTGTAAAATGTAATAATTCTAATCCTTATTCTCTATTAGTATGCAACACTCTAAAGGCTACTTGCAAAAGCTATAAATTTAATTGCGTAACTCCGAGTTTATTAACTCTGGGTTACAGTGTTAAATATTTAACTGTTATCTTAGCCTGGAGTTAACTGACGTTGTAGATGTTCTATATGAGCACAGATTAAAGAAAGAGGAATAGATAAATAGCAGACAGCTACATAAATAGCTTTCGATTTAATTGTACTACAAGCAGACGGTATGTCCACGATTGCGTCAAAAAATTGTGGGCCGTTAAAGGGGCAATCAAAATTTTCAAATTTGGATCGATTATGATCGTTCTATGAAGCCTCCAAAGCGACTTTCGTGAGCTCGTATTCAAGCTGATCCAACTTTCATACCGTCTTATACTGCCGAAGCAAACGCTTGTTTGTCTTCACAAAATATTTGGACGAGTACATTTCTGCTTCCAATTTTTATTAGCACGTCGCTTGCAAACCTTCATCCCACCTCGACATTTAATTTGTGTCACAAACGAGGCTGTATAGAAGAAAAGGGATCGGGCCGCAGATTGGGTGACGGTGTATAACAAAATATTTGGACGAGTACATTTCTGCTACCAATTTTTATTAGCACGTCGCTTGCAAACCTTCATCCCACCTCGACATTTAATTTGTGTCACAAACGAGGCTGTATAGAAGAAAAGGGATCGGGCCGCAGATTGGGTGACGGTGTATATTGGGTGTTTTAAAACAATGGCCGACCGGCGACTCTAACGAGCTCCGCACCCGCCGGAGCGCGACGAGGGAGTTAGGACCTGTCCGCACAGCGGGTTTTCACCGCGCAGTTTTTGGAGTTTACTCGTACTAATATAAGCCCGGGGTATGAAAATCTATGGGAGTAAAATCGAATTCACGAAATTACACGGTCACATGGTCACACGGTCACACCGTACGGTGACACACTATGTAAGCCGAAGATGCGTCGGTCGCTTTGCATAATACACATACTTAAAAAATCTGTGATTTCATAGAACTTGTACACGATGTGGAATTCGTAATCACGGAATATAAGCCGCGCGAATTAAACCGCTGTGCGTGTTAGGCTCTTAGGTCCGTACACAAAATCGCCTTGCAACTCGATGCGAATTCGCATCGCAGAAAACTGCGATGGAAATTGCTGCGATGCGATTTCATTTGTAAGGCGTACTCCCTTGCCGCAAGGGAGTACGCCTTACAACACAATCGTATCGCAACAATTTGCGTCACAGTTTTCTGCGTTACAGATTAGCATCGCGTCGCAGGGCCACTTTCTGTACGTGACCTTAGAGGGACGTACGGAGCAGGGGGGAGGGGGGGGGGGGGGTTATTTGCGTACCTCAGATTAGATCGTTTATACCACCGTACTACAGGGATACATTTTTATTAAGAAAGCGGTAACATGAAAAAATGGCTAAAGCAATTTATCCTGAATTGTGAATTCTCATTTCGCCGTGTAAATAAAACAGACTTAACCTCGAACGGTGAAATTACGCGTTTTTTTATTTGATTTTATTAATGTAATTTTTAAAAGTCAGCAAATAATTTTTTGGGTTTGGCTTTCAATTGGAAAAGCCGCAAGCCGCAGACGTTATCAATTTCTTATCTAGTCTTGAAGAACGTAACTTTAGATAACTATAATATAGAAATATTATCAAACAGATAAAATTTTTGTATGGTATAATATATTTTTCCACGGCGATCAAATGATCATCGAGCGACTGAATCAAGGTAGGTATAATAGGCATATTCACTGCTCAAAATCTGATAACCCTATGTGACATGTGTTATAGATGTTATAAAGAATCGTCCATGTGCTGGTCAGGCCACACATAATATGTGTTCTGTAGCCAACTTTTTTCAGTTTCAACAATATCGTTATTTATGTATGAAGTTTTTCAAGTACGCGCATTTTACAATTTAGGCTCCTATAACTCCTAAACTAACAAAGTTATCTATATAACGCTAGTAATACCTTCACCATATAGAAAACCGGCGTGAAATAGCGCTTGCGTTTTATTTCGCTGAGTGAGTGACTGAGGTACTACGAGAAGATCAAGGGGTTGGTAGTTTTACAGGCTAGGAATGAACTTGAGACACTTCTGGTATTACAACGGTCGTTGGGCGGCGGTTATCACTACCAGCCAATAATCTTTTGTTTTTTAATAATTATTGTTACAAATATTTTGATTTACAAAACGTATAAAGTGTATTCGCCAAAACATTTTCATGCAAAATGATGCAAGACGAGACCACGTACTGTCAAATAGTTTTCAGATTTCATCTACAGCCAGGGTTCTGACTCTACACACACTAACTCTGCCTGCCTTTACTTCATCTACATCTCAGTCAAAATATGTGGCTTGGCCATTTCGCTACGTACTGTTAAAACGTAAGGTGAAAAAAATATTTACAGTGTTCATTATAATACGTTCATTACTATCATCATGGGCCGATAAAACTACATGCTGTCATGTAGTAACAGATATACTACATGATGTCATGTAGTAACAGATATACCTTACTGTTTTGCGGCATGATAACCTATAATATTAGGTTTTATTATATCGTTGCTCATAATATTGTGCTCGTAAAAAGTTATGTTTGACACTTCAATTAAATATGTATTCGTTTTGATAATGACTGATGATATATGAATTACTCGTACACATTTTACGTTTTTGTAAATCAAAATATCTGTACCCCTCCAGCACCAGAGTTACCGCAGAAATTCTAAATCTTATTAATAATTTCTGAGAAGCTTAAAAAAAAATTGCTAATATTACGGTAAATATGCGACATCTACATTGGTAGCAGTGTACTCTATTGCGCCTTTTCTTTTTATTTACAATAGCTGACCTGTGTCCACTTCGTTGAACATTTTTTGATGATGATGATGAGGATATAAAGTATCCTAAGTTACGTCTTATAATATTAGGTATGTGCTAGTAAAAGTCCCGTAAATATTGGTCCAGCCGTTGCAGAGATTAGCTGGAACAAACAGACATATAAACAGATAAAAAATTATATTTTTTTTATTCTTAATACCGTAGATACTTTCATCGTGAAAAGCTGTTAATTTGAAATTACAAAACAATTTTATTTATCTGTATATTTTATTTATCTGTATACCTATATAAGGTTTGGTAAAATCAATTACGAATACTTCGGGCACATGATCCACTGCTTATGTAAGGACGTTTGGGCAGAAAAATAATTGTAATACTCAAACTAAAAAATCATCTCATGTATGGGTGACTCTCCGCAAAACGCAAACTCGCCCATATAAAGAAAAACATTTTTTTTCGAGTAGGACAATTATTTTTCTACCCAAACGTCTTTACATAAGCAGTAGATCATGCGCCCGAAGTATTCGTAATTGATTTTACCAAACCTTATATAAAATTTGGATTTAAACGTGTTAGCTGAGACAGACAGTAAAGACCTAGATTTCCATCAAATATAAAACCTTGTGCTTAAGATACATAGGTTTGAATAATATATGAAACATAAACTTATCTTTATTGTGTCTGGCAGACCTTTACCTTTCTCCAGAATAAAGAACTAGGCTCGGATATCTTAGATCCCTTTTGATGGGCATTTACTTTTACTGCCCAGATAGAGTTGAATTGTAAAGTAGTCGGCCGTGACAATTCTTTGTCGAGCTCTCTAAACAAGATTGGGGATTCACACTTACAAAAATGTTTATTAGATTTTTCGTAGATATATCTGAGGTTGAATAGAAGTTTGTATGTTTGTTTTTTTTTGTTCAATGCTTGATCTACAGACAAGTATAAATAGTATATCTATATGTGGGAGATTAATATAAAACACAATATAATATTATAATCAATAATTTATTAAATCCATATTCTAGTTTATAACACTGAACAAATTAGGTATAATATCATTTTATTATATAGCAAATAATTTAAATACATTTACATCTTAATAAAGTAAGCAAGACCATAACAGCTATTATCTATATAATAATATTACAATTATAAAGAGTTTCATAATAACATTGTAAAAAACTTCACCTGGCGAGAAGACAGTTCAGTGTTACGTGTCCGACGGCTAGACAACGTCTGATCTGTCGACAAGCTTCGTCCGTCTTTTAAATACTACCGAGTAAACACGACAGTTGGCGGAGTGGGGTTTGTCACCATAATGGTTGACAGATGACAGTTTGACAGATGACAGTTGACAGATGTCAAATTCATTTGAAATATCGTTAACAATAATTGTACTCTACCACATATAAACATATTTTTTGCAGTGATATAGATTAGAAAATAATTGTTCGACGAGGTAGATAAAAAACGGAAACGATTGAAAATAATTAACGAGGAAAAGTGATAAGTATTACTGAAATTGTAAAGGTTTCTCAGACCTGAATCGGAAGTTCATTATCTGCGATCCGGTTGCTCATTACAGCTTCAATTACACCGGCTCATTCTGATCTCTAACCGTAATGATCCCCTTCGGCTGGGTACAACCAGAACTACGACCGTTTCGGCCCTCCCGCACGGGGACCATTCTCTTCTATGACTGTTAGGGTCGATTCATACTAGCGCGAGCGCAGAGCTGAAGCGCAGTGAAGCGAAATCATGACATTTAATTTAGCTTTACACTTATGTCCACAACCTAATGCATATATTCCTTCTGAGAAAAAATAATTGCGAGTGAGTTTGTGCAAGACCGACGCTTCTTTTTTATTTGAGAAGGAATACGTGCATTGACCGGGCAGAAGTCGTCTAGAGCCGGAATCCGGCGGGCACGCGAAGATTCATAGCACTGAAATATACCTAACTCTGCGCTACTACATTAGAGTTGAAAATCGAATATTAAGCTATCATATACATACATCGACATTTGGCTCGACTCTTGTATGTCCGATTTTCAGCTCTATTGCATTAACGCAGAGTTCTATTTTCAATGCTCTGAAATTTTTCCGGCGTTCCGGATTCCGGATCATATAGTCCCAGTCTGACTCGCCTTACGTTGTTTTCATGAGTGTAATATTATGTTATCAGAATTTCGCTGTGCTGCGTTTCGTCTCTGCGCTAGTATGATGACCCTAAAGCAGGCCCACTCTCCTCCGAGACCGTTACGGTGCAATATACCGGGGGTATAATGCCATCGGATATTGGATAGAATCGTTGACCTTAATTTTTATAGCATCAGGTCAGATAACTAAGCCTCGGGAGAGTAAGTTCCCAGAGTTACGACCGAGAAGATTCCTGATCGTAATTTAAATTATAAATATAGTTTGCTTTATGTGACGGAGTAAATGCATACTATTTCAGTGAAGAGTATGTGATTGTGATCTTTTTTTTTATGTAATGAACCAGGAAACGAGCAGACGGATCGCCTGATGGTAAGCGATTACCGCCGCCCATGGACACTCGCAACACCAGAGGAGTTACAAGTATAACCCCTCTGGTGTTGCGACTTGCGTTCCTTAAAATCCCCAATCCCCCCTTGGGCCTCCGGTAACCTCATTCACTCGGCGAAACACAACACAAGCGTTATTTTACGCCGATTTTCTGAGAGGCCGTGGTATTTATCCGGTCGAGCCGGCCCATTCGTGCCGAAGCGTGGCTCTCCCACAGCTATATTATACATAAAATGTTTTTTGCACGCTGAAGATTTACTTTACACCCTCATTTATTTTGTTTTAATAAATGAACCAAGACATATTATTGTGAAACGTAGATAATAACAAATTAAATACATGGCCAATACCTCTGAGATCGCTACACCGTACCTAAGTGTATTCCGTATCCCGGTCGATCGCGTACCGAATTACTTTTTACGATCATATTTTATTCCCGGTAATATATTCAATTTCCCCCGTAATTGGATAGAAGTATTATTTGCAGATTGTTTCCGCAAAATGTTAAATTAATTACGTTTAGAATAGAATTTGTAAGTAACTTAATACCGCCCTCTCGAGAAGGTTAATTAAATTTGAAAATCTGTTTTAACCAATTTAATATTTCACTTTAACAGAACAATCTGAGGTTACTAATAATTTCATGACATACTTAAACTATTAATTATATGTACGAAGGGCGGCTGATAAGTTCTGAGCTTAAGACTAGGGTTACACGATCAGTCCGGCATCAGTCCAGTCCATCAGTCTCAGACTGACGCCAGAATGATGGCCGGAAAGTACATAATAAAAAAATTATCAGTCCGTCAATCACACGGTTATACGATCATTCTTTCGTCAGTCTGGATCAGGCTGATAGACTGAACTGATGCCAGACTGACCGTGTAACCCTAGTCTAAGGTACATAATGACCGATTTGTATTTTAACTTTTCTTATGTTTGTTCCAACTAATAAAATTATGTATTTTTACGTGGGACTGCACGTCTAGGCGTAACTACGCGGCACTTGGCAACCGAACGTACGACACTGTAAAATATTATTTGTATGAAATTGATGAGTTACGACTTACGAGTATGAGATATAACGTGTCAGCGTAACTACGCGACGCTGCACTCCATTGCGGCATTACTAACTGCAGTAACATCGCGTCGCTAGACTAAAGACCGCACTAGACGTCGCGTCGCCTAGTGCGGTCTTTAGTCTCATGGAAACCCAATAACCTACAACCCCATTCATTTTTTATTTGAATTAAATTTTGGCTATCGCGTAATTTCGGGTTGGCGCCATGGTACACGGGTGTAGTGTCAGGAGGTAATACAGCACTCGCAAGCGCGCGCCTCACGGTTCCGCTGCCGTTGCCGCGCCGCTCGTCGTGTCGCTATGTTCGAGGTAATGAAATAAAAAGAAAGCTTCTTCCGATTTAGGATGCTAATTAGGATCCTAACTTCCTCTATACTATAATAAATAATATGCTACACTTGACTGTATTTAGTTATTGAATTATTTAAGGAATACGCGCTTAAATATAATAATAATTTTCTATTTCCTCAATGTAATTTACTAATTATTCGTGGATTAACGGATTCATGTTTACATCTTTGGCTTAACTGGGAGCATAATGAGATTATGATGGGAGCAAGCTCTGGGATCATGGGCTCACATTATACTGTGCCGACAGCTGTGACGTCATAAGCCAGTGTACACGTGCTTATGTCAATTTTAAAATATGATATAAGCACTAAGCAGCCTGTGGGCACTTAACTTTATTCATCCAGGGAGACCGCTCGGATGACAACGCAACATAGATATAAACTGTTAGATGTGCCTTGATATGGAAAATGACATAGACTGACGCTACCATACTATTGTATTTTATGATTTATCATTGATGTCTCGTGGATAAAGGCAGTGTGGTATTCTCTTGGACGCCCGAGCAATTCTTGAAATATGCAGTTTATCTACTACTCAGTGAACATGGTAATAATAATCGTGTACAGGCTTCGAGTATCGAGTACTGAGTTATTTTGTGTCCAAATGGACATATTTTTTGCGGTCGCGTATATACGCGTTGTACGTATCTTTGCTGCGAAATATAAACCTGCCGTTAACAAAGCGCGGGCTTAAATTACTGCCCACTAAAATGTTATTGCTTTTACTGTCTTGGCTTCTGTTACATTTATTAAGGAATACATTTCTTTAAAATATTGTAATTAAATGTGTATTTGTATATTGTAATATTTAAGAAATAAGAAGCAATTTAGCAATAATAATATTTGACTTAACTAGTTTGTTAAAATGTAATTAAATAATTGTGCGATGGAGCGGATTCTTAGAACTTTTGGTGAACTAGTAAGCTGAGCAAGCAGCGGCCTTCGTCAATCAACTCAGCCTTGACTGCGTAATGAGATCTCTCAAAATGTTCTACTCAAAGGGCCAATACTCTTCACTAGATGTAAAATATTTAGTTTAATTTTTATAATTCAGAAATTTAAGGTATAATTACTTGCCTGCAGTCGTTTCAATGACGTCAAAATATTAATTATTCTAGTTTTCTGTTTGATAAGCAAATATTTTAACATTCAACCTAAAATAGCGATCTTGATTCTTGAGTTATGCAATGTACACGTAACGTAGGTACTTTAATTATTTATTATCGGTTTCATTAATTAAGGCATTCACTGTTCTATCACCCACACATACATATTATAAGTAAGTCCAAACTTGGCGGGAACGCGCTAAATAAAGATGAGATAAAGATAACAAAGCTAGACTCGCACTAAATCTGTATCACTTCGCAATAGTATGTACATTATGTACTTAAGTGTGTTGGTTGAAACTTGAAGGGCCTTTACGATAAAAATTTATATTAATTCTAAATCATAGATTTAGTATTTAGATTTAAAACAATTGCTAAACGAGAATTGGGTGTGTTCGTAACTATTCCTGAAACATTTTTACATTTATGAGATAAAAGTATTTTAATCTAGTGCAGAGGACGTCACGTAAAATATTTAGTACGTTCTCGACCTAGATGAGAATGAGATTGTCTTGTTGTGTCATTGTGAATTAATAATAAGATGTGAGAGCCCACTAATTAGTAATTGCCAACGAGCTACCGCTCTGAAGCCTTGTTGAGTGGCTTAAATCATAGACAGTTTATGAAGAGCCACGCACTCTACAATGATGAATTTATACTTATATACCTACTTATATACTAATAATATTATAAATGCGAAAATGTGTCTGTCTGTCTGTCTGTCTGTCTTACCTCTTCACGCTTTAACCGCTGAGCCGATATTTATGAAATTTGGTATAGACATACTTTGGGTCCCGGGAAAGGACATAGGATATTTTTTATCCCGAAAAAAAGTGTTCCCGCGGGATAATTTATTTACGCGGGCGGAGCCGCGCGCAAAAGCTAGTTTATGATAAACTCATACTTGTAGAGTGTAACGTCATAATACGATGTGGCTCTAGATACAAAGCTTCAGTTGAGGGAGCGGGCAGATTTGATCTCTCATGGTATGTAGTAAGAATTTGACGCTCGAAGGAAAACAGTACGAAAAAACTTGCACATTTAAAATGACTTGGGAAACTGTGACATAACAACGGCCGCGGCACTCCCATACAAAAATGAACAACTTTAGGTAGCATAGTTGAAGCGACGAATAGTTTCGATAGTATGTTACAAAAGTTAGGAATTATTTCAAAGTGTAAAAAGGCCCTTAGTCTATACTAATATAATAAAGAGGAAAAGTTTTCTTAGTTTGCATTGAATAGGTTCCGAAACTACTGGACCGATTTTGATAAAATTTGGTACAGATATAGATTAGACCACGGGGAAAAATGTACGATTACTGCGGGTTTTCCTTTTGCGCGCACGAAGTCGCGTGCAACATCTAGTATAAAATAGTTGTGAAAGTGGAAAAAAAATTCGTAGTCCAAATCACAGATCCCTCCGTGGTTTAGAACGCAGTCCGATTCGCGGTCCAAACTTTACGTGCGCAGGGTGCTAATTCCTAATACCCTACTAGAGGAAAGTTGTGAAGAGTTAGTTTATAACACTAAAATCTGAAAAATAACGATTTTCTAACTATGATACATGGTGATGATTAGAATGTCGATTAAATTTTAATTTGAAGACAATTACGAAACAATTCTACGACAAGCTCTTTCTCAGAAGGTTGAAATTTTATTAAGATTTCATCCTGTAGCGGTATTTAAGTCCGGGCGGATTTCATCTCCGTGTAGCGGCCGTCGATACTGATAGGCCGCGCTCCACCGGTAATGCAGATACATTACGGAAATTACTTTTAGAATAAGAAAAATCCAACGCTTATTTTAATCTTAAAGTTTATGCCGTAGAACGTTTCAAATTCTGCTATTATTAATGTGCTATAAATTAAATTACCCACTTAGGTAATATTTGACTTACAATGACGGAATCTACTACTTTATAATGTTAACCATTTTCGAGTGGTTAACAGGTAGAGGTAGATATTTAAACTATAAGTAGTAGAAACTCGTAATTTTCTATACTGATAGGCTGAAGCTAAATAATCTTAAGGAAAATTATTTAGAACGAATTAATCGGGAAAAAATGGAGGAATAAGAAAAAATATATATTATTTACTATGGAACACTTCTATAAGTCGTGGTCTGATAATAATAGGGTCTGATACGCTCCTGGTTAGATTATTGGTTGTTGCTGAGCGTCAGGTTTAAGAAGTTTTGTATTGAAAACGTAGATACCTAGTATACACATTATTATTTAAAGTCTGGCTGAATCGCGGACAAAAGAGACTTAAAACTGTTATAACAACAAAGCGATAATAAAAGTAAATGTAGTGAAAAAACAATTGAAATAACCCAACCAAAAGAATGTCAGGAGATGTCTAAGATAGTTCCGTAGCTATCACAACGTACAATAGGTTTTTTCAAATATCTCCAAAAGCTATTCTTCGATTTCGTTTAAAATAATTGTCCATAAGAGTTTTTAGCGTGACCTATCAGCATAGAAATATAGCTTTATAGTTACGAAATGCCAGGTGTGGTACTTAAATAAACCAATTTGAGAGCCAATTACAATGATTTCAAAACTAAGAATGGGCTATGTGCTATGACGTACCTACATATTAAAGAACGAATCTTCATGCAAGAAAAAGTTACGCCATATTGATTTCACCATACCTCAAATGTCAGCCATCTTGATTTCACAGTACCTCAAATGTCAAAATGGCCCCAAATAAGTCTAAAAGTGGGTCCGTTTAAATGGGGACAGTTTTTGCCTCGCCTGTATTATTATTATTTTATGACGTCAAAAACAAAACCTATACTGCCTATAATTATATTAAATTTCATACAATTATATTTAATATTAGAGAGGTTAGAAGCGCGGACAGACAGACAGACAGAAGGATGGATAGAGCGAAACTATAAGGGTTCCTAGTGGTATTACGGAACCGTAATAAAATCCGTATGGCAGTATTAGCCGGCAGTGCTGGTGTAGGTGCGATGCGCTCACGTCCAGAGCTATTGGTGCAATCCGAGGACGGTCTCTGACCTGCTTATCGGAGGATACGATGGTATAGGTATACGAGTAATACTTACGGTAGAGGATAGAAACCCTCTGTATTCTTATTGAAATATTAAAATCTGTACCTACAAGCATAAATGTAAATTATGCGGTCTTTATTATTGTTGGACAAAATTATTCAAGAGAAATTTTTATATTATGTTTAAATATACATTTAAATATTATGAGTAGGTAACTTTTAGTACTCGTGCTGTTATAATTTTTAAACGAACTATACTTCAGCACGAATGGGCCGATTGAGCGGATAAATACCACGGCATCACAGAAAACAGGCGTGAATTATAAGTGTAACTTCTCTGGTGTTGAGTGTCCATGGGCAGCTGAAAACGCTTACCATCAGACGATCTAACTGCTCGTTTTCTGGTCCATTTTATTAAAAAATACGAAAATATATATCTATATAACTTAATATTATAAAGGCGAAAGTGTGTCTGTCTGTCTCTTACCTCTTCACGCTTTAACCGCTTAACCGATTTTTATGAAATTTGGTATAGGCATACTTTGGGTCCCGAGAATAATGCATTTACGCGGGCGGAGCCGTGGGTAAAAGCTAGTAATTATATAAGGATAAGAGGATCAAGATTAATACGAACAAAGTACATAAGTAAAAGACACTCGTACTTTCTTAATACTTTATCTATGTAGAGGTACACATATACCTCTACCGTAACTTTACCATAATATTATATTTTATCCTTTCTGGGTCCGAAACTCTCGCGTGAGATCTTCAAAGGCATAAATCATAATGTATTCAATTGTAAAAGAAAGACTTTGATGGAGAACCGTGTTTAACAAAGACTTCGTGTTTAATATCTAATGAGGGTTTTTCAATTCATGACATCTGACAGCTTTTTGACACGACAAAACCGTCGAGCTACCGAGCGCCGCCTGGTGACAGAAAATGAATCAAACATTCTTATTGACCGGGTTTTTATACCGCTTACGCCACCAGATGACGCGGACGCTTTGTGTGTGTTGGGTCTGCGTAACATAGGACGTAATGGCAGAAAAAATATCAAATACCCTCATCGAAGGACATATTAGACAAACCCTTTTATATATTGTGAATATTATAATTGGGTCGTTATTTTACTCACTGATACAATATCACTTTAGAAATAATTATTTTCATAAAGCATTATTCTTATTCGGTAATTCATGTGTGTATGTACTCGTAGTAGGTACTTATTTAGTAGACGTGATCCATTATTATCATGAAAAAACTTCTAGATATCAAAACCTCTATATTCTCAACTTTATCGACATACTCTCTTTGAAGATGGTTATCGTGTGTTAGGTGTTAGCACACTTCCGTACCCAGCGGTCATCCTTTTGAAGTGTTCCTTGAGGAGATTGGACTTTGAAAGGTTTTTCCAGTATTATGATATATTTTATAATAAAAATACCAGTAAAAAACCTAACCTAAACAAGAGCATAATATCAGGATATCTCAAAGAAGGGTTCCGTAACTATCAACGTGCCATAGGTTTTTCAAATTTTCTATAGTGTTATTTCATAACCTACATGGAAATAAAAATTTTGAGTTTCAGTTTGAAATAACTTTAAAGCTATTGTCCGATTTCGTTCAAATCATTTTCCTCAAAAGTATATTTTACAATAATCTATCAGAATAGAAAGTTACAAGTTTACAAGTTACAAGTTCTACCTCTTATAGTTAAGAAATGCCAATTTCAAACTTGGAGACCCTTTGGAGGTCGATTATTAAAAAAAAACACGACGTTTTATGAAGTGAACCACTTTATAAAAAATCGTGTATGAAACCTGACCTTTATTTCAAAATTTTATTAATTCAAAGATATTCTACACAATGGGGCAGAGTAGAATAAGAATAAAAATTCATCCCCAAAACGGTCAATAAGAATTTTTGATTCATTTTCTGTCACCAGGCGGCGCTCGGTAGCCCGACGGTCTTTGTCGTGTCAAAAAGCTGTCAGATGTCACGAATGTAAACTCTTACTGGACCTGAACGGAGTATAACACGCGTATCTTCTTTTATCGACAAATATTAAATCGGCGCCTCCGCACGGCTTTGTCACTCTGTAATCACAACGTAATGAAAAAATGTATGGTCGATTGCTCCGCCGTTCATTTTATAAATTGAAATTCCATTCATTGCTTTTAGGTCTGAATTAATCACGCGGTTGTAATTCCCTAAACTCAATAAGACCACCTCAGACCAGATAAAAAGGTGAAGACAGAGTTCTGCGAACCTCACACTAAAGGCGGTCTAAACTTTTGCGCCTCGACATGTAATTACAAAGTGTCACGCACACACACGTAACGAAACTACGCCTTATCTCGCAAGGCCGTACGTTTATCGTGGTGTGTGGTTTTTCATAATATCTATAATATCTATTATATTATGTAGTGCGTAATCTACACGCACACATAAAATACCCCGGCCAAAGTTTTTGTTTAACAGGGTGCTATCTTCACTTATTAGGTAGTCTGAGAAGACCACGCTTGCTAGAAGAATGGTTAAAGTATAAGTAGGTAAAAGAAATGGAACTATTGTTCTTATGGTCATATTTTTATGGGCAGGGAATACTTTTGGCGAGAAGATACATTAGATTAGGTTTACATTTGTATGTTACAATTTCACGCATTTATGTAAGTCTTATATGTATTTATATAATACATAAGTGTTCATAACATTACAAAGGCTATTCACGAAATATATTTGTTTTAATTAACTTCACCTTATATACAAAACAAAGCAAATAATTGTTTCGTGGCGCGGGAAATGTACAAACGATTACTCACGGGTCACGCACAATATAGTACTTTAGTCGTATCGGTGTAACAATGAAATCGTACATTTATTAGCTTCACAAAGAACACCTTGCCCCTCACGATTTTCTCCCTCTGCCTCCTCCGGGTCTCGCCGTGTGTTATTGAGGGAGGGAAATATGCTTTGATATTTGCAAGAAAAAAATTGTTCCACGAATCCGACTCGTTTAAATTTTTTCTTCTCGTTATTATACTCGTTAAAGGTGTGTTATACCGTGTTTAGCTAGGTTTGTGAGGTTTGTGTGATTTTGATGTGAAAGGCATAATAAACGTAGCAACCGTATTGCTACGCTAGCAGTGAAATAATTTAAAAGTAGGTAAAAATGGTGGTAACATGGTATGGATACGTTTTGTAACCAGCTGGGGGTTTCGGTCCTTGAGCGCGCGGTCTTCCGTGTGCCGTAGCGCCCCGGGGCTGGTGTCTAACGGGTGTTAATTATCCGATATTGTGTGATATTACATAGGCCGTCATGATGATTATCATCGTCATAATCACATCATTGTTATGTGACCTCTCAAATATATGTTACTAGCCTATTAGGTTTTTCAACAGCGGATCAAGTTGTCGCGTGCCATAGTTCTTTTACCCGACTGCGGCTAGGCTAAAAAGAAGGGCAATGATTTTGGCAGTCTATGTATGTATATTTGTTCCCCCGTAGTGTCTAGAGTACCTAATGATTAGATTTTAGTAAATTAGGTGTCAATAGATTCGTAATAATGGCCCCGGTAACATAGGCTTAAGGCTGTATAACAATTTACGTAGTCGGGTTACAGGTTTTGTAAAAAAATAAAGTTATTCAGTAACACGTGTAGGGACGTACTTTTACATAAACTCTCCCGGGTTTTAATATTAGTAACTTTTTTTTATAAAATAGTATATTACGTACATGACTATATCTATAATAAAATCACACAATATCATCGTCCTGAATAAATCAGGTGCGCAATAAAAATTATCTCTTTGAAAGCGGAGTTCAATAAAAATATCCAACGTCGTCGTTTTAATTCTGTGAATATTTAGAAATGATAAATTAGGTTAAAGTAAAAAAGCTTATCATTCGAAAAACGATCTAGGTTCGATCCAGGAACTTTAAGAAAGGCAAGCAATACTTGAATCCAATCCTCACGGATGCGTAACAGCGTTTGCCAAAGTTTTATCTCGTCCAAGCTCTAGAACACTTCACAGCTTTGAGTATTAGAAGTCTTTGCTTCACAGAGATAAGAGAGAGAGAGAGAGAGAGAATAATAATAAGAGATAAGATAGCAAAAAGCTTTGTTGTGCTTTGAACCTTCTCGACACGCATTACGACAGATTCGCTTTAAGACAGATTCGTTTTAAAGTTAGGTAGTTCATATTGAATAAAATATCTTTTATCCTCCGAATTTAACGTTTAGTAACATAGCTTTTTTGTTACTATAACTATAAGGAACAACTAACAATAAACACATTTTGTGAATGCGTATTGCGTAGGCTAGAAAACTAGGCAGTAAATGTAGGCAGTCTTCTTTGAGTTCCACTATAAGGCAAACAAACATAGTTTCCATTGCCGAAATTTGTAAAGTGAACTTGCGATTAGATGTAATTAAATATTTTCGAGTTGACTATACTTATTTAAAGAAAATATGTCTTAAAGCTAATTCTGTGTTAAGGCAAATCTGTGTAATGCGAATCTGTCCCAAACGGACGAAGCGATTACAGGCATTGTTTCTCTTTTTTCCTCTTGAGCTTTCCTTTACTCCTCATTGTTTGAAGTTTGTTCTACCGTGAAAACGGGTCACAAAAAGACTGCTGCTAATTTTGTTTTGCATGTCGGTTTACTTGGTAAGCTTTGTGCTTTTACAGAGTTTTGGGAAGATTTTCACATAATAAAAGCTAATGTAGACTCTGCTATAATCAAAATAAAGTATGTTTTCGTGTTTCGTACAAAAGCAGCGCACAACTGGTGTGTCTAATTGGTCGTGAGGGGTAAGTCTGTGGTAGTCGGTCCTCCGCTTATCTCAGTGTAATCCCGCCATTGCTCGGGGATCTTAGTTTAGGCTGTTTTGCCGTGAGTTTACCGCAACAGCGAGGAAGTCATTAGGAAAAAGCATTTAAAAAATAAGAAATCAGCCTAGTGTCATGAATATACAAAAAATATCTTAATCGCACTGAAAAGTTAAGGTGCTTTTCCGGTTTGAGTAGTAGTTGAGAATCACTACTTCGTATTATAAAATATTTTTCACAGTTTGGACCAATCAAAACGATAAGTTATAAGATATCGATACTGCATCGAAACTATATTGTTGTCACATTTAATTAGCAGAATCGACAGACTCTGACGTATAAGCTTATGACTAGTGGCAACGCGAATAACGAGTTACTATAACAAGTAATAACGTTTAACTTATAACAACGTTATTACCGTGTAATAACGTTTCATAACTTAACATAATAAACCAAAATTATGTTATAAATAATGGCAATGAAAATGAAATTTGGTTTGCGCATGTGTCGTGTTGCCGGCGGGGCCAGTCGAGTTCGGGTCGTCACGGCGGGTACTGTATGTCCCACGCACGCAAACTATAGCGGACATCGATGTACTGACACTGATTCATCAATTAAAACCGCGTCATATCAGTCTGAATATTATCAGCAAGGTTCCAGGAGGGTATTAGTGTGATTTTCATTATACTTTGTAGTAATTGAGAGTAAGTGCCGTGAAAATGTGGTGGATCCTGCGACGAGCTCGGCTGACCGGCGCGTCGCTGTTCAGCCAGGCGTCCGGCACCAACAACAACAACAATAACAAAACAGGTTTGTTTGTTGTATTGGGTATTTATCAATAGCCTTCGTGTCCGGGGCGTTTAGTCTAATTTATGTCCAATTAGCTTATTCCCGCGGCGCCGCCCGCGTAAATATATCCTGCGGGAATACTGTCCTTTTTTCGGGTTGAAAAGTAGCCTATGTTTTATTCCAGAGCCTAAACAACTACCATACCAAATTTCATCGGAATCCATTCAGTAGTTTTTGCGTTGAAGAGTAACAAACATCCATCCATCCACACATCCAGTCATCCTCATAAACTTTCACATTTATAATAGTAAGTAGGATTTATTATAAACGTAAACAAAGAGAACAGTAGATCGCATAATGCTACCAATTTCAATGTCACGTATTTACCGTGCAATAAAGAGATACACATAAACTTTGTCGAATTTTATCTTTTTGTTTACGTTAAGATGAATTGAATAATCTGAGCACAACATGTAAAAACGAACAGAGTTTAAAACTGATGAGTCATGCTTGTTAACCCGCATACAGTTACGAAGAGTTACGAGCACAAATACCTGAACCTTAATTCTCGTAAGTAACTTACACTTTCATTTTACTTAATATATTGAATTATGATTGAATCGTCTTGATATCGTAAACTGGTTTTTTAAGTTTGGACTAATCAAAACGGATTTGACGATAGTTTGACGTTCATGAGGATACCATTTTGCAGTTTTAAAATGCCGGGACTTGATTGTAACTGTATTATTGCAGGATTTAATTAGCAGAATCGACCCGCTGAGATAATCATGATATCGATCGATATAAATTACTTGTTTTATACGGACCTTTTCGCCGTTTGTTCACTTTGTCTCATCTACATTTCTTTGATGGTTTGCGACTTTCTAACTAGTGGTCGTTTAGTGGTCGAAATTCGGCCATAATTAATTGCACTTTATAAGGGCTTTTTTGTCAAAGGCTTTAGATGCGCAATAAAAATATTTAAATGTTGTCTAATAAAATAAATATGAAAGAAAGATTGACAAAATATATGTTACAAGATAATGCCAAATCAACACAAAAATCAAAACCTACTGTTATACCTACTAACGAATGGGTAGTGTGAGCTATCAATATGGGGTAGTGTGTATAAAGTTATTTTATTAATCTAATGTACTTATTAAGCATTATTATATACATGCCGTTCATTCCTCCTCCAAGTCCTTATCGGTGTAAAATTTCATACTCCTCTGTTCGCTAATACACAGATGACTGTGTTGCAAAAAAAATGGCTACCGAACGATAAAATTCCGTGTAATGCACAAACGCCATCACTAGTCGTTACTAAGTGGATTCTCGAAAATTGTCCACTGGGGTACAATATCAAAGGTATTTCGATTGTCCTATATAAAAACTTTGTCGTGGGCGGTTTAATTTTCCTTACAACGCAGTGGGTGCTTTGACAAGAACTCGGCCCGACAGTTGCGACCACTTTTTTATTTATGATCATAATTATAGGCTCCTGGACCATTTCAGCTTTTTGTTTGACGGAGATATGCTTAGTTTTTGCTAACTTATATAGGTTCTTCTACTTAGTGGGTTTTTTTTTTTTTTTTTTTATGCAATAAGGGGGCAAACGAGCAAACGGGTCACCTGATGGAAAGCAACTTCCGTCGCCCATGGACACTCGCAGCATCAGAAGAGCTGCAAGTGCGTTGCCGGCCTTTTAAGAGGGAATAGGGTAATAGGGGAGGGTAGGGAAGGGAATAGGGTAGGGGATTGGGCCTCCGGTAAAATCACTCACTCGGCGAAACACAGCGCAAACGCTGTTTCACGCCGGTTTTCTGTGAGCCCGTGGTATTTCTCCGGTCGAGCCGGCCCATTCGTGCCGAAGCATGGCTCTACCACGTGAATTTTAACGGTAATTTCTAACTGGTTTTTACATCACAAAAGGAAAGAGATTTAGCCATCTATTGAGCTCCAACTATATTTGAGGACTATTACATATATTTTATTACTTATTAGGTTCATAAAAAATATCACTGACTTTTGTGATCTGAAATTGTTCGTTATTATTATTTTTACTGATAGTATTAGATTGATTGATACAATATCGACAAAATTCCTGCTCAACCAGTTTCTTAATATTTTTCTTTGCACTAGGACGCCCCAAAATATTTAAACATCAAGGGAGTGACAGCAACGACTGCAGACGTAATTGAACTGTGTAGGTATGTATGAGTCGTACACACGCATGTGTACGATTCAACGGCGTTACTAAGAGATTTTCATCATAAGCTTGGTCGAGCGAAAACTTGTTATGTTATATTTGATACAATCTAACATTTCATATAACTTTAACATGGGTTATGATAAATAGCTTTAAGCTTATTATGATACTTCCCATAAACTTGTGACCTCCGTGTCAGAGGGACGGGATAACGAGTTCACCTGCTCCTCGTAAACCACCGTTTGTAATTGCGATCTTCAGCCCTCACTTATCTGGCCAATGTAACGTACCTATTACGTAACAGACATTCTAGTACAATGTACCTAACTACCTACATTAATTAGTAACTACTATACATTTATACATCTACAAATTACAGCATGTATATCTACAGTTTGTACTAAACTTTTAAATCCAATTTTATCTAAACGTAAACAAACAAAAGAAAAAAACCTTAAGCATAAGCATACTTAATGTCATGGAAATTGTTAAAGCAATTTCCGAGATTATAATTATATATAAAAATTAAAGAATAAGATTTTGAAGTAATTTTGCTATAAGACATTGTGGTTCAGCAGCTGTAATGATAGTAGCTGATGAGGCTGATGATGATGATGACGATGATTAAACCACCGGTCGACAACTTTACAGCAGTAATTTGTGAAGCCGTAACGGGCGGTGCCGACCGCGGCGCACCTGTTCGTAAGTGCGCCTGTCACGTTACAGTAACGTAGCGGTTTACACGCTCACATCTGTGAAGGTGCTGGGAGATCTTCTCCCTGGTGAAACTAAATAATAAGCTTTAGGATTGCCTACATTGTGCCTAAAATTTTGACGTTTTAGGTTTTCTAGCATTGAAATAGGCCTGTCAAGAGATAGCAACTTTTGAAAATTGGCACTGAGTTCAAATACATTGATATACTATTATAACTTTTGCACGCGGCTTTATCCCCGTTAAAATATAAATATACTAGATGTTGTCAGCAACTTCGTGCGCGCAAAAGTAAGTTTTATTAATTACTAAAAAGTTGCCTATGTCCTTTCCCCATGGTCTACTCTACATCTGTGCCAAATTTCGCCACAATCGGTGCAGTAGTTTCGAAGCCCATTCAATGCAAACAAACAAACAAAGTTTTCCTCTTTAATATATTAGTAAAAATAGATATGCTCGTAGATAAATCTTCAATTTGCTTACTGATAAAAACCGAATTTAAATCAATTGCTTAGTTTCAAAGATCTAAACGTGCAAAAAGCTTGACTATCATATGCAATCAACGATAATTATTACTATTGGTTACTAACAGTAACCACCAGCTACTACTAGAAAGAACTTGTACGTATTCTGTGGTAAAAGTAACTATATAGTAACAATATAAAGATAACAAGATTCAAGTATCAATTCGTGGAATACTCGGATACAAATATCTATAGATGCGAAATCGTATCCGTCCGGGATTGAATTCATTAGCAGCCGACGCCAGCCCGGGGTTGCGGATCAAATACGTATTAGGTATCCGTTATTATTAGACTTATTCTATAGGATTTTTTCTTTTTTTTTTTTCTTTCTAACAACTACTGACCACGCTGTTTGATGATCTCTTTAATTTCGCGGGTTGGCAGACTTCATAGAAAAGCTTAAAAGAGCTTAAAAGAGTTCTATTAACCATTTTTCTCTGAACTTTCTTCAAAATTCCGTATTTCCATGGTACAAATAGGTAGGTATATTGATTTACAAAAAGTAATAAAAATATTGATTTCTTATGTTTACGCGAATATTATTCATTGTTTTAAACATTTACGGAGAAAAGTGCGCGACAAAATCCGTAAGTGTTTAAAACAATGAAGTAATAATAAGTGTAATTTTTCAATAACAACGAATATGTATTTAATTGAAGTGAATAAGATATTATATGTCTCCAAAAAAAAAAACTTCCTTTATACGTTTTGTAAATAAAAATGTTTGTCAATGTAAAATCCTGCGAAAATGGTTTTCCTTGGTACATGTATTAACCGCAGCCTCTAGTGTAAAAATTACATTAAAAACTATAATAAAATTAAATGTAGATACTAGTTTACAACGTAAGTTGTCTTCTAAGGGTCGATCCACACGAACCACAACCGCACTCCACCGACGCGACACAAAGTGGCCAAGCGGGTTTCGTGTGAATAGTGCCGCTGCGGCTTCTTATGTAAAATGTTGATGTTTGGTATAAATGACTATTATGATCACTCGGTATCGCTGGTGGTTGCGATGTAGTCAGTATCACACACGTAGTCGATAACGCCTACAAAATATGGTACGTACATCACAGAACACTTATTACTCGCGGAGAAGAAGGTCGACTTCATACAAAAAAATTGGGACCAAATTAGCGCCTCTAGTGAGCTGCCCCCTCAAACTTTTAACCGCCTACCAACAAAGGATGACTATATATTTGATTATATGAATATGGCGGGAAATTGAAGATACGTAATTAAAGTTTAAGTTAGCGTTAAATTTCTCTTTAGAGTTAAATTTTACATTTCAACAAAACCGAGCAACCACCTCCACGACCAAATAGTCACTACGTTACAAACCGTTCGTGAGCCCTTATATACATACGTCTAGTGTTTTCGCTAGCGCGATCTAGAAGCGGCATAGTGTCTGTTGCTCGCCATCTGTTGTGGTTTTTAAGTAACTTTTATGTAATATTAACCATGTAAGACAGAGAGCGATATATTGAAATATAACCATTCTTGTCGCACCGAACTGCCCTCTTTTTGGTCCAAGGTCATTCATACAAAGTCGACCACCCCTGACGTACATAGATGTATATATTAAATACGACGCATATCGAGGCGAAAACTGTCGCCATTTAAATGGCCCCACATTTTAATTTGTTTTAACCCATTTGAACGTTTGAGGTATGGTGAAATCAAGATGGCGTAACTTTTTCGTGTGTGAAGATTCGTTCTGTCAAAGGAACGTCATAGCCCATCCGTAGTTTTGAAATCATTGGGTACCTACATGTGAATAAGCCTGTTCATCCTACTTCCTGCTAATATTATAAATGTGAAAGTTTGTGGATGGATGGATGTTTGTTACTCTTTCACGCTAAAACTACAGAACGGATTTCGATGAAATTTGATATGGTAGTAGTTTGGACTCTGGATTAAAACATAGGCTACTTTTTATCCCGAAAATATACAGTGTTCCTTTGGGATACTGTATTTACGCGAGTGGAGCCGCAGGCAACAGCTAGTTTTTTATATAATTATACGCCGGAACACGTGGTGTGGTTGTGGTCGTCGTGAAGTTGCGGCACGTGACCTTATACACAAAGGTTGACACGAAAGAAAAATACGCCAAAGTTCATCTCTTTAGAGCCATTTAGCGCAAATTTAATTATAAAGTCCATTACAAACTCATTATAAAATTACTTTTCAACTTGTTAATTTTTAACAATGGAATAAATTCAATTACAAAATACAGAGGCTCAACAATATTCATCTTCTCTTCACCTGTGAGTAACCCTGTTAATGACTGGCGATAAAGAAAGCAGTTATAAATTGTAATGTTAAATAATGGGAAAGTTCTGTAAGGGTTAAAAATACGTAATAAAGGTAATAAGGCTTGGCAATTAGGCTCGGTCCGTACGTGCCACAAATGTTGTGAAAATTTCCAGGAAATACTATCATCACTTAGGTAAATTTTGTGGCCTATTGGTTAAATATATTTAAAAAAAAAACACCTTAACATCATCCACCGCCAGTTGCAGCAGCTCAAAATGAATGACAATTTCTTTAGCAAGGGCGACCAGTCGCTGCAGTTTGTGTCCCGTCTGCGCTGTGCCTACGACTTGCCAATTACACACACTGGCTTCCCTTCCTCAAAACTTGTGGGTTAATTTATGTGTTTATTATTACGACATTGTAGGTATAATCTCTGCCCTCACAGTTTAAAATTATATTGTTACTCGTAAAATATGTTAAGCCATTTGAATACTGAATAGCCGTTATATAAACTAAGTAGACATTGTTTTTAATACATAGTGTCGGTACTGGGTAGATCTAAGCCCGTATTAAAGGTTTAGTACACGGCTTACCGAGCTTTGCCCGGATTTCTGATAAATAAAAAAAATTAAAAGAATCACAACAATATTTATCTGACCGGGATTAAACCAACCACATTCCGAATTTTCGAACGAAGCAAAAATTATACACACATACCAAACTACCAATCAGTTGGACAAAATAGAGTCGAAATTATTGATATAATATTGTTGCACGACGAAAGAAAAAACATATACTTAAGTACAGTATAAAAATTAAAAGTAATAAACTTAAAAAAAACAAGCTTTTATTCGAATGCGCTAAAAAGAATAAAATAATCTTTTTCTTTAAAACTTTTACGATCAACTTACAAGTTACAACGTCATTATACAATAGGGGATCGGACAACATCTGAAATATTTAGTTTCATTAATATATTCAGAAATATTGAGGCATTACTACTTGGTAAATGTAAAAAAAAATATTATTTTATGTGTAGTTTACTAATTAAATACATTTAAAAAGTACCAAAAAAATTTTTTTTTGCGAAATTGTAAACAAAACCTACATCATTAGTTTACTTACATCATATACAAAAACATTCATTATAGTAAGTATGAACTTAAACGCACAAATATCGGAGATATTTACAAATATATTCCTGCGGCCGTATACTTCATATACCTTAACCTACAAGTGACGTCACTTGTAGGTTAAGGAGTATGGAGCGTTTTTACGAGACTCCCGAAATTTTGTATACAAAATATAAATACTGTACCTACCTTTAAAAATATTGACTTTTGATATAGGTACAGTTTTTTCTGAGAAGTTACTCATATTTAAGAGTACTATTCATTTATGCAATAAAAAAGTCAGTCCGCTTGCCTATTGAT
Organism: Glaucopsyche alexis; assembly: GCA_905404095.1. Taxonomy (NCBI): domain Eukaryota; kingdom Metazoa; phylum Arthropoda; class Insecta; order Lepidoptera; family Lycaenidae; genus Glaucopsyche; species Glaucopsyche alexis. The sequence goes on along the minus strand of FR990044.1, from coordinate 1,356,659 downwards.
ATGATATAAAAGCTTGTCGAGAATCAAACAAATTGTCTCATAAATCTATCAGATTTTTTTTTTTAAAGTTTTTTTGCTTTTAATTTATTTTTTACTTTTTAGCTATCGTTAGACATGTTTCTCAGTATGTTCATTCAACGCGTCATTGTTGCAAGCTCGTTTGGCGGTTAATTTAGTAAAGTCAAGCTCTTCAATACGGAGACTTTCTAGAGATGTTACTCTACTCACCTCAAAAAACTCCAACACATCATACTTTCATTTTATACCCATATTATAGGAATGCTTTAAAAATGACTTGGCGGCCATCTTGGGTGTTCCGCCACATTGAATTTAGAATCACGTCACTTTGTTTTTCGATTTATTCTCAGCAAGCCCTTTCATTTGATATCCAAATTGTAGGAGTGCATTAAAAATAACTTGTTGGCCATCTTGGATGTTCCGCCATGTTAGATTTTCGAGTTATTCTAAGCAAGCCTTTTAATTTGATACTCATATTGTAGGAGTGCATTAAAAATAACTTGTCGGGCATCTTGGATGTTCCGCCATGTTGAATTAGAATGACGTCATATGGCCAACCATGCTTTGACATCCTAATTAAACGTGTATACAAAATTTCAGGTCAATCGGTTGAAGATATCTGATTCAACATTGAGTTGCAAAATTCCATCGTATGGTAATACTTGTAGACGTTTCCGAGACACCGATTAATTATAATATGTAATTGTATATATACAAGATTGCCTCGTTCAATGAGGTCTTTACTCGTACATACTGGTTTTATTAAATAGTAAACTGAACAATGATTAACTATAGTACAATTGTAAACTGTACATACTTTTTTTTTCAAGTACATAATTCCCTGTGGTGTACAAAACCTTATTAACAAAATTTATTTATCGTCGATGGCTTTTCATTATTTCCTGGAATATTAAAAAGAATAAATCAGAGATCTCATACGAAATGTAAATATATTTGACCTTATTCCGACACACGATTCCGTACCTCGAGGGCTTCTGGGAATGGAGCTCGTTGTAGGAGAAATTTTATTCATTTATTGGTCATTCTCATAAGGCATCGAGTTAGTTATGGTGGACCGTGGAAATTTTACATTTATTGAAATGTACATAAATCAAAAAGGCTCAAAAATTTATACGTGCTACCATCCATGGTACTACTAACATTATTATTATATTGTTTATTATTAATTCGTGAAGAAGAAAGAATCTTTCAGTACAGTTTTAAGACATTTTGTGCAATCGGAAGCGGAGGTGTATGAAATTTGGCCGGTGAATTAAGATTTATGTGAAGGAAGGTGTGCAAAAAGCTAATAGATACATAAAATTAATAAAAATAACAAACACACACTCTACCTCAGATTATCGTGCGTTGGATAAATGATAAGTGAATCTTATTACGTCATGCTTCTGAATACAGTTTTGTAATGATGTAATGTCATTTAGTTATAGTAGAGGATCCGAAGTAAGATCGTCTTTCATTGCTGTGTCAATCAGATTAAAGTGATATTTTATCTAATGAAATAAATTTCTCACCGTAATTTAATTAGGCAACCCCTTAAAAGTGGTTATGATTATTATTAATTAAAATTATAAAAAAAATATTATTTTTATAATTTTAATTAATTATAAAAAAATAACTTACAACAACTTATATAAGAATAAATTTTCTCCAGCAACCTTATACTACGTTATTTGTAATTAAATTGTAAACATTTTAAAACTGGATTGATTGACAGAAGAGTGCAATTACTAATGTCAATCTACCTGTTTGAACGCGGCTGCCAGGTATTAGGGATCAGAAGAAGCTAATCAACTGAGGTGTTGCATGTTGTGTACATTATAAACTTTTCACTGGAGTTTGTTTTGTTTGGTAGTTAATTATAAAAAATATATTTTTTAATAATTTTTTATACATACATATAATCACGGCAGAGACCACTTTTTGCCACTTGCTACGATCCTAACATACTCGTTTCGCTTCGTTCACTTTCATTCTTACCATCCATTCCTCCTCTTACATTCAACGTAGCGAAGCGGCTCTCCATGGTCCGCTTTTCACCTCCGCGAGAAACGAGACGTGATGGGTGGTGAACCCATTAATTGCTTATAATCATGACAATTTTTAAGAGGTTGCCTAATTAAATATTGTCGAGAAACTTGTTTCATTAGATAAAATATCACTTTCATCTGGTTGACACAACAGTGAAGTACGATTTTTCTTCGGATCTTAGACTATTACTAATTACGTGAGCAAAGAAACCAATAATGGTGTATACAGACACACGAATTTGGTACGGAGCGTACAGCGGATCTGGTACGCTCCGTACCAAATCCGAGCGTGTGTAGGGCAGTCCGGTGAACATAAGAAGAAGGCGAAGAGTTTGCCGCTGTCCGCATCGGATTTGGTCCGCTCCGTACCAAATCCGTGCGTGTGTGGAGCAGTCTGGCGGTTAGGCCGTATAACGGTGTCAGTGTTGCCAACTAGGAATGTACCCCCCAAAATTAGGGAAAATATCTACGGAGGTTTACTACGGGACAGGATGTTTAGAGTTTACTCCTTATGAATCAATTTGTATATAATAATAAAAATTATTTTAATGTGTGTATATAGCCAGGAATATGAAAATGTATTGGGAGTAAAATCAGACTAAGACAAGTTAGTTTTATGTTATTCACGTGTAAGTCTTTATGTTAAACACATAACCTTTCTTTCTAGCATATTATCTTTTAGACCTGTCAATGGTACAATTGTCAAGGGTAAATTTGGAGAGAAATATTTTTGAGAGTTGGTATCACTGCCTGTTATCAATGAATTTCGGGAATCATTCGTTCGGGCGTCGTTGAAAAACAGCACTGTAAATAGAACTCTGTTCTAATGCAATACAACTGAAAATCGTACACACGAGTGTGGAGCTTTTCGGTCCACTGTACCGTACCAAATCCGTGCGTGTGTAGCGACATCGGATTCGGTCCGCGGATATGGTTCGCTGTAGATGCCATAAAAGTAACGTCGACAAACGAGCAGACAGGTTACTTGATTGTATTGAAGGTTAAAATTTCCTGCTCAAAGTGAATACAAAACGGGTGTAAACATATGCGTTGATCGGATTGTGTCCGTTACACAGGAACAAAGCCTGGCTTAGACAGGGCTTACCTTCGCCAATTGACGAACGAAATAGGCTTACTATTGGAACATTACGATTTCATCGATAGCGATTAATCGGTTTTTAACGAGCCATCATCATTTTTACATGACAGTACAGCAGATTCAAAAGTTTTATAGTTATGATGATAAATCTATGGTTTTAAATAAAATTATAATACATCTAGTATATAAAATTAAACCTTTTTTTGCAATGAATTGAAAATATAAACATTAAATTTCATACGATTGAAACTCATACGTTGGTATTTCATATAAAAATATCGAAAATATTTTGTAGTTATTATTTGAAAGTTTCGCTCTGAAATAACTTGAGAAAATTGTATTTGACTGAGATGCTGCATCGAGCGGGACTCGTTAGTTACGAACTGAGTGAGCAGTGAGCAGTGAGCACACAATATCTGTGATTCTGAAGGATATGAAAGCGTACTTTTATGATATAAAATCATAACAATATCCAACAACTCCAGCAAATTTTTATTCCTAAAATTAATTAAAAAAAAAGTTGTCTAATGATATAAAAGGCAAACCTGACTGACTCATCTATCAAAGCACAGCCGATACTACTGAACGGATTTCGCTGAAATCTGGCATACAGATAGTTGTAATGACGTAGCATCCGCTAAGAAAGGATTTTTGAAAATTCGCCCCCTAAGGGGGATAAAAAAGGGTTAAAATTTTGTATGGAAACCGAACTCCACGCGGACGAAGTCTCAGGCAAAAACTAGTTAAGTATAACATTTTTACAAGAAACTTAACGTGCAAAAATCTCATAAATATTAGGTTGGGGAAAAAGTTTCTTCGCATTTTATATAAAAATTCAAAAGGTTTTTTTATAAAGTTTATTTACAAGTGACTAAAGTATATAGGTGCCATTTTGTTCGATAACTTTTTGCCATCTTGTTGGTAGGTACATGATCCCATTGCTATAAAATTTTTGGGGCTTCTGATGAAAAAACTGCGACAAGTGCTTTTGGCAGTCCTCTTGTGATGTCAACCTGACACTGCCTAAGGAATTCTGCAGCGACCGAAGCAGGTGGAAATCTGAAGGTGCAAGGTCAGGACTATACGGCGGATGCATTAACACCTCCCAGCCAAACTCCCGTAATTTTATTTATTATCATGGTGAAAAACCACACCCCTTCTGTTGATTAATTCCGGCCGCTTTCTCTCAACTTCTTGCTTTAATCTCATCAGTTGTTCACAGTACAGTTCAGAATTGATGGTCTTGCCTGGCGGTAACAGCTCATAATGAATAATGCCCTTCCAATCCCACCACACACACAGCATCACCTTGTTGCGAGTTAACCCGGGTTTCGCCACAGTCTGTGAAGCCTGACCGGCCTTTGACCACGATCTTTGTCGCACGTTCTTGTCGTACGTGATCCACTTTTCATCACCAGTTATCAGCTTCTTCAAAAATGGTTCGGTTTCATTACGTCGTAATAAAGAATCACAAATGAGTACACGGTTCATTAGGTTTCTTTCAGTGAGCTCATGAGGCACCCAAATATCGAGCTTTTTTGTGTACCCAGCTTTTTTCAAATGCGCCAAAACCGTTTTGTGGTCAATCCCCAGTTCTTCAGCTACATCGTAACTACTAATATGCCGATCTTGCTCTACTTTTTCAAAAATGGCAACAGTTTTGTCCGTAACAGGGCGACCAGAGCGACGTGCATCTTTGATATCAAAATTTCCGGATTGAAAACGCTTAAACCAAATTTGCGCTACTCTCACAGATACTGCATTAGGTCCATAAACATCACAAATTTTTTTCGCGGCTTGTGTTGCATTTTTACCTTTTTTGTAATAAAATTTTAAAAAGTATCGAAATTCTTCATAAGAATCACTCATTTTAACAATAAGAAAAACAAATGAAAATCTCAAATTTACCTAATTTGAATTTGGAATTGTCTTCTGTAAAATTAAAACTTTTTAATGATACCAAAATCAGCCAGATACAATTGGTATAGCCCAAGATATTTTATGACAAGTTCATACATACTATAATGCGAAAAGACTTTTTCCCCAACCTATTAGTAAGCGCATTACCGAGATCAAGGATTGAATTTAACTAAGCAGATTTGTTTTAGGCAAAATTTCTAACAAAATCCCAATATAGTTTCGAGTGAAGAAATTGCTTCATAATAATGGTATTATCTCGCGGCTTAGTGTGACACAATTTTGTATATTGGTACCTTCAGGCAAGGGGATTATACGTAGAAGGCTTCTTTGGGATTTTATAGGTTAGTTCAGGTTCTTTAGGCCCAATGGGGGTTGGAGATTTTAAGTACTGGGAACGCAACTCCATCCAATAGGGCGGCGGTAATCGCTTACCATCAGGCGATCCGTCTGCTCGTATCCTGGTTTATTTCTTAAAAAAAAAAAGGTTAGGTTAAGTTAGTCGGTAAGGTAAGGTGATTTGATTTGATTTGATTTGAAGGCCGTAAGCACTTGGCGTATTTTAAACGCGCGTCGGCTGACTGCTGATTGTTGCACATAGAATTAATTCAAATCTCGTTGGAAGCGCGTAAACGTGGGTCAACTGCACGATGTTTGCGCATTTCAAATACGCCGTGTGCTTACGGTCGCAGTGGCTAGCCCTACTAGTGTAGCTAGACTGCCAGAGCGACATTTTTGTGGGCATTCAGGTAAGTAATTGAAAATGCTGAGAACTCTGCAGCTCGTGAAACCTAAATGGAATTCATGTATGAAATTAAAATAACAGTCATTTTCGGATATACAACAAGTTGATAATGAATCCCCAGTAATTAAACCTATTAAGTGTTAAATGAAAAGCAATTAATTTATGTGAGGATTTACGACTTTTGTAAATGTATATCTGCGCGATTGTTGCAGCCGGGTAAATGGCATCAGAGCCTCTAGTCGAGATGCATTCGATTATTTCAATGGCGAAGTTCGAAAACAAAATGTATGGGATTTGACGTAAGGCATCGCAAGCGAAATGTCACTTAGCGACTTATGTCAAATCCCATACATTTTTTATTTCGAAGTTCGCCGTCGAAATTATCGTATGCATATTGCCTAAAGCCTCAGGAATCCCAAGCACGAACAATCGACAACGTTTTCGAATGAATACTTTGTAGTCAGTTTTTCTTGCTTGGGCTACATTAAGCTAGGCGCGACGCGTCACCGCAGTTTTAAGATAGCGATTCAAAATTGAACTTTCTTCACTAACTCACTAATATACACATTTCAATGCAAAAGTTCGAATTTCGAACAGCATCGGGCTGCTTAGCGCGGCGTCGCTCTTCCAATGAAACGTGTATCTTCTTGTGAAGTGAATAAAGTTCACGCTCGAGTCACATGCCGTCCTTGTCATTTCGGCTAGCAGAGACAGCGATAGCCTATAGGGACTCTTAATTTTGATTAGCGTTTCAGCATTTGGATTTCGGTCGTTGGTGGTTCGGAAATACCGCGATTCTGGCGACAGTTCACTATATAGTTTTATTGTGCGTAATCTGTGATTACAGGAGCCTCTACTTAAAATTTAAATCGGAACTAAAAATGTAAATCTATTAAAACGATACGCAGGATGTTCATCATAGGTATGTGTTGTATGCAATACCCTTAGCTGCAGTTAATGAGATTCCTGCCGGAGTGCCTTGCAGCTCGCAGGCGCCTGGTTCAACGTGACTTAACACGTCCTCGGATATAATGAGATGCCGCCTTTACGGCTTTACCTACAGATACAAGCAGTGTGTATAACTTTTTACGCTTGTCGTCATCGGTGTATAATGAATTGTATATTCTCTGTTTCGAAGCTGGTTGTAGATTTAAAAGCCGGGTCGTCTTCCGGTGCCCACCGAGGCTGCCTCCTCCTTTCTAATTTGCGTAGCATGTGCGGGTGCCATAAGATATTTTGCTAGCTGAACTAATATTAAAAATCACCTCAAATCACCTACAATAAGTCTGTTTTCGAGGCAATATTTATAAACTTAAACGCCATAAAAGTTAAAGTACTGCTATTTCTGAATATTTTTATATCTTAATCTATATCGCTAAAGTACTCAGCAATCCACTTCAGACTCCATCATCCAGTCTTTGCTGAGCAATCGATTGCAGTACAATGACAGGCGCTCCCCCCGGGCGGCCCACTGCGGACGAGGGCTCGATTCATGTTTAGTTACGCTCCACCGAACGTCTTCATTTTACTCCGCATAACCTTAAGGGGCCCCATACATGATCCGGTCTGCCTTCAGTTCGGCCTGAACGGATGCAAAATCGTATCGTCTGTGTGCAATTTCGAGATCGCATCAGTCGGCCGTACGGACTGAAGCGATTCGTTCCAGTGTTGCCAGCTCTGTTTTTGTGAAACTACTAAACTCGTATTGAATTCTACTAAAAAGTACTAAAAAACTACTAAAGAAGCTCCTTAGGAATTCCTGAAGCCCCCAAAAAACCATTGCATTTTAGGTTTTGTTATATTAAATTTTTTTCATTCATTGAATTTTACTATAAATTTTACCATTAAATTAAAATACTTATACTAGCAAATATTACGTATATAGTAATTAAACGGGTACCTAGTTTAAAAAAAATTACGGACGAATGTATTATTATAAGACGTTTTATTTTGTGCTTAACCTAGGCCATTTTGCATATGATTACTGTCTGGTTCTTTCCTACTAAAACACTACTATTATAACTAAATTTCTACTAAGGAGGGAATAAAATACTCAATTTAGTAAAATTTTGTAAAATAACTAAGTTGGCCTGACCGGGCGGCCTGAACGCGCGGCCTGTCCAGACCGTGTGTGGACAAATCGCTTCAGTTCTTGCCCGAGCCGCGGCCGTGCGGGCGTGTATCGTGTACACTGTACAAGCGTTGTATGAGTTTTCGCGGTGTTTAAATATAAAATTGATAAACACGACCGTAGCGCGCGGCAAACCAGAATGGACTGATGCGATTTTTTCCGTGTGTGGGCCTGAATCCGATCAGGCCGAACTGATGTAAATTGGGTTGGATGCGATTTTTTCCGTGTGTGTGCTGGAATCCGTTCAGGCCGAACTGACGTCAGTTCTAACTGAAACGATCGGCCTCACGTCTGTGGGAGCCTTAAAGAGAGCGGTCAAGTACTAGTCGGAATAACGCACGAAGGGCTCCGTAAATAATTGGCATTATAGTAATAATATCAATACTTGCTGTTGTCCGCGGCTCCGCTCGCGTAAATACAGTATTCCAAAGGTAACACTACATTTTTTCAGGATAAAAAGAAGCCTATGTTTTAATGCAGAGGCTAAAATACGACCATAGCAAATTTCATTGAAATCCGTTCAATAGTTTTTGCGTGAATGAGTAACAAACATCCATCCATCCATCCATCCATCCATCCATCCATCCATCCATCCATCCGTTTATCCATTCTCTCAAACTCTCACATTTATAATATTAGTAGGATTTTAAAAATATTATTATTTACTTATGATTACGTTATTTTCGTACGAAGTTTTCTTATAGCTAATTTTACAATTTTGGCCTGAACTAACAAAGTTATGACTATAAACCGGTATACCTCATGTTTTTTCTCAGATATTTCGAGCAAGCAATTTTAGAATTCAGAGACGTGAACTACGGAACCCTAAAGGTCTATAGAACTCGTTGATCATCAACGTTGATGAGAATTTCGGCCATTTGTATGAAAATAATTTATTTATTTGTTTGTCCTCTTTATTACGTTTTACTACAATTTATCTCAAAAATATGAAGTAATCACTGGATTATGGTGTAGACCTTTGAAGATTGATGGTGTAATACGAGTAGACCTATGAAAATGGCGCGATTATTCAGGCTGGCCAACGATAGCGCAGGAGCGGAAACTTCAGAAAAAGGCCTTTGCCGAACAGTGGAATTGCATAGCCTAATTTGCACATACAACTATACGAGAATTGTGCGAACGGAGAAATGTGATATTTGGCACAGTTAAAGTTACATAAACTGGTAAATTAATGTTTTTATTAAATAAAAAATAAAAATATTATTATTCCACATAGAGGAAGGTCTGCAGAAAGTTAATATTTTTTGAAAATACTTCGAAATACCTACATAAAATAAAAATAAAAATACAATAAAAATTAAATTTCTTTCAGACTTTACAGACAACATTGAACATTTACATATTTTTACTGCGTATCTATGAGGCAAGATAACCCTAAAATATATAAGCTTTTGGGGTACAGGCCTTTTATTAAAAAATATGTTCTAATTGCGACCACAGGGTCTTTGTAATTCGGCATGTAACAAAGTATCAAATCGGAATATGCAGCATTTGTGAAGGTATCTCGATAGCAATATCGATCTCCATTTTAAACAATCTGAAAGTCGCATAAAAGTGAAGCCGCGGAGCATTTTACGAACATTTCACAAAGTTTGACTGGAAAAGGACACGGAAACTTCCAAACTTTAATTTGTTCCCGTTTTTCACAAAGATACTTTTTAGCGATGAATTTTTCAGAGTTTTCAATTTTATTTTCATGAGAGATAATATTTCAAGGAAAAGTTAACGACAGATAATACAGATACAAATGTGGCTTACGAGAATGGAGTGTATTTATGAGTATAAAACTTGATTATTCATTTATCATCTAAAGTCTTGTATGTAGTCGATCCTGGCTTATGTGATATTACTACGAGTATAATAATTAATTTCTATTAGTATAGTTGATACGTAGCAAATTATATTACTTTCACGTTACATTAATCGTCTCCAGATGATATAACTATTATTTAACCTAACCTAACCAAGAGCATGTCACAATATGTCTAAAGAGGGTTCCGTAACTATCGACGCACAATAGGTTTTCATTGATTTACTTCAAAAGCTGTTATCCGATTTCTCTCAAAAAAAATTTTCTAAAGAGCGTTTACCATATTCTATCAACATGGAAACTTGTAAGTGTCTATCTTCTATGTTTTAGAAATGCCAGGGGGGACTTATTATCCCAGTGGGGATTAGTTTAGAAATGCCATGGACTGACTTTCAAACCACTTTGGATGCCGATTACTTGAAAATAGTAGACTTTGTAAAAAAGTCATGTATTAAACCCTGCCTTTATTTAAAAAAACCTATTCAGCGACACCCCACATGACGGAGTATAATGAAAAAAATATTTTTCATCCCCATTCATTTAAATGTATGGAGAGCCACCCCTAAAATGTAAAATTATTATTATTTTATGATGGCAAAACCGATATCTATACACAGACTTTAAGTTCACCAACATTCATCTATTTGAGTTTTTGTTACTTACAACTTAAGGCTGTAATAATAGTCGTAAGTACTTTGTACTACTATAATAGTCTGTAGACTACTGCGTTGTAAACAGAGCGATTAAGTCTCGCTCTGGCCGCAAGTGCTACTCGCATACAGATGAGGCTACACACCCCCGAGACAGTCCACTGTATGTATGTACGTCACATATCGCTATACATTTGAATAAACTTAATGGTGTGTGATTTACACATTATACCTACATTATACGTTACGGCTCGTAAAACAGACAAATTATGTGGTCTCGTAATTTTGTTTTATGTTTATATTTTAATTTTACTCATTGTGATGGAAATTTGATTGTAAAAAAATATATGAAAGTTTTTCAGCACGCATTTCTTATACAGATTTTTATATTATTATATGTAAGATATCCGAGAGGAATTCCTTACAGTGAGCGAATAGTATGCTCGGCCAGGCCGAAGCCTGTTATGCGAATAGTTATTATCTCTAAATAAAAATTGTGCAAAATGGCGGCCTTACCACTGAAAGCAGTTTCTTCTAGAAAACCGTAAACCAGTGAAATAAAATTAATAACTATAATATTAGAATTTTCCCATAGATACTGTTCAGCATAACTGTTCAATGTGTTCAATTTCACTTGACTGACAAATATTTTTATATAGGTGCCATAGATGTATTATTAAAGAAAGGTAGATATGGCATTGCGTCTAAAAAGTGAAGACTCAAATTGACCCGACGTCGGACCAATTTTGGTTAGTGTGCTTCGCGAGTAATAGTGTTCTGTGTTAGTGTGCGACGAGTCGGTTGACGAGTAGCACGTATTACGCGTCCCGTGTCCAATGTGTGTCGCGGCACAGAAATATTGCCAGTTTTGTAAGGATGTAACGTATATAATAAAAAATCAAAGATAGGTGCCATCATTTACCTGTTTGGTAATTTATTTATTCCATATTTTCATAGTTAAGACAGAACAACGTGTATCGGGATATCTAGTCATATAATAATAAACTTAACATATAACTTCATTTACCTTTAACAATTCAAGCAGAGAGAAATTGCTTTTAACCTGTGAGGTCACAGAGCGAAACAAGTCTGTATATACTATGGACGACCAGACTTCGTCCCTCGGGACATCGTTTTCCGATAATTCAGACGTATTGCGCGCTGTATTGGCCAATAGAATCGAGTATAATTAATTGTCATTGGATAGTGGAAAATAACAGTCAATTGTGTATATTGGGTATTCTGTTCACATCCAATTGAATCTTAACGTTAACCAAAATATTTTTTATATAAATATAAATATTATTGATATAAATTCCAGCTTGATACCTCCACGCGTTTCTGAGAAAAAGGGTCTTGACAGACAGACAGACGGAAGGACGGCAGGACAACAAAGTAATTCTATAAGGGTTCCGTTTTTTCCTTTCGAGGTACGGAACCCTAAAAATGAATCGCTAGGTCACGTATCGTCTCGTTTCACTGTAAGCTGACCCTTAGCTTACGTTTAGATAAAATTAGAGTAGAATCGGAATATATACAGCATTTTTATACTAAAGACTAACTTGACTAGTGACTAATAAAATTAAGTAAATAAGTAGCGCACTAAAATTAAAATTCTTTTAAACACAGAGTAAAAACTTTTAAGCCGCAGTAAAATTTTGAGATTCAAGCCACACACAGAGAGATACAAGTAGTCACAATCGCAGTCTATTGAAGAATAATTAATACAAACTACACATAGGTACAAAATATTCGATTTACGGATGAACCTTTTGTATCGAACGTCGAAAAAAGCATTCGAACTTTCGAACCAGTGAAGGACGAAGGCTAATATAACTTATATGATATATCTGATAAAAATTGCGCGCTATATGTACATATAAATATAATTTTATAGTGACGAGATCGCAAGACTTTTTACTTAACTTTTTGGCTTTTTCGTGGGTCGTGAATCGCGATATAAAAATGATTGAGAAACGATGATCTAAAGTGCCTTCATGTTGATTGTAATGAGGCATCTAGCTTTGTGGTACTTGAAATCAAATCTAAAAGCATCAAGCATGTGCTTGTGCTTGCTTGTTTTATCTTCCAGTAGCTACATAGCTATTATAAAACAAAGAACGTAAGGCGTAAAGAAGCACCCATCTATACAAATAAATAAAATTTGGGTGTCTGATTGTAATTTTCAATTAATGCATCATATGAAGCTTTTCAGCTTCATATGCATTAATTGAAATTTCAGCTTTTCATTTAATGCATATGAAAGTATATACGGTACTTACAATTTAAAAAAAAATGCCTGTCCATCTATTTTTTTGTTTCGGCTAGTCTCTGTAACGGTTGGACCGATTTCCACGGAACTTTTACTAGCAGATAGCTAATGTTATAAGACGTAACAAAGGCCTTATCTTAGGGTTCGCTTTAAAAAAATAGGGGTTCGTTTCCGTAAGTTTAGGTTACTGACTCGTTTTTAATATTAATATATAATTCATTAGTTGTAATGTAATGTCGTTTTGGTAATGACTATCTCTACAAGAGATTGTACGCAATGAAAGGTGGTCCAGCGTATAAGGACTAGTCCCTAGGGACAGAAGTCACCTGTGGGAGGGTACAAGAGAGGGCTGCCTTCACAGGTCCCTCACGTGAGGAGGGCACCCTTCACAGGTCCCTCACGTACTCAATGGGCCGGCGTATTAATTACCCGGCCAATTCATTATTTCGGATATAGGAAAGGTAGCCATTGTTCTCCTGGCTATATTTAGAACGTTGATAGAACAGGTAATTGGACACTTGAAATTAATTTCCAAAGTTTATTGTGTCATGATTGTGTGTCAATAAAACAAAAAGAAATTCAACATCACAAAAAGATCAATAATAATACCGTTTATTACCACATACATAAAACAATAACTTAATTTCTCGTAAGAAAATGTGTCATCAAGTCTTGTCTTAATTGATATGCGTGGGTTGTCGAGCACGTACTCAATTAAAATATACAAATAATTATATCGTTTAGGAGCTTAATAACTTTAGACATAATTAATTTTATTGCGTAAAAGGCGTAATAATTAATTTTGATAGCACTATTTAATTAACAAACTACATAAATTAATTTTCACTCTGTTGTTTATTACAAAACAGAATATTTAAGCCTAAAAGTTTAGGGCTATACTCGTATTAGCCTTATACTCTGAATAGGTATACATTACTTGATACTAAAAATATACTGAACAATTAGAGCGTTATCACATTGCGCGTTGCGATATCGCATGCCGCAATGATAAATTACTAAGGTACGCTCTTATGTCTTGGCATAAGTGAGTTTTTCCAATATCTAGTTAGTCTGTTATGGCACGTCACACCGATAATGACGACAGGTATGTTGTTGACAGGTAACAAATGTTTTATATTCAAACGTATCACTTTCTCTCTCATAACTTAGTGATTGATCTGTGCGACATGCGATCGCACCGCGCAATGTGAAAACGCTCTAAGGCGAAATCTATTCTAAGAGGCAGTTATTGTTAAGCTGCTGTCGATAGCTGAGCTGCCAAACGATGAGAAATGAAAATTTAAAACAAAGAATGAGAAAAACGATGAGATCGTTGCAGAAAATTGGCGGAAAAAGTATGATTAATCCAGATTAACCATACTTTTTCCAACAATATGCTGCAACAAAGTTGGTGGTTCAGCTATCAACGGCAGCTTAGCAATTACTGCCTCGTATAGTAGGTTTAGCCTGGGCAGTATGGGGCTGTATTTGTGAGGCGCTATGCAAAAAGCGAAGAACTATATTATAGCAATTTAAACCCCGAGCTACGTGGAAACATTAACTCTGTAGAACATGCTACGGGTTTCGTAGAACGTGCTACGAAAAGGCATGGAATTACTATTTTAATAATACGTTTAGCAAAACTTTTAATACAGTTTCACGAGAATTATGTAACCGGATGAGTATGAAATTTGTCCGGTACATTAAATTTTATGTGGAGGAAGGTGTGCAAAAAGCTAATATTTTTAAATAATGCTTAGAAATATTACAATGATTAAAAAAACAATAACACACATCAACTTGTATTATTAACACACAATCGTGCGTTTGATATACAATTTTGTTACTCGTTGACGTTTGAGACAATAGAATCATTATAAAGTTCAAACTTAAAAATTATAAAATATTATAAGCGAATTTTAACCACAGGGCGGATATGTCATGAAATATTGTCTTACAAATTGATATACAAGCTAAGGCAATTCTTTTGAACAAAACCTTTTGGTATTATAGAGGGGGAGCAATAAAGGCGATTGCGCCCCTTGTGAGCAATAAAAAGCGGCCAGCATGAAAATGTGTCGCCGTAAAATATCGTGCGGGGACGCCGAACTCCGAAGCACCTTTATTTATTCCAACTGTTTCGATTCGATTGTATTATTTTCAATATTTGAATTCTTGTGGCTCTTATATTTTCGCTTAAAAATATTGTTTTCATTTCAGTGTTGCTGGAAAAATCAGAGTTTTAATTTATAATTTATAAGTTTTTAATTTATATGCGAATATGAATAAAATATTATTCAGCCATATTATAAAAAGTAATGACTTGAAAATATTCTTGTGTTCGGCCTTTGAAAATATATTATAAGTTAAATCACCAAATTTTTCGCTCCATTGATGTTAAATTGACGCCTCATAAAATACGTGTAATTTTAAGTAAAGAGACTCCCGTTACTCACGTCACGATTTATCTTAACGATTTAACGGTGTAAGCCAGGGGTCGGACACCTATTGGAAGACATGGGCCACATAGGGATATATACTTAGTTATGTATTAGATAGGTAGGTAGGTATATGAAAAGTACTTTAAGTGATAAGGAAAAAGGAAAATTATTTATTTTTATTAAATTAATACATTTTATTATGACAAATGAGCAATACAGATAAAAAAGGGGGAAAACAAAAGAATAATATAAAATAAAAGACTTCAAAGTGCTGACTTGTGCTAGGACATACACACGCACAGAGACACACATACGAGTTACGACGTACTGATAACCGCATACTAACCTTACCTACCAAAATCCAGGAGCATAAGTATTAAGTACCTACCTGTAAAAAGAGGTTACTTCGGTGACCTAGTTTACGTACTTAAGTATTAACTTTTGCTTACATGTATGTAATGTAATTCTTTATACTTGTCTAATAATAATGTAATATGTACTGTCGAACAAGTTGCGGCTCGACCAGGCATATGATGAAAATTGCTTAATAGCGCCATTGAACACGCATACATACTCACGTGTAAATACGCAGTTCAACCACGTCTGCAGATCGTTACTGTCACATTCTTTGTGTTGAAACATTTTGAGGCATCTTAGTGCAAGGAAAATGTTTAGCAACTGGTCGAACAGAAACTTTGTCGATATTATGTCGACTTGTTATTATCAATAAAATATTATTATAATTTTACAAAAAAAATAAGGTAATTACAAAAAATTGTGACGTTGGTCCGGGGGTCACGCGTTGCCGGCCACTAGTTTAACCAAACTGTATGGTTTTATTGTTACGTGTGTAGCGAGCATAAGACGAGCGACGCATCTCGTCCAATTTAGTTCTGTCATCCGACGAGCTCGAGCGGTGGGCAGGTCGACAACTTCGGTCGGCAGATTACAACGGAATAGGTTGCAATACGCATATATACTGATAAATAATGTGATATTTTAACCATTTCGATGAATATTCATATAAATTATGATAAACAATTAATTGATTATCTCCAGTTCTCCCTGGATCTGGATTAAAATAATTACAGGAAATAAAACGAGACTGAGAATTGTACTATTTAATTGTATTTTTGTTTGTAAAAAGCGGATAAAAAGCGTCAAATGACTAACATTTCAATAAAATAAAAATCGGGATAAAAATGTTTTAATCCAGAGCTTAAACTACTACCATACCAAATTTCATAAAATCCGTTCATAAGTTTTTGTGTGAAAGACTAACAATCCATCCATCCATCCATATATCCATCCACCCTCACAAACTGTCACATTTATAATGTAAGTAGGACATATTCGAGAAGTGCGTGCGAAATCAATGTTCAAAAAATAAGATCTCAGTTGACGTTGAGATATGAACTCTCAATTGAAGGTCTTTGTCAACCCCTCCTACGTCCCTCGCAGCTCTCCGCTACAGCACAGAATAAATAGAGGAACCATGAGAAACAGAAAACAAGTTCACGTATCACTTTCAGCGCCTTGTTTTATTTTATATTGTTGAACGTTAAACTATTCTGCAGCGTTTGGCCGTTCCTTGACATTATCATGTGCGTTATTCGAGCTGTTACGGCAACTTTTTTCTGCATCTAGATATATACAAAAACAAAATGCCATCCACGCATGATTAATATTTTGTAAAATTTACGGGGACATTTTAATAGACCAGAATAAATACGCAGTACCCTCTCCCTGAAGGTGTGGGATTCGGATAAATACCATCGCAAGCTGAGCTATAATATATATCTATATTATATTAGTGAAACTTATGGTTATAAGTTTCACTAATATAATATAGATTACATTGTTACAAGTAATTAAATGGTAGCAAGGCAAATGTTGCGTGCGGATATACCTACTTGTGGAATGACTGTGAGGCCGTGGTTATTCTCCGGTCGAGCCGGCCCATTCGTGCCGAAGCATGGCTCTCCCACGGATAATTATTTACAGGGTTATGTGTAAAGTCATTTCCTGGCGTTAAAAAGAAGTTGCATGGAACACTGAACACTATTATATTATATTAATCTATAATTATATATCAAAATGTTATGGTGGTTTGTGTACGCTTCAAAAACTCAAAAAGTTCTGCACCGATCGAACTGAAACACACAGTCACATATCCGGGACCGCGAAAAAACTATATTTACGCGGGCGGAGCCGCGGGAAAAAGCTTCTGTCTCCATTTATTCTTTGGCCACAGCCGTAAAGGCGCGGAACAATCAGCTCGATGCCCTTTTTATAAGCTCTAAAACAAATTGCGTATTCTGCCGGGAGAGTTTTTTTTTAAATTAGCTTGACGAAGGACAAAGTTTATGGAAGTTCTTGAGATAAGATATTTCGGGGGCTGTTAACAAAGAACAGGACTTTTATCCCTTGATTATATCCAGGATTATTCTGCAGTTATATCCAGTCAAATATGTAGTTAAATAAGAGGTTCATTATCTACACTAATATTATAAAGAGGAAAACTTTGTTTGTATGTATGTTTGTTTGTTTGTTTGTAATGAATAGGCTCAAAAAGTACTGGACCGATTTCAAAAATTCTTTCACCATTCGAAAGCTACATTATGCACGAGTAACATAGGCTAAATTTTATTTTGGAAATAAATAGGGTTCCGTAAGATATTTGGGTTTTTCGGACACAAGGTGTAAAAAATCAACCAGAAAAATTACTTATTTTGCGTACACTGCCTAAACTATAAAAGATAGAACCATAAAATGTTCTAATTAATTGTAGATCTTATAAATATCTACAAAAAAGTCCGCAACACACTATACTTATCTATGTTGAGTGAGGCACAACAACCATTTTTTTATTTAGAAATCTTGAATTTTTTTGGACTACATTTAAACGCGTTTATTTTACTCATGCTATTAATTCTTATCAAAATAAATTATTTCATCACTAAGTACAATTTATGTAGATAATATTTGGTCTTTGAATGATTAAAATTGGACGTTTGGTTTTGAAGTTATGGCGAAATTAAAATATTACGATTTCTGCACGGCACGTTGTGAAGTGGGCGACATTCTGTAGTATTAGTATCAGTATTGTACCCGTGCGAAGCCGGGGCGGGTCGCTAGTTACAGTATAATATTATATTACATTATCAAACCATTTGGTATAATTAGTAATTTCGTAATCTGCGTAACATGGGTCAAAAAGTTTCATGTGTGTATAATTTAAGTCATTGCTTATCATATGTAACGTACAATAATAAAAAATTAAAAAAGGAAGTAAATTATCGAATATCTTGTATGAATATTATTTATTCTCAGCTTTGCCGTTCTCGTTATAACCTTATTAACGATATAAAAAAAAAACCCGAACTCCGATAAATAATTGATTTACCCAGTCTAACTCTTACCATTAACGGCCGGTTTAAATAACCTATCTACCAATAACTAGGTAATTGTTATAAACCTCATATTTGGTATCGCTACCAGTGATTTCGCTGTCACAGACAAAGATTCCCTAAATAAGTTAGTTTATTGAAACGCAAAAAATCGGCAAAAGATACTAAAGGTGATGTTTTTAACAAATATTATTGGTAGCAGTGGCGAAGGCTGCTTCTCCTTCATAGGGAAGCCGGAGCCTGTATAATAGGTAGGGATTTCTATGAAGGTTTGCAAAAGGTAAGTGACAAGGGAAGCCGATAGGAATGGAGTTATAGGAACCCTTCGCCACTGATTGGTAGACAGGTTATTCAAACTGGCCGTAAGACGAATCTAACGACACGTTAGGTTTTAGTAAAGCCGTTTAGGTTCTAGAGCGTGCCAGAGAAATAAACTTACGTAGGTATTATACATTCATACACTTGAAAACCATAATCCTCCTTCTCGCGCAGTCGGGTAAAAAGTAGCAAAATCGTTTTTGGATTATGTAGCTAGACGAGTTACTTACCTCGCTTGAATGTTTTTTAGGTTTCCGAAAATTGATTATAAAAAGCTAATAAAAGCTGCAGCATTTTTGGATATAATCCAAGTTCACATATTCACAGCGACGCGCGAGCCAAACCCTTCAGCAGAAAAGCATGAATTTAATAACCTAATATTGAACATAGGTTCCTAACAGAAAAATAACTATGAAACAATACTATAGTATTATCTTATAAGTTATACTTTCAACGAGACAATCTTGTATATATTATAATTATAATCGGTTTGTCGAAAACGGCAATCGGCACGACAATGTAAAATGGCAAAAAATCTAATTTAGTATGTAGGGAGTTCTGGGGTAGAAAAATCGATCTAGCTACGTCTTATCCCTGGGAAACAGCGCATTTTTAAGCTATATAATAAAAGAAAAACATTACTATCGTCGTGCAACAATATACTACCAAATTAGACTAATATATCAGTCGGATTGGCAGTTAGGCACATGCGTGTGTATACTTTTTTATGTAGTGGGTTCGAAGTTCGTTCGAACACCGGTAAATTATTTTTGTAATTCTTTTTATTTTATTTACTAGAGCTCCGTGCAAAGCTCGGTTACCCAGGTACCATTACAATGTAATCGTTGTAAATGATAGAGAAACAAAAGTTTTATTCTCTACCTGTATACTTTACCATGCAATACTTTAGAAACACGTGATTTCTTGCGTGATTTCACGCAAAGTAACTATAGTCTATTCACGTTAAGATGACAGTAAAATGTTAGTTTAGTTTAACCAATTACAGCAAATAATTTTGATATAGTAAATGTACGCGTGATTTATTGCGTGTATTCACTATAGTGACTTAAGTTGCCCACATATTACAGCTACAGCTACAAGAAATCAGTGAATTCCTGTGGCTTCAGGCCATTTTAAGTAATGAGCTTAATGTAGAAAATGAGCAAGAAATATCGCGAATATGAGGGGCTTTATGGAGCTTTCAACCAAAAGCTCGTATAAACCTTTTATTCTCTGTTATAACAAAAGTCACTAAAATATATTAAATACTAGCTGACCCGACAAAAGTTGTTAATACTCGACTATGATCTGGAATAAATATGCACACCTACAACCTGCATCTACACTATCTACCGACCGACCTACCTTCCTAGCAACTAGTGACCTACCCACGTTCACCTACGATTTCAACACCAAAAGCTACACCAACCTATCAAAAACTAACCTACGCCTACAACCTACACCTACAACCTACCTAACCTACTGGGCATTTTTGGAAGAAAAATGATGATGTTTGGGAATAGAACTGTTTTTACAATCCAACAAAATTTCTGAACGTACTTGTAAGTATTATTGACAGTCAGGTGACATTGCAGGCAAAATTTTACACAAGTACATTTTCTTTTTAAGCAACCTTAAAAATATAGGTCCGGAAAGGTAAATGATGAAGGTAACCTTCTGTTGTGTAAACCCTGAGGGAGGCTCTTTATTAAGTACAAACGACGTCCTCGAGGCAAAATCCATTTTCTGTTCACATTCAATCACATACATAAAGAATTTTTTAGACAAACAACTACCACCAGAGGCAACATTTCATTTGGAGAAACACAAAGTTACTGGAGTAGGAGAGTAATACAGATAGTAGGTATTTGGCTAAAGTTTAATACTACAAATAAAACTGATATTCAGCACTTACCAGACGACATCTAATTCTGGTAGTTTGTTTTATATTTTTAACCAAAACTTTATAATAGTATACTTATATTCAACTTTTGAAAAACTAATAATATAAGAAATTATAGAAAATATACCTAACTTGGCAATTAATTTTATTCTTGTTATGTATTCGTAGATGCCTGATTTTAACTGATACTGGATAGAGATTTCGATTTACTTAACTGCTACCAATATCGGTCCTAATTATTTTATTACTATACTAGCTGCACCCAACAGAAG
The DNA here is from genome assembly GCA_905404095.1 of Glaucopsyche alexis. Taxonomy (NCBI): domain Eukaryota; kingdom Metazoa; phylum Arthropoda; class Insecta; order Lepidoptera; family Lycaenidae; genus Glaucopsyche; species Glaucopsyche alexis. Next base: position 1,335,604 of record FR990044.1, on the reverse strand, counting down.
TCGTTCGGCCTTAACTTAAATTGCATCTGTGCAACAATGATACGACTAGTGAGCACATTAAAGGCGTTATTGGCAATACTTTCCGAGCTGCGCCACAGCCTTCGGGAGCTGTAAATCTGTCAGCCAGACCATCTACGTGTTACATCCATGTTATAACTTGTATAACCGACTTACATCATACCATAAAAACACTCTTCCCCCTTCATAGGACAAGCGACATATTAAGGCGGGTAATTTCGACACGACACAAGATTTCAGGGGGTGAGGTGTGGGGCGCCGGAATTGCGAATCTGAGACGCGCGGGGGAACTGTCCGCTCGCCCGCTCTCGCCGCGATCACTGTCTTGCGACATTATCGCTACGCCACAGTACAAAATATATTTAAGTAGTTCATTTTTGATTTGTTTTCATTACCTATAACATGTGAAATAATATTATTGTAATAAGAAACAAAAGCAGATGACCGAGTATTATTTATAATTATATACTAGCGTAATTGAGTAGTATAATATAATGTGTTTCTTCTCGAGATTAAGATATTATTTTATTATATACTCGAGATTAATAAAATTAAATATATTATGTGCATAACAGCAGATAATATATTTAATTTTAAAAACTAAAAAAAATTGAATCAAATTTTTTTTCTGCCATTTTTTTCTTATCTTGTAAATTGTTATTTATCTAACCCGTCTGCCTACAATATGACGTAAAATACAACATCAAAAGTTTGCTCCTTCTACCGACAATCAGCTGTTGAAAGTATTATGAGGAGAATAAAATGAGGATCTTTTGATATATGTAAACCATAAAATTATTTATTCAGGTTTATTCAACGCAACAAGAAGAACGCAAAACATAAAATATTTGTAATTATTAATATTTGCTTGTAGCTCGGAGGGGTGCGGATTGCACTCCCCAAAAGGGATATTTTTTCGATGAAATTAAACCTTTTATATGCTACTAAAATAGGAAAGGAATAGCCAAAAATATGTTATACATTATTTAAAGAACATACAGAAAGCTACATTTTGAACCCTTTTCAAGTCGGCTAAGACTTATGGGGCCATAAAAACAAAGAAAATCGAATTTTATTTTTTATTTTTTTCTGACTAATTTTCGCAAAAGTCGCACCTACAATTTACATTAAAAGAAAGCTAGTGATCACCACTGATAAAATAATCAAATTCTAAAGAGGTGGAGAATCGTAGGAAAATGGTTTTGAAAAAATGCGGGATGCGCGGGATTCATATTTAGAAAATTATATACTTTTTAGATACAGAAACTTCTTTTGGACTGTTCAGAACTTAAATAAGAACAATAAAAATGGATAATATAGATAAAAGGTCACATTTAAACCCTTTTTAGCGTGTAAAATAAAAACTGGTTATATAATTTTAGTTATTCTTTTTTTCTGAGCAAGTTCCGCTGAAGTAGCAGCTTCAACTAACATTAATATAACGCTCATACTCCCCACTACTATGTTAAGTTCGTTAAATTGGAGCAAGTGAGGTCACAAGTTGCCGTAATATAGTAACTCTTTAATGTTACACCGTTAAAAGGTGTAAAACGTTGAAATTAATTTTCCATATAAACATTTTCTAAAAAAAAAAACTTATTTTGCATGTGATTCTGTCCTATATTGGATGTGAAGTGCCTTACAAAACGTTACAGGCTATTCATATTGAGAAATAAATATTATATCAAGTCTCCTTGCTTGCTCCTTGGCACAAAACAATAATATAAAGTTGGTTATGATTTCTATCACCTTGTAATGACATTGGAAAATATATATGGTTCTATAAAGAAGTCTTACTCGCATGTTATTTTAGTATGGATATTATAAAACGAACAATTCATGCATATAACGATGTTTTGATCACCACTAACTCTTAACCTGAACATTTTCGTGCTTTTAATATTTGCGTGTATGATGGAAACACAGGACAGTCTCTTTTTTAAATCATATTCTTTATTTACCTTTTCATTTTCACTTGTGGGTACTGAAGAAATAATAGGCGACACTGGAGCAGGAGGGTACAATAGGCCCCCTACCTATTTCGCCAACTGCTTTACTGCTTACCACAAAATATTATACAATTATAATGACAGTGATTAAAAAAAAATACCACCGAAAAAACTGAAGAAAAAAAAACAAAGTGAGTATGAACGTAAGTGGGCAAATTCCTTGCGATTCATTCATTCTCGTCTTCAAAAATATTTATATCCCGATTCCCGAGAAAGAATTATGTTCTGTACCTGCGTCAGATTTTCTTCTGCAAATTCAGCTTCGTCTTCAGTTTCGCTTTCATTTTCGCCTGTGATTATGTCGGGAGTATCAAGGAGAAGCATATCTCTGAACTGTTGTCGAATATGTATGCGTTTAATATAATTTTGTCGGTGATTTAGGCGAATTTCAGCCAAAACAGGATCAGATGACTGCAAAGCTCGGGTAAACAAATCTCTAATTCTCTTTCGCCTGGTCATCTTTCTAGTATGGTGCTCTCCGCTCTCGGTCACTGCGTCAAAACTTATTCCGCAGTTTGTTTCGAGAGCATGCTGACAGGTAAAGCTGAATTTTCAATAATGTCTTTCTCACGAATCAGTATCTTATGTATGGTGACTCTTATGTGTTGCAATCCATAAGTACTTACATATTTTTCTGCAATTTGTGTGCAGTAACTGCCAAACTTAGTACGTATATATTGATATATACTTATTGATGTAAGTCACAACTGAGAGCAACTAACAAATTGTGCATCCCATCTAGCAACCATTCTTCTAATCCTAAAATTTGGGAAACCTTGTGACGGTTCTTATCAAGGAGAAGGATCCGTGCAGTATTACGGTCATTGGTCGTTCCCGCATTGACCTTGACGACATCGACTAACAATCCTAGTTATTGCCTAATTTTTCTTTGGATCTCGGTTTTTTTAGCTTGGACGAGTTCTCCTTCTGCAGAGTTTTTCCGAACTCTCCAAGTTTGAACGTCTTTCTTGTAGAAAAGATGCAGAAAAAACTCTATCCCACCAAAAACATTCTGTAAAAAACTAGCCAAGTCTCGATGGAGCTGCTTGTTTATCTCAAAAAAGTAATGAAATCTAGACAAAATCGTGCCAAGTCTAAGGTTCCTTACTGCGGTTTCTTTATTATTATAGTTAATGTTGAGTGACTTGGCCGTTGAACATTCTTTATACTTTAGTGGGTACAAGTCAATTTTGTTTACATTTGTAACTACCAATGTTTGTTAAGCGAGATAATAGCCCATACTGGTATTGGTAATTGGACGCTAGTGTCTCATTTTAGGCTGTTGTTGATTGTACAACACACGTATTGGAACAATGGTGTCATGGAGCCCCTTTTGTACCCTTGTGTGCCCTTCAACGGCCAAGTCACACAACATTAACTATAATAATAAAGAAACCGCAGTAAGGAACCTTAGACTTGGCACGATTTTGTCTAGATTTCATAACTTTTTAGAGATAAACAAGCAGCTCCATCGAGACTTGGCTAGTTTTTTACAGAATGTTTTTGGTGGGATTTCACTTCTTTTTGTAGAAACGTGGGCATATTGATTTATTTTCCTAGATTTTAGTGTAATTTGTTTATTTAATTTGTGTAATGTTCGAGTAGAATATAGTTCGAGTACAATAAAGGGGCCTGAAAATGCGGCAAAATGGTTCTAGTAAAGAATGGTACGGCAGTGTTTGCTTCGCGCTCGACTTGGCGGGGGCACTGCCGTGCCCCCAGAAAACTCTGATTCAGCAGTGGAGAGGTGTTGTGATCCCATATTTAAGGGTGCCTTGATCGCATTTCCTGGATGCAACTAGTTAAAGGTTGTTAAAGTGTGAAGCTGTCACATCACAAATTGGGCATCTTAATTGTGAGTTTGTGTTTGTGATAACATTGAAAACTTTGCCATCTATCAAGCATAATGTTAGACGGGAGGTTGTCGTAATAAAAAAAGAAGGGCCTAGGTTTTTTTTACCTCTATGTTACTTTTTCAGATAGTTTCCTTGTTGTATTGTATGTGCAATTGCATGTTTATAGTGACTGACTACTAATCCTGTCGAACTCCCAGGAAAAATAATTATACGTAACAACTTCTTAATAACTTATTAATAACTAACAAATTGGTCATCCTATCTTGCAACCATTCCTCTAAATCCTATATTATAATATTGGAATGTGAAGTGCCCTACAAAACGTTACAGGCTTGGGTTATTCATCCATATTACAATTTTCTGATCATCGCCAACTCTTAACCTGAACATTTTCGTGCTTTCAATATATTCGTTTATGATGGAAACACAAGACAGCCTCTTTCTTAAAATCGTAAAATTATTTATTTGCTCTTCCATTTATACTTGTGGGTGCAGAAGAAATAATAGGTGAGAGGAGGAGCAGCTGTCAAAATAGTCTTCTACCTATTTCGCTAACTGCTTGTGATAGTCATTGGTTATGTAAATCATTTTGAAACTTTTTCTTAACATTTTCATAAATATGTCAACTTTGTTTGCACAAAAATATATTATATAATATATTTTTGCATAAAAAGTAGCCACTAGCCTTTGTATACATACGGGCTACAGTCTACCTGTGTGCCAAATTTAGTTCAATTCCGTTCAGCCGCTTAAGCCAAACATGCAAATAAATAAACATACAAACAAACAAACTTACAAACTTTCGCAATTATGATATTAGTAAGATTGTTTATGCAATATAAACAATCTTAGTAATTAATCAATAGTAATTAACTTAGTAATCAATCTTAGTTAACAATAATAGTATTTCACTCATACACAGCGGCTACATATAGACTAGTGCTTTTACCTCTAAAAATGGTTAAAAGTAAAATAAATTTATAGTAGGATGAAACCCATTGTAAAAGGAATAGAATATAACAAAAATAAAATGAAAAATAATTTACGGGCGATTTGAGGTCGGGAAGTGAAAGGGGTGAGTTTATAAGGGTAGAAAACGGATTATCTTGATTTCCGGCAAAACTACAAGTCATATGGAAAAAAGGTAAATAGCAAAGTTGTAGGTAATAATAAGTTATACTTTTGTGTTTACACTCTTTTCACATAACCTCAAAATTTATGTGAAATATTCAAATAACCAAGTTTTTGGCTTTTTATTTTATTCTTGTACTCAACAATTTTTTTTTTTCACGACATTTGGTGAAAAGGCAAGTATAGAATATGATGAAAAAACAGAGACTGTCCTGTGTTTCCATCATACACGCAAATATTAAAAGCGCGAAAATGTCTGAACATGTTTTGATCACCACTAACTCTTAACCTGATTTAAGAGTTAGTGGTGATCAAAACATTGTTATATGATTGAATAGCCTGTAACGTTTTGTAAGGCAATATAGGAAAGAATCGCATGCAAAAAAAAGTATTATTTTCAGAAAATGCTTTTGTGGAAAATCAATTTCAACGTTTTACACCTTTTAACGGTGTCATCAATCAATCAACCAAATCATTTATTTGCTAGGAATATGGTACAATAAGGCAATTTACATTTCCACATATTCTACTACATGCATAGTGTGCAAATAGGTAAATGTTATTTATTTTAATTAGTCATGAATTTTAAGTGATTAGCTAATAATATAAAATTGTCAAGAAAAAAAAGTAACAAATGTCAATACATAACGATTACAATTCAATAATTAATACATTACAAACAATGGATACAAACATTTGTTTAACAATCAGAAACAAAATAGAATCAATGCATTTAAGTCAGGAAAATAATATTATGGTCTATATAATGTCAAATTTCAAAACAGAATAATTACAATGTCACATAACTTTTAATATACAATAGTTAGGTACAAGTGATATGATTATTATCAATGGAAAAATTACATTATGTTTATAATTCAATATTTTTGTCGTCGAAGAATTTATTAATTCAATAATACATTTTGATGAGGAGCCAGGTGTTTAGTTCACTTATATATCTTTGTGTTGTTAGTCCTTTAAAATAGTAAGGTAGTTTGTTAAAGATGCGAACGGCCATACAGTACGCATTTCTGCTAAAGATGTTAATTCTTTGGTAAGGAATAACTAGCTTATGTTCAGCTCTTTTAATAGCTAAGCTACACTTTTAAGTAAAGAAGCAATCTATATTTTTATATACAAAAACACACATTTCAAAAATATACTGACAAGGCAATGGTAGTATTTTAAGATATTACGGCAACTTGTGAGCTCACTTGCTCCAATTTAAAGAACTTAGCATAGTAGTGGCGTGTATTGGATTTATATCAATGTTAGTTGAAGCTGCTACTTCAGCGGAACGCTCGGAAAAAAATAATAACTAAAATTGTATAACCAGTTTTTATTGTACACGCTAAAATGGGTTGAAATGTGACATTTTATCTATTTTTTATTGTTCTTATTCAAGTTCTGAACAGTCCAAAAGAAGTTTCTGTATCGAAAAAGTATATAATTTACTAAAGACGAATCCCGCGAATCCCGCATCTTTTCAAAACCATTTTTCTACGATTCTCCACCTCTTTAGAATTTGATTATTTTATCAGTGGTAATGGTAATCACTAGCTTCCTTTTAATGTAAATTCTAGGTGCGACTTTTGCGAAAATTAGTCAGAAAAAAATAAAAACTAAAATTCGATTTTCTTTGTTTTTATGGCCCCCATAAGTCATAGCCGACTTGAAAAGGGTTCAAAATGTAGCTTTCTGTATGTTATTTAAATAATGTATACCTAACATATTTTTGGCTATTCCTTAAGAATTTTTAATTAAAACGTTTTTTCACTTTTTTATCAATTCGGGATACGAATTTTTACTTTGAGATAATTATAACTATGCAAGCGAGCTTCATGGGTGTTTTACTCGGGTATTTATAACTAAGCACTCTTTCGAATTAACCGATAAAAAGACGATGTCCGATTTTTGATCGAGATTGAACACTGTGGGTCGCTACCATCATCCCGCTGATTTACAAGCAATCGAAATTCGAGCATATTTAGTTTTGGTTGCTTCCTAACGTTGAATAAAATCTTATAAATAATTTTATTTATTGAGTTTTTGTTCTGTTATTAATTTTGGTAAAACATTTCTGTAATGAATAACCTAACCTAACCTAACCAAGAGCATGTCAGGACATGTCTAATGAGGGTTCCGTAACTATAAACGCGTAATATGCTTTTTTTTAATTACTCCAAAAGTTACTGTCCGATTTGGTTCAAAATAATTTTCCTAAAGAGTTTTTAGCATGATCTATCAGCATGGAAATTTTCAAGTTTCTATCTCCTATAGTTTAAAAATGCTAGGGGGGGACCAACTTACAAACTACTTTGGAGGCCGATTACTCGAAAATGGTGAACTTTGTAAAAAAGTAACGTATGAAACCTTGCCTTTATTTTAAAAGACCTATTCTACGATACCCCACACGATGGGGTAGAGTGAAAAAAAAATTTCCATCCCCACTTCACATGTATGGAGAGCCACCCCTAATATATAAAATTATTATTTTTTTATGATCCCGAAACCGTGATCTATACACAATCTATAACTGTACCAAATTTCATCAATTTATATTCATAATTACAGGAGCTAGAGGCGCGGACAGACAGACAGACAGACAGACAGACGGACAGAGCGAAACTATAAGGGTTCCTTAAGTATTACGGAACCCTAAAAATGCAGTATAGTCTTAAACATTCTAAAGGCATCGAAAGCGTCTTCTGAAAGAAGAATGTTGTTTGATGGTTGTATTGTTGACATACCAACAGATATTGGCGGACATCCGGATGGATGGACAGATAGACTTTGGTTTCTATAAGTTTAACACAGAAAACTCTTAAGTTTCACACAGCTAAACAAGCAACACATTGATAAAATTGAAATGTTAAATAAATATTTTGTTTTTAAATTTATTTTTTGTCGTCGTCCTGTGGAAGAAACTTGTCGAATTGCTATCGCATCGTCACGACACAGAACGTAACAGTGTGGATATTTCTATTACGCGGCCTCCCGGTTTTAGAACAATCTTTCACTTCCTCTTGGAGTGCTAAAAACAAAGAAAAAATCGTTTGTTTAGTCGTCATTACAGTAGTCACCTACATAGTAGGTGTAGATGTAGTTGTAGGTGAGGTAACCTATTCTTAGAACTACTAGAGTACCTACAACTACACCTAATACCTAGTAGTTGAAGGAAGTCGGTGTAGGTAGTAGTTAGTGGTAGTAGGTGTAGATATAGTTGTAGATGTAGGTGTAGTTGTTTGTATTTATTAATTTTGACCCGCTAATAGTTCAGACAGAACAAGTCTGTCGGTATCAGACTGTTCTATTATAAGTATAAGTAAATTCCTTCCGATCGACAGCACCAAATTATATAAATATATTATTTTATTATCTGACCAAATTTTGTGTAGAAAAAGGTACAAGTATAGGTTAGGTTGTAGTAGTAGGTAGTGGGTGTATGTTGGTGTAGATAGTACGTGTAGTTTTAAGTGTTGATATATGTAGTATGTGCAGATTTAGGAAGTAGGTGTAGGTGTAGATGTAGTCGTAGGTGCAGTTATCTACCCCTAGTATTACTAGAGTACCTACAACTTCTCTTACTACCTAGTAGGGTAGGTTGTAGGTGTAGGTGCAGTTGTAGGAAGTAGGTGTACATGTTGTTGTAGGCGTAGTTGTAAATGTAGTTGTTGGTAGTTATTTATTTATCCCACTTCATAGTTAAGACAGAACAACGTCTGTCGGGATCAGAAATTTCTAATATAAGTAAAAGTAAATACCTTCCAATTGACATCACCAGATTATAGGTAAAGGTAAATAATTTGTTTATAATTCTTGATTGTTATCTGGATAAGATTTGTGTAGAGAAAGTTACAAGTATGAGTGTTAACCTACAGGTTGTAAAGTTAGGTAGTGGGTCCATCGAGCCGTTTAAGCTGTAAGACATGCCAAAAACATACATACATATACCCACATACAAATCACATACCTACACACATACGCTCAAAAAGTATAACACTAAAGGGCCATACTGACTATCCAGCCTGCAAGCTCAAGGCCGCGGATTTGAAGGCAAAATTTTTAAATGATTGACAATATTGACACTAATGACGGCTATTAGTACCGGTGCTGGATTTGCTGGAAGCGCCGTGAGTATGGCCCTTTAGTGAGTGTCCGATAATAATAAATTATATAAAAACTTACCACCACAATTGATACTTTTTATAACTAGACTGTGTCATCGAGTAATTATGTCATGTATTAAAGGTCACGACTATTGCTATTCTAAAATACAAAAAGTGATGTTATTTACATACCTTCTCATGTAGTTCTCTTTTCCTGTTCTTTTTTTAGTTTTTGATAGTGATTTCTTCTTCGTTTAATTTATTTTATTGCCCATTTTAAACTTACCAACTTTCTAAAGCACGCTGAAAAACCTAGCACAGGTCCGACGCTGGCAGGCGCCATCGACTGACTATCGGGCAGGCGAGGTTCAAGGTAGGTCCTAATACGCTGGACAATTTTAAAGCATTTTGGAATAACCATCAATTTATGAAATATATGACCCTATAGGATTTAATAAATTACTAAGTTATATTGAGTACTTCAAGATAAATCATTACATGTAAGAATTATCTTGTAAAAATAGTATTTTCCTATGAAGATATAGGATTAAGACTTTTATTTTGGGCTGTTTTCGGGAACTTATTTAATCGAGTGAAAAACATCTAATCGCGTAACAATGTAGTAAGCTATCTAGGCAATATCGTTAGTTAAATTGACTATTTTTTTAAAGGGTTTTCCTTATTTGTAAATACATAAACCATTATATAAAGTAAAACGGTTTCGCTCGCTTGCGCCTCGGTGAACCGCCTTAAGGGAGAAAAAGATATTTGATATGCCAATGGCTGAATGGAAATAATTGACAAAGCATGCTGTATCGTCAATTTAGATTTGATGGTAATTTTCAGAAAATACTCATTACATATTTTTTATATCCCTGAAGTAGTAGTTACTGAGATAAGAGATATTCTCATTTATGATTGGTTTTTAAATGAGTAAAGATATATTATGTCATATGATTCGTTTCGATATGATATTATATCGTTGAAAAACGTGATGAACCTTCAACAAAATCCTTTCGTTCATTATCTCAGTACTAGCTCGCTAAAATAAATAGATAGAAATCAATAAATAGCTCATAGCTTAAGTCGTAATAACAACATGTAACATAACATGAGGATATCTCGCGCGAATGGATACATGTCACATGACGAAGCTCGTCGAAATTATTTCACCACATTATTAAGGTCACCGAACATTTTGATCGAAATGTTATTAAATTGTGTACAATGTTACACGTGAAGCCTCCCGCAACACAGGCCTCGACAGCAGCAGTGAGCGGCGCGGCGGCGGGCAGTGACAGCAGAGAGACGTGCGTAGGCGGGTGCGACAGCCACCGCTTGACAGTATTGCATTTCTGACAGAGTCAAAGTTAAAGTCATTTTTTTAATTCAAAATTGGTATTTGAACGTCAGTCTACATGATGCCTACCACCAGTTCGGAAACTAGCCCGGCGAGAAGAACCAGCGTAAGAAACTCGCCATTTTTACCCATCTTTTAGCAAAAAGATGGGTAAATTGATCTTTTCAAAAAATGAAAAACTTTATCTATATAACAGAAGTCATAAGTACATAGAACATACTTAAGTACATAAAAGCAGCCTTGCTGGGTGTTATCTTATTCCCAAGGTGTGCAATCGTTAATGAAATCTCTGAAAATTTAAACTGAGTGGATATGACACCTGCCTGTGCTGCTGCTGTCAATGCCTGTCACCCAGCCTCAAATAATATATAATATAACTTGCGCCGCCGTCGCGCCGTCCGCCCTACTGCCCCGCTCACCACATCATTCGAGGCAGCGGCCTTAGTGGGTTATTTCATTATCATGTTGTTTAGTTACGTTATTAAAAGTGTTTTTCTTAAAATTTTAAAATATTTTTGTTAACATTTTTACATCTCCTTGTGAATGTAAAGAAAGCTTTACTGACTAAACTATCGACACACAGTTTAAAGCATTAGATTCATTTTTACGAGAGCTAAATCGAGACCCTTAAATAAGAGATAAGCTGAAACACAAAAGGGCATCTTCACTTTGTAATAAGTATTTTTCACAGATTAATAAACGCTATGAGTCAGCTCACCCTGTTGACTCTTCCCCGGGGCTGTCCATCCGGGGCGGCTTAAGATGAAATGTAATTTCCTTCGCCGTAGATACACTACATGACATATTATATCAACAAAGTTACTAAAAATATTCCGAAAACTATGAATTACGACCCCGTTTCATTCTATAAGAAGCTAAAAGTAAGCTAAAACCCCTAAGGTAAGGGGTCCAATAAGCTAGCTAAAATATTAAAAGTCACTGGATATATGTTTTTTTTTATAGTTAAATAACCGCTATTAGTCAACAACGCTAATGAAATGTAATTTCCTCCGCCGTATTATCTCTGGTACGTAGTGAGTAGGTATTTTATTATTTTTATTTACCCATTAGATTAACCTGTAGTGGATACATCAAAATTATTTGGTCAAGTCGGGTTTTTAGTTTTTTTTTAATTAACTGTATAATTGTAGTTCTTTAATTGCAAAGAAGATTAATGAAATTCATCTTATTTATAGCTAAGTAAACTGTTCCATTACAGATAAACCTAAACAAACATTTAATATCAGTGTTTAAAACTCCACTCGGTAAGTGTAATCTCTGAAGTGCCAATATAAACTCAATAAACGTAAGCACTCGACAAATAAAAGAAGCGTAGCATTAAGCAATTACTGAACGTTCAACATCAACTTAATTTGAATTTTATATTCGCAATTCAAACAATATTGGATTGGCGGTTTGTCCACTTACCGACACGACGCGACGCGGGCGAAGACTCCCATGGCACGTGGGATGTGTCCTGTGTCGGGGCCGTGCCGTAGCAATGCCGGGGCTGTGCCGGGCCGTGCCGGGGTCATGCTGGTAAGTGGAAAAACGGCCGTTGGTTTTGCCCTTCACCAAACAAAATGTCAACGTCTGGCCGCTAGACAGCTTTGAACGAATTGTAAATTATATAATTATAAATTATATAATTAGGTGGATGCCGAATTTTCGAATCATTAAATAAAATATCAATTAATTGTTTAATTAATCATAATATATATTATATATATTATGATTAATTAATTAAGTTGATAATGTTGCTATAATTAAGTTGATAATGTTGCTAGTAGAGTGTACCTATAACAGAAACAGTGATGTTTTTAATTGAACACCAGCGGCGTGCACACGGTTATGACACTGGGTATGCGGCGGAGTAGTCGGTCACAAAAACTTTTTCTTTTATAGATTTTTAGCAATTAGCATAGCCACAGCCAAGCGACGGATTTCTAAATCGGAAACCATACCAACAGAACTAACAGAACTTCATAACTTTTAACATGAAACTTTCGAGTTACATTCCCTTTTTGCTGATTTAATTATTGTAACTCGGATACACACCTACCTTTAGTAGACACAATTTGAATCTTTTCACTGAATGACAATTGTGAGAACTTATTATCACTCAAATCAATTAAAAAGCAAATCACTACCTACAATTTTTATAGAACTTCAGTAATAAACTGTTAAATGTACACACTTTCAAATGTTAAAATGAAAAATCTTTTAAGAAAACTATAAATATTAAATATAATGGCAACCGAAAAATAACAATGCGTTTTCACATGAAAAAATGGCTTCCTTGAATCTGATATTTAAACAAATAAAACCTTACTAAAACAAAAACGCATCATGTGCGTAGTGAGTAATTAGATTTTACGTCAATTATAATTACTCGCATTATAGGCCACCGTGCCACGAATATACCCGATTACTTCCGTGTCCCGACAACTGCCGAACTTCGCCGAAGTCTATAAGCATGCCGTAGGAGTTGGACGACTCGCGCCTTGGGATATTCATAGGTGTGTGCGTTTGCGAACTGTGTACGGACACTAAAATTACTACACACATGCGAACAAATCTACTGCTACACGACAAGGCAGGAGTCGCATCACCAACATGTCGCCAAACGCCTGCCAAACATAATGTACTTGTAAATAGGTGCTATTATAAAATATTAGGCGTTTTTAAGTTATTATATTTTGTTTATTCATTTATTTAATATTAATTAAAGTCATCTAAAACGTCCGAACGTTTTATTAAAATATCTGTGAATGGTGAGTAATGCACTGCATTTCTGCCTTTATGGAGCGCACGCCACTGTTGAACACTTGGTATACCCAATTGAAATTCTATTTCATCCGTAAACAAATATATAAAATTTGACCAAAACAACTTGTCTCAGTATTTCTTTATTAGCTTTTGCCCGTGGCTTCGCCCGCGTAAGTACAGTATCCTACGGGAACACTGCTTTTTCGGGATAAAAAGTTGTGTTAATCCAGAGCTTAAACTACTACCATAATTTTAAATTTCATCATAATCCGTTTAGTGCGTGAAAGAGTAGCAAACATCCATTTACCTATCCATCCTCACAAATCACCTTGTAATAATATAGGAAGTAGGATTGAAAGTGATCATGACGTGTTCTTTTGTTCTCTTTGTTTACGTTTGGATCTAAACAGAGTGTAGCTGATATTGCTGATTGATCATTAATCTCCATATTATAGTGTGGCATAAGGCAGGTTGTGTATGACCTAGAATTAGTCTAGGTTCATCAGGCCAGGTCATTAGTGGTCGACTTGACCTAACTCAATACACTGGCGTCTTTTGTTATCTTTGTGACGTGTCAACACCTGCTGAAGTAGCTGTGTAAAGCCTCAGTAAAGTGTAAAGTATCAAAGATAACATGCCAAGTCTACCTGAGACTAAACTTCTTTAAAAACCCCTCTTTTAAACTTCTTTCGTTCTCCAACTACTAGTTACTTAGAAATAAAATATTGATTTAGATAAATAATTCTTCGTGGTAACAAGGCGCAAAATTCAAAACAAACGCATCAACAAACAAGCAAATTTACTCAACGATTACCACTAGCGGCTTCAATAGAAAATACTTTGTGCAAACGAGACGTTGTGGTAATAACAAACCCGTGTTTTGTTTCTCTCCCCTCCGCCCGAGTAAACGATACAGGAGCCAGGGTGAAAATATACAAATATCTACTGGAAAAGAGAATACACTAATTTGAAAGCAGTGTGAAGTAAAGCACTAGTATATACTGAGGAAAGAACACTTGTTATAGGGTTATAGGGTTATAGGTTTATTTTTTTCATAACATTTCAGATTTCATAACTTTTCAGGTTTTCAGTTTGTCTTACTGTTAAGGGTGTTAGCGATAGAAAAAAATCTTCTTTTATTCATAATATAACTAATGCTACACCGCTGTACGTATCCTGCTCGCACTGGTCCACGAAGGTCGAGGACGTCGTGGACTACATCCGAAAGAAGACGTCTTTCACCTTAAGGGTCGAGGGTCTGGAGGCTCGCCACAAAGTCAACTTCAGTTCCTTTGTGGTGAGTTCTACCGACTTTCGAGGTGGAAGAGTTCTGGCCGGCGGAGGTAGTCTACTGTAGGTTTTGGGAAAGGCTCCCCAACGAAGCGCGCATCACGTCGCCGAAAAAAGACAATACGTGATAAACTACAGTGTGTGTGTACCTAATAGTGAATGTGAATAATATAGAAAATATGATTTATGGATAGTATAGTATAGTACAAAATTGTGTGTGTGTGTGTGTATAGTATCTAAACTAATTATTAATATTATAAATATGAAAGTGTGTCTGTCTGTCTGTCTGTTACCTCTTCACGCTTTAACCGCTGAACCGATTTTAATGAAATTCGGTAAAGACATACTTTGGGTCCCGGGAAAGGTCATAGGATATTTTTTATTCCTAAAAAGTAGTGTTTCCGCGGGATAACGTATTTACGCGGGCAGAGCCGAGCGCAAAAGCTAGTAAAAATATATATCCGTTGTCTGATATCCGTAACACAAGTTCACCTTAGCACGGAATCAGATTGACGTGATATATACTATTTAATTAAGTATATTTGTTTTGTATCTAATTTTATGTGTGTCTGAATAAATTGATTTCATTTGATTTGACTTACATCATATATACTAAAACATTCATTATAGTAAGTATGAACTTAAACGCAGAAAGATCGGAAATATTTACAAATATGTTCCTGCGGCTATATACCTACTTCTTACACTTTAACCAACGTTTGACGTCACACGTGCTTACGACTTTAGTATGGAGCGTTTTTACGAGACTTTCGAATTTTTTGTATACAAATCGCTGTACCATTGAAAATATTGACTTTTTATATATACTGTTTCTTCTGAGAAGTTACTCATATTTAAGAGTTTGTTACTATTTATTTTATCCAATTTAAAAAAATCAGTCCGCTAGCCTATTGAATCAATTCTTAATTTGGTATTTTAATTTATATAAGTATTCTAAGAAGCTCCTTCTCGAGATATAAACCCACAAGTGCGTTTGTTCCCTCGCTATTGACTCGAATACTCCAAAGTTGTTTAATTATATTATGTCGGTTCTCGGAATTTATTTATTTATATTAAATTCATGTTCAAATTCAATGAGTGTAATGTGTCGAGCTCGCGAACGGACGCGCTCCGCGTTATACACATGCAGCAAATATTAATTATTTAATTAATATTTTTGCGAATCGCGCGGCTGATTGCCGCTGCACGTGATCATGGCGCTCGTGGTCAATGAGTTGCTGGCGTTTATCCAGCATGCCATCGACACCATGGACGAAGTCAGCATAATGCAGATCTGCAAGTCTTCTTTCACCAGCGAGGAGATTTGCGAAGGCAAGCACTTGCTGTACGAGACGCTCGGCCAGAGCGCGAACATGCCATCGCGACGGAGGGATGGAACCGAAAGAAGCGTGCAGGACATCATCTCCCTGCTGAAGCAGACGGATCCGGATGAGGTGCCAGCTTTTGTGGCGAAAAATCTGCATAAGCTGCCGCCAGTAACACTGGACCACGTCGACGTCGTCAGCCTACTGAAGGACATCAAGTTCCTGAAGGAAGAACTGGCCGGAGTTCGAGGTAGATTGCAGGCATCAGAGTCTACCATAAGTGATCTACGTAGTGAATTATCACAGTTAAAAAGTGTTAATTCAATATGTAGGTCACCTGATGCCGCTAACGTCACTCGTCGTCGAGGCGCGCAGGCGGTCACGTTTAGCCCGTCAGCATTATCCGACGGGTCAATGAACATCGTTGCTGCCGCCCCCGCTGCCCGCTCCCCGCCCGCGAAGGAGCCGGTGCCGAGTTACGCAAGTGTCGCCGCTAGCGAGCCCCCGCCACCTCCCCCGCGTTCGAAAAACAAAGGGAAGAAGGAGGCCCCTTCAAAAGAGCGTCCTCTTTCTAAAAAGGACCGAACGTGCGATGATGACGGGTTTATCAAGGTCGAGAGGAAGAAGAAGAAACCCGTCGTCCGCAACCATCGCGGCACCGCACCCGAAGGACCCGAGCAGCTGTTGCGGTGTGAGACTCCCGCGACACCGCTGTACGTGTCCCGGCTGCATTGGTCCACGACGGTCGAGCAGGTCGTGGCCTACATCAGGAGCAGAACCAACTTCGCCTTGAGGGTCGAGCGGTTGGAATCTCGTTATAGAGTGAATTTTAGTTCTTTTGTGGTGAGAGTTCCAACCCATCAGTTACCGACCTTCGAGAAGGAGGAGTTCTGGCCGATTGGAGTCGCCTACAGAAGATTCAGAGGGCGACTCCCGAACACTTCGCGCCCCACGTCGCAGACAATACGTGTTTAGTGTTTTAGTGTTAGTGTTAGTTATATAATATAATATAGTAATATGTATGTTAGTCTATAAGGTATTTATAATATGGGCCTATGCAGCCCGAAATAAATGGTATTTAATTTAATTTAATTTTAATTTTAATTTAAAAGTATCTTCTTTCAGAATAAAAACGTTCAAGACGTCGTGGTTTCGAGGTTGTTTAAGTAGATTTACGACGACCTCATTTTTGACGACGATTTTTGACGACCTCTGTGGCTCAGTTGGTTGAGCGTGTTGGTGCTCAAGCCGGGGGTCGCGGGTTCAAATCCCGCCGAAGGAACCAAAAAAAAATTTCTGTGTTCCTGGGTCATGGATGTGTATTAAATATGTGTATAATATAATAAAAAATCTGAAATGTATGTATAGTATAAAATTATTAAATATACTTCCCGTTGTCTGGTACCCGTAACACAAGTTCTTCGGATACTTAGCACGGGGCCAGACTGACGTGGTGTGAAGCGTCCATAGATATTATAATAATTATTATTATTTAAAGTAATAATATTTTTCCTTACAAAGACATGAAAACTTTTATTAAGGCCAGGTAGACCAAGCGAAATAGGCATTTAACGCTTCCAAGAGTTGCCCGCAATTGCCGCAAAGCGAGCCGCGCGCCTACGTCGCCGGCGTGAACTTACATGAACCCAAAGTGTTACAGTGTAGTCGTGTCGGCAGTAGGTCATCTTATTTTATTATCTGTATTGAAAAAGATAATAAAATCCATAGGTAACTGTTTTAATGCAACACATAGAACACATAATTTGAATAGATATTATAGGTAGGTACCTAAGTAAAAAATGCTTAAATTTTATTCAATTACTAGCTGATGCCCGCGGCTCCGCCCGCGTATGTACAGTAACCCATGGGAATCGTATATGTCCCGCGATAAAAAGTAGCCTATGCCCTTCCCTATGGTCTACTTTATGTCTGTGCCAAATTTCATGATGATCGGTTTAGTAGTTTTTTCGTGAAACAGTAAATAAAGTATCCCACGGGAACCGCACATTTCCCCGCGATAAAAGTAGCCTTTGTCTTTCCCCGTAGACTACTTTTCAACTGTGCCAAATTTCATAATAATCGGTTTAGTGGTTTTTACGTGAAACTGTAAATAAAGTATCCCATGGGAACCGTACATTTCCCCGCGATAAAAAGGTAGCTTATGTCTTTTCTCAGGCTCTAGAATATCTGTATTCTGTGTACCAAATTCCATTTAGATCGGTTCAGTAGTTTTGGCGTGAGAGACGGACAAACACACACTTTCCCATTTATAATATTAGTATGGACTAGCTGTTGCCCGCGACTTCGTCCGCGTCAACTGATGGCGCAATAATGCATTAATTTCGACCAAATTTGATTACCATAAAAAAGGTTATAGTGAGTCAATCTTAAAAGATTTTTTTACATCATTTAAAGAGGAATAATTATTTTATACATATATTTTGGGTAACTTAGCCGTTTACGTAGCGCACGCAACACGCTGTGTTCGATGTGTGCATGGAGACGAGTACCTATCGTTAGCTCGTGTGGTCACTAAAGTACGTGTCGTTTCGTGAGATAAAAATACTGTATCAGGTAGGTGCTGACGATTTGATGGTAACTACTTAGGCAGACACTTGCAAAAAATGTATTCCTACTGCCGAGTCCGCACGTTTGCCACTTGCCGCAAAATCCAAACCTCCACAAACGTTTGACTTTTTGAAAATCCGGATTTCCGAATTATTCTCCCAAAAATCCGGATTATCCGGATAATTCAGATTTTTTCATTTTTTTTAAATTTGTTGCATATTTTATAAAACTTTAATGTTAATTTTACTACTATGTTGTAGCAAAACTTACACTGGTTAGTAAAAAAAAGAGTTACTTTTTTATAATTTAATTTAAATAAATTCTTATTTTAAGTTTTAAGTATTAGAATTACAATCTGAATAAATAAAAACATAATGAGATTATATCAAAATTATATATTTATTATATTTATTTTTTCATTTTTAGAAATATTTTTGATTACGTTTCAAATCCTACAATGTTCAGTTTTATAGTTAGTATATTATTTTAAATAAGGTATGTATATATTGTTATTTACTAAATGTTCCAGCAGAAAGAATTATAAAAAAGTGGAATAGCCTGTGATCTTTTTAACGCTTTTTTTACATATCTACGCCACAGTTCACCACTACCGTTTTCGTAAAGTTCCATTTCTATGTGAAAGTACCAACGTAGGAAAATTAATACAGTTTAATAAAACGTAGGAAACTGAAAATCCTTTAAATCGAGATCCGGGGAGTGAAGACAAATCATTTGAAGCATGGGGCTGAACACATAATTTTGTATGGACGAAATTGGACCACTTTTGAGTTATTGAAATTAAAAACCACCCACCTGTTTGGGTAATAATTAAACACGTAAATGGTGCTTTTAATTCCCTCGGTAACTAACAGAAGTATAATAAGCAATTCTAAGCACAATTTAAAATCTATAACTGTTGTAAGATCTTTATTTTAACATTTTACTTACAAATAAACAGTAACATCTTACTCTTCATTGCACTTTGAAGTTTCCGCTATAAGATGAAAACTACATTACTTAAAAAAAAACAGTGGTTTACACAAATCGTTGGTGCTATTTTTGACACCTATATCTTATCTTTAAAATATTATCTAAAAATAATTATTTCTACGCAAAAACAGGAGCGTTGATTTTCATTTAGTTTTGCTACTGACTCGTAAGTTTAGGTTAGTTTAGTTCAATCAAATTAATTTTAACAATAAAAAAAAATATTACCTTCATTCATTCGGCAAAACTCTCTCTAATCTTAAACCAACCAGTCAGGTATTATCGACTCCAAAACTTCTTCCTGATATCATAGAGATAAGATTTAGGTATTTGGACTTAGATATTCATTATTAGAAGATAATTAAATATAGTTAAACCACTACATTTCTTTTTAAGCTGTCATATTAATTTGGCATTCTATGATTGCAGAAATTAAAATTGCAATAATATGTTTCAACTTTCGTTAGTAAGAATTCAATAAATATAAAAATACAGAGCTTTAATTGGGTTTGGATTTGCTTATTATACTTCTTACTACTTGTGCAATTGAAACTGAAACCATATTCAGTGTTTTTATAAATTGGATCACCTATTACTGAACTGTACTACTACTGAAAAAATATAAAATGGTAAGTATCTTAGAAACAGTCCATACATATACTTCATACATATCTTATGTTTACGCGAATATTGTTCATTGTTTTAAACACTTACGGATTTTGTCGCACAACACGAAACACTTACGGAAAACAATCACGACAAAACAATTAAATTTTGGATGTGAAAATACCGAATATTTAATACTAAATTACCATGTTGGCTAAAGAATGTAAGGAATAAAAAATTACAAATCTGGTGACTAAATAATACCACTGAATATTCCAAACTGGCAGACAGATTAGCGAACAAATAACCATCTTGGCGACAATTTGTGAGTACACATTTAATTTAAGAATAGGTACATATATTTTCCGTAATGTAGGTAATTAAAAAAACATACAAGCAGCAAAACCAGCGGACATAAAAAAAACAAAGGAGCGTACAAAGTTCCCAATTTTTAATTTTCCTCGACTTTAGGGGGGATGTAGATATTGTGTAGATTCATTTTGAAATTTAAAAATAACGGTAATTCATTTTTCTCAAAATTAACATAGGTGTCGTTACCAGGTTTTTGGGGGTGCTGGATACGAAAATGACAGTCATTTTTAAATTCCAATATGGCGGACATACTTAATTTTATAAAAATAATATGGTTGTCCCTTTGTTGGTTTCTGGGGGTGCTGATTACAAAAAAGTCATCCATTTTAAATTTCTTTAGTAACCCCGCAACCTCAAATTTTCTTCATGATGAAAGAAAAAGAAATTTGAAAATACTAAATTTTCCAAAATTTCCATAGCTTTATACATCGCTCATAATATCTCAAAGTAGAGAATTGCCATATTTTTTTTCTATAATCACTTCTATCTCAGAAACAGTGCATCTTACTTGAAAAATAATGAAAATTACCTCACCCTTAAAAACCCCGCAACCATATATTTTCTTCATGATGGGAGAAAAAGAAATTCGAAAATCCTGAATATTCCAACATTTCTATAGCTTTATGCATCCCCGGTATCTCAATGTAGAGCATTTATATTTTTTTTATAAAATTGATTCTATCTCGGAAACGGTGCATCCTAATGAAAAATAATGAAAATTTCCTCCCCCTTAGAAACCCTGCAACATCATATTTTCTTCATGATGGAAGAAAAAATCTGAAAATCCTAAATTTTCCAAATTTTCTATAGCGTTTTACACCGTTCGTGTCTCAAAGTAGAGCATTATCGTATTTTTTTTCTATAATAGCTTCTATCTCAGAAACGGTGCATCCTACTTGAAAAATAATGAAAATTACCTCCCCCTTAATAACTCCGTAACCATATATTTTCTTCAAGATGAGAGAAAAAGAAATTCGAAAATCCTGAATTTTCCAACATTTCTATAGCTTTATACATCCCTCGTATCTCAATGTAGAGCATTTAATTTTTTTTTATAAAATTGCTTCTATCTCGGAAACGGTGCATCCTATTGAAAAAATAATGAAAATTTCCTCCCCTTAACAACCCCGCAGCACCATATTTTCTTCACGATGGAAGAAAAATAAATTTGAAAATCCTGAATTTTCCAAAATTTCTATAGCTTTATACACTGTTCGTGTCAAAGTAGAACATTGCCATATTTTTTTTCTATAATCGCTTCTATTTTAGAAACGGAAAAATAATACTATTACTGGAAAAATAATAAAAATTTCCTCCCCCTTAACCCGGAAATCGCATATTTTTTTCATGAATGCCAAAAAAAGAAATTTGAAAATCCTGAATTTCGAAAAGTTTCTATACCTTACATAGCTGGCACCTCTACAAACTACATGTTAATTTTACGAAGATTGGATAGTCTCCATTTTGGAAAATCCAATTTCATTGGAAGACAATTTTATAATCAGCATATGAAACATGGAAAAAGACATCCATTTTTAATGTAAAAAAAATATACGCCATTTTGGAATTTTAAAACGGATTTTATTTTCATATTATTCTGCACCCCCAAAAACCTTGAAAACGATACCCATACCAAAGAAAAAAAAAACCTCCAATAGTATCCAAAACTGGGATTTTCCGTAGCTTGCAAATTGAATTTTTAGCAGCTATTAATTTATCAATCAAATCTTTATTGGCTACTTACATGGTATAATGGTCACCAACTCATCGGTGCTAATTGGATTAAATTTCCCTACTTTTTATCTGCCGATTTTTGTATTTTTTGTCACTTGAGTGATTTCACCAGTTTGGTAATTTAGTCGCCAACATATTAATTCGCTGCCAAATTCAGCAATACAGTATGCTCACGTGCAGTCACCAACTTATTTTTTGTTCACTCGATTAATTATATCCCTTATTCAAATATTGTACGTCTAGAGTACATACTAATTACAATTAAATTTGTAATTTTCATAGTAGTAACCAAGATTCGAAAAAATCGAAAAATCCGGATTTTTAAATGAAAATCCGGATTTTTCGAATTTTTCGAATTTCGAAGTATCCGGATTGCAACCCCTACTTGCGAGTGACTTGGTGTGTTCTGCAAAGGCAAGCATGACGGATGTTGAGTACGTATCCTTATATTTTATTGTAAATAGAACAGCCTCCGTGGTCTAGTGGTTAGAGCTTGGCTCTCGACTCGGAGGTCGTAGGTTCTAATTTCGATTCCCGCACTGGAACAACAAAAAATGTTGTTTCCAAGTTTGGTTAGGACAATGCAGGCTGATCACCTGATTGTCTGACAAGAAAGATGATCCATGCGTCGGATGGGCAGGTAAAAAGTCGGTCATCTCTCGTCAGTCGTGTCGGTTAACCGTCCCACTGGATTACGAGAGTAAAAAAAAAGAGTGCCTTTGTGTACTGCGCACACACTTGGGCACTATAAAAATACTACTGTGTAACTAGCTAGGCTACAATAAAACCAGCCACCGTCACCGAAATCAGCGTGGGGAGTTATCTATTATTATTATTGTAAAAACAGAAATCGAAATAAAAAGAAACGAAAAGTACGGCAAAGAAGATGGTAGATGTTACAAATTCATAAAAACTGTTTACTGGCTTATTCAATAATGTACTAAGGCTACTCCATGCATCAGCTACTTTTTTCTCATAATACACAACACAATAATATATCTATGGACGCTTCACACCAAGTCAATCTGGTCCCGTGGTAAGTTCTCGAAGAACTTGTGTTACGGGTACTAGACAACAGAAATATATTTAATAATTTTTATATTATACACATATTTAAGATTTTTATTGTATTATAGATATATTTAATACACATTCATGACCCAGGAACACAGATTTTTTTTTGTTCCTTCAGCGGGATTCGAACCCGCGACCCCCGGCTTGAGCCGCACCCCCAACACGCTCAACCACTGAGCCACAGAGGTCGTCTCATCTGGCAAAAGCAACGACGTGGCGACGATAATGTTATTGTGTATAGTTATATGTATAACTAGCCGATGCCCGCAACTTCGTTTGCGCCTAACTGACGGATGCGGAACCCTATTTTTTAAACGGAACCCTAAAATAAAAGTAGCCTATGTTAGACCTTATGACATCAGCTATCTGCCAGTGAAAGTCCCGCGAAAATCGGTCCAGCCGTTTCAGAGATTAGCCGGAACAAACAGACAGACAGACCGACAGACAGACAGACAGACGGACAGACATTTTTAAAAATTGGTATTTTATTGTAAGTACCGAATATACTTTCAGATACATTATGTGAAAAGCTGTTAATTTTATGTTACAAACAGACACTTCATTTTTATTTATCTGTATATAGATTTAGTTCAAAAATAAAAAGAAGCATAAAAAAATACAAAACAAACTTTCCTATAGATTTTTATTGTATTATATGTCCATGACCCGGGAACACAAGAAACTTTTTGTTCCTTCGGCGGGATTCAAACCCGCGACCCCCGGCTCGAGCACTAACACGCTCAATCACTGAGCCACAGAGGTCGTCTCATCTGGCAAAAGAAACGACACGGCGACGATAAAATGTAACATGTTATTGTGTATGGTTATATGTATAACAAGCTGATGCCCACAACTTCGTTTGCGCAGATCTAACGAAAGCGGAACCCTATTTTTTTAAACGAAACCCTAAAATTAAAGTAGCCTATGTTATACCTTATAATATCAGCTATCTGCTAGTGAAAGTCCCGTGAAAATCGGTCCAGCCGTCTCAGAGATTAGCCGAAACAAACAGACAGACAGACAGACAGACGGACAGACAAAAATTTTAAAAATTGGTATTTTATTATAAGTACCGAATATACTTTTAGATTCCTTATATGAAAAGCTGTTAATTTGAAGTTACAAACAGACACTTCAATTTTATTTATCTGTATAGAATTAGTTCAAAAATAAAAAGAACCATAAAAAAATACAAAACAAACTGACTTTCCTTTAGATTTTTATTGTATTATACATATCCATGACCCGGGAACACAGGAAACTTTTTGTTCCTTCGGCGGGATTCAAACCCGCGACCCCCGGCTTGAGCACCAACACGCTCAATCACTGAGCCACAGAGGTCATCTCATCTGGCAAAAGCAATGACGCGGCGACGATAAAATATAACATGTTATTGTGTATGATATGTATAATTTAGTTCAAAAATTAAATAAAAAAAACAAAACAAACTGACTTTCCTACACTGCGTTAGAAACGAAAGAATTGTTCGATAAATACGCGGGTAAGCCGTGCGCTAGCAAAACTGACATAGGTCTGTCCTCCTCAACGCCTAGCGGGCGACTGTGGGGCGACTCAAGCGGCTTACGCACGCTGCATTTCAATAATTATTTAATGTCAAAATAATTAAACCAACATGCAAAATGTAACCACAAATTATTCTTCTTTAAGTTATTAGCTTTTCGTAGATATGATTTTTGAAAGTAAAACTATCATGAACTTCATGAACAAAAAGAAAAATATTCAAATTTAGCCTCCTCTTCGGAATTATTTTTGATCGAGTGAAGTTTTCAATAATATGTTTCGAACCACAAATTGTAAAAGAACATTAAGTAAACAACAATGTGTATTTTTTTTGGCTTTTTAAAGTTACTATTTGTTTGTTTATTATCGATTCAAAGTCATGTAAAATTGGGTCTACGCGGCCTTAAGTCAAACTAAAAGCTATAGTTGCAGATCAATCTGATTTTAATTCTGATCAAATGTAAACAAACTGGCCAAGTGCGAGTCGGACTCGCACACGAAGCGTTTCTACAATTTGGCAAAAAAAAAAACAATTTTGTTGTATGGGAGCCCCATGAAATAATAGGTTGGGGAAAAAGTCTTTTCGCATTATAGTATGTATGAACTTGTCATAAAATATCTTGGGCTATACCAATTGTATCTGGCTGATTTTGGTATCATTAAAAAGTTTTAATTTTACAGAAGACAATTCCAAATTCAAATTAGGTAAATTTGAGATTTTCATTTGTTTTTCTTATTGTTAAAATGAGTGATTCTTATGAAGAATTTCGATACATTTTAAAATTTTATTACAAAAAAGGTAAAAATGCAACACAAGCCGCGAAAAAAATTTGTGATGTTTATGAACCTAATGCAGTATCTGTGAGAGTAGCGCAAATTTGGTTTAAGCGTTTTCAATCCGGAAATTTTGATATCAAAGATGCACGTCGCTCTGGTCGCCCTGTTACGGACAAAACTGTTGCCATTTTTGAAAAAGTGGAGCAAGTTCGGCATATTAGTAGTTACGATGTAGCTGAAGAACTGGGGATTGACCACAAAACGGTTTTGGCGCATTTGAAAAAAGCTGGGTACACAAAAAAGCTCGATATTTGGGTGCCTCATGAGCTCACTGAAAGAAACCTAATGAACCATGTACTCATTTGTGATTCTTTATTACGACGTAATGAAACCGAACCATTTTTGAAGAAGCTGATAACTGGTGATGAAAAGTGGATCACGTACGACAAGAACGTGCGAAAAAGATCGTGGTCAAAGGCCGGTCAGGCTTCACAGACTGTGGCGAAACCCGGGTTAACTCGCAACAAGGTGATGCTGTGTGTGTGGTGGGATTGGAAGGGCATTATTCATTATGAGCTGTTACCGCCAGGCAGGACCATCAATTCTGAACTGTACTGCGAACAACTGATGAGATTAAAGCAAGAAGTTGAGAGAAAGCGGCCGGAATTAATCAACAGAAGGGGTGTGGTTTTTCACCATGATAACGCTAGACCTCACACATCTTTAGCCACTCAGAAAAAATTACGGGAGTTTGGCTGGGAGGTGTTAATGCATCCGCCGTATAGTCCTGACCTTGCACCTTCAGATTTCCACCTGTTTCGGTCGCTGCAGAATTCCTTAGGCAGTGTCAGGTTGACATCACAAGAGGACTGCCAAAACCACTTGTCGCAGTTTTTTCATCAGAAGCCCGAAAATTTTATAGCAATGGGATCATGTACCTACCAACGAGATGGCAAAAAGTTATCGAACAAAATGGCACCTATATACTTTAGTCACTTGTAAATAAACTTTACAAAAAAACCTTTTGAATTTTTATATAAAATGCGAAGAAACTTTTTCCCCAACCTAATATTTATTTTATTGTTTTTAACCCCCGACGCAAAAAGAGGGGTGTTATAAGTTTGACGTGTCTGTCGGTCTGTCTGTCTGTCTGTCTGTCTGTCTGTGGCATCATAGCGCCTGAACGGTTGAAGCGATTTCAATTTAGTTTTTTTTTGTATCAAAGGTGACTTATCTGCGAGTGTTCTTAGACATGTTTGATGAAAATCGGTTCAGCCGTTTAAAAGTTGTGGGGGTGAAAGTGGAGAAGAATAACTGAATGTCTGCAAATATACTCGAGTGGGGTCTCAAATGAAAGCGCACTGAAAGAGAATATTGATGACTTAATGGAAAGTGTTCTTAGCTGCATTTGATGAGGAAATTAGTGGTGGGAAGATCAGCCGTTTGAAGATCATCAGCTCTTTTCTAGTTGATGAGGGGATCTGACTGACCTTCTTATGTCCGATCGATTCGAAATTTGGTACCGTGTTACTTTAACGATATTTAAAGAACATGGTAAGGTAACCATGACCTGATCAGCCGTTTGAAGATTATCAGTTCTTTAATAGTTGATGAGAGGATCTGACTATCTTCCATATATCCTATCGATTCGAAATTTGGTACCATGTTACTTCAATGATGTTGAAAGTATGTATATGGTAAGGTTATCATTATTTATACCTACTTTAAAAAGGGACAAAATAAAAGTAAAATTAAAAATTTTAAAAACCCCCGACACAAAAAATAAACCCTAAAAAATAATAAATAATATTTTAAACATATTATAATTATTATCGTCACATATAATATCATGTAAGTTGAAATATTTTTATTTTCCAATCGTCGTCTCGTCGGGGGACCGCTATGTGAGAAATACAGGTGTAGTTGCAGATTGCAACAAAAGAATTTACTCCGAAAAAAAATTACGTTCGTACCTAAATGTAATTTGTAATAATTAATTAGCTGTTGTTGGAAAAATACTTTATAAACGCGCGGTATAGCGGTCCCCCGACGAGGCGACGTATGGAAAATAAAAATATTTCAACTTACATAATATTATATGTGACGATAATAATTATAATATGTTTAAAATATTATTTATTATTTTTTAGGGTTTATTTTTTGTGTCGGGAGTTTTTAAAATTTTTAATTTTACTTTTTTAGTCTTGTTATTATAGCGGCAACAGAATTGTTCATCATCTGTGAACATTTCAACTGTTTAGCTATCACGGTCAAGGTAGACGGATGGACAGACAGACAGACAGCGAAGTCTCTGTAATAGGGTACCGTTTTTACCCTTTAGTACAGAACCTTTAAAAGCAGTAATGTAATAATGTAAAAACAATCATACAGTTTCCATTGAAATTGAATCATATTGTTAGCTCTAATCTACCGTGCAGGCTGCTGACGAGTTAGTGTATGTTCAGGGTATTTGCCGAGGACCTTCGTAGGGCGGGACGTGTTTGCTCACGACCCTTTCGGAGTGTTTAAACGGTGATCAGACTTCATTCACAGCCCTCACCCTAAGGCCCGGTTATCATGTTACTGAAATAACTACATGACATTCTATGTATCAAGTATCCACGTTAGCTGACTATCGCTTGGAGCAAGGAAATATGAAATTGTCGCACGTCGCTATGACACAACAACTGACGACTTCTCTTGGGCCATGATCCGTGTTAAATCACTTCTTTAAATTTTGAATTTTCACAAAAAGTTATATTCGACAGTAAGCGTCACTTCACACCGCGTCGATACACAAGATATACGTTTCATAATTTTGATATTAGTCTCGCAGCGCGGTACAACTAGACATTCGAACTCAAAACAATACGATGCAACGTGTATCTTATTTTGTAATGAATAAAGTTTAATTTTGAATAGTTATCTTAAAAATGCAGCACTTATGTTGCTTATCGTTTCGTTTCTTTATGAAATGACCCTTACGTTATTTAAAACTTCCGTATTTAACGCCTGAAAATTACGTCAGTTTGAGACCTTATTTGATCTTTGAAAAGACGTTGATATACAGTTAACTATAAGCACAATATATGGGAACTTTCTGTTTTAAATTATATTTCGATTAACGTGTGCGAGCTAGTGGAGCGTGGGGCTATCTCTGAGGCCGCCCACAGACTCCCCGCCCGTCCGCGATCACCGACCCGTTTGCACCAAAACCACATTTAAAACTTCAAAAACCTTTTGAAAGGTGATATTTCAATAAAATAAAGGTCCAATCCAATAGTATATTTAATATCAAACATAGTTTTAGCAATGCATACAAGTCATTAGCATTATAAAACTAGCCATACACGTGAGGGTACCTGACAGGTTTGCCTGCACAGTTATGTCTGTCAGATAAGCTTGAGCTGATACAGTATGGAAACTTGCGCAGTTGTGCAATACACGCTCCGGTTTACCTGTACAGGCACACCTGCCGGGTATACCGTTACGTGTATCACTAGCATTAGTTATGGTCAATCGACACTCTTATCAGAGCCATTGTTGCAGGGTTTTCAAGCAAAGGTAGAGCAAAACAAATTGTTTAATCGTATTAACTGTTCATAATATATTTTTAGTTAAAAATTACCCATTGCAGCATTTTATCTCAACACAACAGATTTGAATTGAGAGATTTTAATATGAGCAATATGTTTATGCATATTAAAGTAATTATGAACAACATTAATATGAAATGTGTTGTCTAATGCGAGACCTTTGAACTCGGTGCATTATACAACGTACAGAGTATGCTGAAGTTTGTTAGCATACCTCCCCGAGGTACATTCATTAGTTTGTTTACTAGTTTTAGAGTACATATTTCATTATGTTGTTTATAACAACAGAAGTTAATTACGTTGACTTTATATTAGTTGTAGTTGTAGAATAATTAAGCTCGTTAATCGTAAATTCAATAACCCTTATTTTCCGGCTGTATCGATACATACTCTTCTTTGTTGTTTACTATACATTTTATGCATTTTTTTTTCTATAGGTCTGAGGATTAACTATCTATTTTTATTCTAACGAGTTATAATTTAAACGGCAGCATAACAACGTTTACTGGATCAGCTTGTACTATACTAATGAGAATGAACTGATGATAATTATATAAATATTATATATTCAATATGAAACTTATTTAATATTTGGAAGTCATATCTTTGAATATTAATGCAGTGCGCAAGTAGCGTCAAAACTCTAAAGTTCTGCGCATCACTTAGAAGTTTGGGCGCTGCAGGATTACGCCCGCTACAGACGTAACGATATATCGTTGCGGTTTAGACTGCAGTTAAATCGCACGCCCCTAATGCCAACGAATATATAAGTATTATAGTATATTATAAGATTATAGTACATTACGAGCTCTCCGTGGACCGTGGCCTAGTAGGTAGACCGTTTGATATTTGATACTCGAGAGTAGTATCGCGGTGCACTTTTCCTTTTCCCGACGGTTCGGCTACATTCCAGCAGTTATATTCGCGCGTAATAATATTCGCGTAAACATAAGAAATTATTGTAAGATGTATTTTGTCTATACTAATATAATAAAGAGGAACAGTTTGTTTGTTTGTTTGCATTGAACAGGCTCCGAAACTACTGGACCGATTTTGATGAAATTTGGTACAGATACAGATTAGAACACGAGGAAGGACGTGGGTTACTTTTTATCGCGGCAAAATGTATGGTTACTGCGGGATTTCCTTTGCGCGCACGAAGTCGCGTGTAACATCTAGTAGTAAATATTTAACAGAAGCGAGAATTTCGAAAAGCCTGTGTATTATTTCGTCGGATGAATAATGTATATGACGTGAGTGGCAGAAACCAATTCTCATCGGACGAGCGTGACACTCTCATACAAAATTCACTTGCACAGTTCACACTGAGGTTCTGTGCTCGAGTAAATTATTATTATTGACAGTTTGGATGAGGATTGTAGTGAATCGCCTCAATTGATACGAACATTCTGACATACGTTATTATATGGTTAGTAAATGGTTAAATTTTGCTGATGTTGTCGTTACACCGCCGCGGCTACGTACCTATAGCTTGCTAGTCTGCTATGCTGCTTTAGCTGTAATATAGTGAAAGAACTCGTTTAAGCTTCAAGTATATATAAAAAATGAAATTCATAGTTTTTAAAAATAATACGTTTAATGACTTTCGGGAAATTTCGTGTTCCATACATCGACGGCAGGTGTCACAGAAGTACCTAGTATAAGTCTGCACAATCGAATTGTTGTTCAGCCAAGAAACGAAATCAAGAATTTAATATTTAAAATGAGTGTTAAAAGAACTCATCAACATAATATGATGAGAGACAGCCGACATCAAACATAAAAACTCAATCATGGTGAGTGCTACATTTATTGTAAGTACCCATTTCAGACGACGAAATTTTACAACCATTATTTCGCAATAACGAATATAATTCTAGAAATGTAAATGTTTTTGATTGGACAACATTTTATTTATTACTAGCTGTTTCCCGCGGCTCCGCACGCGTAAATATAGTTTATTCGCGGTCGCGGATACGTGACTGATGCAAAAAAATAAATAAAAACAATCCTTGACTCGGATTATATATCATGCTAAAATTTCAGCTTGATCGGTGCAGAACTTTTAGAGTTTTTGAAGCGTACACAAACCAACATAACATTTTTATATATACATATATAGGTAGATATACTAGCTGATCCGTGCCCACTTCGTTGGGCGGTAAAATTTTTTACTTGTGATGAAATTATGATGTGGTTCGGTTAATACTGAGTGCTCTGGTTTATTTCCTGATTATTATATTATTATTATTATACAGCACGGTCGCGGTTCCATACCTATGTCGTATTGTTTCTTTAACCATTCGTGAAAATTATATGCAGTTAAAAGAAAATATTTGGTAAAAAAAAATCGAAATCGGTTCAGTAGATCCAGAGATTCGGTTCGGTCGGTCGGTCGGAGACAGAGAGATCGGTTCAGTAGATTCAGTAGACCCCCTACAACGTCACAAACTCATAAACTTTACCTCCTTATTATATTAATAGTATAGATAAAATCCATATCAGCCTCCATGGAACAATAAGCAAATAACAAATAACGTCATCATGCCGAACTCGTTAAAGTTCGTTCGTAACGAATGGACGTCTAAACACCTCTTATAACATTAGCGCAACGCAACTTCGTGTCAAACTCCGGAATAAGTAAATTACGACAAACGTTCGACGCGAAACTCAATACGCCTCGACGAAGTACGACGAACTTCAGTATTTTTCGGAAAAATATACAAGGAAATGAGTAAAAGTTACCGTCTTTTAAATAGCGTGAAAAAAGGCGCATGTAAGCGCTTGTAAACAAAATGGCGATTGCTAAGCAGTAAACGCTATCAATACTAAATGACTAAATGCTATTTTCCTCTAGGACACGTTATC
Organism: Glaucopsyche alexis; assembly: GCA_905404095.1. Classification (NCBI taxonomy): domain Eukaryota; kingdom Metazoa; phylum Arthropoda; class Insecta; order Lepidoptera; family Lycaenidae; genus Glaucopsyche; species Glaucopsyche alexis. The sequence continues at coordinate 1,303,634 of FR990044.1, read as the reverse complement.
CTCATAAAAACACTAGATTTCAAAATAAATAAGCAAAATGGCGGATTATGTCAGCGCTACTGAAGTTAGTAAACGTGTCCTGGCCGACAACTGTCATTTTCTTTTTAGCGCTAGGAAGCGCTAACAAGCGCCATTTTCCGCGGAACACAGCGATTGATAAGCGCATTATGTTCGTATTCTTTACATGTCAATTTTTAAACATGGATATCATGTTTAAAATTCATTGTCATGTAAAGAATACGAAACGCCCACGAGCATTTTATAATCTTGTTTATTTATATGATAAGTAAGGCTTGTAACTATTAAAATGTTTGGTCAATGATTATATTTAAATAACTACTCGTAAATCTTCTACAAACAGTTTGTCTTTTGTAAAACCTTATCTTTTAATTCGCATTTCTAGATAAAATCCGTTCATCCGTTTTGACGTGATTTATTTTTATTATGATTATTTTCGTGTATTATTTTTGTGAATCCGGCCTGTAACGAGTATAATATTTTAGTCAAAGAATATAGGTAACAAGCGGTATGTGTCTGCTGTCTGTGGACGGGTGGTAATTTATAAGTGTAAGGGGGTTAAAGGTGGGTGGGTCGATGTGTCGAGTGAGCCCCTGGTGATATTTTTCAGATGTAATTGTGTCTACCGTGGGTGAGGTAGAAGATATATTTGTTTATTTTAAATGTGAATACAATTATAATGTAGGAAGTTTTGTATATCCAATCAGCATCACAACCGCTAACGTCACTGCTTTTAGATGTAGATAACCAAGCTTAGCCAGCCTACTGCAGGTTTTTTAAACTATTGTTAATCTTCGCAGTTCACGGTTTTCTCACGATGCCATTTCTAAACAGAAGTGAAATATTGACATAATTACGTCAATATATATTATACGTTTATGCTCGTATGTATTAAACTTAACATAATAACTAACAATTGACAGGAACAACTCTGCCGATACTCTCAGACACACAGCCTGTGGCATCACCTTCAACAACCTCCGAACTATCTGCAAACTAGCAAACTCACAAACTAACTCAATCAATATCAAAAACTATGTCACAGAAAAAATTGAGGCTGTATTTGTTGTTGTTTTATTTGGATTGGTATTTTCGGAGCTCTAGAACTATTTACGATAAAGGTGAGCTCTCTTTCAAATGTCTGTTTGTACAATTTTGTTTTTTTTCGCGCAAGCGGGGAAAATGCGGCCGTATACATTGATGTTTTGTTTATATTGATTTGAAATTTCCTAAAGACGACTACCTCATGCTTTTAATTGTAGCTAAGCTTATACGGCTTTAACGATAACGCAGTTAATCATAATGTATTATGCACAATATATAATATTTATGTTACGTCACGAGGTATAAAGTGATGGACAGTCGGGTAATTCCCAGCTGCAACTGGACACTAGTTGGATAATTGTGATATATGCGACGGAGCTGATGTATTGCTGACGTCACAACTCATGTGACGTCACTGTATATCATGTCTGCGTGCTTACTGTAGCCATCCGTCATTTCCGATAGTTTTATGTTAATACATTCTCATGCAGTCTCGTGTCAAAGTTTTAAGAACATGTAAACAGTTTTTCAGTTAACAGTCATTTCTGCAAGTTTTGATTCAGTAATTAGTATCTACTTGTGGTCTCTCAGCGGTTGAAATTTTCCTACAATTCATACAATTTTCAAGTTTTGAATTAAACAGAATTATGGCCTGAAATAGTAGAGCATGTTGCTTCAGCAAAATAAAAATGCTCAGTTACTGGCTTGGAATATTTCTCGCCTATAATTCATACAATTTTCAAGTTTTGAATGAAACAGAATTATGGCCTCCACGGGAACATTTTACTGTTTCGGGATATAAAGTAGCATATTATGTTTCAATACAGGGCCTAAACTACAACCATACCAAATCATCGAAATCCCTTCAGTAGATGTTTCATTAAAGAGCAACAAATATCAATACATACATTCATACATCCATCCATCCATCTATCCTCACAAACTCATATTTATAATAGTAGTAGGATCTTATTAATGAATACGGTATATCACCCGACTGGGTCCTAGTTTACAGCTGCTCCCAAACTTTGTGATCGCGCACCTAATGCCTAATTCCTCGGAACACGCCAGCATCAACTTTATGTATAAACTTCAGCAGTTTCGGTGAGAAAATGTGCAAAATTTATTCTGCATTATAATGTGATGAATGTATACATGAGTTTACAGTTCAATATTTAATATATACTAGCATAGGTGCAAGCTTAAATGTGCTTTATATATCCTCTAACTAAATATAAGATATATTAGATACAACTTTTAGGCAAGTGTAGGTATTTTTGTTGTAGGTACTTATATTAATAAACTTAATACGCACGCTAAACGTAATAAATATGAAGTCCTTTGACTTTTTTCAACGCGTTTGCTTGCTGAACAAAAAACCCAGTAAAAATATAACCAATGCCTTCTCTTTTTGTGTTTTCTTTTTCTATCCCACTTAACACACGTACTATAATCAGTTAAGAGCAGACAGTCTAAAGCTACACGCTAACACAACACACAGGTCGCACAAACCGTTGTCTGTACACCTTAACGCGTCGTATAAGGCGTTGCTCATTACTAAGAGCGTCGTTATTGTCGCACTTACTGAATGAACCTCCATGTGTGACACTGAACATCTGGTCTTGATGTTTTAGATTAGAGTCCGTCACATATACAGTATCGTTCCAACCCGCGCTCCGAACCGGGCAGGGCCGATAGTCCGATATACCATGAGTTGATATAGACTTGTTTTATTTTTCTGTATTATAATACCAACAGCGTATATATAATAAAAATGGACACTAAGCAATTCATATTTCCAATAAGCATGTAGCTTAATAGAAAGATAATACTCAATATATATAGATAATTGACTAAGGTCCCTATAAGTAAAGCGACTCTTAGTTCAATGGCAGTATTAAATAAAACTACATATTTATTTATAAAATTGTTACAAATGTTGTTGTAAGAATATACAAATTCCACATAGTAGGTACCTATATAGACATATTATGTAAGATGCCGGCAGTCCAAGATGTGACTTATTTTTAGTCGTAATTAGCACGACAGTTCTATCCGCAAACCAAACCGTACAAATCCTTCCGCAGTTTGGAAGTCAGTGCGATCCGCGGTTGGAACTTTACGTCGGCAGGGCTCTATTGTTTGAATATAAACAAAAGCATTTTTGAAAAAAAATGCTTAATTTCATGCAGTGTTTTTATTTTAAGTCGCCTAGATTCGCAAAATAGTTTATTAAGAGCCGTAACGATGTCACGAGGATAGTTTACCGAATGCTTTATTCCAAAATTAAAGTTGTTCAGATTAAGATAAAAATAAAAAAGATCATTATATTTTATTCTAACGCGCAATCACTGTAGCAGACTTACTAAGAAAATAAAATATTATAATATTTTATGAACAAAAAGCTATTACAAGTCACTCATACGTCATACTACATAATACATTACACGCAATACACGCACTTTCTAACGCTAACCGTATCGCGAACCTTTGATATACCCCCTTTGTTGAGAGACCCTTTGAACACACAATACGCCTTCATTGTTTCGTATTATCCGTATTATCGCAATTGCGCGGCTCAAGATTAACGAAAAACGATAAGATCGGATTTACATACAACTTTGTTGACGGTAAATGTCTATTCTTCAATAAGCTTCCTTTCAAATGAATTAAGAAACTTATAATAATATTAGTGCCCGCAATTTCGTTTGCGTAGAACTAACGGAAACGGAACCCTATTTTTTTACACAGAATTCTAAGATAAAATTAGCCGAAGTTACTTCTTTTATCATCAGCTATATGCCTGTGAAAGTCCAGTGAAAATCGGTCTATCCATTTCAGAGATTAGCCGGAACGAACAGACAGACGAAGAGACCTAAATTTTAATAATTTGAGTTTAATTGCAAGTGCCGTATCATGTACTTTCATATGCATTTAGTAAAAATCTTTTACATAATTATATTAAAATTGCAAACAGTACCTTTTAATGTCTTACGATACTTACTAAAACTAGGTGCATTTTATTATTATTTCTATGTGCGTAATTTTAAAAGATAAATAAATATTATGATAATGTAGATATGAGAATTTGCTTTGTTACATATAAAAAAATATTAAATTAGGTATTTAATTACAAACGAAGGCTTTGAATTTTATAGCGCGTAGCACACTTGTCTCACTAGCTCGTAGTACCTCTACGGCGTAGCGGCGGAATGAAAACTAGCTTCCGCGCGTAAGCTACGAAGTACGAACATGTGAAGCCCGACGACGCATGTGCGGCTGCGCCGTCAACTCCTGCGTCTAGTGAGGCGCCGTCGGCTCTCACAATAGGCTAGATGACTCATTTTTAATTATGAGTAACTAGATGACTCACTTTTAAATATGAATAACTTCTCAGAAGAACGTATATCAAAAGTCAATATTTTCAAAGGTACAGTGATTTGTATTCAAAATTTTGCAAGTTTCGTGAAAACGCGCCATACTTATTTTTTTTTTTACATTTACCAAGTAGTAATGCCTCAATATTTCTGAGTGTATATTTGAAACTAAATATTTTACAGGTAGTCATCATTTTATTACACTCCATAAAATTGTAAAACTTTTCCTTTTTCTCCAAACAAAAAAAAGTTTTCTTTGTCATTCTTTTCATTCGCATTAATAATAATCATTTCTTTAAATTTTAAATTAAGTTACAAGAATAACGAATGCTAATATACTGTAGTAGAATAACCAATAGCACATCAATACTAAACAGAAATCTGCAAAATGTGTACGTCAAAAGAGAATGAATTTTAAAGACCTTTCGGCTAACGAATAATGACATTTTCCGCGCGACAAAGCTTTGGTAAGGAAATCCATTCCAGAGTTCCCGTGACTACAAAGGCTCATTTGAGGAATTTAAATCCGGAGAGAAAAAATCATGTCAAGGGCAGACGGACCGGCAAAATAGAGAAAATATCAAAGCGTTAAAACCCATAAAAGTTTAAATTATAAGTTGCCCACGATTTGACTTGGAACCGTACATTTTGCCGAAATAAAAAATAGCCTATGTTCTTCCCCGGCTAGAATAGAATCTTGTATTTTATGTAATTTTGTACTTTGTATATTATTTTGTACTTTAATACTTTATATTGTTAACGACAGGAAAATACATAATATTAAAAACTCAATAATTCGCGTTTTCCTGATATAAACCATAGTAGATCAATTTTTTCATCCCCAAAACTACCTGCATACTAAATTTTTTCACTTCACTTAAAACAAGCATTTGACCGCGGCTTCGCCCGCGTGAAGTTGAGTTTTAAGCGATATCTCTATAATAATTGAAAATCATCCCCTATTTTAGGCATTGCATGTTAGAAAACGCCGAAATACGTAGCTCGTTATTTTGTCCATTCTGAAACCAAAAAAGGAATAAAAAGTTTCATACAAACTTGTTGGGCATTGGGGGGTTGAATTTTGAAAAACTTTTTCTTAGCCTACGTACGTTCCTATGAGAAATATGAGTAAAATTTTAAATTTCTAGGCTATAAATTTAAAAATTTGCACACATTGGGTTTGGCCTGTGCATTGATACATCAGTCAAGACTACACATATATAGAATATAGATCTGTCCTCTAGCATTTCTAAACTATAGGAAATATGTAATTTTTTCTTTTTAAAAATCTTCTTTATCTTATATTTCTATTTAACAATAACCGCAGTGCAACAATCTATTTGTGATCCGTGTCACTATCCTACTATGTTACTAGACTACCGTTGAAGGTATGGTCACCTACACCGTATACAACCGAATCGTGGATTCTTGTCTAAGGCCGTCAATTTGGATTTTTTATGCATTTTGTGTTCAAACAAAGAACAATTGTTTTGAGTTCAAACAAAGAATTAATCTACACTAATATTATAAAGAGGAAAACTTTGTTTGTATGTTTGTTTGTTTGTTTGTTTGTTTGTTTGTTTGTAATGAATAGGCTCAAAAAGTACTGGACCGATTTCAAAAATTCTTTCACCATTCGAAAGCTACATTATCCACGAGTAACATAGGCTAAATTTTATTTTGGAAAAAAATAGGGTTCCGTAAGATATTTGGGTTTTTCGGACACAAGGTGTAAAAAATCAACCAGAAAAGTTACTTATTTTGCGTACGCTGCCTAAACTATAAAAGATAGAACCATATAATGTTCTAATTAATTGTAGATCTTATAAATATCTACAAAAAAGTCCGCGACACACTATACCTATCTATGTCGAGTGAGGCACAACAACCATTTTTTTATTTAGAAATCTTGAAATTTTTTTGGACTACATTTAAACGCGTTTATTTTACTCATGCTATTAATCCTTATCAAAATAAATTATTTCATCACTAAGTACAGTTTATGTAGATAATATTTGGTCTTTGAATGATTAAAATTGGACGTTTGGTTTTGAAGTTATGGCGAAATTAAAATATTACGATTTCTGCTATACGGCCCGTTGCGAAGTGGGTGACGTTCTGTAGTATTAGTATCAGTATTGTACCCGTGCGAAGCCGGGGCGGGTCGCTAGTATAATATAATATATATGGACGCTTCACACCAAGTCAGTCTGATCCCGTGGTAAGTATGTATCCGAAGAACTTGTGTTACGGGTACCAGACAACGGAAATATATTTAATACTTTATAGTTTATACCATCATTTCTCAACCTTTTTTATGTCGCGACCCACGAAAAAGCCAAAAAGTTAAGTAAAAAGTCTTGCGACCCCGTCACGATTTTTTCGACGTTCGCTACAAAAGATTAATTCGAAAAACGAATCTTAAATCGAAAACATATATGTATATATAGTTTGTATTTATTATTTTTCAACAGACTGCGACCCCCTTTAAAAACAAACTCTACCCCCCCCCCCCCCCAAGGGTTGCAACCAACCGGTTGAGAAACGATTTTTTATACTATACATATATTTCAGATTTTTATTATATTTTACATATATTTAATACATTAGTGCAATTGTATTTTGGAACGAAAATTTCTTATGGGACGTTGCGGGGGGATACCCTAGTCGGAAAAAAACAGTCCGTAACGTTAAAAAAACCTAACTTAACCTAATTTTACGCGAGCAATGCCGCAGGAAATTAAGGCTAGTTTTCTATAAACTTACACGTTCAGTCGCCGCCTTCTTATATAAATAGAATTTGAAATTAATATTTAATAATTAGGAACTTAGTTCCTATTTGGTATCCAACGACACCACACGGCTTTTTTACCAATTTTTAGTTTTAAAACTTAACTAAAACCATATTTTTACTGTTATATAGTCAAACTTGAGTTAATTACATACTGTAGATATATTTTTATAACAAACTATTATTTAATAAAATAATTTAGTTCCTGGCCTTTACTTTAGGCCAATGGAAACAAAAAAAAAATTGAACCTTCAACCGTCACGCGGCACTATTATATACGCCAGAATGATAGTCATAGATTCGATTCTATTTTTTTATATCTTTAGTTAATTAACTGTACTTTAGTCCCTTTATTTCACGGCATCACAAAATCTATACAAATGTTATTGTTGCGGCGCGTGTGCAAGCGTACTAATTTGCTGAGTGAAAAACTATGAGCCGCTCGACGCCAACTCAATTCCAGTTTAATCGAGTTTAGGGTTATTGCCAATGAGTTCAGAGCCTTGAGACGCTATAATTTACATATTATCTGTGTGTGTTCAGGTGTTTGTTACACAACAAGTTAGGATCACGTCAAACATTATTATCAGCCAGTTAGAGACAATCTATACTTTTATATAGTAACTACCTTTGCGCGCAACTTCGTCAACGTGGATCCTAATTTCTCCCTTTATAGATTAAAAAAAAACCCTTTTTTAACGGATTTTTTATCGTCATAATAACTATCTGCGTGCCAAAATTCAACGCAACTATACGTGACTGTATGTATCTAAGAAGATTTTCTTTCGTTACAGGTAACACGCAAGTGGTAAAACTACTCTACAACAATGATGTAGCAGTTAGAAGTCTGTTCAAAACCAAATATCCGTATCTGTCTTTCCAGGTAAAGTATAAGCAAACAGTGCCCCGCAAAGATGAGCTATCTTCATCTACATAGTGATATTTACCCGAATGAAAGTTTAACCTAACATTAGCTACATAATTACAATTTGGTCTTATGTAATATGCATTTCAGAATCATGTCACTCAACTAAATTAATAGTATGCAAATGTCAATGATAAAAATTTATGATACTAATTATTATTTTTCTTTTATTTAATACATAGGTACCTATCTACATATTTTAATGTCAAAAAAATAAAAAAATAATTATGTTATAATACAGAATGAAAGAAGTAGGAGGAGAACAATTCGTCAATGTCACATTATAATATTTTTAGTAACTATCCACCTAATATTCCTTTACTTCATAAAAACATTTATCTAAAAGCCATTCATTTAATTTTCTTTTAAAAGTTGTTAAGTTAAGTTTATCAAATTCTTTTGGCAATTTATTATATAGTTTAATAGCCATAAAATAGGGACTCTTTAGGCATGCTGTGCTGTTACACTTAGGCATAACTAATTTATTGGGATAGCGTTGTGATCTGTTAGTTATGTTAATATCCTTGTTTTGTACAAAATATTTAGGGTTTTTTTTAACAAACATACACATGTCTCTAATGTACATGCTTGGCAATGTAAGCAGACCCAGTTTTTTAAATAGCAGTTTGCAACTTTCAAGTGGTCCTACATTACATATAGCTCTAACACATTTCTTTTGTAATTTGAAAGCTGTATTGAATTCAACAGAGTTGCCCCAGATTATAAGACCATATGATAGGACGGAAGAAACGTATCCGTGATATGCACAAAGAGCTGCTGACATTGACACAGTCTTTGCTAAACGTCGCAATGCATAAACGAATTTGTCCAGCTTGCTACAAATATAGTCCACGTGTGCCTTCCAGTTACAGTGTTGGTCAAACATTAATCCTAGAAATTTTATTGTGTCTGCTTCATTTATATTAATGTTATTATAGGTAATTCTTTTAGGTATTTTTATTGCGTTATAATATTTAAATTGCATTATTTGTGTTTTACTCAGATTAACCTGTAAATCATTTTTGTCTAGCCAGAATATTATGTCATGAAGTGCATTGTTTATTTCTTGTTCATATAATAAAATATTTTGGCATTTCACTAATATCGTTGTGTCATCAGCAAATAAGACACTAGGATGCTTTGTTGCTGTTGTGATGTCATTGATATATGTAAGAAATAGGAAAGGACCAATCATACTCCCTTGTGGTACCCCTAAGTCTATGTATGCGTATTTTGATTTGTATGTTTTTCTTATATTACCACACATTTTTGTAATTTCTGTACATACTTTTCTTTCACTTAAATAAGATTTTATCCAGTCGTATGATTTTCCTCTAACTCCATATCTTTCCAATTTATACAATAATATGTTATGATTAACAAGGTCAAAGGCCTTTGTCATGTCTAGGAAAATTGCAGTGATAGGTACTTTATTATTTAAACTATCATGTACTATTTTGCTCAAATAAAAACAGGCATCTGTAGTCGAACTATTGTCACGGAAACCAAACTGCTCATCAACCAACAGGTTTTCAGAAACAAAGAAACTTTTAATACGTTTTAACATTATTTTTTCAAAGATCTTTGCGAATATGGGAATTAAGGTTATTGGACGGTAATTATTTAATTCTGTTCTATCGTCTTTCTTTAACAAAGGCTTAATAATTGAAATTTTTAACCGGCTAGGAAACACTCCCTGTTCTAACGATTGATTAATAATTTTAGCAAGTGGATAACATATTTGTACTGCGCATTTCTTAATAATATCCGTTCGAATCTCATCATATCCTACCGCATTAGTGTTTTTTAATGACAATATTGTATTAAAAACTTCACGGGGATCTGTTGGATTTAGGAAAATTGTGTTTCTATTGATGTAGTGTGAGGACATAATCGTGTTTATATTTTTAACTTTTTTTGGCCTCATATTTCCTAAATTAGTAAAAAAGTCATTGAATATTTGGCACATTTCGTTAGGCTCGCTATATACTTTTAAATCCTTCTTAATGTATGGAATGTCATTAATTTTATTTTTATCGCTTATGTTATCATTTATAATTTTCCATCCTGCTTTGCACTTGTTTTTTTGATTATTGATATATTTAGTGTTTTGTATTTGCTTTGATTTGAAAATACATTTTTTTAACAAATAATTATATTTTGCAAGTCGCAGTTTTGTATTTTTATTATTTATTCCTGAAATTCTATAATTCAAATGCATTCTTCTTTTTACTAAACATGATTTTCTTATACCTCTAGATAACCATGAAGTTTTTTGTTTATTGTTATTTATTCTTATTTTTATAATTGGGAAACATAATGTATAAAAAAGGACTATTAATTCGTGAAATTTGTTGAAAGAATCATCTACATTTTCTTCATCTCTTATCTCTGAAAATGATAAAGCTGAAATGTATCCTTTAAATTTATTTATATTATCAGCACTATAATCTCTTCTATATTCCCAAGTTATATTTGTATTATGCACCTTCCTTACTTTAATAGTTAATGTTTGAGCAGTGTCATGATCTGATAATGCTAGGTAATGAATATTTGGAATTGTCATTTTAAGATTGCTTGCTATCAGGTCTATGCAGGATGACAACCTAGTAGGGCACGTTATATGTGAAGTTAAATTATAGTTATTTAGTAGACTTAGTAATTCGCGTGTATTTTTGTTATTTTTAAGAGTGTCTTAATTCCAATCTCCACATAAAACTATTCTTTTTTCTTTTCTTTTGTTATTTAATTCATGTAGTAGTTTATCTAAGTTATTGAAGAATGTAAATATATCACTTTGAGGTGTACGGTAAATGCAAACAACATGTAAATTATGATCCAGTATTTCTATTCCACAACACTCAAATTCATTCGCTATTCCCATATTTTTTGTTACTTTAATTTCCTTACAATTTAAAGATGATTTTGTCAATATACATGAACCACCTCTCTTAGAAATTCTGCAGAAAGCAGCTGATAATTTGTATCCCTGCACTTTAAATAAATTTTCTGAACCTTTCTTAATAAATGTTTCTGTCAGACATATAACATCTAAGTTATTAAGACCATTATTTCTTAAATCTAGTAGGGATAAATGTAAGAATTCTGCTTTATTAATAGCTCCAGCAATGTTTTGATGAAAAATTGTTAAGTTAGTATCGAAAAAAGTTGTCCCTGCTTGTTCCTTTAGTACATAATTTAGACAAATTAGTATCGTTGTTGATAATTTTTTTAAAGTAGTATGGTATTGTACCTCTGCTATAACCTTTATGTACCACATTAGGTATAGACTCTTCTTTAGTAATCTTTTTAAAGTAGAAAGTTATTTTATTTTTTTTCAAATTATCAGTTTTTATAATATTTGTTTTAGCCGTTACTTTTCTATGTCTAATTATGTTATCGTTGTTGTTATTGAAAAATGGCAAATAAGTATTACGGTAGTCACTATAATCAATGTTAAAATTAATTTGGTCTGTTATGTCTTGTATATAATCATTAAAATATTTGTGATGTCTTCTAGTTTTGATAAAAATTGAGTTGTTGTATAATTTTAAAAGGCATTGTATATGGTTATTAAGTGTCTTAGTCCTGAGATAATCATTAGAATGAACCTCTAAAACATATACCCGTGCTCTGCGAAGCTTATCTAGAGCAAGTGCTAAGTCATGTAGAATACTACAGGGATTTTTATCGTTTGTTCCCATTCCTAAAATAACTACATCTCTATCTCTAATTGTGTATTTAAGAGATTCACAGCTTCTAAGAATTTCACCACATAATGCATTAGGCTTAATAAAAGAAGATACATTGTAATTATTATTATTTTGTTTTTTCCTTGTATCCCTTAATCTTTGCGATAAACCAAGTACACATTGTCCTCCTAATATATGTATGAAGTTCCCTTCCTTTAAAGGACTACTGTGAATATTTGTCTGTGATTTTTGTTTCAAGTTTAAAAAGTCTATATTAGACCTTTCATTGTTATCGAGGTTTTCTGTAAAGGTTTTTTCATCTTCTTGAAAGTCTATACGTTTTTTCACATAGGAACTGGTTATATTGATGCGTTTTTTGTTACTTCTTTTAATACTACTAATCGGTGCAGTGTGGATTTTATTCAGTAGTTTTAATTTCTTTTCCAATTCTTGTATTTTTTTTAAAAGATTATTGTTTTCTAATAAAAGTTGTTCTATTTCTTTATGTGCTATGTCTAATTGAAGTTGCACATCTTTAAAGTTATCACGTAATTCTTGTAATTCTTCATTAATTGTGACTGATAAATTAGGCAAGCTAGTTACTTCTGGATCACAGCATAATGAATTAAATGACTTATCCATTGAATTGTCTAAGTTTAAATCTCTGTAATTTACACTATGTCGTCTTCTTACTGTTACATACTCATCATCTTGTCTGGCGTCCATTATAATAAAATCAATATAATAAGTGTGGTTCAAGAAAATAAGCAATAAAGAATAAACAGTTTATTGTTCAGGAATGCTGTTGTAGGAAATGCAAGAAAATTCACAATTGGTAGATAAAGAAAAAATACATTACTTTGATGTCATTAATTAAATTAAGATTATTATAATTTTATGCTAGAATTAGTGTCAAAATTCATTAAGACCATATATTTTGATGTCAACCCTTAGTCTAGTCTTAAATTTAAAAATGTCAAATTTATTAAACAATGTTATATTCTGATGTCATAAAAATTAAAATGTCAAATTAGTAAATTAGTAAATATAATTTTTAATGTCAATAATAAGATAAAGATAATATTATGTTAGTAATGTCAATTTTATTCATAAAATAATTTATACACTTAAAACAATTTAATTACAATAGCACTTTTGATGTCTTAAGCTCGTCTTAAATTAAAAAATGTCAAATTCATTAAACAATATTATATTCTGATGTCATAAAAATTAAAATATCAGTGGGTAAATATAAATTTTAATGTCAATAATAAGATAAAGATTAGTATTATTTTAGTAATGTCAATTTCATTCATAAATTAATTTAATTATATAGCTATATAAAACAATATAATTACAATGGCACTTTAAATAATATTATTAATCTATATCACAAAGCAAAATATTAGAAATAATTCATCATGTCAAATTTAATTTAATTAATATTTATACTTTATATTATAAATGTCATATAAAATAAATTAAATTTCATAAATAGCACAAGCGCTTAAATCCCAATTTTATGCTGATAGAAAGTCTAGTTTTGATTTAATTAAGTAATATTAGGTGGCTAGAAGGCTGGATACTTACTTCTAATTTTTAGGCTAATTATTTGGTAACAGTGGGTAATATTATGTAGGTATATATTATACTTTTTGCTTTTGACATGTAATTTCAGATTCTTCTTACAAATGAAACAAACATATATTAGGAAATAAATTACAGCAGTTATAGCATAACAATTTTTAATAAATTAAGTAAGTATTCTTTAACTCAGGAATTGTTTTAGTTTACACAATAAGTATTTCTAATTTGTTGTGATTTAATCACAAGTCACAAATTTCATGCAAATCTATAGGTAGGTATTACTTTAACTTATTTCAATTTTCTTTTCTCTTTTTTACATCTTTTACCTTACTTACCTACTTACAGTATTACAGTACCCACTTAATACATTAGTTAGATAATTAACATGCAAATTAATATTTTTCACATCAATTTATACTTATATAGCTCTTACCTCGCCCAGATATTACTTACTGTTTGGAAATTGTACAATAAAAAAAATTCAACCTTTTATACCTTTTTCAATTCAAATTGCAGTAGGTACCTATAATTACTAAAAATAAAAAACACTAACAGGCATTGATAAAGATCATTAGGTATGGTACTTTAAAGTCCTTTATAAACAACTCCTCTTGCGGTTCCTTTCTCGCTTATATTAGAATATTATGGTACCTAGGTGTGATGAGTTCCAAACCAAATAACAAATAACAACTGTTTGGATTATTCGTTTCGAAGTTCCAGTTTGTTTTACTTGTCAGCAATTTTGTAACACAATGCTATTTAATATAAATTTGTCGAGTCTTCGTGTATTGATTAACAGCTGTTTCTTGCAGTAGGTAGGTAGGTATTTAAATTCATATGACTTGATAACAATTGTCCATTCGTTGGTTATGGATTACTTTAATTTCTATAATAAGATTGTAATAATTGTGTGATTAATAAAATCCGTTTGTAGGAATCGATAGATTTGTTTTCCTTTTTATAATTTCGGTTGTTTCAATTCGAAATATAAAAATGGCGAACAGTTACATGTAGTTCAGGAATTATACACTGTTTTTGTTACACCAGTCACTTATTTTCGAACTTTGCACTATTACAATTTATATTTCGCCAAATATGCACTGAAATTATAAATTTTTGCACTTTGCTTTGTAGGATGAGTATTTAATCTTATTTAATTTCGCAATATAAGCGGAGTCGATGTGTCCACCATGACAGTTATTTTTTATTACCATGACAGTTACATAAGTAACTAGCTGGTGCCCGCGACTTCGTTTGCGTAGAAACAGTAAATGAAAACGGAACCCTTTGTACCCGACTACGGCGAATCCAAAAGGAAGGATAGTGATTTTTGCTGTCTATATATGCTTAGTACCTGACTGCAGAAGGTGTTTGGTATCAAAATAAAGATAGAAGGGACCATTCTAAGAATATACAACACGCATTATAGTAAAATAGTTAAGCATGGGTCTGAGTCTGAAAAAATACATTCATACCCCGTTCATCCCTTAAGGGGTTGAAAATATCGAAAAATCATGAAACATGTATGTACTTACTTATTTTCTTTTAGGATTACATTTGCAAAGTTCCAAGCCGAAATACTCATTTAATATTTTTCCCGCCGAAAAGCATGACACAATTCCAAACAGATCTGACCATAAACAAAAAACCCTTATGCCCCTTTTGGGTATGAATTTCGCAAAATCCCTTCTTAGTGGAGCTTTAAGTCACAAAAGGAAGCTACGGACCAAATGTTACGTTTCTATCTTCAGTAGTTTTGACTCGGCGCTGATGAAAAAAAGTACATTCATACGCCGGTTAATCTCTTTGGAGGTTGAATATCGAAAAATCATGAAACACATGTTTACTTATTTCCTTTTAAAACTACAATTACATAGTTTCAAGATGAAACGCTCATTTAATATGTTTCCCCATACAAAGTTTAGTACCCTTTTTTACCCCTTAAGAAATCGAATTTTAGAAAATAATGAATTAGAGTTTTAGGTAATCATGCCAAAGAGCAACATCTCGAAATTCCAAACAGATCTGACCACAAATGACAAAGTTATATACAAACGTTGATACCCCTTTTTACCCCTTTAGGGGGTGAATTTCGCAAAAGCCCTTCTTAGTGCGCCTAAACTTCACAAAAGTAAGCCACGGTTCAAATATTACGTTTCTATCTTCAATAGTTTTGACTCAGCGCTGATAAAAAAAAGTACATTCATACCCCGGTTAATCTCTTTGGAGGTTGAATATCGAAAAATCATGAAACACATGTTTACTTATTTCCTTTTAAAACTACAATTACATAGTTTCAAGATGAAACGCTCATTTAATATGTTTCCCCATACAAAGTTTAGTACCCTTTTTTACCCCTTAAGAAATCGAATTTTAGAAAATATTGAATTAGAGTTTTAGGTAATCATGCCAAAGAGCAACATCACGAAATTCCATACAGATCTGACCACAAACGACAAAGTTATATACAAACGTTGATACCCCTTTTTACCCCTTTAGGGGGTGAATTTCGCAAAAGCCCTTCTTAGTGCGCCTATACTTCACAAAAGTAAGCCACGGTCCAAATATTACGTTTCTATCTTCAGCAGTTTTGCCTCGGCGTTGATTAAAATAATTACATTCAATCCCCCGTTAATCCCGTTAGGGGTTAAATATCGAAAAATCATGAAACACATGTTTATTTATTTACTTTTAGGACTTCATTTACAAAGTTCCAAGCCGAAACGGTCATTTAATATTTTTTCCCGATACAAAGTTTAGTACCCATTTTTACCCCTTAATAGATTTAATTTTAGAAAATGTTTAATTAGAGTTTTAGTAAATCATGACAAAGAGCAACATCACGAAATTCCAAACAGATCTGACCACAAACAACAAAGTTACATACAAACGTTGATACCCCTTTTTACCCCTTTAGGGGGTGAATTACGCAAAGTCCCTTCTTAGTGCGCCTATACTTCATAAAAGTAAGCCACGGCCCAAATATTACGTTTCTAGCTTCAGTAGTTTTGGCTCGGCGTTGATGAATCGGTCAGGCGTTGTTACTTTATACAATAGACTACAGTAATAAATCTATGGTATGAACCGATTGAATTGAAATACCTAAACAAAATTGTAAGCAGAGCTCATAGACTAATCATTGGTCTCGCTGGGAGCTCTAACTGAGGTCAAGCGAAGCGAAACCAATAAAATATCTTTGGCAGAGCTGAAAGCCGTAGGTATCTACCCAAAAATGTTTCGCGATAAAAAGTGAGTCCTATGTGTTTACCCAAAGCCTAAACTACTACGGTAACAAATTTTATAAAAATCCGTTTCGTAGTTTCTGAGATTCACAAACGTACAGATAAATAAAAAAACTTAAGCGTCATTGTTTTTGGTTAAAAACTAAAAACCTATTTATTAAACACTAATAAATCAAGCACGAATAGATTAAATATTACATACAACAACAAAAGAGAAAAAAATGTAATTATACATTCAACATATTCTACTGAAATCATAGATATTATATTATATTAAAAAGTAACTGAAATTTATAATATATGTGTTATGAACATAGATGTACACTAAGATTAATAACGCCTAATATAGGATTCTGAATTTATTAAATGCAGCAATCGCAAATATCACTTACCTAGTTTTTCAAAGAGTAAGATTTTCATCAAATTTAACTTTCGCATTCTTGTCAGATTTACTTTTAAACATGATGACAATAATTGTTATGTCAAAATAAAAATAAAGCTCCCCACTCACGGGCTATCGATTGCTTCGATCAAATTGGAAATTAATTCGTATTTGAAAGTAAATTGCTAACGACAAACAATTATACAAAATGATTAGTGTAAGACCTACCAGCTAGTTTTTTAGCTTAGTCAAAAGTTGGAACAAAATTTACGCGTATATATACGAGTTTCATATAAAAAGTATAGTAAGGTGGTCCTAGGATCTCAGACTATATTCAATTTTTATCTAAACCGATTTACTTGCAATTAAGAATCCAGTAAATGTTAAAATTGTAAATACTAAATCGATCGATCGCTTGTGAGTGGGAGCTTTAAATCAAAAGCACTAAGGAGTATTTATATCAACTTTAAAGCAAATCGCTCCCAAACAACTTTCTTTCCCTTTTTATTCCCGTTAGGGGACGAATTTCAATAAACTATGATACACGAATTCCATCAATTCTGTTACATAATGTTTGTGGAAAATATGAAGTATATTGGACCAAGGAATCACGTTGTCCCATACAAACTGTTTTCCCCCTTTTCACCCCCTTAGGCGTCGAATTTCGAAAAATCCCTTCTTATCGGATCCCTACGCATTACAAAGAGCAAAGCCCTGCAAGTTTCAGGTCTCTACGATCAGCGGTTTAGGCTGTGCGTTGATCCGTCAGTCATTCAGGACAAAGGATTTTATATGTATAGATGACACTATATTGTATGACTAATAAAATTACGTAATGTATAGAAAAATAAAATGATCAACATTTCCTGAAAATTCGCGCAACGCATTATAAATAGAATTTTAATATTTTATAGGATAACTAGCAGACCCAACACAATATGTTGTTCTGTCTTAACAACTATGAACTGGAATAAATAAATAACTACCTACTCCTACACCTAAAACATACATCTGCAACCTACATCCTACACTTACAACCTACACCTACAACTTACACCTACAACATACACCTACTGCTTACACCGCACAGAGGTATAACACGTTATAAGAGTTATCGGATACGGGGGGTTGAAGATTATTACAGTACTAATATTAACCAATGAACTTTCACAGTTAGAAGGGTGAAAATTAAGGGATATGATATTATGTATTTTGATGCCAAATCATAAAATAATAAAAATAAAATAAGAAATTTGAAAAAACTTGGGGTCGGCCATAGCAGTATGAATAATAGTTTATAACCTAGTATTCTCATACCTACCGCTTCGGATGAATTCTGTTACAAACAATGTGATACGAAAATTTTATATTATTACTAGCTTCTTCACGCGGCTCCACCCGCGTAATACTAATGACGCTCCTCGAATTTATGTTTTTCTTTTGAAGACATCTTGTACATATAAAAGAAAATTATAAACCAAATGAAATGATTTTTCCCAGCAGTTAGGTAAGTATTCAGTTCACAAATCACAACTGAGCCGCGTTTATCCTTCAGTCCCGAAACTCCCGCGGGACGCAGTTACCCAATAATGGAGATGTATGGCGGCAGGTAGAACCTTACGTTAGGTTCTCAAATAACTTCTCTAGATTTGAGTTCACAAAATGTATATAGTGTCGAGAGATGTTGAATAGGCTATTCTATATTTTTTCAAATATATTTCAAAATGTTCGTAACGATCCGATTAACAACTAGTATTTTTATTTCCTGGAAATAATATCGCTTTATGCAAAGAAAAAATGATTCAAATTTAAACGAAAATTTTTTGCGCCAAAACGACAGCCACCATTAAAATAAATAAAATAAAAATCTTTTTATTCAGAATAAAAAAACAAGGTTTTGTTTTCCGAACGTCAAAAAAAAATAATAAAAAAATAGAAGAATTACAATTACCACCGGTTCGGAACCCTAACCCGGCGAGAAGAACCGGCGTAAGAAACTCGCGCGGGTGCCACCTTTTAGTAAAAAGGATAGCCAAAATTGTTCTTTAAAAAAAAAATACATGTATACAATACAATAACAAAAAACATGTAAACAAAATAAAAATTACAATATATTACAGTACAAAAGTACATTGTATAACTAGTTAAAACTGAAATTGCCTCATAGGGTCATCTTATTCCCAGGGTGTGCTGTCCTCAATGAAATCTTTAACTTTATAATAACCTTTGGCACACAAATGTCTTTTAACTACTTTTTTAAATTTATTTATTGACAAATTTTTCACATTTTCTGGGAGTTTATTATAGAAACGTATACACTGACCTTTAAAAGAATTGTTTATTTTACTGTTTATTATCGTGAGTTCGTGACGTCATAAGAACAGAAACAAATAAATTTTTCATAGGTCGTGTGTAGTGCATGAACTTCAGATTTAACTTTCGCTGTTCTTTATTCGATTTGATTATGTTCTTATGACGTCACGAACTCACGATAATAAACAGTAAAATAAACAATTCTTTTAAAGGTTTAGTAAAGGTAAAAGTAAGTGATACTAGAAAAATATGGCGGCTGGCGTTTTCGGTCACATGACATACAGTTAGTAAAACTACAGTTTTATTTTCGAAATTATAAATAAATCGCATATTTATATAACAAAATAGTCTTGTATTCGCATTTCTGACGATAGAAACTATATAAATAACAAATTTATATCGTTTGATTTTGATAGATGAAACTAGCCTATTGGTTAATCCATGGGAGTAGCAGAAACAATTGACGATGACATATTGAAGACAAACGAACGGATCGCCTGATGAAAAGTGATTACCGTCGCAAGCGCGTTGTCGGTCTTTCAAAGATGAATACGCCCTTTTTTAGAAGGTTTAAAGATAATAATAATCCGAAAATACCACTGAAGACAGTTAGTTCCAAAGTAACAATAAAACGCGGCAGAAAGTTCCGAGTGAAGCGCATGGTGGAGGACTGCCGTCTGCTGCTCATCAAGGTGATGAGGATGGTAGTTTTGTCGCGTGGAACGGTGGGGAAAAGTTGCATGAGGTTTAAGTCCGAACATTTTTAAACGCCTCAAAGACATACAGTAAGCATGTAATTGACAGTTCTCATATTTTGGAAATGTATAATAAACTCCCCACACCGATATCGGTGACAGTGACATTTTTTTGTTCCTATCCTGGAATCGAACCCCTCCTCCGACCTCCGGAGTCGAGAGCTGAGCTGTAATCACTAGACCACGGAGGCTGTTGGTGGTGACCCAAATAACTGAACTTCTTAAATATACAAACATGGCTTCCCTACTCCGTTTTAAAAAAAATAATAATATGCAAATGGAGGAGTATGAAAATTGGCACAGTTACACATTATATGGAGGAGAGGTGAACTGCACTTATTTTTTTTTTATAATAATGCTTAAAAATAAAAATACATTACATTAATAAAAATAACGTTACACACTAAGTACTAACTCAGATTTATAACTCGCACTACCATGCGTTAGAATAATAAAGAGCCTCCGAGAATATTAAACGGCTTGACTTAAACACGTAAATTTTGGTTTGAGTCAAACCAATTTGAGCGTTTACAAAGCTAGTTTGAACGGTTTGTCAAACATTTACGGGTTTGAAGTTAGTTTTGGAATTACATATATTTGTTTTGTTTGACAGTGAAGTGACAGTGAAACTGAACAGTTCCTCTTGACAAACCGACGTCAAACGGTTGCAACAAGCACAAAAGATTTGAGCCAAACCGTTGTGGTCTCGGGGACCCTTAACAGATAAAGCCTTTGACAAAAGAACCCTATTAAAATTCAAACTTAAAAATTAAATAAATTATCGTCGAATTTCTACCACTTGACGATCACTAGTAAGACCAATAAAGTCTTCTAAATTCTATTATACAAGTGTGTACTGTCTACACGTGTTTCTTTACACCAAACATAAACTACTACCTTTGTCAAAGAATTACAAACAGAACATTTTGAGTGTGTCGGCACTCGGCGTTAAGGAAACACTTTGAGAAAATGTGTTTAACGACACGCTCGTGTGTGTTTCATGTATTTGTGGGGCTTGGAGTAACCCGTGTAAGAGTTTGGTGGGACATGGCAGATTAGACGAAATGATTTGGTATTCAAACGAAGGCCAGTAGCGTGCGCGGAGTACTAAGTACCTGACTGCATACTGAACAGTGTATACGGTGATCAGCGAAAATGATACGCAAAAAATCGGATGAAGGATCAAAAAACGTAGGAACATTTTCGTATCTCGATGGTATATTCATACTTTTCCCATGTTAATGCCTAGGTACTAAGCTACTAGGTACTAAATTATACTAGGTACTTTACTATGTTAAGTAACTATTAGGTACCATACCAAATTTCATCAAAATTCGTTCAGTGGTTTTTGCATGATAGAATGACAAACAATTATCCATCCACCCATCTATCCATCCTCATAAACATTCTCGTTTATAATTGTAGTAGAATATACTATCGAACAAGTTTGCCACTCGACCAGGCATAAGATGGAAATCACTTAACTGTGCCATTTAATAGTGTGCACATACTCACGTGTAAAGTTAAACCACGTCTGCAGTCGTTGCGGTCACTTCATTTGTGTTTAAATATTTTGAGACGTCCTAGTGCAAAAGAAACGTTTAGAAACTGATCGAGCAGGAACTTGGTTGATATTGTACCTATCTAATACATTTGGGTAAATGGAGATTGCGATTGCAAAGTTATCTAAATAAATTTTTGTCCGTTACGAGACCTATTGAATAAAGACAATTGTAATGTACGTTGTCACAGAAGGCTTAGATTATGTTGTGTTGTTAGTTATATAAATACAGATTTATATAACTAACAACACAACATATAAAATACAACTAACATTAAGTGAAACCTCTAACGGTATTAATAACTCATGTTAATTAAATGATTGTTTATTTAATATCGTACGGATTCCGCAGAGATTAAAGGCTTTAATTTACCGCACGAGTAGCGGCGACAAATAAACACGAGATGATGAGAACTTGTAATATTTTAATAATAAAATATAATATTACTGGCAATTGCCCGGGGCTTCGCCCATTTTGTTTTTAAACAATATCTTTATAACAATTTCAAACTTTCAACCCCTTTTTTATCCTCCTAAGCGCTGAATTTGAAAAGACGCTGAAATACATAACTCATTATTTTTTCCGTACTCAATTCATACGAAATTTCATGCAAAGAAATATACGTCCAAGGAATAAAAAGTTTCATACAAACTTGTATTCCCTATTTCCCTTGGGGGTTGAATTTTGAAAAATCCTTTCTTAGTAGATGCCTACGTTTTAATACGAGAGATTTTCTAGCCTGTAAGGGTTCGGCCTGTGCGTTGATACATCAGTCAATCAGCTTTGCGTTTTATCTATACTAAATACTAATATAATAAAGAGAAAAAGTTTGTTTGTTTGCATCGAATAGGCTCCGAAACTACTGGACATATTTTGATGAAATTTGGTACAGACATAGGCTAGACCACGGGGAAGAACATATGCTACTTTTTACTGCCCAAAAATGTTCGGTTTCTGAGAAATTAACTTTTGCGCGCACGAAGTCGCGGGCTACATCTAGTATATTATATAGATAAATCTTGTCACAGTGTACACACACTCGTTCTTCTTGCCTAAAACCGTCGAAATGGCATATCAGATTTTATTGTCTTTTGTTTATTTGGTTATAAGAATAAATTTTACTGCCTGTTACACAATCTACGGATAGGTGTTAGATAGCTTATCAGAATGTTTTGCCATTGTTGCTCGATATAAAGTAGCAGCGACAAAATTTCCGAATAAGCTGTTCATTCTGAACAGGCCATTATAGTAATAATCTTTAAAACTTCGTTTAGGTTGGTAGGTAGGTAAATAGATGCGCTAAAATTGTATTAAAAAAGCACTTTTAATCTGTTGAATTTTCAATTTTAAATGGATCAACAACAAAATATATACAGGATGTCCCAGAAGTCGACTTCGTCCCTTCGAAGGCTGATAGACCTGCTCATGACTCACCAGAATATCGTAATATGACCTTAGTAAAAAATCTTTAGTTTTCGAGATATTGGCACTTTTAATATTTTTTTAAAAATTACACCTCATGTCAGTTTTTCGACTCCCGCAACTACAATTTCCCGTATTGTGGGATACAAATTTGTATTGCGGAATGCTGTATAGTTCTGCTATTGACCACGGTTATTAATAAAGCTAACAGAGTTTGAACTTTGTAGAAAAAAAGAAAACTTTTCCCTAATCGTGAATTCAAAAACTTTTTCTCCTAACTTTCACTATCCATACTGAACAAAAAATACACCACACTAACCTGGGTTGTTACTTAAAAAAGTTGCTCATTTTGTGTAGTTTTTAAAATAGTAAAATAGTTACTATTAAGCTACGTCAAAAATTTTTATTGCTATTTTAAGTGCACAGAGAACACATTTTGAATGTTTTTCTTTAGTTAGTATTTCGAACAAAAACACTCGTTACATTGAAATCAGCCAGATGTTTACTTAAAAATTGTACGTTGAAGTTAATTAATTAATTAATTAACTTAATTCATGCTTACTAAACTTAGAAACTAAACAGAATACAAGGATTTTTTTAAAACTGTAAGGAGAAATGAAAAGAAGGAGAACCCATTAATTATATAATTTAATGAGTTAGACTCATTAGAGTGAGAGAATAGGTCGCACGCACGTCTTTTGTTTGTTCTATACATGAGATTGTTTATTAGTTACTAGTACGTTACGCTATTAATGTGCATCGTTTTGTTATTTTCTTACTTTTAACGGATTTTGCATTGTAATTTGGACTTCGTTTGCCTAGTGACTCGGACTTAAGTGTGCTTGGAGACAGTAAAGAACTGACATGGCTCTCTTCTGGACTTTTATGTTTCTGTGATACGCGTCTTACTACCAGTCATTATGGTTATAATATACATCAGTATGCTAACATGCATTACATTTACGGGGAATACAGAGGCAACGGTGCTGCTGCAGCTAATTTGTATCGCAAAAGGTTAAGGTACTCAAGTCCAGATTACAATGCAAAATCCGTTAAAAGTAAGAAAACAACAAAACGATGCACATCAATAGCGTAATGTACTTGTAACTAAAAAACAAACTCATGTATAGAACAAACTAAAGACGTGCGTGCCGTCACCTACTCTCACTCTAATGAGTCTAACTCATTAAATGATATTATTAATGTGTTCTCCTTCTTTGCATTTCTCCTTACAGTTTTAAAAAAATCCTTGTATTCTGTTTAGTTTCTAAGTTTAGTAAGCATGAATTAAGTTAATAAATTAATTAATTAACTTCAACGAACAATTTTTAAGTAAACATCTGGCTGATTTCAATGTAACGAGTGTTTTTGTTCGAAATTCTAACTAAAGAAAAACATTCAAAATGTGTTCTCTGTGCACTTAAAATAGCAAAAAAATTTTTTGACGTAGCTTAATAGCAACTATTTTACTATTTTAAAAACTACACAAAATGAGCAACTTTTTTAAGTAACAACCCAGGTTAGTGTGGTGTATTTTTTGTTCAGTATGGATAGTGAAAGTTAGGAGAAAAAGTTTTTGAAATCACGATTAGGGAAAAGTTTTCTTTTTTTCTACAAAGTTCAAACTCTGTTAGCTTTATTAATAACCGTGGTCAATAGCAGAACTAGTCAGCATTCCGCAATACAAATTTGTATCCCACAATACGGGAAATTGTAGTTGCGGGAGTCGAAAAACTGACATGAGGTGTAATTTTTAAAAAATTATTAAAAGTGCCAATATCTCGAAAACTAAAGATTTTTTACTAAGGTCATATTACGATATTCTGGTGAGTAATGAGCTGGTCTATCAGCCTTCGAAGGGACGACGTCGACTTCTGGGACATTCTGTACATATAAAGTTAGTTTTTGTAATATTTTACATACTGCAGTTGGAATTGAAATCTACATTATTTTTAACTAGCGTACAAAAACGTAGAATTGTTCAAAAGTTTGGAATTAGATTGCAGATACCCCAACAAAGTGATCGCGTGCCGCGAGCTGGCTGCGACGGTAACGGTAATGAATTGCGTTGTGACGGTAATACATTGCCGTCACTTTTGTTTTATATAATTGTTTACTTTTCTAAGCTAAATGTGTACGAGAACACAATATTACAATATAGCTAGCTGCCAAATCTTATAATAAGATTTCATTTAACATAAACTTGAGTTGCAGTTAAATCTAGAGCCCAAGTTAATAAAGCATCATAAATCTAGTTTACTAGGAGTGTAAAATCAAGGATTTGATTTTACTTTAAGCTATGGGGGAGAGCTGTATAGTGTATCCTAACACTAAGAGTCCTAACCCCTAATGCCCTAGCGCCCTACGGAACCTAGCCCTAACCATAGATTTATGTATACATAAATATATATAGTAAGTGCGGAATGTCTGCATCGTGTGCCCTAAGGTAATAGACAGACAGTTGGAAGGATATGGGTATGAAGATGGATTTTCTCACGGTCCACTCGCGCCACACCAATCGCGCAGACTTACTGATCATAACGATGGTTTAAACTTTAAGGTATCTTAACCACAGTGAGAGGAACCAGGTTTGCTGAATGAAACAGCGTCGGTGTCAAAAAATGAAGAGAGTTTATTTACAACTTATCTTATTGTTTATACAATATTATTTCTAAGTACGTGTGTATATGTACAATCTTACATACTAGTGTGTATTTACAATTCATCAGAAAATCTAAAGTCTAAAGTACAGATGAATTGCAAGTACTGATGCGACGATCTCCGCAGTTTTCTGTCCCAGTTTCTCCTCTGCTGAGATGCATCTCCATGTTCACTATGACGCATGAACAAGGAGGCACATTTTGGAAAATCTTTCCTAATGGGGGATTTATGTGGGTGACTAAAGCCGCACGGCGAAAATCGACCATCTTAAATTTGGCCACTAAACACTGCAACCTCGCCGTATGGCCATTTAGACGGTCGATTTTCGCCCGGCTCTTGTCCTCCATAATATAGTTTATTACAAGCTGTTACAATCGTCAATCAATATGAATAACTATAATAATCCGTGTTTAGCTCCTCTTGTCAGTTATTATTTTATCGTTCGCTAACCGCTCGTTTCAATAACCTATCTATCTATAACTATTTGTTAAAAACGTCGTCATTCAATATTTGACGGATTTTCGCGATACAAATTTGACATTTCTAACAAACAGTTATAGATAGATAGGTTATTGAAACGGGCCGTCAGACTATAAATATTATTGTTGTAGTCGTTCGATTTTCAATGTATTAAAGCGGAGCACTCACGATGCGTCATGCGCTCCCCAGCGTATTGACATTTGGCGTTTCCACACATTAACTTGCAGCACATGTAGCCATGAGCTGACATATGGATTGTGGAGGGAAATGTCATTTTACATTAATAACAGTAACCCGAATGTAACATACTCGTAATACATTCCACCGGTTTTATGTTCGCGGCCGTCTACAACGGGATCGTCATGAATTTTAAATTTTATATCTGTGTTACGTCTAGACGAGGGTCCACAGGTTATCCTTAAAATA
The DNA here is from genome assembly GCA_905404095.1 of Glaucopsyche alexis. Lineage (NCBI taxonomy): Eukaryota > Metazoa > Arthropoda > Insecta > Lepidoptera > Lycaenidae > Glaucopsyche > Glaucopsyche alexis. Next base: position 1,276,957 of record FR990044.1, on the reverse strand, counting down.
ATGATTTAATGGATTTGTAACCTGGAGCATGATGTGCTGTCATCAAACAGCAACATTCGTGACATAACGTGTAACGTAACATTGCTCAAACTGAAACAATTGTCAGTTTGTGCAAGATGGTCTAGGTATGAGTGAAGATTGACAGTGCCAAGAAATTTGGTCCCCTTTTGACCCGGAAGAATAAAAAATAAGGCAATCATCAAAATCACTATTGGCGGAGTAATCGCGTTACATAATATATTATACAAAAACATACAGATGAATTGAGAACCTCCTCCTGTTTGGAAGTCGGTTAATAAAGTATGCCCCTCTTGTCCCAACCAACCTTACTTACACTCAAGTAAGGTTATGTTTTATGTTCGTAGCAGTTTTTCTCGACAAGCATTGTATTGTCTGTGGGCCTAGCAGGAACATTTGACAGCAGCGTAAACTATCGTTATCGAATGAGAATTGTATGAATATCGGTCAAAATCTTGACAGCGCCTACACAAATTTCAATCGATAACGTTATGTTTACGCCGCTGTCAAATTTTCCTGCTAGGCCCCCTGATCATTACATAGTAGTGACTAGTGCCGTTAACAGTTACAAATTAATTGAACTAAAAAGTATCCTTTTATAGATAAGTACGTTAAATTAAAACTGAAACAAATAATAATGAACGGAGCTTGTTAATTGTTCTCTGATTGGGAGGGAAGTATTTCGAGGAATTAATTGTGGACGAATTCGTTAAGCATTTTTAATGATCAAGGACTTCTGATGAAAAGTCCTTAATTTGCAATTCTTTATTACGGAATGTAGTCTGAGCAAAATTATAAGTTTATTGAAGCAAATTTTTAACGACAGACATTTATTTTAACTGTAATAAAATAAATAAACACCAGTTAATCTATTTATTTAGCGCGCTGGTACTAACAATATACGAGTAATATTATTGTGATTGATCAAAGTACATTATATGAAATGGCACATTTTTTATGAAATGGACCAGGAGCCGAGCAGATGGATTGCCTGATGGTAAGCTATTATCGTCGCCCGTGGACACTCGCAACACCAGAGGAGTTTCACTTGTAACTAACGCAAGTGCCAACACAGGAGTGCACTGCACACTAATCTGGGCTACGGATGACAACCGCATAGAAATGAATTCTTTCTAGGGAAGTAAGGAAAAGAAATATAATTCATAGCAAAAAAGTTCTTATTCCAAGACTCTTAACGACGATACTTCGAACTTGCTGCCTTAAAGTAAGAACTATTTTGCTACGAACAGTAATATGAGGAAGTTTACCAAAAACATATTTAGTAAAAATTTAAAAAAATAGAGTAAAATAAGACAAACATTTGAAAAAAATAGTAAAATATCTCTAGAAATTGAAATAAGTTATGGGACTTTGAATTTGCGTAATGTCGTATCGTCATCAGATCTTGAATAAGATAAACTGCGCCCCACTTTTTCACTCCCTTAGGGGTAGAATTTCAGAAAATCCCATATTTTCGTATCCTACGTCATACAAAGAACACACCCTCCAATTTTTTAGGTCTCTACGATCAGCGGCTTAGGCTGTGCCTTGATCCGTCAGATGACGTCACAGGGTCACAGACGTTCCCTCAATTTCAACTATCTATTTCTCAGTCATTTATTGATGGATTCCAAAAATGATTGCAGATATTGATTCCTTTTGATCGATATTATGATGAATATAATATTAACAACATCAGTAAACTTTTAAATTGTTTCTAATCATAATTCGTAATCTTTTATTTTGTCTATTCTTGTGTAGACTCATTTATAAGGGGGTCATACTAAGCCTAGCTAGTGTAAGAAATCACCAATTCCCTTGGACCTTCGATAATCTCGCTCACTCGGCAAACCACAACGCAAACGAAAACGCCGGTTTTCTGTGAGGTCAGGGTATTTACTCGGTACTTTCGGCGTGGCTCTCCCACGTCAAAAACTAGTTTATTAAAATAAATGTATAATAATAATATGAAAGCTTGGAAATTCAATGTGATGTGGCGAACGTGTCTGATTAAAGGTTTTGGCGCCAAAACAATCAGCACGCGCGGCGGCCATTTTATCGTATCCGCGCGAAGTATTTATTGTGCATGCGTGATCTCTTCCTACATAAATGTCTTCTTCTATGGAGATATTTATAGGAAGTCTTAATCTAAATTACTTTCTTTTCAAAATCAATTTTAATTGTTTTGTACAAAATTGTATTGTTATTTATATTGCTTGATTGAAACTGTTTTTTACTGCAACCGCTCAAAGAAAGTAAAACGTCGTATTTGTAATTTGCTCGCTGCGTGGCGCAGTAAATGCATATCTGTAGTAAATAATAGTAAACAAATTACCAAAATGTGTAATTAAATCTTCATGATATAAATGATAATGTACAAAAACACATACAAATCGTTTTGTCCCAGTCACTGAGCACACCAGACGCTGGCAGATATGTCGCACGATAAATTACGTCATATTTTTCTCACTTCGGTGGCTTCGGTTGTTCTACACGATCCTACAATCGCTTTTTGTGTTCGAAACCATTTGTATAAAGGCATGACTTCTTCTCATGTTTTTTCGAAACATTACACAGAAAACATGAAACGAAAACAAAGGGTTTCTAAGATCTCTTTAGGTGTTTCATATTATATGTTTTTCAACTCACAATTTTATGTGCGCCATTTTACGCATTTCTGGTGGAAACTGTCATTGATGTTTTTTTTAATATGATGAAATCAGATGAATCATGTAGCCATTTTACCATTTCACAATTATTTATGTACCTATGGAAAAAATATATGAAACATAATATTAAACATCTACAGTGGCCTTTTTAGACCCCCACATTTCGAGCTAGACCATATTTAATGACCCGTAATTTTAAGTATTTATCGGGAGTTATCTATCATCTATTTGTATAGAAGACCGATTTGGGATTGATAGCTAATATATCTTCCGTATTTCTATGTTTAATGGTCATGTGACTGCTGTAACAATTGATAAGAAATGAAACATCTCTATTCGCGCAGGGAATGTTTCCCGTCCGTTTCGGAAGACAAAAACATTGTTTATTCCTACACAATTGTATATAGCCACATATGTTTCGATGTTTTATGTAATGTTTTGAAAAAAAAAAAAACACGCGCATGAGACGCGCCTTTACACGAACGATGTAAGTTAATTATCTAGTTACTCTAGTACCTTTTTACATAGTAAAAAAATATAGCTACCTGTTTAGTTGTCCTGTTTTACGCCAAGTGGTACTTACTAAACGTCCTCGCTGTTGCGGTAAAATTCGGGTAAAGAGCCTCTGCTATCAGATTCCCGAGTAATTGCGGGATTATCCTGAGATAAGCGGAGGGCCGTCTACCGCGGACTTACCGCTAACGACCGATTAGACTCACCAGTTTCGCACAGACCGCGAAAAAATACCTAATTACTAATGTACAAGATTTTACATTTAGTTTTACTACTGATAAATATTTTAGATACTATTCTTTTACTATATTTTTAGATAATATTCTAGATAGATTTAGATTATAATTTTTTAAAAGAAGAATTTTTCAACTTTTTACTAAAAGATGGCCCCGTGCGAGATAGTTCCGCCGCGCCGGTTCTTCTCGCCGGCTTAGTTCCCGAACGTAGGCCTCATGTAGACCGACGTTCAGAAAGTTTCTAAAATACCAATTTCGATTTTTTTTTTACTTTTGACTTTAGAACACTTTTTCACTAAGCCAAGGACAACAAAACTGACGTTGAAACAGAAATAACGAAACTTTTCTAGAGAAAAGTCTCGTTAAGATTATTTCCAAATAATTTCCGCCACAAGAAATATTTAATTTTTAGTAGCAAACAAGATCGCTTAATGCACATAAATCCTTGCATAGAAATGAAAACTGAGCGCGCTCTACAAACAATTGCTTCGCTGCTTCAAATTGTTTAAATAATAAATAGCTAGTTTATCATTTCTGAATATTCATCTTAGAAGCAAAATTCTCTAGCGAAGAAAAGAAAATCAACTTGGAACGTTTATATTGAACTCCTGCTTATAGAGACCTTTTTTATTGCGCACCTGATTAATTCAGGACCCTTAAACTGTGTGATTTGGCCCTACAGGCACGTATCTACGTAATACGTAGTTTTATAAAAAAAACTTAGGCCTTTTCATCCGTTAATGGATGATTTATACAGGATTCTCCGAGCAAAATAACCACTCTTGAAACATTGTAGTGCCTAGGACAGTTGTTTTTGAATGTCGTATGGTTGCCCAAACACATACGGCATTCCCACATAGTCAGAACTCAGAAGTCTCGTTGGTACACGCGACAACCTGGGATTCGAACCTCCACTCTTTCGACTGCGAACCAAACGGTCTACCCACTAGGCCACGGAACTCAGTTTTATAAAAACGACAGTTATATTGGAAAGCCCAGTAGGTGTCGTCGATTATTGAATTTAACAGGCTTGTGGTAGTTGATAGTGATGGTAATGATGACGAAGACCTTTGTAATTTCGAATATCAACATATCGGTTAATTAATATCAGTTTGGCACCAGTCCCGGGGCGCTCCAGCACACGGAACACTACACGCTCAAGGACCGGTGCGGGCCTCCAACTAGTCATAATATTATGTTACACAATCTATTTTCCACTCTACTTAGTTCAAATCCAATTTCGTCTTTATAATAGTACACTATAATGCTACAAATTTAAATGTCACTTATTTGTCGTGCAATAAAGAAATATACTACTAGTGACACATACATTTAGTTGAACTAAATTAGTTTTACAAACATATTAAATTGAATGTGTACAATAGTTATAGCTTTTGCATTGTTAAAATTATGATTTTTATGAACCCATCACAATTTCCTTATACGTATCGATTTATGTATCATCAGCTATTTCTTTGAAGTCCCAATCTCTTTATGACCGGCACTTCAAGCGGATGACCGCTGCGCAATATAAGAGGTGTCCGGATCTATCCACTATCCAGACACTCGATAACGCACTTCACGTTTTGATGATAAACACATGTCTACAAATTTGACCAAGATATGCAGTTTATCGTTTTTATTTACTAAGTTCGTGTTATCTTCAGATCCAAAACAAAAATGAATGTGTTATTATATAATATTTTCTTCATTGCATATAAGTGACATATAAATTGGTAGCTTTAGATTATACTAGCTTTTACGTGCAGCTCCGCCCGCTTAATTAGTTTATGCTCTGGATAAAAATACTAGCTTCTTTGTATCTCGTAAAATACAGTGTTTCCGTAGGAAAATTCAAATGAATTTCGCGTAAATACGCGAGCGGAGCCGTGGGATTAAGCTAGTCTATTATATGTTATATACTCACATGAACACACGAGTAAAGCTATATTGTACAAGCGAACAATAACCGATAATGACCCACTTATAATATTCATTATTCATACACAAAAAGGTTTCATCTAATATGTTCCATTACAAAGTAATATAGGTAATGATATAGCTCAGGGTTGATGACCCGTCTGTGCTGCTCGCTTAACGATCCTAAAGAAAGAGGAACAGATAAACAGCTACATAGCTAGCTTTTGATTTGATTGCACCACTACAAATATAGGGTGTATTAGCGATTGTGTGGAAAATTGTGGGCCGTTGAAGGGGACGACAAATTTTTCAAGATTGTATCGATTTGGGTCGTTCTGTGAAATCTGTTTCTCTGTACGTAAGTACATATTATAGTATTTTCTACTCTATTGTAATGCCTAGGATAAACTATAGTCTCTTCGCATTATCCTTGAAGGGTGGAACTCACTAACATGCAGTCATGCAGTCTCTGGTCCTATCCGGCGGCCTGCCGTCTTAGGTCAATAGCGCCAACACACTAAAGCGATTTTTGCCTGCCGGCAATGCCCTGCTGCCACTTTTGAGGCCACACACTAGCAGTCGAGAGTCGGCAGTTTTCGACTCAATACATAGTCTGTCCGGCCGACATGTCAAGCGGCCACACACTATCAGTTCTTAGTCTTCAGTCCATAGTCGTCAGTCCAAAACCTTAAACGGAACTGTTAATGTGTGGGCTATTGCAATTAACTGACAGATTTATTATATCGTCCGGCATTCTGTTAGTGAGTGGGGCGCTAACTGTGTCAATAAATCACGCGTACTATCGAACGAGTTGCCGCTCGACCAGGCATAAGATGAAAATCGCTCAACAGCGCCGTTGAATCATTCGCACGCACACATACTCACGTGTCAAAAATTTTGAAGAAACTTTGGTAACAAAATTACACGCCAATGCGAACTGGGCTTGTTTTTCGCACAATCCTGATACCGTGAACCTGTCTCGCCTTTTGCACGATAATCGAATCATATCATGTGAAAAGGCCATTAGGACGCTGATCTACCGGCAGCTGCACCTAAACTGAGCCGGCTAATCCTAGTATAGCTCTAGCTAACGCGAACACGATGTTGAAATACTTTGTATTGGATTTTTATTTGATTTAAACTTCTCCCCTAACATAGCGGCCAATGCTAACTAATTTAAGTGTTAAATAAACTTGCGCTGACTCCAGAACGTTCTATTTTAGGAAGTTCGTCGACGAATACAGATTTGTTTGGTCAAACTATTGTACTGGTATTTTCTACTTTATACCATTATACTTTTAATTTGTATACAATGTATATTGTATAATGTATTGTAGCTGACATTGTAATGTAACTATAGTTTCAATAAAATTATAATTTAACTAGTTTTTTCCTGCAGCTCCGCCCGCGTGAATATAATATACTGCACCTTTTCGGGATGAAATACTGCACCTTTTCGGGATGAAAAGTAGCCAATGTTTTAATCCACAGCCTAAACTATTACCATACCACAAATCGAAATCCGTTCAGTGGTTTTTGCGTGAAAGAGTAACAAACATCCATCCACCCTCACAAACATTCACATCTAATAATAGTATGATGATGGATTTATAACTTACATATAATTTTTTTTGAAGAATTTTGTGTTTTTTTGTGTAGGGTGCCGAACCGCCCTAAAACAGCGGAGTCTTAGTAATAGGGTCGCGTAGGTTTTACTACCCTATTACCAAGACTCCGCTGTCCGTCCGTCTCTCTGTCTGTCACCAGGCTGTATCTCATGAACCATAGCTAGACAGTTGGAACTCTTACAGAAGGTGTATTTCTGTTGACACTATAACAAAAAATACTAAAAACAGAAGAACATAAATATATAAGTTATAAACGAGATTTTTAGCCGTTTTGTACAAACCATTACATTGTGCGCGAGTCCGACTCGCGCTTGGCCGGTTTTTCATTACCGTAATGTATACATATCAGTACCTGTTTACTAGCTCCATGGGCAGTACATAGTACATACAGCGTATCAGGCAGGTTGAATAGAAATAGTTATTAAATCAATACAAAATACAAATAATCACAAAAATATGGCCAGGATTCAAATCCGAGACACCAATTTGCTTACAATGCAAAAAGTCAAACGCCAACCAAAACGCCAATCGGATTTGACACTTGGAATATCGAATATCGATCAAAATTGCTCGTATCTTATTACGCGACGAAAGAAAAATATAAAACTTAAAATGCACAATTTCCCAGGGATAAGAGGTCTTATAGCTACCTAGCTATAAGACCTCTTATTATTATAAATTGTGCATTTCAAGTTTTATATTTTTCTTTCGTCGAAGCTAGGTCGATTTTCTCCCCCAAAACTCTCTGCATACTAAATTTCATGGATTCCGATTATAAATATTACAACATTTGCTCATTTCAAGCATAAGATTTAACGGTAGACGTAATAATATTAAAATAGGTCACAAGAACTTAAATTCTAATTCTATATCCACAGGGCACAGACTACAAAACTAGGAGTCTGAAAAGTGTTCAAAACACATGTACCTAGAGTAGTAGGTGATTAGCTCCACGGCTATGTCAAACGGTATTATTAATTCATGCTGTTCTCTCATTACATAACTAGGTCAAATACAAAAAAAATAGCAACTAAGTATAGCGGAGGAATGAAAATCCCAATTGGTGACCCGTTTATTTGTGTACCTACTTGATCCTTGGAAGTTTAAATTAATATGATTAGACCGGTGAGAATAAAACTTGATTCTAAACAACGCATAAATATTCTAAAAGTTCCGATCCATGTATTGAAATATAATTAATGTTGTTAAATCCAAATTAAACCATTTATACTCGTTCTAAACAATAATGAATTAATCTAAGGGTGTCTTAAAGAATTCATGTGAAGAAATTAAATTGTCTATATCTGCGAGGCAACTGAGAAAGACAGAGAAAGAGACAGAGAAAGTTTGCAGGAAAAACCTCATTACACAGTCAACATCGGAACAATATTGTGAAGTAAGGGTGAATTCATACTAGCGCAGAATCCGCAGAGAAGAATCGCAGCCAAGCGATATTCTAAAGTTTAATGTAACAAATTCGCCCTTACGTCGTAACATTAACATGATGCACATATTTCTTCTGAATATGTGCATGAGGTCATAGATGTTAACAAATTTAAAAAATGTAAGTAATCGGTAATCCCCGAATTGCCAAGCAGTGAGCGAGCTGATCATAGGGAATAACAATAACTAATACTGAATACTTTTGATCACGTTAGTTTTTAAACTGCAAAAATACGATGACACGGCTAGGCACAATTACACACAGACAGACACATCACAACTTAACAAGGGGTTTTTTGCGTCGGAGGTTAATAAGGCTGAATTTGCTATATTAAATTTGACAATAACTCTTCGCTACGCTTCAACTTTGCGCTAGTACTACTTAACCGTAAGGAGGCCGCCTCGTGGTACAGGCGGGCGGAACTTACCGAACTGCGAGTAAGCTGATTGTGTTTCAATCAATTATAATTAAAGTCTCCTAACTTAATTCGTCACCTCGATGGATAGGCTTATACCGAGGTATTAACTGAGGCTGTCACTTGACATACTTAGCGTCAGGTCACAGCAAGACGCGACGACGCGAATTTTTAAGATAGCGATTTAAAATTGAACTTTATCTATCATGGGATACTCTTCCCAACTTACCTGACCGGTAGTTGTGGTTATAGTATACGGGTACGCGACCCCGGCTTCCCTAGCTATTACTGTCCTATCCCTTGCCCTCCTGGGCGGTAATATCCTACATTACCTATTTCCCACTCTAACTTACCAATCTTCCTTTCCACGCCACCTATCCTTCCCTTTCCCTATTCCTACCCCTTTCCACCAATCCGTGGAAACGCAATGGATAATCAAAAATAATTTAATTATCCAAAATGGCGGCGATGTGGTTCGCCACCCATCACGTCTCGTTTCTCGCGGAGGCGAAAAGCGGACCATGGAAAGACGCTTGGCTACGTTGAATGTAAGAGGAGGAATGGATGGTAAGAATGAAAGTGGACGAAGCGAAAGAAGTATGTAAGGATCGTAGCAAGTGGAAAGAAGTGGTCTCTGCCTACCCCTACGGGAAAGAGGCGGTCCTGCCTATCCCTACGGGAAAAAGGCGTGATTATATGTATGTATGTATGTATGTATCTTTTACACCTCAGATCAAATAAAAGGGTAAAGACAAAGTGTTACGTACGACACAGTAAGGCCGATCTAAGCCGTGCCTCGCCGTGTCACGCACATGTTACGAAACTACGCCTTACCTGGTAAGGTGAGCTTTGCGTGGTTTTTTATGTATGTAGTGACTAGAGCGTAGCACACGCGCACTATATACATAAAAATTTGCCTAAGTTTTTGTTTTACTAAGTTCTATCAATTTTTATTAAGTTTGAGCAGTACACAGAAACATACACATTTGTTGCAGGAAATTGTGTAGTGAATTACCTATGTTTATTTTGAATTGCTATCTTAAAAATTGTCTCGGTGTGAAGTAACCCTTGCGTTATATTGTGTACTGTTTACACACGAACTAATCAACGTGGATTATTAAGTCTAGGTACTTTATAATATAGTCAATTTCGATAAAAGTCCGTTTCGACAAGTTGATTGGCATTCGAGATGTACTCGTATTTGTTACTTTTGTTAGTAAGTTAGCCATTGAAATATGGTAAATTAAGTATAATCGGTAAGCGGATACCTACTCTCATATTAAGAGTCAAAGAAACTTACTGCAACAAAAATTGCAAACTTCTTACTACACCGAACTAAATAACAGAGGATTGCGGGCTTGCGGCGAATGAAGTCTAAATATGATTGGATGACGTATTGTATTTAGACTTAATTTGTCTTTATCCTAATCTTTTGCCAGCGCGTTATTGTGGTTATGTTACGTAACTTGTCTCCATAATTATGGGCTAAATGACATTTTTTTTATTGCATTAATATGAGTAATTTCAAAGAAGAAACTGTATATCAAAAGTCAATGTTTTCAAAGGTACAGCGATTTGTAAAACAAAAATTCGCAAGTTTCGTAAAAACGCTCCATACCAAAGTCGTACCTAGCTGTGACATCACGTCTAGGTTAAGTGTATAAAGTATAGTACGGCCGCAGGAACATATTTGTAAATATCTCCGATATTTGTGCGTTTTAGTTCATACTTACGGTAATGAATGTTTTTGTAAATGATGCAAGTAAACTAATGATTAGGTATTAGTTATTTATATATATTATATTAGTAGGTTTTGTTTACTAATTTAGCAAAAAAAAAACTTTTTTGTACTTTTTAGATGTATCTCATTACTAAACTACACATAAAATAGATATTATATTTACCAAGTAGTAATAAGTATCGCCTCAATATTTCCGAGTATAGGTATATTAATGAAACTAAATATTTAAGATGTAGTCATCATCCCTAATCCCTATTATAGCAGCCTCCACTGGGTAGGACATAATATTGTTATCTAATACCCGCGCGTTATCCGGCCTGATACCACGTCTCATTACCACCGAGCACAATGCTGCCACAGTCCCGTGTATTATGTAGGAGACGGAATAGTGCTCATTGGATCACAGAATAGATTAGTTCTGTTCACATCCAATCCTACTACTATATTATAACTACATTATGGCCCACTGAAATGTTACATGAGCTTTACATTTTTTAGAGGACGCAATTTTATTTTTGGGGCATGTCAATAGAATCTTAACCCCAAGTTTGTGGGGTTGCCGCCCTTGTTCCCCGGCCGTCATCTTGGAAAAAGGGGTGCAAACAACTTTTTCGCGATATGTTGCAAACTATGCGTCCTTCAAAATATTCGTAAAGACAAATTGTTGCAAATTGCTTTGCCTATAAATATGTTCAAATAACTTTTTGACCTAAATTTAAAATTAAAGAGTGAAAAGTGAAAAATCAAAATAACATCTACAATTTACGTCTGAGGTATTTTTTTTTGTAAAATGTATAAAAATAAAGTTATAGAGCAAAAAAGAAAATGTTTATAGAAATTTTCTCTTTTTTGCATATAACTACTGGCTGCTAATGGCGGCTGGGAGATAAGGGCGGCAACTTCAAAAAAGCGATGTTCAAGTTATGAGGCCTGGGCCAGCCCTATGTACAGTATATGTAAATATAGCTACATATTATAGTAACCGTTTCCTATTCTTTATTTTGTTTAATTTCACTTCGTTTCCATGTACATTTAAATTAACTTCGTCAAGGAGAGCAACACAAAGTAAAATAAAACATGGCGGATCAGATCAAAATTAACTAAATAATGTCATTTTGTCAATGACATGACTTTTGACAAAGAAAGACGTATGGCATTCAAGACGTCGTCTCTTCGTAAAACTTGGCAACGCACCTGCAGCTCTTCTGATGTTGCGAGTGTCCATGGGCGACGGTAGTTGCTTTCCATCAGGTGACCCGTTTGCTCGTTTGCCCCCTTATTTTATAAAAAGAAAAAAAAAAACTGTCTACTACGTCAAAAGTCAAGTCACAACAACTGTCATGGCCGCCCTAAAAATAGTGTTCTCGCAATAAAAAACTCTTCAATTAATCATTTTTGTACGCATGTACCCTTCTTTAAATTATTTTTTTCGTATTTTTATGATATTCCCATATTTTTTTCCTATTTACCTATGTAGTGTACATAGAACTGGCCCAAAATCAAACATATCTTTTGGAGTTAAGCTTCTATTGACCACACCACACATGTCCCAAAAATAATATTGCGTTCTCTAACATATGTAATATTAGGTCCTTAAATTGTAAAATTTAAATGGACTAATACCGGTAGTAGTAGTTTAAGTTCTGGATACTTTGTATCTTGAAAAAGTACAGTGTTCCCGTGGGATACTGTATTTACGCGAGCGGAGCCGCGGGCAACAGCTAGCAAAAAGAATTCATTGTATTCTTATATAGCACCTGAGCATAATATTGTTTATCTTAAATAGTACAACCACGTTGTATACATTGATTTCCTTAAAACTAAATTAACAATTTGTATTATTTCTAATGCACACGAGACACGACAAAAACGGTGTAAATAACGTTAGAACAAAAACAGTAAGATGTGTTCAAAACAGGAGGATTTTATAAAGTTTTTATAATAAATAAAAATAAAAATATATTTATTACCAAAAGTGTACAACATTTCCGGAAAACCCTGATTTCTGATGTAAGTTTTCACTTGTGTTTTAGAAATCAGTGCCCTCTCCATTTCAATATTACTACAAACAGAAAACTACTAGATAACTATAATATAAAAGTTTTATGACTAAGTTATAACTAAGTATTAAAAGTTTTTACATTAAAAACAAAAACAGTGATTTGTGTATTTGTGTTTGTGTATGTGTATGTATTTGTGTGTGTGTGTGTGTATGTATTTGTGTGTGTGTGTGTGTGTGTGTGTGTGTGTGTGTGTAATAGGGTGTGTTTGTATGTGTGTCATGTATTTATGTGCGTTCATGTGTATTTTTTTCCTATTTACCTATGTAGTGTACATAGAACTGGCCCAAAATCAAACATATCTTTTGGAGTTAAGCTTCTATTGACCACACCACACATGTCCCAAAAATAATATTGCGTTCTCTAACATATGTAATATTAGGTCCTTAAATTGTAAAATTTAAATGGACTAATACCGGTAGTAGTAGTTTAAGTTCTGGATACTTTGTATCTTGAAAAAGTACAGTGTTCCCGTGGGATACTGTATTTACGCGAGCGGAGCCGCGGGCAACAGCTAGCAAAAAGAATGAATTATTCTTATATAGCACCTGAGCATAATATTGTTTATCTCAAATAGTACAACCACGTCGTATACATTGATTTCCTTAAAACTAAATTAACAATTTGTATTATTTCTAATGCACACGAGACACGACAACAACGGTGTAAATAACGTTAGAACAAAAACAGTAAGATGTGTCCAAAACAGGACGATTTTATAAAGTATTTATAATAAATAAAAATAAAAATATATTTATTACCAAAAGTGTACAACATTACCGGAAAACCCTGATTTCTGATGTAAGTTTTCACTTGTGTTTTAGAAATCAGTGCCCTCTCCATTTCAATATTACTACAAACAGAAAACTACTAGATAACTATAATATAAAAGTTTTATGACTAAGTTATAACTAAGTATTAAAAGTTTTTACATTAAAAACAAAAACAGTGATTTGTGTATTTGTGTTTGTGTATGTGTATGTATTTGTGTGTGTGTGTGTGTATGTATTTGTGTGTGTGTGTGTGTGTGTGTAATAGGTGTGTAATAGGGTGTGTTTGTATGTGTGTCATGTATTTATGTGCGTTCATGTGTATGTATGTTGTGTGTCTGACACTCTAGCCCTACGACATAGTCTTGGGATCAGTATTTATGTTGCAGTAGTAATAAACTTATTAGTGACTAGATGATGCGCGCAACTTCGTGCGCGACAAAAGGAAATCCCGCGGTGGTGTACATTTTGCCGCGATAACAAGTAGCATATGTCCTTTCCTGTGGTCTATTATATATTTGTGCCAAATTTCATCAAAATCGGTCCAGTAGTTTCGGAGCCTATTTGATGCAAACAAACAAACAAACTTTTCCTCTTAATTATATTAGTATAGAAGTATAGATAAGATAGTATGTTGACGTCAGTAAAATCTAAGGTATGGTTAACATACCTTAGATTTGCAGATATCGTGTATGGAATATGGATACCTATCCTCGTACGGACTGGGTTCGGCCGACCTTGCCGATATGTGATATGCCATGACATGCCATAATGGTCTGCAACAATATTGAACAAACATTTTATTTATTGTTCATTCTGCAAATTTTTTCATCGGAATGAAAACGGGTGAATTCATACTAGCGCAAGGTTGAAATTCACTCTTATGTCCACAACGTAAGGCACGTACTCATTCTGAGATAAAAAAATTCAACAAACGTCGCTCATGCGCAGTACTCTTTTTATGTACATATAAGCATGATATATTATGTGTGAATTTGCTGTATTCCAATTTCATAATTTCGTTTCGCTGCGCTAATAAAAAATATGAATTGACCCTCTATTGGAATTGCAAAAGAATGAATACCGAAACGCTCAGGTAGTCGGGTGTTAGCGCCCCGGCCCACTGTCGCAGGTATTAATCACAAGTTCCTGAAATATCTGCATGACCGAAATGGTCGGGGCTACGTGCCAACTGCCAACTATATTAAAGTTCGAGTTAAGTTTGCAGTGAGCCATTAGTACAAAAGAGATGTTCTAGAAATGTATGAGGCGAGGGGCCAGCACAATGTTCACTATATGTAAATATAGCTACATAACATAGTAAGTGTTTCCTATTCTTTATTTTATTTTATTTCACTTAGTTTCAATGTACATCTAAAGTAGAGCAACACAAAGTAAAATGAAACATGACGAATCAATCAGAATTATCCAAAGAATGTCATTTTGACAATGACATGCTTGTTGGCAAAATAATCACAGGAACGCGTGGAAGTAAAAAGCTGGAATTTATATTAAATACTCAGGTTTACATATTATTACATCTACATACAGAGAAAACTTAGGCCTTTGCATCCGTTAATGGATGATTTATACAGTATTCTTCGAGCGAAGTAACCACTCTTGAAATACTGTAGTGCCTGGGACAGTTGGTTTCTAAATGTCGTATGGTTGCCCAAGTACATACGGCATTCTCACAACAAAGTCAGCCTAGTCCAGAGGAATGAACTAGTCAATACATCTGGGGCCAACTATGTGCGGGTTTCCTCACGATGTTTTCCTTCACCGTTAGAGCGTCCGTATAATGTACTTGAGATCTGAAAAAGTCTCATTGGTACACGCCACAACCTGGGATTCGAACCTGCACTCTCTCGAGTGCGAACCAAACGGTCTACCCACTAGGCTACGGAGCTCTTCACAGAGAACAGTATTAGTTAATGAGAAGAGAGAGATATTAAAGACCATTGAGAACATAAGAGGAAAGATGTTAGGACACTTGATACGGCACGACAACTTTATTAGAGTAATAATTGAAGGGAAGGTTGAAGGTAGAAGAAAACGTGGAAGGCCGAGAAGAACGTTTATGGACCAGGTGAAGGAGAAATTGATGGTCGTGTCGTATCAGGAGGTCAAGAGAAGGGCGGAGTGCAGAGAGGAATGGAAAAAGCTCCACCGACAAGAGCGAAGCTCTTAAGTTAGAATGAATTAAATGAACTCAGGTCTACTGTCCCTTGAAGCTATGAAAAAATCAAACTTCTAAGCCAACACAATAAAAAGATACAGCCGTTTATGCCGCAAAATTCGACAGTCGCAAGGAAATCAAAACCTACAGGTTACTTCCCGTGAACTCAGAATCTTGAAATTTGGTACGAAGCAACGTATTATACCACAGATAAAGGAA
Source organism: Glaucopsyche alexis (assembly GCA_905404095.1). Lineage (NCBI taxonomy): Eukaryota > Metazoa > Arthropoda > Insecta > Lepidoptera > Lycaenidae > Glaucopsyche > Glaucopsyche alexis. Next base: position 1,261,145 of record FR990044.1, on the reverse strand, counting down.
AAAAATGCGAAAACCGTTAATTTTTAGTTACATCATAATATAATAAAAATATTTTTAATAATTTAAACTTACTACTCCTTTCCTCATGAACGCGGAGAGGTATTAAGTTGTTATTCATATCAAATACTCAGGTCTATAATACCTTTAAGCTGTAACAAAATCATTACAGATTCGTGCGGAATCCTCGGTGCGCGAGTCCGACTCCGGTTGTTTTCCTATTTACCATAGAGCTGGCCCAAAATCAAAATCTCCTTTCAACATTTACCGATGACCGTATATTAATACGGCAAGCGTCATCAGTAATATTCAATGTCATAATAGCTTACTTCAATTGGTGAATGCTTTGGGTGAATGTGAATAATACGTACGAATGAATATACTTAATTAATTTAAGCAACGGCATACAACATAAATCCTTTTTTTTATTGATTTTAATTCTTATTTAAGTTAGAGATTAACAATGGTAGTGGGATTACGGAAACGGTCTGTTCATATTTCGACTCCGTAATTGGCTAAATGCAATTACGTCAGTGGCCTGCATAGGCTCGGTAAATGGATTTTGCCGTATATGCTGAGCCGTACAGGCAACACTGGTATGTTTTAGCTGTGTTCAGCTTTATCTCATCCGCTTACGTGCTCTAAGCCTAATAGCCTTACTTATAGCCTTTCAGCACGCTTAGCATAACTACCGTAAATAGATTTCTTCATATGTAAGAATAAACAAAATGATAGTTTACAAATGGAAAGTTATCATTTTGTCTATATTATCTGTCAGTATGTGTTTCAGTATTTCTATGGTGATTGGTGGTCATGGTAAGCGTGTCTTCAAAAGTTTAGTTTCTAACTAAACATATATGTAACCCAATCGAAATAAATATTTTAAAACTATTCTGACTTTTCTCTCTTTTTCAGACAAAAAATAGTTCTTCGTACCTACAACTATATTTTATAAAAAATCTAATCTAACCATCAAAAAACTAAATTGAAACTTTCGCAATTTATAGTAAAAAGAATTTGATTATATTGAAAATACACATTATTTTTATAACGAAACCTTTATATATATTTTGTTAGAGGGATTTATTTATAGCCAAAAGCAATTTTCGCTTTGATGGAAGAAAACTGTTTGATAAAAGCATACCTCATATATTATTTCGCGGCTCAGCGCGTCGCGGCGCAAATCTTCAATAGACATTTAATGAGTAATGAGTACAGCTATAACTTGAGGCCCTGACTTGACTTTTGTAAATATATTACATTAAATAACCTGTCGTGAACTCGTTTCGTTTCGTTTCAGCCTGGTGATGTCCGCTGCAGGACATAGGTATCCCCCATAAATTTCCAGTGAGACCGATCGCTCGCGGTCTGTATCCACCGACTCCCTGCGACTTTTCTCAGGTCATCTGTCCACCGGGTGGAAGGCCGTCCTACGCTTCGACGTCTAGTTCGTGGTCTCCACTCAAAAACCTTTCGGCCCAGCCCATTGCCACTTTAACTTGCTAATGCGCTGGGCTATGTCGGTAACTTTAGTTTTGCTACGGATTTCCTCATTTCTGATTCTATCACGTAGAGAAACTCCGAGCATTGCCTCCATAGCTCTGTAAGTGACACGAAGCTTTTGAATAAGTCCCGTTGTGAATGACCACGTTTCGGCTCCATATGTCATCACCGGCAACACACACTGCTCGAAAACTTTTGTCTTCAGACACTGAGGGATTTTTGACGATAAGATGTTTCTGAGTTTCCCGAACGCTGCCCAGCCGAGCTGGATTCAACGGTTGACCTCTTTTTCGAAGTTGGATCTACCTAACTGGACTGTCGTGAACTAGTCGCTGGTAATTAGTAAGCTTCGACCGGCGGCGACCGAACATGGCGACCAGCCACCTATGTATACGGTCGCGGCAACTCAAGATGTCTGTAATACGTGTATCGTTAGCTCTCGGTCACTGTATCGGCACTTTGCATCGAGTAACAAAATCGAACAAATTGCCGCAATTTTGTAAATTGCGTGTTGCTCAGCCGTCACGTGACGGATGACCGGCGCGGCATGAGGCATCGCGTAACACGACCGTGACATATCGGACGCCGCTCGTGAGTTATGGCCGAGCTGGTTATCAAGGAGTTGGTGGAAATACAATAACTCATTTGTATCGAATGATAACGTGAAGTAACATAATGGTTACGTAGTTAACCTAGAAAAGGAGCTGACGGATGATGATAAACTATCGTTTAAAAGTAAGTGTCCATGGGCGGAGGTTATCACCATCGCAAATCCAGAGGAGTTACACCTAAGGAGCTGCGCACTTGAGTTCCTTATATTTAAAATCCCCAACCCCCCTTGGGCTTCTTGAACCCTCTGCGGGATTCACTGCGGCTTGAGCACTAATGCGCTAACCACAGAGCCATAGATCTCTTTACTATTTGCTTGATGAGTTTAATTATGTGTATAAGGCCGGTTTAATTAGTGAATAATCTAGAAACAGTGGTAGAGTGATTACACTGGTTATTTACTTCAGCTCATGCCTACGAGATACGCGCGATAAACATAACATTTCTTCGGCAGGTACAAAAAGCATTCTCAAACGCTATACAAAATCGATCTAAGTCGCGTGAAACTGATGCCGCGTATATTATGCAAAGTTTGTTCGTAAACAACACGGAAAGTTTCAGATTAATTTTTAACAAAGATACATTTTAGTCTCTAAAGCTTTGAAACTCACTCATATTGTTTCAAGTTAGTTTATAAGGCGAATTTCACTAGCCGGTTGCTACTAGCTGCTATTCCATATTTGCAATTTTTTAAGAATTTCAATTTTCACAGCCCGTGGAGTCTTGCTGAAGAAAGCCTTCAATGTTATTAATGCCGAGTAAAATATTATTCAGCTCATGAACCTGGGCCTCTAGTCAAGATGCATTCGGTAATTTCGACGGCGAACTTCGAAATCAAAAATGTATGGGATTTGACATACGTCATCGTTATGCGACATGTCGCTTGCGACCCAATACGTCAAATCCCCATACATTTTGTTTTCGAAGTTCGCTATCGTAATTATTGAATGCATCTCGACTAGAGGTCCTGAAAAGCGTTTTCTACACAGCTATATTGGGCAAATAATATCTTTCATTTCAATAATAAGACCCAATAAAAAAGTAATTTTCATGTAACAACATAGGAATTTGAATAGAAAATGTTTATTGCAATAAAAGAGGTGGGTGGACGAAATTGCTTTTTACCTGTGCCGACGCGGGTCACAGAGAACAAGCCCGTATTAAACTCTGGACGTATAAAGTTTCGTCCCCCAGGAGATCGTTTTCCGATAATTGAGGTATATGGCGGTATATGTATTGTCAAACAGTCGGATATGTTGATGAACAGAAACTAACTTCAAACTTCATTAAACTATTGGATGGTGCCATTCAAATAAGGAATTTGAAAAAAAAAAATACATACCTATTGATTTTTTATATATTTTAAAACTTTATTATTAATAATAATATTGATATTTAAAGCATAAAACTTAAAAAAAATATATATTTTTAAATTTATAACCTAATCAAGAGCATGTCAGGACATGTCTAAGGAGGGTTCCGTAACTATAAACGCGTAATATGTTTTTTTTTCAAATTACTTTAAAAGTTACTGTTCTATTTCGTTCAAAATACTTTTCCTAAAAAGTTTTTAGCATGATCTATCAGCATGGAAACGTACAAGTTTCTATCTCCTATACCTACTCTATACTTTAGAAATGCTAGAGGGGGGACCACCTTACAAACTAGTTTGGAGGCCGGTTACTCGAAAATGTTCGACTTTGTAAAAAAATCATGTATGAAATATTACTTTTATTTTAAAAGACCTATTCAACGATACCCCGATGGGGTAGAATGAAAAAAATATACGCAATCTATAACTAAACCAAATTTCATCCATTTATGTATATTTATAATTACAGAAGCTGGAAGCGGGAATAGACAGAGAGACGGACGGACAAAGTGAAACTATAACAGTTCCTTATGTATTACGGAACCAAAAAATTTTAAAAATCACGTGACTATGATTGCGCTACGATTGGTCACCAATCACCATAGTTGTGACGTCATAATGTTATAGTTATTTATTAAAAGTACAGTGTTTACGGCTATTTACACGTGACTTGTAATTAATGTTGTAGTTCCTTTAAGAGACTCTTGTTAAACTCACGTAGTACGTAAATATAATGCTGTAACTTGTAAATATTTATATTTAATGTAGAGCTATTGTTACCTAATTATTACTGTTTAGTTGTATGCACATAATTGTTACGTTGCGATCCAGCTCAAATAATAATGTATTAGGAATTACTTATATTAAGTAGTTTAAAAGATCTAAACGAAACAGAAAAGGAAGCGACATTATTTTAAGCTAAGTATGTAAAGATAATTGCAATAAAATCTGACACTTCTTTTTGTAGAGCAATATCTTATTGTGAAAGTACAAAAGCCTTTTCCGAGTACCGTAATATTCATAATCATTATCTGTAATGTTCCGTTTTGGCAGCGCGCCTGACTGTAATGAGCGTACTATCGTTACAATCGCAGTCGAGTCAACTGCAACAGTTTATACTTGCAATTTACTTCCATCAGTTTGTACTCGCAGTTTACTTGTGCCTTCATAGTCATAAATAATACATAAACTATCATAACTGTTAAGTTTGTGAGGAGAGATGTATGGATGGGTGGATGGATGTTTGTTACACATTTTGAACTATACTGGATACACAATGTAGCGCTGACAAGTAGCGAATCTATATAAAATATATGAAAAGTATGTAAACGCTGTCGCTAATCATCGTGGTTTTATGTATCATATTGTATGAGTCTTTAAAAATAAATACTAGCTTTAGCCTGCTGAATAAATGGCTATATAGGTGTTAGTTGAGTAGTGTTACTCTTTCATATTTGTAACTGCAGAACAGATTTCGATGTTTGGTATGATAGTTTACGCTCTGGATTTATACATAGGCTACATTTTATTGCGAAAGAGAAGTGTACCCATGGTATAGGTGCTCTATTTGCGTGTTCGGAGCCGCAGGCAAAAGCTAGTATTAAGATGATGGAGATAAAATAGTTCATTACCTCAATTTTAAGACAATTAAGTTTAATTTGGAAGTTGATGAGACGGCGCAAACCTGTTTGGTATGCGCGGCTCGGCTGCTTCTCACGGAATACTAATTAGTTACTACACCGATTATTATATGTTCTCTTAATACTGACCTATTGTAGCCATTATTGTGGCATATTGTATAAAAAAATGTAACCCCCGAATTGCCAAGCAGTAAGGGATCTGATGACTTATAAGTTATAATAATATTAATATCTATGGACGCTTCACACCACGTCAATCTGATCCCGTGGTAAGTTCTCGAAGAACTTGTGTTACGGGTACCAGACAACGGATATATATTTAATACTTTTATATTATACACATATTTAATATACATCCATGACCCAGGAACACAGAAAAACTTTTTGTTCCTTCGGCGGGATTTGAACCCGCGACCCCCGGCTTGAGCACCAACACGCTCAACCAATTGAGCCACAGAGGTCGTCAACTAAGAACACTCTCGATCACGTCAGCTTTCAAACAAAAATCGGTTCATCCGTTTGGGAGTTACGATGCCACGGACAGACAGACACGTCAAACACCCTCTGTTTTCGTCCGGGGGTTAAAAAGGCGTTTAATGGTTACATTAACATTTCTTTCATTAATTAGGGGTGTAAACTTACAACAATTTAACAAATAATATAGCGAACACAAAAAATCATTATACCTTTTGCTTGACTCCATTAAAAAAATACATACAGCCGAATACATAACCGCCTCCTTTTTTGGAAGTCGGTTAATAAAACTCAAGGCAGCCGAATAACGGATTCACTTGCGCAGTAAAGGGAGTTCTAAATGTAAATGGCGATACATTCTCATGTTCCGCCTTCATCCTCGATTTATTTCACTTCATACGGAAAAGTATGGGGGAGGAGAGCGCAATAAACGGCTGCTTTTTAAAAATATTGTTATATTATTATCTTTGTTTTGTTTTATCATTGGCGGACCACGATATATATAATTATAATAAACATATTTCCTGGACCATTTTCTTTTAATATAAAAGTAGTAGATATAAGTAAAAATAGCAGTGTAATAGGGTTAGGGTCAATTCCCACAGCGACTGTACGCGACGCAACGGTATCTAAAAAATGCAACGCCGCGTAAGGTTTCGTTTTTTTTTTCGGTTGATTAGACTAAGAAAAGTGACTTAAGTTTTCCGTATTTAAATTGTATTGTATGTAGCAATTTTAACGTTTTCAGATACTTATAGTATATAGCAAATTAAAAATGTAAGCAATTATTTTAACCGACTTCCATAAATGTATGATTCTGCTTTAATATTGCGACGTTTAAAATAACTTCAGTGATCGTTCAATTTTGCGCTTCATTGGTGTTTAATGCTTTAGAAATCCATCACCGCCGCTCCATAAAATATAATATTTTTATAAGTTAAAGTAAAAATATGAGTATGACCTGAGTTGAGCAAATCCCACCCGATTGAGCCTGTCAACTGTCAAGACCCGCTCTGCTTACACCTTTAATATAAACGTAAGCAAAAAGATTCAATTCGACCTAGTTAATCTGTCATTGTAATTTTTTTTTAAAGAACAATTTTCCCATCTTTTTGCTAAAAGGTGGCCCCGTGCGAGTTTCTTACGCCGGTTTTTCTCGCCGGGCTAGTTTCCGAACCGGTGGTAGGCATCATGTATGACAATTCTATAAGCGTTATATCATAACCTACATGGAAATAAAAATTTTGAGTTTGAGGATTGTACTGTAAATATGTGACCCGTAAATTACTCCTATTATATTATGATGAGCTCTGTGGCCTAGTGGGTAGACCGTTTGGTTTGTACTCGAGAGACTGCAGGTTCAAATCCCAGGTTGTGGCGTCTACCAATGAGACTTTTTCAAATTTCAAGTACATACATTATAATATGGACACTCTAACGGTGAAGGAAAACATCGTGAGGAAACCCCCACATAGTTGGCCCCCGACGTACTGGCCAGTTATTCCTCTGGACTAGGCTGACTGTGTTGTGAGAATGCCGTATGTGCTTGGGCAACCATACGACATTTAAAAACCGACTGTCCCAGGCACTACAGTATTTCAACAGTGGTTACTTCGCTTGGAGAACACTGTATAAATCATCCATTAACGGATGAAAAGGCCTAAGTTTTTTTTTTAATATTATGTAGCTATTGCTTTTGTTTACGTTTACGAACTGAACAGACTATAGATGATGAGTGAGATGGCGGAGCCACTCGAGACCACGTCACAAGATACTATTGACGAACTGTGAACTTAATTACCTAACTGCTCTTAATTATTTATAATGAAGAGAAAATTAAGACGGTATTATGAAAGAAAAATAAATTTTCGTAATTAGGTTAGCACGTAAGGTGAACATAATAATATTCTGAATTTTTTTTTACTAATTACTTAATTAATATTTGCCTTGCTAAAAAGCCCGTCAGAAAATATTTGTTTGAGGACAACCTTTTTTGATATCTTTAATTAAACGAGTAATAATAATATTTAGTAATTTGTTCACTAAGTCAGTGAATTTTCGCCTTGTTACCTACAAAAGTTTTTCACCCAACTCCTGCCTTGCCCGAGCCTGGCTATCTTCCGAGCCAGTCCCGGTCTAATTCCAGAACAATCGACTTGGTTTTATGAACTCAACGACGAATTTCGTCTACAGAGAGAAAGGACCATGCAAAAAACTGTATGGGCAGTGTCCCCACCCACCAACAGATTTCATACCTATCTCAGATCTTGCCACGCTGATTGTTATTTAGTGTGGCGATATCCACCTCAACAGTGAGGTTTTGAGAGAAAATGGAATTTAATTTTTATTGTTTTATATTAGCAACACTCCAGCTTCACACGGATGCGATGTAAATACTCCTCCTGAATCACTCTATCCATAGCAATGGATAGAGTTTTCAGCAGAAAACTGCATTAAAATTCGTTTGCTTAGTATAAAAGATCTAATTGAACAGGAAACTGAGCGACTTCATTTTATACTGTGTTGCATGATCCTTTGGTTTTTATCATAACTTAGGTTAAGGTTTATTTAAACATAAACATGACATAGTCGTCACTTATTAAGTATATGAAAGACAATATGTAGATAAATATTATTTATGTATTGCTAGAAAATTTTATAAATCGAATAATTTTCTTTAAATTTTGCAAACTTTACAAATATCGTGAAGTAAAAAATCAATTAGTAATATATAATAATAATCTATTGCTATTTGAGTTATTAATCATTTCGTTTGTAAAATTCCTCCGCTTTTAGATCACAAACCTTTGAATATTTTACCTCACTAACAGAACTCTTCGCCTTCTTCATATGTTCGCCGGACTGCCCTACACACGCTCGGATCTGGTACGGAGCGTACCAGATCCGCTGTATGCTCCGTACCAAATTCGTGTGTCTGTAGACACCATTACAAAATACATACAACATGTTTCATTGTTAGAGTTAGAATGTCAAATTGCATCGCATTGCACAGCGCATGTGCAATGGTGTCATATGAAACGTGTATCTTGTTGTGTGGTGAATAAAGTTCAATTTTAAATAGCTATCACAAAAACGTATCGTAGGTCGCGTATCGTCGCAGTGTGAACTGGCCCTAACGCTTTTGTACCTAGTACAGTATCAAACAAGAAATCAGAGAATTCTTGTGGCTTCAGGCCACACAGATTTGCAGTGAGCTTAATGTACAAAAGTTTATGAGCAAAAAATGTCCCAAATATGAGAGGCTTCATGGAGCTTTTAAGCAAAAGCTCGTAAAAAGCCCTTTTGTCTTTATTCGCTTATAAAACAGTTAATTAGAATTTATATAATATTTTATGTCAGCCAGCCTTTTTACTCGCACGCTTAGAAATGTAAAGCTAAATAATGAAGGTGACTTTCTCACGCACCCCGAGGGACATACGACGTCTTCCAACGAAATTCTACTTTGTAATCTCACGAAAAAAAATTAAAAGTCTAAGTTATCGCCATAAATAAGTTTTTCTCTTCGGCTAAATTTCCCTTCGGGCTGTGAATTACGGAGAATTGATTTATGTACGGGATCCTGCGAATGCTGGCTCTGTAGATCAAACGATAGGCCGGGGCCGTGCATATTCAACATCCCTATCTGACCTTCTAAAAAATTCTTATTTCGGTAACATTAAATAGTTACCGAAATAAGCGAATTTAATAAATAGAGCGAAATAAACTCACGACCGAACTTCCAAACGGTTCTTAGGGTTCTAAAGTTCCTTGAATCTACTGATTTTGGATGCGAGGCAGAATGAAATGCATGTGACTTGATTTAAGAAGCGTTGTAGAATGTAGGCGTAAATTATGTGCAAAGCGCACGGCCAATAGCATTCATTGATTTGCATGAACGAAGAAACTTGATAATTTCCATGAATACTAAACTAATAATAATAATATCTATGGACGCTTCACACCACGTCAATCTGATCCCATAGTAAGTTCTCGAAGAACTTGTGTTACGGGTACCAGACAACGGAAATACATTTAATATAGTGCGATTCAAATGAGAATAGGATCGAGTCGGCGCCATATTGTTTCGAATTTAGACTGTTACGATAGTTAAATTTATGTTTAGATAATTGATTACTATTCAACGTTTTTATTTAAATCCGATGCAATACTATTAATATTTATATGCACATAAGTTTTTCTGAAAATCGCACTTTTCAAGTGATATTTGACAGATAAAGGTCATTGACGTTCCTATTCTCATTTGAACCGCGTTATATCTATTTTTATACTGTACACATATTTAAGATTTTTATTATATTATGTACACATATTTAATACTAGATGTTGCTCGCGACTTTGTGTGCTAGCTAGCTAGCAAAAGCTAATTTCGCAGAAACCATACATTTTGCCGCGATAAACAGTAGCCTATGTCGTTTCCCGTGGTCTTCTCTGCATTTGTGTAAATTTCATCAAAACCGGTCCATTAGTTTCGGAGCCTATTCAATGCAAACAAACAAACAAACAAACTTTTCTTCTTTATTATAATATAAGTAGGTATAGATACATCCATGACCCAGGAAGACACAAAAACTTTTTGTTCCTTCGGCGGGAGGCTTGAGCACCAATACGCCCAACCACTGAGCCACAGTGGTCGTCCAATATATAACAGTCTATGAATTCATAAAAACTATCGCAACTTGGCAATTTCTTTAATTCGTAATATTTATGCAAATATTAATTATTAGTTTTACTTATTATTATTATACAGAGTAAACGTGCTCTCACTGCAGTCCGATTTACACGCGATAAACACAGGTACTGAATTAAAATTAAAAAATTATACGAAACCCATAATAGTAAATACGGACAGTTTAATTTAATTTTTATCGTGAATAGTTATATGATCGAAATTTATTTTTAACTGTAATTAAATGGTAATCTATGTCGCCTGCTATCAATTTGTAAAATATCTATATAATATTTTCATTGTTCACTTCAGTATTTATTTTCTTCACTGATAAAATATTCAATTTTACATGCAGAAGATACTCGTAGTTGATTAATGTTTGATGATAACAAGCGAATTATTGGCGTTATTGGCAATACGTTAGGAGCGCCGCAGGCCGCAGCCCCATGGAGCTGTAAATCTGTCAGCGAATGCTCAGCTCGTGATATTGCCCTCGCAAATCATACGAGCGCCCCGTGACGTACAACCAACAAATCCAAATAGTATTTTTCTGTACCCTACCGATAGCTCTGAAGTTACAAAAATAGTAAAAGACTTAAAAAATAAAACAAGTCATGGTTACGATAATATACCGATAAAAGCTATTAAAGAGAGTATTTTTTTATTATTATAAAATAGGTATAAATAATATAGGTAATAATATAATAAAATAGATGCAAAAAAATATAATACCATGTAGTGGCTCTATTAATTGTCCCTAAAATTATGACGATATTGCAACTATCAGTTTTTAATGTATGATTTATTTTATAATAAGTATTTAATGTAAATCTATTCTAAGTTCTGACATTCAATTATTGCATGCCCGAACGGGCGGGACGGGTTGATACTAACCATACTCTGTAACACCTTAACTACTGTACACAGTTTTAAGCAATAAATAGTTATTTGTCTTTGACTTTATCATCATCGGGAACTTAGTGTCTAGTATTGTTAACATAACAGTTAACAACCACACAATGTACCACCGACAAACTTCCCGCCCGACCAGTCTCTAAACATTCACCTTTGCACTAGAACACCTCAAAATATTTAAACGCAAAAGAAGTGACCGCAACGACTGCAGACGAGGTTGAAGAGTATGTTTGCGAGCCCACTATTCAACGGCACTGTTGAGCGATTTTCATCTTATGTCTGGTCGAGCGGGAATTTGTTCGGTAGTACGTATTTAAATGCATCGCAACCTACAACCAACAAAACCGACGTAAAAAATGTAAGTAACCTCGGGATCGTCGAGCAATGAGCGAGCTGATGATGATAAATTATAGATAAGAACACTCTCGAACATGTCAGCTTTCAAACAAACAAACTAGATCAAAATTGGTTCATTCATTTGAGAGATACGATGCCACACAAAATCGTCAAACTTATAATACCCCTATGTTTTCGTCGGGCGTTAAAAATGAAGTCGTTTTCGTGTTCTCTTGGATCTTTTAAACATATATTATAAGCCTCTTTATTCAAACATTGTTTTACATACAGTTAAATTGATTTATATAAAGTAAGTTTTATCAAATATTAAACATAAAATAATTACAATAAAAACTACTTGTGTATAATAATATTATAAACCTGAAGAGTTTGTTTGTTTGTTTGAACGCACTAATCTCAAGAATTATATTTGTGTTGGATAGTCCATTTATCGAGGAAGGCTTTAGGCTATATAACATCACGCTGCGACCAATAGGAGCGAAGAATCAGTGGACAATGTGGAAAAAACTGGGAAAATTATTCATCCTTGAGGGCTTCCGTTGTTTGTTTGAACGTGCTGATCTCAAGAATTGCTTGATCGACTTAAAAAAATATTTTTGTGTTGGATACGCCATTTGTCGAGAAAGGCTTTAGGCTATATAACATCACGGTGCGACCAATAGGAGCGAAGAATCAGTGGAAAATATGGAAAACATTGGGAAAATTATTCATCTTTGAGAGCTTCCGTTGTTTGTTTGAACGCGCTGATCTCATGAACTGCTTAATCGATTTAAATTTTCAATTCTATAAGTGTTATATTATAACCTACATGGAAATAAAAATTTTGAGTTTGAGTTTAAAAAAATATTTTTGTGTTGTATACGCCATTTGTCGAGAAAGGCATTATATAACATTAACCTGCGACCAATAAGAACGAAGCATCAGTGAAAAATGTTGCAAAAACGGGGAAAATTATTCATATTGGACAGATTTTAATGAATTTTTTTGTTCGTTCAAGTGGATTCGAAAATGGTTAAGATTTGCATCGGACCCGGTAGGTGGCGCTGCTGTCAATACCTCAACAAATTTAATTCTAAGGCGGTACGAAGTTCGCCGGGACAGCTAGTGTAATTCATACATTCTGTTTCATTTCACAAACAAATGCATTATTATATAAAATAATAGCTGTTGCCTGCGTCTCTGCCCGCGTAAGTACTACTACCCACGGGAACCGTATATATCCCACGATAGTAAGTAGCCTATGTCCTTCCCCATGGCCTACTTTATATCTGAGCCAAATTTCGTGATGATCGGTTTACTAATTTTTACGTGAAACTGTAAGTAAAATATCCCACGGGAACCGTGTTTTTCTATCTCTTTCTATCTCATTTCCCCGCGATAAAAAGTAGCTTTTGCTATATAATTATATCTGTGCCAAATTTCATGATGATCAGTTAAGTAGTTTTTTCGTGAAAGCGTTTAGGACTTTCGGCGTGAACTACAGTAACAAAAACACACACTTATACATCCCATGGCAACATTGTACTTTTTCGGGACGCAAAGTATGTCTATACCAAATTTCATAAAAATCGGTTCAGAAGTTAAAGCGTGAAGAGGTAACAGACAGACACACAGACACACTTTCGCATTAGTAATAGTATAGATATCAAATCAACAGCTTAAAATATAAGTTTTATGCTTCTAGTTCTGAAAATTACAATACTTTCATACAATCTTTCATCCCCTTTTCAACCCTTTACAACACTTTTTTCCAATTAAAAAGTAGCCGTTGTCCTTCTCAGGCTCTAGACTATCTGTGTACCAAATTTCATTTAAATCTGTTCAGTAGTTTTGGCGTAAAAGCAAGACAGACAGACAGAGTTACTTTCACATTTATAATAGGTATTATTATTTTTATTATATAATATAGTATATAATAATAACAGTATGGATTTTAAAGCAGTTTTCAGCAGTAGATAGACTGATTCAAGGGGAAGAAAGGCTTATATTATGTATAATACGTTGCACTGGTGTGAAGCTGGGGTGGGTCGTTTGTAGTTATAAGATTGTAGTTATAAGAAGAAGTTAACTGGAAGCGGGGGCTTCCAGTTAACTTCGTCAGGTAATCGTAGCACCAGTAAATTACTTTCGCCCAAAATTTGTTACACAAAAATTAATTTTTATTCTGCATTCTCGGAGGTTTTTCACTATAAAAGCTCTTATTAAACCGTTATCTCTCTGCTCGTGAACAAATTATTTTCGGTCACGTAGTTCTTATCTCGTTATACTCCCATAAAATGTTAAACTTCAGAAATGTTTACTTCATTTTTAATCATCATGAGTCGGCGTACGACTTTTAAGGAGAAATTGCAAAAACCGATAGATTGTAATATTACTAGAGATATGTCTTCTTACAATTTACACGTTATTATTTTTATTTTTATGAGGCTTGTTTTACAATCTTCTAATAGTTTATTCGGAAGTTTCGTCTCTGTCGCTCTTTTTAAATAGGCAGCGAAAAAAAAAATAAGCTATCCAAACTTATTTGTTTTATCGCTGCCTAGCACACAGCAAAGGTACAAAGTTGAATATCTCTACTTATATAAGTTCCTATTCATAAAATAGTCATGACTCATGGTACACATGTGACATAATCCTCTCTTGTCCCCACTTAATGAATTATGTAGGTACATGTTTCGCGCCTAAGTACGCAAGCACTCTGATGAAAAATGCAAATTGAGTAAAGCTTTCCCGGTATTTTGTACTCTAAAACTACCTTAGTCTTAAAATTGAATTATTTTATCATCGTTTGCTTGCTTTCTTTGGAGCAAACAGAATAATATATTCTGTGACAAAGTTGTTCAAAAATTATATTTATGGGAAATTTTGGAGAATACATCTTTCATATTATGTCATGTAATAAAAATACTAAGTACCAAAGTATAGGTAAGTGCTAAAAGGATAGTTTTTATTAATAAAAAATATAAACGTAAGATTTTGAGAGTACATATAGCAAATACTTTGGTTAATTTAGAAGAAGAGTTTCTAGCTCACTGTAGCTAGTCGTAGATTTTTATTTAAAGAAAAAATAAAGTGTTCTTGGAGAAAAAACTATTTCGGCAAATAACTCTTCTCACAGCAATATACCTACTGTATACAATATTGAAAATATTTTTGGGGTTTCGTACCCAATGGTTAAAAACGGAACCCTATCACCTCGACCGCTTACTACAAATTTTACTTATATTTTATTTAAATTGTCTCTAAGCAATTTATATACAAATTTGAAATTGGAATTCCTAACCAAAGAAGATATATTTGAGATCAAAGTGGCCAGTACGACGAAACGCTAATTTTATATGTATGGACCTAATACATATAAATAATTGGTCTAGCGTTTTCGATAGGGCGATGCATAAGCACCGCAACACTATGTACCTGCATTTTAAATCTGTAATATCTCTGAAAATATTCATTATAATTACATACCGTAAAGGGCCATATTGGTCTAAATTAAATGCACAATGTACTTAAGGTACTTTTAATTGTATAAGGATTAATGCTGTAGTGCTTAAAATCACTTCGTTAATAAGCCATTATTTCTCGTAAAAAGTAAAGGATAAAAATGGTTATTGTGGGTTATTCCTAAGAGATAGATATATACTATCGCGGAATTTTTTTGAACTTTTTAGGGTGTATAATACTGTAGTACATTATTTTGATCTATCTCGTAGGTTTCAGCCAGCGTTTGCAATGTAAGAGCAAAAAATGTGTTTATTTAGGACATTAGAAACCTCTAAAATAATCTGTGTTTCTCTTTTTAATTAGGCATGTTATATACATAAAAACCTACATAAATTCCTATTGAATTACTCTGTATATTAAAGAAACAATTTATGCACACATAGGGACAGACAAAAAAAAGCGACTTTGTTTTATACTAAATATGTAATGATGATACGCGCTTGCAAATTGTATTAATGTTCGTTTAATAGTAGTTATCATTCAGCATTCGACGATACCCGATTTGAACAATCTGATGACTTATCAAATACTAGCATTTGCCCGCGGCTTTACCCGCGTGAAATTGGTTTTTAAACGATATCTTTGTAATAATTTGAAACTTTAGTCCCTTTTTTACCCTCCTAGATGCTGAACTTTAGAAAACGCTCAAATACATAATTCATTATTTTTTCCGTACTCAAATGATACCAAATATCATGTACATAGTTCCAAGGAATAAAAAGTTACATACAAACTTTTGTCCCCTAGTTTACCCCCTTGGGGTTAAATTTTGAAAAATATTTTCTTACTAGATGTCTACATCATATACTCGTACCTAAGAACTAGTGCAAAATTTCCAATTTCTAGCCTTAAGGGTTTTGGCATGTACGTTGATACATCAGTCAATCAGCTTTGTCTTTTATATATTATAATTATAGAAGATACATTGTGTTACTTAATGATAAAATACAATATTTTAGACTTATTTATCTCCTATGTTAAACATTTTAAAAGAATCAGTAAAATATGTATGTATATTGGTCCTGAAGTTTTCCACTAGTTTTGAACAACCTAAGGGCCTGGCCACACGGTGCGGTACGGCTGCGGCGGTATCGCAACAGGTCTTTTTCATATAAAAAGGCATGGTATGCCACACGGCGCGTCCGGCGCCGCTCCGTCGCCGCACCGCAGGCACACCGGACAGCGGCGCAAGGCAGATGAGGCGGGGAGGGGTGCAAGCTATGCGGTGCCGCGGCGGCACCGCACAGTTGTATGTACGGCGTAGGGAGAAGTGTACGCTCGTTAGAATCAACGTATAATTACGTGATGCTGATACATATTATACAAAAAAACCCATTGTTTATTGTAGACTGTCGTCAACAGGGCAAGCCATTAGCCAAGTCAACCCTGTTCGGTGCCGCAGCGACGCCGTAAGAACATTGCGACGCCGCATTGCTCGTGTGGCCGCCAGTGCGGTGCGGAGTATTGCGGTGCGGTGCGGTGCGGCGCCGCGCCGTGTGGCCCGGCCGTAATATTTGCCATCAGTTAATTTATACCGTGATCGTAACTGTGTTCAAGAATTATTAAAATAAATAAATAAACTTTAATAAATTCTCCGGCATTTCCTCAAGAATAATCTGAGGGCACGATAGTTCCGCCGCCAAGACGAGCCAAGCGAAGTGCAAGGGCACTACCAGACCACCTTTTCTCGAAGCGTTTCGTCGATTTTTTGAACCATAACTTTTTTTTCCAATTCATAAATTGGGTTTGGATTATACCAGATAGATGAAATTTACAGGATATGTTTTCAGTAGCAGAATTATGAAACATGTAAAGTATTGATTACATAGGTCTTGTTGTGGATAGAATTAAGTAATATGTAAATAGGCTTAGTTTTGTATAGTTTATTTGTACCTATACAGTACATTTTGAGTAGGATAAATAAATAATAAAATAAAAAATAAAAAAGCCTTTTATTTCATTACCACTTAAAATCTATTTGTAAACAATCCTATAATTTAAATAAGTTATTTAGTAACTAAAACTTTATAATAACTAGACTAGAATAATACAATATTATAACACTTTAGACTTCAATATTAATTATACATTTCAATATCTATTATAATTACATAGCATTTAGATACCATTACCAAAATTATTTTGATTTATATTTATAATTAATTTCCTCTAGTTTTTATTAATTTATAATACATTTCATTATTACATTTTATTGACGTCATTTTTAAATTAAATTATGTACATTACAATTCGCATTTACAATTTTTCACTATGTCAAAGCCAATAATATCGAAGTGTTATTATATATTTTTACTTTTGTTTATTTTTATTATCTACATTTTAATTAATTAATAATTATAATGAATTATGTGTATTGTGTATTACATGATTATAATATACTGTCTATTTTTCCAAGGATTGATTTTTATTTATATTATTTTTAATTATATAATTATATTATGCAATGGTTGGTATGGTACTTATATATAGATAGATTATTATAGATTGGTAAAACTTATTACATACATTGATCCAATTTCTCTATATTTTTTATTTGTTTTTACTATATAATTCAGAGTCAGACCTATAAAGGAAATAGAAGCACATGACCTGGAAACCACAATTGGGTCTGTAGATTGGACTTTTATACAGCAGCATGCAGACGTTAACGAAATGGTGCGTGATTTTAATTATAGTGTCTTATGGGTATTTGATGTACTAGCACCTGTTAGAAATATAAATATAAAACAAAAACAATACCCATGGATTACTTATAACATTAAATTAATGATGCGACGAAGGGACGAGGCATATAGGCGGGCACGCAAAAGTAATAATGACTCACATATAGCATTTTATAAAAGCCTCAAGCGAGAAGTGGCTCTGGCTTTGTCACGGGAGAAATCTGTTTATTTTGAAACATATATAAACTCTCATATCAAACAGCCGCGACTAATGTGGAAGCATCTTAAGGATAATATTAATTTAAGCAATGCAAAATCTAACTTCTCTCTTCCACCTCAATTCAATAACCCATCTATGATTAATAAACATTTTCTTGACGTCCCTGGCAGTAAATCTGTGCCTTTATCTACTCTTACTTTCTTTGTCACTAATAGATTTAACTCCTCCACTTTCACCCTCACATCCGTTGGCACCGATGATATTAATAAAATCTTAAATTCACTTAAGTCTAACGCTATGGGTGCTGATTTCATAACGCTGGATATGATATTGGCGGTCTGTCGCTATCCGGTATGTCTAAATAGCCTTACCAAATTAGTCAATAACTCTATAGAGTCTTGTGTTTTTCCTGAAGCATGGCGCCTTGCATTAGTAAAACCTATACCTAAAAAGAACAATGTTAGCGAACTCAAGGAGCTAAGACCTATAAGTATACTTCCTTGTGTATCAAAGGTACTGGAGAAGGTTGTTTGTAACCAGATGACTCTATACCTTGACGCCAATCGTATATTACCTGAGGTTCAGTCGGGTTTTAGAAAAAGACACAGCACCACTACCGCCCTCATGGATGTTGTAGATAATATTCTCACAGCGCAGGATACAGGCGAGGGTACGATACTTGTGCTACTCGATTTTTCTCGCGCTTTTGATACGATTAACATTTCCTTGCTATTAGCTAAAATGAAATATTACGGCTTTGACCAGAATGCTATAAATTGGTTTGCAAGTTATTTTAATAATCGTACTCAAATAGTCGAGTTACGAAACGATTTAGACGGTACTTTGTCGCGTTCAACTCCATGTGAAGTGCTTAGGGGAGTGCCTCAGGGGTCGGTTATTGGACCAGAGGCGTTTGCGTTGTACTGTGCCGACATTGTACGAGTCATAAGACACTGCAAGTTCCATATCTACGCAGATGATATACAGCTGTACATATCTTTCAAGCCAGGTCAAGTCCACGAGGCTGTGCTTAAATTGAACTCTGACCTTGCTAGGATCTCGGAGTGGTCTTCAGCTAACGCCCTTGTTTTAAACCCGGTGAAAACTAAATATATGATACTAGGATCGAAACTTCAAATCCATAAAATAAAAATAGCGCAGCCATTAATATATGTAGATGGAGAATTAATTGAAAGAGTAACAGAGGCTCGTAATTTAGGTGTATTAATGGATGAAGGTTTGAAGTTCGAGAATCACGTAACTAAAACTGTCAGCAATTGCTTCTACCGGTTAAAAGTTCTGTATAAAATCAGAAATTTTGTGCCGACCAATTTGCGTGTTATTCTATGTGAATCACTTATATTATCCAAATTAAATTACGCGGATACAGTCATCGGGCCATGTTTACTATCAAAGTCAAAAAAACTAATTCAAAAGGTTCAGAATTCTTGCGCCAGATTTTGTCACAACGTCCCTCCTCGTGCTCATGTAACACCCTACATTAATGAAACTCGTTGGCTCAAGATGGACTATAGAAGGCAACTACATTTTGCTACGTTATTGTTTGGGGTTATAAAATTTAAAACGCCATCCTATCTCCATAGCAAATTATTGTGGGCAGGAGATAAACAGCTGACTACAAGTAACTACAAGAGGTTCTTCCTATCTTCTAGTCACTCAGTTGCACCACACTTCCGCGTTCAGGGGTAGTTTCCGGTATTTGTCTAGCAAGGTCTGGAACAATCTGCCGCCTCCATTTCGTGCTCTGCAAACAACGCACGGGTTTAGGTCAAAATATAAAGCCTATTTACTGCAGCAACAAGCTGCTTCTTAGCTTTATAATAATTTATAACTGCCCTTTAAATATGCACGAATGTACCTATTTTGTAATGTAATAATATTATATTTGTTTATCTTTAATAATAATTATATTTTATTAATGCAACTTTATTTAATTGTCTATAATTTATAATTTATAAAAAACACAATATGATATAACATAAGATTACCAATACGAGTATATATTATATAGTTTATACTCACTGATAGTGTTGTCAGCCGAAGCCTAGGCGGTATATTTGCTTATCAAAAAGGTCAAGGTCAAGTTTTCGTCGCTGCACAAGATTGTAAACAACACACGAACTACAGACTGGGTCCATATGACTGTTACTTAGGTACTAATTACTACTAAACTGTCTTTATTACTTGTACTTCCTTTATAACAGCTCACGTATGTATTAATACACGTAAATAATTATACACACATTATGTTAATATAGCATGTAGGTTAATGCGATAAAATAGTTGTCGGGTGCTGAGGCTGTAGCACTGATCGCGTCACCGCGCCGACTGAACTTGACTTGCGAATTGCAATCACTGCGCGGTGTCCAGGTTGTGGTCCAGTATCCCGTGTCGCGAGATAAAGCGGCATCTGACTGCAATTGTTTTGTTTTTGGGTTGATGTTGTAAATAGCAGAATAATTGTTTTGTTTTTGGGTTGATGTTGTAATTAGTTGGTCTGTAAACTAAAATAATAATAACTCAAAATAATGTGCTGATGTGAGGTCTCAAACTGATAGGGGACCACGGAAGATCAGGCGCCTCGGCATCGCCGTGGTCGATGCCTGAGTGGATTCCCTTTGAACATAATATGGTGTGGGGTTTTTAATTTGTTTATTTTCTTTTTTAACTGTTTTTATGTCCCTTGTCACTTGTATGTTCAATAAAGATATTTTTTTTTTTTTATTTTTTTTTTTTATAATTATATAAAATTTGACCGTAAGAACCCCTCTTCATTTGAGGGTAAAGGCCTCCTCCAGACAAGACCACAACTCCCTATCTTGGGCTTTATCTAACCAGTTTTTACCTGCCGTTTCTTTTAGTTCATCCTCCCAGCGCGTCACCGGTCTTCCTCTTTTTCTGCTTCCTCTAGGTCCAGGCCATGTTGTAATGAGTTTAGTCCATCTCTCGTCTGTCGTCCTTGCTACGTGTCCCGCCCATCGCCACTTCAGCCGTTTGGCGTAAGTATTGGCATCTATGACACCGGTTATTTTTCTAATGAATGTGTGTGGTATGTGTTGAATTTTTCTAATATTTGTCATACTCCTCTCCATAGCTCTTTGACAGTGTCTAATTTTGTTGCAGATTTTCCGCGTAAATTTCCACGTCTGTGAGGCATATGTCAGCGACGGTAGCAAGCAGGAATTCATTGCTCTTATTTTTAGATTTACAGGCATGTTACTTTTGAAAATTTCTTTTAGGTTCCAGAACTTTTGCCAGGTACCGTTTATTCGTTTATCTACCTCAATCTCATTGCTTTTTAAATCAAAAGATATTTGTTTTCCCAAATAAATATAGTATTCTACGTATTCAAGGGGAACATTGTTTAAATAGACAGGTAATTTTTTACTGTTGGTCATGATTTTTGTCTTTTTCAGATTAATTTCCAATCCTACTTCTATACTGGCTTTTTGTAATTATTGCAACATAAACTCTATCTCTTCACACTTTTCTGAAAACAGCACTATGTCGTCTGCAAATCTTAGATGGCTGATGTAATTTCCTGATATATTTAGTCCGATATCTTTCCATTTCAGTTTTTTAAATACTTCCTCTAAGACAGCTATAAAAATGCGTGGAGACAATGGGTAACCCTGTCTAGCTCCTCTTTTTATTGGTATGGGTGGACCAGTTCTGTCCAGTTTTATTTTACTCATACTTTTTTCATAGATACTTTTAAGTACGTTTATGTAGGTAGTATCTACTCCTTGTGATCTTAGAGTTTTCCATATTGCAGAGTGCAGTAGAGTATCGAAGGCCTTCTGGTAGTCAATAAAGACTATGTAGAGTTCTTTTTGGAATTCACGATATTTCTCGATTATTAATTCTATTGAGTGTATATGATCCACGGTGGAATATCCCTTTCTAAATCCTGCCTGTTCAGCTGGTTGGTGAATGTCTAGGGACTTTCTAATTCTTTTTTCTAGTATTGAAGCAAATAACTTGTAGATTACTGGTAATAAACTAATCGGGCGATAATTACCAATATTTTTTGGATCGCCTTTTTTGTATAATAAAATTATATGTGATTCCGACCATTGATATGGTGTAGAGCCTGTTTGTAGTACCTTATTAAATAATATTGTTAAATGTGGTGTTAAAAGACCGCTTGCTAGTATAATAGCCTCGCTTGAAATCTGGTTGGGTCCTGGGCTCTTGTCTAGCTTTAGTCTTTTTATTTCATTAAAAACTTCCTGTTCTTCGATTGTTTTTATGTCTTTTGTCTCTAGGTCCAAGTTTAGATTATATTCTGCTTGCTCTTCGGTACTATTCCCACAGTATAATTCCTTGTAATAATTTGTAGCAATGTCAATTATATTTTTTCTATTTTTGTTGTGTTTGTAGTCCCCTGTAGGCTCTCTATCCAGGTTTTATGAGTGTTCAGTTTTTTAAAAGCTTTTTTAACACCACCTGTAGTTGCCAGGTAACTCTCTAGATTCGTAGTTCTATGATGTTTGTAATCATGTTTTATATATTTGCTGATAAGTTTGTATAGAGCCCTTAATTCATTTTTTGCCGATCTACTCTTCGGTTTCATTCTATGTAACTCTTGTCTTCGCTGGATAAGTTTCTTAGTGCGATCTGACAATATCGATCCTACGTTTTCATTTGATTTGGTTGAGAGTGCTTTTTTTTTGGCCGTTTTGGATAGAGCTTACTATAGAGTTATAGAGTTCTTGCACAGAGCTGCATCTTTCTATTAGTGTGGGTTCTAAAGAGGATTCTAGCGATTTAACATAATTGTCTTTGTGGTTTTTGTGTTTCAGAAAGTTTTTATTACTTATGGTGTAATTTGCTCTACTCTTTTTTGCAAGAGCCCAAATTTAATTTAGCTCTTACTAGTGTATGATCGGTGGGGTATGTTGGATTTAGTATTTGTACATCATATACTTTTTTATGTAGGTTTGTTAAAATAAAATCAATTTCGTTTTTTGAGTTACCGTCTGGTGATTTCCAAGTCCAACGTTTGTTTGGATTTTTCTTGAAAAATGTGTTCATAATAGCTAACTTGTTTTCGTATGCGAACCTTATGAGTCGGTCGCCGCGGCTGTTTCTGTTCCCATAGCCATGTTGTTTCATAATTAGATACTATAATTAGATACTCCTCGGGTTTTGGCTGGCCTATTTTAACGTTAAAATCTCCCATTACTATAACATTTTTTCCTGATTGTTCAAGTGCCCTGTTGATGGTGTCATAAAATAATTCAACTTCTTCATCGCTAGCTGCTTCTGTTGGGGCATAGACTTGTAATATGCTTAAAACGAAGTCGTTGATGTTTAACTGTAGTAATGCGACGCGTTCAGAAAAACTCTGAAAACATTCTATATAGTGTTTTAAATTTTTTCTTACTATAAATCCAACTCCGTAGAGACCTGGAGTTTCTCCTTTGTAATATAGAATGAAGTCATCATATTCTTCTATAGAATTTCCAAGTTTTCTTGTCTCGGACAGCCCGATTATGTCGTAGTTTATGTTTAACAGCGCCTCTTTTAGTTCGTACAGGCGGCTGTAGCTTGACAAAGTTCTTACATTATACGTTGCTATGTATATAATGTTTTTTATTTTCTTTAAATGACGTTCTTCTTGAGAGTTGTGCTTTATTAATTTGTCTGAAGGGTTTTGGTCTAAATCCCCCACGGTGACCAGCCATCTTGGGGGGTTGAGAGGGGTCCATGGTAATTGTTATTGTAGAGTTAAAACGGAATCTTCCTTTTGAGCATACTGAGAGACAGATTGGCTGTGTGTCAAAGTTGGTTGTTTAACTAAGAAATTGTTCATGCTATTATTTCTTGTCGTTTTACTGAGCTTCTTTTTATGAGAATTATTGCTGAGATTGCTTGATAACTCTGGAGATGCTGATAAATTCCTTTTTTTGTCATTTTTCTCCTGTTTAGCAAGAATTACTTGAGTTTCAGAATTTTGTTTAGTTGTTTCCTCAAGATATATTAATTTGTCATATTTTATAATCACCCTTTTACCTAGTTCTCTCTCTTTTTTAAATTCTAGTTGTAATTCTTTGCGTTTATTTAATACATCTAGGGGGAAATCTTCTTTTATGTAGTATGGTGTCCGTTCAAGCATCTTCTTGCTTTTTAATATTTTTATTTTTATATTTAATGTATGTAGAGTTACTACA
The DNA here is from genome assembly GCA_905404095.1 of Glaucopsyche alexis. Lineage (NCBI taxonomy): Eukaryota > Metazoa > Arthropoda > Insecta > Lepidoptera > Lycaenidae > Glaucopsyche > Glaucopsyche alexis. Next base: position 1,236,986 of record FR990044.1, on the reverse strand, counting down.
ATAGGTCTGATTTTTTCTCCTTTTTTTCCTAGTCTTCTAACTAATTCGATGATTTTCTCATTGCATTTTATGTTTAGTATATTTTGAATAATATCCTCTACTTTTTTTTTCTTGGTCATGGTAGGATCTTTCTTCTTCTTTTACTCCAAAAAATATCAAATTTTTTCTTCTAATAAATTTCTCCATGTTATTAAGTTTATCTTTTTGTAGTTCTAATTGTTGGGTTCCCTATTTTTTCGCATAAAATCATATGTCATAATTTTACTTGGCATAATTTCATTTGACCTAATAGTATTTTCGCATAATATTCATTTGTCATAACTTTCTTAGCATAATTTTTTTTCGCATAATTACTAAAAGCTTAATAATTAATAATTGTTAGGCATACTTATTGTAAGGCATATATTTTTTTACGCATAATATTCATTAAGAATAATATTTTTACGCATAATATTAAAAATCTATACATCTTCTATACAGATAAATAAAATTGAAGTGTCTGTTTGTAACTTCAAACTAACAGCTTTTCACTTAATGCATCTGAAAGTATATTCGGTACTTACAATAAAATACCAATTTTTAAAATTTTTGTCTGTCCGTCTGTCTGTCTGTCGGTCTGTCTGTCTGTTTGTTCCGGCTAATCTCTGAAACGGCTGGACCGATTTTCACGGGACTTTCACTAGCAGATAGCTGATGTTATAAGGTCTAATATAGGCTACTTTTATTTTAGGGTTCCGTTTAAAAATATGGTTCCGCTTCCGTTACGTCTGCGCAAACGAAGTTGCGGGCATCATCTAGTCATAAATATATTTACGCATAATGATATTTAAGCATACTATTATATTTACGCATACATCTTTGTAGCATATTTTTCACATACAAATGAATAATAAATTCTACTGGGTGTGCGAGTTAAGACGAAATAACAATTATAATTTTCGACTGATTACGAAATTAAACTCGGACAAAAAACACGAACTGCTATCTACGAAAATGCCAAACTAATTATTTTAAACAAGTTAGCGGCTTACGGGTGGCCCAAGGGCCACCCCGCCGCAACTTAACCTACTGTTACACATATTACACTAGGTATATGAGTGTAATACCTGCTTTTAATGTTTCATAAATATGCGTTTAATTACCTTAACCGTGTTTTCATTATGTTGTTCCATTTTATGCATATTTGTGCCTTGTGACAGAATGCCTTGAATTTATTATGACAAGAAAAATTATGCCTTACGAGTTATGCCTCATTAAATTAGGACAAACAATATTAGTCTAAATGATATTTATGCCTAATGATGTAGTATGCCAAGAAACCATTATGCCAAAGTATTATTATGCGTAGTAAAATTATGCCAAGTGAGGTATGCCAAATGAAATTATGACAAATAAAATTATGCGAAAGAAGAGGATCCCCTAATCGTTGCTCTAAAAATTCGTTTCTTGTTTCTAGGTTTCGAAATCTTTCACTTATATTGTTGATAATTGTATTTTTCAAATCTTCTTTCATTTCCAACATCTCTTTCTTTTGTTGTCTCATTTCTTCCTGCATATTAATTAGCATGCTTTTTATTTCTTCCATTTTTAGTGTATATTTCTCTTGCGACTAATATTTAAGTTTTATGGAGTTCCTTTTGGGAGGTGCATCCACTCGTCACTAGGTGGCACTGCTAAAGTATTTATTGAGTTCCTTCTGTGGGATTCATCCACTCATCGCTAGATGGCGCATCTAATATTTATGGAGCTCCTTTTGTAAGTTTAATATACTCGTCGCTAGGTGGCGTTGTCGCTATATAACGCTCATCAGTCTTTTATGTTATCTATGCTACTAAGAGGTTTATACAGTTGACGCTAGATGTCGCTTATTAGGTAATTCTTGAATAATTGTCTCTGACTTGCAGAATTTTTAGGTTATAATATTTGTGATGAATAATTATAACATCTAAAGATAGATCACTTGCACTGTATTTTGTCCTTTATTAGGTATTCACTAATTTTAATTTAGTTGTAGGTAGTTTATGCACTTGAAAGTCGTGAAAAAGATCGATACATGGTACATTGACTTTGAGTGATTTTGTAGTAATTTGAATTGTCTTATGCACTTTATTTCGAAAAAACCTATGAACTCGTGTTTGCTGTGTACTTATATCGTCTTTTAATAGCTGATATTGGTTTATTTTAACTTTTACTTCCACAAATGTCACTTAATGATTTGTTCGTTTTGTTCAATGTTAACCGACACTTTTTAGTTTTAAGCGGGGCATTCACTAGACGGACATGCCCGCGGGCAAGCCTGTAGGCATGCCCGACAGGCTTCGCTACTATTAGGTCTGTGTAGTGTATTACCGTCGCGGGCCGTCCGGCAGACTGCCCGATGAAGTCCGCGAGATCTCATTTTGTCTGTGCGGGCACGGGCATGTCCGAATGTGAATGCTCACCGCGGGCTGCCTGTGCACAGACGTTGAATGACAGCAAGCCGAGCAGACGTCCGTTTATTTAATATTTGTTTAACTTGCGGAGCATGTTTACTTTCTAATGATTTTTAATGACAATAAAATATTCAATTTATTATTTACAATTGTATGCAAGTAATCGTTCTCTTGGAGTCACTAACAGCCTCATCTTGGTCTTTTGTTTTGTAATTTTAGGCGCGATAATTTGTAGTAAAAATTCAAATGACTATATTATAGTCATTTGAATTTTTACTACAACTTATCGCGCCTAAAATCTGTACAATAGGGAATATTTTCATTTTTTATATAGGTCTATCTTGTTTGGTAAACCGCATGGTAAAATCAGTTTTTTGATATCATTAAAAATAACGAAGATATGAACGTTTAAAAATAGTCTATTAGACAGAGAGATCGGACGTGTACCGTGACGTCACATAACACGACTTTCATAGAAAGTTCATACTAAATTTCGTTTTGCTAGAAAGAGATAGATTACAAACTTTGACTGCTCATATCTTGCTCATTTATCAACAGATATTGAAATTTTTTCCGCCATTTCCTTTAATTTTCAGTCTAGTATCATACTATTATGTTTTAAGCTATTTTATATTTTCTGCATATTCCCTATTACTTACGTATGGAATATGGATATATTATATCCATATTCCATACGTAAGTAATTGTACAGTTCGCCTGGTTCTTCAATTTTTAATTCTTAAGGCAAATTTATATGACTATACTCGTTTCTATTCTGATTCCATTTTTTGCATCAATTCTTTTTCCTTTATTTTCATCTAAAGCAATTTTTCGCCTTTGCGTTGCCATATTATTGTGCACAACTAATCGCGAAGCCGTTACAAAGCAAACTGATCGGCCTGTGTAGTGTATTGCCGCGACAGACTTGCCCGGACAGACTGCCTGCGGGCATGTCCGTGTAGTGAATTCCCCGCTTTAAAGATTTATGCACTTTTTAGCACTGTTTCGCCGTAACTCTAACTTTGCACTTGTTCAGCTTGCATATTTTGTCTCGATTAATCACTATTTTACTTTTAAACTGAGCTTTTTATATTTTTTAACTATTTTAAAATACGGACTCGATGTTGACAGGTATAGAGCAGCGCCCTTGAGTAGGATAAGTGTCTCAAAATTGTATTAGAATAAGTTAGTGTATCATACAGCACACCTGTGTGTGTGCTGTATTAAGGACCAGTAACAGGTTTTATACTTTAGATTTTATTGATAACCAAAAACCCCTAATTTCGTCACTGACTCACTGATGATCAACAAAATTATATTGTACTTCCGGATGTCCTAGAAATCTGAAATTTGGTACGTATAAGCTTGTATTAATACACAACCAGTATAAAAATTATCGAAATTGGAACTTTTATCCTCCAACCCCTTAAACTATGGGATGAAAGTTTGTATGAGACTTCTGCAAATTTTGACACTAGAGGTCTGAAAATTGTTGTAGGGATCCGTGTTATCAATAATAACAATAAAATGTTATAAAAACACAATAAGTATTTTTAAACTTTATCGACATATTTTAATGGACTTTTTCTTAAATAGTAGTGTGCGAACGTACCTTTAATAATTTGAATGTTACCTCCGTTAAAATTGCTATAGAATACTCGGGCAATAATTATTTCAACACTATCACGTCAAGACAAGCATATTATGGTATACGCAATAGATGGCGCTTTTAACAAAACTTAAAAAATATTATGATTTATCATCAAAACGATTATCAATTAACTGTAGGAAATAAGAATATAAAAAACAACATGATATAATACTAGGCCATAAAACAGATGCCTACTGCATACTTTTTAATTTTTGTAAATAAAATATTTACAGTATTCACTTAGCTTAGAAGAAAATAAAATCTGATAAAAAGCTCCATATAGGAAAACACGTAGTGTAACACTCCTAGTCAAAGATATTGAACAATAATCTTAGTTTCCCCAACCACCGCTAGTTGGCACTGTAAAGCGCTGAATGGTTTAAAAGATAGATATTTCATCTTACGGTTCCCTGATTATAGTATAAAACGCGTGTGAGGCGTGCACTTTTTGGATTTGTCAATTTTTTTACCTTACGCCCAAGTACCTTAATAACTGATTGAATGTACTGTTGGTTCTTGGTGGAAATTCATGTTCATAATAATATCACACAACTTTTTATACACACTTTTCCACTTTATTCAGATTTTTATAATAATTTAAATATAAACACAACCGGTTTCGATTAACTTATCATCAGGTGTCGTTCAAGTACCTTAATGTAGCGAAATGGCCAGGCCAGTTATCTTGACTAAGGTGTTAAGTTTGTGAAGTTAGTCTTGTAGAGTTAGGGCGTGTAGAGTCAGAAGCTTGGTTTTACATGAAATCTGATAACTTTTTGACAATTCGAGTCATATGGTATCGTCTTGGCAATATTTTAACATGAATATGTTTTTGGTGGGATATAGTTATATATTAACCCCCTTACTAATAAACGCTGTGTAAGCTTCAAATAGTTACACGGTGTTTTGTCTCCTTCTATCGAATTCAAAATGTCACTTGTGTGATGTGAACAAAACACTGTCATAACTATTCAAAGCTTATACAGTGTTTATTAGTAAGGGGGAAAAGAATAAGGAAATTAGATACTTAATTAATAATAATAGTTTATTTTCTCTCCACAATAATTGATATACAATTTTAACATTTACAATATAGTGTACAGTCTTTGTGGGGAGACTGGAGTCTTAAACTAAGCAGTTTCCTGCTTGTATTTCAAGACACCAGGCCTCCAACCTTCGCTTTAGCAATATGAAATGTTAACAAAAGTCGCAATACTTATTTTAAAAAATTACCAAGATATTGAATTCAATTCTAACAGCATATTTTATGTGTGTGTGTGTGTGTGTGTGTGTGTGTGTGTGTGTGTGTGTGTGGGCGTAAAATATGTATAATATAATTGTATATTTATTCAATATTAGTGTATTAGATTTTCAGTTTCAGTATAATCGAGGTTCATAAGCCATTGTGTTACAACTTCTTTACATTTTAATTTTGTTTTAGGGTAGATGTTCATAATTTTATTTGCATGATTATATAGCGTTTTATCTTATTTAAAAAAGAATCTACGGGAAAAAGGATGTGCGGGTAGTTTCAGGGTTACATATTTTGTATTGTCTCCTAGTAATAGGTGTTGGGGTGTAATAAACAAGAGAGTGTTGTTTCACTATCGTGAAAAGGACAAACAGTTGTCTAACCGTGAGGAATTTAGCCTCTTGATATAATTCGGTGGTCGGGAAGTATCTCGGCTTAAAGAGGCATATCTTAAAAGGGAGTCTCTGAGTTCGCTCCAACTTTATCAGTTTGGTCTTAGTGGCTCCGCCCCAAGATGTTATGAAGTAGGCTATAACTGATTGTGCAAGGGCAACATAAACTCATTTTAACGTTTCTTTCATGGCAACGTGCCTCAGCTGCTTAAAAATAAATATTTATTTTCAAAGCCTCTGCGATATATTATGTATGTGTTCAGCAAAAGATAGGTTATTGTCAATAAGCAAAACAACACATATATTTAACATGTGTTGTTTTGCTTATTTCTGGACATTTGCAGTATGGGGACGGCGGATAAGAGCATTTATGGACATACATTATCAAGCCCTGCGGCAAATTCAGGCTGCGCATAGAGAGGCACATATATTTGGTTTTTTCTATGTTTAATGTCAAACTATTTAAAGCCAACCACTGAGATACAACGCTAAAACCTTTTTGTGCGTGATCAAAAACCTCTCTCCAGGTGTCAGCCGTAAATGTGAGGGCAGTATCGTCTGCGTATGAAGTGATATCACAGTTTTCTAAAGTAAGCCGACACAAATCATTTATGTAACATAAAAATAGAGTTGGGCAGTTATACTTCCCTGTGGAATGCCGAAGTCTAGTTTTTGTTCAAAGCTTATATATTTACGTATCTTAACATACTGCGAGCGATTTGTTACGTAATCTTTAAAAAAAGCAAGTTGTGTTCCACGAATTCCTAGTTTTTCAAGTTTTTTCATCAAGATAGGTAGAGAAACTGTGTCGAAAGCTTTTTTAAGGTCTAAAAATATGGTTAGTACCTTTTTGTTACAGTCCAATTTTTAAGCCACATTTTGAGTGAAGTTATGAACAACCTCATCAGTTGATCTGCCCCTTCGAAAACCATATTGCGCATCCGCTAACAGGTGTTGCGACTCAAGATATTCAACAAGGCGTTTATTTATCACTCGCTCGAAGACCTTGGAGAAGGAGGTTTGAATGGCGATAGTTAGATAGATAGCGGTAGTTATTCACGACATCCTTTTTACCCGTTTTATGAATCGGTATCACTACTGATTTTTTAAATGCGTTTAGAAAAGTGCCCACTTCCATACAACGGTTAAAAAGATGTGTAAGCAAAGGAGCAATAGTTTCAACGGTATCAGGTATAGTATCACAACCTGGTGCACATTCTGATTTAAGGGCCATAATGATAGATGAGATTTCCTCAATAGTTGTGTTTGATAGTACGAGAGAATTAACTGGCGGTATATTTTCGGTCTGATATGTATGATTTATTCTTTCTAAATTAGCTGGGATAGCATTGGCGAGATTTCTTCCTACGGTAGCAAAAAATGAATTTACTGTGTCTATAGATTCTTGTTCAGTGGCTACTATTGAGAGTAGCTCATTGCAGTTTTCATTTTGATGGTTTAAATTTGTTATCACTTTTATAGTTTTCCATATTTTTTTATTGTTATTTTTAGCTTTATGTAATTCTTCTTTTTCATACTGTCTTTTAGTTTTTCTCAATAAGTTGTTGCAATAATTTCTGTATCTTTTGTATGTTAATATTAGTATTTCATTGTTATTCTCTCGTTTTAGTTTATTATGTAGTAGTAGTCCATCAGTCATCCAAGGTTTGATTTTTATTTTATTTTTAGATCGTTTAATGGCTGATTTGTTGTCTGATACAATGTTAGAGATGCAATTAATAAACATATCTGTAGCAATATTGGGATTAGTTTCGTTTAGTACTTCATTAAAATTATAATTACTTAGTGCAATCATTTTTAATTCCGTCAAAATTATATTTATACAACAATTCTTGGGAATTTAATGCTTTTGTGTGTTTTAATTTGAGACAAAATATTACTGATTCGTGATCTATCAGTGAAGTTTCTAAAGTGAAACGTAGAGCCCGGCAAACTAGTTTTTATAATCACATGGTCTAGACAACTCTTTTCGCGCGTAGGACTATAACTTGCAGGTAATAGACCAAAATAAGATGTCACATCCAGATAACTGGAACTGTCTGTGCTAGATTTTAAAATATTAATATCTCCCACCAATATTATATTTAATTTATTTATTTTCATTAAACAAGGTGAAATCTGGGTTAGGTCATAGTACCAATTGTTTTATTATATTTCAGGTTTTTAAGCCCGTTAACATTTTCGTTATATAAAAAAACAGTTATAAACATTCAATAATAATAAACCCTTTATCAAATTAGCTGATAAGCTCATTTTTTTAATCTATATGTATTTATTGTTTTTAGGGTTACTTAATTAAAATGTACACATTTTATAATCGATTAGTTCAAAATTTTGAATGTGGAAAAAAAAAACAAAAAAAAAGAAAGTAGGTACTGACCTCATAACGTTATTATAGCCATTTATAGTCTGATTCACAAGATCCCTGTCAGTGAATTTTTGTCCAAGGGCACCGAAAATGATGATCTAGGGCTCATTTGATTCGGAATGACCTCTAAAAACTTTTTGAAAAATTTCAAGAGTAGCTCAAAAACATTGCAAAAGTTATAAACAATTTAGTAAAAAACAAAAAGAGGGTAAAGTTTGTTTAAAATATCTCAGAAACTATTAAATATATCCGTTTTTTGAAAAGTAATCCTAAGGAGGAAATTTCCTAAAAAAAGTTCAAACTCTCGGAGCTCTATTACCAATATTTATAATTTTAATTTAGAGGTGAAAATAGCGCTTTGAACGTTTTATAGTAAATTTCTTCGAAATTCGGATATATTAAATGATTTCTGAGATATTTTCAAAAAACTATACCCCCTTTTTGTTTTTTACTAAATTGTTTATAACTTTTGCAATTTTTTCGAGCCCCTCTTGAAATTTTTCAAAAAGTTTCTAGAGGTCATTCCGAATCAAATGAGCCCTAGATCATCATCGGTGCCCTTGGACAAAAATTCACTGACAGGGATGTTATGAATCAGACTATTATATTTGTCCATATTAATCAAGCTATGCCTTACCAGGTACCTTAATTATACAGAATACAGAACATGCAGAATGAGTGTTCGATCACATTTGTATGCAGCGCACTGTGTCCAAAACACTTACAAAACAAATCGCGTTGTTATATTACGACAATTAGGTATTAAACGAAAATTAATTGAAAAAAAGCTGGGTAAAATATTCCGTTATTCTGTGGGAACATATTATGTGTGGATAACCATTCCAATTTGGAGTAGTTGTGACGGCCTCGCTTTTAAGCGCGTTGACGGGCTTCTGGATGATTTCTGTATTCTGTGCTTAATTATTAGTCTTTGGTTTGAAAAATGTGTAATAGAGATGTTATACGATTTCAAACACGTAAAGGATTAGTGAGTTGTACACAGAACCACCATTTTGCACTTCACGTATTAATTTTATTTTAGTAAACATACATAATAATCGATTTAATTAAGTGAATTTATAGCATACCTACGCGATACGTGAATTTATAACCACTGTTCTAATTATGTTGTGTGACTAGATCTTACAAGTCCGACGTGATATTATTAATATTATATAGGGCTCTTGCAAGCTTAGTCCTTCGGCAAAAATGGAATCAGAGGAATCGGAGTTATTCTCTTATAACTCCTCTGAATCAGAGGAATCGGAGTTATTCTCTTATAACTCCTCTGAATCAGAGGAATCATATAATTCTGAGGAAATAGACGAGATGAGCTACTTGAAATCGTACCTATCAATGGTGCGGTCGGACCTGCCGTGCGCAGGCCCGAACCCGCCGCTGGCGACGTGGCTGGCCGGTGCCTGCGTGCTGGCCTGCCTGCTGTTCTGCGCCCACTACCTGCGCCAGCGCGGCGACCTTCTGGGCGACCTGAGCTTGGAGCACGCGCGGGGCGGCGCGCTGCAGGTCTGCTGCGTGGCGCTGCTGTACAACACGAAGCCCGGCGCCACGGCCACGGCCACGGCCACGTACCAACTACTCACGTTTATAACCCTGCTGACGCCGTTCTGGACGCTGTGCGTGGCGCTGCTCATCTTCTCCAACCTGTTCATGTTCAAGAACCGGGACATCTACCGCGTGGGGCAGGTGGCGCGGTTCGCGCTCATCTTCACGCTGGCGGTGCACCTATGCGAGGAGCTGTTCGGGTTCGCGCTGGCCGTGCTGATGTCGATGATCCACGTCCCGTTCGGGCCGATCCTGGCGTCGATCCGCTTCACGTCGGTGCTGCTGGTGATGTGCGTGCCGGTCGCCGTGCTGGGCATCAGCGTGTTGCGCGCGACGCTCACCCGAAGCGTGCTGCTGCTGCTGCTGCACCTGGTCGTGCTGATGGTCAGCGATGTGCTGTACGGCGTGTACAAGCTGACCGACTACCGCAACCCGATGAAACCGCCCTACGTCTTCGTGTTGTTCTGCGTGAAACCGATACTAGAAATGTTCTGGTATATTCTATTTAAACGTTGCATGCTTCGCTATCTCAGTAAAGAAGATTTGTATTTGCCGTAACTTTCGTCGTTCGTGTAAATCATAGTTCCAATAATTATAATTATAATAGTTTTTTTTTGTTTTAAACACTTACGGATTTTGTCGCGGTGCACTTTTCTTTTACCCGACGTTTCGGCTACTTTCCAGCGGCCGTGGTCACGGGAGGACTGAGGTGTCAGTTGTCCTATTTGTTGAAGTTGTTCAAAGTACCCGAAGATTCTTCAATTATTATTTGTATTCCTAACAGTATCTTGAAGCCGCGGTGTTTTTGACCTAAATTTTATTTTATTTATCACTGTATGCCAACTAGATGGCAGCACCCAGCCATCTTCTCGGTTAAAATTAGGTTTTTTTTTTTGATAAACGAAACTAAATTGGATACTTAATATCTTTTTTAGTGAATTAATTCTTTGGCGCTTTCGACATCACTTCTGTCTTTATTGACAGTCTGTTACATTATATTTTAAGACGTGATGTTGTATCAACACGCAACATATATATCACCAAACACAAAAGTGTAAACTAAATAATATTTGTCATGTAAATATACCATATCAATGGAGAAACAAACGTTATAAAGCGAAGTTTATACGAAGTTCCTGAGATTGATTAAATTGGTACCAAGTTTGGAGTTACCAAGGTGGAATTAGATTCATTTAACGAACAGTAATTTAGCAGCAACTTGTATTTAAATATATTATATCGTAGCCAAAACTTATCATTGAATCGGGTACTGTTATATCGCAAGTAGCATGAGTGCATATGTATAGTAAAGTTGCTGAGTTTCCCATTGCATTATTGCTAATGCAATAGGAAACCATTATTATTCCGTTTAATTAAAACATAGTGTTTTTCACTAGATTGAATTGGACTTCCGTCGGGTGCAGGTCTCTTTCTAAGTTCTTTTTTTATATAATATATTTCGTGTGTCAAATATTTTTTTTTTTTTAACCAAAACCTGAACCACGCCGTAACAGTGGTGTCAGAAGTGGGATACCAGTGTTGATTTATCCGGTTTCGTTCCACTGGTATTCCATAACGGTTCGCGAAAAAATAAAAAACTGTGCTGTGAAAAAAAAAATAATAACTCTATGAACCAATTCATCTCCGGAGTGTGATCTTGAACAGTGTCCAAATAATCTTTGTGTCCACTTCGTCAAACTCTTGTGCATACTGAGTCTCGACAGTCAGCCTTACTTCGTAAGCCTGCAGACCAGTCCAGTGTCCTGCATCCCGATATCTCGCTCGCGCAAAATACGCACAGCCGCTACATAACTTCGCGACCGTCATCGTTTCTGCTGCCGTTTCTGCCGCCGTTCTGCCGCCGTTCCTGCCGCCATTCTGCTGGTGTTCCTGCCGCCATTCCTGCTGCCGTTCCTGCCGCCGTTGCTGCTGCTGTTCCTGTTGTTCCTGACGTCGGTTGCGTTACTGGAAACGCGCCGCCGCTGCCTGCTGCTAACTCGTCGCTGCTGTAATGCCGCTCAAGTTCCTGGTGATCCTGTCAACCCTGTGAGTAAAACATATTATTATTTGTTATTGCTACATTTTAGCTATTTTTTCAATCGAGTGTCTTTCAATATACTTACCAAATTCCTTACCAATCTCTAATCCCTCATAATAATTTAAATAATTATCTATAAAATATATCAAGTAAATTATATAAATACATATCGTTCTTATCTAGGTATTCTTTAAATTATTTTACAATGACGACCGAAAGCAAGAAAAGCAGTGAGAAAACAGAAATTTTACTTACCGAACCATTTCCTATTAATGTATTATGTAATTTCATTAGTCCCTATAAAGGAGATCGTGAAACTCTAACCGCTTTTCTTACTAATTGCCAAAACGCCTTAGATCTAGCATCTCAGTCTCAAAAAACATTATTAAATAAATATATTTTATCGCGTCTAGAGGGAAAAGCACAAATTGCTTGTTCCAATAAAATTTTCGAAGACTTTAACCAATTAAAATGTTTCCTTAAACAAAATTTTGGTGAAAGAAAGCATTACAATCACTTACTGCTAGATCTACAGTCGTGTAAGCAACAACTAAATGAACCTGTTTCACAATTCGCGCTTCGTATTGAAAGCTGTCTTACTGATTTACAGTCCGAAATCTATAATTCTGAATCCTTAAAGAAAGATTTATCAGGTCGAATCGCTATGACAGAGGATTTAGCGTTATTTTCATTTTCCTTAGGGCTTCATCCGCGTATAAGTAACAATGTTAGATGTAGAAATCCTAAATCTCTTAATGATGCAATCAATATTGCCCTCGAAGAGGAAAAAATACAAAATCTTTTATATAAGACTACCAAATCTAAATGTAAAACCTGCGGAAAATTAGGACATACGGAATCGGAATGTTATCGTATAGAGAGACGTTCACATCCGCCACGTGATTTTTCGAAACCTCAAAATCCAACATCTTATAATAATAATAATCAATCCAATTCCCACGTTTTCTGCAGATATTGCAAAAAGGGCGGCCACGACATAAAAGACTGTCGTAGAAGGAAATATAATAATGAAAATCGTAATTCGTATAATCATTCTAATAATTATAATAAGTCCTCGAACGCGCATCATATTTCTTACGAGCCGCCGCCGTCGCCACTGTCACCGACACCTTATGAAGTTCCATGTGAAAATGTCGGCGACTGTGATTTAAACTAGCTGATCGGATTACGAAAAAGTGCCGTCGTTTTCCGACTAATTTAGGCACACTAAAGTTTTTCACAAAATCTATTTCTACAAAATCTAGTAATTCTAATCTTAAATTAAAATAATTCACCTCAACATATTCCTTTAGGAACCTCTGAATCGTTGAGTCATAATTCAAAATCGGACCGCCACACGGGTAACCAGCCCCAAAGAAGTGTCCAAAATTCAAAATCGGACCACGACACGGGTAACCAGCCCCAAAGAAGTGTCCAAAATTCAAAATCGGACCACGACACGGGTAACCAGCCCCAAAGAAGTGTCCAAAATTCAAAATCGGACCACGACACGGGTAACCAGCCCCGAAGAAGTGTCCAAAATTCAAAATCGGACCACGACACGGGTAACCAGCCCCAAAGAAGTGTCCAAAATTCAAAATCGGACCACGACACGGGTAACCAGCCCCAAAGAAGTGTCCAAAATTCAAAAGAATCGGACCAACACACGGGTAGCCAGCCCCAAATAAGTGTCCATTCTCTAAAAAATCATATCAAAAATTATAACGATAATGAAAATCCAATATACGAGATAAACTCATTTATTACAAAAATATCCTTGCCTCACATTAATTTAAAGACCGAATTATCTACGCGTTCTTTACGGTTTCTAATAGATACTGGTGCAAGCATAAGCCTTATAAAAAATCCAGTATAGATAAAAAATATATTTTATCCCGCGAAATAGTTAAGATAAAAGGGATCAATAATATCGAACATTGTTCTGAATCTTTAGGTACATGTCAAGTAAATTTCTATTTGTCTAATAACACTTATAATTATAAATTTCATATCTTTAATGACGATGTAAGCCTAGAGTATGACGGCATCATCGGTAGTGATTTTTTAGGCTATTTTAAAGCTAACATTAACTACGAATCTAAATTAATTAATATTTGCGGGCAAACCATGGATATGAACTATGTTCAGCCAACTTACATAATTCCTGCTCGTTCCGAAGCCGTCATTGAGTGCGCGGTATCAAATTACTCACCCGAGCGTTTTCCGAACAATCAAGGACTATTATTAGATCATACTTTAAATAATGGCATTTATTTCGCTAATTGTATTGTCACAATAAAATCTAATAAAAGAATTAACTTAACAATTTTAAATACTACTAATTCAGCTATTGAAATTAAAGATTACGCCGTAGAATTAAATCCTTTTGAACCACAAATTAGTTCTAATAATTTATCGTCAGAAATTGTCAATTCTATTTCTTATTCTAATTCGGATAGAGTGCAAAAAGTACTTGATCTTATTCGCTGCTCACATTTAAATCACGAAGAGAAAGAAACTCTTTTAGAATGTTGCTCACATTACACTGACATATTTCATTTGGAAGGTGAACCTCTATCATTTACAACTGCAATTGAACATACTATAGATTCAGGAGACGCGCCTCCTATTCACGTAAAATCATACCGATTCCCGGAATGCCATAAGGAAGAGGTCGATTCACAAATTCGAAAAATGCTCGACCAAAATATTATACGTCCTTCTTTTTCACCTTGGAGTGCCCCGGTATGGGTCGTCCCTAAGAAAATGGACGCCTCAGGTAAAAAGAAGTGGCGAATAGTTATAGATTATCGTCGATTAAATGACGTCACTGTATCGGAAAGTTATCCTCTACCTCTCATCACCGATATTCTAGACCAATTAGGACATTGTAAATATTTCAGCACCCTCGACCTATCCAGTGGCTTCCACCAAGTCAAAATGAGTCCAAAGGACGCCCCGAAAACGGGATTCACTATTAACACAAATTCGAGTGTCTCTGGGCACTACGAATTCACAAGAATGCCTTTTGGGCTGAAAAATGCCCCTTCCACATTCCAGAGGCTGATGAACACAGTTCTCTCTGGTCTTCAAGGGCTGCATGCATACATTTATCTCGATGACACGATCATTTATAGCCACGACCTTCCTAGTCACATTTCAAAACTTAAATTAGTTTTTGACCGCTTACGGAAATTTAATTTAAAATTACAGCCTGACAAATGTGAGTTCTTAAGGCGCGAAGTTGCTTACTTAGGCCACATAATTACAGACAAAGGTGTCTGTCCAAATCCAGAGAAAATCAAAGCTGTAACTCAATTCCCAACACCTAAAAATCCAAAGGATATAAAATCTTTTCTCGGTCTAGTCGGATACTATCGACGTTTTATAAATAACTTTTCACAAATCACAAAACCATTGACATCACTTTTAAAAAAGGATGCAATATTCCAATGGTCTCATATACAAGAACGAGCTTTTACAAATCTAAAGGATAAATTGACGTCAGCACCTCTACTCCAATATCCCGATTTTAATCAACCTTTCTTATTAACTACCGACGCCTCTAACTACGCGGTAGGTGCCATATTATCGCAAGGAGAAATAGGCAAAGATAAACCTATCTCATATGCGTCACGAACTCTAAACAAAGCCGAGGGTAATTACTCTACCATCGAGAAAGAACTCTTAGCCATTTTATTCGGGGTAAAAACATTCCGCCCTTATCTAGACGGGCGTAAATTTAAAATCATAACAGACCACAAACCGCTAGTGTGGCTGTTTAGCGTTAAAGATCCCGGATCCAGGCTCATTAGATGGCGTCTCAAGCTAGAGGAATACGATTACGAAATCGTATATAAAAAAGGAAAATTAAACGCAAATGCTGACGCACTATCTCGCTATCCAATACTCGCTCTAGATGATAAAACTGATAATTCGATTATATGTAATCCTACACTGTCACCCGGAAGAGACATCGATTCTCATAATCTCCCGTCAATATCTGAAACTTATGATCAATTTCTACAAATCTCAAAACAACCCGGTGTTACTTTCGACACCGTTATTCAAGAACATAACGAAAGTTTATTAAAAACTAAAATAAAATTAATCGCGTATCCAACGTCAATTGATTTAGACGAATCTATTACATATTGTAGTGATATCATAAATGCATCTACTAGCGATCCTAATATTCGAAATATCGAACGCGAACTCCATACCTATTATTCAACTTCCAATGATAACCATGTATTCACACATTTGTTTATTAAATTAAATCATTTTGACGAAATGACTTACAAAGATATATTTAATGTCCTTCGCGAATACCGAGACATGATAAAATACTGGTATTCTGAAGAGAAAGAGATAGCACTATCAGATTTCACAGATCCATTCTCTAAACTTTCATTTACAAAAATATATAATATTATTGCGTTTATTTTTCATACTACTAATATAAAAATTAATATTTATCATAATTGTATAAAATATCCAACACCGAGCGAAATCAAACAAATTCTTAAAGATAATCATGACTCACCTCTCGCTGGACATCCAGGTATCTCTCGTATGCTGGAAAGAATTAAATCTCAATTTTGGTGGAAAAATATGAGACAAGACATCGAGGACTATGTAAAAAATTGTCGCCCATGTCAAATTAATAAGCCATTACGACAAACAAATCGTGCCCCAATGATAATAACTTCCACAGCATCGCGACCCAACGAAAAAATCTATCTAGATCTGGTCGGTCCACTTCCTGAAACATATGAATATAAATATAAATTTTTACTTACCGTACAAGATGACCTCACTAAATTTTCACAAGCTTATCCTAT
Organism: Glaucopsyche alexis; assembly: GCA_905404095.1. Lineage (NCBI taxonomy): Eukaryota > Metazoa > Arthropoda > Insecta > Lepidoptera > Lycaenidae > Glaucopsyche > Glaucopsyche alexis. Next base: position 1,220,425 of record FR990044.1, on the reverse strand, counting down.
GCAGTCATGTTCAGCTGAAGACACAGCTAGAACATTCGTTAATTATATTTCACACATGGGAATACCTAAAATGATAATTTCTGACCAAGGCACGAACTTTTGTTCTGACCTTTTTAAACAACTAGCAAAGTTATTCAGTATAAAACACATTTTTGCTTCACCATATCATCCCCAAACTTGTGGCGCGCTAGAAAGGAGCCACTCCACTCTCAAGGAATATTTGAGGTCTTATATAAACGAAAATCAAAACACTTGGGACCTTTACATCCCAAGCGCTATGATAGCTTATAATTCAAATGTGCATAGTACGACAGGTTATTCCCCATTAGAATTATTATTCGGCTTCAAACCCTATTTACCATCTAGCATAGACGTCCTCGATAACAATACATATACAGATTATATTCGAGCACTTAATCATCGTCTTTATTATAGCCGTCAAAAGGCTCTTCAAAATATTCAGACGTCTAAAGAAAAATCTAAAAAATATTATGACGTTCGAACAAAGCCTATTATATACAATGCTGGCGATATGGTGTATGTCCGTTGCCATCATAAACAAAATAAGGCCTTATCCCCAGTGTGGAAAGGTCCGTATAAAATAATAAAATTAAACGGTAACCATACGGCAACGCTATTAATTAATCGTAAGCACGTTCGTCATCATTTCGACGAAATAAAGCCGGCAAGTGACGACACGGCATAGTGTCCTAGGTCAGTAAGTTAGTATAAATAAAAGTAAGTATGTATAATATAATCGTAACATAAGTCCTTTCGTTCTATTTCAGATGCGCGCTGTCGCCGCTAGCTAGATCATTACGTATCGCCCATCATTAGTAGTCCGGGCCTTTATTTCGATAAGCTCCTAGATCTTAAGTTTACTAATAACGACTGGAAAGTCTTAGCATATTTAGATATAAGTCATATCCAACCTAACTTAGATAAAATAGAGTTTTTATTAGAAAAGCTAAATGTATTTTGTAACTCTCTTACGTCATCAAAGATACAGTCGGACTGCACTAATTCACTCTCGGCGCTGAAAAATCAGCATCTCATTAATGTTAATAAGTTTTCTTCCGTATCATATTTGCTTCACAATGATAAAATTAAAGAGCGTTTTAAAAGAGGTCTCATTGATTTAGGAGGATCCATCCTAAAAACTATTTTCGGCACATTGGACGCCGAAGATGCTATCAAATATTCGGAAGCTATAAGTAGTGTACAGACGGATGAAAAACATCTCGCTCATCTTATGAAAGATAATATTCACGTTATACAATCTACCATTTCATCGTTTAATAATTCTATGTCTAAAGTTAATTTAAATGAAAAACATCTCTTAGAAAATATGGAAATAATACATAAAATATTAGACTCAGTTTCTAACACAAATGATAAGCTTGCATTTAAAACTCAAATCAATTCCTTATCTAATTCTTTAGAAGCTATAATCCTAACGTCATCTTTCGATATCGATGACATAAATAATGCTATTTTATTTGCAAAACTTAATGTTTTACACCTGACTGTACTGAGTCCTTATCAATTATATAACGAATTAGATAAACATAGAAATAAACTACCTAGCCATTATGATTTGCCTGTACCATTAACGCTACAAAATATACAAGAACTAACAGATATTTCCAAATTAGTTTGTTATTATCATCAAAATAAAATAATATTTGTCCTCCACATCCCTTTAGTCCTACCTCAAACCTATAATCTTTATAATATCATAACATTACCAGTTCCATATGATATATTGAAACCAGACACCTACATTCTAATCGAGCCGACTAGCTCATATGTAGCAGTAACAGGTGATCGCATGTTCTACTCGCTATTAAGGGACATCGACAATTGTAAACAATCAGTGAAAAGTGTTATGTGTGTGTGCTCACCGACTTGTTTTCAGTCGTTGCCAACCCTACGTGCGAAACAACTTTATTAAGTGAAGTGGTTACTAAACTCCCAGATTCCTGTGTAGCTAAAATAATTCACGGTTCTATAGATGTATTCCATAAACTTAGTTTTAATCGTTGGATCTTTGTTCAGTCAGAGCCAGGGAAATGTCATATTACTTGTGAAAAATCCGATGTAAATTCAGATGTTATATTATTCGGAACTGGCATCCTGACCTTACCTAAATATTGTAAAGCATTTTACAAAACATTACAGTTCACCGCAGTTGGCGAAACGTCACTCGGTAACGTAACAAACGTACTGTCAAATTTCAACATTTTACTAGATGATTTTGAGATGATTGTTGTGAACATTCAAAAATTAATAAAACATTTGCCAAACTTCCACACTCTAATTTAAAAAATATTGGCAATCTTGATTCGTTATTGCATGCCAGCATCCATCTTCGTTCAATGGAAGATGAGTTATATAAATTAGAAAACCCATCTCACTTAGAGACATATGGCATTCACTATATGTCTACAAGCTTATTATGCAGCATTATATTTATAATATATCTGATATATAAATGTCGGAAAAATATAACTTGTAAGAAATCGCCTTGCTGTATTCAAATTTTTAATCAGTGCCATAATTCCAAATCTCGCACTGATCATCCAACATCTCTTGTTGTTTTTAAAGATAATAATAGCATTAAAAATGATTCTGTGCTGGAGGAAACATTTATCAGCACGCCAACTCCTTTAAAAAGAAATGTTGTTTTAACTAATATAATAAAAGATCATGAATTGTAATTTGAATGTTTAATTAATTGATTGAAATTACTGTGCTGAAAATATTGATATAATAATAATAATAAATAGTAACTTTCAATAATAATAATTAATACTTACTTATTTAAAATTTATTATTATTATTTTTTATTATTTTTAAAATCATATACGATAAATTTAACTAGTAATAATTATATCTTTAAAAATTCTATTAATAATAATAATTAATAATTTTTGTGTTAATTAAGTTTTTGAATAAAATTTAAGTTAATAAAATATTTTTGTAATTTAGCTGTTTTCTTGTATACTCCAAACGAAAGTCCAATCTCTCGCGTTAATCTTAGCATAATCTCTCATCACTTTGAGATGTGATGATCGATCTTAACGGGGGGGTTGTTATATCGCAAGTAGCATGAGTGCATATGTATAGTAAAGTTGCTGAGTTTCCCATTGCATTATTGCTAATGCAATAGGAAACCATTATTATTCCGTTTAATTAAAACATAGTGTTTTTCATTAGATTGAATTGGACTTCCGTCGGGTGCAGGTCTGTTTCTAAGTTCTTTTTTTATATAATATATTTCGTGTGTCAAATAAATAGTTTTTTTTTTTAAACCAAAACCTGAACCACGCCGTAACATACGTACATACCGTACGCGTACGTACCGATAACGACATATTCAGTAACTACTCGTATAACGAAACTGTCATTGTGAGATGTACATTTCTGAAAAAAATTGTCACGTATTTTAGGTAATGTCTGTTAAACTGAGCATAGATTTAATATAATACTAGCTTTTGCCCGCGGCTCCGCCCGCGTAAATACATTATCCCGCAAGAACACTACTTTTTCGAGATAAAAAATATCCTAAACCAAATTTTATAAAAATCGGTTCAGCGGTTAAAGCGTGAAGAGGTAACAGACAGATAGACAGACACACTTTCACATTTATAATATTAAGTATAGATATTAGAAACAGGGCATATCGAGTTTAAAAATGTCCTCACTTTGAATTCCCCATTGGGGCACTCGAGTTTTACATTTGATAATATAGAGGTCAGTGTCAGTAGTCAAAAGGCCGCGAAATTACGACAACGAGTAAAAATATGAACGAGATGTAATAATATTATATTTAAAACAAATACGTACAAATTAAACATTAAAACCTATTATCAGATGGCGGTACATTTTCTTGTATAAAGAAACTATTTGTCTTAATTTCATGCAATATACCGACAATCCACATAGCAATAAGATCGAAAAGTGGTACATCGGGTATGTTGGCGACCATACATCTAATGTTTTATCTATTCTAGAAAACATTTGTTTGTTGACATTAAATATGCTCCGAAACTAATTGATCAATTTTGATGAAATATAAACATAAACATTTAAACAGTGTCGACTACGGGGAAACCAAAATAATTTATCGCGGCAAAATGTACGGTTCCCGCGAGACTTCCTTTTGCGCGCACGATCGCGGGCAATATCTAGTACTATATTAAACATTCAACCCTTAGGACCTTAGGTTTGTTTGAATCTTATTTAGTTAGAGATGATATTAATACAATGCATTTGGGCTACACCAGTGTTTTTCAACCTTTTTCATTATGCGACCCCCTTTGTATGAAAAAATATTTCGCGACCCCCCGACCCTTCGCTTTTTTATCATGTATGTTAGTGTTACAAATATTCATCCATACGACGTTTTTATGCGTCTCCATAATTAGGATTCGGATATAAGTACATAATATAGTCAAACACATTATTTTACAATTAAATAGTGAAGCGCCGCCACAGGTACATCGATGATATCGATGATCGATTTATGAGTATATCCTTCTGTTAAAATTATCTTTCTTAATAAATCATTATTTTTAATCTTCATTGGTTTTTTACTAAAGTTCTCTCTACCTCCGGCGACCCCCCTACAGAAGCTTCGCGACCCCCCAGGGGGTCGCGACCCACAGGTTGAAAAACACTGGGCTACACGGTACACCGGCTACATCATGCTCGTCAACAGCGTGAGTAACGTGGTGGGGCGGTGCCGGGTCTACATGTACGCGGACGACATGTGCCTGTTGTACTCGTCCAAAAATATCCAGGAGGCAAGAGCGGTACTACAGGCAGACTTTGACCAAATAGCCAGGTGGGCGCACCATAATGGCATAATACTTAACCTAAATAAAACTAAATTAATACATATTTATTCTCCGTACAACATCATAGCACAAAATATAAAATAAGTCAGAAATCAGTATTACAGGACACACTTACGAATGCATGCATGCTAAATATATTAATTGTTTTTGCGAAAAATTAGAGTTCGTTAACAAATTTAAATACCTAGGACTATGGTTAGATTTCCATATGAACTGGAGGTATCATGTTGACTCAGTCTGTACTTGACTTAGAGCGGTCTTGATTAAATTTTACACATTGAATATATTATAATCGCTAAATAAAAAGACGTTACACGTCACTTACTTCGCGCTCGCCGACTCGCTGCTCAGCTACGGGCTAAGTACTTACGGCCGCACATTTAAAACTTACTTAGATTCTATTAAAAAATTACAATTTCGCATTTTTAAATAGGTAGTACCTAGTTGATCCAAAAACAAAAAAAGAATGTAAAAACGACTATGAAATGTTATTCAATATATGTAAAATTCTACCGGTTCACAAAAAGGTCGAATACCTAGTGATTCTCGAACAATTGCACAGTGATCAATTTAAAGTAAAAATAAAGAACTAGCATAATACTAAAAACGTTAGATTAGGTAAAATTGTAACACCGCCGTTTAAAAACTATTACGGGATGAGAACCACTAAGTATTTGACCCCTACACTGGTATAATAAATACACCTGGCTGAGAACATAAGCGTACGATGGTAGTTGTAAAGTAAGTAGACTAATTTTCAAAAATAAATTGAAAAAGCTAATGTTATAATTAATACAAACAGCAAATAATTATATATTAATACCAAATACATAAATTTACCTTCTATAAATATTTTTGTTGTGTATAATAGGTGATTAGTAAAAGTAAGTAAGTACTTTACCTGTGTGCAATAATGTTAGTGTTGCTAAACGTGTTATTGTTAAGATAATAATTTTAATTTTTAAGATGTAAGATCGTGAGCGCAATATCTGCCGACAAACTGCTACGCAACACAACTACCTAATGTGAAAAATATTTTGCCAATAAAGTATTTTTATTATTATTATTTAAAAAATACAAATTACAATTTGTGTCATAAGTCATAACTCATAAGTATGTTGTCTTATGCAAGGGCATCCGAGCATTAATACAGACATACAGAGTGTCCCCGAGGTACATACATTATTTTGTTTACAATCTTGAATAACACATTCATTTAATATTTAGTAGTACTTTGTTTCCATTAAAATTTTAAAAGAAGACATTTATATATTATACTTAGATACTTTCTATTGTGTTCTCTGGGACCCTGTGGAGATTGTCTTACTTGATTACGTCAAAGCGAATAAGAACTAAGAAGAGTAATAATTTTGGCAGTCTATAATCTATATATGTATAGATTATAGACTGCCAAAATTATATAAGTATGTGTGTTTGTATGTCCAATGTAGAGCCTCAACTACCGATCCGATTTGAGATGTCTATATAATCTGCATAGTCGAGTTGTAGTTTTAACTTTTGATTATTGTTTTTTTGAGATAAGAAGATAAATCTTCTTATCTTTAGCTCGTAGATTAAAATTGTCTATAGGAGTTATAAAACTCATATTTTTAACATGTAACATGCACAGTATAGAGAAGTATTAATATTCTAAGATATAGTATATAAGGTTCGGTAAAATCAATTACGGATATTTTGGGCATACCTAATAATGATCTGTTGTTTATGTAAAGACGTTTAAGCAGAAAAATAATTGTCATACTAGAAAAAAATCTTTATATATGCCCATAAGTATATAAAGATTTTTTTTGAGTTTGCGTTTTACGGAGAGTCACCCATACATACATAAGATGATTTTTAATTTTGAGTATGACAATTATTTTTTTGCCTAAACGTCTTTAAGAAGCAGTAGATCATGTGCCCGAAGTATCCGTAATTGATTTTCGGAGACATTATATAACTATATTATGGACTTTCACACCACCACGTCAATCTGGTCCCGTGCTAAGTTCCTGGAAAAAATTAATGTGTAACGGGTACCAGATAACGGAAATATTTACGTAATATTTAATACTTTTTACGCTATCCACATATTTCATTTTGACATTGGAAATGTCTTTTCGTTCGCTCCAGTATAGGCTCCGATTTCACTAACGGTTCGTTTCAATAACTGACTATCTATCTATCGTTATATACAAATAGTATATACAAAATGTCAAATTTGTATCGCGAAAAACCGGGAAATGATTGAATGACGTCGTTTTGTAACAAATAGTTATGATAGATAGGTTATTGAAACGGGCCGTTAAAATGTTTGCTAATTGTATCCAAAGGTAACTTGGTCTCCTAAATGTTTGAGCTTTGACTAACTCGACACTGACGTAATGGTGTGCGCCCTTGTGCTAACTAACGCTAAGCGGTTTAGACGCTCCACGTAAACTTACACTAGCGTTGTTCTAGAATATAATTACTACGGTATACAATTAAAGTTTACTACATCAGATACTTTGCTACGATAACATTAATTCAACATATAAAGCATAAAGTTACAGCTAACTGGTCGTGACTTCATATTCGTTTATATAAAACAAGAATCCCTCTTTTCCACAGGAAACCAATATTGTTAGAAGAAACAATATTTAAAAACCTGGATGGTCATAACTTATAACTCTTATTAGGCACTTGGAACCTATCAGCGTTATAATTATATCCAAAAATAACTTCAGCTGCATATTATCACTACTATTAGGCGCGTCGCAGTGATTCACTATTTTGCACCGAGACCATTCTCCCACGCAAAATAAGGTCAGACATTATGGAGATGATGATGAACAATTAAGTGTAGTGAGTGGACGCTGGCCGGCGTCCAGCAAACAGCTCACTTTCCTTTGTAATTAGTTCTTCAGAGCCGCCACTATAGTCTTTACATTTGTTCGATCATTTGTGAACACTGGGTCGATTTTTATCCAACAATTTTTTTGATATTTTTTTGGTTTTGATCACTGAACGTGGCTTCGCGACGTGGTGGATTTTTAAGATAGTTATTCAAAATTGAACTTTGTTCACTACGCAAAAGGGTACACGGGCCTCAAGTCAAGTCAAGACTCAAGATGCATTCGAAAATTTCGACGGCGAACTTCGTAATCAAAAATGTATGGGATTTGACATAAGTCATTGTTAAGTAACATGTCGCTTGCGATGTCGTATGACATCCCATACATTTTGTTTACGAACTTTGTCGTCGAAATTATCGAATGCATCTTGACTAGAGGCCACGTTTCACTAAAGTCAATGTCGAAGTCTCTCCTCTTGCAATGAAATGAGAATCTTTTGTGTAGTAAATAAAGTTTAATTTTGAATAACTATCTTAAAAATGCACCTACAACCTATTATAGGCGTAGTTGTTGGTGTAGAAACTCTAACTGTAGTTGTGTATGTAGTTATTTATTTATTCCAGTTTATAGCTTAGACTGAACAACGTCAATGGTACGATCCAGATAACTATTCGTATATTGCCTGTTAGATTGCAAATTTGAACGAGATAAAATTGAAAGTAAATTCTAAAGAGAAAAAGAGTTCTAAATAACGAATTAAAAATAGTCTCTAGTACTTTCTTATGAGTGATGATAAAAGTTTACCGACGAAAATCAATCGAGAAACAGAGTTTTAATATTATACACAAAACGTAGGTTAAAATGTTTCAATCAATATTTTACGACGTCACAACCGCCATCAAACATAAAAACTCAATTATCTAAAGTACTACGTTTATTGTAAGTACATTTCATGACATTTTAGAATGATTTCTACAGAAACCGCAAAAATATTGTAAATCCTTTTAAACGTGTCTCCCAACGCGTGCCGCTCGATTGAACAAAACTTTTATGTTCGTACTGAAAATAAAAAATATCCAAAGAATATTTTCCGATTCCATGATTTTTAATGCTCAATTTGATCTTTGAATAAAATCTGATGTAGCCTTAACAGGATTTTGAACCGATTGAGGTTGAATATTGCTTTGAAATTATTCGTAATATTTTTCATAAACACTACAAATCTATATACAAAAAAAAATTGTGTCTGTTTGTAATTTCCAATTAATATGTTGCACTAAATCTTATTTAAGCGAGACAATTAAGGAATCTCGGCAACGGCTGCAAGTATTTACATGAAATTTAAATACTTACAGGAGAAAAATCGGTCTAGCTCGGTTTTATCCCTGGGAAACTGCGACTTTTTAAGTTGTGTGTTTCTTTCGTCGTGAAACAATATATAAATAATTTAGACTCTATAATGTCAGTCCTATTGGCAGGTTGGTTAATTTTTGCGTTGTTCGGAAGTTCGGGATGTCCAGGTTCGAACGCCGGTAAAATATTATTGTGATTCTTTTTAAATCTGCTAGAGTTCCGAGCAAATCTAGGTTACCTACTGATTAGGTACTGCATAATTTTGATAGTTAGCTGATGTTTTATGGAATACCTTAGGTTACTTTTGTCTTAGGATTCCGTTTAAAAAATAGATTTTCATGTACATTAATTTCCACGCAAACGAAGTTGCGGGAACCAGCCAGTTAAGTACTAAACATTCAGTTATAGGTACAATGAAGACTTTCACGTTCATAGTTTTAATGAAACTTGAGAAATTAATTATTATTTAGACGGATCGTATCGCGCGGGACAAGGGCGATCCTCCCCTCGTCTCCGAGACGCCCAGCTCACCTTCAACTCACAAACTGCAAACTAATCCAATATCTAACTTTGCCGGAGATAAAACTGACGATATTTCATATTATTGCATTGCTATTTTTTTCCTTAAAAACCGCAGCTTCGTAGCTGAACTTCGTACAATAACTTCTCTAGCGCCGGTATTTCGCGTGTTTGTTTTTTACCTTTTCGGTATCGGAGCGCTCGCTCGCTCGCGCCCGCCGTATCTGATGCCGTACATTTATCCCGGGTGCTAAATCTCCCACGGGGCTATTTCACCGAGAAATGGACGAAACCTCAAGGGCTAAAATTCTGAAAGTACTTTTTAGGGTTGCGTAATACTCAAGGAACCCTTATAGTTTCGCTTAGTCCGTCCGTCTGCATGTCTGTCTGTATGTCCACGTTTCTAGCATCTGTAAATATGAATATACATGGATGAAATTTGGTGCAGCTAAAGACAACACCAGACAAGTACAGATCTCAGTTTCGGCATCGTAAAGAAATAATAATTTTATATTATTTTAGGGGTGGCTCTCCATACATATGAAATGGGGATGAAAATATTTTTCATTCTTTTCCATCGTGTGGGGTATCGTTACATAGTTCTTCTAATTTTAGAAGAACTATGTAACGATACCTAAAAAGGCAATATTTCTTACATAACTTTATTACAAAGTCTACCATTTTCAAGTAATCGGCCTACAAAGTGGTTTGTAAGTTGGTCCCCCCCCCCTAGAATTTCTATACTATTGGAGATAGAATGCAGATAGACCATAGTAATTAACTAAAATGAAACTAAAACTTCAAAATATATAAACAACTAAATCAGTCATTTTAAAATTCAACAGTGCAAGTCCTTTTACTTTTTATTTTACGCCTAGATGCATTAAATTAAAAAAGAGGATTTTACGTATTGCAGTTACAGAGACAAACACGCAAATTGTCTGACACATTCTAGTTGACAAATTGCGTTAGAGACTGTCCCTGTGACGTCACACGTAGGGTCAAACGTAACTGAAGTGGCTCGACCCCGGGGACAAAGCGGACATGCCCCGCGTAGCAAGTCGTAGCTCGTAGAGGTACTACGGTTTCGTAGCACGTAGCACCGCCTTTCACGACCGCAATAGGCAAGCGGACTGATTTTTTTTATTGCATAAATGAATGCTTAAATATTATTGCTTAAATGCATATTTAAGAGTACCCTTAAATATGAGTAACTTCTCAGAAGAAACCGTATATCAAAAGTCATTATTTTCAAAGGTACAGCGATTTGTATAAAAAATTTCGCGAGTCACGTAAAAACGCTCCATACTATACTTAACCTACAAGTGACGTCACTTGTAGGTTAAGGTGTATGAAGTATACGGCCGCAAATCAAAAAAAAATCTTTAATTGCAAGAATGTTGAAGGTACAATGGTCTTACAAAATTACTATATTATGTTCTCACATTCTGCTATCACAATGGCGTGCAATTTGCAATTTTACAATAAAACAAAACTTAATTAGAATGAAATTTTACGCAGGAATATATTTGCAAATATCTCCGAGATTTGTGCGTTTAAGTTCATACTTACCATAATGAATGTTTTTGTATATGATGTAAATAAACTAATGATGTAGGTTTTGTTTACCTTTTTCGCAAAAAAAATTAACTACACATAAAATAAAATATATTTTTACATTTACCAAGTAGTAATGCCTCAATATTTCTGAATATATTAATGAAACTAAATATTTCAGATGTAGTCCGATCCCCTATTGTTTTGTGAAGCGAAATCAATGACTCTCTGAACTCTCTATTTATCAGTTTGAAAATGTAAACAAAGCTAAAATCGATTTTTAACGGCATTATGAATATTTATAGGGAGCCGGGAGCCGTCGGGTTGTCGGTATCGCGCAAAATCACGTGCAGTCTTTTTTTACTTTTATATTCGACGTTTAAAAATATATTCATAAAATACATAATTTTTAAACATTACATTATATTATCGCGTAAATAAAATTAAATTTAACTTTTGGAGGAAATTTGACCCGAATATCGTCTCAATAACTAATAAATATTAGACACTGAAACAAACAATCAAACAATGCACCAATTAATTTGGGATAAAATCCTACTAATATTATAAATGTGAAAGTTTGTGAGGATGTATGGATGTATGGATGGATGTTTGTTACTCCTTCACGCAAAAACTACTAAACGGATTTTGATGAAATTTGGCATGGTAGTAGTTTAAGCTCTGGATTAAAACATAGGCTACTTTTATCCCGAAAAAATACAGTGTTCCCGAAGGGTACCGTATTTACGCGGACGGAGCCGCGTCAACGGCTAGTATAACAATATTTTAAGTAGTATATTGCATATATACTACTTAAAAGCTCACTCTTGATGACTAACGGCCCGTTTCAATAACCTATCTATCTATAGTAACTTTTTGTTAAAAACCATTTGCCGGTTTTTCGCGATACAAATTTGACGTTTCTAACAAATAGTTATATATAGATAGGTTATAGAGGGTAAGGTTCGTTTAGCCTTCAAGAAGCTAGCGGTCCAGCGCCTACAACTCTATAAGACGCAGGTTCGGCCTCACATGGAATCTGGGTTTCAATTATTGTAAACTGACAAATTATTTCAAATTGGTTCGACTTGGCACTACGTAGAGAAGCCTCGCTCAGCGTCTTCTATCGGTTATATAACTACTCCGAGGAATTCTACGGACTTGTACCTGCATACTGCATATTAGTGGCAGTCCTTCACTGTGCGCTTTTCCCGGAGTTTTCTGCCACAGTACACTAAAACACTGGCATGATCTACCGCTAGCGGTATTTCAGTTACCTCGACTCTCGGTTCGGTTAATGCGTTGACTCATTCCCATAAGCGTCAAATCATGCACAAGTGAGTGGGACAGACTGACAACCGAACTGAGATAAGGTACGAGAATTGGGGTCCTAGACATTTCTCTCCGCTCTAGAGATCTCTCTTGACTTTTTTTAAATCAAATAAATAGGGAGCTAACAATCACCTGATAAAAAGCGATTCCCGTTGCGCGTGTACACCTGCAACACCAGAGGAGACTACGCTCTTTCTTGATCTGAAATTCAAAGTGCTCTGTTGGTGACGTTAGTTTGTTGCTAATTCGGAGTTCCAGACACAAAACTCACGAACTTACGTACGTAAAGTTACGTAAAATGTTGTTTGACGTTTAAGATGCTGTTTAAATTGTAAAAGTTATTGCTCTAAGTTAAATGCTCTCATATATTGCAATAACCACATATCTATGATTATTATTAGTTTATATTTATTTAACATGCTGTATATCACTGATCTTAAATTAGTTAAACACTCGTTTAATCTAAAGCATAATATAGACTTTAGACTTATGGTGACATAAGTTTTACAAGACGTTATAAATATTAATAAATAGACGTTAGACGAAAAAAACAAAAAATTATAACCGTAAAAATGACACGAAAAATCTTAATATCTAATATGAGGCGAATATGTGGGACAAGAATGTGAAATTGATTCGGCCTTATGAGAATCTGGTCTCCACCGGACACATTCTAAGTATATTGAATAGAGATCAGAGTGATTAATGACCGTATAAATATAGCTTTAATGGATTTCAGTGGCGGTGGCCGGTTTCTTTGAAACCAGGCCTGTTACGCAGGAATAATTTTATAGTGCCCAAGTATGTGCCTAGTACACTAGAGCACACTCTCTTCCTTTACTCTCGTAATCCAAGTGGGACGGATAACCGACACGACTGACGAGAGATCAGGCGCAGGTCCGATCTTTTATATTCCCATCCGATGCATGGATCATCTTTCTTGTCGTTACGTTTACTGATACGGTAGAAGGTGTAGCCAGTTGACAAATCGACGAAGGATTTTCTATTCAATAATTTACTATTGAAGAGCATTACTTTTAACCTAGAGGCTGTCGAATTTCAGAAGTTAGTCGACTCGACTTCATTTTTTTAAGAAGAGAAGAGCCCGTTTCTTCCAGAGAACGTCATTTCTCTGAAAGTAATGGACTTTTACACATGAGTCCACTAAAAGTCAGAGATAGGGATATGAATATATTCGTGTATGCCGAGGCACGCACGGCGATGTGAGATATGTTATATGAGTCATGTAGTGCCTTAAAACGCAAATATTTTTTTAATTTAAAGTAAAAATATTAAAATAATTTAACCGATCATCCTAAACTGAGTAAAACTTTTGTGTAGGTTTGTGTTAAGTGAGACAGATTTTTACAGAGTTGTTAAACAATAGAATTCCAATGGCTGTTCGATAAACAAGAAATAAAGTGAAAATAAATGCATAATTTGCTTATAGGCATCGCGTATAGAAATAAAACTTTTTGAATTTGAATTTGAGTCTAATTAAAAGATTTTTTGCGAGAATAACTAATAGTGAGTGACTAAAATATTATACATCCCGCGTATCAGCAATATGCCCTGAAGGCTATGGCCAGCTCTCAGCATTCTAAAAACTTAGCAAGTTTTCCTCAACTTGTAATTTATAGCCACATTTTAACGAGATTCCGTAGCTGAAATACTTTCAATGCTGAAATTATATTCAATACGGGCACAACTTATTTAAAATTAATGAGAAAACTCTTTGAAACAAAAGACTTTGAGTATAATTAATGGGAGTTTTGTGAGGGTATTAGTACCCCAATTTTAAGTGATCGCTTAGATTCGTTTCATAACTGCAATATAATGTCAGTTGTTTCAAGACTAGCCAGTACTGAAATGAGCAGACAATACATCTAAACAGAGGCTAAAGCTAGTTTTATACAAGCTACAATAATGTGTTCAGTTTATCGCATCAATTTGACTGTCAAATATTTATAGATTCGTTCACTTTACTTGTTTGGTTTATTAAAATAAATTGCTGGTCCCAGTATTTTGGTAGGTGTAGATAATACGATGGCTTATTTATAGGTGTAGATGTAGGCGTAGATGTAGAGGTGTATCTTGATGTTATAGGTGTATGTGTTAGTTGTAGATTTTGGTATAGGTTGTACGTGTAGTTAATTTTTTATTCCAGTTCATAGTTAAAACAAAGCAACGGTATTTTACAACTCTCGTAAGCTTGGAAATCCACTTTTATTTACAATATAGGTAAGTTGTAATGACACTCTCTAAAGGATTTCAAGTTATACCTTGTATATGGAATCCCTAATAGAGTTTTCACGGATGATCGAATCGGCTACGGAGAGTGGAGGTTTCCGAAAGTCAACCTCAGGCGTCTTCTCAGATTGGTACAGTCGTCGACACAAGTCACGACATCGAACACTACATATTCAACTCATCGTACTAATAAACTTTTGAACCCCCGACGCGACTCAAAGTGAGGGTACAATGTCCGTGGCATTGTAGCCCCTAAACGAAAGCCCTACGATTTTGATACGGTTTTTTATGTTTGAAGTCCTCGAGATGTTTCCTAACTAAATTATCGTCATCAACTCGCTTACTGCTTGTCAATATACAATATAGATAATAAAGACATACGAATGCGGTAAATGCGTATCAGTTTATTGGCGGTAATCGAGGAATAGTCGCTACGCCAACAGAAACAAAATTAGTTCTTACATAATTTTTCGACGTTTCACATCAGCCAAATGAAGAGTTTGACTCAGCATGTCGCGACACTCGCCAACTGGAGGTTTATTGTATTAGTGTTATGCAGTGGCGAAGGCTGGTTCTCCTTTATAGGAAAGCCCTAGCCTGTATAAAAGGTAGGTATTTGGATGAGGGTCTTCAAAAGCTAAGTTGTAAGTAAAGCCGATAGGAATGGAATTTTAGGAACCCCACGCCACTGGTGTTATGATTTTAATTTGAATCAATTTTCTGAAGAAATCTACTAAAACCAAATACATACTTCACTTTATTCATCATCTGTGTGCAAATGGCTTACCTTAATTGGGGAATGTGAACATGTCTTAAGAATCGTTGGTCACTTTTGATATTTTCACTGATGACCCACATTCTTAACGCAAATATAGTATAGATTATTGTTTTAAACTTGAGTGTAGGAGTTTATACTACGCCGCCCCCACGCAAGATCTAATAAGGCTCAGAGCAATCACATGTTGCCGCCTCAGGCCTGCCCGATTTATTTCCTTACTAACTAGCTTACTGACATGATATTATATTATAAAATATACATTATAATTTATAATACTGCCTTAAGATAAAGTCAAAACGTAATTTATTCGAATATCAGTTATGCTTATAAAAAGTTTAGTAAGTATCTATATCAAATTTATTCTAAACAAAATTATTGAATTCGACCAAATTGTGTTAATTTATTTATTTATCACACAATGCTCTGTAAAGATTTTTCATTTATCTCGGTAGAATTGCAGTAAGCTATTGTTCCTTTGTTTACGTTTGGGTTAAATAAGATCTGAGAGTAGTATACTTTGTAATAGTCTTAAGACCCTAGTCTCAGAATATAGAAAAGTTGTTGTAAAATGTAAGTCGAGTGAAGCCTAGAGGGATTCTTACTGTCGCTAGGTAGTAGGTAGATTACTTCTCTAGCGTCGACAGTTGAGGCCACTTCAAAATGTAATACAAGTCTATGGACGCTTTCACACTCGCAGTCAATCTGTTTCCCTGGTAAGTTCTCGAAGAACTTATGTAAAGGGTACAAGTTAGCGGAAATATATTTAATACATTTTTTATACTATACTTATGACCTAGGAAACACAAAAACTTTTTTCCCTGGCGGGATTTGAACCCGCAACGAGCGCCAATGCCCTAACCACCGAGCATCGGTCGTTAAATTTGAGGGCTTCTAACAATTTTGTTTCTGTTAATTACGACAACGTTAAGGTGACCTAATTTTGAGCAGGTCTAAAATAGTTTAAAAGCCATTATTCGGCTATAAGCAATTCCGTTTATTAATTTAGTTTAAAATTTTTGCAATTTCATTTCATTTTTTCCATTACGTCATTTTTACCTAATTAAAACCTACAAGGGCTGTATTTTCGACTTGGCCACTCTTGAATTGCGATACTTCAGTCCGTACGAGGGTTCTTATGTTCAATACGAAGCTATATATGTGTGTTCAGTGAGTTCACTCGACGAGGCTTTCCGAAAACATATTAAAATCTGTTCAGACACAATTTAAATAAATAAACATTTATTCTGAAATAAATTCTTATTTATTTATTTATTTATTTATTTATTCTACATTTTTGACATCACACTACACAACGGGAAAAACAATTTACACAGATAGAAAAAAAAAGAAAATATTAAAACGAAGACATAATTAAACAACAATTAAAGCAAATAAAACTCAAATAAATTGAAAAATACAACAAAACATAGCATAAACTACAAAGAGAAAACAAACGAGGGTAAGAATAAAGACAGGTAGGTAGCGTAATGCACAAACCGTCGAAATGGAATCCACTCAGGAAAGTGACCGTGGATATTACATTGTTTCCCTGGTTTTGAAAAATATTGAAAAATGTTTCGAAAAATTCTACATAAAACTTAAGCTTATGAATCAAAGCCTTCACAAATCGGCCTAATAATATAATAATAATTTATCTTGAAACTGTTCTGTCCTTGTCGAGTCCTTGAGTATTTGCGATATTAGAATATCTCGAAACAAAGACTTTGAAGCCGTTTGAAATTATCGCCGGGCGCCGGATGCCGGGAGGTATTGTCCTGCGTGTTTGTAATAATCTCAATTCTCTCTGTTCGGGATTTACGTCAGTCAACATCATGGCCATTATCATCACCCGTTGAAGTTCTGGGTAAAATTTTAAAAAACGTTTCCCCCCTCACCATTTTCACCCGCCGGAAATACTTGATTTCCTTAGAAAAAATAAAAAACAGAATTTTTCAAAAATTGTTTATTCCACTCTATAAACAACATCGCCATTTTAAGGGGTTGCGAGTGGTTGGGGGGGAGGGGGGAGGGGTCGGATTTCCCCCTCACCGTTTTCACCCGCCGGAAATACTTGATTTCCGTAGAAAAAATAAAAAACAGATTTTTTTCAAAAATTGTTTATTCCACTTTATAAACATGTTTTATAGCTTTTATTAATTCCACGAATGGATCTTTTCTATATTTCATGTTATTTCGCCGCCACAAATATTCAAAAATAACATCTGCAAAATTGTCTATGTTATTAAAATTGTCTTTTAAAAAAAATCTTTTAACGGTTCTCCACTGGGACTCAATTCGTTGAGTATGAGTCCCATCTTCAGCTATGAATGGGTTGTCACAATCCGAGTGGTTGACTTTTCTGTGTATGTAGCCATGTTCTGACAAGCAATCATATGCTTTCCAAAAATCATTGTGGATGGTGGTGCCAATTTCCACATTCTTTAATATAAGTGGCACCAAAACCTCAGCAAAGCGAATATTGTCTGGACACACTTCTAAGTGTGGCTAAGGCGGTAGCTTCGCTGCGCTACGCTCCCGCCTTAGCCATCTAACCTAACACAATGAAGTCGTATTGGGCCAACTCGGAGTAATACATTGCTATTAATTACCTAATAATTATATACTGTTCTCATACATTTCCTATATCACATTATATATAAAATATAATTACCTCGATTATATTTTCTTTTTCCAAATTTCAATTCCATACAATTTGAACGGCGATTCTTTAAAGAAACGATAAAGAAAAGATCTTGGCTCACCCCCCTGTACTAAAGCATAAAGATTACGTTCCGTTTTGCATAATTGCAATAATATTTAAGAATTTTTGAAAATTGTTTAAAAATATTTAGACGCAACTCCGGCAGCCAAAATTTCTTTGGGGGGTTTAAGACTAACTCCCTTATGCCCCCTACACCACCAATACTCTCAAATTCAGGCGACTCGTTATAAAATCCAACCCGAAGTTCTAGCGTTTGTAATAAAGGCCTCTAGTCATGGTGCATTCGATAATTTCGACGGCAAAGTTCGAAAACAAAAATGTATGGGATTTGACATAAGTCATCGCTAAGTGACATGTCGCTTGCGATGCCCGACGTCAAATTCCATACATTTTTGTTTTCGAACTTTGCCGTCGAAATTATCGAATGCACCATGACTAGAGGCCTTTATTACAATTTTATTTTCGAACTTCACCGACGAAATGATCGAATGTATCTTGACTAGAGGCCTAGGTATTTTTCTACATGTAAAATTTATTTTAAAAACATTCGGAATTAAATATTAATTAATTATTACAACTTGATAAAATCAAAGAGATAAACAATTAGATGCATTTCAAAGTTACAAAAAGATGCAATATTTTTTTACTATATCAATGTAAAAACTGAAAACCTACATAACTATGTTTCATTAAAGCGAAACCGCAGTCACTGACCAAACCCGTTTTATGAACTGTCTCCGTAGTCTGTAGAGACTATATAATATATTCGCGTTAACCTTGCAGTGAATCATCTGTGCAAATGTCAAAATGGATTACCCTTATTCGGTTATTGTGAATACGGCTAGCGTCAGTTTCCACTTAGACGCTACGTCATTGTATTTCAAGAGTTCGAATTTCGAGCTTGCACCTTGCTGCACAGTGCGGCGCCGCTCCTGTAAGGGGCCGTGCATTAATCACGTGATGTTTTTTACAACTTTTTAGACCCCTCCCCTCCCCCTGGTGATATGTGGTGAGGTTTTATACTACCCCCCCTCCCCCACCTAAGATCACGTGTATTTTTTTTACATAGTAAGCAGGTCATGTTTAAAGAAAAACTTTAACTTAAAAATCAATTTAATCGAATAATTTAAGCAATTAAAAACTATACGAGTCATTTGTCTTGTAAGTATTTAAACAACACTACGAATCTACAGTCGATAATAATTTCGGTATGCATAGACTAGATTCGAAAATTAGTACACGTGATGTCTCCTTATACCCCCTCCTCCCCTTGGTGATACTTGGTGATTTTTTTTCAGACCCCCCTCCCCCTTTAGGCATCACGTGATTAATGGACGACCCCTAATGAAACGTGTATCTTTTTGAGTAGTAAATAAAGTTCTATTTTAAATCGCTATCCTAAATGTCCTATCCTAACTATCCCAAATATCCTAAATATCCTCAAATTGGGAATTTTGATATTTATAGTGATGTCTCGCTGCATTCTTAACGTGAATAAACTTTAGTAACAATGTGATCTAGACAACAATAAAGCTTCCTCTCAGCCCGCGATAATCGTGTAAATGAATGTTCGTTATGTTATACACGTCCACTAATTGCTTCGGGGGCGGGTGCCGAGCCATAAACAACCTTAATCTCTTTATCATAAAACCCAGTTTGCACTCGACGAGCGTAATTAAAAAACCGCTTACATTTTAATACTCGAGTTGAATTTCTTAGCTACGACATAATTTGTGCTGACATTATATCGTGGTCTCTCGACAGTGAAAGCCAAAAATTACAAGCACAACCTATTTAAAATTCAGGTCGTTTGTGACACTAAATTCGGTGTTGTTCGTTTCTTGTACATTTACAAAATCACATGTAAATTTATCGTTTCTTCAATTTAAATTCATATTTATAATGCAATTAAGCATTTGTTTTAAATTGACAATAACCTTTACCGGTACCAACCAGTGTCTTAGTTCTAACTGTAGATATCTGGGGGCACGGCAGTGCACCCGCCAAGTCGAGCGCGAAGCAAATACTGCCGTACCATCCTTTACTGGAATCATTTCGCCGCATTTTCAGGCCCCTATTTGAGGAGCTCTGGATAAGACCAGAACGCAGAAATTTTCGTCATTCAGTAAGCTATAATTACATACTTAAAATCCAAAATTTCAAGTCTGTAGGTCATTTAGTTCCGAAGTTAAGCGAAAGCAAAGTTTCGCATTTACGACACTCACTCACTCACTCACTCACTCATGATCATCAGAATAGAACTAGTACTTCCCATAAACTCAGAGAGCTGAAATTTGGTACAGAGTTAGGGTTTAATAGCCACATAAAGGGAAAACTATAAAAAACTAGGATAATCGATCTGGGGGCACGGCAGTGCCCCCGCCAAGTCAAGCGCGAAGCAAACACTGCCGTACCATTATTTACTGGAACCATTTCGCCGCACTTTCAGGCCTCTATTTGAGAACCTCTGGATAAGACCAGAACGCAGAAATTTTCGTCATCCAGTAAGCTATGATCACATACTTAAAATCCAAAATTTTAAGTCTGTAGGTCATTTAGTTCCGAAGTTAAACGAAAGCAAAGTTTCGCATTTATGACACTCAGTCACTCACTCATGATCATCAGAATAGAACTAGTACTTCCCATAAACTCAGAGAGCTTAAATTTGGAACAGAGTTAGGGTTTAATGGCCACATAAAGGGAAAACTATAAAAACTAGGATAATCGAAGATCTGGAGTACCTGGTGACCCTTATTAGAAAACACAAGAGCCCAACCAAACTATTAGAGATCGACATACTGCCTTTACAAAAAATATTCAACTTGCTGGGCCACTTCATTTGATGTCAAAAATCGAAGGTCTGAAGTATCTGATGAAGAACCCTCAGCTGGTCTCAGCTGATTAGAGATATGGTAATGCCCCCTTCTACTATTGGTACATAAAAAAATCGACTGTCATTGCAAAAATCCAGTGAAGTGGGACACATCTTCTAATTTAATCTAGCCCGTAGCGTCCCACTGCTGGGCGAATGCCTCCCCTTCTGCTTTTAATACGCATATAAATAAAATTAAAGGAAAACTCTGGATAAGACTAGATTGGCTTTTATACTTATACTTACAAGTTTACAAGAAGGAATAGTCGAACAATTAACTTTATTCTACTCGAACATTACACAAATTAAATAAACAAATTACAATAAAATCTAGTAAAATAAATCAACATTCCCACTTTTCTACAAAAAGAAATGAAATGCCACCAAAAACATTCTGTAAAAAACTAGCCAAGTCTCGATGGAGCTGCTTGTTTATCTCTAAAAAGTAATGAAATCTAGACAAAGTCGTGCCAAGTCTAAGGATCCTTACTGCGATTTCTTTATTATTATAGTTAATGTTGTGTGACTTGGCCGTTGAAGGGTACACAAGGGTACAAAAGGGGCTCCATGACACCATTGCTCCAATACATGTGTTGTACAATCAACAACAGCCTAAAATAAGACACTAGCGTCCAATTACCAATACCAGTATGGGCTATTATCTCGCTTAACAAACATAGGCAGTTACAACAGAATCTGATATGACATTACGTGTAAACAAAATTGTACCCACTAACGTATAAAGAATTTTCAACGGCCAAGTCACACAACATTAACTATAATAATAAAGAAATCGCAGTAAAGATCCTTAGACTTGGCACGACTTTGTCTAGATTTCATTACTTTTTAGAGATAAACAAGCAGCTCCATCGAGACTTGGCTAGTTTTTTACAGAATGTTTTTGGTGGGATCTAGTTTTTCGGAAATTCTCTCAGTTTTCAGTTTAGGCCTCGAAATCTACAGTTTTTATGTATGATGCTAGCGTCGTCTTTTTTATTAGTCCGTACACTAAGCGTCAGTAAAACCTACTACTATTGTACCAGAGGTTACGGTTAGGTCAAAAATTCAATTAAAATATGTACGATTTCAAAAAATGTAAAGATGAAACGGAAAATTAAGAAGACTTGCAAATTGAAAATGAAATAGTAGCTAGTGATGTGTGAAATGAAATAGTAGCTCCGAATCCCATGGACCGCGCACCGAACCAACGTTTCCATCCTGAAAGAACTTAACATCCAAGAAAGATAATATCATCCTCCGTGCAATCGCGAATCCTCAAGTTCTTTGGTCATATTACGCGTAACGAGGACTCAATGGAACGATTGGTGGTGCAAGGGAAAGTGGAGGGAAAAGGTTCACGTGGGCGCTCTCCAACGATGGACAGACCTAATTAAATCTGTAACGCACTCCTCCATAAACGACTGCTCTCACTCCGCCAAACATAGAGCTCTATGGCGGAGCATTACAAAAACGGCGACGCGTGCGACGGAGATATGACCACGACCACAGCAGACCACTCTGCCAAGAGCCCAACTAACATTTTGGTAATAAGAATAAGCGCTAAATGAGCTACTTAAGAGAAACTTAAAAACAAAAAAAAAAGGTTCTATAAAAGGTCTAACAACTAGTGGTATAGCGCGCTATAACTATCTTATAAACCTGGATTGGGCCCACAATTTTAGAGCTTAAAGTGACATAATAGTTGTAGAAAAGTGATAAAAAGGTGGAAATAAAGAGTAACAATAGTGCTATTGAAGTAGTATTTGCCATTTTAGGTGTATTATAAGCTATACACAGGTTACAACTGCACCCTTTAGTAATAAATAATTTATAAAATTAACTCAATTATCTTTTTTAACAACATATGAGTGCTTCTACGATACTATTAATTATAGCTCGATTGTATATTGTGGATAATAAGTAGTAATAAACATCATCCAAAGTTTTTTTTTTACTTTACGTTTCTATTACCGTCAAAAATGATAAAATATAATAGCAGTGCGCATATTCATGGCCGACAATCATGGCCGACATCAATTAATAATTTTATACATTATCGGTTTTATAATTATGAATTCTCCCTGCGGTGATAAGTATTCTGTGATAATATATACTAGTTTTCATCTCAATTTTGAAGCGCCTCAAAAATAAACAACATTTCATATTATTAGGTAAAATAAATCACTGCCACGGCATTTTTTTTTATTTTAGTTGTGGTTGTAAATAACAATTCTCAGTACGTCTATGTATATTATAATTGAAAACAGTAAATAATGTAAATCAATAAGTCGGAAAATAATATTTTGACCATAAATTTACTTTTAAAATTTTATAGGTTATGTTTATTTAATGGCGTAAAATCTACATTACCTAAGGTTCCTGATAATGGGGGATTTACATGGGTGACTAAAGCCGCACGATTTCAGCCGCACGGCGAAAATCGACCGTGTAAATGCCAATTCGGCGAGGCCGCAAGTGACTAAAGCAGCAAGCCCCAACTTTTGTAGCGTTTACACGGGTGACTAGCCGCACGATTTCCGCAGCACGGTGAAAATCGACCGTGAAAATTCCAATTCGGCGAAGCCGCGAGTGACTAAAGCCGCAAGCCCCAAAGTTGGGTATCATTCGACTTTTGCAGCACGGCGCTCAGCTCGGCGGAACGCGGTGGGCAAAGAGTAAAAAATATATGTATAGGAACGTATATAGGAACGTACAGGATACGTACAGAGGAACAGCTTTCATAGAAACTTCTAAATCGATACAAATTTTATAAATAAATAAATTCTTTTTGTTTAAAACATTGTAGGAACAAATATTGTTACATATTTATTTTAGTCACAAATGTTTCGTCATAATTACTGACATGCAAATATTATATTATTACATGAATATAAATTAAGCCATACAATTATTATATTAAAATAAAATTAACTCATTTCATTACACACAATTTATTAAAATTACCTAATATTAATTACATTTGTAAGGGATGTCATAGAAGATTAGGGTAAATTAAAGTCTAGCGTTAGTACAGAGTTATTGAGAAAGTCTTATACACACCACAACCCAGCATCGAACCTGCACCAGCACGTGTGTGACTCAAGGGGTCTATTCACTATACTGTAATAATTATAATAAAGCAAGCCTATTATTTTTTATATATTATATGAGACATTTTAAATATTATTTTAATGTTACCCGACTGCGCGACGCAAAGGAGTAGTAATGTGCTTATTAGCCTTCGAATGTATAATATACCTACATAATATGTGTGTGGATTGTACCTTTGGCAACTATTTAGACCAAACGCGTAGGCTCATTTCTTTACTAACTACCGTATACTTTCTATATATTTATATTTTTATACTAGAAACTATTTCATTGTTAGGTATTCAATATATATTTAGGTCAAAAGTCCCGACTACTGGACTGACTTTTACTTTTCGTTTTTACGCAGTCGGGTTTTGTTTTATTTTTTCATACACATGCCATTTGCAAATTTTAAATCATATAAAAATATATGATTTTTAGGGCCGATAGTTTAAATAAAGCACTTAATACTTATTATACTCAGATACAAAAAGAGGTCATGTTTAGAATAATTTTTCTGGTCTTATTTGGTGGCTTACTCTGTGGCTCAGTGTTTCAGCGCTTTGGTGCTCAAACCGGAGGTCGCAGGTTCGAATCCTGCCGAAGGAACAAAAGTATTTCTGTGTTCCTGGGTCATGGATGTTTATTAAATATGTGTATAATATAATAAAAATCTTAAATACTTATATGTAAGTATAAAATTATTAAATATACTTCCCGTTGTCTGGTACCTGTGGCATAAGTTCTTCGGATACTTAGCACGGGGCCAGATTGACGTGGTGTGGAGCGTCGATAGATATTATTATTTTTGTTTAAATATACCCAATAACAGCGGATTTATTGACCTTAAAATTGGATAAAAAGAATCTAACGTAAGATAAAAAGTGTTTTAGAAATCCTCAAAATCGGACATTTCTAAACTAAGCCCATAGGTCGATGCCGTTTTGTATTCCAAACTTAAAAGTAGAACACCCGTGTACCAATTCTACTTAGTTTTTGAGATAAATAATTTGGAAGATGGTCATTTTTTCAAGTCATCGATTCATAAAATTAATTTATTACGTCAATTGCGAGGCGTTGTAAACTTGTTATATACTTTGTTCGATACACCAGTTAGATGCGCATTTATTATACTTTATTACGTTTCTACCACTTGAGTCCTTTGAGAGATATTTAATTTTTTTTCACTTTTCAAACTTTATTTTTTTTCTTCGATACTAAGTTGTTTCCGCAATTATTTTTTATACTAAACCATACTTTGTCATAGTTTCTTTATTCAGGATTTTTTTCTATTGCCAATCAAACTAGGAATGGGAGAAATAAGCATTCTTTTATTTTTAATTAGCCTTTTAAGAGCATTTTTAAGAGCAAAGTTTCATATAGGTACCATAGATTTTACGAAAACAAAAAATTCATAAACTCCGATGAAAGGTTTTGTGAGCCCAGGAAGGGGTCCACTCTAGTTAGGCAATAACTAACCCGTGGTTATACATACAACCCGAAGGAGCGGAGGTAAAGCATCACGGAGCCGATCAGGACCCATGCCGCCGCTAGGCAATATATTGTATATTATAATATATATGTAATATATTGTAAAGAAAATAAAGAATTTTTGATTTTGATTTGATTTTGATTGAATATTAAAAAAATGTTATTTGTCGTCATGACAACCAACATTAATCAGTTGCATGTACACATCACAATTCTCAATCTCACATGACACAAGAAAATTTTGCGTACGTAATTCACATCGTGATTGAGGTCATATTGTTTAACTACCATGAATAAAAATAACACCATCGAGTTTTTGGAATCCTATGAAAGGCATCCATGCTTATGGATTTATTGATTGATTGATTTATTTATTTATTATATATATCATAGATATATAATATTAATCACTAATATATTATATGCAATTATTCAAGCAGTTCTTGAATAATTGCATAAGTACTTAACAATTTCAATTCCGGCACGAACACCCATTCTGCTCAACATTTTCGAAGGAAATAACCAAGCCGCATGCTGCTTTAGTCACCCGTGTAAATGGGCTTGCGATTCGGCGAGGTAAGGCGATTTGGCAGACGGCTCGCCGCACGGCGAAAGCAGTCCCGTGTAAATGCCTCATAACTCTTTTATTCCCAACGCAGTGTTAAAAAAACTATAGCTAGCTTTTTAATGCCACTTGGAGTTTTATAATGTGGGAGTAAATCCTATTATACAACCTGTAATGATTTAAAGGTGGTTTCTGACACTTGCAGCATCTAGCTCTATAATACCTATAGTTATCACTACTATAACTTTCTTTTAGCTCTTAGGGCTCCATAGAACTCGTTAGGTGGTACAAGGTATTGACTTACTCCATTTAAGAACTTTAACCGTTTGTAAGTATTAGCAGACACCTTACAATTGGTTCTAGTGTTTTACTTTTCCTAAAGATGTAAGAGTAAGTTATACAAAAGTTCTGACAAACTCCAAGTTAGCACCTTAAGTTATATATTTTTCCTTTATTTCTATTATGCCTCTTGAAACTTTAATTATTTATTCCTAACGCCGCAGTAGAGTCCAAAGCTATTGTCAGAGCTCTTATAATATGTCGTTTATAATAATACTTTAAGTGTCAAAAAAGGTTTCCATTAGCGCCAAAATGTTATTTGGGAGTGAACGACTAAGAAGAAGAGCTAGTGATACTATCTAACATATGTAGGCACTGGAAATATTGCAACTTTGAGACTTTTGATTTTGACATTTAATTTGATTAAAACTTTGATAATTACATGATTTTTCATGTTTTTAATGCCCTCCCTATAATTTATTACTATTACGAGTATTAAATTATACAAAATATAATAAACGGATAAAAAAGTTGATTTACTGTTTTTTAATTTGATATTTACAGTTTTCTACAGTTTTTTTGAAGCATATCTACAGTTTTGCTCATGCTGGGGTTTGGCAACACTGGTACCGACTTTAAAATAATAAAGATTATGTAGAGAAATAGTGAAAATGTTAGCTGAATTTAATTTTAATTTCTATTTAGAAAATAAGATTCATTTCATCCTTTTTAGTGCGTTTTTACTTTGGAAGTCGGTTTTCATTTTTTGTTTAAAAAATAATCTTACTTTTTACTCTCGAGATGACTTTCAATAGAAAACATGAAACTTCCCTCGAAACGGCAAAAATACGAAGTTCGTCAAGTCCTCGAGAACTTTTAGGTAAAATTACTACGCAAGATATTCACGCTTCCGTGGACAACGGAAGAAGATGAAAATTTCAGCCTGAATTTATAACAAAAATCTGTAAAACATTTCTTGTGATATTTAAATATTACCACAAATTGTCTGAACCCTTTTCGGCATTAATTCTATTGAGTTACCAAATCGAGTGACAGACGGTTAATTTCATCTCGTAAATGAATATTAATTTTGGAGGTAATTGAATACATTGTATTATGAGGGCACTGTCATAGTATGACAGAGTGTGATGTATGGCCCGTCTGTTATCGAAGCTCACAGCCAACACAATCATAAACTGTTATTATATTGAAGTGAAACTGCTTTCGGTGCGTTGAGAATTTTTGTCTTTTAAATTACGACTGAAGATTCACTTCTGGCACGTGTGTTTGTGAAATGAGGAGATGGATCGCCTAATGGAAAGTGATTACCGCCGTCCATTGACACCTGCAATACCTGAGGAGTTTACAAGTGCATTCCCGATCTTTAAGCCCCATCTTGGGCCTCCGGTAACGCTTGGCGAGTTGGCGACACACAGCGCAAACGTTATTTCACGCCAATTTTCTATGAGACCGTTGTATTTATCTGATCGAGCCAGCCTACGGCCATGTTGTAACTACATTACCTAAAATGATATGTAGACTTAATAAAAGTGTGCCCAAAGTGTACGTTAATGCGTTAAATGATGTACCTACTATCGAACAAATTGAAGCTCGATCAGCCATAAAATGAAAATCGCTTAAGACCAGGTAGACCAAGCGAAATAGGCATTTAACGCTTCCAAGAGTTGCCCGCAATTGCCGCAAAGCGAGCCGCGCGCCTACGTCGCCGGCGTGAACTTACATGAACCCAAAGTGTTACAGTGTAGTCGTGTCGGCAGTAGGTCATCTTATTTTATTATTTGTATTGAAAAAGATAATAAAATCCATATGTAACTGTTTTAATGCAACACATAGCACACATAATTTGAATAGATATTATAGGTAGGTACCTAAGTAAAAAATGCTTAAATTTTATTCAATTACTAGGTGATGCCCGCGGCTCCGCCCGCGTATGTACAGTAACCCATGGGAATCGTATATGTCCCGCGATAAAAAGTAGCCTATGCCCTTCCCTATGGTCTACTTTATGTCTGTGCCAAATTTCATGATGATCGGTTTAGTAGTTTTTTCGTGAAACAGTAAATAAAGTATCCCACGGGAACCGCACATTTCCCCGCGATAAAAAGTAGCCTTTGTCTTTCCCCGTAGTCTACTTTTCAACTGTGCCAAATTTCATAATAATCGGTTTAGTGGTTTTTACGTAAAACTGTAAATAAAGTATCCCATGGGAACCGTACATTTCCCCGCGATAAAAAGGTAGCTTATGTCTTTTCTCAGGCTCTAGAATATCTGTGTACCAAATTTCATTTAGATCGGTTCAGTAGTTTTGGCGTGAGAGACGGACAAACACACACTTTCCCATTTATAATATTAGTATGGACTAGCTGTTGCCCGCGACTTCGTCCGCGTCAACTGATGGCGCAATAATGCATTCATTTCGACCAAATTTGATTACCATAAAAAAGATTATAGTGATTCAATCTTAAAAGATTTTTTTACATCATTTAAAGAGGAATAATTATTTTATACATATTTTTTAGGTAACTTGAGCCGTTTACGTAGCGCACGCAACACGCTGTGTTCGATGTGTGCATGGAGACGAGTACCTATCGTTAGCTCGTGTGGTCACTAAAGTACGTGTCGTTTCGTGAGATAAAAATACTGTATCAGGTACATAGGTGCTGACGATTTGATAGTAACTACTTAGGCAGACACTTGCAAAAAATGTATTCCTACTGCCGAGTCCGCACGTTTGCCACTTGCCGCAAAATCCAAACCTCCACAAACGTTTGACTTTTTGAAAATCCGGATTTCCGAATTTTTCTCCCAAAAATCCGGATTATCCGGATAATTCAGATATTTTCATTTTTTTTTAAATTTGTTGCATATTTTATAAAACTTTAATGTTAATTTTACTACTATGTTGTAGCAAAACTTACACTCATTATTAAAAAAAGAGTTACTTTTTTATAATTTAATTTAAATATATTCTTATTTAAAGTTGTAAGTATTAGAATTACATTACATACATTACATTACATATAATCACGCCTTTTTCCCGTAGGGGTAGGCAGGACCGCCTCTTTCCCGTAGGGGTAGGCAGAGACCACTTCTTTCCACTAGCTACGATCCTTACATACTTCTTTCGCTTCGTCCACTTTCATTCTTACCATCCATTCCTCCTCTTACATTCAACGTAGCCAAGCGTCTCTCCATGGTCCGCTTTTCGCCTCCGCGAGAAACGAGACGTGATGGGTGGCGAACCATATCGCCGCCATTTTGGATAATTAAATTAATTTTGATTATCCATTGCGTTTCCACGGATTGGTGGAGAGGGTAGGAATAGGGAAAGGGAAGGATAGGTGGTGTGGAAAGGAAGATTGGTAAGTTAGAGTGGGAAATAGGGAATGTAGGATATTACTGCCCAGGAGGGCAAGGGATAGGACAGTAATAGCTAGGGAAGCCGGGGTCGCATACCCGTATACTATACCACAACTACCGGACAGGTAAGTTGGGAAGAGTATCCCATGACATCCTACTATATTAGAATTACCATCCATCCTAAATTAGAATTACAATCTGAATAAATAAAAACATAATGAGATTATATCAAAATTATATACTTAATTATATTTATTTTTTCATTTTTAGAAATATTTTTGATTACGTTTCAAATCCTACAATGTTCAGTTTTATAGTTAGTATATTATTTTAAATAAGGTATGTATATATTGTTATTTACTAAATGTTCCAGCAGAAAGAATTATAAAAAAGTGGAATAGCCTGTGATTTTTTTAACGCTTTTTTTACATATCTACGCCACAGTTCACCACTACCGTTTTCGTAAAGTTCCATTTCTATGTGAAAGTACTAACGTAGGAAAATTAATACAGTTTAATAAAACGTAGGAAACTGAAAATCCTTTAAATCGAGATCCGGGGAGTGAAGACAAATCATTTGAAGCATGGGGCTGAACAAATAATTTTGTATGGACGAAATTGGACCACTTTTGAGTTACTGAAATTAAAAACCACCCACCTGTTTTGGTAATAATTAAACACGTAAATGGTGCTTTTAATTCCCTCGATAACTAACAGAAGTATAATAAGCAATTCTAAGCACAATTTAAAATCTATAACTGTTGTAAGATCTTTATTTTAACATTTTACTTACAAATAAACAGTAACATCTTACTCTTCATTGCACTTTGAAGTTTTCGCTATAAGATGAAAACTACATTACTTAAAAAAAAATAACAGTGGTTTACACAAATCGTTGGTGCTATTTTTGGCACCTATATCTTATCTTTAAAATGTTATCTAAAAATAATTATTTCTACGCAAAAACAGGAGCGTTGATTTTCATTTAGTTTTGCTACTGACTCGATAGTTTAGGTTAGTTTAGTTCAATCAAATTAATTTTAATAATAAAAAAAAATATTACCTTCATTCATTCGGCAAAACTCTCTCTAATCTTAAACCAACCAGTCAGGTATTATCGACTCCAAAACTTCTTCCTGATTTCATAGAGATAAGATTTAGGTATTTGGACTTAGATATTCATTATTTAGAAGATAATTAAATATAGTTAAACCACTACATTTCTTTTTAAGCTGTCATATTAATTTGGCATTCTATGATTGCAGAAATTAAAATTGCAATAATATGTTTCGACTTTCGTTAGTAAGAATTCAATAAATATAAAAATACAAAGCTTTAATTGGGTTTGGATTTGCTTATTATAGTTCTTACTACTTGTGCAATTGAAACTGAAACAATATTCAGTGTTTTTATAAATTGGATCACCTATTACTGAACTGTACTACTACTGAAAAAATATAAAATGGTAAGTATCTTAGAAACAGTCCATACATATACATATAAAGCGGCCATAATATTTTAGCAGATCTTCATCCCTCGCATCACCATTTAATGGATTGACTATGTTCTACCAAATAACTTGAATAAATGGAAAAATGTGTCAACAATTTCAACAGGACAACAAATAATATCAAATTATCCAAAGGCATGTATTTAAACTCACGACAAAACATATTGATTTCTTATGTTTACGCGAATATTGTTCATTGTTTTAAACACTTACGGATTTTGTCGCACGACACGAAACACTTACGGAAAACAATCACGACAAAACAATTAAATTTTGGATGTGAAAATACCGAATATTGAATACTAAATTACCATGTTGGCTAAAGAATGTAAAGAATAAAAAATTACAAATCTGGTGACTAAATAATACCACTGAATATTCCAAACTGGCAGACAGATATTATATTAGCGAACAAATAACCATCTTGGCGACAATTTGTGAGTACACATTTAATTTAAGAATAGGGACATATATTTTCCGTAATGTAGGTAACTCAAAAAACATACAAGCAGCAAAACCAGCGCACATAAAAAAAAATACAAAGGAGCGTACAAAATTCCCAATTTTTAATTTTCCTCGACTTTAGGGGGGGTGTAGATATTGTGTAGATTCATTTTGAAATTTAAAAATAACGGTAATTCATTTTTCGCAAAATTAACATAGGTGTCGTTACCAGGTTTTGGGGGTGCTGGATACGAAAATGACATTCATTTTGAAATTCCAATATGGCGGACATACATAATTTTATAAAAATAATATGATTGTCCCTTTGTTGGTTTCTGGGGGTGCTGATTACAAAAAAGTCATCCATTTTAAATTTCCTTAGTAACCCCGCAACCGCAAATTTTCTTCATGATGAAAGAAAAAGAAATTTGAAAATCCTGAATTTTCCAAAATTTCCATAGCTTTATACATCGCTCATAATATCTCAAAGTAGAGCATTGCCATATTTTTTTTGTATTATCACTTCTATCTCAGAAACAGTGCATCTTACTTGAAAAATAATGAAAATTACCTCACCCTTAAAAACCCCGCAACCATATATTTTCTTCATGATGGGAGAAAAAGAAATTCGAAAATCCGGAATATTCCAACATTTCTATAGCTTTATGCATCCCCGGTATCTCAATGTAGAGCATTTATATTTTTTTTATAAAATTGATTCTATCTCGGAAACGGTGCATCCTAATGAAAAGTAATGAAAATTTTCTCCCCCTTAGAAACCCCGCAACATCATATTTTCTTCATGATGGAAGAAAAAAATCTGAAAATCCTAAATTTTCCAAATTTTCTATAGCGTTTTACACCGTTCGTGTCTCAAAGTAGAGCATTATCGTATTTTTTTTTTCTATAATGGCTTCTATCTCAGAAACGGTGCATCCTACTTGAAAAATAATGAAAATTACCTCCCCCTTAATAACTCCGTAACCATATATTTTCTTCAAGATGAGAGAAAAAGAAATTCGAAAATCCTGAATTTTCCAACATTTCTATAGCTTTATACATCCCTCGTATCTCAATGTAGAGCATTTAATTTTTTTTTATAAAATTGATTCTATCTCGGAAACGGTGCATCCTATTCAAAAAATAATGAAAATTTCCTCCCCTTAAGAACCCCGCAACACCATATTTTCTTCATGATGGAAGAAAAAGAAATTTGAAAATCCTGAGTTTTCCTAAATTTCTATAGCTTTATACACTGTTCGTGTCAAAGTAGAACATTGCCATATTTTTTTTCTATAATCGCTTCTATTTTAGAAACGGAAAAATAATACTATTACTGGAAAAATAAAAAAAAAATTCCTCCCCCTCAACCCGGAAATCGCATTTTTTTTTTCATGAATGCCAAAAAAAGAAATTTGAAAATCCTGAATTTCGAAAAGTTTCTATACCTTACATAGCTGGCACCTCTACAAACTACATGTTAATTTTACGAAGATTGGATAGTCTCCATTTTGGAAAATCCAATTTCATTGGAAGACAATGTTATAATGGCATGTATTTAAACTTGCGACAAAACAATTAAATTTTGGATGTGAAAATACCCAATATTGAATACTAAATTACTAAGTTGGCGAAAGAATGTAAGGAACAAAAAAATTACAAATCTGGTGACTAAATAACACCATTGAATTTTCCAAACTTGCAGACAGATTATATTTTAGCGAACAAATAACCATCTTGGCGACAATTTGTGAGTACACATTTAATTTAAGAATAGGCACATATATTTTCCCTGATGTAGGTAACTCAAAAACCATACAAGCAGCAAAACGAGAGCACACAAAAAAAACATAAAGGAGCGTACAAAATTTCCAATTTTTAATTTTTCTCGGTTTTAGGGGGGTGTAGATTATTGTGTAGATTAATTTTGAAATTTAAAAATGGCGGATATTTATTTTTCGTAAAATTGATATGGGTGTCGTTTACCAGGTTTTGGGAGTGCTGGATACGAAAATGACATTCGTTTTGAAATTCCAATATGGCGGACATACTTAATTTTATAAAAATAATATGGGTGTCCTTTTATTGGTTTCTGGGGTTGATTACAAAAAAGTCATCCATTTCAAATTTCCTTAGTAACCCCGCAACCTCATATTTTCGTCATGATGGGAGAAAAAGAAATTCGAAAATCCTGAATTTTCCAATATTTGTATAGCTTTATACATTCCTAGTATCTCAATGTAGAGTATTTACTTCTTTTTATATAAAACTAGCGACCCGCCCCGGCTTCGCACGGGTACAATACTGATACTAATACTACAGAATGTCTTTAAACCTCTGACAAAACGGGCGAAATTCAGTCAAAAGTTCAAAACAAACAGAAACAAATTAATATAGGTACCTACTAAAACTCAATGAAATAAGTAGGTGGGTATACTTTTATCGTACGAAATACCTATACTCTTCAGGACTAACAATACAACAAACACTAAATAAATAGGTATTCAAGTAACTATCCATCAAAGTTACAACGAACACAAAACAAAAAAATTACCCAATAATCTTAACTCCGCACGCGCACTCCCGCCATGGTGACACCCACTTCGCAACGGGCTGTGCAGCAGAAATCGTAATATTTTAATTTCGCCATAACTTCAAAACCAAACATCCAATTTTAATCATTCAAAGACCAAATATTATCTACATAAACTGTACTTAGTGATGAAATAATTTATTTTGATAAGGATTAATAGCATGAGTAAAAAAAACGCGTTTAAATATAGTCCAAAAAAAATTCAAGATTTCTAAATAAAAAAATGGTTGTTGAGCCTCACTGGACATAGATAGGTATAGTGTGTCGCGGACTTTTTTGTAGATATTTATAAGATCTACAATTAATTAGAACATTTTATGGTTCTATCTTTTATAGTTTAGGCAGCGTACGCAAAATAAGTAACTTTTCTGGTTGATTTTTTACACCTTGTGTCCGAAAAACCCAAATATCTTACGGAACCCTATTTTTTTCCAAAATAAAATTTAGCCTATGTTACTCGTAGATAATGTAGCTTTCGAATGGTGAAAGAATTTTTGAAATCGGTCCAGTACTTTTTGAGCCTATTCATTACAAACAAACAAACAAACAAACAAACAAACAAACAAACAAACAAACATACAAACAAAGTTTTCCTCTTTATAATATTAGTGTAGATTGATTTTATCTCGGAAACGGTGCATCCTATTGAAAAAATAATGAAAATTTCGTCCCCCTTAGAAACCCCGCAACATCATATTTTCTTCATGATGGGAGAAAAAAAATTTCGAAAATCCTGAATTTTCCAACATTCCTATAAACATCCGTCGTATCTCAATGTACAGCATTTACTTCTTTTTTTTATATAAAATTGATTCTATCTCGGAAACGGTGCATCCTATTGAAAAAATTATGAAAATTTCGTCCCCCTTAGAAACCCTGCAACATCATATTTTCTTCATGATGGGAGAAAAAAAAATTCGAAAATCCTGAATTTTCCATCCTATAAACATCCGTCGTATCTCAATGTACAGCATTTACTTCTTTTTTTTATAAAATCGATTCTAACTCGGAAACGGTGCATCCTATTGAAAAAATAATGAAAATTTCATCCCCTTTAGGAAACCCGCAACATCATATTTTCTTCATGATGGGAGAAAAAATGTTTCGAAAATCCTGAATTTTCCAACATTCCTATAAACATCCGTCGTATCTCAATGTACAGCATTTACTTCTTTTTTTTATAAAATCGATTCTAACTCGGAAACGGTGCATCCTGTTGAAAAAATAATGAAAATTTCATCCCCTTTAGGAAACCCGCAACATCATATTTTCTTCATGATGGAAGAAAAAAAATATTCGAAAATCCTGAATTTTCCAACATTCCTATAAACATCCGTCGTATCTCAATGTACAGCATTTACTTCTTTTTTTTATAAAATTGATTCTAACTCGGAAACGGTGCATCCTATTGAAAAAATAATGAAAATTTCATCCCCTTTAGGAAACCCGCAACATCATATTTTCTTCATGATGGGAGAAAAAAAAATCGAAAATCTTGAATTTTCCAACATTTCTATAGATTACAACCCTCGTATCTCAGTACAGCATTGCCATATTTTTTTTCTATAGTCGCTTCTATCTCAGAAACGGTGCATCCTACTGCAAAAATAATGAAAATTTCCTCCCCCTTATTAACCTAGAAATCGCATATTTTCTTCATGAATGGTATAAAAACTCATAAATCCTGAATTTTGAAAAATTTCTATATATAGCTGGTACCTTGAACTACATAACATACTGTAATAATAATCATCAATCCTAATTAGCATCCCCACGATCTTTTAATTTAGTATTCATATTCATTTTACGTGGTAGAGCCATGCTTCGGCACGAATGGGCCGGCTCGACCGGAGAAATACCACGGGCTCACAGAAAACCGGCGTGAAACAGCGTTTGCGCTGTGTTTCGCCGAGTGAGTGAGTTTACCGGAGGCCCAATCCCCTACCCTATTCCCTTCCCTACCCTCCCCTATTACCCTATTCCACCTTAAAAGGCCGGCAACGCACTTGCAGCTCTTCTGATGCTGCGAGTGTCCATGGGCGACGGAAGTTGCTTTCCATCAGGTGACCCGTTTGCTCGTTTGCCCCCTTATTTCATAAAAAAAAAAAAAAAAAAAAAAAAGATTGAATATTCTCTATTTTGGAAAATGAAATTGGAAGACAATTTTGTAATCAGAACCCCCAGAAACCTGGAAAAGGACAACTTTATTAATATTAATGACAAAAATTTACGCCATTGTGGAATTTCAAAACAGATTTTATTTTCATACTAGCTAATGCCCGCAACTTCGTTTGCGCAGAACTAACGAAAGCAGAACCCTATTTTTTTAAACGGAACCCTAAAATAAAAGTAGCCTATGTTAGACCTTATAATATAAGCTATCTGCTAGTGAAAGTCCCGTGAAAATCGTTCCAGCCGTTTCATAGATTAGCCGGAACAAACAGACAGACAGACCGACAGACAGACAGACATACAAAAATTTAAAAAATTGGGTTTTTATTATAAGTACCGAATTATAAGTACCGAATATACTTTCAGATTCATTTTGTGAAAAGCTGTTAATTTGAAGTTACAAACACACACTTCAATTTTATTTATCTGTATAGATTATTCTGCACCCCCAGAAACCTAGAAAATAACACCCATGCCACAGAAAGACTTACTCCAACAGTATCCAAAAATAGGATTTTCCGTAGTCAGCAAATTTACTTTTTAGCAGCCATTAATTTATCAACCAAATCTGGTTTTATAGCTGCTTATATGGTATAATGGTTACCAACTCGGAAATTAAGTCACCAACTTATAAATGTCGGTGCTAATTTGGATTAAATTTCGCCTCTTTTTATCTGCCGACTTTTGAATTTTTTGTCACCCGAGTGTTTTCGCCAGTTTAGTAATTTAGTCGCCAACATATTAATTCGCTGCCAAATTCAGTAATACAGTATGCTCACATGCAGCCGCCAACTTATTTTTTGTTCGCTCGATTAATTATATCCCTTTTATAATCAGCATATGAAACATGGAAAAAGACATCCATTTTTAATAAAAAAAAAATATACGCCATTTTGGAATTTTAAAATGGATTTTATTTTCATATTATTCTGCACCCCGAAAAACCTTGACAACGATACCCATACCAAAGAAAAAAAAACCTCCAATAGTATCCAAAACTGGGATTTTCCGTAGCTTGCAAATTGAATTTTTAGCAGCTATTAATTTATCAATCAAATCTTTATTAGCTACTTACATGGTATAATGGTCACCAACTCATCGGTGCTAATTGGATTAAATTTCGCTACTTTTTATCTGCCGATTTTTGTATTTTTTGTCACTTGAGTGATTTCACCAGTTTGGTAATTTAGTCGCCAACATATTAATTCGCTGCCAAATTCAGCAATACAGTATGCTCACGTGCAGTCACCAACTTATTTTTTGTTCACTCGATTAATTATATCCCTTATTCAAATATTGTACGTCTAGAGTACATACTAATTACAATTAAAATATGTAATTTTCATAGTAGTAACCAAGATTGAAAAAATCGAAAAATCCGGATTTTTCGAATTTCGAAGTATCCGGATTGCAACCCCTACTTGCGAGTGACTTGGTGTGTTCTGCAAAGGCAAGCATGACAGATGTTGAGCTCGTATCCTTATATTTTATTGTAAATAGAACAGCCTCCGTGGTGGTTAGAGCTTGGCTCTCGACTCGGATGTCGCGTGGGGAGTTATTTATTATTATTATTGTAAAAACAGAAATCGAAATAAAAAGAAACGAAAAGTACGGCAAAGAAGATGGTAGATGTTACAAATTCATAAAAACCGTTTACTGGCTTATTCAATAATGTACTAAGGCTACTCCACGCATCAGCTACTTTTTTCTCATAATACACAACACAATAATATATGTATGGACGCTTCACACCAAGTCAATCTGGTCCCGTGGTAAGTTCCCGAAGAACTTGTGTTACGGGTACCAGACAACAGAAATATATTTAATAATTTTTATATCATACACATATTTAATACACATTCATGACCCAGGAACACAGAAAAAATGTTTGTTCCTTCAGCATTCAAACCCGCGACCCCCGGCTTGAGCACCAACACACTCAACCACTGAGCCACAGAGGTCGTCTCATCTGGCAAAAGCAACGACGTGGCGACGATAATGTTATTGTGTATGGTTATATGTATAACTAGCCGATGCCCGCAACTTCGTTTGCGCCTAACTGACGGAAGCGGAACCCTATTTTTTAAACGGAACCCTAAAATAAAAGTAGCCTATGTTAGACCTTATGACATCAGCTGTCTGCCAGTGAAAGTCCCGCGAAAATCGGTCCAGCCGTTTCAGAGATTAGCCGGAACAAACAGACAGACAGACCGACAGACAGACAGACAGACGGACAGACATTTTAAAAAATTGGTATTTTATTGTAAGTACCGAATATACTTTCAGATGCATTATGTGAAAAGCTGTTAATTTGAAGTTACAAACAGACACTTCATTTTTATTTATCTGTATAGATTTAGTTCAAAAATAAAAAGAAGCATAAAAAAATACAAAACAAACTTTCCTATAGATTTTTATTGTATTATATGTCCAAGACCCGGGAACACAGGAAACTTTTTGTTCCTTCGGCGGGATTCAAACCCGCGACCCCCGGCTTGAGCACTAACATGCTCAATCACTGAGCTACAGAGGTCGTCTCATCTGGCAAAAGCAACGACGCGGCGACGATAAAATGTAACATGTTATTGTGTATGGTTATATGTATAACTAGCTGATGCCCGCAACTTCGTTTGCATAACTTCGTTACCCGCAACTAACGAAAACGGATACCTATTTTTTATACGGAACCCTAAAATAAAAGTAGCCTATGTTAGACCTTATAACATCAGCTATCTGCCAGTGAAAGTCCCGTGAAAATCGGTCCAGCCGTTTCAGAGATTAGCCGGAACAAACAGACAGACAGACAGACAGAAGGACAGACAAAAATTTTAAAAATTGATATTTTGTTGTTAGTATCGAATATACTTTCATATGCATCAAGTGATAAGCTGTTAATTTGACATTACAAACAGACACTTCAATTATATTTATCTGTATAGATGTATAGATTTAGTTCAAAAATAAAAAGAAACATAAAAAAATACAAAACAAACTGACTTGCCTTTAGATTTTTATTGTATTATACATATCCATGACCCGGGAACACAGGAAACTTTTTGTTCCTTCGGCGGGATTCAAACCCGCGACCCCCGGCTTGAGCACCAACACGCTCAATCACTGAGCCACAGAGGTCGTCTCATGTGGCAAAAGCAATGACGCGGCGACGATAAAATATAACATGTTATTGTGTATGATAATATGTATAATTTAGTTCAAAAATAAAAAAAAAACCAAACAAACTGACTTTCCTACACTGCGTTAGAAACGAAAGAATTGTTCGATAAATACGCGGGTAAGCCGTGCGCTGGCAAAACTGACATAGATCCGTCCTCGTCAACGCCTAGCGGGCGACTGTGGGGCGACTCTAGCGGCTTACGCACGCTGCATTTCAATATTAATTTATTGTTAAAATAATTAAACCAACATGCAAAATGTAACCAGAAATTATTCTTTTTTAAGTTATTAGCTTTTAGTAGATATGATTTTTGAAAGTAAAACTATCATGAACTTCATGAACAAAAAGAAAAATATTCAAATTTAGCCTCCTCTTCGGAATTATTTTTGATCGAGTGAAGTTTTCAATATTATGTTTCGAGCCAGAAATTGTAAAAGAACATTAAGTAAACAACAATGTGTTTTTTTTTTTTGGTTTTTTAAAGTTACTATTTGTTTGTTTATTATCGATTCAAAGTCATGTAAAATTGGGTCCACGCGGCCTTAACAACGCCGTTGAATCGTGCGCATGCACCACATGCAGTCGTTGCGGTCACTTCCTTGTGTTTAAAAATTTAAGGCATCCTAATGCAAAGGAAAATGTTCAGAAACTCGTCTAGCGGGAACTTTGTCAATATTGTACACACGCAGTTTCTTACAAAGGCTAATCGTATCGCGAACCTTTTGATCACCTGCTCTGTTGAGACCCTTTGAGCACACAAACAACAAAACAACGCCGGCGTTGTTTTGTTTCATCGGAAAGACGCGGTACGTGTAGCATTACGCTCGAAGTGGCCTAATAATATTATAATGTAAAGGTAAGCCGTAAGATATGTTTTACATTCAAGTTTATATTCTACTAGATGTTTCCCGCGACTGCATGCGCGCTAAAAGAAATTTCGCGGAAACCATACATTTTGCCGCAATAAAAGTAGCCTATGTCCTTCTCCGTGGTTTTTACATCTGTGCCAAATTTCTAAATCAGTTCAGTTCTTTCGGAGCCTATTCGATGCAAACAAACAAACTTTTCTTCTGTGTTATATTAGTATAGATTAAAAGAACTTAAGTATAGCTAAAAGTGCTGACATAGGTTCTGTCTAAGAATACGTCGAATATAATTTAAATATTATGCTCATAGAACTTGGTAAAAATATATGCGTAGAGGTGTTACAGCACGTCGCTTAGTTTATTGTGCGTACTACACTACTACCATGTTGTAAGTACGAGTACATTCCCTACATACTACTTACTACTACGACGCGACGTATGTCACATAGTAACGTATACGTCGGTTGAAGTGTTACTACGCACTAGTAATGGAAATTAATGCTATTTTTCATTAATTTCATTAGCATGCTAATTTTCATGTCTTAGCATGCTACGTGCTATTGCTATGCTATTTGCTAAAATCAATTTCGCAGCATCGTGAACTCTCGGGTCGCGTCGCGCGTCGAGTCAAAATTATTTCGCATCGGATTAGCATTAGCAAGTAGCGTTAGCACGTTGCCAGACGCCATCCAGTTAGCACTTAGCACCGCCAAAGAATATATATTACTAACGTAAAGAACCGTCACTCCACCGATTTACACGACTCGCCGCTCGCAGCTATGTGTGCGTGTCTGGGCGAATGCGGGGGCGGGTGGGGTGTAACTTTTTCCCAGCCTGGACTATGGTTCACGGGGCTGGCAGTTTCGCCGACGCAGCGACGCGACGCGACAGTGTAATTTCATAAGAAAGACTTGTTTGACGCGACTTTTATAAAAAATATTTTTTTTTTGTTTCACTAGTGAATAGTGATGTAGTCATGCAATAATTTGATTTTATCGATATTTTTAACGAAATATGCTTGGGTTGGGTAAAGTTTGTAGGAGGTTAACCTCGAACGCATATCAAATTTTTATTAAAACCCGTTCAATAGTTATTGCGTTAAAGAGTAACAAACGTGTGGTTTTGCCCGTTTAAGATCCATCCGTCCATCCATTCATCCTCACAAACTTTCATGTTTATAACAGTAGTAAAATATTAGTAAGGATTTCCGCATAATATTTTAGATTGAATATTACATTTAGTACTTAATCGCATTTAAATCTGTCGATACCTATCGATATTGTGCGACGATCTTAGTTGTGTTACAACACTTATTGAGTGGTAATAAAAGTTTAAAATTGCATTGATATAATTCAAATAGTCTTTGTACTACTTAAGAATTAAGTACAAATTAATCCCAATTGCTAAGGACACAAGGTATATTTTTCCAATATAAGGGCCAATGGCCTGAGTACATTTTTGATTAAAAATATATTTAAAATACGTTAGCATTTGGATACTATTTTGAATTTTCATTGTAAATATCAGTATTCTTTAAAAGTTCAAATCGCACGTACCGTGTACCTAACATATTAGAAATTTCCTGTTCGGCATTAAAATGAATAGGCTTAATTGTGGTTGTATATATGGTCGCCGTAATAACCAAGAAAAAAATTATGACAAAAGCTTCTTCCGCTTGCCTAATAATCCAGAAAGGTAAGTACCTACCTACCTCGAGAATTATTACTTATTTTTTCTAACCTAACCCTTTCTTTTGTCACACGCAGTACTATAAATAACTGAGACGTAGATTAAAGTAGGTAGGTATGATTTCTCTTTTCATATTAAGTATCTGTTGCCCGCGGCCCGAGTAATAAGTATTATATTTACGCGGGCGTAAAAAATATTTTAAATTAATTCGATGTCAACCCTAGGCTTAAGTCAACATAGCTGACATTTGTCGGTGCTCGAACTGTCATTTGTAGAGAGTGTCGCCCCTGTGGCACCGCGGTGCGAACCAGCGCGGTCGCGTATTTTTTTCATTCATGAACGCAGATAATTATTTGCTGCGCACGATAATATTAGCATTCGTTTTTTTTTTAGCAACTTCGAATAATTTAATGAAGGCTAATGGGCATTTAGCAATTAATAATTATTGCTAATGCTAATTATTCCAACACTACTACGCACAATAAACTACGCGACGCGAGCTGTAGCACTTCTACACATATAATTTTACCAAGTTCTATGAGCATATTTAAATTATTTAGATTATGAGCATTTTTAAATTAGGGTGAACGTACCAATTATCAGCACTTTAAGAGATACTTCAAATTTAACCCCGATTATCACAGAGGGAAATACGTTTTTACCCACAATGATGTGTTTTCTGGGTCCGTTATTTAATAAATGACTGATTTTTATTTCATAATATAGTTTACCTTCATCCAAATTTTATAAAAATAATCATAACTAAAAAATTACCCTGTCGCCAATTATTAGCCCCCTCGTCACCAATTATCAGCACTGGGGTACCAAATTATCAGCCCTGTGATAGTGGTGATGAAATTCGGTAGTTAATTCTACTAATATTATAAATGTGAGTGTCTGTGAGGATAGATGGATACATGTATGGATGGATGGATATTTGTTACTCTTTCGCACAAAAAATACTGAACGGATTTCGATGAAATTTTGTATGGTAGTAGTTTAAGCTCTGGATTAAAACAAAGGATAAAAAGCACAGTTTGTTCCCATGTGATACTGTATTAACGCGAGGGGAGCCGCGGGCAACATTATGAAATAAAATAATGATGAGAGAATAATCTCTTTTTATACCTTGCCTGATAATAATCAGTTTCATAAAAATTTGTCTTTAAAAAATATCACATTAATTCTTATTAATTAGCCAAATGTTTCTCATTAACCTTAGTATATAGTTATTCCAAGTTTAAGTCTAGTACTTTTAATTAAATTTTTATTCCACTAATATTCTTAAGTCTTAATGAAGCATCAAAATAAATTAGTAAATGACTATGGTAAAATTACTATTAAGTTATAGTTTATAGTACAGGAAATTGGAGAGACTTTATCCCCCCTTTTGTTTTTCCCCTTATTTTATATAAAATATGGATCCTATATTTTAAAATAATTCAAAGCGGCCAAGTGCGAGTCGGACTCGCCCATGAAGGATTCCGTAGCAGCAAGTAACAT
The DNA here is from genome assembly GCA_905404095.1 of Glaucopsyche alexis. Taxonomy (NCBI): domain Eukaryota; kingdom Metazoa; phylum Arthropoda; class Insecta; order Lepidoptera; family Lycaenidae; genus Glaucopsyche; species Glaucopsyche alexis. The sequence goes on along the minus strand of FR990044.1, from coordinate 1,176,589 downwards.
AGCATAAAAGTTCTTGTAGAGAGTTGATTGAATGAAAGGTAAATTGCAGTTTACGATTTATGACGTATTAAAAAAACTTCGTACTAGATCTCGTTCAAACCAATTTTCGGTAGAAGTTTGCATACTAATGTACATCATATATTTTTTTTAGTATTATCATTCTCTTATTATAGAAGTTACAGGGGGGGGGGGGCACACATTTTACTACTTTGGAAGTGTCTCTCGCGCAAACTATTCAGTTTAGGAAAAAAAATGATATTAGAAACCTAAATTTTTGAAGACCTATCCATAAATATACCCCACACGTGAAAAAAATTTTGAGTTTCAATTCTAAGTATGGGGATCCCCCAAAAATTATTGTTTTTCTTTTCTGTTTTTGTGTGAAAATCTTAATGCGGTTCATAGAATACATCTACTTACCAAATTTCAACAATACTATAGTTCTTATAGTTTCGGAAAGTGGCTGTGACATACGGACGCAAATACAGACAAACAGACAGACATGAATCCATAAGGGTTCCGTTTTTTGCCATTTGGCTACGGAACCCTAAAAAGTAGTACTGAAAGACGTGTAGTTTATCTAGGTTAAAGAATTTGCAACAACTAAGCGAATATTAGTCAAAATAAGTATTAATTTACCTGCTAAAACTCAAGACACGTACCTATTTATTTTTTTACTTAAGGCTGCGCTAGTCGGTTTTATCTCCATACAAACGACCTAAATTTTTGTGTAATATCGATTTTTATTACACTTATCTAGGTCGATATGTGCTTATATTTCTAACATTTTAATAGCCTCCAAACATCGGATTTTTAGCGCAGCTTTGACCGTAAAAAAAACAAACGAAGAATGAAAATAAAAACAAGCACATACCGACACAGTTTTATTATTCCGAAATTGAGATAACTTTACTTCAGACATAAATATTATATAGGTAGTTTGTTCATAAAACACCAACAGCTGAGTGTTGATTTGCGTAAACTGAGGACACCTTTTCTAAAATACTTTACAAAGCAATATAAATGTGTGCACTATCGCTTCTCATATAGGTATAGATAAATATTTTATGGCTATATCTTTTTTTCGCCGATATTATGTGAAATAACAAGCATTTTCCCCACGCGCCGCACTGAGTTCGAACCGTTGACTAGCGCACTCTTAAGTCCCCATATAAACTTAAACCAGGCCTGTCCCACTCCCCGTGTATGTATCGAAAATGTAAGTACATGCGGCGGCCTCCCAAAACGGGCCGATCAGTAGGGACTCACGCGCGAGCAGTGAGCGACGTTATGTGCGAGATTTGTTCGTCGCATTATTTTATGGATTGGATTGAATCATAGATCGATTAGAAAAGTCATTTGTTGACAAAAGTACATAGATTAAGGAGGCGTGATTCAACATCTTTGAGTAATATCAGCAGGCTTAGCATGCGCATCGTAGAAACACCGAAGAATCGACAAAATGAGAGATTGAAGAAACATTAAATACCATTCGGAGCAAAATAGGTCTTATTGTAAGGCAGCAAGGTAGATACATTGTCGTTATGAGAAATAAAATGGCCTCTTTTGACAACTAAAGTAGAAACTTTTTCCTAATTCAATGTCAAAAATGTTAAAAACTCCACATGGCGCTCCTAGACAAATAGTTTCTTTACGTTCTTGGTTCAGTCATTCACTTGAATAATTGTTTGTCTTTGACAGAAGATTTCCCGGCAGCCATTTTAAAAATATGTCTGTTTAGAAATATTGACTTCTATTGACGACCTTGTTGCCATGGGTAAAGAACTATTTTGCAACGAACTACTTGGATAGAATATTTATTCTTTTTTATTTCTTCGCCATGCTAGCCGCATGCATCGCCCGTAGGCCTGTCTCACTTCCCGCGAAGGTATCGAAAACGTAAGTAGGTATGCGCGAATTTATTAGAAAAATAACTATTAACACCTACCCTTTTATTATAAGAATAAAATTACAATACGAATTTATTAGAGTTACAGTATAATAATAGTAGGTACTATTAACACCTACCTTAGGTTTATTTGGAAAGTAATTTGTTCAATAAAGTACAGTAGGTAGGTACTAGAAAAAAAGTTGTAATTAAATAAATTATTTTTTAAATGGAGACAACCCCGATTTCGTCACAATTATGCGATATGAATAAGAGTTATGCGTTAGAAAGAGACGCAACTTGTAGGTAAATATAATCGTAGGCGATCGCGCGCTGTGCAAGCTGAATTGAACTTAATCGTATCGTAGTAAGAGTCCCTATTTCTTCTAATGACTCTTCGAAGTGGGGCTTCTGTTGTTAGACTAATATTTATTCTGTGCTTAAACTTAAACTCTATAAAAATACTATGCAACTTAAAAGAGTATAAACGTTGATATAACATTCATTTGTTCCATAGTAGAACACTAGTGCTGATAAATTGGAATGTACAAAATATTGGACCCAGATGTCAGCACCATATGTTTTATCATTAATTTTGCTATAACTTTAACTCTCTTTTACTAGATAATCCTCATAAAACATCTCAGTTTTGAGACAGACCAAAAATTTCAGTAAAAAATATGGAAAAGGTCAAAAATAGCATAATATGAAAATACGTGAGCTTACAGTCGATCACAAGGAATCTGCCAAAAAAATTCAAACTGTAGGACACCAACACTCATTTACTTATATGTCGCTGTTTTTAAGTCGAAAAGAGTGGTGTCGCCGGCAGTAGATTCCAGAAACATTATATTTTTGTTTTTATTAAGTGGAAACAGATATTAATAAGTGAGAAACTTATAATTCTACTATTTGTTCGGGATACTGATAATTTGGTACAGTGCTAGCAATTGGGTGTGTCACCCTATATAGAATTATACCACTGCTTAGAAATTGTTGTATTATATTTTACAATATGTTTTAATAGAATTCAATAAAATTATGGACGATAGGTAACAAGACTGTCCGGATAACGAATAATAATAACTTTTCCGCTCTACAAAGCCTCGGTAAGGAAATGTGACTGCAAAGGCTCGTTTGAGAAATTTTAATCCGGAAAAAATATTTCAAATGCCTACTTACTTTATAAGTTTAGATAACTTTCGGTAGAAATGCCGAGGACACCTATTTCAGGATTTTAAATGACTAATGAAATTTTACTTTCGCCACGTGCACTTTACACTTCATTTAACCCCAAAGAAAACAGAGATCCGCCTGTGTGTCTGTCTGTCTGTCCGTGGCATCGTACTCAAAACCGGATGACCGATTTTGATCTAGTTTTTTATTTGAAAGCTGACATGATTGAGAGTGTCCTTAGGCTCTATTATTTATCATCATCAATTCGCTCACTGCTTAACAATTCGGAGATCACTCTTTTTTTATATTTTTGATTCTGAATTGCAATTGTGGATTATGCTATCCGATATTGAAACAATAAGCACATATTTTTACGTGGTAGAGCCATGCTTCGGCGCGAATGGGCCGGCTCGACCGGAGAAATACCACGGGCTCACAGAAAACCGGCGTGAAACAGCGTTTGCGCTGTGTTTCGCCGAGTGAGTGAGTTTACCGGAGGCCCAATCCCCTACCTTATTCCCTTCCCTACCCTTCCCTATTACCCTATTCCCTCTTAAAAGGCCGGCAACGCACTTGCAGCTCTTCTGATGCTGCGAGTGTCCATGGGCGACGGAAGTTGCTTTCCATCAGGTGACCCGTTTGCTCGTTTGCCCCCATATTTCATAAAAAAATAATAATAATTAAAGCTCTAATGGGAGCGCTACACTGTGCTATGGACGGAGTAGTGGATATCGATATATATACTCGTAAAGCTTAGCTGATAACATTATCACCGCGGGGGCGCGGCGGGACCGACGGCGGGGTGCGGGCGGCGGAGCGCGGATTTGTTTGCACTTAGCCATTTAATTAGCTTTCCTCTGCCTGTCAGTCAGTAGAAGTGGAGTTGAAACATTCAATTTGTTACTTATATAGAAATAAGTTTATTCACGTTAACTTAAATAACTTATGTGTCCTTAATTAATATAGGTTTTTTGTAGAAAGTCCTGTTTTGCAGTAATAATACTGAAACTTCGGAAAATAACTTTATATTGGAAAAAGTACAAGAGGTTTGAGTATCATTAGTGTTCATAAATTATTTCAAATATTTTTAATTTATATTATGATACCTACATAGGTACTCAAAATCATCTTAAAATATGTATATATAAATACGCTTATTCAAATTAACTTGAACTATTCTGAATTCATTAAAATAATAAACACCTCTGTGTTGTATATTTAGTCAGAATAATTCTGTAGACGTGAAAATTCATTTTTCGGCTACAGAGTACAGACGCCTATATAATTAAATATGAACATTTTTATGAAATGGAAATGTTATAAAAATACTCGAATAAGTAAACTTACGAGCTGGTAAAATTTCGACTCATTTAATGTATGATTCTTAAATGATGAATTAATTCTCTTACAGTGGATACCCTGTAAGAGAATTAATTCATCATTTAAGAATCGTCTAGTAAACTAGTCTATACTGTATGTCTATTCAATGCTCGTCTTCCTTGACGTTTTAATCAAAGCCCAAATTATTGAAGTTTTTCGGCTACTACTCGAGTCCGCCAGTCGCAGATTGACTAGACAAAGCCCAAAACAAATATACTTTTGACTGGAAAGGTAGAAACTTCTAGGTTTCACTAAAAATACTAAATTATTTTTTTGACAAAAAGTCAAAGGCCGAAATTGGAATTTATTTCGGGGTTTGTCCAAAGGCAAAAAAAAAAAATATTTGTCAAACCTAGGATAAAGTAGTGGTTCCGGTGCTCCAGACGGAATATCGGCCTTTGACTGTAACATAAGTACAGAATGATTGCAATTAAGTTGAGAACAAATACAATAGAAATTTAATTAATTTACAATTCCACTCGGAGTCGAGAGGGTTCGATCTGTGATTGGGATATTTATTGTATCGCACCAGACAAATTAAATAATATATTAAAACCCTTTGCCGTCGTTGAACCGAACTATCAGGATTCTAACTTGTTGGGCGGAAAATTGTGAGCCTCTACGAATCAATTTCAGTTTAATCCTGTTTTATAGCAACGAGATCCAAGAGACGGGTTTTTGCTGGGTACTCTATATGCTAGGTTTGTTTTAATTCTAGTCTAGACAGTTAGATACTATACAAAACTCAACATTATGTAGGTATGTTTTAAATCTAGATATTAAAAAAAACTTTTTTGTTTAAGGTAACAAACCCGTATCAGTGAGGCTACTATCAATCTCGGGAACCTTACAAAGTCCCGTTAATCATGACGTAGGTACGGTCACTGAGAGATGCGTTTTACCGCTATTCGACCTTACTACACTTGGCAATAAGGTCCAAGTACCTATACCACTGGACCTTTTATTAAGTAACATAAATGAAATTAATTTTACGGCAGTTAGGTTCACTTCAGTTCGCAAATCACAGGCCGCGTAATATCCCTCGGCCCGGAGCTCCCGTGGGCACGGGCTTCGCAATAATGGAGATGTATGTCCCGGTAGCCGTATTGGGAAATACCTTCTTTCCTGTGTAACTCGGTCGAAACTTTTACTTGTTTGTTTGGTGTTCATCCCAAAAGTTCCGAAGTATGTACAGATTTAATTATAACATCAATCCCCTACCTATATAGGGGCTCTAAGTATTTATCTTATAAGGTGTACGGTATCAACTTACATACAGAAAATATAAAGATGAATCTTTGCATTTTTTTTTATAAAACTAGGGGGCAAACGAGCAAACGGATCACCTGATGGAAAGCAATTACCGTCGCCCATGGACACCCGCAACATCAGAGAAGTTGCAAGTGCGTTGCCGGCCTTTTAGGAGGGAATACGCTCCCTTCTTGAAGGTTTGCAGGTCGTAATGGTCCGGAAATACTGCTGGCGACAGTTCATTCAAAGAAATGGAAAAAAAAGCATAGGTATATGTAATTACCACGTCGACAAAGTGCTAAAATATGTTTTTTGGGGTACCTGCCCTACACGTAAAGTAGGGATGTTTTTTTCTTCTCGCGACTATCCCATTTCCCCAAAGTTAAGTCTCCCCTTCTAAAATCTAAACTTAATACTAAATAATACTAATACTATTTAGTATTAAGTTATATATTGTTATTCGTATTATTATACTAAATAATACTAATACTTTAGTATTATTTAGTATTAAGTTCATAATGGTAGTCCATGAGATGAAGTTTGAATAAAAACCATAACAGCTCGTAAAAAACTCTGTCCAACTCTCATTTGTCCGGTTTTTATTTCATTATTGCATACGAGTATAAATTACACTGAATATTCGCCTGGTGACGAATATTAATGATATTACGTGAATTTAAATATGAACATGCGATTAAATTTTAAAACATATTGCAGTCACATCCAAACATCAGACAGTATGTCAAGTGTCAGGAGTTCAGGACAGAAGTTGTTGGCCCGTGGAGAATCAATAAATAATACATAGAAAATTGATTTGTTTAATCTGAGGTAAACTGGTATAAAATGTGCAGCTAACAAATAACGATAGTATTGTTATTCGTATTATTATAATTATTGATTTGTCATGGGATACTCATCCCAACTTACCTGTCCGGTAGTTGTGGTATAGTATACGGGTATGCGGCCCCGGCTTCCCTAGCTATTACTGTCCTATCCCTTGCCCTCCTGGGCAGTAATATCCTATATTTCCTATTTCACACTCTAACTTACCAATCTTCCTTTCCACACCACCTATCCTTCCCTTTCCACCAATCCGTGGGAACGCAATGGATAATCATAAAAATAATAATTATCCAAAATGGCGGCGATGTGGTTCGCCACCCATCACGTCTCGTTTCTCGCGAAGGCGAAAAGTGGCCCATGGAGAGCCGCTTCGCTACGTTAAATGTAAGAGGAGGACAATGACAGTGGACGAAGCGAAACAAGTATGTAAGGATCGTAGCAAGTGGAAAGAAGTGGTCTCTGCCTACCCCTACGGGAAAAAGGCGCACAGTGTTCTATTTGACTCAAAAAATTTCCCTATGCTGTTTATTGCATAAATCGATGAAGAAATGCATTTTAAATGCAAGAGTAAAACACCCACGTGTCTATTTCAAATACTTTTTTTTATAAAAAATAATTTATGTTTCGTGACCTCGACGTAAAAAAAAGACTTAATAAATTCAGTAAGCGTGTCTGATCAATATATATTTTTTTGATTAATATGGTTTAATGAAGGACCTTTAGGCGCATATTTTCCATGTTTTATTTTTGGAAGATCACTTCTGGTTACCGAGTTATTAATTTTTATTCAGTTTTTTGTTTTTATTTTTTTTCTCCCAAATAACTCAAAAGTGCGACTTGTGACTGACACTGAAAGATTGAAATAGAACACTGTGAGGCGTGATTATATGTATGTATAATTATTGATTATTATATAATAGTATTGTTAGTCGTAGGGTTTAGCACTGTTAAGCTGCAAAGCGAGCTAAGTTAACATTTTATAAAACTATTTTAGCTGTTGTTTAGTGGGGCCATAAATTCTGTAGCGAGTAGCGACTTCCTGTGTCCAAAGTCCGCGACCGTGACGCAGACAAAGCTCGACGGGTCATTACATTACAGTACTACCTCCCTGACTGACGAGCATTCACGTGTAATGTAACGTTATACATTCGACTTTGAGCGCCGAGTGGACGGGATCATTACAAGGTGCGCATTGTAATGCTCGGTAATCCTCCTACACCTATGTAATGTTCGGATATGTAACGTTATATTACATGCGAATGCTCCAGGTGAGGGAGCACCTTTACAGTAATGGGTACTGGGTAGTGCGGTGGTGCAGCGTGTGACCGCTCCGTACTGCCGCAACGAAATGAAACTCATTACCATGCCAGCCGCAGCCCGCACGCAATGGTATTAATGTCAGCCTGGGAATCGCCACTTTTCCATATAATATATCTACTATAGGTACAATATACCTAATACATACAGTCCATGCAGAGCTCGTGGTACTCGGGAGAACGAGCTGGTCTCCGAGTTCTAGTAGTCTGGATTTTTTTACAGATGCTGATTGGTATAAAAAATCATAAAAATATTAGTCTGACCGGGACTCGAATCCAAGACACCAATTTCCCAACAACGCAAAAGTCCAGCGCACACGTAGCTGAGCCACGCACTTTGACAATTAGCGAAGTAACTCTCAAGTTTTATGCATCAAAATTTGCGGTTTCCCTGGGGTAAGACTATAGTTAGATCGATTCTTTGCATCAGAAACCCCTACATACCAATTTCATGGAAATCGTTGAAGCCCGAAGCCGTTTCCGAGATTTCGATTATTTATATAGAAGATTTGCTCGTTTATAGTATTAGTATTGGGGATTGACATTTGGTGTTTCCTCTATGCTAGAACATTTGTGTATTGATATTCATGACTTAGCGGTACTCGACGCTTGTGGTCGCGGATTATGGAGGACTTGGGCGGAATTTATAAGTATTTGTTTTTTGTTTGTGACGTCGGCACGTGACTGGTTTCGCAATTTGGCTTTGAACAAGTTTATGCGTTTTTTTTCCTCGGTATTTGTGACATTTCTAAATTATAAATCACAAGATGTCGCTCGCAACTTCTACGCGCGAATAGCGTTCCGTTTTTACCCTTTCAGTACGGAACCCTAAAAAATGAGGAGGTAAAAAATAGTACAATTTCGGATTATAAGTAAAAAATATTGTGTATTTTTGCAGGAAACATAATATCTATTAAAACTGTTACAAGTAAAAATAATAATTACCAAAAGGTTTTTTTTTTAATATAGAAGCTATTAATTATTGCCTAATTTAAAATAAATATAATAAAACTTAGGCGTTTTCATCCGATAATGGATGATTTATACAGTATTCTCCGAGCGAAGTAACCTGCACTATTGAAATACTGTAGTGCCTGGAACAGTCAGTTTTTAAATGTCGGGCAACCGCCCAAGCACATCCGGCATTCTCACAACACAGTCAGCCTAGTCCAGAGGAATGACTGGTCAATACGTCTGGAGCCAACCATGTGCGAGTTTCCTCACGATGATTTCCTTTACCGTTAGAGCGTCCGTATAATGTACTTGAGATCTGAAAAAGTCTCATTGGTACACGCCACAATCTCGTATTCGAACCTGCACTCTCTCGAGTACGAACGAAACGGTTTACCCACTAGGCCACGGAGCTCAAATATAATAAAGATGCCAATAATTAATAAAGTGTAACAAGTAAAAAATAATAATTAGCAATAAGTTTGTTAATTTTCTTGGATTGTTAAGAAGATTTTTTGAAAAGATGCCATTAATAAATACCATGAAGATCGTCGAAATTCAAAACATATGGGATTATCATAACTAGAGATGGCCGTTTAAACGAAAAGCGTTTAAAAAAGCGTGCTTTTATAAATAAGTTGAAAAGTCGTTTAAAAATGTAAGCGTTTAACGCTTATACTTATCGTTTATATCGTTTATATAATGTCATGGGATACTCATCCCAACTTACCTGTCCGGTAGTTGTGGTATAGTATACGGGTATGCGACCCCGGCTTCCCTAGCTATTACTGTCCTATCCCTTGCCCTCCTGGGCGGTAATATCCTACATTTCCTATTTCCCACTCTAACTTACTAATCTTCCTTTCCACACCGCCTATCCTTCCCTTTCCCTATTCCTACCCTCTCCACCAATCCGTGGGAACGCAATGGATAATCGTAAAAAATAATTTTATTATCCAAAATGGCGGCGATGTGGCTCGCCACCCATCACGTCTCGTTTCTCGCGGAGGCGAAAAGTGGCCCATGGAGAGCCGCTTTGCTACGTTGAATGTAAGAGGAGGAATGGATGGTAAGAATGAAAGTAGACGAAGGGAAACAAGTATGTAAGGTTCGTAGCAAGTGAAAAGAAGTGGTCTCTGCCTACCCCTACGGGAAAGAGGCGTGATTATATGTATGTATGTATGTATGTTATATCGTTTATAGTCATTAAGCCATAAGTGTGGTATGAGCAAAGAAAAATAGACATTATGACAGCGCAATAAGAGTGAAAATTCTTGAATGTAGCTCATCACTTATTTAAACGGTTTATTTTTTGTACTTATAACTTATATGCTTTTTCATGTTTATTCACTTTTTTTAGTTGCGCTTTGCGGGTTGACGTTATATTACGTTACGCAGTAATTCATATATATATTATTCAGATTTCAGACAGTCCTAAGCTTGCAAAGTACGAATGAAAGTTCATTGAAATCAGTTTTAGCGATCGAAAAACGTTTAAACATAAGCGCAAAAAACATTATAAGTGGCAATAAGTAGATAAGCAGATAAGCAAATAAACAGTTAACATAAGTTGCTTTTGAATATTTAATAACGGATAAGTTAACTTTTGATTTTAAGCCGTTTATCACATCTCTAATCATAACGTTTGCGTGATATAGCTATATGCGCTATACGTCAATATCATACATTACATTTCTAACTTCGACGCGACGTCGTAATAAGCGACGGCAATTGGCATCTTAGCTGAAGGATTGGCAATTGAGATCTTTTGAAGAGAAATCCTGACTATGGTCCAAATATTTTTAGTGATGTGATCGTCCTCAGTGGCTCACCATCAGGATATAGTAACGTGATTAATTTCAAAATTACCTAAGACTTATATCTGATTTGCATTCAGTTTCCTATATTATATCATATTGAAAATCATCTAAGTAAGAGTTTTTTAACAGACGTGTTCTAAATTTATTTATCTAATAAACACTTTTGGTGCCAAAACCAAAGATTTCAACTCGCCAAAACACTTAGCACGCGTGGCAGGCGGCAGCCATATTTTACTGTGCACACGTGATCTTCTGCATACCTTTCAGATTGTAATATTAAATTATTCTGAATAATATCCAAGTAGTACTTTCGTGAGCCTTAAATATTAAGATATTTTAGTGGAAAGACGCGAGGAAAATTACCTGTCGTAAGTACTAGCTACATTACTAAAGCTGAACGAAATAAGCTTCTTAGTCAGGGCCGTTCGTGTGTAATGTTTATTGTTTAGTATTGTGTTAGAATAATTAAACGTTTCATTGATTAAATACAGTCTTATTCGACACATTTTTTATTATGAAAGAGCTAACTCTTGTCTCCTTTATTTACCAAATAAATGGCTACGATCCTTATAAATTGACAACCAGGCTACACTACTTTTTTGTGTAAAGTTATAATTGTCGACAACATTTTCAGTCAAACTAAAACCTGCAAAAAAATACACTAAAATTTCCATGACCTGGTTTTACTTCCATACACATGTGATCAAGTAATTTAACTATGTACATGCCCACGCCCATGCCCACACTAAACTACACCGAATATAAAAGTTGCAAACAGCAGTTCTATCAACAACATGGCTCTCAATTTAATTTTTCAGCACCCGTGTCCGTAACTGCAAACTGTAACTGCTAGGGATTGGCTTTGTGGTGACGTCATTGAACAAAAGTATAATATTACAATTTTTATAAAAAACTATAATAACCTTGGCCTTTAGTTGAGATCTTTGAGTATCCAATACTCAAAGGTTGAGATGCATTCGATAATTTCGACGGCGAAGTTTGAAAACAAGGGATTTGACGTAAGGCATCGCAAGCGACATGTCGTCAAAATTATTCGATAATATTTACTAAAGACCCTGACTACGTAAATTATATCACCTATATTGCTCAGGATTATTATTACGAATCTATTAACACCTTATATATTAAAATCGGACCAGTAGTTAAGACTGGGTCTAGTTATATGCGTCCGCGCGACCGAGCGGCTTGGCCGATTCACCGCGAAATTGTATGAAACTGCATGCAAAGACGCTCCGCTATTCAAATAAATAGTTTTATACATTTTCTTGTAATTTAGCGGTGTAGCGGCCAAGCCACTCGGTCGCGCGGAAGCATATATAACATGACCCTTAAGGCGCTACATACATAGACTGCCAAAATCATCTTTTGACTTCGCCGTAGTCGGGTAAAAATCACTAATTTTGTACTTCTTTAATAGCATACGAGTATAAATCACAAGTTAAACAAAATGCGACAGTTTATTATTTTGTTTCTTCTTCAAGTCGACTATTAGGGTTCCGTAATTTTTATTTACTTAAATATACCTATGGAATATGTCAACAAAAGAAAAGAAGATTCAACCACTATAACATCATAAGTATAAAGATTTAACGACATTATTGCATCTAATGTGGTTGGTACCTGATTTAATCTTGAGGTCGAGTTCAAAAGTTTATCAGTGTAATTACTAATTATCGTGATAAGTGTCGCTGGAACGGGTTGTTTTAATATTTTTATAATTATGTAGATAATTTTATGCTACATGCAAGTTCATATGAGTTTACTGTAACCTATGGGCGTGGTCTCTACCACAGTGCGTCCCTAGCATGCCCTAGTCCAAAGTACAGGACATGAGTAACGCCCTGCCCTAACATACTTTTTGACAACTTTGCTACAAAATAGAAATTTTTAATAATGTGATAAGATAACTTTTCGTTTTATACCTTTTGTACCGATCTATTATTATTGAGTTTTGTACCTACTTTTTCGTACCCAAAATTGATAAATTTTCCTAACATTAAAATTCATAATTTCATAATACTTATATTAGAAAGCTTTAATATATAAACGTTATGATAATAATTAACATTCTTATAATTTTGTTCCATGTTGTCGTAAACATCAAAGAAATAAGTTTGCCTTTTTCCAAATAAATTACTATGCATTTGTAGAGATTTTAGGAGAATGATCCTTATTATGTATATCCGTATAAAGGTCGTGTCAGAGGTTATATAACTCTGAACGGACTATTAAGTCCGGAAATCCAAATTCCAAAGCCTATAAGCAAGCAGAACTTAATGCAGGTTCTTATTTCCTCGCTTGTTATGTACTTTTCGAAAAGCCAACAAAAAATAACTATGTATGTTCCCCATGATATACAAAGACGGAATAATTGTGGGCTAACATACTCGTACAATAACTTGGGTAAATCCCGAAACTGACATTAACATATTTTCCAGGATTCCCGAATAAGCCGTCAGCCCGTCAGACGAGCAGACGTTCTGTGATGGCGGTCGACCGTCCATCACGAACCACGACCGAGTTATGACATGGTTATAAAGATGGCGGGATTGAATACGATATTAAACAGCCTGAATATTTTCCCGTGATATAATATGATATATATGCATATAATATTTTGAGTACCTATTTACGACCGAGTTTATTTGATGGAATGTGTGTTTCGGCTCGGTATTAGGATACACGAGGATGCTGGCCATCGGCATAAATGGCGACACTAGTGTTGAGTGTCTATCGTCGATCCCACAATACCTTAAAATAGAGTTTTTAATCAGTGTGGTCTACAGGTAGATATACCGAGCCGAAACGTGGACACTCACCGTATAATGCTGGTTCACAAATTTAAGTTTTCTCAGCGTGCAACGGAAAGAGTATCTCTGGTGGATAAAATTCGCAACGATGTCATTTGCCAGAGACCTAAAGTCACCGACATTGCTCATAGAATTAGCACGCTGAAGTGGAAGTGGGCCGGCCATTTCTGCAGACGGACAGACGGTCGATGGCGCATGGCGTAGCCACGGTGGGGCATGGTGGGGCGCTTTCCACACCCTGGCTCTGACCTGTAAGGTTCCTTACCAAACCTAAAAAATTAAAGTAAGTTAAAGTAATATTTTGAAGTTAGTTAATACCTTTGTTGTTTCCTTTCTGTACCTGAAGGTACAGAAAGGAAACAACAAAGGTATACCTCTATTGTGCGGTGTGCCCAAACGGCTGAAGTTAGAGACACGTTTTCGGATAGAAGATTGCGTGGTGTATTTAAGTGAGCAATATTTATTTCGAATTATCCAAAACACTTTCTGTTTTGGATAATTCGAAATAGCCCAAGAGCTACTAAGAAATTTTGAGTAGGTATTTGAGGCACGTTGAAACCTTGTCCTGTACTTCTCCTATTGTAACTCAACACGAGAATGCAGGCCTGGCTGGTCAGAAGCGGAACTTAGCCAAAATACAAATTTTTGAAAAGTAGATTTTTTTATGCCCGAAAAACATGTTTGAGGCATTATGAAATTTTGATATACTGTTAGTATAATGTATAAGGAGTTGGGGAAAAAAAATACCGTAATTTAGTCGGAACTTTAACCTTGCCATGTCAGTTTAAAAGTAAATAGTTTAAAGGTTAAAAATAGGTGTGTGAGGCACTTCGAAATTTGAGTAGGGTATTATTTATTATTTTAAAAAAATACTGTAAAAAATACAGATAATTTTATGGGAACTTTCCACCTGCCATGTGACTTAGAAAATCGAGAAAATCTGGCTTTTAATTCATCATTTTGTGACATCTATCGGTCATTTTATGAACTGCAATATACGTTTGAAAGGAGATGCGACATCTAGGAAGCTCTCAAAGAACTACGTGGTCAAAAAATAAAATTGCGTATTGTGCAATAAACTAACACACTTACTACGTCAAAATGTATTTATAAAACGAATAGGTATTAATTAAATACAAATGGCATACGAACCAGCCTAATCTACTTACCATTTAAATTAAGTACATAAACGTAAAAGCGACATCTAGGAAGGCATCAAGGAACTACGTGGTCTTGATAATTTTCGCAAAGTCGATATGAGTCGTTTTTAATTGATTTTCCTATAAAAATCGAAGACATCCATTCGTTGTTTATACAATATTGTGTGCAATAAAATTACATATTGTGCAATAGTCTAATTTACTCGACAAATTGATCACACTGATCGTTTTAATTGCAACTATAAAGTTTTTAGCGCCTGCGCGTATGTATCTGTATAATCTATGGCATGCGTTATAAAATACCAATTACAAAACTTTATTTTTGCTTTAAATAATTAACCTTATTACCGTGCCATAGAGATGAAAACAGACTGTAACGAGAACATCGAAACTCATGTTTTTACCCTGATAGGCGGTGATTTCTTTGATGCCTTCCTAGATGTCGCTTTTACTTTGGTAGGTAATGTAAACCGTAGCCTGTTATTTGTATGCTATTTCTATTTATTTAATACCTATTCGTTTTACGAATACAATTTGTCGAGTAAATTAGACTCTATTGCACAATACGTATTTAATTTTATTGCACACAACATCGTATAAACAACGAATGGAAATTTTCAATTTTTATAAGAAAATCAATTAAACTACTCATAATATCGACTTTACCAAGATTATATTTTATCAAGACCACAAAGTTATTTGATGCCTCCGCACAGTGTTTTATTTGGCCCAAACATCGTACATCGCCGTTTTATCGGTTAATTCGAAAGAGTATTTAATAACAAATGCCCGAGTAAAACACTTCACTTGCATAGTTTTTAAACTATCTCAAAAAGAAAATTTGAATCCCGCTTTGATAAAAAGGAGAAAAAAAAATATATTTAAAAATTCTTAAGGAATAGCCAAAAATATGTTAGACATTATTTGAAGAACATACAAAAAGCTACATTATGAACCCTTTTGAAGTCGGCTACGACTTATGGGGGCCATAAAAACAAAGAAAATAGAATTTTAGTTTTTATTTTCTTATGATTAAGTTCCACTGTATGCGTAGCTGCAACTTACATTAAGAGAAAGCTAATGATTACCACTATCATTGATAAAATAATCAAAATCATAAACCGCGGAACTTCGTGAAAAAATAGTTTTGAAAATTTGCGGTATTCGCGGGATTCGTATTAAATTCGAAAACAATTTTATATACTTTTTTTGAAACAGTAACACTATTCAGGCTTATCAGGACTTGAATAAAAACAATAAAAATCGATAAAATAGTTAAAAAGTCACATTTGTGGCTAATAAAATAAAACTGGAATAAATAACATATAGTTATGGAATAAATAACATATATATTAAATAAATAGTTGTCGTATACCAAACGTACTCCCCGCATCAAATTTTCGTACAACCTTCGCAAGGCGACAACGTGCACATCTCGCAGTATTTCTATATAATAAAATTAATAAAAAATTAAACTTCTATCCTCTTTCACTACATGAATGCAAAAAAATTGTGAAGACTTGGCTTTTGTCCTTAAATTATGAGGAAACAGAAGACCTGTTTAACAATAAGTCACAATAACTATTTAGGAACTATGAATTATTAATTATGTGTATAATATATATACTATTATATATGATTCTGAAATGTATATTACTTAAGACCAAATTGTACATTCGCTCTGGCAAATAAACGATTTATTTATTTGTATATTTATGTATTATAGTATTATATGTGTGTATCTACCTATATTTATTATAACATATATATATATATATATATATATATATATATATATATATATATATATATATATATATATATATATATATATATATATATATATATATATATATATATATATATATATATATATATATATATATATGTATATATATATATATAATGTGCCAAATAATTAGATATAATATCTATTTATAAAAATCCATATATAGTAAAAAAGCACTGTAAATTTTTTATTAGGCTCTGTTGACACAGTTTATTACAAATATTGGGAGAAGCCACTGACTCCTGAGATACGGGCTTTATAGCCTAGTTTAGGTGTCAGAGTCTTCATAGGACTTGTGTAATTAACAACTAAGTCAATAAAGATTATTATTATTATTATTATTATTATTATTATAACAAACAAAATATACTTTTGAACGCAACAAAAACAGATATTGTTAATATAGCTTTCGACCGTTGGGCGTCAACATTACTATAATAACTATCATCATTAACATCGCCACTGCTATCGTCGCGGCATGGAGGTTCAAAGGTGATTAATAAATTTCACTGTGTTTCCATCATTAAATGATGGAAACACCGTGGAATTTATTAATCAAGTGGAATAATTTTGTCGTACCCGACTTTGGCCGAACGATGTCTCGACGAGCTAGATGTACCTGTGATCAGTCTTCGCAAAGAAACTAAAAAATCTATTAAGATCCCAGAAAACGTTAAAAATCTTTTTATTACTAAATTAAATTCAAGGAACGTTTATGTGCTAAAGCTTGCTATAGTAAAGAATGTTTGACATGTTTTTTGTTAGGGTAATTCAAGGTAGTATTACAAGTGACTGAAAATCTTCATTCAACTTTGAGAGAGATGGCTGCCGAACTTTCTATAACTCACGAGTCAATCCGTACCGTTTTAACTAATCATTGGGGTATGAAACATGTTACCGCTCGGTTAGTCCTAAAAGACCTGAATTTTCTCCAAAAACTCAATCGCATGAGAGTCGTTGAGGACATGCTGGAATTAGTCAATTCCAACCCAACATTCATGAAACGGTAACTGGTGACGAAACGTGGGTTTACGAGTTTGACATGCAAACTATTCAATAAGCTTCCGACAGAACCGAAACTGAAAAAAACACGCCAACATCGATCAAAAGTCAACGTCATGTTGACTGTGTTCTTTGACTATCGCGGTCACCAGATATGGATCCAGCCGACTTCTTTCTTTTTCGTAAAATCAAATTACCACTTCGTGGCACCCGTCTTCGTTCGGTACAAGACATAAAGGAGTATTCGCGACGTGAACTGAACTTATTTCCAGAAACAGCGTTTAAAAATGTTTTTATGATTGGATTATTCGTTGGTGTAAGTGTATCGTTTCTGAAGGAGCATACTTTGAAGGTGTTAAAATATTTGGATAAATAACAAACATTTATGTATTAATGATCTTTTCCCGGTACTTTCTTGACAGAGTAGCATTATTTTTCTTATTTCATGGAATTTTCAAGAATATTTTGACATGTTTATTGTTAGGATAATTCAAGATAATATCTTTTAAAAATTCCACGCGGGCGAATAATATAGAGTAAGAAGATAAAATAAAATGTCATCTTTTTGCGTATCCATTTCAATAATGGCTAACTATTTTATTATATTCCTTATTTTATGGATTTTTTCCAGTGAAGAGTAATATGTGATACGGGAAGGGGTCCACCCTCGTAAAGCGTATGCAAAAACCCTGTATTTATACATATTATTCAGAGGAAACGGGGGTGAGGCATCATGGAGCCGCTCATGACCCATGACGCCAATTTGCCTCGGCAGAGGCTGACCCAATCTGCCGGGGGATGTCCTTCTGGGCCCCGACCAGAGGACTTAATGCTAGGGGGGGAACAGGGCAGGGATTTCTAAATCATCTAATGAGGCGAAAGTTGTCGAGGAACGTAAAAAGTTGATACAGGCTAAAATAAAAGACCAGATGGGTCTTTTAGTCGACATAGTTCGACCAAATTCTGGTACGACGAATGATGGAAACACCGCTCGACGCATTTTTGCTACAAGCGAAAGTCGTCATATGTTTTCTCAAATTTTAGGGATTGAAAAGTGGCTCGTTGACGACTTAAGTACTATTTTAGTCACAACCAATTAGTTCAGAAAATTTTGCTTTTTTTTGTACAAACTTAGCGTATAGATATGTTGCTGAATACGGATGGCACCCTATGACTGTTACTCTGCATAAACTGTTAGTCCACAGTCGAAATATAATAGAAGAATCGGCTTTACCTGTAGGAGTTCTCTCAGAACAGGCTGGAGAATCAAGAAACAAATATTGGCGCTATGACCGGGAGCACCACACTCGTAAAAATAGCAGAATTTACACTATGACTGATTTGTTTCATCGAGCACTAGAGTCATCCGATCCAATAATTTCGCATTTAAATCTTAGTTCCAGACAAAAACATAAAAAAACGAGTACCATTTCCACCTGAAGTAATAAATTTATTATTACCATTTGAATCTCCATGCCACGAAGATAATGATAGCAGTGATGATGATGATGATAATTATAAAAATGACGACCTCGAAAACTACATTTCCAATTATACCATCATTGTTTCAAATGAAAATGAGTTTGATTAGACATTTTTACCGTTATTTTTACATTTTTATTTTTTTACACATTGATTAAGCACTTCCTGTACAACTATTTAGTTTCGTTTCCTTCAATTTAACTTAATTCTATAAGTAATTTAATATCCGTTTTTGTTGCGTTCAAAAGTCCTAAGAGTCAGGGCTTCGGCCTGGCCGAGCATAGCACCTCGCTCGGTCGGAGATCTCCCTTACATGTCAGGAATACTCATCCCTGCTTACCTGTCTGGTAGTTGTGGTACCGGTATGTGACCCTGGCTCCCGGCTATTACTGTCCTATCTCTTACCCTCCAGGGCGGTAATATCCTACATTTCCTATTTCCCACTCTAACTTACCAATCATCCTTTCCACACCACCTATCCTTCCCTTTCCCTATTCCTACCCTCTCCACCAATCCGCGGGAACGCAATGGATAATCATAGAAATAGTTTCATTATCCAAAATGGCGGTGTTGTGGTTCGCCACCCATCACGTCTCATTCTCGTGGAGGTGAAAAGTGGCCCATGGAGAGCCGCTTCGCTACGTTGAATGTAAGAAGAGAAATGGATGGTAAGAAAGAAAGTGGATGAAACCAAAGAAGTATGTAAGTATGTAAAGATAGCAAGTGAAAAGAAGTGGTCTCTGCCTACCCCTACGGGAGAGGCGTGATTATAGGTATGTATGTATGTAAAAGCCCTAAAAAGGATACAAAAAACATTATTACGAAACAACATAAGTAGTATCTTGTTTGTCGTATACTAGCTTTTGCCCGCAGCTTTGCCCGCGTGGAATTCTTGGAGAAAAAAATATTCAGTAAATAACTCTACTCACTGCGGTATACAATATTAAAATGTTTTTAGGGTTTCGTACACAATGGGAAAGAACGGGACCCTATCATCTCGACGCGACGTGTGAGACGGTTTGATATTTTTTGCGCTTGAATATAAATTTTACGGTATCTCTTAATTAATATATTATTAATATCATTCAGTTGTAGGTTTAAACAAATACAATATTATGTATAAAATTCTTAAAGTGAGTAACGTATTTAATTTGAAGAGGATCATATTGCAACCGTCTAAATAGCTTCTGAAAATGCCATACATAACATTAAGTATGAACTGCGTGCCCAGTTTCATTATATGTATCTGCATTTTAAATATGTAATATCTTCTTTAATTAATAATTTAAACTACATGTTGTAAAGGGTCACATTAATCTATATTAAATGCACAATGTACTTAAGATGCTTAATTGGATAAGGATTATTGCTGTATTGCTTGAAATCGCTTCGTAAATAAGCCATTATTACTCGTAAAAAGTAAACAGATAAAAAATGGTTATTGTGGGTTATCCTTAAGAGATCGACCTATACTATCGCGGAGTTTATAGACTTTTTGAGGTGTAGAATACGGTAATACATTATTTTGATCTATCTCGTAGGAGTCAGGCAGCGTTTGCAATGTAAGCGCAAATGTTTATTTACGACATTAGAAACTTCAGTTATTAGTGTTTCTTTACCATAATGTGCATGTTATAATATACATATAAACCTTCCTCTTGAATCACTCTACCTATTAAAAACTCGCATCAGAATCCGTTTCGTACGCAAGTTTTAAAGATGTAAGCATACATATGGACAATCAGTTAAGGCTACTTTGTTTTATACTATGTAGTCATTATTTTATTGTACTAGCTAAAAATGTGACTTTTTATATATATTATCTATTTCTATTGTTCTTATTCAAGTCCTGACCAACCTGAATAGTGTTACTGTTTCAAAAAAAGTATATAAAATTGTTTTCGTATTTAAGACGAATCCCGCAAATACCGCAAATTTTTAAAACTATTTTTCCACGAAGTTCCGCGGTTAATGATTTTGATTATTTTATCAGTGATAGTGGTGGCTATTAGCTTTCTATTAATGTAAGTTGCAGCTACGCATTCAGTGGAACTTAGTCAGAAAAAAATAAAAACTAAAATTAGATTTTCTATGTTTTTATGGCCCCCATAAGTCGTAGCCGACTTCAAAAGGGTTCATAATGTAGCTTTTTGTATGTTCTTCGAATAATGTCTAACATATTTTTGGCTATTCCTTAAGAATTTTTAAATATATATATTTTTTCCTTTTTATCAAAGCGGGATTCGAATTTTCTTTTTGAGATAGTTTAAAAACTATACAAGTGAACTTCATGGGTGTTTTACGCCCGAAATTAATAATCAATCTTAATCTTATTTTAGCTATCTGAGATCAAGATTTCAATACATTCCAACGATCCTCGGATTGACTTTACGTCAATTTTTGTTTGAGATTTTAAGATTGAAGTCAATCTAAGATTTAAGATACGTTATTAATTTCGGGCGTAACTCGGGCATTTGTTATTAAATACTCTTTTGAATTAACCGATAAAACTGCGATGTCCGATGTTTGGGCCAAAAAAAAAAAAACAGTGTGCTCCGTGGTCTAGTGGTTCGAGATTTGGCTCTCGACTCGGAGGTCGTGGGTTCGATTCCCACAAGGGAACAACAAAAAATGTTGTTTCCAAGTTTGGTTAGGACAATGCAGGCTGATCACCTGATTGTCTGACAAGAAAGATGATCCATGCGTCGGATGGGCATGTAAAAAGTCGGTCCTGCGCCTGATCTCTCGCCAGTCGTGTCGGTCATCCGTCTCACTGGGTTACGAGAGTAAAAAGGAAGAGAGAGTGCTCTTATGTACCGCGCACACACTTGGGCACTATAAAATTACTCCTGCGTAACTAGCTTGGTTTCAATGAAACAGGCCACCGTCACCGAGATCGGTGTGGGAGTTATTATTATTGATGCCTCCCTAGATATCGCTTTTACGTAGATAGGTAATGTAAATCAGCGTAGGTCAAGCTGGTTCGTATGCCGTTAATAAATACCTATTTATTTTATAAATTTGTCGAGTAAATTAGACTATTGCACAATATGTAATTTTATTGCATACAATATTGTATAAACAACGAATGGATGTCTTCGATTTTTATAGGAAAATCAATTAAAAACGACTCATATCGACTTTGCGAAAATTATCAAGACCACGTAGTTCCTTGATGCCTTCCTAGATGTCGCTTTTACGTTTATGTACTTAATGTAAATGGTAGATTAGGCTGGTTCGTATGCCATTTCTATTTAAACGAATAGGTATTAACCTATTCGTTTTATAAATACATTTTGACGTAGTAAGTGAGTTAGTTTATTGCACAATACGCAATTTTATTTTTTGACCACGTAGTTCTTTGAGAGCTTCCTAGATGTCGCATCTCCTTTCAAACGTATATTGCAGTTCATAAAATGACCGATAGATGTCACAAAATCATGAATTAAAAGCCAGATTTTCTCGATTTTCTAAGTCACATGGCAGGTGGAAAGTTCCCATAAAATTATCTGTATTTTTTACAGTATTTTTTTAAAATAATAAATAATACCCTACTCAAATTTCGAAGTGCCTCACACACCTATTTTTAACCTTTAAACTATTTACTTTTAAACTGACATGGCTAGGTTAAAGTTCCGACTAAATTACGGGGCTTTTTTTTTCCCAACTCCTTATACATTATACTAACAGTATATCAAAATTTCATAATGCCTCAAACATGTTTTTCGGGCATAAAAAAATCTACTTTTCAAAAATTTGTATTTTGGCTAAGTTCCGCTTCTGACCAGCCAGGCCTGCATTCTCGTGTTGAGGTACAATAGGAGAAGTACAGGACAAGGTTTCAACGTGCCTCAAATACCTACTCAAAATTTCTCAGTAGCTCTCCAGCTAAAATAAATACATAGGTAGGTACTTAAAACCTCAAAAAAAATTTCTAATAATTATTCCTAATAATGAAAAAAAATAATTAAGTATATTAATAAAAATAATTATTTTATATCAATATCTATTCCAACTATTAATATAGAGCTCATACAATAAACACTAAAAATTTATTATTTACCTTTTTCTTGAAAAATAATATGAGAAATAATTCCAATTCCACAGGGTACTATAGGGTGTGATCTTTTTGTATTAAAAAATTAACCGAGGTAAGACCGCGGGTATAGTTTGCTAGTTACATAATGTTTTAGACTTCTACCTCACCCTGAGCCCATGGCTGGCTACGCCCATGCGATGGAGGCGATGGAGCAGACAAGTGTTAGAGTGGAGAACACGCTTGAGCAAACACAGAGTAGTAGTAATGTAAATAAGAAATAAATTGTCCTGGCCGTTCGGTTGGGGGAACAAGTAGGCCCAGCGATGGGCCCTTTAAAAAAAAAAAAAAAAAAAAAAAAACACAGAGTAGGACGTACTGCAGCACTATGGACGGACGATTTGAAGAAGATACAGGGCAGCGGATATTGTATGAGGGCTGCCCAAGATCGGGATGGTTGGCGCTCATTACGTTTAGAAATGAAGATTCATCATAGTCTGTTTATTAACTTTTTAAATAATACCTTACCTACTCAGGAAACAATTATTGTTATGCCATGCCATAAAAGAATAAAAGTTCAGACAAATCTCAAAAGTTAATAATTAAGAGTCGTTAAGTGAATCGCTTTAATGGCGTATTTAAATAAATGTTTAGTGAATAGAAAATTTCAAAGTACGGAGTTATAATATTATGTGCACATCTCCCGAACAAACAGAACTCGTCTGTGCTCCGCGAGGAATGAGATGTAATTAATTATTATTAAACCACACTCGACGTTTAATATCATTCCACTTGAATATAAAGAGATGTAGTTACCAAGTATTTACTATTATACACTCTATTAAATTTCATAATATTTTACTTGATAAGTTAGCCTCAAAGTTTATGTCCGTCGCTCGATTGGTTGATTATACCTACCTAAGTTATAGTATACCTTTCTGATTCCCTTTTCTACAAGAATAATTTAGCTTTAGCAATTTCTGCAGCATTACGATCGCAAAAGTTTCAAATCAAAACTTTGGTGTTTCTCTGGTGATTTAATGTGTACTTTACATAAGGCTTGCTTTACTAAAAAATCTACAATTAATACAATTATAACCTACACTATACTCCCGAATTGTCTGGAAGTAATATATACTAAATCTATGGGAAGAATCCCCCCTTTAAGCTGTAAGACCACCATTAGCACTTTTAACCGAACCTTACATATCCATGACCCAGGTACACAAAAAAACTTTTTTTTCCATCATGGAATTCAAAACCGTGATCCCCGGCTTGAGCTCAACCACTGAGCCACAAAGATCGACACAGATATACCGTACTGTATTTTACTTTTATAGTTGTACGAAAAAAGTATTATTACACTCCCCGTGGAACACGGCACAGGTGTTAACGTAAATGTGGTTACTGGATTTTTCACGAGTTATGTAAAACATTAAAATTACTTTTAACATTATTTTATTCAAAGTTTAAACAATAAACGTACCTACTTATAATTATGTAAATTTAAGTTAGCTAAATAAATGTGTTACAACACCCGAGTATCTTCATATTTTACTCCTGGTACTGCTCCTGAGTATATCGAGCCCTATCCGCACGGCGTGCATCGCGGTACCGGGCGCGCATGTGACGCCGTAGCCGCCGTGCCCGTAGCAGTGGACCACAGGGCTCCGCCCCACGCTCTCGGCCTCCACGCGCACGGGCACGCGGTGCGGACGAAGCCCCACGCGCTGCGCCAGCACGTCGGCCCCGCGCAGCGCCGGCAGCAGCTCCTCGCAGCGCTCGCGTATAGCGGCCGTGTCGTGGGCACTGACGCGCAGGTCGTAACTGTCGTACTGGCGCACGCCGCCGAGCGTCGCCGTGCCGCGCGCGCCCGGGATCACGTACGCGTCGTAGTCCCCGTAGAACGCGGTCTTCAGCCACGGCGCGCGCACGCGCAGCACCTGCCCCCGCAGCGGCACCAGGTCGTTGTCCGAGCACAGGTACTTGGCGCCCATGCCCGTGCAGTTGAACACCAAGTCGTACTTGCCCGGCAGCGCCGTCAGACTCTGCAGCTTCTGCTCGATGATTTTCCCGCCGCTAGCCAGGAGGGCCCGCTCCACCCAGGGCAGGTACTGATCGCAGCCGATCTTCACCGTGGAGAAGAAGGAGCCGTACCGCCAGTCGCCGCCGCAGAGCCCGAGCTCGTCCCCTCGGACCGCGCGGTACACCGGCATCAGATTCTCGATCAGGTGGTTTCTGGTGACGTGGTAGTTCTCCTTCGAGAAGATGTAGGCGGAGAGCTCCGTGACGCCTGCGCGCGGAGCCTCCGAAGTCCGGAGAATGTCCTGCCAGTAGTGCCAGGAGTCGTCGATCCACTTCTGCGTGACCTCCGGCGTGGGTCCACGGAAGCTGGTGCCGGGCCGGAAGATGCCGGCGGCGACGCAGCTGGTCGTGTCTTCACCTACACCCGTACAAATTATTTTTATGAGTATGTAAAGTGAACGGAGTAGATATAAATACATATATTATTATATTCAACTCTCGAGTTGATGACCTAGAGCAGTTTACGCGGTTTACGCGCTTTCTGGATAATTTTTAAAAAGACAACCATAGGACAATTCGCTTTCTTGGTCTGCACCCTGATGCCTTATGACATGCCATGCTCATGGACATGGACATGCCCACGACGCCGCCGCCCACGACTGCCCGCGGCGCGCTGACCATCCTCACCTGAAATGTTCCCGTACCTAACTTCTCCGCAATGAGTATGACGTGGGCCCGCGGCAGCTCGGTCTGCAGCACCCTGATGACGGACATGCCCACCACGCCGCTGCCCACGACTGCCCGCAGCGCGCTGACCATCCTCACCTGGAATGTTCCCGTACCTAACTTCTCCGCAATGAGTGTGACGTGGGCCCGCGGCAGCTCGGTCTGCAGCACCCTGATGACGGACATGCCCACCACGCCGCTGCCCACGACTGCCCGCAGCGCGCTGACCATCCTCACCTGGTATGTTCCCGTACCTAACTTCTCCGCAATGAGTGTGACGTGGGCCCGCGGCAGCTCGGTCTGCAGCACCCTGATGACGGACATGCCCACCACGCCACCGCCCACGACTGCCCGCGGCGCGCTGACCATCCTCACCTGGAATGTTCCCGTACCTAACTTCTCCGCAATGAGTGTGACGTGGGCCCGCGGCAGCTCGGTCTGCAGCACCCTGATGACGGACATGCCCACCACGCCGCCTCCCACAACTGCCACCCGTGGCGCGCCGTCCATCCTCACCTGAAATGTCAACAGTTTTAGGCAAATGCGTGTCTAGTAAACTATTGAAGTTTTAAATTAAAATTGCATAAACGCGCATTGATAGTGTCTCATGGTTGCGTCACGACTCACGACTCAAGGACACGTTTAGATGACGAATTCTACTTCTGCCTCGTGAAGCTACTCTGCAAACTTCATGCTCTGGACGCTCTGGTACAACAAAGATGTATCGTATTATCTATTGCACACTTACATAAGTCATTTGGCATCCCATAATAAGTTAAGATAATATTTAAATAGAGCTTATTGACAATCGAAAACAAACTACAAACATACCTATAAATTAGGTAGGTTGTACCCAAGCATTTAATAATATGTTTAGTCTTTAAATCCAAAAGATTTTAAGATGTTAAATAAATAAAAAACATTTTGAACATGATTGAAAAATAAAGCAAATAATTATTGTAGTATTTAAAATATAGAGATAATGTACTATTAACGCCATCTGTTAACCATAACTAGTAACTAGGAAGAATTATAGAGAAAAAAGAGTTTCACAAAGCGTAACTTCTTGCTAATGATATATTCAAATTCAAATTCTTTATTAAACACACATAATAAATTAATAACATACAATAGAATAAACAAGTAATATACATCACATCAACCTAATCCCATGCTAAGTTAAGACTTGTGTTATGGCAATCAGACAATGGATACACATTTAACAATTTTATATTATGGTATATTATTACACACACTCACACAGACACACACTACACAAACACACTAAAATAGTTTATCACGTAGTTATTGTCTTTTTCGGCGACGTGATGCGCGCTTCGTTGGGGAGTCTCCCCCGGAAATCTTCGGTAAACTACACCCGACGGCCAGAACGCCTCCACCTCCAGGGTAGACAAAAGTGTAGTCGGCACTCTTACCACAAAGGAACTGAAGTTCACTTTGTGGCGAGACTGCAGACGCTCAACCCTTACCTTAATAATATATAGTTATTAATATCATATATAAACAATTTATTTTTCCCTTTCATATTTTGACAATCAATTTTGCAGTTTTCTCCCAACACGGTCGTAGCCTGAAGTGAAAACTACACTTTCACCGGGTCGAATTACTATTTTAACAATTATGAAATAGCTTTTAAGCGAATCATCAAAATAAATTAAAACCATTATGCGTCGCGATACTCCTGGCTGTATGTTAATTATTTTGTACCTACAAATTACGCGTTGTTTCGATTGTAGCGCATAACATCGCCACGTTACGCAAACACTCACACAGAAAAAACATAACAAATACGAGTAAATACATAAATAAAACTAACCTCATGTATTTTATAAAAGTAAACTATTAGAGCGACCTAGCGACACCGTTGTTCAGACGAACTGATTAATATTTCCGACAACGATACGTCACACCGAACACCAGTGTTATGTTTATATTGTATCAAACTGATTACATTATCTGCAAGTTGTTACATAAAAACATATAAGATCGAATTAGAGTTGTACCGCATGTTAGCTTTCACATTCGCAGCTCGCAAAATTGATGCGAAAGATAGGTCATAGCAGGTAGGGTATTAGATTCCTAGTACACTACGGCCGCTGTATCTTGACGGGTCTGAACATAGGTTCTGCGAACTTTAGCGCATGTACAACTCGTGAATAAAACTGTTATTGTATTATTTTTATATACCTATGTACTAATAAAATTTCCCTAATACAGTTGACCAATTAGTACAAATAAAATAAATAACGAAAAAACTTAAAAACAGTTATTGCGCAACCTTCTGCGCGAAGTTCAGACTCGCCAAGATACATCGGTCGTATTGTACTAAGTCCTAACAGCCGAACAAAAATATTTTACTTTAATTCGAACTTCGAACTAAGTAATTTAAAATTTTTATTGAAACTTTTAATAGATAAGACTTCTATCTATAGAAGTTCGACAAACGCATTCGATATAGGTATTAGGAACCAACCTAGGTACTTAGTAAGTACTTAGTACCTAGGTTGGTACTTACTAAGTACAAGGTACTAAGGACAAGGGTAAGAAGGTACTACTTACCCTTGTTCTCAGATTAAATAAATAAAATAATCTGAGTATATTATGTATATTGTAGACGCTGGCCGCTGTGGTAGGTAGGTATTATAATTAAACTTAATGTAGGTACTATCTGTATCTAATACTTAGGCCTTTACATCCGTTAATGGATGATTTATACAGTATTCTCCGAGCGAAGTAACCACTCTTGAAATACTCTAGTCTGTAGTGCCTGGGACAGTAAACAGTTGGTGTTTAAAGTTTATTAAACCGTTTTAAACTGTATTTTTTTATTTTTCAGAATCGCGGCCGCAGCGAAAGGATTACAACCAGTTGTCGTCAAACGAGAAGTTAGATAACAGACAGACAGACGATGTGAACTATATCGAAGAGCCTGAAGTTGACTCAGACGAAAGCAGCACCGACTTGGACGAGCGAGACACGCGCGGAGTGTGCCCGCCCTGCGCGCATGATCGATATAACAACAACATACACAGGCACTCCCATGAAGATTTTAGCGACGATACCGATTACGGTAAGCCCTTGTATGTTTTCGATTTAAAAGAATGCAGTAAACTTGTATATATACTATAATAATATATAGGTTACATATATTATGACATTAAAAATTTATCCTAGCTGAGTCGCAGACTCTTTGCGACTGTGATAAAAAATTAATATCTGTCAGTGTCACATTGAGATTTGAGGCTAAATGTCAATGTCATTAGTCATTCATGAGTTCGTAGTCGAGCTATTTTCTGAGGATAAAAACATTTACGATTACGAAGTGTTTTTCCTTCCAAACTGGTTAGAAAAAGTAATAAAAGTTAAATTTCGATCATTTCATATAGATATAATGACAAACTTGAAATCAGATTTAGATCAATATCTGCTTCAAAATGAAAGTCGACGAAGCTACAACTTTAGTTTACCCTTTTCGACTCCTAGTATATTCAAAAGAAACAATGACGAAACACCAAGCAGTACTTCCACTACTAGTTCTTGGTTTGAAAATGTGCAAAAGGAATACTTTACTTTGGTAAGTACCTAGAACTTCAGCTAAAGTTTTCAATGGTATTTTGAAAAGTAGGTTATCACAATATCTAATCGTTTTGTAAACATTTTCAGAGTCGAACACAGCGGTTTATGGGATTCGGTATCTGTATGTGTTTTGGTATACTCTGTTTTATATTATCGTTCATATACATACCCATATTACTCCTGCAAGCGAGAAAGTTTTCACTCTTGTTTACACTGGGAAGTCTCTTCTTTATTTTTAGGTAAGTGTGGGATTGCATATTATTGTTTTTTTTGCTAGACGAAACATATTTGTAAATATTATTGAGATTTAAATGTGATGCAACAGTAAAAAAAATCTTAAAGACAACATGAGTCATAGGTTTGTTTAGGATTACAAGCCTTTTTTATATCCGCTAGGGCGTCGCGCGGCACATAAATACAAATAAAAACCACCCCGTTTTGCGTCGGCCGGCACATTTGCCCATTTTTATTGCTATATTTTCTGTTTATTCTCATTTGTAAATATCTGGATTTTTATCTGTGATTGAAATTTATTTACTTAGTACAGGGATAAAACAAAGCTGTTATAGTTTTTTGTCTTTGCTGTTGTACTCAATAATAAAATAAATAATTGTTTGTCTCAGAGTAAAGAAATTTGACACCAATTTCACTCCACTCCACTAATCATTGATGTTTGGTTAATTTTGTGCACAAATCACGAATTTTTATATATATATCGTTATTTGAACACGTATTTATTTAATTAAATAAAAACTTTCGTATGCGTGTCATATAAATTTTCGCCATAATTTAGCTTCAAAAACCAACATTATAAAATTAATTTCCAGTGAAATCATGTTTGATATTTTGCATTATGTAGTTTATATTTCTTTTAATTTTTTTTTTCATTGTGTAGAACGATTCTTCTAATTTCTAAAAATGTATAATGTGCCAAGGTTTTACTAACAACTCAATAATAAAAATCGAAAAAACAAGCGCGGGTGCCTTCTGGCGTATAATACCGCGTAACGCTCAAGGGGGGTCATGGATTTTTTTTTTTTACATTGGCCTGTTTTGTTATTAAATAATATGAACAATATATCCACAGAATGTAATTAACGCAAAATCAAATTAAATATGTTTTTTATTGAGTTTAAAAACTAAGAATTGGGAAAAAAAAACAATTCTTTTGTGTTCACATCATGATTGCTTTTATTCGTTAAGTTTTTTTTAAATTCAGTTACATCATCATATAAGAAATTTATTCTATTTTCTAAATATATATAACATGCAATAGTTTTAAAATCAATTGATTAATATAATCTTGAAAAACCGGAACCGGAGAAACCGCGCGAACGCCTTCAGTGCCGGACGCCGGACCCGCTGACACCACCCGGCTTTTGAAATTTTAACAGTCCGACGCCCGAGAGGATAATTAAAATCTTAATCAGTTTTAACTTTAATAAATTATCATTTAAAAAAAAATGTAGACTACTAAATATTATGACAGTGTAAAAACCCAAATATTTTTACAGTTTCAGTTTTCTCTATGGACCCTGGAATCATCTGAAGTCACTATTTTCAAAAGAAAAGGCACTATGCACCTGTGTGTATTGGTTTACTTTAATAGGCACACTCTACTGTGCCCTCCACCTCCAGAGTACTCCGCTGACAGTGATATTTGCCGTGGCACAAGTTCTCGCCCTGCTGTGGACGATGCTCGGCTCAATACCTGGAGGCTCCTCCGGAATGAGATTCTTTGGAAGCATGTTCAAGTCTTCGGTGTCCAACACTCTACCTATTTAACACACATTTATATGTTTTATTTTCTAATTTTCTGTAATTATACTTTATAGTATCATTGAAAACTTAAAAAGTGACTAATGAAAAGAATATAATGAGTAAATGTGGGTGAACTGCAGCTAATCAGTGGTAATATGTGTCTTTTAGTCTTTTGGACATACAATATAGCACCATATCAAAATTATTAGTAAAATATAAAGGGAACATGTTGATAAAGTTGACTGATTATGCACTTTTGTGGGCTTTAAATGAAGTACTAATTTTAGGGTATCTTTAGACTATATTCAGTGTAAATATTTTGTATTATTATTCAATTTGTTAATTTAATTCAAAGCAAAGACCATACCATGATTAGGTTACTTTTGTAATAACATAGTCTACAAATATACTGTGCAGTGCACCACAGTTCAATAGGTATATTTGAAATTATTACATAATAATAATGTGTTTTACATAATGCATTTACATGTGTATGTTACTTCGAGTATGCTTTTTCAGAACACAATATATTTGTTGTCCAGTGAGCATCTAGACCAGTGGTCCCCAACCTTTTTTTTACGCGGGCCACAAACCCGTTGTACTCCTGGTGTCACGGGCCGCAACCAAAATTTTTAGGGACAAAAAATACGGTGTTTAAATTTAACGATTTAATAATAGAAAAACACAAGGTAGTTAAAAGAGTGAAACTAAACATTTAAGATGAGATAACGACACAAACTAAAATAAAATAACAAATATGTATTATAACAATTATGTTCACTCAGCGAGATTTTTGGAATTGTGAACGCTTTTTCACAACTTTATCTAGAGCTGGCTTGTCGCTGCATGCTATCCTTATTACATCGTAGGCTGTATTTCAAGAACCACTTTAGCTAGAAAGCTGATATTTTCATAAGTCTTAATTCTGATGCCGCTATAACAACATAATATCATATCTAAAAAACAAGATAAAACAAATAATATAAGGAGAAGCCCTTTTTATGACAACAAAACGCGATTTTTTGTCCTTTCTTTAGTCGATGGCAATACTTTAAATATTCACAAGAGACTAAATTGATTTCTACTCCAATATATAATTCAAAATAAAAATTAATATAAAAGGGGTTTTCATAAAAAATACAATTATTTTTGTCTTTTTTTTTTTCCTAAAATGGCTTTTCCTTGGCTGATTTTTAAGTTACAGATTTCACGCGGGCCGCAGATAAAGGCCCGGCGGGCCGCATGCGGCCCGCGGGCCGCGGGTTGGGAACTTGGGGATAGCGGATCTAGACCAAAAGTTTCCAACCAGTACCAACCCTAGAGAGGGGGTGCACTTCTCTAGGGGGCATAGTTTAGTATTTCCATACAAAAAGAAATTTTTATGAAAATATATCACAGGGGGCAGAAAAGTATTATATTTTGTAATCCAAGGCAGTCTACATGAAATATATTAAAAGCAAAAAAAAACATTTCTTAAAAAAAGCTTTTATTTAAATGCTCTAAAAAGCTGAAATTGTAACTTAATGTGATATAATTTTGAGACAATGTTTCACTCTCGACAAGCTTTTATATCATATAAATTGTGTAATGACGTTATATTAAGTTGAACATTTTATTTCCAGCATTTTAGAGCCTTTAAATAAAACCTTTTTTCAAATGTTTTTTTTTTTGCTTTTAATTTATTTTTTTAGTTATTTTAACCTGCATTTTTATTCTCAGCGAACCCTTTCATTTAATACCCTTACTATAGGAAAGCATAAAAAACTTCAAAAGTCCGCTAGGTATATCGGATTAAGAGTGATGTCAGAATATATTTCTAATTATTCTCGGCAAGTCCTTTCATTTGATACCCATATTGCAGAAGTGTATAAAAAATATCTATTCCGCCATATTGGATTTAGATTGACGTCACACAGCTTATCGTATATTGTCATCCAAACTAAACGTGTAGGTATACAAAATTTCAGCTCAATCGGTTGAAGATATCTGCTTCAAAATTGAGTAGCAAGATTCCACCCGGACTAACATACATTGCAAGTTAAATAAAAGGTTGGGAAAGCTTGATCTAGACTATTATAATACAATGTTAACATAGTATAAAAATTATTTGTAATCCTAAAATTGTAATCATCCTGTCTGTCTAACTGTCTGTCTGAATAACTAAACGCACAATCAAACTATACTCGTGGTTATCGTTTAACATTAGAAAACTTGCCTATGCTAAAATTTTAAGTTCCTGTGTAGGTATGCTAAATTTGTAAGTTGATAATTTATTATTCTTTTTACTAATATGTATGGGAATGGAAAGTAAGCTGCATTTTATTGGGTGAAGAAACTTTATAATGTATTACTCAAATGGTGTATTCTGCTTACATATAGACAAACTATTACAACCTCAGAACTGATTTTTTGTAAATATCTTTTTCACAAATAAATTGAATAAATAAGTATCATGGTTAATTTTTATTTTACATATTTTTTCCTTATTTTGTGGAGAGCAAAAAACAGGCGGATCACAGGATCATACGAGACTAGTACCGACTACTGTCGACCATGGATAGATACAAGTGCGCCACTAGCCTTTTTAAAACATTAGCTCACGATCAGATCGAGACGGAGAAGAGCGACACTGCGCAGCACGGTGCAGATTGCGGTTCTAACAATAGGGAATATGCACGTATTTTTTTAATTTTTTTATATAGATCTATCTTGTAGTAAAATCGTGTGGTAAAATCAGTTTTTTGATATCAATAAAAATAACTAAGATATGAACGTTTAAAGTAGTCTATAAGAGAGATCCGACGTGTATCGTGACGTCACATAACACGACTTTCAAACAAAGTTCATACTAAATTTCGTTTTGCTAGAAAGAGATAGATTACAAACTTTGACCGCTCATATCTTGCTCATTTATCAACAGATATTGAATTTTGTTTCGCCATTTCCTTTATTTTTCAGTCTAGTATCATATTAATATGTTTTAAGCTATTTTTATATTTTATGCATATTCCCTATTGCAATTAAACGTGTAACTAAATTAAGTTTAATTTAAATCGCTACATTTAAAAGTGGTCAGACCGTTTCCGTACCGTCCGCGTCCGTCCGTCCGTCCGTCCGTTTAACAACCGAGGTCTGAGGCATGAACTGAATGTATCTATTACAGGCAAAATGAAAATTTGTCACCCAATTTCTGCCGTTTTTTAACCAATTAGCATTGCGGTACGTTAGTAATCTATACTTAATATTATAAATGCGAAAGTGTGTCTGTCTGTCTGTTACCACTTCACGCTTTAACTACTGAACCGATTTTTATGACATTTGGTAGAGACATACTTTGGGTCCTGGGAAAGGACATAGGATATTTTTATCCCGAAAAAGTAGTGGCCCGCGTGATAATGTATTTACATGAGCATGAACATTAATGAGCCGCGCGCAAAAGCTAGTATAATATATATTCTTTGCTATGCTACTTCTAAGATTTTCCTATTATCAATCTTTAGCTTTAACGCAAATACTTTTAGATTCAGCCGTTGATATATTAAAATATGGATAATGGTGCATCTTTTTCAATACAGTAATAAATCACTTACAATAAGTACACAACCGGACCGGGCAGTTGCCGGCCCGGTACAGGAAAATCAGCCATATTGATACCTTTGAAAAAAGGACCTTTTTATTTATACTATTTTTATAAAATTATTCGATATTTTTATTAAAAGTAAGACATCTTCAAACAGGCCCACCGTTAGCTGTTTCGTCGCCTGCGTGCAATACCAATTATGCCGCCTTACCATTACTTAATTACTATGAGTTTTCACAGTAATAATACACAATATTTCTTGCACTATTTGCACTTTAATAAGTATTTTACATGTGATGACGTTGTCGAAACCGGTCGTGTAATATATTAAAATTAATGTAAAATACTTATTAAAGTGGAAATAGTGCAAGAAATATTGTGTATTATAACTGTGAAACATGAATTTCCACCAAGAACCTACAGTACAATCAATAACATAACTATGAGTTTTGTCAAAAAAAAGGTGATGAGTCGCTCGATTTGCCGCCCTTGTGCGGTGCACGCTTTGCACGCCCGCTTACGGCGTAACACAGAACACGGTGTAAGCTGCATACAGGCTTTGTGTGATGAAAGATTACTGTGCCGTTTCAGACGAGGCGTTAACGTGCAACGTGTGCGACCGATCGTTCTCCACGCGGCGCCAGCTGAGCGACCACCAACAGAAGAAAAGACATTTTGGGTAATTTGGCTCATCTAAATAAGTTTCCTTTAAAAAAACGTAAATTTTTTTCAGAACATACATACCAGAATATACCTAATCATGAAACTCGATATTAGCTGATGCTTATATTTTTTTTAGTAGACTTCTACCTACCCAGTAGTGTAGTAGTTAATCACAGTGTTTAAAAGTTATATTTACCTAGCTAGTTTGTAATGGCACTCGAAGTAGGCCGTCAGCAATATTCGCTTCGCTTCACTTTCAACCTCTATTAACAGAATATACAAATCGGTTCACGAAAGATGACCGCAGAAGGCAATTTTAGGTCCCTTTGGAGGTGCGGGGTGAAGCGAGAGCGGAATACGTCAAGACCGGAGCTACGCTATTGGCGCGCACGTGACGCACGTGATACGCGCTCGCGACTCGGTTACTGTTGCTCTAACATAACTCCGAATTATACCTACATGTGTGGTGTGTGTTGCAGATGCAGCGCGTGCGACAGCCTGTTCCCGTCGCGCATGGCGCTGGAGCACCACAAGGAGGAGTTCGCGCACTGGAGCGACAGCGGGGACAGCGACAGCTCCGACCCCGACCCGCCCGCCGAGGACCGCCATCGGCTGCTCTAATGCCACCACCTCATTGTTGCCGGCGACCGCCCCGCCGGCCTCGGCACCTTCGTGTAGCCGGCGGAGCCAACGGATGTGGGGCCCAAAAAAGACAACGGCCGTAGGACTTAGACCCTAGCCTAGAACTTAATCACCCACAACCATGGGACCCAAGGATATTGACCGACAGCCGTTGGACTCAAGTGTACAAGAGTACTCTGCGGCAGTGGGACCCGATACCCGGGCTCGAGGAACCCCCGCAGGCGACAATCAGGGCGCCGCCCGTGTGGGCAACTACTCACTAGCTTCGTCTCGAATACGGACAGACCAAAAATCGACTACTTTTCTCAGCGACTTTACTTCTCCACAATCTAATATTAAATATATAAAATTCTCGTGTCAGTGTTCGGGGACGCACTCATCCGAAACGGCTCGACTGATTCTTATAATTTTTTTTGCTTATTCGGTAGGTCTGAGAATCGGTCGTATCAATTTTTTCAAAATGTTTTTTTTTCGTCATTTTTTAATGATATATGTGGATGTGGAAAAAATAAAAATTAAAAAATACATACAATGGCCAAACGTTTGCGGGGTCATCTAGTAATTTTATAATTACCAAACCATATCATGTAGGGCTAGCAGGAACATTCGACAGAGACGTGAACGTAACGTAATCGAATGACAATTGTTTGAAAATCTGCCAAAATCATTATAGCGCCCGTACAAATTTCATTCGGTAACCTTACGTTTACGCCGCTGTCAAATGTTCCTGCTAGGCCCCTGTATATTGGCTTTCAGTAAAATCTATATTTTTATTGTAATTCTGGTGTTGATGTGATGAACACCTCAATTTTTAAATAGTGTTTTAAGCCATTGAGCTTACTAAATTTCAAATTATCATAGTCTGGGAGTACGGGAAGTGGGAATTCCTGC
Source organism: Glaucopsyche alexis (assembly GCA_905404095.1). Lineage (NCBI taxonomy): Eukaryota > Metazoa > Arthropoda > Insecta > Lepidoptera > Lycaenidae > Glaucopsyche > Glaucopsyche alexis. Next base: position 1,139,779 of record FR990044.1, on the reverse strand, counting down.
ACCATCGTCCACAGTAACACGAGGGCCTCCCGTGACACACGTGTAGTATGCACATAACTGTGGAGATGTAACAGTGCAAGAGGGGTAGATAGTAATATATACATATTGTATTATATTATACGAAAGAAAAAACCTTTTTTGTCACTGAACACTTTATTATTGTTTTAGCTGTCGAAGTAATGAAATAAAATAAGTACGATCTCGTAAACGTATCGCGTTCCTAACGCTAGTGACGTCCCACAAAATTGTCCAAAACTAGCTCCCGTGTAAATTCTCAACAACAAATGAACGCGTAACAAAACCAGTAGAAAACATATCAAATAGTTTTACTTGCGAACGTTTCGTACCGAACAGTGGAACAGTGTTCTTAGACCACACTTGTTAATATTTGACAGTCAAATTTAATGTGATCGCCGGGCCACCCGCGTGCGTCGCGTCAGGACGTCTCCGATTGTCCGAAGGGGGATAATTTAATAGAATTCCGAAGTTTATCGTCCCGCGATCGCCACGTACAAAATTTGCAAGTCCTCCTAAGCCTAGTCACTTCGTTAAAAAAATATTAGAAGTAAACTTACAAGTCTAGTCCCCCCTCCGCCGCTCAGTCTTATGTCCGACGACGCGCGTGGGCCGGCGATCGTCTCCGTAACGTGATGTAACTCCAATGTAACGAGCATCGGGCGTAGTATCCGAGAGTAGCGAGTAGGCGATACCGGCAATAATGCATATCACAGTATCGATTAAAATGACTGACGTAGGTATCGTAAATTATATAGTTATCTAACATCTAGAGAAATTATACTCCGTTAATACGGTTATATACTGTTTTAGCTCAAAATATAGGACATAAAAGAGAAAACTAATTTTTAATTAGACGTAACTTCTAATCGCTAATTAGATTAGAATCACTCCGTGTGTAACAATAGGTGTACCCCAGCCTTTCTTAGTGAGATTCCAAAGAAGTATTAAACAAATTTTAATCGTCTAAACTGCAGAATCGCGATTACAATTGTATGTATATACCTATGTAATATCCAATGCGTTAACTTTAGGCGCGAACGGCGCGGCGTCGCACTATATTCCGTACAAATAAAAATACGATTGAAAATATGTACAGAAATGTTTATTTTATAGGAAACCACATAACCACAGAGTACAAGCTACGGCACACGTATGTTCTGCGCTATGACCGGTCCCCCATAAACGTACCGAAAGGCCGCGGTCGGCTCGTATCGTCCGGGGAGCGACGTACACATCTCGAATTTTTCATATTATCGAATAATCAGGAATACAAATCACGAATCTCTTACGAAAGCATAATACGAGTAAGTCTAGGTAGGTCCGGCCCGGGGGGCCGAGCGATACAAGTCGTGGCGGGCTCGCCGCCCGGTCGCCCTACGCGGTGCCGTTGAGCAGCGGCTCGCCCTTGGCCTTGTCGCGCCGCCCCTTGCCCGCCGCCCCCGCCGCCGTCGCCGCCGCTACCGGCGCGCCCTCTCCGCCGCCGTTCTTCCACCCGCCACCTGCAGCACGTCATTTGTATATAAACCTCCCGGTTAAATAAACGGTAGTCAGCGTTTAGGCGGTCGAGAAGGGAGTGAATGTTTTTTTTACCAAAATCTTAAATTAGTCCGTATAGAATATAGATAAAACTATTTTGTATATAGAAAGTGAATAATGTGTAAATAAATATTATCATAGTACTTTTTGATGTTGTATATTAATATTTAATAATAAATACGTTTTAAAACCTACTGGAATTATTATTTAACATACCATAACTTACACGACAGGCTTACAACATGAACATTACTTACCTTACCTACATCCTCCTACCTACCTATGTACCAACATCCTTACGATTAGTCTAAATCTGAAAATCTTACGTCATGTGCACAAAACTAGGTGCATGCAAATAATAGGAACCATCTATGATCTAAGTGCCAGGAACATTCAACGATAGAAACCCCTAATTAAAACACAGATACTAAAAATGTTTATATATGGTCAGTAAAACATGCTGTTGTATATTACTCAATTTTGGTGTTTGTGTGTTCAGTAAAGCGAATAATGAATGTTGAGGTGTTAGAAGAAGTTAATTTATCGGTTAGGCTTTATAAAATATGTATGTTGTAAAAAAAATGATGGCCTAAAAATTTAATTAGGTACCTATGTATCTTATAAGACGTGTAATTATAATATTAGTAACTTTTATAAATTTATATCGGTTGTAATTTCAAAAGCAGCTAACATCATTCTGTGTCTTCGTGAGTCTGCATGTGTGTGTGTGTGTCTTCGTGAGTTTGAGTGAGTCTGCACGTGTGTGCGTGCGGCGCGTGTACCTGTGCGGCGACGGCGGCGGCTGCGCGCGGGCGCGTCCCCTGCGGAGCGGCCGTCCTCCGACGACGCAGACTCTGCACACACACGCACGTCACGCCCCGCCCCGACCCCCGCGTCTCCTCCTCCTACTCCTGGACGCCCGCTACACCCCCGCTAACACAACACCTCGCCACGGAACAACTACAGAGCGGCTCGTTCCCATTCTAGGACAATACTGGTACTAATCTACAAGCAGAGCAGACATCCAGAAGTAGCTTCACCGGAGGCGAATGCGTCGAAACAATTCCCATTCCTTCTAGCATCATACATGTTCATGTACTAATTAAAATGTAATTAAGGATGCAAAAATAAACTATACTAAAATGGCATACATACATACATACACTATAAAATGTAATTTGACATTCATTTTACTTACAACTAAGGTCTACATTTTAACTAGCACATTCAGTAATATTTTCAGATTTTCATTTCAGTATATAATTTCATTCGTCATAATTAAATTTAGAGATTGTTTATAATAATTATTATCATAAAATGATAAACATATGTAATGGTACATATAAACTATGAGATTATATTTTAATTATAAGAACACTCATCAGAATATCAATATCTCGTTACAGCTAGGATTTAATAACTGTGAAAATAAAATATTATGTTGTTTACGTATTTGGTGAATTTTAATTCTCAAACCATGATTTGAGAATTATGATTCATTTCGACAGATTGCGATTGTGTCTTATTTCTACACAGTATTTGCAGGTGACTTTTAAAGATGTAGATTGTAGACCACACATAACAGTACACATAGAATTAGTAACAAACTACTTCCTACGACCGTGCTGGCGTGCACACGTACCTCTGTCGGCGCTCGACACGTCGTGGCTGTCGAGCTGCGAGCTGTCATCGTCCGTCTGCCTTCGTCGGTCGTCGCGCCGCCGCCCGCTCTGCAACGTACGCGTACAAGTTAATCTTGCTGTTATATTGTTTTACGCGTATTGGTATTAAAGCCGACTCCCATACCAAAGGGGACGCTGACATGCTGTGAAGTCCCCACGATGCCAGGGTTCTCAACTATTTCCTTATTCTTCACCCTCAACTAATTGGCTGTTTTTCGATCGATTTTGCGACCCAATGAAACCAAATCCTACCAAATTAACAATTGTCACAATAGAGAACTTCTTTCTTTCTAAAATTTGTTTCAAATATTTTTAAAATTTTCCAGAACCTCTTCCCAAAATTCACAAAAATAATGTACGGACCATATCGTTTAAATACCCAAAAATAGTAGATAAAAACACCTTTGAATTTGCAAAATTCATTTGCAGTGTACTCAAAATTTTAAAGCGTTTTGCTACTCTGCAAAATCTTAATATGAATAGCTTATTTTATTTGGCCACGGTCTGGATTTATTGCACAAAACATTTTTAAAGAATTGTCAGTCCATACTAGGCCGCTGTCAAAAACACATTTAGTAAACGCGCCCTTAACTTTATTTCTTTTATTCCCAGTAAACGACAAAGAACTCGATCATATAAAGAAGAAACTGCTCCAAACAAGTCACTCACTGCGTCCCGCGCATCTCTCGGCTCCCGCTGTTCCCGGGGCTCACGCGGCTCGCGCTGCTCGCGGGGTTCTCGCTGCTCGCGGGGTTCCCGGGGCTCGCGGTTCTCCCGGGGTTCACGGTTCTCGCGCGGGGGTCGCAGCATGTGCGCGCGGCCGTTCTCCAGAGGCACGCGTCGGTCCTCGCCGCGCCGCTCGCTCGACCTGTAACGATCAATGTTCAACGTTAGCGAAAACAAAATTGAACTGCCAAATAAACGACATGTCACATAGTTACATAATATTTAAAAAAAAGTATATTATTTCGTAAGCTCATATTTCAAGTACAGAGAACATAATTAAACTATAAAATTAGGAAAAAGTACCTGTTGGGACGCGGCGGCCTAGCTCGTCCGCGATACGACGAGTTGTCTCCTCTCTCCTCGCCGAGCTCTGGGGTCGTTCGCCGCCCTCCTGAATACAAAATATCAATTTGAATGTTTTAATGAACTTGTGAAATGAGCTAAAACAACAAAGTTTTTAAGGTAACCTGACAGAGCTATTCTTACTTCTCCAAAGGAGTACTAACGCAAGATAAGCAACAGGTTCGAAATCCATGTTAAGAATGAACAATTTATCGACCTTTTCATCGCAGTGCGCGCAATATTTTTTTTGCGATATTGTAAAAACTAAAATCGTGGTGCGCGCTTGGCCTTAGAGAAGGTGAAGCCGTACCTGGCGGGTAGCGCGCAATCGGGGGCGGGCGCGGGCGGCGCGCGCGAGTGGGCGGGGCGCCCCGCGGCGGGGGGTACGAGGACGCGGAGCCGCACGACACCGCACGCAGCTGGTTGTCTATCTCCTGCTTCTCCGCTCGCAGCTGCTCCACTTCCTGCAATCGTCACAAGTAAATAAATATAAAACTTATAAGTAATCGCGAAATAAGATACTCTCTCGCAATCAACAGACAAAAATAATTTAATTAAAAATTCTCATATGAAACCATATGGAGATCGTACTCCTCGTCTCTAGTCTTCATGGTTTCAATGTAAGGGGTCGTCCATTAATCACGTGATGCCTAAAGGGGGAAGGGGTTCTCAAAAAAAAATCACCAAGTATCACCAAGGGGAGGAGGGGGTATAAGGAGACATCACGTGTATTAATTTTCGAATCTAGTCTATGCATACCGAAATTATTATCGGGTGTAAATTCGTAGTGTTGTTTAAATACTTACAAGACAAATGACTCGTATAGTTTTAATTGCTTAAATTATTCGATTAAATTGATTTTTAAGTTAATTAAACATGACCTGCTTACTATGTAAAAAAAATACACGTGATCTTAGGTGGGGGAGGGGGGGTAGTATAAAACCTCACCACGTATCACGAGGGGGAGGGGAGGGGTCTAAAAAGTTGTAAAAAAACATCACGTGATTAATGCACGGCCCCTAAGTCAATAATAATTAGCGTACTCACAAATGCCACGTTTAGTCGGGCGCTGTTTACCTTGAGGTGCGCGACGTGGTACTCGACGAGCACCTTGGCGTTGGCGATGTTCTCCCGCGTGCCGACGAACACGAAGGGCACCATGCCCTCCTCGCGCGGCGCGCTGGGCGCGGGCTCGTTGTCGCCCTCCACCTTGACGCGCACCACGCCGCTCTTGTCCACGATCTCCTGGATCACCTTGCCGTTCTTGCCGATCACCTTGCCCACGAGCGCGCGCGGCACCTTGATCGACTCCTCCGCGTACTCCAGCATCGAGCGCGCCTCGCGCACCGCCTCCGCCGACTGTTAAATTAAATGTATTAACCGTTTGAAATTAATGTTTGTAGGAGTTTCACTTCTCCCATTTAACTCCGTCTTACAGGTCATATAAATAAAAACGAATTATCAATTTACCTGGCCTTTTATTATCCCGAAACTAACACTCGTACATACCGACAAGACCTCGCGCACTGACTGCCTTGACGACAGGCAGTCAGTGCGCGAGGTCTTGTCGAGGTCCAGCATACATCGACTTTCAGACACAAAACCTCTGACACTTGCACACATTTTTTTTAACAAATAAAATCAAACATTTTTCAATGCTTCAAAAGCTTTAACAACCTCTGTGGCTCAGTGGTTCAAGTTAGTTCAAGCTAGGTACTCAAGCCGGAGGAACTTTTGTTCCTTTGGCAGGATTCGAACCTGCGTTCGAATCCTGCCGAAGGAACAAAAGTTTTTTTGTGTTCCTGAGTCATGGCTGTGTATTAAATATGTGTATAACATAATAAAAATATTAAATATATGTATAGTATAAAAGTATTGATGTGGTGTGAAGCGTCCATAGATATTATTATTATTATTTATATTCTGTTCAGCAATTTAATATTTTTGTATCCAAAAATATTAAATTCAACCAAATTAATAAACTCGTAGCATTGCAGTGTTCTCATGTATTTTTTATTAACATTTGATATAGTTTTGTACGAAACTTCATACTACCACAACAACAAATGTCTCATGTTGAGGGCCCTGAAATTCCCATTAATGTATGCACCAATTTGTACGATAAGTGAGTCGGCTAGTCGTACAAATGAAATTCCAATTCTGACTGTGAAATTGAAATCTCAATCAAGTGCAAAAAATAACCAATTGCTGTGTGCTCATGTATTTTTGTTTACAAACATATTATATTGGATCTGAAAAGAGTATACTGAAGATCTTCAATTTATTCGGTATAGTAAAAACCATGGAATACGTCTACATCTCTACAATCAACCTATAATCTGTTACACTAGGTACTACCTCTCCGTAGATCTTGAAGGTGCAGGACATCTCCTCCAGCTCGATGTTCGTGATGCCGCTGACCTTGCGCGCCTGCTGGATGTTGGCGCCGTGCGTGCCGATCGCCAGCCCCATCAGGTCCTCGCGCACGCTGAACTCTTCCGTGTATCTGTCACGGACGCATGATACGTGAATTAAACGCGTTTACATAAAGAATGGGATTTAAAAACGTGCATGTTCTTATGTACGCTCGTTACGATATTTCACGGAAACTTCGAGTGACAGATTTCAGCTTTTTTTTCTCTTCTTTTATTTACCAAAATTAAAAAAAGATACAAATTAACTACAATATAAACAGCATTTAAAACCACTGAGGTATCATGCCGTTTTTGGACTATCGCGATCGGTGTATATAATTTTACCAAACGCGTAAGGAAATGTCTAATATTAATAGTTAAGAACATCTTAGAGCCACCTGATGATTTTAATGAAGATAATCGAAACTGGTTGTGAAAATTAAATAAAATTATTGTATCATACATTATTGGATATGTAAGTAGTTATATATATTACTCACCCCCCTTGACTGTGAATTTTCGTAGACTCTAATTGCTTTGCTGCTTCCTCAGTTTTTTTAAGAAGTAATAACTTTTGGCCTAAGTTCCTGAAATAGAATAAAGGAATAATAAGACATACTTTATCATATCTAAAACATTCGAATAACATTACATACAGTTTTGTACGAAACTTCTTACTACCACAACAACAAATGTCTCATGTTGAGGGCCCTGAAACTTCCGTTAATGTATGCACCAATTTGTATGATTAGTGAGTCGGCTAGTCATACAAATGAAATTTCAATTCTGACTATAAAATTGAAATCTCAATCAAGTGCAAAAAATAACCTTTATAAAAATTAATAGTACCTGAGCGACCGAGCTTTGCTCCGTTATTACTATTTATTGTAATATGGTGGTATTTAGGTGATAATTCTACACAAAAATAAAAAGTAAAATTTGAACTGACAATTATTATTATTTACAATCGATTTCCGTGTAGATCAGGTGTTTGATCTCAAACATTAACAAGGTACGTTTTTTTAAACTTGTCTAAAAACAATAAAAATTAAAAATATATATATATGTCACCGTAAAATTGTAAAAACCGTTAAGATTGTAATAAAACTAGTGAAATTGTAAAATGTTCTAATAGACTTCTGACGCGAATATGTTGCCTATAATTTCACACATGATTTTTTGATAGATTATAAATATATAATTTGTAATCTTTCGTCATATTTTACAACCTCGTTAGTTATTTTACAATATAACGGTTTTTACAATTTCACGGTGACATATATAAACTTAAACATATAAAAAAACAAAAATAAGTCACCGGGATTCGAACCCGTAACACTCGTTTCTTGCCGTCCGCGTCTTACCCCGCTGGACCAATCGGACAATGGCCGGCACACAGTGTTCTATTTGACTCAAAAAATTTCCCTATGCTGTTTATTGCATAAATCGATGAAGAAATGCATTTTAAATGCAAGAGTAAAACACCCACGTGTCTATTTCAAATACTTTTTTTTATAAAAAATAATTTATGTTTCGTGACCTCGACGTAAAAAAAAGACTTAATAAATTCTGTAAGCGTGTCTGATCAATATATATTTTTTTGATTAATATGGTTTAATGAAGGACCTTTAGGCGCATATTTTCCATGTTTTATTTTTTGAAGATCACTTCTGGTTACCGAGTTATTAATTTTTATTCAGTTTTTTGTTTTTATTTTTTTTCTCCCAAATAACTCAAAAGTGCGACTTGTGACTGACACTGAAAGATTGACCTTAGCAAAATCGTTAGAGCTGTTTCCAAGATCACGATTATTATATACATATAAATAAATATACAAGAATTGCTTGTTTAAAAGTATAAGATGGTAATACCCATAAGAAGGTTATTTATCAATATATAGAATTTATTGTCAGCCCTGTGTTATATACACTTAGAAACAGATGGTGTAACTAACACAATGTTGCAAAAGATTTTACAAAACATTTTTTACTTGGAAATTTAATTATTCATGTTTCTATTTTCATTACGTTTTATATTTTCAGTAGCTGAGATTTTAGACATACTAATTTGATTTATTTGATTGTCTATTACCGAAATAATAAGTTAAATTCATTACATCATTTGTTTTATCTTAACCTAAGAGGTTTTATGTATATGTGTCACGGAGTATAGAGATAAGGAGTACCATCTCCATACATGAAAAAGTGTCCGTAAAAGCGTTAAATAGGGGGTGCTGAAGACGCAACGGGGTGTAAAGTGGCAAAATTTTAACAGGTAAATAAATCTTAGCATCTTCTTTGGTTATGTTTATAAAAATATATTCGACTACACGAGTAAGTAGAATATTATTCATGATTTACTGAATTAACTACTTTTCTACTAGTCATCAAAAATTTTAAATAACTAAACTCACTTCACTCCATCTCTTACTCCTAACTTCATACCATACCCTTCTTGTGCATCAGCGCCAATGTGAAAGATTTTTGAACTGTTATTTATAGCATACAGCTAGACACTTTTTCAACTTTTCTCCCATATGAGATGGTTCTCCTTACCTCTACCCTCCATGTGTATGTGATCATAGTTATCAGTTATGCCCACCGGAAGTGCATCTCGTGCAGCATCTGCGCGCGCTTCTGGCTGGTCTCGCAGCGGGAGATGACGGCGAGCGCGCCCCGCTCCGGCACGTACCACACGAGCGCCGCGCCGATCGCCCGCTGGAACTCCTTGTGCGCGTTCTCCACCTTCGCGCTGTGGATCTCGTGCACGCTACAACGAGTGAACGAACTTAGAACGAGTCGATATTCAGAATTTTAATCTCAGTCAGTAAAATAACTTGCGAAACATAATATGAAAAGTGAGATATTTTTTCTGCTTCATGACAAATCAAGAAAACGAGTAAATAAAAATATAATTATACTAAGATAATGTGTCTCTATACATGGTGGTTTTTCAATAGGTATCAAATTTTTGTTATGTATCTCTGAACACAAAATGTGTTAAATAAAAATAATTAAAAAAGCATGTGATTCCTTCAATGATTCCATTTGAAATTGTCTAAAAAAATGCGCGATTTATGGTCAATGCGCTTTCGTAGTATATACGCGCGCTTCAGTCAGCCGGTCACAAACACACCGACGACGCGACGCACACCGACGCGTACAAGTATCGAATCTTACGTTTGTGTGTATGCATGCGTACTAAAATTTCTTACGTATGACTTCCGCATTGTCCACAAGTTCTGTTTTTTATGGAATAAAATTGTAAATTTTTTGAAAATAATATGATATGTTTTTATTCAAATTATTTCAAATATAAAAAATATGTTGAGACTGCAACACGGAAACATAATTTACCAATGTAAAATATTGAGTCACTATATTCACAGATATCCACTGACAAAAAAAATTAAAATTTATACCATTAAGCCTGCACACATATAATGATAGGCCGGAGCAATTAAGGGGTTTAAATTCCTTTGTAAATTTGCAGCAATTTCTCCTGCACTTGGTAAATCTGCATCTCTATTTGCACTGTAAATAATTGCTATGATGAAATGTAATGTGTATGGCGGGCTTAATGGTAAAGCGGGCTTTAGGTTTTTAGTTAAATTCATAGATTTGTATGCAAAACGAGTCCTTTATCTTGGAAGGTTATCAAAATATGAATATTACTCACTAGTCCTTCAAGTCATCGGGAACTTTGATTTCGAATTTATGAAAGGTATTCTTGTCAATAGGTGTTTTGGTGGTCTTCACCCTCAAACGGTCCTTTGGCACAATCTCTGTGTAGCAATTGTCCCACTCTGTATACTCTATTACTAAAAACTCCCCCCTCATCATCTGAAACCAAACATTTTCTGTTACATAATTTCAAGTATTTACTCCACTTCGTAAATATATCTAATAATTATAATTATTATTACTTCTTTTGTCTTTAGTCGCCAAACTGTTTGATTATCCTACTAATATTAAAATGTGAACGTTTGTGAGGATGGATGGATGTTTGTTACTCTTTCACGCTAAAACTACTGAACGGATTTTGATAAAATCTGGTATGGTAGTAGTTTAGGCTCTGGAATAAAACAGGCTTTTTTTTTATCCCGAAAACATAGTGTTCTCGAGGGATACTGTATTTACGCGGGCGGAGCCGCGGACAACAGCTAGTTATAATTATTATTGTTAGTCTAAATTTTCATTTAAGTTCTTAACACTATTTAAATACATTTTTATTAGTTTGTAGTTTTGTATGATCGTGTAGGTGATCTTTCACACATCAACAAAAGGTTGACTAGTATAGATAGCTTAGTAGGTACTTTAGTAGCAATAAGTTCGCCTTTTGTACATCATTTATTAGTATTAGCAATATTGTGTTTTTGGTGTGCAATAAAGTGTTTTTGTATTGTATTCTATCTTTAGTTTTGTTTGAAATATTTAGTACGCAAATTGTGTAAAACTCACAAATGTATAACCATGTCATAAACTTTAAAGATGTTTCGAAAACAAAACAATATCTTGTAACATAATATAAAAAAAATTGTTGACAACAATTTTGTAATTAAATGACACTCAATACTTTAAGACCAGTAAAATCCAAATGGTGTATCAAATAACTCTTTTATTGGGAATAGAATAATTGTAGTTTACATGTACACAAATGTAGTTTTTTACATAAGATTTGAGAAGTCACAAAGGTTTTTCAAAAACAATGTACACCATTGTAATGGCAGAATGTATCAGCAACTCTCACAGAAGATTTTTTAAGATTATGTACTAGATTCTAGCAATAAAGGAATTTGATTTGATTTGAAAAAGTAATCAAAGATAAATCAAAATTCACCATTATTCATTTTTTGAGACTACTAGCTTATTTTTTAAGACGTAAGACAGTGAATATCTCAAAGAAGGGGCATTTTTGTATGGAGCCCGTCCCCACTACTGTAGCACTACGAGACGTATATCAAATGAAAGGGCTTAAAAAGTGTGTCATTTTATTGTATGACGAAAAATCTCTAAACCATGGGAGAAAAAAGTTAATGAGGGTGGGTTAAAGGTTAAAAAAAGTGAAAAAAATCATTCTGTATTATTGCACCATTTCATAATGTTGCTAATAAGGAACAACTTTTGGTAAGTAATAGTATAGGTACAGCAAACTTCAGAAAAGTGTTATATTTTGATAAACTGCCTCATATTTTGAAGAAATGTATGGAATAATAATATGCTAAAAATAAGCTCTTTCCTCAATTTTTCGCACGAAAAATTGAGTTATGGAAAATATAATGATGCAGTTTTAATGCTATCTACAGACACACGAACCTGGTACGGAGCGTACAGCGAACCATATCCGGAGACCAAATTCGGTGTCGCTACACACGCACGGATTTGGTACGGTGCAGTGAAGCGAAACGCTCGACACTCGTGTGTTCGATTTTATGCTCTATTACATTAGCACAGAGTTCTATTTACAGTGCGGTTTTTAAACGACGACGATGATTCCCGCAATTCATTGATAACGGGTAGTGATACCAACACTTTAAAAAATATTTCTCCCCAAATTTTACCCCTGATTACTTATACCATTGACAAGTCTAAGAGATAATAAGCTAGAAAGAAAGGTTATGCGTTTAACATAAAGACTTACGCGTGAATAACATAAAACTAACTTGTCTTAATCTGATTTCACTCCCAATACATTTTCATATCCCTGGCTATATATGTTACAGTCATTGTGATTAAATAGCTATTATACATAATGACTGGTCATTATATATAATATCGATATTGTCTAGATAATGTGATAAATTAATCACTTTGTCCGGATATTATTCATAATAGCGAGCCAAAGTTAACTAAATTAATAAACACGACTCAACTTAGTGATGCAACAGAACTCTGCTTCTGCTTCCGCTTCCGCGAAAGTTCTGCATGTATTTTCACTTTCGTTTCCGTTTCTGGTTCCGCAAACTTTATAACAGAACTCTTAACGGAAGTTTACAGTACAGTGGGAAGAGAGGTGAAGTGAAGGCTATAAAAGTAGCGTTTATTAAAGGTATGTCTTTTCACTTTCGTTTCCGTTTCTGGTTCCGCAAACTTTATAACAGAACTCTAAACGGAAGTTTACAGTATAGTGGAAAGAGAGGTGAAGTGAAGGCTATAAAAGTAGCGTTTATTAAAGGTACGCGCACATTATGCCGGGCCGCAGCGTGCCGGGGCGGAACGCAGTGCAGCGCAAAATGCCACTGGTGACGGGCCGAGTCGCAGCGCATTGACAGATTTTGAGTACAGTGTACTGCCAGAATTTGTGTGCAACTAACGTTATGGATAGCTCTGACGAAGAACTTTCTTTTTTTTACTGCTATTAGAAGAAGAAGATAATGAACATAGACAAGAAGTTCATAAAAAAAAAAATGTAAAATATAGATCGTAAAAAAAATGTAATAAGATTTGTTCCAAGAGAATAGTATTCGGCGAATACTTTTTGTTTTGGGGATATTTTTAGATGACTCCTGATCGATATTTTCAATTACTTGAAATGATAAAGAAGGATCTGCATAAAACAAATCCGCTTGCTATAGCACACTGTTGACTGGGCGCAGCGGGGCGGGGCAGGCCGCATTGCATGGTCGCAAATCCGCCTGGCAATAATGCGAGCCGCTGCGGCCCGACACAGTGTGCAATACTTCATACAAATTGTATGAAAGCGATTTAAGCGGATTTTTGCGCTCCGCCCGTGTGCGTTCCGCCCCGGCACGCTGCGGCCCGGCATAATGTGCGTGTACCTTTAAGGGTACGCGAGGTTGGTCCCGTTTTCACTAAAGTGGTGACCTGATGATCACAAAAGCTGTGATCAGAACTCCTCAGTCTTTAAAGATACACATTTGAAAATTTCGTCATTGTTCAAAGAACTGCAACCATAATATGCCACTATGTAACTTACAGTAATCATCATCGCCATCTTATTTACAATACCTAATGGAAGCTTGGCGCATATTCAATAATTATATATTCGATCATTTATTTTAAAAGTTCTTAAAATGTTTTAATAATAATTTAACAAATATCACTAAAACGGGTAAAATTATTATTAAAGAAAACTTTAAAAAGTTAAATTACTTTATATAGATCACAATTAAATTGTATCTATGACAATGTTATTATAATTCTTATAATTAACATTATAATTATTATTAAATAAAGGCAGATTGAAATACAATTTTATAATCTTTACCTGTACCTACTTACTTGTTTTATTACTTTATCCAATTCTTCGAAGATATTATATAAAATTGCCAGTTAATGTGATTAATTTTGTGTCATTTATCACTTTGTCTAAATTGAGTAGACATTATAAATAATGTCTGGATAGTATATATAATATCCGGATTTATTACTTTGGCTGTAACATATACACACATTAAAATAATTTTTATTATTACATACAAATTGATTCATAAGGAGTAAACTTTAAACATCCTGTCCTCTAGTAAACCCCGTAGATATTTTCCCTAATTTTGGGGGGTACATCCCTAAGTTGGCAACACTGATACTGTTGTACGGCCAAACCGCCGGACTGCTCTACACACGCACGAATATGGTACGGAGCGTACCAGATCCGATGCGGACGTTGTGAACTCTTTGCCTTCTTCATATGTTCGCCGGACTGCCCTACACACGCTCGGATCTGGTACGCTCCGTACCAGATCCGCTGTACGCTCCGTATCAAATTCGTGTGTCTGTAGACACCATAAGTTTTCATCAAGTCGGACTTGACATTCCGTTTTACTAATTTGTTTGGACTTACAACATTCTTACAACGCCCAGAAGAATAATTCACCAGGTGCTATGTCTTTTTTACTTTTTTCCGTACATTATCGTTTTAAAATTATGTTTGCTATTTAATTATATGTATTTTAATGTAATTGTTTTATTTGCATCATTAGATTTTACATAAACCAATTTTCCGGGCCAGGATTGGAACCCGCAAATTAGGAAAATAATTCATTCTGTATTATTGCACCATTCGATAGCGTCGTACATAAGAAACAATTTCCAGAAAGCAATTATGTGCGAAAAAATGGCGATAGAGCTTATTTTTAGCATTTAATTATTATTCCATACATTTCTTATTTGTAGGTAAGTCTTCTTTTTATTAGTACTAATTTTTCGTTTTTTCATACATTTCTTCAAAATATATTTAAATATAACACTTTTCTGAAGTTTACTATATACCATTACTTCCCAAAAATTGTTCCTTATTAGCAACACTATGAAATGGTGCAATAATATTTTGGTGCAATGATTTTTTAAACTTTTCTTTAACCTTTAACCCTCATTAACTTTTTTCTCCCATAGTTTAGAGATTTTTCGTCATACAACAAAATGACACACTTTTTAAGCTCTTTGATTTGATAGGTATAGTGCGTTTCATCGAATAGTTCCTTTGCCGTAAGGTTGGCACCACTGTCTGTCAAAGATATAAACACGCGAAGGGGCTCATGCTGATTTTAACGATTTTACATTGTTTTCTAACCGTTAATCATCCCCAAAACGTTGAAAGGTGATGAAAGAAGAATGGTGTTGAAGGTGAAGGACTTTTGTGAACGTGAAAAACATAATGAGTCGCCGATAATTCCGTTTAGATGTGTTCAAGCTCGTGTTGCCGCTTTTAAATAGGGTTACCAGCTGCAGAGAATTTACCCGTTCAGTACCTTATTAACTTATTAAAATGTTACTAAAATTATTTATTATTTATTACTCTCCTGTTGGTTAAAAGAAACTTTTGAGATGTTAGTTTGTATGAAACTAGTTTTTGCCTGCAGTTCTACCTGCGTAAATATAGTATCACGTGGAACCGTACAATTTCCCGTGATAAAAAGTAGCCTAAGTCCTTCCCCGTGGTCTACTTTATGAATGGCTTATTACATACCACTCCTCTTCTTAAAAAGTATATATTAATAATAATTTTTTTATAATTAAATTATACCTGATATTTTAATTTTATTTGTTAGGATTTTTTATAAATCATATTTGTAATTTGATATTTAAATGTTATTTTAATACTCGTTAGGAATTTTAATAAATCACAATAGTGCTTTTCCCTAGACATATAAATTTTTAATATAAGTAAGATTAAGTATGGAATGAGCAACACTGGATAACACCATTACCAACTTAACGGCAAAGGAACTATTTGATGAAACGTACTATATATTATGTCTTGTAGTGCTACAAGGGTGGGGACGTTTTGCCCCTTCTTCTTTTACGGTCTTGTCATACTACTGTAGCGTTACTTCAGAGGTTTACAGTTGTGGCCAATTTGCTGAAGTTTTTACGTGAATACAACAGAAATGTGTCATTTTGATAAAGCTCTATTTATACGTCATGCACGCCTTCAAACAATGTTAAAGTACAGAAATGCGCCACTAAAATAAACTATATTGTTTTTTAGGTTTTTTATCAACATAATATTTATGGCAAAGTGTGTCGTTAACATGTTGATCGGAAATTCTGTGCGCGTGAACGTTAGCGTTCGCTACCACGCCGCGCTATAGATTCTAATATTAGTTGTACATATTTTGAACGGCGTGTGGATTTAAAAATTATGCGCAGCAGTCGTGGCCCAATTCCCGATCGAGAATGCGTGCACCGTTATTCATTTTTCGCAGATAGAACTAATTATGTATAAAGATTTTTTAATGAAATGGACCAGGATAAGTGCAGACAGATCGCATGATGGAAAGCGATTACCGCCCTTCATGGACACCCATGTCACCAGAGGAGTCACAAGTGCATTCGCGGTCCTTCAAATTCCCGAACCCCTCCAGTAGCCTTGCTCGGCAAAACACAACGCATTCGTGCCGGAGGGCTTTCTCCCACGCATATAATAACGGGACTATTTATTTGGAGGAGCCATCTCACAGTGTTCTATTATTTGACTCAAAAAAAATCCTTATGCTGTTTATTGCATAAATCGATGAAGAAATGCATTTTAAATGCAAGAGTAAAACACCCACGTGTCTATTTCAAATACTTTTTTTTATAAAAAATAATTTATGTTTCGTGACCTCGACGTAAAAAAAAGACTTAATAAATTCTGTAAGCGTGTCTGATCAATATATATTTTTTTGATTAATATGGTTTAATGAAGGACCTTTAGGCGCATATTTTCCATGTTTTATTTTTTGAAGATCACTTCTGGTTGCCGAGTTATTAATTTTTATTCAGTTTTTTGTTTTTATTTTTTTTCTCCCAAATAACTCAAAAGTGCGACTTGTGACTGACACTGAAAGATTGACCTTTAATGCGTCTATCACTGATAAAAAAATCAAGTTGCACTATGGAAGCGTTTGGGAGTTAGAATAAAGGTCAAATGGTACATTTTAGGGTTATCACTAAGGTCAAAAAGTAGGCGATCGGACTTTTTTTTTATTGTATAAACGTATAGTACTCTTAAATATGAGTAATTTCTCAGAAGAAATAGTATATCAAAAGTCAATATTTTCAAAGGTTTGTATATTATGTCACCGTAAAATTGTAAAGTAACTCAAGAGATTGTAAAAAATATGTCTAAAGATTTATTACCATAGTCATAATTGTAAATCATATACAATTTTGTAGTTAAAGAAAAAATTACATTAATTTGAGCAAAAATGAAAGGTCAAGTTGAATGACACCCCTAACACAATATTTTGAAATTCGATTACTCGTAAACGCTTCCATAGTGCAATTTGATTTTTTTTTCAATGATAGACGCATTAAAGGTCAATCTTTCAGTGTCAGTCACAAGTCGCACTTTTGAGTTTTTTGGGAGAAAAAAAATAAAAACAAAAATCTGAATAAAAATTAATAACTCGGTAGCCAGAAGTGATCTTCAAAAAATAAAACATGGAAAATATGCGCCTAAAGGTCCTTCATCAAACAATATTAATCAAAAAAATAAATATTGATCAGACACGCTTACAGAATTAATTAAGTCTTTTTTTTACGTCGAGGTCACGAAACATAAATTATTTTTTATAAAAAAAAGTATTTGAAATAGACACGTGGGTGTTTTACTCTTGCATTTAAAATGTATTTCTTCATCGATGTATGCAATAAACAGCATAGGGAAATTTTTTGAGTCAAATAGAACACTGTGCATCTGCCTTACTATCTCCTAGTGCTATGTTATAACTTATAACTCTATGCAAGTTAACTGAGCATGATTGTTTTGGCGAGCTGCCAACGTCTATGGGGTCCACGCGCTTTTTATCTAATTTATTTAATCTTAACTTTTACTATTTGTATGATGCGTCCCAATGCCGAAAATAGAAGCAAAAGATATGATTACTTACTTTATTGGTTTTTGTTTAATTGTTTGCACTTGTAAATTCTTACATTTTTAGTGTGTTGTCTTAAATTACGTTAGGGAAAATATGCAAGGTTCAGTATTAGATAAATATGCAGTTACGATTATGATTACTTTACAAAAACATCTGTTAATAATTAGAGACTTTAGAATTATTATTTTTTTCAATCATTTAATAAATTATTTTTTGATAAAAGCTTTTTTATCTAGTGTTTACATTTTAAACATTCTTTACACATTTTAATGGATGTCGCATGACGTATTTAGTTGCTGTTATATTTTTACAAAATAAAAGAAAAGAATGAGACAACGGCTCAGACGAGAGAACGACATCAAAAAAATAGTGGACCCCAATTTGAAAAACGTGGAAAAACGTATCACAATCCACAGTACAGACGAAAATGGCAGGCTCTAATGGAGGCCTACGCCACAGCACATGACAATCTCAATACCGGTGTCACTTTAGCAGTGTAATTATATATAATTATGTATAACTTTTGTTTTTTAAATAAAAGATTGTTAAATAAAGGCTTTTATTATTATATTCTTTCTTACACTACGGCCGATGTATCTTGACGGGTCTGAACATAGGCTCTGCGAACTTTAACGCATGTACAACTCGTGAAGAAAACTGTTATTGTATTATTTTTATAATTTATATACCTATGTACTAATAAAATTTCCCTAATACTGTTGACCAATTAGTACAAATAAAATAAATACAAAAACACTTAGAAACAGCTAATGCGCAACCTTCTGCGCGAAGTTCAGACTCGCCAAGATACATCGGCCGTATTGTAAATGTATGTTAAGAAGCATATTTATGCTTCTTAACACGCTGCTGAAGCAACAAGCTGACGTGGAAGATGCATTACTTTTTTTTATTTCTGCATTCTTAATTGGGTGTACTTCATACTAACATTAAGATAAGGTGTAAGATACGGTTATTCCATACATATAACCTATCCAAGTGAATGTCTAACTATCAATGCCTAATAGGTTTTTTTTAAATAACTGCAAATTTTCCGATTTTGCTAAAAATAACGGTTTTGTATCTTAATCATAAATTTTAAATAAAAATGTTATGATGCCAAAAAATTAAGTCGGGAATCTATAACTAAACAAAATATCACCTTTTTTATATTCATAATGGCCAGTTATCAAAGGCGGACATTTAGACAGACAGACAGAGCAAAACTATAAGGGTTCCTTGTAGTAACACTAATTTATATTCCGGCACTATTAATTTTTTATACAGCTTAGTAATTATTACATTATAATTATCATCCTATCTGCACTTTTAATATTATTTATACTTTCCAAGAACAATATGCTGATAAAATGTTTGCAACTTGATGGTTTTCAAGCAATACTTATTTAGTGAGTCACTCTGTTCTGATTAATTTAATCTTTTTGTAAACAAAAAGACATCAGTAGACTATAATGCTACCAAACTTGAATGCTACATTTATTTACCACTCTATCTATATATAAAGAAAAACAATGGTCAATGAGTTTAATATTTTTGTTTATAAAGATATTAAATTGGTTCAGAATTCTGAACATTCATTAAGACCGGCAATGCACTTGCAACTCCTCTGATGGTGTTCATGGGCAACAGTAATCTCTTTCCATCAGGCGATATGTTTGCTCATTTGCTGCCTAGTTTTGTAAAAAATAAACTTAGGTTAAACTTACAACAAAGCATTTGAAAAAAATAAATATAATTTTTGAAGTTATATGCACGTGGAGACTAATTGGCTAGACAAGTGCAACGTTATTGATACAATACATTTGTCAATTTTTCCACCAATAACAATAGGCATACTTATCAATTTTATTGTCATTTTTTTTTAATAAGCTCAGTTAAGAACATTTCCTCTAACTGCACAGAAATTATATAGGAAATCAGAATGAAGAGAAGTATAAAGAGAAGGAAAAAATATTGTATTGTGTAAGGAAATTAGTTTAATAAATATAAAAAAACGATGAAAAAGAAAACGATGGATAAAGATGTGTATTTTAAAGGATAAATTTGTGTAATTTATTTTAATGTCATTTTGTAATGTTAGGAGTGTTCTTCCACTTCTTATGATAGAGGTTTCTGTCCATTCTTTGATGTCTTTAAATTAAGTCAAAATGTATATAACTGAAGGTCTTTGTATCCATTGTCATTTGTCATGTATAAATTAGAAAAAAGAACAAAAATATTGGCAATAACCCTGCCTCCCCCGATATTGATGGCATATTTCAGAATTTCCGAAAATTTCTCAATTATATTGATCAATATGGCAATATGGGCCCGCACACAAGGAACATTAGTCAATATGAGCATTGTTGCTAATAATATTGAATGTGTGCAGCTAGCCATTCATTTGGCCAAATGCAACAACATTGGGCCAAAATAAATAGGGTTCATACTAGTTTTTATTATATTTGAGGTATTTCTATTAAATTAAAAATATTCAATCACTTTAGAAAGTTATGAATAAGAATTAGTTACCAATAAGACATTCTTATAAGAAGCAAACTTCAACCTAACCAGTTGTTACTACATAATATTATGTCTATTATGTTTTTACAATAAAATTAGACAATACAATAGGTCATTGACCAATTCATTCATAAATAAAAGGTAAAATTTCAAAGTTATTATAATATGAGGTTGATATTATTAATTAAAATATATACACAACAAAGTTAATATTAATGTATTAGTCAATGTATTTTCCTTAAAAAATTCTCAGAATATTTCTAACTTACAATTACAAAATCAGAAAGAGTTAATTGTTTATTTTATAAAACAGGTAAGGTAACTACTTCTTGCAAAAATACAAAGTTAAATTACCCATGTGTTTTATGCATTCTAGTAAACAAGAATATTGTTTATAAACCTAAATCACAACAATTTTATAGATAATAAAACTAAATGTAAATTTTAGTTTTATGTTTGGTAAAATTACAAAGTTACTTATTACATCTCCATTGAGCAGTTATTTAAGTTTTTGTTGCAGAATGAATAATGTAAAAAACCAAAGGACATTGAAAGGAATGTTGGATCTCTATAAAACTTGTTATGGGTACCTTTAGAGGTACTAAATTACAATGCAGATAGTGGGGTTTTACATTTGCTTTACAAAGGAACATATCCCTCCGAAAGCAAATATAAACCATACATGTTACTATAGTAATAAATGTAATTCAATACCTTAATATTAGCTGTCCACCACCCACATGCTTCTTTCTCATTTGATCTGGCGAAAACTTCCACTTCTTGGTTTTCCACAAATTCTGTGGTCTTACCCGCATCCTTGGGCGGTAAAAATACTTGTGAAAATGGGAACTTTGACTCCGGCTGCCAGCTAAAACAGTCAATGAACAATAGTTATGTACTGCACCAATTTTTGGAAATAAGTATACAAAAAAATGGCAATATAAGTTTACGTACTCATTTTCGAAAGCTACGAGAACTTCGTTGTCGAGCACGTCGGTGACAATGGCCTAAAAATATAAGAATTAATAGAACAGAAGACAGTACGTAAGTTGCACGGCTAGTATTCAACAACGTATTAGATTGAGTGTGTGACTGCGTCGCTGACAAAATATAAATAATTAGACAGTAGATTTACTGCAAAACTTGAAATAGCGATAAAAGAATTAAATAAGACTGAAACACATGGAAAATTCACGCCCTGTCAGTCGGACATGGCGTCCATTCCAGCCGCGATGATCTTCCCGGAAAAATATTTTTGTAAGTATAAGACGACAGTCAAAATAAAAATGATAAAATGATTGATCGAAGTAATCACTGTTTAAAAATACATGATTTACACACAAAATTAACGTACTTCACAATTTACAAACCTTATAATAAGCACCATTTTCACCGTACACCTCGACCGACAAATCCTCCATTTTGGTTTGAAAGCGTATTTGGCGTTTTCAGAGCGAGAATGAAGCCCGAATAAAAAGATCAACCAATCAAAACCCAAGAATATACATAAGCATAGACAAACAGTGTGACCAACTTCAAATCTGATATCCTGCCCCAAGGAGTTTAAAAAACTGACATTCGCTTTTGTCATACCACAGTGTAATAAAGAGATACAGTGGGCCAACGCCTTTGAAGTCGCGCGAAATGCCGCTTTTGTGTAGGTATTCGTCCTTTATTCGTCGTTGCTGTAGGGTTGTCACAATAATGTGTTTTATTATAATCTGTTCTACATTTTGTTATTCGTAGTATGTGTATGTAGATTACTAGGAATGAAACAAAAAAAAAATATATATATAGAAGTATTAATGAAGAGTTTTATTATAAAAAATATAAATGCGTATACAAAAGCTCAGGGTTAGCATGATATATATCAATTGATATTTATACATACATACATACATATAATCACGCCTTTTTCCCGTAGGGGTAGGCAGGAGTCAGGACCGCCTCATTCCCGTAGGGGTAGGCAGAGACCACTTCTTTCCACTTGCTACGATCCTTACATACTTCTTTCGCTTCGTCCGCTTTCATTCTTACCATCCATTCCTCCTCTTACATTCAACGTAGCCAAGCGTTTATCCATGGTCCGCTTTTCGCCTCCGCGAGAAACGAGACGTGATGGGTGGCGAACCACATCGCCGCCATTTTGGATAATTAAATTATTTTTGATTATCCTTTTCGTTTCCACGGATTGGTGGAGAGGGTAGGAATAGGGAAAAGGAAGGATAGGTGGTGTGGAAAGGAAGATTGGTTAGTTAAAGTGGGAAATAGGGGATGTAGGATATTACCGCCCAAGAGGGCAAGGGATAGGACAGTAATAGCTAGGGAAGCCGGGGTCGCATACCCGTATACTATACCACAACTACCGGACAGGTAAGTTGGGAAGAGTATCCCATGACATAAAATTGATATTTATATTTAAAAATGTAAAATAATGTTTTAAATGTAAAAAATCTTACATCAACACAGGTCTTATTTTCCGAGAGTTTCACAAGCCTAGGTCATCAAAAACTTGCTATTTGAGACGACATTAACTAATCATAGCCGTCGACGTCATATAAACAAAAGTCATTTTATGGATTTAAGACTTAAATTGATACTCAAAAGTATCTATCGTTGATTTTTAATTTATTTGAAAACTTTGAATATCAATAATAAATAAATGAGTTTAATTTTACTTCCTTATCTTCAAATTATCAGACATACAAATTATTTCGATTCAATTATTACGAAAAAACATATCAGAGTATGAAATTTGTATGTAATTTTGAAAATGATATATATCAAATATATCTGATATTTTGATATTTATTATAAATATCGGATATTAACGAACCCTGTAAAAGCTACAAATGCGAAACTGAAAGTATTTTCGACATTTGAATTTACTATTTTTTAGATTGCGATTGTTGAATTTGACGATGTAGTTAGTAAATTCATACGTAGATACAATTTTATTAAAAATTCTGACGGGAAACAGGCGCATGGTTTTGTATTAAAATTAATCTTCTTTAGCTATTCATATAATTGACCATTGTAAATAAGTACCTAGTTACCTACATACAACTCAAACGAAACACTGTCGCAAACCACTTAAAACAATCAAATTAAAAAGCACGAAGTATAGATAACAAGGAGTCCGAACGTAATGTTAAAATAATGGTCTCAATTACGGGGACAGATTTTTGCCGGTAGAGCGCGCGACGGTTCGACATGCACTCGTTTGAAATTACGCGGGAAGTTTAAAGTTGCTATTGACAGCTCTGGAAAGATTGAAATCTTATTATATACAAGTTTTAGGAAATTCTTAGAAACTGTTCTCGAAAAATTGATACTGTAGAACACGGTAATTGCCTAACGGTAATTTAAAAATAATTGTAATAAATAATAGTATTGGCAACACTCGGTATAATAGTATTGGCAACACTCGGTACTCGTCGGTCTCGCACGCCTAGCGGCAGAAAAGAGAACTAAGATCTGGTCCTATTATTGTGTACATAATTATTATTAAAAAGCCTATACCGTTCGGACTCCTGGTATCTATGCTTCATGTTAAAAAGCGTCAACCCCGGCAAGACCCCGGCTGACGTGTCCCAAGCGAGTGTATGGCAGCTTGGGCTTGCTACCGCCCCTCTCTCACCCCGCACGCCCCGCACGATTGCTCTGTCTAGACGTGTCCGTTGGACGACTGTAGGTAAGTTCCATAGGCTGTGGTCATACTGTATAATCATTTATATATTTTGTTAATTGGAATGCAATGCAATCACCCTCTTTTTAATATTATACAATTTCTAGGGCAATCACCATAATATTATTCATTGATGCCTTGTTTTACTGTAAAACAAGGCACTACTTTTACATATTGTAAAACCTAAGTACTTAAGTCAAAGATTTCAACTCAAGATAGGCTATCACGCACATTTAGCCGAAAAAATTTTCATACAAGAAAAAATTACGCCATCTATGTAAAATCAACAGAACTTCGATGTTCCTTTGATTTTACGATTTTACCATTCCGATGGAACAGTCGCTAGTCGTATGATATAACTTTGTAAAGGCGTACAACGCATACATTTTTTTTAAATACATATCTTGACTAAAGAAATGTTAATAAAATTGTCCGGCGTATTTAATATAAGTTTAGCTCGCATTAATACTGGAATTACTAAAATATTAGCAACAATAAATCAATAAGGCTTACAAACAAATATAAATTTTACAGGTACCTACGTAATGTAATTTAAATATTTCATATTTCTTATTACATTACTCTCATTATCATAAAGCATAGACGAGGCGTGTTGAGGCAAAAAGTGTCCACACTTAAACTGCCCCACTTTTGGGGTTTTTTGGGGCAGTCGAGGTTTCATATTTTGTCATCTTGACATTTCGACATTTGCTTTCCGCAGATTTTTCAGTCCACATTTATTTGAATAAATCTTCTGAAATCAAGATGGCGTAACTTTTTCTTATACCTACATTATTTGTCAAATGTATGCCAAAGATCAGGAACGCACTTTTAACTCCTCTGGTGATTAGTACCCATAGATGACGATAATTACATACTAGAATATTATACAGATATTATATCGGTGTAATAGATTAGTGCAATGGCTATTATGGTGTATGGATACTAGATATTTTAACCTAAGCAAGATATTTTAAAGGATTTTACAAGAAAACCAATTTTTTTCTTCTATACGGCGTATGGACCTAGACCAGACAACAAATTTGTTTATACACATGTGCCGTAGCTCCAGCGGCACCACAGAAGGGGCGGAGCCGTAGGAGCTGTGACGTTTCACAGCCAGCGCTGCAGCAAAAATTACATACAAATCCTAGCGCAACAGCACTTAATATTCCTTTATTACCTAGATAAATAAAACAAGACTCATTAAAAACAAAACTAATTATATTAAGTACCATAAAAAGAATATTGAATTATAATTTATAAAAACTTATACATAATCTAATTCAGTTTGAAAGTAATAATCTACATCTACACTAATATTATAAAGAGGAAAACTTTGTTTGTATGTTTGTTTGTTTGTAATGAATAGGCTCAAAAAGTACTGGACCGATTTCAAAAATTTTTTCACCTTTCGAAAGCTACATTATCCACGAGGAACATAGGCTAAATTTTATTTTGGAAAAATAGGGTTACCTAAGATATTTGGGTTTTTCGGACACAAGGTGTAAAAATCAACCAGAAAAGTTACTTATTTTGCGTACGCTGCCTATACTATAAAATATAGAACCATAAAATGTTCTAATTAATTGTAGATCTTATAAATATCTACAAAAAAGTCCGTGACACACTATACCTATCTATGTCAAGTGAGGCATAACAACCATTTTTCATCATTAGAAATCTTGAATTTTTTTTGGACTATATTTAAACGCATTTATTTTACTCATGCTATTAATCCTTATCAAAATAAATTATTTCATCACTAAGTACAGTTTATGTAGATGATATTTGGTCTTTGAATTATTCAAATTGGATGTTTGGTTTTGAAGTTATGGCGAAATTAAAATATTACGATTTCTGCTGCACGGCCCGTTGCGAAGTGGGTGTCACCAAGGCGCGAGCGGGAGGGGAGTTTAGATCTATGAGTAACTTTTTTGTTAGGCTCATTTCGTTGTTCTCGAATAAGGCGAGTCCAAATCTCTTTGCGCTCTGGATTATTGGGAAATCTGTAATTTAAATACTATAAATTTCTGCGATGTTTACAACAAATGTTCACTAAATTAGACAAAAGAAAAAAATAATAAACTAAGTATGCCAAAGTACTCTATTTTGTGTAACTATTATACACTGTTTCTCTTGAAACGGATTAAAAAATCACTCGGTATAAAGGTGCTTCCAGTAACATAGTAATATTTCAGAAATATTACTTTTTTTCTCCAAAAGTGCATAATGTTAAATCGGCTGGCCCCTGAACATTGTAGGTGGTTGTTTAGGAGTAGAATAGACAGTAGGTGCAGGTTATTGGTGATCTACATCTAGTAGATGTAGCTTGTAGGTTTTTAGTGGGGTAACTACTGTTTACCTACCAACCTATCACCTACCAACTATAGGTATGTAGTAGGTCTAGATGTAGGTTGTAGGTGTAGGGTATGACTTATGGGTGTAGCAACCTACGCTTACAACCTTCAAGTGTAGTTCTCCCGTAGAAAGAAAATTCTCCCGAGCATTTTTTATTCAATTTCATAATTCACAGAACAACGTCTGTCAGGCCAGATAGTAAATAATATTTTTAAATATAATATGTAAAAATCAAATAAATAGTAAGCCTTAGTTTCATTTTATTTAAATTAATCAAAAATGTGAATACTGACGGGTAAGGTTAGGTTTGGTTAGGTACTGAAATAAAAAAAAACTGAATCTCTTATTTCTGTAATTTACAATAATAAAAATGACGTCCCTACAAAGTTACCTTTTCACTGTTGCGCATACAATAACCAGTGTTATATTTCATAGTTGGCCGCCATTTTTTGAATATTTATTTAAAATTCCATAAGTATTTTAATTGTAACAAAAAATATTGTGATAATTACCTGTGATAAGATATCCCGTCTATCTTTTTTACACGTTTGTCATAGTTTTTACAGCCTTTAATTACGCAACTACTCGGCATTTTATGAATTATATGCGGACTGGATAAACTGCATATATAGCAAATGTAGAAATGGTAAGATCACAAGTGCCAAACCTCAACTGTCAAAATGGCCCCAAAATTTAAAAATTGGGGCCATTTTTTTGGAGACACTTTTTGCCTCAACATGCCTCGTCTATAATATACGTCTATGACTTAAGTACCAACTTCAAAATTATGAAGATTGAATTGAGTGGAGAAACAGTTAAAGTTTTAACCGAATCTTTAAGAAAATAATTCCCATTATTTAGATATGAGTTTTATTTCATACTTTTTTGTATTTACTTTGAAAGTAGGTTTTCATTTTTTGTTTCGTATAAAGGCGTGACTCCTGTTCGAAACATTACACAGAAAACATGAAACATTGGGGCGTGGCTATACACATTTGTCTAGGAATAGACAATGTTTTTGTTTTCGGAGACGGACGAAAAACATTCCCGCGCGGGTAGAGAGGGGAAGAAATGTTTCATTTCTTAACTAGTGTTCACATCGTTCACATGACACCTAGGTACAGGTTTTTTAGGGTCATAGTTTTGCTTGTTGTGTTTTTTGTGTTTGTTTTTGTGATCGCTCATAATATACGGCCTGACTTAATTAAAAAACACAAATTTTGTCAGTTTTCAATAGAAATGCGTAAAATGGCGCACATATTTATGAGTTGAAAAAAATAATTTTATGAAACACTTAAAGTAGCCTTTTCAGAACCCCTCTTTTCTCCTAGATTCTACATTCTTTTCACCTACAATCACTAAAACTGTGAGCGCTAATACGCCTTCCTCGTCGGAACTTAGATCGTGTCTGGACAAAATGTTTTGTTTCGACCAAAAACATTTTCTGTAGCTGGAGACAGCTTGTGTATGGAAACAAATGTTTTTGTTTCAATGTTTTTAGTATATTAAAACTTGGTTTTTAAAATCTAGTTGCATGAGTGACACCAATATCATGTACAATATAAGTAGGGGATCGAAGACCGGTCATATTTAAAAAAACCGGGTTTTTCGGTCCCAGCCATCTTCAAAACCGGGTACCCGGGTTTTTTCGGGTATTTTGGGTTTTTTGTTGATTTTGTAGAATTTTGTTAGGAATATCCTAAAATTTACTTTTGTCAGCTGCTTTCTGTTGTTACAACGTAATACTGGTAAAATGTGATCCCACCATAAACGTTTTCATGTAAAGTAATTAATAACTTCACAAACTCTACACCTTAGTCAAAATACGTTGCCTGACGAAATGGCCAAGCCACATAATTTGACTAAAGTGTAGAGTTTGTAAAGTTAGGCTTGTAGAGTTAAGGCGTGTAGAAACAGAAGTGCCTTGCCGGCCTTTTAGGAGGGAATACGCTGCCTTCTCGAAGGTCCTAATGGTCCGGAAATACTGTTGGCGACAGTTCATTCCAGAGTTTTACAGTGCGCGGCAGAAAGCACCCTTGGAACGGTGGTGAAAAGTTGCAGCAGGTAGAAGTCCGTACAATTCCTCGGAGCACTCCCCGTAATATAACCGATATAGGATGCAGAGCGATGCTCATCTCTAGAAGTAAAGCCTGTTTGAAAAACTATGGCAGTCGACAATTCGAGCGGCCCTTCGTTGGATACGATCCAGAGGGAGAAGCTGGTACTTTGGCACTCCTGCCCAGAGATGAGAACAATATTCCATTTGAGGCCGAACCTGCGCCTTAGAGTTGTAGGCGTTGGACCGGACTGAAATACTGCTTTGATCTGTTCAGAACACCAAGCTTCTTGGAGGCTAACTTGGCCTTGCCCTCCAAATGATATCGGAACTAGACCTCGCTCGATATGCTAACACCAAGTATTCGCAATTTCCAATGTTGGAGGAGACAGTTATGGGTATGCTTTCAAAACGAGGACATACGACCATCGGTAACTTATTAGCGATGAACGCGCAAACATATATCTTAGAGGTGTTGAATTGGACTAAGTTAAGTCTACCCCATTCAGAGATCTTCTCCAATGAAATCTTAATTTGAGAGACAAGTTCGTTTCGACTCTCAATGACGTTTTGCCGAGAGATGTTCGGGCGACCTGTGTATGGCATCACCCGTACTGTCGTCATCACATATTATCATTGATATGCAGTATGAACAGGGCAGGCGATAGCACACCAAAGCTGTCTACCAAGATGCCAGGACTGTGCCATAAGCAGGTGAGCCGAAAAAGATGCGTTAAGACCGGTGCCAACTCTGGAGCACACATTTTCAACACAATGGGACGGATTCCGTTAGGCCCACTCGACTTTTGGGTATCATGGGAACGGAGAGCAATTCGCGCTGAGCGCTGATGGAACCGAATATTATATTATACCAAGTTATTAAGGTGCAAAAAATCGACGAATCGCTTCGCGAAAAGGTAGTCTGCAGTGGCGAGGGGTTCCTATAACTCCATTCCTATCGGCTTCCCTTACCGCTTACCTTTTGAAGACCTTTATCCAAATCCCAACCTATTATACATGCTACGACTTCCCTATGAAGTAGAACCAGCCTTTGCCACTGGTAGTCTGGTAGTGCCCCTGCTCTTCGCTTACTCGTCCTAACGGGGCGGGGGCACTGCCGTGCCCCCAATGTACTACATACAACATGGAAACATTATAACTATTATTCTAAAATTCTACATTGACAATCACAAGCCACTATAACGTTCGGTTTGTGACTGTAACTGTTATAAACTGTTGTAGAATTTCATAATGAAAAAAAGCTCGAAAAAACCGAAAACCGGTTTTCAATATTTTGAAAACCGGGTTTTGTTGTAGGCCCGAAAACCCGGGAAAACCCGGGTTTTCGGTTTCGGGTAAAACCGGTCTCGATGCCCTAAATATAAGTATTATACGTGATATATAGATTTGGCATGTATTTAAACTTGCGACAAAACAATTAAATTTTGGATGTGAAAATACCCAATATTGAATACTAAATTACCAAGTTGGCGAAAGAATGTAAGGAACAAAAAAATTACTAATCTGGTGACTAAATAATAACAATGAATTTTCCAAACTGGCAGACAGATTATGTTTTAGCGACTAAATAACCATCTTGGCGACAATTTGTGAGTACACATTTAATTTAAGAATAGGCACATATATTTTCCCTGAT
This sequence comes from Glaucopsyche alexis, assembly GCA_905404095.1. Classification (NCBI taxonomy): domain Eukaryota; kingdom Metazoa; phylum Arthropoda; class Insecta; order Lepidoptera; family Lycaenidae; genus Glaucopsyche; species Glaucopsyche alexis. Next base: position 1,109,459 of record FR990044.1, on the reverse strand, counting down.
GTAGGTAACTCAAAAACCATACAAGCAGCGAAACGAGCGGACACAAAAAAACCATAAAGGAGCGTACAAAATTCCCAATTTTTTTTCTCGGTTTTAGGGAGGTGTAGATTATTGTGTAGATTAATTTTGAAATTTAAAAATGGCGGATATTTATTTTTCGTAAAATTGATATGGGTGTCGTTTACCAGGTTTTTGGGAGTGCTGGATACGAAAATGACATTCGTTTTGAAATTCCAATATGGCGGACATACTTAATTTCATAAAAATAATATGGGTGTCCTTTTATTGGTTTCTGGGGGTGCTGATTACAAAAAAGTCATCCATTTTAAATTTCCTTAGTAACCCAACAACCTCATATTTTCTTCATGATGGGAGAAAAAGAAATTTGAAAATCCTGAATTTTCCAACATTTCTATAGATTTATACATCTAGGAATGTATCTCAATGTAGAGCATTTACTATGTTTTTATAAAGTTGATTCTATCTCGGAAACGGTGCATCCTATTGAAAAAATAATGAAAATTTCGTCCCCCTTAGGAACCCCGCAACATCATATTTTCTTCATGAAATTTTTTTTCGAAAATCTTGAATTTTCCAACATTTCTATAGATTTATACATCCGTCGTATCTCAATGTACAGCATTACTCCTTTTTTTATAAAATTGATTCTATCTCGGAAACGGTGCATCCTATTGAAAAAATAAGGAAAATTTCGACCCCCTTAGAATCTTCGCAACATCATATTTTCTTCACGATGGGAGAAAAAAAATTCGAAAATCCTGAATTTTCCAACATTTCTATAGATTTATACATCCGTCGTATCTCAATGTACAGCAATTACTTCTTTTTTTATAAAATTGATTCTATCTCGGAAACGGTGCATCCTATTGAAAAAAATAACGAAAATTTCGTCCCCCTCAGGAATAACGCAACATCATATTTTCTTCATGATGGTAGAAAAAAAAATCTAAAATCTTGAATTTTCCAACATTTCTATAGATTGATACACCCCTCGTATCTCAGTACAGCATTGTCATATTTTTTTCTATAGTCGCTTCTATCTCAGAAACGGTGCATCCTACTGCAAAAGTAATGAAAATTTGCTCCCCCTTATTAATCTAGAAATCGCATATTTTCTTCATGAATGGCAGAAAAAATCATGAATCCTGAATTTTTAAAAATTTCTATACCTACATAGCTGGTACTTTGAACTACATAACATACTGTAATAATAATCATAAATCCTAATTAGCATCCCAAAGATCTTTTAATTTAGTATTCATATTCATTTTCTGAAGATTGAATTTTCTCCATTTTGGAAAATGAAATTGGAAGACAATTTTGTAAAAGAACCCCCAGAAACCGGAAAAAGGACAACCTTGTTAATGTTAATAAAAATTTACGCCATTGTGGAATTACGAAACAGATTTTATTTTCATATTATTCTGCACCCCCAGAAACCTAGAAAATGACACCCATGACAAAGAAAAACATACTCCAACAGTATCCAAATATAGGATTTTCCGTAGCCTGCAAATTGAATTTTTAGCAGCCATTAATTTATCAACCAAATCTGGTTTTATAGCTGCTTATATGGTATAATGGTCACCAACTCGGAAATTAAGTCACCAACTTATAAATGTCGGTGCTAATTTGGATTAAATTTCGCCTCTTTTTATCTGCCGACTTTAGAATTTTTTGTCACCCGAGTGTTTTCGCCAGTTTAGTAATTTAGTCGCCAACATATTATTTCGCTGCCAAATTCAGTAATACAGTATGCTCACGTGCAGCCGCCAACTTATTTTTTGTTCGCTCGATTAATTATATCCCTATAGATTTTAGTGATCGCGCCAAAAAAACAGCACTGTTAAATAGAACTCTGTACCAATTTATTAGAGTTTAAAATTGAAGTGACAAGTATCAAAATATGTCCGATTTAACAACTCTACACTTGACACTTAAATTTTCAGCTCTATTGTAGGTAGTACGCATAGTTCAATAATTTGCAGTGCTGGTTTTTTCTGTCACGAGTCACTTCCTTATAATAAAACTCTGGTGGGAACGAGGGCTAATGAGCCTTACTGCCGTGAGGCCGCACTGCGAGCACCCACAAGGGCGTATTCGTCCACTTTGTACTTTAACTAAAAATCTCAACAACTTAAAATAAAAAAGATATATTTAGAGTACATCTAGACACGCGGTAGCGTGTCAAGCCAAGTTTTGAGTAACAGAACTGGCGAGCAGCACCGTGTGTAATATTACACGAACCATTTGGAGCCACTTTTGACCCCGTCATAACTCAAAAACTATTTCACATAAACGTGCCAAATTTGGCTCATATATTGAGACTTGCGAGATACACATGTGCTCCAAATTTCATAAACACATCTCAAACGGTTATTTAGATCTTCCTTCCTTTCCAAAAATCGTCATTTTTATCATTGACTGACCTATAGATCAAAACTCCTAGCGCCACTACGTTCGAAAGCAAGAACTAATAGTCGCCATTGTACAATTAACAATATATACTGCATAAATCTTGGAAAAAATGCTATTTCATTGCTTTCATACTATGACTGGAAAAATTTAAGTTAATAATGATTTTAAGGATTAATGACTTCCTACTGTAAGTTTCAAAGATATATTACTAAGATTTAACAAAAACTGAAATTTATAACTCTTATTCAAAGATATTGAGCAATAATCTTAGTTTCCCCAACCACCGCTAGATGGCTATAGCACTTTTAACTGAGGACAGTAAATTAATTATTAGTTCTCCTAACCGCCACTAATGAAATTTGGTATGAATATAGTCTAGAGCCTGGAAAAGGACAGGTTATTACATTATTACAGGTAAATGTACAGTTCCCGTGGGATACTTTATTTGCAGTGTCACGTAAAAACTACTAAGCCGATTATCATGAAATTTGGCATAGATGGATGGATGGATGGATGGATGGATGGATGGATGGATGGATGAATGGATGGATGGATGGATGGATGGATGGATGGATGGATGGATGGATGGATGGATGGATGGATGTATTATTTTAAACAAAAATTAAACCGACTTCCAAAGTAAAAATGCACAAAAAAGCATGAAATAAAACTTATTTTTTCAAATAGTTGCCCTTTTAAATTTGGCTGAAATTCTAATTTATTTCTCTACCCAATCTTCATGGGATACTCATCCCAACTTACCTGTCCGGTAGTTGTGGTATAGTATACGGGTATGCGGCCCCGGCTTCACTAGCTATTAGTGTCCTATCCCTTGCCCTCCTGGGCGGTAATATCCTATATTTCGTATTTCCCACTCTAACTTACCAATCTTCCTTTCTACACCACCTATCTTTCCCTTTCCCTATTCCTACCCTCTCCACCAATCCGTGGGAACGCAATGGATAATCATAAAAATAATAATTATCCAAAATGGCGGCGATGTGGTTCGCCACCCATCACGTCTCGTTTCTCGCGGAGGCGAAAAGTGGCCCATGGAGAGCCGCTTCGCTACGTTGAATGTAAGAGGAGGAATGGACGATAAGAATGAAAGTGGACGAAGCGAAACAAGTATGTAAGAATCGTAGCAAGTGGAAAGAAGTGGTCTCTGCCTACCCCTAGAGGAGGGAGGCGGTCTCTGCGACTCTGCCTACCCCTACGGGAAAAAGGCGTGATTATATGTATGTATGTAATCTTCATAATTTTAAAGTCGGTACCAACCAACTTGAAAGTGAGTTCGGTTTTGATTTCAAATAGAAGTAATTTATAGTTTTTAAATATTGTTTTATTAGGGTGTTGTTCAGGCTGGTACCGTTTCTAATTCAAATCCGTCATCCATTGTACTTACTGCACATAAATTACAATATTATATACACTCATATTACACTACTAAATACTAATAGACACTTTTAAACTTTATATTACTTAATGTACGGAGAAACAATATAAAACACTGCAATAATAGCTGAGTGCAAGCATTATTTGTACTAGGTAACTCGGCCGCATTGTGCCGTGACGTCACACTCTCCACGAGTGCCTGCTACGGGCCACGAAATTTACGAGAATTTTAAATGTCTATAAATCCATTAATACTTGGTCTTTTTCAATGAAACAAAATCAAGTGTATTCGTAGATACAAGCATTACTGGGAGAGCGTTTTAAGAAATTTTGTATACCTATTAACATTCTTCATTCTATAATATATTATTAAATGAATACTATTGAAGGAAATAAAATATAATCTATTAATGGAACATAAAAACTGAACAGTCGAGATCCATTATTCGACAGCCAATATAGTTTTTCAATGGATCCTGACTGTTTAGTTGTTTTGTTCCATTATTAGATTATATTATATTTTCTTCAATAGTATTCATTCAATTATAAGTTATAGAATTCTAGACCACCGGATATCTAAGTGCTTGTTTTTTCTTTTCAGTTTTTCATTATGTACTTAGTTTGGTACACTTTTTACGCAGTCGGGTTTTTTAATTTCAACTTTGGGTTTTTCGATTATGTGTGTGTCCATGACATCGATGTTACGATGTTTTAAATTATGTGACATCGATTTTAAAACATCGATGTTTTATCTCAAACATCGATAATTATCGAAAATCGATGATCATCGAGCATCCCTAGCATCCACAATTGCTGGGACAGCTTCTTGTACGCTAAGGAATTAAAGCGAACCTAAAGCCTACTAGTGTATATCTGTATAATCTATGCTAAAGCCGATGAAATCTTGATGGTACAGTTTATTAAAAACCGTTCTATAGCGGCGTAAGCGCGGCCCTAAGTTGTGGCTTGACTCTTGAGCTATAATATACGCCTCCATCAGGCCTGTCCCACTCTCCGTGTAGGTATCGAAAATGTAAGTACGTGTGGTGGGCGGTGGCCCCCCAAAACGGGCCAATCAGTAGGGACTCACACGCGAGCAGTGACTAGTGAGCGACGTATGCGCGAGATTTGTTCGTCACAAAGTTTTATGGATTGGATATGTGAATATCTTACAATCTGGGCACATAATATTATGTTACTGTGTTTAAGTTAAGTAAAAATTACTCGGCCAGCTCCTACACTGCAATACCATTATATTATATAACAATATAATTATAAATATAGTTTGAGCAGTAGCTCATTAGTATTAGTTGAGATTTTGAGAACCAATATTAAGTTTTTAGGTGTTCGCTCCTGAACTATCTGTTCGCGTCGTAAACTGTCATTTCGATGCAATCTGAATTGTGATACAATTTGACAAGTCATTTGTTAACAAAAGTAGGTACCTAGAATTATGTAAGGCGGAGTGATTTAACATCTTAGAGTAATATCAGGCTGTGAAGGTATCGAAAATGTTACGATTACACATACCTATTACCTACTTATAGGTATGCGCGAATTTATTAGAATTAAATTACCTATCTACTTTTAAGTAATTTGTTCACAAAGTACAGTAAGTTTTTCTAATACCTACCGTTAGAAAAAAAAATTGTAATTAAATATTAAGATTAAATTATTTTCTAAACCGAGACAACCCCCATGTCGTCATAATTATGCGATATGAATAAGAGTTATGCGAAAGAAAGAGACGCAACTTCTAGGTAAATATAACCGTAGGTGAATATTTATATATTTTTTTGTAATGTATGCGCTCTGAAATTACAGAACCACTTTCAAAATACTTACACTATCAAAATAATAAATTTAGCATGCAGATAGGTAATTAGGTGAATACAAAGGAATCAATCAGAAACTAGTAAATTTTTATAATTTTATTATAATTTTTCACTTAATTGATTCTATTAGGAAAACTTAAAGGACAATGCTCAACAAGTACGGGAAAAAAACCCAGAGTGAACAGATACAGGCTATAGTTGAAAACGTTATTGATATTTAGTGAAACAATTCTGTAAATATTTTACTAACAAATTCGATGGCTAAGTATGTGATATTGCTATTTGATTTTAATAGGGGTGATTTTTTTTCAGTATGGAAAATATCGTTGATTTCGGCTCATCAAGTCACGTATATATAATTATATTATTTAATAATTTACTTATTCTCTAGTGCCAAAAATTAACAATAGGATATTTATTCCTATTGTTACTTTTTATAATCATTATTTATTCACATAAAGTTTTAAATAAATGATACATAATTCATGTTTTTTTAAGTAACTTGGATCATTTGGGAATATACCCAGTCCCAGTAGTGTTTATGGAAAATTATCGCGCAGCATCAGCTCGGTACTTGCTTTTGCACCGACAACTATTTTGGGTACCTACTTGCAAAATAAGAATGCCGTTTGAAGTTATTATTATAGCGGAGGTCAAGCCGGAGGTCGCGGGTTCAAATCCCGCCGAAGGAACAAAAAGTTTTTCTGTGTTCCTGGGTCATGGATGTGTATTAAATATGTGTATACTATAATAAAAATCTTAAATATGTGTATAGTATAAAAGTATTAAATATATTTCCGTTGTCTGGTACCAGTAACACAAGTTCTTCGAGAACTTACCACGGGATCAGATTGACGTGGTGTGAAGCGTCCATAGATATTATTATATTATATTATTATAATTATTATATTCATTATCTTACATAGATTCATACATTTTTTACATCTAGTGTGACACTGTCAAGTGTAAATGCGGGATGTAAAAAAGAAGGTTCGTATCGAGCCCGTCCCAAATAATATAATATAACACTTATAGCGTGGCTGCAACTTCCCAACGTCCTCGTCCCATGGATGTGTTCCGCTCTGGTTATAAAGGAATGCACGCTACAATGAATTTTAACACAATATGCACTCATGGGTGAAAATAGCTTAAACGTGTTTGGCAGTGCTTATTACTATCATGCGATATTGAAAAGAGTGCTTAAGTGAGAAAGAGAAAGTGAAGAATATGGTTTACTAAGTAGCTGTTCGAACTTCTTGGAATTCGTGATAGTAATAATTGTGCACTTTTTTCAAGGTTCAAGAAAATAAAACGACTTCGGGGGGGGGGGGGGTATCAAAGTTCTTATTTAGGCTGTTGATTATTTTTCTAACATAACTTCATCTTTCAGATAGGGTTAATGGGGCGGCAAAATATGTTAATATGTTAATTGGCCTCCGGCGCAAAATTTCTAAATACGCCTCTGTATATTGGTCAGATCTCTGTATTATATATACCAGCCGGCCCATTTCGGGGGGGGGGTTTGAACCCCCTAAACCACCCCCCTGGCTACGCCCATGATAAGTACCTACTAATAATAATTTATGTACAAAAAGTAATGATATCCTATCAAAAACATAAATGTGAAATGAGAGCCAAGTTTAATAATAATTATGATATTGCCTTGGTTGTTGACTTTAACGACAAAAGAAGTGAGATCTAAATAGGTGCCAAGTTCTATGGTCAGTCCTGAAATTTATTTATAACAACATAAAATATCACTTCTTCTTATAACTTAGGATAATATTATATTGTAGCCTAAGGTCTGACTTGGCTTGTTCTCATATACGAATATGTTCGATGGCTAGTTTCTACCAGCAAGTCAAATTTTTGGAATAATAAAATGAGAATCGACAATTAACAGGTTTAGACTTGCGAAGGCTATAATATAATTCGTATATGAAAACTAGCCAAGTCAGACCTTAGGCTACAATATAATATTATTCTAAGTTATAAGAAGAAATGATATTTTATGTTGTTATAAATAAATTTCAGGACTGACCATAGAACTTGGCACCTATTTAGATCTCACTTCTTTTGTCGTTAAAGTCAACAACCAAGGCAATATCATAATTATTATTAAACTTGGCACTCATTTCACATTTATGTTTTTGATAGAATAATAATTATGTCAATTGTCAATTGATCAGCGTTGCCGATTTGTGGGGAATTCCCCAAACTGCGGGGAATTTCAAGTCGATTGGGGATTTATTGGGGATTGGCATTATGTGGGGAAAATGCAGGGATTTTAACATTTTGACATCTTATTCTCATCGGTAAATATTTCATCATTCATTAACGACACAACATCGACCTTTTTTAAAATCATTATGTATGGCATGGCACATCTCTAGTTTCAAACTACTAGTAGTTGACATTTGTTTATGATCAGGGGATTCCCTTTTTCCCTTTCTTTAACAGATACTATTGTATCATTTATGGCTGTAAGAGAAGGAATTAAAAAACTGGGCGGCAGCGTCAAGTTCAACCCTTCAAACGAAATGCTTTCCACAAAAATATGGAAAAGAATATTAAATATATCATTATTATTTAAATAATCTATATAAGTATAAATATATAAAAATGAATCCCCATCTCCGTTAGTCACGGCCGGCATCACGTGTGAACGGTTTGACCAATATCTTATTTCTTTTTTTTTGTTGTGTTTGTTTCAGGAAAAGGTTCTTATGCAAGAAAAAATAAGAAAGTAGCGTGGAACGATAGAATTAAAGAAAACTTATTGATCATAATATTAACTGTTTGTTTGAGTCTTTATTTTTATTAATTACTTATACTAATGCGAATTATACTCAGCTAGTAGAATACTGTTTCATTTTTTAAAAAACCTATGTGGGGAATTTGTGGGGAATCAGCGGATTTTTGTCCCCAAATTTGGGGAATTCGATCCCAATTTTTGGGGAAATATATAAATTAATATTGGCAACCCTGCAATTGATATTGTTTTGACGTGTAATGATAGGTAGTTGATTTCTCAAAAAATTTAAAACTAAATTGCTAAATTTTTTATTAGATTTATTTTAAATCCGATTTCAATCCAGACTTTTGACATATTCAAGTGAATTTTTTATGAGCCTATGTTTAAAATTATTTTAATAGGAAAATGAGTGAATGTTTAACAGTAATTCTTGTTACTGGAGGTTCCGGTTTAGTCGGCAAAGCAATAAAAGAAATAGTTGAAGAAGAGAAAAACAAAGGAAACAAGGAATATGAAAATGAAAATTGGATTTTTCTTAGTTCAAGAGACGGCGATCTTAGGTAAGTAATTGTATAAAAGTTTCTAAACTTTGAGGTTGTTCATCAACTATTATATAAACTATTAAAATTTAATTAGATACCTACACTATGGCCGTGTCACTTACTCTTTTCTATAATGGACCGTGTGATATACCTACCACTTACCAGTGGCCCACAAACATCTGTAAATGTATCATAATTCATTTGTGTATGACTGACTCCCCACCGATCTCGGTGACGGTGGCCGGTTCCATTGAAACCAGGCCAGTTACGCAGGAGTAATTTTATAGTGCCCAAGTGTGTGCGCAGTACACAAGAGCACTCTCTCTTCCTTTACTCTCGTAATCCAGTGGGACGGATAACCGACACGACTGACGAGAGATAAGGCGCAGGTCCGACTTTTTACATGCCCATCCGACGCATGGATCATCTTTCTTGTCAGACAATCAGGTGATCAGCCTGCATTGTCCTAACCAAACTTGGAAACAACATTTTTTGTTGTTCCAATGCGGGAATCGAACCCACGACCTCCGAGTCGAGAGCCAAGGCTCTAACCACTAGACCACGGAGGCTGTTAGGTTAGGATTTGTGTATACACACTATATTAAATAGTGCATAATCACTGCTTACACAAAAATAATAATCTACAGTTTTAATTCCTTAGTAATTTAGTATTTAACTCGTGCTTTATCATTCAATTTCAGGGATAGAAGCCAAACGGAAGCCATATTTGAGAAATATCGACCTACACATGTGATCCACTTAGCCGCTATGGTCGGTGGTCTTTTCCACAATATGGAACACAATTTAGACTTCTTTGTGAGTGCCTAGTTTTGTATAATGTTTATATAAAATGTCTTTGTGTGAGGTATTATTTATAACTACATTTTCTGTCAATTCTTTTTAAATAGAGTTTACGGCATTTACATCTATTTTGATGTTAAGTGATTTGATTGTTGACTTACGCCCGAAATTAATAATCAATCTTCATCTCATTTTAGCTATCTGAGATCAACATTTCAAAACATTTGAACGATCCTCGGATTGACTTTACGTCAATTTACGTCAATTTTTGTTTGAGATTTTAAGATTGAAGTCAATCTAAGATTTAAGATACGTTATTAATTTCGGGCGAAAGAGGACAATGGGTGAAATCAAATATCTTTTATCCCCGAATTTGATGTATATTTATGATTATTTTTTGTTTGTTTTCTTTAACTGAGGTATTATTTACTGCATATTATGCTTAAATATATTGTCAACAAATAACCTCAGTACATACTTTGGTTCCAAATGTGGTGTTAATACCAATTATACTTTTGGAAGATAAGGCAAAAGGTATTCAATTAATTACATTATATTCAGATTTTATCTCTCAGATAATGTATATTTTTGTTGATTATTATTACCCTTTGCCTCTATTTTGTTGTTTGATGATATGGCTTTTAGGCAATATTTTAAAACTTACTTTAAATGAAATAAATAGAATAATTTTAGTAGGTTATAGTTCTGTGGCAGACCAATTAGCACCACAATCCTGAATCGTGCTATCGAAGTTATCTAAGATCTGTGCTATATATATACATAATATACATAATATAACATCTGAAAAGCACTACAGTGGACTTTGGCCTGACTGAGGATAGCACCCCATTCAGTTGGAGATCACTCTTTGGGGCTTCCACTATTCCTACAGTTCCTAGTATCATTAAATGTTAGCTTTAATCTTGCAGAGAGAGAACATGGCGATAAACGACAACGTGCTGTACGCCAGCCATAAGTATGACACGAAGAAGGTAGTGTCCTGTCTCTCCACATGTATCTTCCCCGATAAGACTACATATCCTATAGACGAAACGATGGTGAGTTTGATAAGCAGATAAGCCAGGTTTTTTTTTGCATTTTGCAAATGTTAAAAGCTTGTTCCTTATCACAATTACACTTACTCGGATTGTGATTTAGGATTATCATATTTATTGAGTGTAGTACAGTGTTTACTGTTTAGTGTAGTGTATAACAACCTTCCATGTATCTTAGATTGTGAATTCAGATAGCTGGAAGAATTTTTGTGGCTTCGCCCGCATGAAATAAGGTTGTAAACTTTCATCCCCTATTTATTATAAATTTGGAAAAATCCTTCCTTAGTGGATGCCTATGCCATGTGAAGAATACATGTGCAAAATTTCAAATTTCTAGATTTAAGGGTTTAGCCCTGTGTTAATACAGAAGTCAATCAGCTTTGCCTTTTATATATATACTAGCTTTTGCCCGCGACTTCGTCCGCGTGGAGTTCGATTTCCATACAAAATTTTAACCCCTTTTTCAACCCCTTTAAGGGGCAAATTTTCGAAAATACTTTCTTAGCGGATGCCTACGACATTACAACTATCTGTAATTGCCAAATTTCAGCAAAATCCGTACTGTAGTTTCGGCTGTGCGTTGATAGATGAGTCAGTCAGGTTTGCCTTTTATATAATATTTAGATAGCTTTTGCCTTCAGCTTCACTCGCGTGAATTTGGGTTTAATTCAGAGGGAAAGCTTGTTCGGGAAAATACCAAAATTGAATACATAATGGTGTAGGCACTGCACAGCCGTATCAGTTGTATTTTATTTGAATGTTTCCTGCGACTGCGTAGGTATAGATAGATAGATAGATAGAAGTGAAGATAGATAGATAAATATTGAGTATGTAGCATTCACCTTTGCAAAGCTCTATCTATCTGTATGAATGAATTAATGTGATTGATATATTGAGTTATAAGCACTAGTTTCTAAAGAAACCCCTACATATTCATTGCATTGCAGTACAATTATTGTGTTTCAGGTTCACAATGGCCCCCCTCATTCCTCAAACTATGGGTACAGCTATGCCAAGCGAATGATAGACGTTCTAAACAGGTACTTCAGAATTGTATATTTGTATTCAGTTTTATGTTTTTGTTTATAATAATAAAGATATGGATATAAAAATATGTCAAGCAAAAGCAAGAGATATTTCATGCTGGATTTTGTGAGCCCGTGGTATGTGTTGTGTGAGTGTGAGGTCTACGAAATGTCACTGGTTGCGGATTTATCTGTATTTTTATTAATGTTGTGAATATTTAGCAATATGTTAGATTAATTATGGCAAAGTTACAGATCAATCAATGTGAGCTCTTTAAAAGTGGGGTTAAGAAAAAAATCTGTCTTTTTATTCCAACAAAACGGGACCGAGCTACACTGTGGCATGGCCAATAATTTTACTCTACTGTTCTATTGTATCAATGATGATTTAAATGTATATGTTTGTTTTGGCGCCCGTAATGACAAACTTTGATAGCCGTACTTTAAATAAATTATTAAATTAAATACCATTTATTTCGGGCTGCATAAGGCCCATATTATAAATACCTTATAGACTAACATACATATTACTATATTATATCATTATAACTAACACTAGCACCAAACACTAAACACGTATTGTCTGCGACGTGAGGCACGAAGTGTTCGGGAGTCGTCCTCTGAATCTTCTGTAGGCGACTCCAATCGGCCAGAACTCCTCCTTCTCGAAGGTCGGTAAATGATGGGTTGGAACTCTCACCACAAAAGAACTAAAATTCACTCTATGACGAGATTCCAACCGCTCGACCCTCAAGGCGAAGTTGGTTCTGCTCCTGATGTAGTCCACGACCTGCTCGACCGTCGTGGACCAATGCAGCCGGGACACGTACAGCGGTGTCGCGGGAGTCTCACACCGCAACAGCTGCTCGGGTCCTCCGGGTGCGGTGCCGCGATGGTTGCGGACGACGGGTTTCTTTTTCTTCCTCTCGACCTTGATGAACCCGTCATCATCGCACGTTCGGTCCTTTTTAGAAAGAGGACGGTCTTTTGAGGGGGCCTCCCTCTTCCCTTTGTTTTTCGAACGCGGGGGAGGTGGCGGGGGTTTGCTAGCGGCGACACTTGCGTAAAAGCCCGAACGCACTAGGCGGAACTGCACTTCGGCGGAACTGAGCGACACGTCGCGTCAAAATATTCTTTATATGAAATTATATGAGACTAGCTTTTGCCCGCGACTTCGTCCGCGTGGAACAATACTTTGGGATATCGCTGAAATTTACCCGCGACTTTATTTATGACTAACGAAAGCGGAATCCTATTTTTTTTAACGCAACCCTAAAATAAAAGTAGCCTATGTACCCTATAACATCAGCTATCTGCTAGTGAAAGTCCCGTGAAAATCGGTCCAGCCGTTTCAGAGATTAGTCGGAACAAACAGACAGACAGACCGACTTACAGACAGACAGACGGACAGACAAAAATTAAAAAAAAAATGCTTTTTATTGTAAGTACCGAATATACTTTCAGATACATTATGTAAAAAGCTGTTAATTTGAAGTTACAAACAGACACTTAAATTGTATTTAACTGTATAGATGTATAGATATTATAATGTATTATATTTTAAGATATTATCAATTTGATGTTTATAAAATAACTAAACTATTTAACTAAACTATACTAAACATTAACCCGCACGCGCACCCCGCCTTGGTGACGTCCACTTCGCAACGGGCCGTGCAGCAGAAGTCGTAATATTTTAATTTCGCCATAACTTCAAAACCAAACGTCCAATTTTAATCATTCAAAGACCAAATATTATCTACATAAACTGTACTTAGTGATGAAATAATTTATTTTAATAAGGATTAATAACATGAGTAAAATAAACGCGTTTAAATGTAGTCCAAAAAAAATTCAAGATTTCTAAATAAAAAAATGGTTGTTGTGCCTCACTCGACATAGATAGGTATAGTGTGTCGCGGACTTTTTTGTAGATATTTATAAGATCTACAATTAATTAGAACATTTTATGGTTCTATCTTTTATAGTTTAGGCAGCGTACGCAAAATAAGTAACTTTTCTGGTTGATTTTTTACACCTTGTGTCCGAAAAACCCAAATATCTTACGGAACCCTATTTTTTTCCAAAATAAAATTTAGCCTATGTTACTCGTGGATAATGTAGCTTTCGAATGGTGAAAGAATTTTTGAAATCGGTCCAGTACTTTTTGAGCCTATTCATTACAAACAAACAAACAAACAAACAAACAAACAAACAAACAAACAAACATACAAACAAAGTTTTCCTCTTTATAATATTAGTGTAGATAACACGCACTAAGCGGTAACGGAACTACACTGCAGCGAACTGCAAGACAAACTTGATCAACTGACCAAAAGTGTCGCGAACTGCAGTTCGGTTTGGCCAACTTCATTTTCATAGTCAGTCAACCGAGATACTTGGGAGCGCGATAATCGTTCGTCAAAAATGTCGATAGATGAATAAAATTTATTGTACTTGTGGGCCAGTATCCGGAGACATAATAATATTATGACGTCCAGCATAAAAAGTACATGAACACTTCTATGAAAAAAAAAAACAACTTTGGAGTGAAACGACCTCTGTGGCTCAATGGTTAGCGCGTCGGCGCTCTAGAAGCCCGGTCGCGGGTTCGAATCCCACCGGGAGACAAAAAGTTTTTTATGTTCTTGGGTCATGGATGTGCAATAAATGTGTATCTACACTAATATTATAAAGAGGAAAACTTTGTTTGTATGTTTGTTTGTTTGTTTGTTTGTTTGTTTGTTTGTTTGTAATGAATAGGCTCAAAAAGTACTGGACCGATTTCAAAAATTCTTTCACCATTCGAAAGCTACATTATCCACGAGTAACATAGGCTATATTTTATTTTGGAAAAAAATAGGGTTCCGTAAAATATTTGGGTTTTTCGGACACAAGGTGTAAAAAATCAACCAGAAAAGTTACTTATTTTGCGTACGCTGCCTAAACTATAAAAGATAGAACCATAAAATGTTCTAATTAATTGTAAATCTTATAAATATCTACAAAAAAGTCCGCGACACACTATACCTATCTATGTCGAGTGAGGCACAACAACCATTTTTTTATTTAGAAATCTTGAATTTTTTTTGGACTACATTTAAACGCGTTTATTTTACTCATGCTATTAATCCTTATCAAAATAAATTATTTCATCACTAAGTACAGTTTATGTAGATAATATTTGGTCTTTGAATGATTGAAATTGGACGTGTGGTTTTGAAGTTATGGCGAAATTAAAATATTACGATTTCTGCTGCACGGCCCGTTGCGAAGTGGGCGTCACCAATGCGGGGGTGCGCGTGCGGGGGGAGTTTAGATCTATGGTATTTCATACGATAAAAGTATACCCACCTACTTATTTCATTGAGTTTTAGTAGGTACCTATATTAATTTGTTTCTGTTTGTTTTGACTAGATTTCGCCCGTTTTGTTAGAGGTTTAAAGACATTCTGTAGTATTAGTATCAGTTTTGTACCCGTGCGAAGCTGGGGCGGGTCGCTAGTTATATAATAAAGTTCTTAAATATATGTATAGTATAAAAGTATTAAATATATTTCCGTTGTCTGGTACCCATATCACAAGTTCTTCGAGGACTTACCACGGGACCAGATTGACGTGGTGTAAAAGCGTCCATAGATAGATATTATTATTAAATAGTTCTGTGGATGGATGAACGACGACCTCTCCAATGTTAATTGGTTTCATAGTGAAAATTATAATAATAATAATAATATCTATGGACGCTTCACACCACGTCAGTCTGGCCCCGTGGTAAGTATCCGAAGAACTTGTGTTACGGGTACCAGACAACGGCCGCCGTATTACGTAAAAATAGCGATTAGCAAAAATCTTGCAGTCATCGCGCGATAGACGCGCAGTCGATTGCTGAACGTCAAATAAAATCGTATTACCTATGCGATCGATTGCTAATCGCTCGCTGTAGTGTTTGAATGCACTTTGCTTCATTTTCGTTTAATATTGCTAACTGACAGTTCAAATCGCTCGCTGATTGCTTTCGCTTTGCTGTAAAAGTCTTACGTAATACAAAAAATTAGGCAGCAGTGAAGAGATCGAACGATTGATTGTAATTTATAGTTCCTCGATTGTTCGGTAGAGGCAGTACTGTCGCTAGGTTGCTTTTGCTAGGTTTTTGCAGATACGTAATACGAATTTGCGATTTTTGCGCAAAAATTGCGCAATTTTTGCTATTGCTTCGCTATTGCAAGATACGTAATAAGTCCGCGGAAATATATTTAATACTTTTTATACTTTCCTTATATATAAGATTTTTATTATATTATACACACATTTAATCAACATCCATGATCCAGGAACACAGAAAACTTTTTTGTTCCCTGGCGGGATTCGAACCCGCGACCTGCGGTTGAAGCGCCACTGCGCTACCACTGAGCCATGGAGGTCGTATGTAAATTATTTAGATTGTAGGTATGTAGGTACATATTTATTTAAAAAAAAACCTTTTAAATTTCAATCGTCCATTTGTCCATCTTGCTCGGAGGATGCCTAGCTACTGAATATATTTTTGTAGCGCCGCTGCAGTTCAAGTGCGACTTACCAAAACGTGTCGCTCAGTTCCGCTGAAGTTCAGTTCCTCCTAGTGCGCTTGGACCTTAAATCGGCACCGGCTCCTTAGCGGGCGGGGAGCGGGCAGCGGGGGCGGCAGCAACGATGTTCGTTGACCCGTCGGATAATGCTGACGGGCTAAACGTGACCGCCTGCGCGCCTCGACGACGAGTGACGTTTGCGGCATCAGGTGACCTACATATTAGGACCTCACTCTACAGTGGCGCCACCTATGGGCCTAGCAGAAACATTTGACAGCGGCGTAACGTTATCGATTGAGAATTGTATTAAAATTCCCAATCGATAACGTAACGTTTACGTTTGTATCAGAATTATGACAGCGCCTATATAAATTTCATTCGATAATTATCCGTTTACGCCGCTGTTAAGAGTTCCTGCTTGGTCCGCTGATGAGACAAACAACGATGGCCCTCGTTACTCGTGACAGCTAAGTGACTCGTTTGTGTTTCAGGGGATACTGGCAGCAGCACGGGCGGCGGTTCACGTCGGTGGTGCCGTGCAACGTGTTCGGGCCGCACGACAACTTCTCCAGCACCGCGCACGTGCTGCCCGCGCTCGTGCGCCGCATGCACGCCGCCGTGCAACACGGTACGTCTGTACCCGCAGCATGCAGTGCAATAATTGATGTCACTTTACCCCTAACAGTCCATGAATGCGGTATGGGGATACCGCATTCACAACGAACGAGTCAAAAGCGGCAAAAAATTGATAATAAGTCATGCCTGCTATGTTAATAATTATGCCATATTATTATTCAAAAACTAGTGAATCTGTTTACATAAAAGCTTCCCTACAACATAGTTTAAACAGTTAATAAAATCAGGCGTTACTTTAGATATAATATTAATTAAATTGTATATAATGCGATCAGTGTTGCAAAAGTGATAATTTAAAAATCGGGCAAACTTCCAGGTAATTATCGGGAGAAAACGGGAGATTTTTTTGTCCAAATAAAACAACAATATTTTACGCTTTTAATTAAAGTATATTATTAAAAACATATAAGATACATTGAAAATGGAAAATCAGTCATTTTCATACCACTTTTTGGTTGCTATTTTTGCAAACATTTTTTGGTCAATATTAACAATACACAAATAACATTTAAAATTTCTTTCTTTGCATGACAACCGTGCGGACGAACGAAAAACAATTCAGACCATGTAGAGGTTTGAAATGTTCAGTCGGTACCAACCACCAACTGAAAGGGACAACACTATACTGAGAAAAGAGATGTCCTTACTTCATTCTCACTTCCCAGTATAGCGCTGTCTCTTTCAGTTGGGGAATCCCCTTACCAAAGAGAAAATAATTTTTACTTACCCGTTTAGTATTACCAGATAATCTTCAGTGTTGTCGTCTTAAGAATGCAAAATAATAGTATAAAATAAACATTCGTTGCTTACAATGTAAAAATCGGGAGATAGGACTGTTAAATCGGGATATCGGGAGGGAGACGTTAAAATCAGTAGATCTCCCGATTAATCGGGAACTTTTGCACCACTGAATATAGTTAGGAATGTTTGTAGGTATACAATTATTATGTATTGCAGGCGAGGAGGAGTTCGTGGTGTGGGGTAGCGGCAAGCCGCTCCGCCAGTTCATATACTCCCGGGACCTGGCGCGCCTGTTCGTGTGGGTGCTGCGCCACTACCACAGCGTCGAGCCCCTCATACTCTCAGGTATGCATTTACCCCCTTACCTCGTAGTATTCTCATTGGATTTTTATTTAGTCTGAAATTAGAGGAATTGGAAGAACTTGTGAAAGAAATAATCCAAAGAAAAATTAGAATTTATTAACAATTATACCCCAGTCGGTCAAACAAAAATGGGGCTATCTAGAAAGTACCTATTTAAAAAATTAAAAAACGTTTATTTGATAGGTTTATTTGATAGATAGGACATACACTACAAGATTTATAAAATTGGCAATGTTATAGACACATTATAGAACCTTCCAGGTAATTTTTTCAATTATTGGAGTATTAATAGAATAAATATATTTTTCAGTGGACGAGGCGGACGAAGTGTCCATATCTCAAGCGGCGGAGGCGATCGCGCGCGCGTTCGGATTCCAGGGCAAGATCGTATACGACACCACCCGCGCTGACGGACAGTACAAGAAGACGGCTTCCAACAAGAAACTGCGGGGCCTCTACCCCGAGTTCACCTTCACGCCCTTCGATGCCGCGGTGAAGGAGACCGTGGAGTGGTTCAAGGCGAACCACGAGTCTGCCAGGCTGTAGAAGTCGATATGCCATACAAGATAAGGAGCTATAGTTGTTTCGCGTTAAGAATGCAGTGACTCATCAGTGCAAATGTCAAACTTGACTAATGACGTTATAAGCTATGCTCACATTGGTGAATGTGAACATGGCTTATGCGTTATAAATTATTTGGTTGAAGTGAATTGAAGTAAGTTATAAATTATTTGGTTGAAGTGAATTGAAGTAATAAGAATTGAAGTAAACCATTTAATTAGTCATTTTAATTTAATTACTCATATTTTGGCATTCTAAACGCGAATGAACTACAGTACTATTAGCTAGTAGAGAGCTTCCCAAACTGCGTCGTGACGTCCTGGGGCGTCGCAGCTGCTCTTTCCAGGGGCGTCGCGAGGCGACCTACAAAGATTAGATTGACATCGTCGATGTGTCGTCGTCAACACGACATAATGAGGGTGTTTTATACTTTTTCTGCCCTTAGGGGGTAGAACCAACGCACACAAAACGTAATCTGGTGGTGTAAGTGGTATCAAAAACGGTTAATAAGAATGTTTGATTCATTTTCTGTCACCAGGCGGCGCTCGGTAGCCCGACGGTCTTTGTCGTGTCAAAAAGATGTCAGATGTCACGAATTTAAAAACCCAAACTAAAAACTTCAGTCTCAAGCTCCAGTACAACAAAGATAAACTGTTTGAATTTTAGAACTTGATTTCTCAAGAATGTCGGGGTTCTTTCACGAAGAGATATATTTGTAATTGGGGATAAGGTCTAAGGATTGAGGCGTCGCTAAAATAAAAACACAATCCCTAGAGCGTCACAGTAAAAATAAGTTTGGGAAGGTCTGAGATTAGTACATATTTGGGTACCAGCTCTAATTCAAACTGGTTCAAATTGGCCATTTCCCAAAGAGAAACCAGAGTCCAACGCCAATTCGCGTTAGGATATGCTCCGAGCTGATATGTATTTTATGAGTGAAATAATATTTTTGTATATTGAAAATATAATTTATTTGCATAGTATAAAAAATTGTTTCCGCAAAAGACAAAGAAAATGTGTAAATTATAATAATAACAAATTTAGTATTTTGTTGTTGAATATCATAAACGATTGAATAAAATATATTTTAAATAAAACATGATATTTAAATAAAAATTTCGAGCTAAATCTAAATAAAAACGTGCAATAAATAAGCAAACTACATTATACATTGACAATGATACACTGTCAACTTAGATGGGCCTCTTTCCCTTAAGAGGCGTCCGATGTACGCGACCGCCGCGACCCGCGACCAGCAAACCAGTCAATTAGGTTGTCTGGCCCCGCTCACCGGTCGCGAGGATTGTTTGTGCTTCATACAAATTCATACTAAGCTCTTGACCCAAAGGTCTCGGCTCGCGGTCTCGCGTCGTGTGCATCGGAAGGCTACCTACGTAAGCATCAGTAATATAATATATTCGATGATTTAGGTTTATTCCGTGTTCGATACGTAGATTTTCTACTCTCGTCTTACGTAACGTCGGACGTGAGGGACTTGAAACCTTTTATTCCGTAATGGCGGATATTTACACGGGTTACTAATGCCGCACGATTTTTGTCGTAAAATCGACGTCGAAAGCGACCAAATGGCAATTTGGTCGCTTTCGACATCGCCGAATTGCCATTTAGACGGTAGATTTCCCGGCCAAAATCGGGCAGCTTTAGTAAAGTGTCCCACATAGCAAACCTCTTCTTGTCTACAAAAGCCTGAGCGTCAATATTCGGATAATTCCGTGATAATTAAAATCAGGTAATCCCATCAAAATCGATCGTGTAGTTTCGATAATGATCGATTTTTTTTCGTCGACAATCGGATAGCTTCGCTAGTGATCGGGTTAGAGCGCCAGGCCGTGCTCGTCGTATGTGACGAAGATCTTCTCTATGGCGGTGATGTAGGCGGCCGTGCGCACGTCCAGGCCCAGGCTGTGCGTGCACGCAGACCGCATCACGTTCTGCAACACAAACGACCGACGTGAGGCTTGGTAGTTGGTATAGTGCGATTCAAATGAGAATAGGATCGAGTCGGCGCCATATTGTTTCGAATTTAGACTGTTATGATAGTTAAACTTATAATTAGATAATTTATTACTATTTAACGTTTTTATTTAAATTCGATGCAAGACTATTAATATTTATATGCACTTAAGTTTTTCTGAAAATCGCACTTTTCAAGTGATATTTGACAGAAAAAGGTCATTGACGTTCCTATTCTCATTTGAAACGCGTTATACCGCCCTGCGCCACCTATCTCATCTGCAACCCAGGGCCTCTAGTCAAGATCCATACGATTATTTCGATGGCGAAATTCGAAATCAAAAATGTATGGGGATTTGACATAAGTTATCGCTAAGTGACATATCGCTTGCGATGCAATACGTCAAATCTTGGAAAAATTTCACAGTGATAGTCCTTATCCACGATATGATGAATTTTGAAAAAAAAAACCATAACGGCTTTTATAACTGTGTTAGTTCAGGAGTTATAATAGAGACTTGAACGTTAAATGCGCTTACTTGGAACCTTCGTACAAATATAACGAATTAATAAGTACCTAAACATGTAGATTATACGGAACCTTTTGTGCGCGCTTGGCCAGTTTTTTTTTTAATATGTTTTTGGCGCTGTATAGTCTGTTCAGGTTCAATGCAATCTAAACGTAAACAAAAATATAAAATTCGCCCTAATTAATGTGTCATTGTATTTCTATAATGCGCAATTGTGACATGTGACAATTAAATTGGTAGCATTATCCATCTATTAGTACCATTACCTACTATTGTCTTATATTTATGTTTAGATTAAATTGGATCTGAACAGAGTGCTGTGTGCAAGTTTTCGTGAAGAAGTTTTCGACTCGCCATGAAGGAGTTAGCTATAATTTGTATGGCACCGATACAACGGCCCTATCCTAGTATTCGATGCCATACAAATTGTAGTTAACTTCTTCACGACGAGTAGTGACAAAAAACTCACACACAGTATAATATTGAGTAGGTATATTTTGTTATAGCGTAGTCTGAAGTGGGCCTGACTTAGAATCCTTGAGACTGGGTTGAAGGTATGAAGTCGCAGTAGGTATATAAGGGACCTAACACAGTACGTACCCTGCAGGCGTTGCCCATGGAGAACTCCAGGCCGGCGGTGACGATGTGGAGCTCGCCGGCCTCCGACATCATGTCGGCGAAGAACGGCGTGGGTCCGATCTTTGCGTCGATCTTCGCCGCTTTTAGAGAGCGCTCCACGGAATCTGTGGACAATATAATCATCATAATATTATGTTTCTTCACTTTCCTAGTTCTTATCGACTTATTTAGGTATATGCTTGCGGCGTCAAATTAGTAGCCGTCGCTACTAATTGTCTACGCTAGTATTATAAAGAAGAAAGATTTGTTTATTTGTTTGCATTGAATAGTGTCCGAAACTACTCGACCAAATTTGATACAATTAAAGAGACGGGGAAGGACATAGGTTCCCGCTGGATTTGTTTTTGTACGCTCGAAGTTGCGGGCGACATCAGTTGCTTATAATTGTAGAGATAGTCCTAATGCGCCCTGTTCATGTGTCTTACGGCCAGTTTCAATAACCTATTTACCAATAACTATGTATTAAATAATGATTGAATGACACTCTTGCGACGACGACGTCTGTATTGGCCGTTATTGGTCTGATCACAGGGGCTCCATATATACACGACGAATCGGTACGATCAGTCATTTCACACCAATCGAAACAACGAATCGATAATAATCAGTATGAGATATGTATGTCAATATCGTGAACAGACCGCAACTTCGATCGCTAACAATCGCTGAGGCGCTTTACATGGTCTCACGTTTTGCAACAAGTTCGGCACTCACCGAGCAGCGCGACGTTGGTGTCCCGCCAGAACTTGATGTTGAGCTTGCCGAAGCTGACGTGGTTGAGGTTCTTGAGGAACTCGAAGTAGGAGACGGTGACGCCGCCCGCGTTGGCCAGCAGGTCCGGCAGCACCAGGATGCCGCGCTCGCGCAGCACCAGGTCGGCCGCCGGTAGCGTCGGCCCGTTCGCGCCCTCCGCTATCATCTACATAATATACGTATTTCAAATATTACATTTCAAATTTACTCATAAGCGAAAGCGTTTTCAACTTGGACCAGCACCTAACATTACGCGGCAAAGATACTCGCTTCTATAAGTTTTTAAATGTACCCGCACTCGACGACTGATAATGCACTGTAAACTTTCTTTTGCATTTGTTGTTCCCATGTAAGTGACTATTGTCTTAATGGGAAATGAAGATCTTTAAACCGATTTAATGAAAAATATTATATTTTAAATCCTGACTATTATAGGGGCCATCCACATATTACGTCACGCAAAATTTCGACTTTCCCCCTCCCTAACCTAAACTTTGGCGCAGGAACGAAAGAAATGGATGACCTTGGGGAAGCCTTTGCCCACCAGTGGGACAGTATATAGGCTACTAAAAAAAACTCTAAGGTTTGCTAGGGACGCTTGCACCTTGCAGTTGAGTTTGCCGGCGACGTCGGCCGTGATGGTCTTCTCCACGGCGGCGACGACAAGGATGTCAGTCTTCTCGTACATCACCTCCTCCTTGCTCGCCTCCTTCGCCCCCGGGAAGCCCTTCACGCTGCCCCGGTTCTTCGCCTTGTACTCTAATAGATCCTGTCGGTCAAACGTGAGGATCAAATAGAGCCCCGCTTCCACTGACGAGTATTTTATATTTGATTGATTAAGAATATATCCGTCTCGGTTCTCTACTCTCTCTGCTCTAAATAACTATTTAGTATAAACTGTAGATAGGTAAGTACCTAATATTTTTATTACTAGATCAAATATGTCTACTTAAAATCATTTTAAAAGTCTGAATTCTGTCTCAACTCTCACCTACTAAAACAAATGATTGTGAAAAAAAAAACAAGGGTATCAAAAACAATAAATGGCAATTTTCGTAACTTTTTCTGCCACTTGCTCGCCAAATGGCATGACCTTGAAAACTCTTATAAGCAGCAAATTCCTCCCCGAGATCTTACTTTGGCGTTGATGCCGTCGGGGTTCTTGAGGCTGCAGTCGTACTCTACCACGCCCAGTATCTTGACCCCCCGCTCCTGCAGGTACACGCCCGCGTAGCTGCCCACGTTGCCGAAACCCTCGATCACGCACGTCTTGTTCTAGAATATAATATTTTTATTCTGAATTCAATATTTTATAACACATGTTCAGATGTTTTCAGATCATCTTAGAATAAGAGTTAAGCTACATCTGATCATCAAAATCGCTCTTTTCCTTGCTTCTAACCTTATTTGATACTTAGAATAGTGATTTTTTTACAGCGAGAAAGAGGGCGTGTTGCTGAGCGCCTCTGCTTCTTTCTTTCATTAGTAAATTACGGTTCTAAGTAACAAGAAAGGATTGGATTGGAAAGGAGCACGGTGCGGCTAGATAAAGCTCAATACAATTCCATAGTAACCTTGAAGCCGGGCTCGAGGTTGATGAGCTTCATCCACTCGGGGTCGTGGATGAAGATGTCGATGGCGATGAACACGCCGCGGCCGGTGGCCTCCACGCGCCCGTGCACGCCGCCGCCGTTGATCGGCTTGCCCGTCACGCACGCCGCCGCGTTCAGGTCGTTGAACCCTGACGTCATAAGTTAGTGGACAGTGTTACCCATCGATACATTGTTGAAGCCGCAGTAGACAGTCTAACAGTAACCCATCGATGAGCAATTGTTATGGTAACGAACTTGTCATAAGTGTAGCATTGATAAAATTGGATTTATATTAAAATGTCATCATCATTAGCTCCATTCAAAAATTTGCTGTTAATGATACCAGCATAAGATTACGCATCAACTTGATATATAATGCCAGATCATGGGTTTTATCATTTATAGCGACCCGCCCCAGCTTCGCACGGGTACAATTATACTGATACTAATACTACAGAATGTCTTTAAACCTTTAACAAAACGGACGAAATCTAGTCAAAACAAACAGAAACAAATTAATATAGGTACCTACTTAAACTCAATGAAATAAGTAGATGGGTATACTTTTATCCTATGAAATACCATAGATCTAAACTCCCCCCGCACGCGCACCCCCGCCTTGGTGACGCCCACTTCGCAACAGGCCGTGCAGCAGAAATCGTAACATTTTAATTTCGCCATAACTTCAAAACCACACGACCAATTTCAATCATTCAAAGACCAAATATTATCTAAATAAACTGTACTTAGTGATGAAATAATTTATTTTGATAAGGATTAATAGCATGAGTAAAATAAACGCGTTTAAATGTAGTCCAAAAAAAAATCAAGATTTCTAAATAAAAAAATGGTTGTTGTGCCTCACTCGACATAGATAGGTATAGTGTGTCGCGGACTTTTTTGTAGATATTTATAAGATCTACAATTGATTAGAACATTTTATGGTTCTATCTTTTATAGTTTAGGCAGCGTACGCAAAATAAGTAACTTTTCTGGTTGATTTTTTACACCTTGTGTCCGAAAAACCCAAATATTTTACGGAACCCTATTTTTTTCCAAAATAAAATATAGCCTATGTTACTCGTGGATAATGTAGCTTTCGAATGGTGAAAGAATTTTTGAAATCGGTCCAGTACTTTTTGAGCCTATTCATTACAAACAAACAAACAAACAAACAAACAAACATACAAACAAAGTTTTCCTCTTTATAATATTATAGTATAGAAGTATAGATTATGAAAAATCTTACTTACGCAGAAACTTAATTTTTTTTTGACGTTTTTATCACAATGATAATAAACACCTACTTAATTACTAATGTCACTTAGAAGGCAGTTTACCTAGGGTCTTGATGTAGGTGTCGACAATCCACGACATCTCCCTGCCGGACGTGTTCACGTCTGGGGCCGGCACGTCGATCCCGGCTCCTGGAAACGAACACATGTGGCTTAAGTATGGTGAGACCTTGGCAAATGAGCGGAAGAACAGCTTAAAGGCCCCCACAGACGAGAGGCCGATCGTTTCAGCTGGAACTGACGTCAGTTCGGCCTGAACGGATTCGAGCACACACACGGAAAAAATCGCATCCAATCCAATTTACGTCAGTTCGGCCTGATCTGATTCGTGCCCACACACGGAACAGTCGCAACAGTCCATTCTGGTTTGCCGCGCGCTACGGTCGTGTTTATCAATTTTGTATTTAAACACCGCGAAAACTCATACAACGCTTGTACAAGATACACGCCCACACGGCAGCGGGTCGGGCAAGAACTGAAGCGATTTGTCCACACACGGTCAGGACAGGCCGCGCGTTCAGGCCGATCGGTCAGGCCAGAATTAATGTTGCCAACTTAGTTATTTTACAAAATTTTACTAAATTGAGTATTTTATTCCCTCCTTGGTAGAAATTTAGTTATTAGTAGTGTTTAAGTAGGAAAGAGCCAGACAGTAATGATATGCAAAATAGCTACTAAATACGTAATATTTCCTAGTATATTTTAATTTAATGGTAAAATTTATAATCAAATTCAATTAATGAAAAAAATTTAATATAATAAAACCTAAAATGCAGTGGTTTTTGGGGGGCTTCAGGAATTCCTAAGTTAAGTAGCCTCTTTAGTAGTTTTTTAGTAGTTTTAGTAGAAATCGATACGAGTTTAGTAGTTTCACAAAAAAAGAGCTGGCAACACTGGAACGAATCGCTTCAGTCCGTACGGCCGCCTGATGCGATCTCGAAATTGCACACACACGATACGATTTTGCATCCGTTCAGGCCGAACTGAAGGTAGACCGGACCATGTATGGGGCCCCTAACGGTCAGCGATTAGCACCACGCTGGCCACAATGTCTTCTTAAAACCTTCACAACGTCAGAAGACTTTACAAGATGTTACCTATTAGTAATTTAGACAGATTTAGTCAAGTTGACGACAAATCACACCCGAACAGTCAATTCATACCAAAACTAAACGATAATGCGACGTGGCACTGCATTTTTAAGACGGTTATTCGAAACTGAACTTTAATAATTCCACAAGAAGATATACGTTTCATAGGACGTTGCCTAATATGGAATACCTAACACATTTTTACAAATTAAGTTTTAAAATTGTGGAGTAGAGAAACAAATGTATAAGGAATAGGTATTTAGGTTGACGCGATTAAAAATTATAAGCAAAAAAAAACATCGCCCACCTCTTTATCGCAAAATGATTTGTTACGTCACAAGCTGCCACCGCCATTAATTTTTTAAATGACGATTAATGTATGGCAGGCGCAACTCGTGACGTCACATGCTGATATATCGGTCTCTTTCTTATTGTTAATTGAAATTGTTTGTATCTTCGTAATTTTATAAGATATACGAAATGGGTTATGTTTGTTTACGTTCAGATGAGATTGTACCTGAATCCCACTTAGTACTCACCGATATAGTTCTTCTTGGCCAGCTCCAGCGTGTACCGGCGGGTGATGCGCTGCAGCTCGGCCACGCTGTACTTTTGTTTACGTTCAGATGAGATTGTACCTGAATCCCACTTAGTACTCACCGATATAGTTCTTCTTGGCCAGCTCCAGCGTGTACCGGCGGGTGATGCGCTGCAGCTCGGCCACGCTGTACTTTTTCGGCTCAATCGCCACTCCTGTCCAACGATAACTTTCACAATGATACTAGGCCTCTAGTCAAGATGCCTTCGATAATTTCGACGGCGAACTTCGAAATCAAAAATGTATGGGCTTTGACATAAGTCATCGTTAAATGACATGTCGTTTGCGATACCTTATGTCAAATCCCATACATTTTGTTTTAGAACTTTGCCGTCGAAATTATCGAATGCATCTTGTCTAGAGGCCCATGTTTTAAATATAAGTACCCTGAGTTAGCTAAGCGTCGTACACGGGGCATTTTCGCGCAGAAGTATTTACTGTTTATCTATGGGACGCACTCGTTAATACACAAATATTTCTTTCGTTTATAGTTTAGGTATGTTATCTATAATAATCTACGTATTATGGAGGTCTGCGATCTTTGTCTAGATAATAATAAATGAGGTAGTTTTGTAAGTATTTATGTAACATATTTTGAAAATGGTTTGACCTCATCTATCTACACTAATATTATAAAGAGGAAAACTTTGTTTGTATGTTTGTTTGTTTGTTTGTTTGTAATGAATAGGCTCAAAAAGTACTGGACCGATTTCAAAAATTCTTTCACCATTCAAAAGCTACATTATCCAGGAGTAACATAGGCTAAATTTTATTTTGGAAAAAAATAGGGTTCCGTAAGATATTTGGGGTTTTCGGGCACAAGGTGTAAAAAATCAACCAGAAAAGTTACTTATTTTGCGTACGCTGCCTAAACTATAAAAGATAGAACCATATAATGTTCTAATTAATTGTAGATCTTATAAATATCTACAAAAAAGTCCGCGACACACTATACCTATCTATATCGAGTGAAGCACAACAACCATTTTTTTATTTAGAAATCTTGATTTTTTTGGTCTACATTTAAACGCGTTTATTTTACTCATGCTATTAATCCTTACCATAATAAATTATTTCGTCACTAAGTACAGCTTATGTAGATAATATTTGGTCTTTAAATGATTAAAATTGGACGTTTGGTTTTGAAGTTATGGCGAAATTAAAATATTACGATTTCTGCTGCACGGCCCGTTGCGTAGTGGGCGACATTCTGTAGTATTAGTATCAGTATAATGTACCCGTGCGAAGCCGGGGCGGGTTGCTAGTCTATTTATATAAAAGGCAAAGCTGATTGACTGATGTATCAATACACAGGCCAAACCCATAAGGCATAATTTGAAATTTTGCACACGTATTTCTCATATGACGTAGGCATCCACTAAGGAAGGATTTTTCAAAATTCAATCTCCAAGGGTGTAAAATAGGGGATGAAAGCTAACACCTAATTTCACGCGGGCGAAGCCGAGGGCAATTAATGCTAGTTGTGTATATGTCACCGTAACGCACGAGTCAAAGGACCTCGCGACGAATACGAGCGGGTGTTCACTGTTCACATTCTCGCGTTCGCTTCAGTCTGTTGCTAGTTCTCATGCGCGACAGTTGTTTCTCTCGCACGCGAAATAATGCGTTTCTTAGAACTTTTTAAAAAAGAAAAAGAATAATATATATAGGCTACTTGACTCAAATATTTAATTTCATACATTAAGGGAGTATTTCATTTAGTAGGTACGTGGCTTAGGAAAACGTATTCTATTGATATCATAAATTAATAACCTAACCAAGAGCATGTCAGGACATGTCTAAGGAGGGTTCCGTAACTATAAACGCGTAATATGCTTTTTTTTTAATTACTCTAAAAGTTACTGTCCGATTTGGTTCAAAATAGTTTTCCTAAAGAGTTTTTAGCGTGATCTATCAGCATGGAAATTTTCAAGTTTCTATCTCCTATAGTTTAAAAATGCTAGGGGGGGGACCAACTTACAAAGTACTTTGGAGGCCGATTACTCGAAAATGGTCAACTTTATAAAAAAGTAACATATGAAACCTTGCCTTTATTTTAAAAGACCTATTCTACGATACCCCACACGATGGGGTAGAGTGAAAAAATATTTTTCATCCCCACTTCACATGTATGGAGAGTAGGGAATATTATTCGAATATTCGAATATTCGTTTTATTCGAATATTCGACGATTTCATTATTCGAATATGACTGGGTTCAATATTCGAATATTTCGAATAAAACGAATAATAAAAATATTTTATTTATTTATCAAAAATATGTTAATAATAGTAATAAACTTGTACATAAACCGGAATGTTTCGTTATTTAATACATTACTTTTATTATTTATTAATATTGTCGTCAATAATATCCTAAAACAGAGTTTACTACACTGTTTGTGAAATAATACAAAACTGTTTTTAAATAAAATAATATTTAAGGTGAATATAGGAAATATTCACCTTAAATATTATTTTATTTAAACAGGCGTCAGCAAAAGAAATCTTTCACACGCTTGTCAAAATAACCTAACCAAGAGCGTGTTAAGACGTGTCTAAGGAGGGTTCTGTTACTATAAAACGTAATACGATTTTTAATTTCTTAATCTTACTGTTCAATTTCGTTTAAAATAACTTTCCTAAAGAGAATTTACCATGATCTACTAGCATGGAAAATTGTAAGTTCCTAATCTTCATAGTTCAGAAATGACAGAGGGGGGTGAAACCAATTTGGAGGCCGATTACTTGGAAATGGTTGACTTCGTAAATGTCATGTTTAAAACTTTTCCTTTATTTTAAAAGACATAATATTCAACACACACTTCACATGTATGGAAAGCCGGGATGGCTTTCCATACATGTGAAGTATGTGAAATGTTTATAACTAGGTATATAATAAAATTATTTTTTTTTATCAAACCAAAACTGATACTCTAGACGCAATAAAGCTAGAAGAGCAGATAGAAAGAGAGACAGGTGGACGAACAGAGTGAAACGATAAAGGATACCTGTTAAGTTGATTATTATAATATTACACTGGCCTGCAAAACTAAGTACAAATCGTTTCAAATTTCATACTTTTCAAAATATTATAACAAGATTTATCAGCTTTCTTTAAAAGTAATAAATTATATACCAGTATATTATTTTTATCTTTAAACAAAAATTTACAATTTTAATCTTAGTCTTAAAGACTACATTTACATGTTATATAAAATTGCAGTTTTGAATAACTCCTCGAGGCCTGACAACAGCTTGGAGGAGGTTTGTCATACTGAAAACGAGGTTTTAGAGCTGAATTATGCAATATTCTCTCCCATTCTTATATCAGGGCGTGTTTTAGTGTTGTGAGGGTACTAACTGTAGGTAAAAATTTGCGGCTTCTGACTAGCCTTCTAAGGTCTTCTCAGGGTATACTTAATCGGGTTGAGGTGAGGACATTAAAGAGAATCTTTAAGAATCTCTTGACCATATCTTTCTCCGGGTAGAGGTCCAATTGTCATTATGTGGCCACATACTCAGCGCGGATTCCTGAAAGTATGCCAGCCCATTGTATACTGGACATACTGGACTCTATCTGAAAAGTAAGCTTGAAGATATCCCCTACCAGGTCACGTTTACTTAGCCTCCCTTCAGAAGTTCACTTTAAATTGTGAAGTTAAAGTGAGTAAATCCACTCATCTGGGACCAAATTCTGGACCATTCTCGTTCATCCTTTTGTATGTGTTCACGGACGTATCACAGTGTTGCTACTCGATACTAGGGCTCTCGAGTTTGGTATCGAGATGAGACACTCATCCTTCGCCTCGGTCTTTAGGGTTTCAGATTTACTTAAGCAAGTCTTCATCACTGTGTTCTTCACACCTTCCTTCGGGTCAGAAGAAGCTGACTGCATTTAAGTGTTGATTTTCAACAATTGGAAACAATTTAAAGGTCTTGCCGAGCGTTGAGTCGGCCATTAAAGTCTTGCACGGCCTTGTCAAATATTTTTCAGTCTCTTTGTACCGTCGCTTCATCTTCTGAACGGTTCGTAACATGACACACTACGTTCTTGCAGTACAACGCCTGATGCCTACTTCTGCACTGATGCCTACTTTCAGAAAAACCATCACACACATTCTTCAGGCTATGATAACATTTTTAAATCTACTGTTTTCTAACTTCCTTTTTATAATAAGGCTCATCGTTCAAGAAGAATTGAAAACATAAAGATACCAAAAACACGGATAACTTGAAAATGGAAAAAGGTTATTTTTGTTTTAAAGATTTTCCTCCCACTTTTTACCAACTATGAAGTTTTTTGTTATGCATAACATTAAAATATTTTTTGAGTGCTTTTTATTTTGACGGTTTATCTTGTTTACTTATTACGGTTTATATACACATGTACCGATTAGGTCTGGAGCAGACCATTATGACAGCACAATACTCGTGTATGTAGAGTTTTCAACTGCACTATATTAGAACAGAGCATGAGAGCATTATTTACAGTGCATTCCGATTTCTGTGCAGTGTTCCAACTCTGCAAATATATTTCTCTCCGATTCTAAACAAACTGATATATTAATAATAAATATGTTCTGTAATATTCGTGTTCTTTATAGGTATACATTAATATACTACCAAAAGCTTAATTTAAAAAGTCAGACTGTAGGTCTGACTCTTTAAATCGATTGACTATGTTGAATCGATCAATAGCTTAACTCAATTAAAAACCAGAAAATACGAACCTCTAAAACAAACCCCAAAAATTCTCTCCCCTAGAGGATCTTTTCCTTAATTTTTAGAAGAAACCACTAGTTGACAACCAAATCCATGGTCTGCTCCAGACCTAAACCGTTCATGTGTTAATAGTTTTAAAAAAGTAATTGCGATTTAGTTTAAGTTTAAGTTTTAAGTTTAAGTTTGAAACTTAAAAGTAGATTTTTTATATCAAAATGACGTTGATTTTTAGAATCATTTGTGAAACATGTCAATTTTGATATTATTAAATATGCAGGTATAAATAAACGCATTATATTACTTGTATTTAAAGTTTATTACTAATATTCGTATTATTCGAATTATTCGAATTTATTCGAATAGTGTTTTGCCATTATTCGAATTATTCGAATAGTAAAATTTGTCGAATAATAACATTCCCTAATGGAGAGCCACCCTTAAAATATAAAATTATTATTTTTTTATGATCCCGAAACCGTGATCTATACACAATCTATAACTGAACCAAATTTCATCAATTTATATTCATAATTACAGGAGCTAGAGGCGCGGACAGACAGACAGACAGACAGACAGACAGACGGACAGAGCGAAACTATAAGGGTTCCTTAAGTATTACGGAACCCTAATAAAAACTTAAGATTGATAAATAAAGTTGATATATAAATTAAGTATTTTTGTTTTTTAATTTCTATGATAAAAACACCGAAGTAACTTCCGGAAAGGATGTGACGATACAAACACACTAAGCATATATTATTTGTTCCGTCTTCGATATCCGGAATCCATCTTGAGTCAAGCACCCGTCTTTCTGTCGATTTCCGGCTACTTACCTCCCTCCACGAACGGCAGATGGCGCTAGTGTCGTAGGTTTGAGACGGTTGCGCGCCTAACTGACTTTCTTCATTATGGCGTCGTTTTTCTTGTCGTGAATATCGGCAAATTTTTTTTTGTTACGTAAATTTTGCTAATTGCTACAGTTTAATATAATTTAATTTGAAAGAAGTGTTAAATAATAAAAAGTGTGAAATCATATTTAGTATTTAACAGTTAACAATAAATTTTCGCGATTAAAGATTTTCTTTGCCGAACACGTGTTCGTAATTTTACTTCGCGATAAATGTAGCATCTCCTTCCACTGGAAGACGAAATCATGAGCGAGTCAAAGGATTCCACTCCGCGTAAGAGGAAGTCTTCCCGTTCGAGAGAATCTACGGACAATTCATCGTCATCGTCGTCTTTGGAGCATAGGGTCGATTCGGACCCACGCGGAAACAAACGTTTCCGCGCCGTAAGTAAACGTTCCCGCCATGTGAGTAATGAACAATTTAAACATTTATCGCAACAAGTTTCGTATCTGACTAACTTAATTGCGTGTAGTTATAGTGATACGCGATTGCATGCGTCGGACATAAACGTAATGGGCGGTAGTTCGATAAACATTCCCGCCGCGGTTTCGAACAATACTCTCGAGTTGCAGCCGCCGCAAAAGCCTGCGCAAGTGTTAAATTTGTCTGATCTATCCACTACAGTGAAAGATCCTTTGTTTCCAAAATCGAATGACGAACATTATAAGAACATTTTTTATTTACAAAAATTTAAGAGTAGTGACTGGAATTGTATTCGTTTTTCGGACGCTCAAAAGAAATATGCTACTGTTCCGGGCTTTATCGAGATGAACGTTAACGACGAACTTAGGCGTTTCGCCCCATCGGCTACGGACGAAAGGTCATTGCGCCTCTATTTAACCGAACGTAGTTTTGCTTCGATTTCAAATGCTATTTTAAAGCAAAAGGACGAGTTGCGTAGTAATTTACAGTCGTTGATAAATTGGGCCACGGATAGTGATAAAAATTTAACTCCTACATCTTTGTTTGATAAAATTGAACAATAGGGTATTATCCTATGATGAAAATATACATCAGATTGTTGATATTTTATCGTTAACATTAATTTAAACCAATTTAACCAACTTTTTACACAAAAATATGTATGATTTTTATAAAATATCAAAAATATAATTACGAATTTTCACGTTTGACCACGTGACTAAAAACGCACGAGATTGGAATGTGACGTCATATTCTTACTTCTTCTTCTTTTATTAATGGCCTCCCGATTTCCGTAAAGAATAGCCAGCATCAGAATCATTAACGTAATGCATCAGCGAGTAATAGCCACTTTTTCCGCATTTCAGTGTTCTTTGGTATGGTCACAAAGATTTTCCCCTGTGTTTTAATAGACGTATTAGTGCATTTTGGCACTACGCACCATTTATAAGGCATTTTTAATAGGCTTAAAACATTTATTTATAAACGTAAGGTATTCTGGGATTTTGTATTTTCAGTGTAATTTGACACTTGACACTTGACAGTTACAATGTTACAAGAATGTGACGTCATGACAACTCATTATAGCGTTTTCGCGCCTATAATATTAATTTAAACTTTTAGGCTAATTTGCAAGGAAAAGAAAGAAATTCACAAATAATGGTTCAAACTACTAGTGTATTTTGGTATTAGGAACAATTTAACATACTTTTCAAAAACTTGGAAAATACCCTATTGTTTAATAAGGATTCCGGTTACACAAAAGTTTCGGACGATATTTTACAAATTGTATGCGGCCGACGGGCCGATTATATTAACGCGCGTAGAGAAGCAGTGTTGAGACAAATACCTGAAGAATATCACAGCAGTGCGTTACAAAAAATTCCTCCAGATGGAGAATTTTTATTCGATAAAGACATTTTATCCTCGTACCTCCAAAAAATTGGGGGGGCCGATAAGCTCGCTCCCATGGCAGGTCCATCCACACATAACCGTTACACGGGACTCGCCGCACCTGTTCATTATTCTGCTACTAGCTTTGCTAATCATAAACAGTCCGACACGTTTTTTCGATCGTACAACAAATCAAAACCAAACAATCGAAAATCGGAACAACCATCTAATAAACGAGCTGTATATGCATCAAACTATAAAAACAAGCGCGATAGCAGAATTAAACCGCAAACAAAAGCAAGTTCACCAAGTAACCGATATCACTAATGACTGGCCGAAATTTCGAGGAGGCTGTCTCGTGAAATATCAGCGTGTTTGGGAAAGGTTAGGAGCACCGGATCACATTTGTCAACTTTTGAAAGGGGTTTTAATACCGTTCATTCGAAAACCACCTTTAATTTATCCGGGAGAGACGGTTTTGAAAGCATACGAGACCAAAAAGAGCTTCGATATGTCACAACAAATTCAGAGCATGCCGAAACAAGGAATCTTAGAGAGGGCTGAGGTCACTCCCAGCTATGTCTCGACCTTCTTTCTAGTGCCTAAACCGGACAACAGCTTTCGGCCGATTTTCAATCTGAAGACGCTCAACCAGTTTCTGGAAATAAAGCCCTTTCAACTTTTCAGCCACTTTAGAGTACCGAGTTTCTTGCAGAAAGGAGACTGGATGGCGAAGCTAGACCTAAGCCAAGCGTACTTTCATCTGAGCATTGCCGAGAAGCACCGTCGGTTCCTGAGGATGAGCTACGAAGGCACACTGCTCCAAATGACCTGCCTACCCTTTGGTCTGGCGTCAGCACCACGAACGTTTGCTACCTTAACCAATTGGGTCGCCGAATACCTCAGGTCTCACGGCATCAGGTGTGTGGTCTATCTGGACGACTTCCTCCTAGCCCATCAGTCCGTCGACCATTTGACCGAGCAAGTAGCTTTTACCATCGCCACGATGAAGCTACTCGGTTGGATGGTGAACTGGGAGAAAAGTGTGCTGGCTCCGACGCAACGCCTAGAATTTCTGGGCGTCACTTGGGACACCACTCACAATACGAGGTCCTTGTCGGAGCCCAAGTGCCTAACGCTACGCAGGGCACTTCAGCACCAAATTTCGGTTGGCAGTTGGTCTCTCAGACAGGCCCAGTCCCTAATGGGAAGACTCAACTTCGCCACATTCGTCGTTCGCCGAGGTCGTCTACACTGTCGAACACTGCAGTACTACAGTCGACATCTGTCCACCAAACATCCATACCGAAAATCTCCTATACCTGACCCTGCGCTACAGGAGATGGTTTGGTGGATAAAGGAAGCAGATGGGACATTACCGATACACTCGAACCCGATAACTCACTTCCTAACGACCGACGCGTCCAACATCGGTTGGGGTGCGCAGCTTGGAGAAAAGAAGATGGCAGGAAGGTGGAAGCAGGATCAAAAAGATTGGCACGTAAACCTGAAAGAGCTGTATGCCGTTCACGCAGCGGTAGCCCAAGAGAGCCATCAACTACAGAATGCACAAGTATTATTACAGACGGACAATCGCACTGTAGTTGCCTACATTAACAAGGAAGGTGGTACGAAATCCAAAAAGTTACTGCAACTGACACAACAACTTCTTTCGCTATTGGACGAGTTAAATGTATCTTTGACAGCACAGTACTTCCCGGGAAAATTTAACGGAGACGTAGACGCGCTGTCTCGAGGGAAGAAATGCCCAGAATGGCATTTGACAGAAGCAGCGACTTCGATGCTCTTTCATATGTGGGGGATGCCACAAATCGATCTCTTTGCGTCGGCGACAGCCCACGTAGTCCCGAGCTATGCGACACTAGATCTACGGGACCGCCGAGCACAGTTCTACAATGCCTTGAGTCGCCAGTGGAGGTTTGATCTAGCGTGGCTGTTTCCACCACCAAACCTAATTCCGCAAGTATTAGCTCACTTGAACACGGCAATCGGTCGATACATTCTCATAGTACCCAAGTGGAACAAAGTTTTTTTTTGGCGAAGTGACTTACAACGTCGAGCGTTACAGACACCACACTCAATCCCGAATCTACGCAATGTACTGATCGACACGGTCACAGGCAAGCGCCCTCCTGCAGTAGAATCAATCAACTTGGAGGCCTGGCTGATCTCGGGTGGATTGATGTAATCCAATATTGATCAATGTGAGAAAGGCTTTTTCTTTCTTATTTTTAATTGTTTTGGACCTAAGTAAAATTTTTGAATTGATGTGATTAAGTCTAATTAATATTAAATGATGTATTCAAATAACACATAATGGCATCATTTTCAAATTCTTTAAATTTGCAGTATGTGTACCAGGAGATAACAAACAGATCACTCAAGATGGATTCCGGATATCGAAGACGGAACAAATAATAGAGTTTTACCTTACAATAAAACTTACCTATTATTTTTCCTGAGATATCCGGAATCCAGGTAATCCCTACCTGGTGCATCTCGAGCTCCATAATGAAGAAAGTCAGTTAGGCGCGCAACCGTCTCAAACCTACGACACTAGCGCCATCTGCCGTACGTGGAGGGAGGTAAGTAGCCGGAAATCGACAGAAAGACGGGTGCTTGACTCAAGATGGATTCCGGATATCTCAGGAAAAATAATAGGTAAGTTTTATTGTAAGGTAAAACTCTCTATTATCTTATACCTTTAACGAGCAATTCTTGTATGTATAGTCTTATGTTTGGGAAAATGCGTATTTTCGAGTTTTCATGCGTTTTTCTTTCCACGCAGAATATGTTCGCTAATTTCGTCCTGCCGGCCACTGTCCGTTTGGTTCAGCGGGTTAAGAGGCGGATGGCAAGAAACGAGTGTTACGGGTTCGAACCCCGCTCAGTGACTAACTTTTATATAAATTTACTTTATATATTTTTTTAATTTTCATTGTTTTAGACAAGTTTAAAAAAATTGTTAATGCTTGAGATCAAATACCTGATCTACACAGAAATTGATTGTAAATAATAATAATCTATCAACCAATATGTCGAATTGTGTTTTCGGCTGTTTTTAAAAAGTGTACTTATTTAAAAAAAATTTAGGTTTTGACGACCTCTGTGTATCAGTGGTTCAACATGTTGGTGCTATAATCGGGATCGCGGGTTCGAATCCCGCCGAAGGAACAAAAAGTTTTTCCGTGTTCCTGGGTGATGGATGTGAATTAATATTAATTCATATTATGTGTATAATATAATAAAAATCTTTAATGTGTGTATAATAAAGTACCCGTAGCACAAGTTCTTCGAGAACTTACCACGGGACCAGATTGACGTGGTCTAAAGCGTCTAACATAATATATTATTATTATTATTTTAGGTTTCAAAATAATGTAATATATTTTTTTTTTGTGTAATAAAACAATTATGAAACGTTTAGGACTTAAATAAAAACAAGGTCAAGTCGCATAATATTATGGAACCCAAAGCATAATTATATTAACCATAAAACTCAACAAAGTTAGACTTGTTGCCGCTAAAACTCCGACGTCCTCCATTGTCAATGGCATACAGACAACTGAACGCACCACGAGAGTGTAAGCACCCACTCGTAGGCGCGTCGCGCGAGGTGAGAAACGAGGCGAAGTGCGAAGTGAGTTGCGAGGCGAGAGTGTAAATCTTATATAACGGTTTTTACAATTTTACGGTGACATATACAATGAATGTGCGCAGCGTAAGTCTTTTATGTATAATGAGTGCCAATCATTACCTCCCTTGGCACCGCCGAAGGGTATGTTGGAGCAGGCGTTCTTGTACGTCATGAGCGCCGCCAACGCCTTCACTTCCTCGATGTCCACGCCCGGCGCGTACCGGATTCCTGAGGCAGGCAGATAGTAAGGCATCGTTCGGACCAAGCGTATAGACCGGGCGCCGCGTAATTAGTTCGGCTTGTTCATATCGAGCGTAAACTTAATTGCCCATTAGGCACAAGTCGTTTACATGATTATTATATAGTCCGCCACCGACTGTGATCACATTATCTCCAACAGTGTGTGTGCGGTGTGAAAGTTGCCTTAAATATCATCTACAATCTACATATTTAAAATAGTTTCATGCTCTAAAGTCTAATAGGTGCGACTTCAGACCTGAATAAGTAGTAAGTACATATTCAATATTGCTTTGATTAAATTCCCTACTTGTTGGATGAATCGCTTATAGGCTGAGGGAGATTAATTGGTCAGTTCAAATCATCATATGTGTCAGTCTCTGTCTTTAATGACTTACCTCCCTTGCAGGGCAGGCGGTGCACGCTGTGCTGGCTGCGGTAGCCCTTCACCACCTCGTATTCGCCGTTCTTGCGCTGCAGCGGGAACTCGAACTGCAGCGTGCTGTTGCACGACCCCATCACCTGCCCATGTTGCCACATTATCATCAGCTGCTATACATAATGGCTGCGAATCGAGAGATTCGCGCCGAGTTACGGACCGTTTTTTGAAAACTTTGTTACATACTGGGTACAACACGTTTAAACAAAGAAAGGTAAGAAATATAATGTCTACAATGTAGATAATATTATCACAGCCTATAGAACTATTACCTACAGTCGTCCAACGGACACGTCTAGACAGAGCAATCGTGCGGGGCGTGCGGGGTGAGAGAGGGGCGGTAGCGAGCCCAAGCTGCCATACACTCGCTTGGGACACGTCAGCCGGGGTTGACGCTTTTTAATTTGATTGTTTTAAGTGGTTTGCGACAGTGTTTCGTTTGAGTTGTATGTAGGTACTTATTTACAATGGTCAATTATATGAACAGCTAAAGAAGATTAATTTTAATACAAAACCATGCG
Organism: Glaucopsyche alexis; assembly: GCA_905404095.1. Lineage (NCBI taxonomy): Eukaryota > Metazoa > Arthropoda > Insecta > Lepidoptera > Lycaenidae > Glaucopsyche > Glaucopsyche alexis. The sequence continues at coordinate 1,069,970 of FR990044.1, read as the reverse complement.
CCTGTTTCCCGTCAGAATTTTTAATAAAATTGTATCTACGTATGAGAATTTACTAACTACATCGTCAAAATATTCAACAATCGCAATCTAAAAACTAGTAAATCCAAATGTCGAAAATACCTTTCAGTTTCGCATTTGTAGCTTTTGCAGGGTTCGTAAATATCCGATATTTATAATAAATATCAAAATATCAGATATCTTTGATTATAATATATATCCGATATCTTTGATTTTTTGATATTTTCAAAATTACATACAAATCTCATAGGTATGATATGTTTTTTCGTAATAGTTGAATCGAAATAATTTGTATGTCTGATAATTTGAAGATAGGGAAGTAAAATTAAACTCATTTATTTATTATTGATATTAAAAGTTTTCAAATCAATTAAAAATCAACGATATCTACTTTTGAGTATCAATTTAAATAAACCATAAAACCATAAAATGACTTTTGTTTATAACCAGAAGAAAAAAAGTGTATTAATTTTATCAGTCGAATTAATTTGAAACATTGTATAAATGGTATAACAATAGTATAATAACAAACAAGGAATTTTCTTCCGAAAAACAGGGGGTCACGTGGGTGTCATATGCCGTTACAAGCCGCGTCGACGGCTATGATTAGTTAATGTCGTGTCAAATAGCAAGTTTTTGATGACCTAGGCTTGTGAAACTCTCGGAAAATAAGACCTGTGTTGATGTAAGATTTTTTACATTTAAAACATTCTTTTACATTTTTAAATATAAATATCAATTTTGATATAATATATAAAGCATAAATATCAATTGATATATATCATGATATATATACGATATATATCATGCTAACCCTGAGCTTTTGTATACGCATTTGTATTTTTTATAATAAAACTCTTCATTAATACTTCTATATATATATTTTTTTGTTTTATTCCTAGTACTCTACATACACATACTACGAATACCTACACAAAATGTAGAACAGATTATAATAAAACACATTATTGTGACAACCCTGCAGCAATGACGAATACCTACACAAAAGCGGCATTTCGCGCGACTTCAAACGCGTTGGACCACTGTATCTCTTTATTACACTGTGATATTATTATGACCAGTTATATTAAACGTATCGTATGTACACTTCATTTGTCACAGTCCCTCTACTTTAACGACCAAATATACCATGAATAACTAAATAGAACGCAATGATGTTTTAAAATAGGTACGGTTCCGATGGTAAGGAAGGGAAGGTGTACAAAAGATCATTCACCTTGAGTATGCCCGCCACGCGCTGCTTGCGTTTCTTTTCCGACAGATGTGTGTGCCTCTTCAAATAATCCTCCAAAGCCGGTTCGCAGACAGTGACGGCGTGGTGGTAGAAGTACTCCACCATGCGGTAGAAGCTGGGGTTCTCATCACACGGCACATTGCGCAAGTACTCCGGTATCTCGTACCCTCGCACGCTGACGCGGAACGCGCCGCCCGCCCGCAAAAATAACTTTTTGCCCGTATTCAAAAACATATAGCAGGGTTTTTAGGTTCCTGTAGAAAATTTTATTTTTAGTTTGACATAAAACGAAAGAATTTGTAAAAGTGACGTATCGAAAACTGACATTGACAACAGTTTTTTGCTGGCCATTTAAAAGTTAAAGAATTCAAAGCGACTTTTTGTGAGTTACAAACTATAATATATAATAACTTTGGAAAAATGTGTTGCTAAAATAAGACAGTGAGACAGCGACAGTCTGCGAATAGGAGGGCTCTTAATTTTGATTAGCGTTTCGGTATCCGGCCGTGAACTATCCATAACACCATCACCTTTGCCTAAAGGTTTCAGAAAAAAAAAACAAAAATACAGGTATAAATAATTTATTTATTGAGTCGACAGAGGGGATTGTTTTGAACCATGTGGAGATCGACCCTGGGCCCGACCAGGTCTCGTATGTTGGTGAGACCGTACTTGATCATGGTGGGCCGCTCGAGAGACAGGCCCCAGGCCATAACCCGCACGTCCGGTGGCAGGCCCATGGGCAGCAGCATCTCAGGCCGGAAGATACCCGAGTTGCCTATCTCTATCCATTTGCCGAGACCTGAAAACACCACGTCTTGTTTTTAGGAAGTACTATATCGTATTAATCATCGGAACAGGGTGTTGGTAGACACAATGGCCGATTTATCTTAGTTACCAAATGAATCTTGTGGACACCACTGTATTTCTAGGTATAACACTAGATAGTAAATTACAGTGGGGTCCTCATATTGCTAATCTTGCAGATAGGCTCAGTTCTGCAGCATATGCAGTCAGAAAAATTAGAGAAATTTCTGACGAAGACACGGCGCGACTTGTTTACTTTAGTTACTTTCATAGTAGAATGTCTTACGGCATCCTTTTATGGGAAAGTGCCGCAGACATTAATACGATATTTGTGCTGCAGAAGCGAGCAATACGTTCAATTTACAAAATGTCCCCCTTTGAATCTCTGAGAGAAAAGTTTAAAGAAATAGGTATTCTAACCGTCGCTTCTCAATACATTTTGGATAATGTATTATATGTTAGAAAGAATATTAGTAATTTTAAAACTAAAAGCGACAATCACTGTAGAAACACTAGAAATAAGCACAAGCTAGATATACCGGTTATCAGACTAAGTAAAGTAAGCAAATCATTTAAAGGTCAATGTATACGCCTATACAATAGAATCCCAGAAAACGTTCAAAATCTTTCCATTAATAAATTTAAAAAAGTAGTTAAAGAACGTTTGTGTGCAAAAGCCTATTATAAGGTCAATGATTTTATTGACGATCGCACACCTTGGGAATAGGATGACCACCTGCAAGGCTACTTCTATGTACTATAATATGTATCTGACTTTTGTCAATATTATATACCTAGACCTAAGTTTTCAAATTGTAAACTACTTCATTTTTTTTAAAAGAACAATTTTCCATCTTTTTGCTAAAAGATGGCCCCGTGCGAGTTTCTTACGCCGGTTCTTCTCGCCGGGTTAGTTCCCGAACCGGTGGTAGGCATCAAGTAGGGACAATTCTTTAAGCGTTACTTTGTAACCCATATGGAAATAAAACTTTTTTGATTTTTTTTTTTTTTTTTGATTTACACTTTATGAGAACTGTGTGATAGTGGTTGCTACTAGGAATCTAGTAGCAACCACTATCTACGACTGCAGACTGTTATACTAGTACCTAAACGCTAACTCATTGTTCATGCCTTAAGATCGGTAGGGCTCAGCCAAATTTTTAATAAAATTAAATTGTTTGATCTTGTAGTAAAAATATTGATACCTACACATATACTATATTATAGACGAGGCAAAAACGGTCCCCACTTAAATGGCCCCACTTGTGGGTTTTTTGGGCCATTTTGACATTTGAGGCATAGTGAAATCAAGATGGCTGACATTTGAGGCATAGTGAAATCAAGATGGCTGACATTTGAGGCATAGTTAAATCAAGATGGATGACATTTGAGGCATGGTGAAATCAAGATGGCTGACATTTGAGGCATGGTGAAATCAAGATGGCTGACATTTGAGATACGGTGAAATCAAGATGGCGTAACTTTTTTCTTGCATGAAGATTTGTTCTGTCAAATGAACATTGTCATCTTTTGTTTTTAAATCTTTAGATATGTAACTAGTTTATGTCCGCAGCTCCGCCCGCGTAAAAACCATTTTTTTCAAAATCCGTTCAGTAATTATTTCGTGAAAGTCACTAACATCCATCCATACCTCCTCACAAACTTTCACATTTATTATAGTAGTAGAATTCTACGGTGTCTAAGATGGTTAAAACTCTGTAATAATTCCTAAAAACACATTAAGTTTTTAAAAAGACATTTATGTATCCCTTGGCGACAAAGCTTTTTGGGATCGGTCGGTTTGTCAAACAACTCTGTGTCGCGAATAGTGTCGCGTCTAGACGGTGGCCGGTCGGTACACAAGCCCTTACCGTCATGATACGCGAAGATCTCCATGCTGGGCTCAGTGTAGGGGTTGTAGGCGGGCTTGAACTGCAGCCGCTCGAAGCCCAGGCGGCGGAAGAAGTGGTCCAGCTGGGCCAGCAGGTCGGCCAGCCCCAGCCCGCGGTCCGCCACCAGGCCCTCCACCTGCTGGAACTCCGCTAGATGCGTCGCATCTAAAGTCTCGTTGCGGAACACCTGGAATTAGTTTTTATTACACTTAGTTCTGCTTTAAACAGATAAAACTACTTTGACATTAGACACGTAAAGTAGATTTAATTGCAATATTCTCGGAAACACAAGAATACTCCATCTTAACAGTTCCTTCATTTTTATTTTATAATTTTTAATAATTACGTTGCAGGTTTCAAGATGTTGAAGTAAAACTGCCATAATAGAGTTGACTGTTGTAATTTTGGTCTCAGATCCGATATAAGGAATATATACTCTGAACTGTTATTTTACTGTCTTAACACCAGTTACTTTAACTATGAACTGAAATAAACTAATAACTACACCTACACCTGCAACCTACACAACATCTACACCTACCGACCTACTGGGGACGGCCGTTTTTTACCGTTACCATGGGAGTGAAATGGATCGAACTCACTCTCTTATTTACAACATCAATCTCGTTACAGCTGTCCTTTTAATGAGTTTAAAAACCTTTTTTTTAATGTGAAGAGTTAGCTGTCTGCCCACAAATTTTCTAGCTAGTTAAACATTCTAGGTTATCTCTGTCGAAAAACAAACATTGGATCAAAGTACCTTATCAATGCTGAAGAACTTCTGCGGCGTGAACGTCTCCTGCTGCGCGACCTTGTACAGCATGCGGGCGCTGACGGCCGTGGTGTGCGTGCGGAGCAGGTTCTTCTGGGCCTCCTCGATCTTCCACTCGTACCTGTAACCCTGTACATACCCTTGTTCAGTTCTAAATAATGGTCTAAAGCTAGCTCCTCTACTCGCGAAGCAGGCCGAGGTTAGCCGAATATGTTAACGTGTGTGTTAAAGTGGACACGCACTTCGCTTCTCCTCGTGACATGCTTTTCGTACTTTGGGCTACTTCGTGGAGCACTTCCTGGGCCTACTTCGCTAGTGGTGTGGACCTACCTTATTTATTAGGACATTTTTTTCTGATTTGGATTAAAATTTTCGGAGTCAACATAGATTGAGTATTTTTTATATAATAATCATAATAAAGCTAAGAAAAAAGCTCAATATTAATAGAATTATATAAGACACTATACCTGTGAACCATAACCGCCTTCGCTATGCACTTTCTTCACCCTTTCTAAATAGTCCATCGGGAATTTGGTTGATGTAGCCGGTGATGAGATGAAGAAGGTGTCATGGGCGTCTCTGGCCGGATGCTGCTGCGGTTGGAACAGAGCGTCGAAGTTCCAGAATGAACTTTCCACATATTGATTGGTCGGCATTTCTTGGAAGCCCATCTCGAGGAAGATTTCCCGGAACTCTGATCTTACTTTCAGCAGTGGATGAAGATGACCACATTCAGGAGGCTGACCTAATTTAAATGAAAAAAAAAAAAACTTTTAAGGATGGTTGTCTGACAAGTAGGTTTACGTATGATAATAATTTTACGTGATAATGTCATCACAAGCTGAACACTTAGGCCTATCGTGCCTGTCTATCGCTTGTGACGCGTTCTCGCTTGCACGCTTGGCTCAGGTGGAACGTGACAATCATGCGGAACGTGTCAATTTTTCGTGCGTGCAGCTGGCGTTCATCGATTTATGAGACGTTATCACGTCAAAAACTCTAAAAGTATTGAAATTTATATAATGATAGTCTTAATCATTATATTATTCTAATAAGAAATTACACAACCAGACTTAATTATTTACTACTGTCTGTCTGTCAGTTCAAACAGAACATAATTTAGTTTAAGTTGGGTAAAATAAATGTATCTACAAAAAGAGAAAACAATAGAAGCCTATATAATAATCGACCAATTTTAATTTTTAACCCTTACTTTGCAATACAGGAATACAATGACATATTAATTTGGTAGGATTTAATCTTTTTGTATATGTTTAGATTAAATTTGATCTGAACAGACTACAAGACTACTACTACTGTATTTATGTCCTTTATGTCGCGAGGCTCTCTTTCAAGTTCCAAAGCTAATAAAAGCGTATGATGGCTTACGTGAAGAGTTGGATGAAGTCAAAATCCTTCTGGGAAATGCAAAGAATGCTACCACACCCACACAGCAAACACAGGGACCTTCCCCAGGGGCTTCTTCCTTACCGAACACAAACATGATAATGACGGAAATTGCAGAACGTGAACGCTGAGCTAATAATGTGATAATAGTAGGAGTGCCGGAATGTGATTCTGAATTAAACAATGATAGAAAAGAGCATGACAACCTGAAAGTTAAAAACATTTTCTTAGACGTAAGCAATGGTAATCACGACTACAGTGACGGTGTGGTATCAGTGCACCGTCTTGGTCGCCGGGAAACCGGAAATACGCGACCTATAAAGGTGGTCTTGTCCTCGCGTAGTATGGCTATTGGAATACTAAAAAATAAAAGTAAGGCAGGCAAAGAGGTAAGAATTTTTGATGATAAAACACCTATACAGCGCGAAGAACTGAAAAAGCTCAGAGAGACACTTAAATTTAGAATTGAAAAGGGAGAAACAGACCTTACAATCAAATATGTAAAGAGTACACCAAAAATAGTTCAACAAAAAAACTAATTCAAAATACAAGCCCATACTCTGACTTTACTTTTTGTTACACTAATTTATGTTCAGTACCACCTAAATTTGATCTCCTTCTCCAATATATAAATACTAACAAACCAGCAATTGCAATTATAACAGAGACATGGCTTAATAGTAATGACCGCAATAGCACATATAACATACCAAGTTATACTTTGTTTAGATTGGACCGCAGACATAAAACAAGGAGGTGTGAAGGGAAAACAAGAGGTGGTGGTGTCGCAATGTATGTAAGAGACAGTTTGAATGGTGTACCTATTATAGCTAAACGTAATCAAAGATACATGTGTGATGAGGTTGAGGCTCTCTATTTAGACATACAGTACAGTACATATCACTTTCTTGTAGTAGGGGTATATAGAGCAGATGATACTAACGAAAACATATGGAAATCGCGAGACACTAAACTCTACTCCAACATCTTAGAAGCATCTACTAACAACACAATTATAGTTGCCGGAGACTTTAATCATCCTGCGATAAAATGGCCTATCATCGACCAAGTTCTACCCGGACCGGCACTACTTTTTAGAGAAATGTTTGTGGATAGTAATCTTACACAGCTTGTAAATGTACCTACAAGATTTAGAATTAACCAGACTCCCTCTCTTTTAGATTTGGTTATGGTTAATGAAGACTCGTTGGTCATACATATCAATTACAGCCCACCAATTGGAAAGAGTGATCACTGTGTTATTGAATTTAGTACCCAGTTTCACATACAACGGCAAATAAATCATAAAAAGTTAATTATGATGAATACAATATTGATCTTTCACAAAACTTACAACTTATTAATTCAGACTGCAGCACTGATGAACTATGGTTGCAAGTGCTGACAGCAATTAACACTGCTACCAGCAAACATGCTCCAGAAAGAATAGTTACAAATAAGAGTAATAATAAGCCGTGGATTGATAAAGAAGTCTTGAAACTCATTGGTAAAAAGAAAAAGCTCTGGAATATGTACAGACAGACTGGTACAAGTGATGACTATGCTAAATATCGTGAAGTAAACAAAAGATGTATCACCCTTTCAAGAAAGAAAAGATATGACTATGAAACAAAAATATTAGACAATGGTGAAAAAGGATTTTATTCATATATACGACGCTGTATTTCCTCAAAAGTTAGCATACCACCAGCTATGAGGAGCCCCAATGGTGATCTGGTTACAAACTCAGCAGACATAGCAGAAGTTTTTGCCGATGAATTCCAAAGAGCCTACTCGGAAGAGCACTCAATCGACTTAAATACCCAGATAACTACTGTTCCTAGAGTTAGTAACAATCTAAGTGACATTACTTTTACAGTTGAAGATGTTACAAAAGTGATCTCTAACCTTAATACTCAATCATCACCTGGACCAGACCAAATTTCTTGCAAAATTATTAAAAACTGTAACAAATTACTAGCCCCAACTTTAACTGAATTGATGAACAAGTCATTTAATACTGGTCACATACCCTCTGACTGGAAAAAAGCCATTGTCACGCCAATTTTTAAAAAAGGAGACAAAACTGATCCTAAAAACTTTCGACCTATTAGCCTCACTAGTGTAGTGGTGAAAATAATGGAAAAAATTATTTGTGAAAATATGCATAGATTTTGGCATAAAGAAGGAATTATCTCTGCAAAACAACATGGATTTGTTAGAAAAAGATCAACTACAACAAACCTATTGACATCTGTGCATTCTTGGTGCAAAGAACTTGACAAAAAGAACCCAGTTGACGTTGTGTACATAGACTTTGAACGTGCTTTTGACAGTTTCCCACAAACACCTTCTTATGAAGCTCGAACGCTTTGGAATTAGAGGATTACTACTAAATTGGATTCAGAGTTACTTAAAGAACAGATCATTTCAAGTTCGAATAGGGACGTCATTTTCACAAGGTAAACCAGTTACAATAAGCGGCGTTCCTCAAGGGGCGGTGCTCGCACCAAACCTATTCGGCATATATGTAACAGATTTAATTGCCCTGATAAAATCTCAATCCGCTTTCTTTGCTGACGATGGGAAATTCTTTGCTAACCCACTTGTAAGCTCTGACCAAATACAAGAAGACCTGAATCGTATACATAATTGGACCAAAGACTGGATACTGAAACTTAATCTTACAAAGTGTTGCATTTTGCACTTAGGAAACAACAACTCTAAATTGCAATATACCCTTGATGGTTGCCATATAACTTCCACCAATACACAAGTAGATCTGGGTGTAACTATAGCACACAACTTAAAATGGGATCAACATATCACCACCATTGTCAAAAAGGCCAACTCACTTGTTTATGCTGTACGGAGGACATTTCAAGTTCTGACAATAGAATTATTTTTGAAAATATATAAAACATACATAAGGCCTTTACTTGAATATGGATACCAAGTTTGGAGTCCCTACTTTCAGAAGGATATAAACTTATTAGAAAGTGTGCAAAGGAAAGCTACAAAAATCCCAAGAGAGTTGCGATATAAAACCTATGAAGAGAGACTAAACACACTACCCCTCACTACACTAGAAGAAAGACGAATCCGTGGTGATCTCATAGAAACATACAAAATATTAACACATCAATACAGTGTTTCTGACTTTCATAGTCTGTATATAAAGAAAGACATTTCCAGAACACACCGAGGTCACCACCTCAGACTGGAACGAGACCCGGCGAACTCTCTAGCAGCTCATAACTTAGCAATAGAGTAGTTCAGAAATGGAACATGCTGCCCGAAGATGTTGTCTCTGCACCAACTGTTAACTCCTTCAAAAACAAACTTGACCTCTGGTTTCTGTCAAAAGGGCAGTATAAAAGACATTGAAAACATAAAAATAAACACAATTCCATCACTGAGATATGGTCATATCAGCCAACAGCTGCTCAACCATAACCAATAATAATAATAATAAGAGTTAGTATTTTAAATCTTACCTAATGCATCAAAATTGTATGGTTTGAATTCCAAGTCTTTCCAAGAGCCCGTTAACAACATCTCACTAGTTAAATCGGTTTCTAGTTTTTTTATTGATGTTGCAAACTGTGGACCTTTTGATAGAATGAAACTTTTTATAACAATCTCTTGAAGTAGTTTCCTCTTCTTATAATCACTTCTCACATTGTCTGCCAAATTGTCTATTCCCTTCTTGATCTCGTTCAAGTCTTCTTGAACCTTATCAGTGATGTTATCAACTTTTCGTTTCACCAACGGAGCTCCACCAGACTTGTCAATGACGATCCAACCCAGTGACATGGCTTTACTGAAGCCTACCTTTGCGTTTGGTACAGTCTGGAAAATATTACATTAAAATAAATATTTTTTCTTATGTTACAATATCTGGATGATTATACTGACCGACTTAACCTCAGTAATAAAGACATCCGTTTTTAAAATGAGCCACAGGGACATTGGGCGAGAGTAGGTTATGTGGGATTTTAACCCACTAAAACCCCCGCGGCGGCCTTCTTCGACGCAATAGAGGGGCTACGGTAACTTAATGAAAATATCCGCAGATACATGGGTACTAGCAGAGTTCCTAAAGTAACCAATGGTAGACAAATGGTTAAAATTCTACAATAATTATTTTATTTTAAGTTTGAACTTTCTTAGGTTTCTTATGTCAAAGGCTTTACCTCTCAGACATTTTACTTTACATTAAAAATATAAATGTTGCATTGCAACATAAATGTTGCAATATTGCATAGATTGACAGACATGTTTGGTGTCAAACCAATACCTACTGTTATCTATATATCTATCTTTCAATATATATATAAAAGGCAAATATGATTGACTGATGTATCAACACACATGACACAGGCCAAAATTCTTAAGGCTAGAAATTCGATGCAGGCATCCACTAAGGAAGGATTTTTCATAATTTAACCCCCAAGGGGTAAAATGGGGGATGAAAATTTAAAATCTAATTCCAAACGGAGAAGCCGCGAGAGATTAATGATAGTTAAACAAATGCATGGCAGTGCGAGTTAATAATCTCAGTTTTTTTTTAAATTTAGTGTATTTCTAAGCATTATTATAAAAAATTAAAAGTGTAGTTCACTCCTCCTCTACATAATCTTTAACTGCGCCAAATTTCATACTCCTCCGTTTGCCTAGTTTAATAATTTTTGTTAAATGGAATACAAAATTATTGCTTCAAATATTAATAAATAATATGATGATACAAACTGCATATCTACATTAAATTGATATTAAACTTAATGTCACTTAGATATAACAAAGGCATTTTTATTTACAACAAATAAAAAAATATTTATTTTCCTTTTAAAGTGTACAAAAATATGATTTTGATGAAATTTGGCACAGTTAAAGAATCTATAGATCATGGGGAAGGCCATAGTCTACTTTTTATGACGGCAAAAATGTACGGTTCCCTCGAGGTTTTCTTTTGCGCGCACGAAGTCGCGGGCAACATCTAGTATTTAATAACTTTAATACTATGACAATAGTCAACCCGCTTATGAAATAGATTACCTGATAGTACATTACATTATGGTGTAAGGTGTCTTAAAGTTTAAATATAACACTGTATAAAGGAACACTTCATTTCCTTTAGTTGCAGTAAACGATTTAGGGCAGTTTGTACTTGCCTTCATGACTTCAGCTTGTGTTATACCCTCACTTGGAATACTTCTATACAAAACGGCTTCATGGCTACCCTTCTCAGTGACCAGCTTTCCTTCATCAGTTAACTCCCATTTCGTACTCTTGGCCGGCTCGGAAGTTATCATTTCGAGTGCTTCCAAGCTTTTGACTGCGCCAACAATTTTCTGGTGATCTTCATTGAACTCTTTTGCTAATTGTAAAGTGTCTAATTTGTCTGATTTTTCTAAACATTGTAGTATTTTCTCGTTTAACTCCATTTTGGAAAACTTTTAACTAATATTTATATGAAAAAATATTTTAGGTTATATCACTGAAGGACATTACATGAATTGAAACATCTGTATTTGACAGATTGACGTATACAATAATTCAAACATCAATGTCATATGTCAATTTTTTTTCTATCATAAAATTCGTTAAAAATCTCTTTTTTAACGAATTTTATGATAGAAAAAAAGTTTGATTTTGGGCCAGTTCTATGTACACTACATAGGTAAATAGGAAAAAAATATGGGAATATCATAAAAATACGAAAAAAATAATTTGAAGAAGGGTACACGCGTACAAAAATGATTATTTCAAGGGTTTTTTATTGCGAGAACACTATTTTTAGGGCGGCCATGACAGTTGTTTTGACTTGACTTTTGGCGTAGTAGACAGTTTTACGAAAAGACGTCGTCTTGAATGTCATACGTCTTTCTTTGTCAAAAGTCACATGAGACATGAGTCATTGACAAAATAACATTAGTTAATTTTGATCTGATCCGCCATGTTTTATTTTACTTTGTGTTGCTCTCCTTGACGAAGTTAATTTAAATGTACATGGAAACGAAGTGAAATTAAACAAAATAAATAATAGGAAACGGTTACTATATTATGTGGCTATATTTACATATACTGTACGTAGGGCTGGCCCGCCTCATATATTTCTTGAACATCCCTTTTCGTTGAACTTAGAAGTCTTTGGTTGTACTATTTTAAGTAAAATTACTTATTAAAATAGTACAACAAACATTAAATTAACAACAAAACGAGAAACAAAAAAAAACAAAAATTAGTAGGTACTTATAAAAAGAAGACTTACCTACAAATAACTATCTCTAAAAAAACTATAAATAGAAAAACTTCCCCAGGTCGTCCCCATCTGGCAAGGTACCTAGCAAACTGATAAGTGATAACATTGCCTCGTTGGATAGCAATGGGGTGCGCCCGGACCCCATGCGCCTAGGGTTTCCACCCCAAACGGTTCAAATATGAGGGTTCTCCGCTTGGTTTGCAGCCGCGCCCGCACAGTTCGAGGTGCCCTGGCTATGGGACGGAGCAAGAGTATCGACACAAGTAGCGTCCCATACAAGAGCCCGTCCCACACTCCAAGGAACCAGGGTCATTCCATCAGGTCTCTTGCCATCGTCGCGCGCCAGACTGGAGGGCTCCAGTATTTATTTATTTATTTATTTATTTATTTATTAGGTATAGTAACAGACAACAGAGTAGAATTATATTACATACTAACAAGAGACAATAAATGAAAAAGCATTTAACACTGCAGTCCTATAACTACTATACACAACATTCAATCAAAAAATAATAATAATCAAAAATTCCATAAAATTAATAATAAACATCAAGTATGTACTCCTAATAAAAACAATTTAAATATTAAATTAAGTTAGTCTATTTTACCATAATAATAATTAATTCCTTATTACAATTGAATTGTTTTGATAAAATAAAAAAATAAAAAAAAATTAATTAAATAATTTTAAATAATTCATTTCTGAAAGATAGCCAGTTACTATGAAATATGTCATAATCAGAGCAAATATTGTTGTAAAATGTACACATTCTTTGTATAGGGTTATTTTTTGCCACGTTGTTTTTAAATCGAGGAATGTGAAAAAGTTGTGGTATACGCACGGATCGAGTTGGAACCTTGATTGATAGCTGGTTCAAAATCTGTGTGTCTAAACCTCCATTTACTATTTTATGAAGAGTATATAAATCAAATATCTTTCTGCGCCCCTCAAGACTCACCAAGCCGAACCTATTAAGTCTATCCTCGTATAGAGGAACTTTTCGTCTAATCCCACACCTAGCACACAGATATCTTAAAAATCTACGTTGAATTGACTCAATCCTGTCCGTGTGAGTGTGATAGATGGGAGACCAGATCGATGAACAATATTCTAGTATAGATCTAACCAAGGCTGCATACAATACAATCCATGTCTTGGTGCTTTGAAATGGTCTGGCAGTCCGAATGACAAATGATAGCATTTTACTCGCTTTACTGCAAATGAAATCATAATGGTGTCGGAATGATAGTGCTGAGTCGAACATAATACCCAAGTCCCGCACTATTTTCACACGAGCAATTGAGGTGTCACCAATTTTATAGTTAAAATGTATCGCATTTTTATTTTTGGTAAAAGATATTACTTGACACTTTTTAATATTCAATGACATGTAATTACTTTTGCACCAATCAGTCACAGTATTGATATCTTCTTGCAGAATCACACAATCATTAATATTATTGATACGGCGATAAAATTTAATGTCATCAGCGAAAGCCAAACAATCACAGATAATCATACCCAACAGATCATTGATAAATAGCAGAAATAACAATGGGCCAAGATTGGAGCCCTGAGGCACTCCGGATGTAACTGAAATAGGGACTGAGTCAAAACCTCTCAAAGCAACCACCTGCGTTCTGTTACGAAGATAGGAAGAAAGCCATCGATGAAGATCTCCATGTATACCTAAGTACTGAGCCTTTTCGAGTAGTATATCATGATTAACTCGATCGAAAGCTTTCGAAAAGTCAGTATAAACAGAATCAGTCTGCGCATTCTCATTAAAAGAATCACAAATGTAAGTCATATATGTGAGTAAATTTGTATGTGTAGACTTATTCGATATAAATCCATGCTGTCTGGGACTTAAACTACACCTGATACGATTATATATATGTTCATGAACAAAACTTTCTAAAATTCTAGAAAACCAACTGAGTATACTAATAGGACGATAATTTGTAACTGTATCCCTGTCACCGTCCTTGTGTATTGGTGTAATTTTTGCTATTTTCCACAAGGATGGAAAGCAGCCTTCATGTAATGATTTATTGTAAATGATTGTTAACGGTAATGCTAAAGTCGGGGCACAGAATCTTATAAAAATGGGATGTATGCCATCTGGACCAGCTCCCTTAGATATAGCTGGCACACCGACGGTGACAAGAGCCCGAAGAATGAGGTCATTCAGACTGTGATGCCAGGAAATGCGTCCAGCGCTTCGTGAGCAGCACAGCCTGTGATAACCGTGGCTACTGGCTGTCTACGTTCGCGCCGCAAACACACTAATGAGGATTGAGGGACGACATGTGGACGGGGGGCACCAAGACGTAGGGCAGTTGCTAGCCGAAATGTATTGCGGCCCAGCAGTGTTATTTTAATAATAAATAAATATAAAATAAATAATAAATATGTGGTTCCAAAGTGGTTCAAACTTGGTTCAAAGCTAATTACTTTGACTCTAAAGTTCAAAGATTGAAAGTGATGCATCGTGATCACAGAACACTATTACTCATAAAGAGGATCGTGATGAACGAATTTATGTTACCTATATTATCTTTTGTAGGTACTTTGTAGGTCGATACCTTTGGTCGATAGGGGAAGATTGGCACCATTCGTACACGTTTTAGACTTTGATTTTTTAAAATTTTATTATCGAAGATAAATTGCTTAGTCAGTTATTATAACTTATTACATACATTCAGCTTCCTAATAAAAATGTATGGAGTCAAAAGCTGTCAAATGTCCGAATCTACCCCACTATAGGGGTGCATTCGTACATAGATAGGGGAACATTCGGACGGTAGGTGGTAGGCCTACAGGTTAAATAAAATAATAATCAAAACTCTTTTGTTGAAAATTGGAATTAAGAATAGCAATTAGCAACGATGTAATAAACTAAATGACAAAACTTTTTATCAACAAAACATATTCTGAATATTATAACTAAATAATAAAGAAAATACACAACATGGTGTTAGACTATATCTACTAATTTTTAATCCGAATCAGTCAATAAGAGATCAATAGTTTTTTGGTGTATCAGACATAATTAGAAGATTATCTGTCTTAATATTAATTAATTATTGCACATTGTATTGTGTGAAATCAATGGGAAATGTGAATAATTTAGAGGTCCTAGCCGTAGAAGCTCCTGGAGATTTCGGGTTAGGAAGGACCAATGTGCTATCAAAAATGTCAACGCTATGTGTGTCCGCAATATCAGGAAACACAAAGGAATAGGATTTTCCTGGTTTTTTCTTAAAAACGAGACCTTAAATTCTGTTTGAGAATAATAGCTTATAACTTTAGCTACGTTATTACGTAGATAAAGTTTTTTTTTTGCAAATTTGATAAAGACAAAACTGTTGTCATTAATTTTCACGGTAGCATCGACATATTCATATTCACTGTCATCAGAATAATCTACTATAGGTCGCGCAACGAATTAAGATCTTTCGACAAAAGTAGAGGGGGTATGCGCAGAAGTCAGTTTTTCAGTGTGTTTGGCGGTAGCGGGCTCGGGCGGGGAGGTGTGGATGCGCCGAACGCATGCCAAACGTGGCTGCCGAAACGCTATTGGTTCGTTAGTAATATTTTTTTTTTGCTATTGGTCACGTGCGCGAACGATCCCCACCACTTTCACTGAGCGCTCATAAACCGTTGCGCGACCTATACTGATGTCGAATTTTCCTGTAAACTAACGTCAGAATTTTCAGATTCCGAATCACTGCTTTCTTTTTTCTGTTTTGATTTTATTGGCTTAGATTGTGTGACAAATTTCAAAGTGTGTTTCAACGCTCTCGCTTTCGCTTTTCTTTCTTGTTCTATTTTCTTTGTTTCGCATTCTGCAAATCTTCCAACCTATTTTTTTCTTATGTTCCTTCATGTTTATCTTTTATATTCTTTAACCGACTCTCCAAAGTTGAGGCCTTAGTGTTATATTTATCCGCTGCTTTTCTGTAAGACATTTTCCCTTCCAAAACATCTATATTCTATTATTGCCGATGACATATTTTCTTCGTCTATTAATGTAGACGTAGTCTCTTTTATCTTGTAATTCTGCACCATTTTTGGGTATTTTCTGAAATAAAAAAATAAAAACCTGTTAATTACATTTAAATGTGGGTACATTCGTACAGTTACGGGGCACATTCGTACGCGTACGAATGTGCCCATCAAGTAGGCGTACGAATCTGCCCCGAAGGTCAAAAATAAAATATTTTTATCCATACACACATCAACAAAAAACATACTTTATCATTTACGTAATCGTAGTTACTTACCAATTAGCAATAATCCAATAACATTTGTCACTTCATATAACCACGAAACACCCGGAAACATCGACAAAATATTTACTTTGATCGTGCAAAAACACATTATGTTCTCTCGCTTTGCTCGCGATGGCCGCACTGGCGGCAAACTTCGTCGACAACTGACGGCCGCGCGAGCCTACTCACACACACAAAGCCGTAGGTGGTTCGTTTCCCATACAAAAAAACAATGGACATTATTTAGGTAATTTCATACTATTACTACATAAATTTATATGCACATCTGTTTATTCTACAATACAATTGTCGCAAAATATATTTAAAATACTTTATTTCACACAGAAGTCACATTTTTATTGAATTTTCGACAAAAAGTGACATAAGTTACAAATGTCACTTTTTGTCGAAAATTCAATAAAAATGTGACTTCTGTGTGAAATAAAGTATTTTAAATATATTTTGCGACAATTGTATTGCAGAATAAACAGATGTGCATATAAATTTATGTAGTAATAGTATGAAATTACCTAAATAATGTCCATTGTTTTTTTGTATAGGAAACGAACCACCTTAAATACGTCGTTCTAACAGGCGGTGTACTGACTGTATGAAGCTTCCCCGTGTACGAATGGTGCCAATCTTCACCTACATATTCGTCTTTGATTGGATACTCAAAGGTCGACGGTCGTGCACATAAAGTATAGTCGTGCAGGCCCAAGTTTCGACTCTTTGGTCTAGACCAGAGACAATTTTTTGCGAAAAATTATTTGCAGATTTGAAAAAAAAAAATATCTGTCAGTGTCATTTTCTATTCATTTTCCGGATGTCGTTGTAGTGAAGTGTTTTGGCGGTGGTTTTGTGAAGTTTTCAAGAATTTTAGCGTATTATAATATAGTAGGTAAATGTGTTCATAAAAATGATAAAATATTTATCATTTTATTGAACATAAAAATATTTTTGTACCTTTAACAGACAATAATTTATGTCGCCTAGATTATATGAATAAAAACTGAATTTCAGGAAAGCTTAGATGTGGCGATTACCTAGATTACCTAGAGGCTAGAAAGTATACAATAGTGAAATTAAATTTAACTCCTTAAATTACGTTCACATATTATTAGATAAGTACCTACATAAATTCAAATTATTTTCTTTAATGGTAGGTACAATTTTCTCATTATTTTCTCTTTGGTTACAAATATTTATAATATATGTGTATAAGGTTATACCTATATCTTGGTTAAAAGCATGTTAAAAGTAAAAAAAAACTTTTTTTATAGGTACGTCTGTAAATCATGTTTATTTTCTATAATCTTATTTTATAAAAACTTTTGCAGGCTGATCACCTGATTGTCTGACAAGAAAGATGATCCATGCGTCGGATGGGCATGTAAAAAGTTGGTCCTGCGCCTGATCTCTCATCAGTTGTGTCAGTTATCTGTCCCCCTGGATTATGAGAGTAAAGGAAGAGAGAGTGCTCTTGTGTACTGCGCACACACTTGGGCACTATAAAATCACTCCTGCGTAACTGGCCTGGTTTCAATGATACCACTTGAAAACTAACTTTGTATGCACTTTAGATTTGTAAATAAATGTAAACAGTAAATAATGTTGGTATATAACGGTATTCATAGCATATTATATAACATATGAAATATATTTCCTTCCATGTTTTCAATATTTTTTTTTGCTATAGTTTATCATTACAAATTAATGCATTGTGTGATGTACAACTTTATAGGTAATAAAGTTAACGGCGGAATACTGAAACGCTAATCAAAATTAAAAGCCCTTCTAATCACAGTCTGTCACTGTCTCTGCTAGCCGAAATGACAAGGACAGCATGTGACTTGAGCGTCACTTAATTTAATGATTGTTGCAGTATTAGGCCGTAAGTCCATCATTTAAGGGGTAGTAGTTCCAATCATTTTTGAATATTATACTAAAATCAATATTTTGCAAGATTTTGGACTTTTAAGATTTTTTATAAAAGTTGGCATTTTTTTTCATTTGGTAATTTTTTTCAAAATTTGCGTTTTCAATTTATTTCTCTATATAGTTTTTATGTAGGTACTTAGCTGAGCTGTTTTATTACTCTTAATATCATTATTTACGCTAACTATTGAAAATAAGTTAAATATGGTAGGTTAAAAATTAAAAAAATCTTTATGTACAAAGTTTTTTATTCAAAGGCATATCAAAAAAATAAATAATAATTATGGTAGCTTTTCTGCAGATATGTAAAAAAACACCTACGGACAATAGGTTCAATATCAGCTTTACCTATAACCCTGATATAGGTATAGGTAATATTGTCTATAAATGTCCAATGTCTGCAGATGGCCCGTTTGGACGTGGTGATATTCGGCGCGACGGGCTACACGGGGCAGCACGTGGTGCGCGCGGCGGCGCGGCTGCTGCGCGGCCTGTCGTGGGCCGTCGCGGGCCGGGATGCGGACAAGCTGAGGAACGTGTTGCGGGATGCTTCCAAGAAGATCGGTTAGTCCCCTCACTAGTCCCGCGATATTAGGCTGAAAACACATGGCCCGTTTACGTTGCGTCGCAGCTACACAGTTCGTTGTGTAAAAGCAACACGCTCACTAGCGAGCCTAAGACTGACGTAACATAGCGCGATGCGTTAGCGTTCTGTTCTTCATACAAAAATTAATACATCAGGTTAAAGCTGCGCGTCCACTGCATCGGAATCGGAGCGTACGGAGCGTACGGATTTGTTGCTTTGTATGGATTTCTATGGTACTGCGTCCACTGGATCGGCATTTCTGCGCCTGCGACCGGTATTTAAGCTGCGCGTCCACTGCATCGGAATCGGAGCGGACGGAGCGTCGGCATTTACAAAATGCCGATGGTGTGCGTCCACTGCATTCGGATTCAGCATCGGCAATTTAGTTATTTTTAGTCCGTCAGCCTGAACGTGCATTTGCATTATGGAGGATAGTGACGAGATATATTGTTGTAATCTCAGACCGAATAGGTTGTAATTAGCTGTATTTTATCAGAAGAGGAAAAGAGAAACAAGAGGAAACGAAAGATATGGGTTCATAAATCATAATATAAATTCAAAAAGATTAATTTTTGGAGAATTTCATACATTATATTCTGATTTATTAGAAGATGAAAATAGATTTTTTGGGTACATTCATATGACTCGAAAAAAGTTTTTTGAACTTCACTATATTCTACAATTTTTATTTATTATTTGCCCAATTTCATCCCAAATATCGTCTCTCCTCAGTTGATTATGATAATGTTGATGTTTTAGATTGTAAAGTTCATCATATTTTTCCACTAAAGTAATTAAAATATCGTCATTCATCGTGAATAAGTATTTATGTATAGCCGTCGCGTCCTCGCAAACACGTCAGAACTTGAAACGTTCGGAATCCGAATGACGGGTTCACTGCCGATGACGTCATCGGCATAAATACCGGTCGCAGGCGCAGAAATGCCGATCCAGTGGACGCAGTACCATAGCAATCCATACAAAGCAACAAATCCGTACGCTCCGTACGCTCCGATTCCGATGCAGTGGACGCGCAGCTTAAGGCACCTCTTTGGGCTGGTTTGCGACGACGCGACTCCAACGTCTCCAACATCAACGTCTGCGACGCCACTCGATTAGACTTTGGCAAGACAGCGGGATATGTTGCGTCGCAGTCGTTTTGCGATATTGAAATTGTGGAAGGAATCTATAATATGTATCATCATTTGTAGGTGAAGACATAACATCCATCGAGTGTATAGTAGCGGATGTGAGCGACGAGGCCTCCCTGCGCGCGATGTGTGAGCGCGCGCGCGTTATCGTCAACTGCTGCGGCCCGTACCGGTTGTACGGCGAGCCGGTGCTGCAGGCCGCCGTGAACTGCCGCACGCACTACGTCGACGTCAGCGGCGAGCCGCAGGTACGTGGACACCCTAATCCTCCACCGGAGTCAAGTTACAGGCGTAGCCTCAACTATTAAGGCCCCCACAGACGAGAGGCCGATCGTTTCAGCTGGAACTGACGTCAGTTCGGCCTGAACGGATTCGAGCACACACACGGAAAAAATCGCATCCAATCCAATTTACGTCAGTTCGGCCTGATCTGATTCGTGCCCACACACGGAACAGTCGCATCAGTCCATTCTGGTTTGCCGCGCGCTACGGTCGTGTTTATCAATTTTGTATTTAAACACCGCGAAAACTCATACAACGCTTGTACAAGATACACGCCCGCACGGCAGCGGGTCGGGCAAGAACTGAAGCGATTTGTCCACACACGGTCAGGACAGGCCGCGCGTTCAGGCCGATCGGTCAGGCCAGAATTAATGTTGCCAACTTAGTTATTTTACAAAATTGAGTATTTTATTCCCTCCTTGGTAGAAATTTAGTTATTAGTAGTGTTTAAGTAGGAAAGAGCCAGACAGTAATGATATGCAAAATAGCTACTAAATACGTAATATTTCCTAGTATATTTTAATTTAATGGTAAAATTTATAATCAAATTCAATTAATGAAAAAAATTTAATATAATAAAACCTAAAATGCAGTGGTTTTTGGGGGGCTTCAGGAATTCCTAAGTTAAGTAGCCTCTTTAGTAGTTTTTTAGTAGTTTTAGTAGAAATCGATACGAGTTTAGTAGTTTCATAAAAAAAGAGCTGGCAACACTGGAACGAATCGCTTCAGTCCGTACGGCCGCCTGATGCGATCTCGAAATTGCACACATACGATACGATTTTGCATCCGTTCAGGCCGAACTGAAGGTAGACCGGACCATGTATGGGGCCCCTTACTGTAGCTTGACTCCGGAGTCCGGCTCCCCACCTACTACTTTATAAGACGCAAGTTCAGCCTCGTGGGTAATAGGTAATATGCATAAAATAACTTAAAACATAATAATATGATACTAGACTGAAAATAAAGGAAATGGCGAGAAAAATTTCAATATCTGTTGATAAATGAGCATGATGTGAGCGGTCAAAGTTTTGAATTTATCTCTTTCTAGCAAAACGAAATTTAGTATGAACTTTCTATGAAAGACGTGTAATGTGACGTCACTGTACACGTCCGATCTCTGTCTAATAGACTACTTTAAACATTCATATCTTCGTTATTTTTAATGATTTAAAAAAACTGATTTTGCCATACAGTTTACCAAATAAGATAGAAAAGAAAAAATTTACTTGCATATTCCCTATTTGCTGTTCTCATCTCTAGGCAGGGGATCCTTAGTTGCAGATTATCTCTCTGAACTGCAATCAGCAGTCTGGTTATCTCGTTCAAGGTGTGTATAGAGCTATCTCCTGAAGAATTTCCGAATCATTTTTTTTTTTATATACCGGCATTTAGAAATACACTTTTTTTTTGGTATTAGGAAGCGGTAATTACTTATTGCTTGCTATTTGGCTAAGGGGCCCCATACATGGTCCGGTCTACCTTCAGTTCGGCCTGAACGGATGCAAAATCGTATCGTGTGTGTGCAATTTCGAGATCGCATCAGGCGGCCGTACGGACTGAAGCGATTCGTTCCAGTGTTGCCAACTCTTTTTTTGTGAAACTACTAAACTCGTATCGATTTCTACTAAAACTACTAAAAAACTACTAAAGAGGCTACTTAACTTAGGAATTCCTGAAGCCCCCCAAAAACCACTGCATTTTAGGTTTTATTATATTAAATTTTTTTCATTAATTGAATTTGATTATAAATTTTACCATTAAATTAAAATATACTAGGAAATATTACGTATTTAGTAGCTATTTTGCATATCATTACTGTCTGGCTCTTTCCTACTTAAACACTACTAATAACTAAATTTCTACCAAGGAAAAAAAAAAAAAAATAATAATAATTCTACTAAATACTCAATTTAGTAAAATTTTGTAAAATAACTAAGTTGGCAACATTAATTCTGGCCTGACCGATCGGCCTGAACGCGCGGCCTGTCCTGACCGTGTGTGGACAAATCGCTTCAGTTCTTGCCCGACCCGCTGCGGTGCGGGCGTGTATCTTGTACAAGCGTTGTATGAGTTTTCGCAGTGTTTAAATACAAAATTGATAAACACGACCGTAGCGCGCGGCAAACCAGAATGGACTGATGCGACTGTTCCGTGTGTGGGCACGAATCAGATCAGGCCGAACTGACGTAAATTGGATTGGATGCGATTTTTTCCGTGTGTGTGCTCGAATCCGTTCAGGCCGAACTGACGTCAGTTCCAGCTGAAACGATCGGCCTCTCGTCTGTGGGGGCCTTAAGAGTTCAAACGAGATTGAAAATATAATATTAAATTAATTCCCGTAGATATTCTCAGTGGCGGACTAACCGGGGGGCGGAAGGGGCGGTCCGCCCCGGGCCCCCGGTCTTGGGGGGCCCCAAATGCCTCCGCGTTCCCCTGATGAAATCCTAAACAAGACTTAAAAAATGTGCTTGATACCTACATAATTTCATCAAGATCAAAACACTACAGCTATCTAGACTTTTTACGCGGTACTAATACTCATTTAACTTTACTGAACGCGACCAATACGCTGGGGGAATTCCCGTCTTTGTAGCGGGTACTTCCTCAGCAGAAGCGTAGCGTGCCTTGGCGGGGCCCCGTATAAAAATTTGTTAAATAAAAAAATTGCATAAAATTAAAAGAAATATTTATTCGTCATAATTATTAGCTATCTATCACTTTTTCCAAAATTTTTACAATTTAAATATACACTCTCCTTGCCTTTTTTCGGCAAACTGATTTATTAAATCATTTATAGTTGATGATGAAATGAAGATGAAATTTGGGAAGTTTTAATTAAATTTTGCACGTTGGGGGCCCCCGTGCCCTGGGGGCCCCGTATAATTGATGCGGCTGATACGGCGGTAGCTACGCAGGGGCGTTCCTCAGGAATCCCTGAATGAATGGAGTGCAAATAATTCCCTCTTTTACTCCTACATTTACATTCACTACATTCTATTTACGTAGAAAAATAAACATTGGCCTCATTTAAAATATAAGTATTAAATTTCTTTACGTTGATATTTAATAGTTTATTAGTGTGTTCCGATATTTTTGCGAACAGATAAGCCTTTTTTTTAAATTGTAAAGTAATAAACGCGATCTTATCAGTTCAAAGTAATTTCATTAAAAAGCGTAATAGTATTTTTGATTTTTGGTGCGGAATAAAAGTAAATGAGTTCAGAGTTGAGTAAGTGCATTTTCGAGTATTTGGAAAAAGTAACTAATTCTTCGTATAATTTAGCCTAGAAATAATTTCTAGGCTAAATTATACGAAAAATTTTATGATCCGTAGTTTCTAGTCAACATGCACCTACGAGTACATTGCTTCAGTTATTGCATTTTGCGAGTGGTCCTTATATTATTTGTAGTGCACGTTTATTAGAGACGTAGGTATGTACTTGTTCTCATCGTAAGACTCAACATGGCAAAGTCTCTGTACATTTGTATATCTATATCGTCAAATCAATCATGAAGCTTATAGACTAGGGCTTTTACCATTGAAAATGGTCAAAAGAGAAAAAAAAATATAGTATGAAACCCATTGAAAAGGATGAGAATATTAAAAAATAAAATGAAAAGTAATTTACGGGCGATTTGAGGTTGGGAAGTGTAAGGGGTGAGTTTTTAAGGGTAGAAGACGGTTTATCTCAATTTCCGGCAAAACTACAAGTCCTATGGAAAGTAGTCAGATGGCAATAGAAAGAAAAATTTCTAAAGAAACACCTCTTTTTAATATTATATATCTATGGTTTCACATAAGTTATTGAGGAGTTCAGTAAATTGAAGGCACGAAAACACATAATTATAACACGCTACAAAAAAAAAACTATCTTTTATTTTATTTATTTTATCTATCGATTTGTATTTTATTTTCCTCACCCATATCCATTCCATATTGTAGGTATGTATGTTTCACTAGCCAGATTTTAACGAAATAAACATAAAAAACTACATTTTTAGGGTTCCGTAGCCAAATATCAAAAAACGGAACCCTTATGGATTCGCCATGTCAGTCTGTCTGTCCGTCTGTAATAAAAATTAAAAAAAAAATTGAGAGGTGTCAAGGGACACCCGGATGGAACGAAGTTCCGGATAAAAATATCTGGCTTGCTTTCTATAAGAGAGAGAGAGAGACAGAGAAACATGCGACGCCGCACAGCTTACAATAGCTTACTATAGCAAAAAAAAGACATACAGACAGACAATTGTAATGTATATATAAAATAAATAATAATACAATATCCGAACCGATATTATCCATACTTACATTACATACATACATACATACATACATAGGTACATACATACATACATATACACATACATACATACTAGTGATGTGCCGGATATCCGTATCCGTATCCGTATCCGCGGATATCCGAGGCAGAAGAAAGATCCGTATCCGTGTCCGTATCCGTTTCTATTTGGCGGATCTTTTACGGATCTATTTACCTTATTAATATTAAAATTATAGATGAATTATTTAAATTAGTGATTACTGATTAAAGTAGCGACTAGCAATAAAAATATTAAATTCAATACAGATAATATTCTTGAGGATGTTTTCTTTGTAAATTATTTTTTAAAGAGTTGTGCTTTTACCCTTGCGGGAATACTTTCCATCACAAATTTTATACTTTGCACTTTCATAATTTACTAACACAAAATAATTCCAAATTACACTACTAAACTTCTATGTAGTTATTTTTTAAAACCCAATACCAAACAAGCGTTATCTATGCTGTCCAGTGTCACACAAAACTTATACAAAACAAAAGAAAGAACCACCGTGCAATGCAAGTCGAAACATGTGTGAAGGTCGCGCGCACCGACACCGGCTGCTTAAGAAAGTTAAGATCCGTATCCGTATCCGCGGATCTTGACACCAAATATCCGTATTCAGATCCGTATCCGCGGATATACATTTTTAACGATCCGGCACATCACTAATACATACATACATCAATATAATAAATGTATACGCGTAAATATTTAATTTTTATAAAAAATAAAATTATCTTTTGTAATTAAAAAAGTGTCGTGACAACTTTTCGTAAGAATTTTTTCCGTCTAGCCCCCTTTCACAACGCGCGATAAGGAAATTCGTTCCAAAAGCAATAAATTTTATTTTGAGCGTTCCCCATACTTAGAACTGAAAGTCAAAAAAATTTTTTTTCATTAAACCCGTATGGATAGGTAGGGAAATTTTATTGAGGCTATAATATCATTTTTTTCTAAACTGAATAGTTTGCCTGAGAGACACTTCCAGAGCGGTAAAATGTGTGTCCTGTAAAATAAGAGAATGATAAAACTAAAAAACATATATGATGTACATTACCATGCAAACTTCCACCAAAAATTGGTTTGAACGAGATCTAGTAAGTAGTTTTTTTTTAATACGTCATAAATTGTAAACCGTAATATCATAAAAAAAAGAATAAAAGTAGACACGGAGTTTGTTAACAATTTAAAATTTGCTAACGATATCATTATTTTTGCAAAAACATCAAAAGAACTACAAATAATGATCAGTGAGTTAGATTATGAGAGCAGAAAAATTGGTTTACGAATGAACACTTCAAAAACAAAAGTAGCGACAAATAGTGTAAAAAACGACATATTAGGTTGGGGAAAAAGTTTCTTCGCATTTTATATAAAAATTCAAAAGGTTTTTTTATAAAGTTTATTTACAAGTGACTAAAGTATATAGGTGCCATTTTGTTCGATAACTTTTTGCCATCTTGTTGGTAGGTACATGATCCCATTGCTATAAAATTTTTGGGGCTTCTGATGAAAAAACTGCGACAAGTGGTTTTGGCAGTCCTCTTGTGATGTCAACCTGACACTGCCTAAGGAATTCTGCAGCGACCGAAACAGGTGGAAATCTGAAGGTGCAAGGTCAGGACTATACGGCGGATGCATTAACACCTCCCAGCCAAACTCCCGTATTTTTTTCTGAGTGGCTAAAGATGTGTGAGGTCTAGTGGTGAGGTATTCTGCATCTGGTCTTGAAATAAAGAACTAACTTCTTGAAATAACGTATTCGGTTTATTATAATAATTATTACAATACAAAAACGTATATTGAGGGGAATTTCCGCAGCGGCGCAGGCGGCGATGGCGGATCACCGGAAAGAGAAATGGGCTATACAAAATGGCGGGTTGTAAGGAAACACGGAGCATAGATAATAAACCAGTTAGAGATCCACAGATAGTGAATAAGTCGCGCAGTGCGGGGGCGCACCTGTCGTGCGTTAACAGCTTCCCCGGGTTGGAACATTCTGTTCCAAGGAATCTTCTGAAGGTAAAGGGCAAAGCCTATTATAGGCTCTTCTTATAGTTCCTGTACTTGTATTGACATCGGCGACACGTGCAATTCCGTCTGATCCGGGATGCAGGCGAGTTATTCTTCCTAGCAGCCAGCGGTTGGGCGGGAGTCGGTCATCTTTCACCAGTACCATGTCACCAGCACGCAGTTGTCGTTCACCCTTGTGTTGCCACTTTGTACGTTTCTGTAATTCTGAAATGTATTCCTTATAATATCTTTTCCAAAAATGAGCTGTCAGTGTTTGAGCTCTTTGATAGCGAGGCAGAGTGCAAATCTGTGCTTCTCTCTCGATATCAACCTGTGAAGAAGGCAACATTGTTATTGTTCGTCCAATGAGAAATTGAGATGGTGTTAAGGGTATAAGATCATTAGGATCTGAAGATAGTGGAGTTAAAGGTCGAGAATTAAGAATCCCTTCTATTTGAATGAGGACAGTGTTCATTTCATCGTAAGTAAGGTGAGTCAGAGATAATATTCTCTTTAGATGATGTTTAATTGATTTGATAGAACCTTCGGCCAAACCGTTGAAGTGGGGACTATATGCAGGTGAAAATTTAAAATTTATCGCTTGTTCTGCCGCATACGAACCTATATCATTACATTTTGATTTTAAAAAGCTCGAGAGTTCATTGTATGCGCCTACAAAGTTTGTACCGTTGTCAGAATAAATGTTAGCGGGCTTGCCTCTGCGAGAAATAAATCTATTTAAAGCGGCAATAAAAGCCTCTGCACTTAAATCAGTGACAAGCTCAATATGGACTGCCCTTACAGCCAAGCAAACAAACACACAAATATATGATTTCATAAGTTTACATCCTCTACCTTTTCTGTCAGCAAGTAAAATAGGACCAGCATAATCAACTGCGGTGTTAATAAATGGATATTCACTATGGAGACGTTCCTTTGGAAGGTCTGCCATTATAGGTTGAATGGTTTTACCTGCAAACTTACAACAAATATGACAAGCGTGTGTTATTTTGCGGGCGAGATCACGACCTCTTATAGGCCAATATTTGTGTCTTAATGTTGCTAGTAATAATTGAGGTCCAGCATGCATTAAAAGTATGTGGTAATGTTTAAATAAAAGTTGAGTAATGTGATGGGATGCATGAAGGAGAATAGGGTGTTTAGTGTTGTAGTCGTAATTTGAATTAGACAATCTACCACCTACTCTTATCAAATTATCGTCCGATACGAAGGGGTTCAAATTAAGCAATTTACTTTTAGGTGGCAGTCGTTTTTTATTACATAAACTTGTATACTCTTTGGGAAACATATCTCTTTGAACAATTTTACATAGAATATGAGTAGCTGAGTTTAATTCCGTTGTCTTTAGATATGAAGTGAATTTATATGAAGGATTCTTACAATTATGAATAAAACGCAAAATGTATGAGGTTATACGTTGTAATTTACTGAAATTTGAATATTTATGAATAAAACCATCTTTTAAAAGTGATGTTTTACATTTCAACTTAATGTCAGGTAAGTCGGTTTGTATAAGCCCTGGTTGCTTGGGCCACATAGACTGGGGCAAAGATAAAAAGCTTGGTCCCTTCCACCATAGCGAAGATTCCTTTAATTGTATTGCATTGCAACCTCTTGACCCGATGTCAGCAGGATTTGCATGTGTGGGTACATAATTCCACAAGTTAGACTTGGAGTTTTCAGTGATTTCAAACACTCTATTAGCAACAAAGGTTTGTAAATTGGATTTTGATGTTCTTATCCATCCAAGGACAATTGTAGAATCGCACCAATAAATGCAATGATTTATAGGAAGTCTTAAAGCTGATTTTACCTTACTTACTAAACGTACTGCCAAAACAGCACCTAGGAGCTCTAATCGGGGTACGGTGAGGCCTGTTTCTTTTAATGGAGCTACCTTAGATTTAGCCATAACGAGGTGTGTTGATATGTGACCCTCCATGTCTGTAGAACGAATATAGACACAAGCACTGTAAGCATGCAAAGAAGCATCACTAAATGTATGAAGTTCAATAACCATGGGTGAGTCACATATGACTCTGCGAGGGATAGACAGGTTACTCAATTTTGGGAGTAATTTTGAAAAATTAAACCATTGGTTTTCTATTTCCGTGGGTAAAGGTTCATCCCAAGATATTTTTGATGCCCACAGTTTTTGTAACATAATTTTTGCTTGAAGTATACATGGATTTACAATTCCTAGTGGATCAAATACTTGACCTATAGTTGACAGTATTGAACGCTTGTTTGCTCGAGTCTGAGGTGGGCGAGAGCCCTCTGAAAAGTGAAGTGTATCTGAACTGCAGCACCAACGAAGACCTAAAGTCTTTGCGTAGTCATCATTTATTAATTTAAGTAAGTTATCATTGTTAACATTTTCTTCTATACCATCTAAGATATGAGGATTGTTTGAACGCCATTTTCTTAAGTAGAATTGGCCCTTTTTAAGCTCAGTTATTACACTTCGGCAAATATGAGACAATTCATGCTCTGAATCGTGGCCGGTTATTAGGTCGTCTACATACATATCATGAAGTATGGTTTCGCATACTACTGGGTCTGTGCATTCTTTGCCTAGTTGCATAATACAACGAGTTGCTAGATATGGTGCTGAAGCTGTACCGTATGTGACTGTATTTAGCTTGTATTTTTCAAGTTTCTTTGTTGGTTCAGAGCGCCACAGTATTTGTTGTAGGCATCTCTGATCTTCAGAAACTAGAATGCAACGATACATCTTAGAACAATCAGACGTAACTACATATTTGTGCTGTCTAAAACGAAGAAGTATACTAATTAAATCGTCTTGCACTGTGGGGCCTACATATTGGATGTTGTTGAATGATAAACCTGAAGTTGTGCAAGCCGATGCATCAAACACAGCTCTTAACTTTGTAGTAATACTAGATTCTCTTAAAACTCCGTGGTGCGGTAAAAAGTAGCTAAGTTTCTCACCGTTATTATCATTTATAGACATATGACCGAGGTCAATATATTCCTGCATAAACTCACAATATTTTTGTTTAAATAAAGGATCTCTCTTAAACTTACGCTCTAATGAAATAAATCTATTCAATGCTTGGTCATACGAGTCACCTAATACATCAGGTGATTGTTTTAATGGAATTTTCACTACAAAACGACCATCCCTTTGACGAACCGTTGTTTGTATAAAATGCTGTTCTATATCATTGTCTTCCTTCTTTAATGATTTATTAGGCGAGGGTACGGACTCTAATTCAAAAAATCTATTTAATTGTTGATCAACTTCAAAATCATTTAAAAGATTACAATGGACTGTATTACTAGAATAAGAAGAACGGTTAGTATTATTACATGCGCTCAGTACACCTGAAACCAACCAACCTAGTTTTGTTTCATTCATTGTTGGTTTATTTTTCCCTAAAGAAATACGGTTGTGCCCTAATATATCCCAAAAAATATCAGCGCTCAAAAGAATATCAACTTCGGCAGGGATATTGAAGTCGGGGTCAGCTAATTTTATATTTCTATTAATGTTTAAAGAGGAAATGTTAAATTTTGTGGTAGGTATGAATTGTGTAATGTGAGGAACTATAAAACAATTAATGGTTTTTGTGTAGTTTTCGGTTCGCGAAGAAAATGTCAGTGAAGAACGTTTTGTAATGCGTATGGAGTTACAACTCAACCCTTCTACAGAGGTTGAGGTGGAACTAACAGGTAAATTTAATTTTTTAATTAATTTTTTAGTAATGAAACTGGATGTGCTTCCGTTATCAAGTAATGCTCTTGCTATATGTTTCTTTCCCTGATAATCTAGGACATGAACTAACGCTGTGGATAAAAGCACGCTGCTGTGGTGAGTAGATGATAAGACAATATTATTGGATGAGGTTTCATCATCCTTATCAATGGATTGTGTTTCATAGACATTATCAGTTTGAGCAGTCATTGTTACACCTTTACTGTCATTTGTTACAGAAGATAGCTGGGGAACCTGCTGCGCTTCATCAACATGAAGCATTGTGTTATGCCACTTAGCACATACCTTACATGGCCCTAGTTTACACTTATTAGCTTGATGTCCCTGGCGCAAACAATTAATGCAAAGTCTCAATTGCTTAACCTTATGCAATTTATTTTGAATTGATAATGACTTGAATTTAGGACATAAATAAATAGGATGATTTCCCTTACAAAAATGACATGAATATGTGTGTGTTGAGGTACCAGTATTCGCTGCGAATGTTCGTGGACGAGTGTGTATAGGTTCGCTGTACCTACGTTTATTATTATGGTGTGTTTGGTTTATTGTTTCCAGTAGTTCAGCACGATTTTTTATAAAGGAAATAAAATTATGTAAATCAGGTAAGTTTTTTGAAAGATTCATGTGTTCCTTCCAATTTCTACTGGTCACAACATCCAATCTACTAGAAGCAATGTGAATGATCAAAATGTCCCAGTTCTCTGTGTTAATCTTCAGGTTTTGCAGAGATCTGAGGTTTTTATTCAATGTGTCAATCATGTTTCGTAAAGCAACAGATGATTCTTTATGAATAGTCTCGATATCTAAAATAGCTTGAATGTGATTACTGATAAGTAGCTTATTATTGTGATAGCGCTCACACAAAAGTTGCCATGCAATATCGTAATTACTGGCTGAAAAATCTAAGGAACTGATAACATTGGCAGCGCCCTCTTTTAATGCTGAACGCAGATAATGAAACTTGTTGATTCTAGGTATATTGTCATTGGAATGTATTAGCGAAAGGTAAGTATCGTGAAACTCTAACCAATTATCGTACTGTCCAGAAAAGGTAGGTAAGTGTATAATAGGTAATTTTAAGCTTGGCCCACCTGTAAGAACAGAACCTTGTAATGAACCTTTCTCTGACGCAGCTCCGTTGTCATGGCCCGCAGAGGCATGCTCGGTTAGCAGGCTGCGCGCGCGCGCCACCGTGGCAAAGTAGGAGCTCTCGAACATTTCACGATCCTTGTAGGCATCTTGACATTCAGCCTCTGAAATGTCCAGCAAACTTTCTATTTCAATCTGTATTGAATCATATTCATTATAACTTTCTTCAATTTTTGTTAATCTACAATTAAGTTCACTAAGTTGTGCGCTACTAGGCCTGTCACAAGTCTCAAGTACATTTAAATAATTTATAAATTGAGTTAATTTTGTTTTATACGAACCTCGTTTTTTCTTTAATTCTTTAAATGTTAAAGTCATTGTGTAGTTGAAATAAACAGTACAAATCCAGTTATAATGTAAGTAATTGAACAAAGTACCTAGGTAATTAAATACAATACACTTAAGTTACTGTCAAATATGTGATTGACACAGATGTTACTAAAAAATAGGCACAAAAAGGAATACTTAAATAAATTCGTTATGCGTGCAGAACAGCAAGAAGATCTCAATTCTCAGCAACGGGCGTAGGTAGGCACGTTCGCAGACAATTAACTCTGGAATGCGAGATAAATAAAGACTGTGAGCGACACTTGCAATGTTTTTGGCATGCTTAATGATTATGATTTAAAGTCATAATGAAGTACTTTAAAGGAAATGAATTTCTTTAGAGTTATTATAAAGGAAATGCACCTATAATGTGCAATAGTTGTTTGCGATTGTAAAGCGCAATAAAGACAACTTTCAAAATGGCGAAATTTTTAGAACAAAGTTAAGTTAATGTGAAAATTATAGAAATATATTGGAACGAACTCACAAATTTACAATGCCTTTTCGGGTTGATTTATGATTAGATTGTTAAATTTCCTGTCGAGATAATGTCCAACTACGATTAATGCAGCACGTGGTTGGCCTCGACTTTCGACCTTCTTTCGCCGTAATTCTTAATGTTTCGATGACTGCCTTGATGAACACGCCGCGCCGTCAAGATCTTAAGCTTCTAGACTTATTCTAGATACAGGAGACACCTCAGGATGTCACGCCACGTTAGCCCACGCGATTCTTTGTTCTTGATATCCGGAGCTCGATGGACCAGCTTTTGGTGAGGTATTCTGCATCTGGTCTTGAAATAAAGAACTAACTTCTTGAAATAACGTATTCGGTTTATTATAATAATTATTACAATACAAAAACGTATATTGAGGGGAATTTCCGCAGCGGCGCAGGCGGCGATGGCGGATCACCGGAAAGAGAAATGGGCTATACAAAATGGCGGGTTGTAAGGAAACACGGAGCATAGATAATAAACCAGTTAGAGATCCACAGATAGTGAATAAGTCGCGCAGTGCGGGGGCGCACCTGTCGTGCGTTAACATTTAGCGTTATCATGATGAAAAACCACACCCCTTCTGTTGATTAATTCCGGCCGCTTTCTCTCAACTTCTTGCTTTAATCTCATCAGTTGTTCGCAGTACAGTTCATAATTGATGGTCCTGCCTGGCGGTAACAGCTCATAATGAATAATGCCCTTCCAATCCCACCACACACACAGCATCACCTTGTTGCGAGTTAACCCGGGTTTCGCCACAGTCTGTGAAGCCTGACCGGCCTTTGACCACGATCTTTTTCGCACGTTCTTGTCGTACGTGATCCACTTTTCATTACCAGTTATCAGCTTCTTCAAAAATGGTTCGGTTTCATTACGTCGTAATAAAGAATCACAAATGAGTACACGGTTCATTAGGTTTCTTTCAGTGAGCTCATGAGGCACCCAAATATCGAGCTTTTTTGTGTACCCAGCTTTTTTCAAATGCGCCAAAACCGTTTTGTGGTCAATCCCCAGTTCTTCAGCTACATCGTAACTACTAATATGTCGATCTTGCTCCACTTTTTCAAACATGGCAACAGTTTTGTCCGTAACAGGGCGACCAGAGCGACGTGCATCTTTGATATCAAAATTTCCGGATTGAAAACGCTTAAACTAAATTTGCGCTACTCTCACAGATACTGCATTAGGTCCATAAACATCACAAATTTTTTTCGCGGCTTGTGTTGCATTTTTACCTTTTTTGTAATAAAATTTTAAAATGTATCGAAATTCTTCATAAGAATCACTCATTTTAACAATAAGAAAAACAAATGAAAATCTCAAATTTACCTAATTTGAATTTGGAATTGTCTTCTGTAAAATTAAAACTTTTTAATGATACCAAAATCAGCCAGATACAATTGGTATAGCCCAAGATATTTTATGACAAGTTGATACATACTATAATGCGAAAAGACTTTTTCCCCAACCTATTATACGTAGACAATGCACAAATGCAATATGTGGACAGCTATATATACCTCGGAAAACAAATATCCTTTGAGAAGACGCACCACGAAGATGAATTAGAACGCCGTATTAATATGATTGGGAGAAAGTACTGGAGTATCAAAGAAATTTTAAAAGCCAAATTCCCTATGAAACTCAAAAAGAAGGTAATGGACTCCTGCTTATTGCCATGCCTGTTATATGGAGCACAAACGTGGCTATTTCAAGAAAAAACAAAAAAGAAAATTCGGACATGTCAGCGCGCAAAAGAAAGAAGCATACTGGGTATCAAACTTATCGACAAACAAAATAGCAATGTTATTCGTAAAAAGACAAAACTCATAGATGCAGAACGACATGCACAACAACTTAAATGGAGATGGGCTGGCCACGTTGCCCGTATGACAGACAAAGAGAGTCACCAAGTGGAAAGGCGCAGGTGGAAAGAGAAGCAAAGGAAGACCTAAAGATAGACGGGTCGACGAAATCATAAACATAACGGGCGATGACAAAGACAACAGACCGAAAACAATGGGAAAAATTGGAGGAGGCCTTTATCCGAAGAGGAGCCATGCCAAAAAAAAACTAATACATAAGAAACATTTTATAAGTAATTCAATATGTACCGACTAATTTTAAAATAAAATCTTCTTAGCTTGTAAAAATTTAAGAACTAAAAAAAACTATGTACCTACTTAAAGCATGGAAATAAAGGGCTATATTATTAAATCGTTAACCGCAATTTACCTTTCATTCAATCAACTCAAATTTATTATAAAAAAACATTTAATTTCATAAAATATATAAACCTTATGCATAAACCGTGAACCATTATTTTTTATTACAAGTTTGTACGAAACCCTCGGTGCGCGAGTCCGACTCGCACTTGACCGGTTTTTTAAGCGGGGGGGGCCTCATTTGGCTTTGCCGCCCCGGGCCCCTGACCGGCTTAGTCCGCCACTGGATATTCTACCTAATTGTTTTTTTGCTAAGGCCTTAACTTTGTTGATCCTAATGGCGCATCGTGCAGATAATGGTACCTAATATTGCAATTACGTCCAAGTACACTCGGGTGTCGCCGAGCAGCTAATTATTCAATAATAATGCTTTAGCCATATTGCCGTCAGCTGTTTTGCTATTACCTATACCGACATATTCGTAGCACAAGCCTAGTTATATGTTTTTGGGTTCCGTACCTCAAAAGAACGGAACTCTTATAAGATCATTTCGTTGTAGATACTACCATGCGTCCGTCTGTCTGTCCAGACTCTTTATTGCGGGAACGCGTGGAGGTATTGAATTAAAATTTAAACCGTATAGGTACTCAAATTTACGGTCCTTTGAAGCTTTGAAAAAAATCTGACATCTAAGTTATAATTATAACTTAAAAAAGTTACGGCCGTTTATGCCGCAAATAACGCATATTTCGATAGGTACTTACAAAGAATCAAAAGTTCATAAGGTGCTTCCTGTTTACCTAGAACTATGAAATTTGGCAAGTAACATCGTTATATACCTACTACAAATACCTACAGGAAAAATTAAAAAAGTGCACAAATGTACGATCATCATCATCAAGAAAGAGGGGGTTGAATTTTCAAAATGAAGTTGAAGCTGCTAGGTCAAATGGGATATCGTATGGAAGGGAATATTTCAAAAAACATTTTATTTTTTACGGAGCATAATTTCATAATTATAATAAAAATATCAAAGTACCTAATAGCTTCTTCATACAAACTTTCATACCCGCTACGAGACCCTCGGTGGACAAGTCTGACTCGCTCTTTGCCGGTTTTTATAGTCTGCGACTCTGCGTACCTAGTTAATTTGTGTATGACGCTCATAATAATCTTTTAGTGCGATATAAAATGATTTTGCAAAAATATAATCATAAAAGATGTGACGCATAGTTCGTTTTAACCTTGTAAGTTCTAACCAGTAAACAAGTATCCATCGCGACAAAAAGTGTCATTATAGGAATTAAATAATAATAAGTAGTTAAAGAACGTTTGTGTGCAAAAGCCTATTATAAGGTCAAGGATTTTATTGACGATCGCACACATTGGGAATAGGATGGCCACCTGCAAGGCTGCTTCTATGTAATAAATGTATCTGACTTTTGTCAATATTATATAGAAATAAGTTTTTACATTGTAAACATCATAATTTTATTTAAAAGAACAATTTTCTATCTTTTTGCTAAAAGATGGCCTTGTGCGAG
The DNA here is from genome assembly GCA_905404095.1 of Glaucopsyche alexis. Taxonomy (NCBI): domain Eukaryota; kingdom Metazoa; phylum Arthropoda; class Insecta; order Lepidoptera; family Lycaenidae; genus Glaucopsyche; species Glaucopsyche alexis. The sequence continues at coordinate 1,033,536 of FR990044.1, read as the reverse complement.
TTTCTTACGCCGGTTCTTCTCGCCGGGTTAGTTCCGTAACCGGTGGTAGGTATCAAGTAGGGACTTACTTTGTAGCCAATATGGAAATATTTTTTTTTTGATTTTGATTTGATAATCTCAAAGACTTCTAATCTATTGGCGTGATTAGTTGACGTCACACGTCATACGTGTTTACGTAAAGGTGCCTCACCTGGAATTTTCGCGTGTAGTAACGTTACATATCCAAACATTACATCAGTGTAGGTCGTAGGAGGATTACCGAGCATTGTAATGCGCACCTTGTAATGATCCCGTCCGCTCGGTTTGGAGGTAGTATTGTAATGTAATGCTCAAAGTCGAATCTATAACCTTACATTACACCCGAATGCTCCAGGTGAGCACCTTAAAATATAGGTACCTACTTAATATATATATTTTTAAAGTTGCACTTTATGTAACAGATCTATACTAATATTATAAAGAGGTAAGATTTGTTTGTTTTCATTGAATAGGCTCTGAAACTACTGGACCCATTTTGATGAAATTTGTCACAGATATAGAGTAGACCAGTGAGGGTCACAAGCACATAGGCTACTTTTTATCGCGGCAAAATGTACGGCTTCCGCGGGATTTCCTTTTCTAGGACGCAAAGAAAATCTAGCGTGGGTACTATAAATATAATATATTAATTTGGTCGCGCTTTCCCTGGCGCGTTTAAAACACGTTGGGTAACTAGAACAAATATTGTGTACAACGGATTGCAATCGAACGCCTAGTCCTCCAAAGTCCAAACTGCAGTTATGTCAACATAATATATATTATTTTGACATAACTGCAGTTTGGACTTATATACAAATTCACCAACCATTGATCATAAGGTCATGGTTGGTATACTCCCTTGGTTGGTGAGGTTTTACGACACACCGTGTGACCGTCAAGCTATCTGCGGCTATAGGTTAATTGACTGATTTTTTTATTTGCATAAATAAATAGTTCTCTAAAATATTAGTAAGTTTACAGAACAAATATGGTGTGCGTGTGGTTTGAGGGACCTACCTGAATATCCTTAATATAAGTATATCATGTTTTAGTAGAAGTCTAAAAAAAATTGTAGAACAAATCTGGGAATTTGTAAAAAGATAGTTTAAAAGATATAGCCCTCAGAGTGTGGTCCCTCAGTTCACACACCGCTATTTTCCAGATCTCGAAAAGTATGTGGAAAATTATGGTTTTTTCACTACAGAATTTTAGTAGAACTTTTGTAAAAGTTTTTACAAATTTATCAAATACATAGCATTAGAAATAAAAAAGCTACAACCGCCGAAGTGTGGTCCCTCAGTTCACACAAAAATGACATACTCATTTCGCGATATATTACTGACTTTTTTAATTATTTTTCTACGTAGAGTTTTAGTAGAAAATTTGTAGAATTTGTAGACAAAATTTCAGCAAAATCTATCGGCGCATTTGGAAGATATATACCATTATGATGGGTCCCTCAGTTCACACACTTGTGTATAAGAAAAACTCAAATAACTAATAAACGAGAAAACAAACAGAAAGTCTACTATACTTAAATTTTAGTAGAAGTTTTTTTCTCTTGGATTAGCACATAAAATATTTAATTTCTTGCTTCCTAGCTGAGATAATGTTAATTTTTTGATTGTATGAAAATGCAGAGTAGGTTACCACACAAGAGGCAAAATGAGGACAAGTCCTAATATTATTGTGTATGTTATACCTTATTAAATTTACGTTTTGCTCGCGGTTTCGCACCTTTTCACTATTTTAGGGGTTCATAGTACTACAAACAACCCATATACTTACCAATTATTAACTATGTACTTATTTGTGGTTTCGCTCTGCCCGCCCTTTTCTCTGTCCGTTCTTGCTAACTCCTTATATGTAATTACATATGTATTATATGAATAAAAAACTGGCCAAGTGCGAGTCAGGCTCGCGCACAAACGGTTCCGTACAAAACGGCAAAAAAAAATCACGTTTGTTGTATCGGAGCCCTCGTTAAATATTTAATTTATTTTGTTTTTAGTATTTGTTGTTATAGCGGCAACAGAAATACATAATTTGTGAAAATTTCAATTGTCTAGCTATCGCGGTTCCTGAGATACAGCCTGGTGACAGACAGACGGACGGACAGAGAGCGAAGTCTTAATAATATTTTGGGTCCCTTTGGGTACGGAACCCTCATTGATGAAATTTCATATTTTTATTATACCTACCTTTTTTCTATAAAAAAAAATATAGAAATCTTAGGTCTTCAAATTAATGTCAAGCTTTTATGAAAAGAAAAAAGTTAATTTGTGGGATGTACGGTGTACATAATGTTATTCTTAAGTGTGTGTGCTTTTTTTGTGTGCATTTTTTTTGTAGGTACACCAACACACGATAGCATTCCACTTTTAAAATACAGTTCACGAGTGGTCTTAGTATTTTTTACCACTTTGAAGATGTCCAACAACGAAAGCATGACGCAACGAATGTATATTCAAGCGCGACAAATATAATATTATGTATATATCAAGCGGTCGCTCATATCGTGTCGTGGCGAAACTCGGAAGGGTCCAATTTTTAACCATTTGCATTGGGTAAACCTAAAAACATTTTCAGTATTGTATCAGAAGTATATTGCTGTAAGTAGAGACTTAGAGAGTTATTCACCGAAGTAGTTTTTTCTCCAAGAACACTATTCCACGCGGGCGAAGCCGCGAGCAAAAGCTAATATAACAAAAATATTAGGTGCAGTCATAATATTACATTGAGTATGTATAATCTTTGGTGCTGGGGGCGAGACGACGACGAGACGAGGACGAGGGCTCCGATACAACAAACGTGATTTTTTTTTGCCGTTTTGTACGGAACCGTTTGTGCGCGAGCCTGACTCGCACTTGGCCAGTTTTTATTCATATAATACATATGTAATCTATACTAATATTATAAAGCTGAAGAGTTTGTTTGTTTGTTTGTTTGTTTGTTTGAACGCGCTAATCTCAGGAACTACTGGTTCGAATTGAAAAATTATTTTTGTGTTAGATAGTCCATTTATCGAGGAAGGCTTTAGGCTATATAGCATCATGCTAAGCTCAATACGAGCGGAGCACCAATCAAGAATGTTTCAAAATCGGGTTTTTTTTTTCTTTTAAGAGCTTTCGCTGCGTACGCTGCGGAAACGGTTAAAGTTTCGCTAAAATGATGTATGACAGAATTGTTCCCCTTTAAAAGTTCTAAAAAAAAGTCCGCGACTGTATATGTCTATCTTTTAAGGTTGGCTCACAATAGCCTTTTTATGCTAACCAAATTTGTTCTAAAATTAAGCATTATTTGTGAGGGTGTTTTCATAAAGATGATATTAATCCTTATCCAAATAAATACGTTATTCATTACAAGCATTTAATTTAGAAGAAATTTGCCGTTTACATCATTTGATTTCAATAAGCATTATAGAAGATATCGCAGTAATAAAATAATCAGCGCGCAATAATGATGTGCGGCGCGCTGCGGGCAGTCGTGGGGCGGAAGCGCTTCTTCTTCTACGTAAATGAAGTCGCGGGTAAATTTTAGCGATATCCCAAATTCCCAAAGTAAATGTTCCACGCGGACGAAGTCGCGGGCAAAAGCTAGTTACATAATATAAGGAGTTAGAAAGAACGGACAGAGAAAAGGGCGGGCAGAGCAAAACCACAAATAGGTACATAGTTATTAATTGGTAAGTATATGGGTTGTTTGTAGTACTATGAACCCCTAAAATAGTGAAAAGGTGCGAAACCGCGAGCAAAACGTAAATTTAATAAGGTATAACATACACAATAATATTAGGACTTGTCCTCATTTTGCCTCTTGTGTGGTAACCTACTCTGCATTTTCATACAATCAAAAAATTAACATTATCTCAGCTAGGAAGCAAGAAATTAAATATTTTATGTGCTAATCCAAGAGAAAAAAACTTCTACTAAAATTTAAGTATAGTAGACTTTCTGTTAGTTTTCTCGTTTATTAGTTATTTGAGTTTTTCTTATACACAAGTGTGTGAACTGAGGGACCCAACATAATGGTATATATCTTCCAAATGCGCCGATAGATTTTGCTGAAATTTTGTCTACAAATTCTACAAATTTTCTACTAAAACTCTACGTAGAAAAATAATTAAAAAAGTCAGTAATATATCGCGAAATGAGTATGTCATTTTTGTGTGAACTGAGGGACCACACTTCGGTGGTTGTAGCTTTTTTATTTCTAATGCTATGTATTTGATAAATTTGTAAAAACTTTTACAAAAGTTCTACTAAAATTCTGTAGTGAAAAAACCATAATTTTCCACATACTTTTCGAGATCTGGAAAATAGCGGTGTGTGAACTGTGGGACCACACTCTGAGGGCTATATCTTTTAAACTATCTTTTTACAAATTCCCAGATTTGTTCTACAATTTTTTTAGACTTCTACTAAAACTTGCTATACTTATTTTAGGGATATTCAGGTAGGTCCCTCAAACCACACGCACACCAAATATGATATTAAAAAGTAATATTTTTAAAAGTAAAAAAAGTGGGTAGAACTTTTATACCCGGCGTGTTTCAGGGTCACCCTTTTTAAAGTGAACCCATTGACAAACATTTCACTGTCGACTATGGCTTTTTTGTATGGATTTAGGACCATATAATAGTATATATCCTTTATGCGTTTAAGTTCATACTTACTATTGTCAATATTTTTGTGTAAATAACTTATAATATAGGTTTTTTTAAGACTAATTTTGTAAAAAAGATATTCCAACTTTTTTTGTAACTTTTAATTTAAGGACATAAAATATATTTTTTACATTAATCAAGTAACTAAATACCTCAATATTTCTGAATATTTTAATTTAACTAAATATTTTACATGACTACTATACTATCCGAAAGGCTAATAGCCCTGCTGGCTGCTGCAGGGCTATTAGCCTTTCGGACTCTAATAACTAAGTTTTTTAGGGATTCTGTGTGGCCCTAGTATTAGCACAGTAGTAATAGACAGTATGGTCTATTGTACAGTTCATGGAGCTGATGCAGCTGCGTCACGGCGCGGCGGCGCGCGCGGCCGGCGTGTACGCGGTGAGCGCGTGCGGCTTCGACAGCGTGCCGCTCGACCTCGGCGTCGTCCACATGCAGAACAGCTACACAGGTGTGCGTGTGTGTGATGTGTACGTGTGCGTATCAGTGTGTGTGTGTGTGTGTGTGTGTGTGTGTGTGTATAATGTACAATATATATTACGATCACGATTTGAAGAAACCTATCGGTTAAATTTTCTTGCGAGTTTGAGAGAAGTTTATTAATGTTTCGATGGGGGACATGTATAGTTTTTTATTGGCTTTTCGGAAAGTACATAATAAGCCAGGAAATATTGTCTTTGAAATGACATATCTACGATCAACCGTTGACGAAATACAGTCACAAAAGTGCGATTGTTGGAGAGCAATATAAACGCTCTTTACAAAAAAAAAATTACGCACGAGTGACGTCACAGGAGTAGAAAATGTATGAAGATAACACAAAATTTTTTTTACACAAAAAAAACACAAAAGCCTTTCGGAAAATATAAGAATTTTGTCGATTTAAAACAAATGTGTCCCCTATTCACTTCTCTCTACACGTACAATAAATCATGTGGTATTTTTAAAAGCACATGCAGAACAGCCTCCGTGGTCTAGTGGTTAGAGCATTGGCTCTCGTCTCGGATGTCGTGGGTTCGATTCCCGCATTGGAACTACAAAAAAATGTTGTTTCCAAGTTTGGTTAGGACAATGCAGGCTGATCACCTGGTTGTCTGACAAGAAAGGTGATCCACGCGTCGGATGGGCATGTAAAAAGCCGGTCCTGCGCCTGATCTCTCGCCAGTCGTGTCGGTCATCCGTCCAACTGGGTTACGACAGTAAAGGAAAAGAGAGTGCTCTTGTGTACTACGCACACACTTGGGCACTATAAATGAAACCGGCTACCGTCACCGAAAATCGGTGTAAGGAGTTATATTTTCAAAAGTATCCAAGCATCCATACCACTGTTCCAGGCACCGTGAACTCTGTGGAGTCGTACTTGGCCGTGCGGTCGACGGCCACGCTCAAGAACACCAGCGCCGTCAACTTCGGCACCTGGGAGTCGCTCGTCTACGGGTAAGCGCTATGCCGTCTTTCCCATTATGCTAACGTAAATACAACCGGCAGCACAGATTAAAGAAAGAGGAACAGATTGACAACTACATAGTTATCTTTCAATTCGATTGCCCTACTACAAGCATACATTGGTTGTGTTCCGCGGAAAAAAGCGCTGGTTAAAGGAGAAATATGAGTCTCATGAAACATCACCGTGCTCAGATGTTGTTTCAGTTCCAGAGTCAGTTACAGACCCAGTTCAAGCTACAGAGGAAATAGACGAAACAGCACGGTGCTCTAAGAGTGTTTCAGCTACAGCTGAGGTTGAGCAACAACGTCAGAGACGTACATGTGTGCGTAATCGTCCCAAGGTTGACTATAGGAAGTTCTTTTAAGTTTCTATGTAAATGGTTATCTACCACTGATAAATATAGGGAAGAGTTTGCTTAAACTTTAATATTTCTTTGTCTTATTTCTAAATCGTCAAGTCCAAAGTCTAGTCAAAGTCGAAATAAGTAGTCAGGATAGTCAATTAGTCAAGTCAGTCGATTCAGTAAAGTGGTAGACGCTTTACTGAAACTTCCTAGGGAGTTTTGGCGGGAAACCCAATTTAGCACGCATTTTGTAGAATGTATAACTTTTCCACACTAATGCACCTCAACGAATAATTAATGGTTAATATCCCACCACTATAACCCATTAAAAACCGAATTAACACGAATTTAGAAAAATAATACAGAAACACAACATTGCTGATTGACTTTCCCGGCAAAAAAAAACCCATAGACAACATACAAATATGTAACAGTTAGGGGCCCCATACATGGTCCGGTCTACCTTCAGTTCGGCCTGAACGGATGCAAAATCGTATCGTGTGTGTGCAATTTCGAGATCGCATCAGGCGGCCGTACGGACTGAAGCGATTCGTTCCAGTGTTGCCAGCTCTTTTTTTGTGAAACTACTAAACTCGTATCGATTTCTACTAAAACTACTAAAAAACTACTAAAGAGGCTACTTAACTTAGGAATTCCTGAAGCCCCCCAAATCCACTGCATTTTAGGTTTTATTATATTAAATATTTTTCATTAATTGAATTTGATTATAAATTTTATCATTAAATTAAAATATACTAGGAAATATTACGTATTTAGTAGCTATTTTGCATATCATTACTGTCTGGCTCTTTCCTACTTAAACACTACTAATAACTAAATTTCTACCAAGAAGGGAATAAAATACTCAATTTAGTAAAATTTTGTAAAATAACTAAGTTGGCAACATTAATTCTGGCCTGACCGATCGGCCTGAACGCGCGGCCTGTCCTGACCGTGTGTGGGCAAATCGCTTCAGTTCTTGCCCGACCCGCTGCCGTGCGGGCGTGTATCTTGTACAAGCGTTGTATGAGTTTTCGCGGTGTTTAAATACAAAATTGATAAACACGACCGTAGCGCGCGGCAAACCAGAATGGACTGATGCGACTGTTCCGTGTGTGGGCACGAATCAGATCAGGCCGAACTGACGTAAATTGGATTGGATGCGATTTTTTCCGTGTGTGTGCTCGAATCCGTTCAGGCCGAACTGACGTCAGTTCCAGCTGAAACGATCGGCCTCTCGTCTGTGGGGGCCTTTAGCTAGCGCGAAAGAAATAAAAAAAACGCCAGCGATCGCCATTTTGTTTTTTTGATAGCGCTATTTTCCGCGGAACACAGCCAATGTGTCCACGATTGTGTGGAAATATTGTGGGCCATTGAAGGGGGACGTCAAAATTTTAAATTTGGATCGTTTTCGATGGTTATACGACAGCCGTTTCTCTGTACGTGAGTATATATTTTCTACTCTGAGCCGGCAGTAAGCTAGTGTGGAGGACTATAAAAGATGTGTTCCTCCTGTCATGGAGTAGAGAGGGAGCTAGGGCTAGGCCCCAGCAGTGGGGGCGTCCTCGTTGATAATAAAATTTGCAAAAACCAGCCAGGTTTTCATCAAGGGCTCAAATATTCTGAATTTCTCGTAAAACCTTCAGATGGCAAATAATTGACAGACTTTTGTCCTACAATCTACATTACTTGTATGTACTACCAGAGAGTCTTAATTCATAAACAGTTGAACGTTCTCATAAAGCGTCAACATACTCACGGAGCGGTCTTTTGCCTACAAGTCCGTTTCTAGGTCGCGGAATTGGGTCTGCAAATAAATTACAAGAACCCTCTATAATAATGCTTATAAATAAGATTCCCTGATAGTACATTAAAATTAAAAACAGTGTAAAATTGATTTCAGCTTGTCGCACTACGACGAGCTCAAATCGCTCAGGAAGCAGCTGTACCCGACTCCTCTGCCGGTGTTCAAACCGAAGGTCCCATCCAGGTAGGACGTTCTAACCCATCTTTAGGGCTTGCCGTTTATAATAATATAGGCTACTTGACTTATATTCAATTTCATATATTGAGGGAGTATTTCCTTTAGTACTTGGCTTAGAAAAACGTATTCTAGCGATATCGTAAACTAAAAGCCTAAGATTGATAAATAAAGTTGATTAAAAAATATATTTTTTCATTGTACCTATTACCTAAGTAACCGGTTCTTTTGAACTTGTTTTTAAATAAAAAAAAATGATTATTTTGTATGATGTACATAATGTGCATCATACAAAATCGTTTACAGACGTATGTACAATTATTATGTTTAATATAATTTTTATGTCTTTATTATCTTTAAAATGCAGAATAATACTAATACACATAATTACACACATATATAATAAATATGACATAGTTATTTATTCAGTTTAATGTTAATTTTATGTAGGTATTCTTGTTCTCACATAGAACCAAGAAAATATTTCTGAACAGTTTTGTGTAATTAACCAATTACAAAATGTTGTATGTTAATATTTAGCTGTAAGATTATAATATGCTTGGTTTTACTAATTTATTACTCCAATATCGCTTAAAAATAAGAAGTACAAGTGTGTTACCTTTAAATTCTTGGTTTTGCCCTCACTGCATGTGTTTTTAATTTTAACTTAGTGCTGTTTAAGTTGTGTGCATTAGTATTATGGTGCCTTTTCACTTTTGGCTTGTATTTCAGCGAACAAAGTACGGCTCAAAATAGATGGCGCTAGGTGTACAATGTAAACATTTTAATTTTTCTATTCTTTTTTGAAGTTACGGCTTTAGACACGATGAAAGTATTTTCGTAACCTATAGTATGATTAATGAAGTTTCACTTCTGCCACATAGTCTCTGTACATATCATGTTTTTTTATCATATATGATGATGATAAATTTTTAATTTCACGTTGTCTTTTCAGGGGCGTTCTCCACCGCGACGCGGACGGCGCGTGGTGCGTGCCGTTCCCGGGCGCGGACGCGTCCGTGGCGTACCGGACGCAGCGCGGACGTCACGAGCGCGGCGGTCGACCCGCCTACGTCCGCCCCTACGTCCGGATCGGCAGTTTACCCGCCGCCCTGTGCACTATACTCGCGGCTATATTCCTCTTCCTCATGTGTAGAACGGATTTCACGCGTAAACTGCTACTGGCCTATCCGGCATTGTTCACTTTTGGATATGTCAGCAAGGAGAGCCCCAGCGAGGCGGTCGGGGAGTGCACGAAGTTTGAACTGACGTTGAAAGGACGAGGCTGGCCAGCGGAGCCCACCGACGAACCGCCCACTGAGACGATAAATGCGAAGGTAATTCACTTTGTCAGTTGTCAGTTACAGTTTCCTGTTTCAGTTTCATTTAAATAGTTTAGGATCCAAGTGTTTATTATTTTAGGAAAGGAAAGATCTTTGACTGTAATGACCCTACTAACTTACGTTCTCGAGATCAATTGGCCCTTATTGAAGGATGCTTACGTTCAGTTACGTTACTTACGCCAGTGGATGGCATGATCTGATGATAACTGAGTTATTCAAATAGCAATATTGCAAACCACTGTTAATACTATATTAAATTTTGAGGAAAATAGCAACGTTTCAGTTAGTTGCAATTCGTAATATGAAACGAATTGCACCTAACTATATTAATATTAGTATAATATACTTCCCGGGCAGAAAGAATGCACATCGACGTTTGAAAAGAGATAATAGGCTAGTATCGGCATTTTATGTAAAGACGTTTAAGCAGAAAAATAATTGTCATACTCGAAAAATATTATTTTTCTTTATATGAGCGAGTTTGCGTTTTGCGGAGAGTCACCCATAGGTACATGAGATGATTTTTTACTTTGAGTACGACAATTATTTTTTGCCTAAACGTCTTAAGTTTTAACATAAGCAGTGGATCGTGTGCCCGAAGTATCCGAAGATTTTCGGAGACATTATATATTGTCTACCTAGTTATCTATTGTAGGTACATTCGCATAACGTAAGATTAATAAATTTATTTGAGTGTATACGCATGTGTAATGTGTATAAATATGTGCATTTTGTGAAATATATGGACGTTTTTGCGGCTGAAATAAAATATGTGTATTTCTGAATTTAATTACTTAGAATACTTTTACAAAACTGTGTCGCAACAATATCTCTTTTCGCGCGTTTCGATCCGCTGGTGTGTACCGTATTCTGTTACATGAGTAGTACCTAATGTATTACAGGAATATTGGTTACATTAGTAGGTAGTACTGTATTACGGGGATGTTGCTCTGCCAACTGAATATCTCTGGTCAAAGGATGTGTATTCTCTATGGCCGGGCAATGTATGTTGTAACTGAAGTTTGTTCTTTAACTGACAATGTATGTTGTACTTCAGGTGAGCGGCGTGAACCCCGGCTACGGCCTGACCGCGGTGATGCTGCTGCTGTCCGCCCTCACTATACTCACCGACGCTGACAAGATGCCCGAGCCGTGAGTACACTCACACACGAGTACGCATGTATACGCGTACGAGCGTGCGTGCGTCTATACGCGCAAGAGTTCGCATATGAACAAGTACAATATGTGTACGCACAGGCACAGAAGTAGGCTGCACTGCACGTGTGTTAATTTTATGGCAATGGTCTTATACTATACGGCCATAAATAAAATATATAAAAAAACATTTATGTCCCGTTGTAGCGGAGTACTGACGCCGGGCGCGGCATTCGGCGACACGCGACTGGTGCAGCGACTCAACGACAACGGCGTCAAGTTCGAAACGCTGCCGTAGATGAGAAACTGCATCAGAGGAGCATCGGACGTTTGTGTTAAGATCTGTTGAGCAACATTGTGTCACACGGTTTGGTGTCACTGACTTCGCTAACGGCCCGTTTCAATAACTCAAACTTCAAACGTCAATGACTAATTTGGATCGCAAAAAGTCGGCAAATGATTGAATGGCGACGTTTTTAAGAAATAGTTATAGATAGATAGATATTGAAACGGACCGTATATGATGTTGTAGGTACTGTGTCATATTTTCTATGACTTTATTTTAGTTCATGATGTTGCTCAACAAGTAGCACACTGATGTATCAAACCACTTTGATCATAGTGTAACGTTTCCACTCCTATAGAATTGTAGCCACTTTCCTGGGGCCATATAAACGTTGAACGTACGTGCTTTATCTTGATAATAATTAAATCTAGTTTAAATAAATTAATAAATGTGTCCGCAGCATAACGAGGTATTACTAACTATATACTAACCAACCAAAGATTGAAAGACAGATTATTGTAATGTATTATACAAAAATAACTAATTTATCTAGTGAAATTAATTAACCAAAGAGCTATATATCGAGAGGCTCAGGTGCTAAATGGATGCTTAGGTACTAAATTATGTAACATCTTAAATTATTTTATTCTTATTTATTGTTTTTCTAGGGCCGGTCTTATATAAATATAAGACCGGCCCATCTTTAAGCTCGGCTAAGCTAGAGCTAAGTTATAGGCATAATTTTTTCACTAAGTAATAAACAAAATCGACCTTCCTAATATTCAACTGTCATGTTATAATTTAGTAATTATAACATGACAGGTCGATTTTTACTAGGAATGTATGCTAAAATCTATGTGAGGCGCCTATTCTGGTTTGTACTGTCAGGGAAACTAATTCATTGCTTATGAATTAGTTCCCCTGTTGATTGTGGACTGACGTCATAATTTGTTCGTAATATGTTATTAATATATCATTCAGTCATAATACAAAAAATATGAGAACACTCTACCTGCTTATGAATTAGATTCCCTGATAGTACTTTGTAGGACCAAAAAAACAGTTTACTTTCTAATAATTTTTATAATATGTAGTAAATAACATGAAATATTCACGTTTTCTATGATTCCAAAATAAATTTCTTATTTTTCTGAATTAAAATATTATGTTGTTTTATTTTATTTTTAGATGACCTGAACCTCACATGTTTATAAGGGGGGTGGGGGGATACCGCCCTAATAGGGGTAGGGTTGGGGCTACCCGACTTTACTATTTACGCGACTACAGCTAAGTCAAAAGGAAATTATTTTGGCAGTCTATGTATGCATGTTTAATCCATCGTAGCGACTAGCGCCTAAACAATTATAAATCTAATTAAAAAATTAGGTGTCAATACAATCGTAATAGTATACCGGGTAACATTTATGTAGTCGGGTTATAATATACGCTGCATACATTTGTACAAATTGTACATCTCGGCAAGAGTTATAGGCTAGCTGCACACGTGCAATATTATTGACAAAATAAATTTGTCATTATACTAGTCAACACATACAAAAAAAGGCAACACACACAAGGAATAATATTGTCAATATGAGCATTATTGCCAATAATATAATTTGTGTGCGGCTAGCCATAGATGTTGCGAAATTCGAGACTCAAAGCTAAAGCCAGGTACTTTCAAAAATTCTAGAAAAATGCAAAGAGCTTCAAGGCTTGTCGATTGTAGGTAAAGATTTGGTAAAAATATTTACAACTGCTTATTTTTGTAAACATAGTCATTATTCAAAGCTACGTCTTACGCCTAATAATTACATCCATATAAAGTAAAACTAATTAGTTTTTCTACTGTTTTGGGCAACAATTATCTCTTTATCGACCTTACACGCGTAAGATTAGATATCTCATAGAAACTTCCAGATAAACTATTTCTGGAAGTTTCTATGAGAATGGTCCTTATGTCCGCGGCATAAGGACCTGCCAGAGGTAAAATAGCTCTGAACGGACTGTAGCTATAATAGAATTAATGAACTTGAACTAAGAAATTCTGCTTTTGCGCCAGTCGTGTTTAGGCAGCTTGTAAGGTGTTTCCTGTTGCTAATTTTTCATAATTTAAAATTGCAATTTTAAGCCAGTAATTTTAATGCCGCCATCTATAAGGCAGACGGTTTAAATGAATCCTCGCCCGCACGGTACAGGGGTCAGGGGCGCGGGGGTAACACGACTGAGGGGGTGCGGGCGGGGCTACGAGCGCTACGAGAGCCGCCCGTACCCCCTTGCACCCCCTTAGTCGTCATACCCCGAACCCGTATACCGCGCGGGCGAGGACTCATTTAAACGGTCTGCCTTTAGTACCTAACGTTTGTTGTTAATTATAAAATTCACAGTGAAGTGGAGGAAGTTATGAAATAGAGCATAAAATTAAGAATTAAAGAACTTTTTGCCAATAATTTGACGTACACAACTAGGTACAGCAGTAGGTCCTAATTACTAAAGAATTTAAGACTAAATTGATTAATCTACAATAGATCATTTTATTAGTCTACCTAAGAGTGAAACATCGTGTCGCAGTTGATTTTAATTTTCAAATTTCAAGTCTAATCCTTCATCACAGTCTACTCGTATACTCATAACTCCCAATCCCAATGGCGTCGCCGGACCAACATGAGCGACTGGAGCTGGTGATACTGGGCGCTACGGGCTACACGGGGCGGCTGGCGGTGCGGCAGATGCTGCAGTATACCGGGGTACGCTGGGGGATCGCGGGCCGGGACTGGGACAGGCTGCAGGGGGTGCTCCGGGAGGCGAGGGACCATGGTGAGTATATTCTGTTCATGTTGACTGTTCTGTAATATATATGTCACCGTAAAATTGTAAAAACCGTTAGATTGTAATAAAACTAGTGAAATTGTAAAATGTTTATAGACTTCCGACGCGAATATTCTGCTTATAATTTAACACATTATTTTTCGTTAGATTATAAATATATAGTTTTGAATCTTTCGACATATTTTTACAATCTCGTTAGTTATTTTACAATCTAATGGTTTTTACAATTTTACGATGACAAATAGATACATATTATAAACTAGCTTTTGCCCGCGGCGTTAGGACGGAGTTTTATCTCCCCTATGTTTGTGATACCCAAAACCGACGCAAGGCTTCGTCCTATATTCAATTTGAAAGCTCTCAAATTCAAATTCAAATTCTTTTATTGCAAGAATGTTGTAGGTACAATGGTCTTACAAAATTATTTAGTGTTCTCACATTCTGCCATCACAATGGCGTGCAATTTGCAATTTTACAACAAAATTAAACTAAATTAGAATAAAACTACAGCTCAAATTATTTTTAAATTTTTACAATATATGCTACAACGTTGATACTCTAACATTATTAATATTATAGAATTTATTACTTTTAAGAATTTTTATAATAATTTGTGCTATTAAATTCATGTATCATATCATATCTGAGATTTTTTAATATTAAATTATTAGTTATTGTGTGTATAGTAGAATAAAATTATTAGTAATATATAAAACACACAATTAATAATACACACATAAATTATATTAATTACATAATAATAAATTATTTAAATGTCATATATTCATTTAATGTGTAAAAGCAATTATTCAAGAGCCACTTTGTTATTTCTCTTTTAAAATTATTTCCATTTAAAGTTTTAAAATGGTCGGGTAATTTATTAAAAATGATAATAGCGTTGATGTACACATTTTTCTTAAAGACATCAAAGCGGCACTGAGGCAGATACAATTTATACAAATGTCTTGGCGTACCACTTCTATTATTAACATCAGCCTTTTTTGGAAAGTAGTGCGGATTTTGCTTTACAAAAACACAAATATCTCTAATATATAAGCATATCAAAGGTAGAATCTGCAATTTCAGAAACAATGATTTGCAACTCTCTAACGGCCATGCTCCGCAAATGGCTCTTACACACTTTTTTTGAACCTTAAATGCCTTATCAATTTCAACAGAGTTCCCCCACAGCAATAGCCCATACGAGAGCACAGACGACACATATCCATGGTATTCGGTCGAGACTTTTAAGCGTAACACTTTAATTGCGTATACGAATTTATCGAGTTTCTCGCACACGTGGTTTATATGATCCTTCCAGTTACAGTGCCTGTCTACAATAATGCCTAAAAATTTTGCAGAATTCACTTCTTCCATTTTAATTCCGTCAATGGTTATATTTAAGTCAATTGGTCGTGTCCTATAATCTCTAAATTGAATTATTTTAGTTTTAGTTAGATTAATTTTTAAATTATTATAATTTAGCCATGTCATAATTTTGTTAATTGTTATAGAAATGTCATTTTGGAACGAATTTTCATTTTCACATT
This sequence comes from Glaucopsyche alexis, assembly GCA_905404095.1. Classification (NCBI taxonomy): domain Eukaryota; kingdom Metazoa; phylum Arthropoda; class Insecta; order Lepidoptera; family Lycaenidae; genus Glaucopsyche; species Glaucopsyche alexis. Next base: position 1,017,897 of record FR990044.1, on the reverse strand, counting down.
TAATTATAGCCGTAGTGTCGTCTGCAAATAAAATGGTTTTTTGATCCGTCACGTTAGGGAGGTCGTTTATGTAAAATAAAAAGAGTAATGGACCTAGTATACTGCCTTGTGGTACTCCGAAATTATTGCACAAAAAGTCCGACCTACTAGTAATTTGTTTCCCTTTGTCAATTTTCGATATTTGTACACATTGCTGACGTCCAGATAGGTAACTTTTAATCCAATCCAAAGCTTTGCCACGTATGCCATATTTTTCGAGCTTATGTAGTAGAAGCTTATGATCTACGAAATCAAAAGCTTTGCTCATATCTAGGAATATGGCGACTACAGGCTTTTTATCGTTAATAGCTTCAGTTACATATTTTATCAGATTAAAACAAGCTAAAGTTGTGTTGCTGTTTTTACGAAAACCGAATTGTTCTGACCTAAGTATATTATTTGTAATGACAAATGTGTATAGTCTTTTCATCATTATTTTCTCGAATATTTTTGATATCACTGGAATTAATGTGACTGGTCTATAATTGTTTGTATCATTCATATCTCCTTTCTTAAATAGCGGTTTAACTATAGACTTTTTTAGTAATTCGGGAAATGCACCTTCTTCAAACGAAATGTTAATAATATGGCTTAAGGGACTACATATATATTTAGCACAGGCTTTAATAATTTTTGTATTCAGATCATCAACTCCTACAGAATTTGTGTTGTTAAGATTATTTATTATTTGAAGTACTTCATTTTGGTCAGTCGGCGTTAAAAAAATCGTATTTAAATTTTGTGTACTTAATGTTTTGGCAATGTCACTTGTTTTAAATTTAAACTCTTTATTTGTCAATTCTATATAATATTGATTAAAAGCTTCGCATATGTCATTAGGAGCCGTAAGAACTTTGTCATTATAAGAAATTGTATTTATGTCCGTATTAGGTTTAATGTCATTAATATTACAATTTATAATGTCCCATACTGCTTTACATTTATTTTTATTATTATGTATATATTTTTTATTTTGAATTTGTTTTGATTTATACATACATTTTTTTAGCGTTCTATAATAAGTAAAATATTTTTTATAATTTTCCGACTTATTGTCGCCTGTCCTTTTATATTTTAGATATAATGCTCTTTTTTCGCTGCATGATTTTTTTAAACCCTTCGTAAGCCACGATTTATTTGATTTTTTATTGGTTTTCCTGCATATTATTACAGGAAAACATAAATTAAAAAATAAAACTAGTATTTCATGAAATTCCTTGAATGCATCATTTAAGTTGTTAGTCTCGTAGACTTCGGAAAATTTAATTGATGATAAACTTTTACAAAATTTTAATATATTTTCATTTTTCAAGTCTCTAACAGACCTGGTCCAGGAAACCAGTTCATGTTTATTTTTTACCCTTACTGTGAGGATTTGTCCAGTCTCGTGATCCGATAGACCTAGTTGGTAAACCTCGGCAGAGCATTCTTTTATATTACTAGCGAACTGGTCGATGCATGCCTTTTTTCTCGTTGGGACTGTTATATGTAGTTTCATATTAAAATTTTTCAATATGTTCATAAGGTCTAGACAATTTTTACTGGGATTTAGTGTATCGAAGTTCCAGTCACCGCATAAAACAATTTTTTTAAATCTTATCGCTATTTTCGAAAGCAAAACTTCTAATTTTTCGATAAAAATGTTAGGGTTACTAGATGGGGTTCGGTATATGCATAAAATTAAAATTTTTAGAGACACAATTTCAACACCCGACACTTCAAAACTAAAATTACTAACAAATTCATTAACTATCACAAAATTTTTACACTCTATACTATTTTTAGCGAGTATGCATGATCCACCCCTTTTCGTGTTACGTGAGTATGAAGAAATTATTCTATAGCCAGGTATTTTAAGTAATGACTCCATACCTTTTTTTATAAAATTTCTCAACCGATTCGTGGAGAACTCGACTTTCAGACTAATAAACAAACATGTTCACGATTCTAAACTTTCTCCAACCTCACGGTTGGATGGCAAAAATCGACAATTCGCAAGCGTATTTCCACCTTCCAGTAGTAAAATCGCACATAATCTCTTACGCCTCGTTTACAGAGGCCAACTAATGCAAATGAACTGCCTGTCCTTCGGGCTCAGTTCAGCACCAAGAACCTTTGCATCCCTAAGCAATTGGATCGCACATAAATTACGAGAGCGCGGAATTCGGGTGGTTGTTTATCTGGACGATTATTTGTTAGCAAATCAGGATATCCACGAGTTGATCCGTCACATCGAGATAACAGTGAACCTACTCAGATATCTGGGGTGGACAATAAATACCGAAAAATTAAACCGACTTCCAAAGTAAAAATACACAAAAAAATATGAAATAAAACTTATTTGCTAAATAATTCCCTTTTTTGGCTAAATTATCATTATTTCTGTACTCAATCTTCTTAATTTTGAAATCGCTACCAGCCCAAACAGTATCCCACAATATTTTATAGAACTCATGTTCACGTTACGTCAGAGTAATGTTCAAATATCTCCGGTTTAGTGTAAAATACTATGAGAAGATGTACCTTATCATAATGTGATGATGTATGTGGTGGTGATGATGATGATTACTCTATTTGACATGGTGGCATATGCTTGCAGTTCTTTAAACAACGCCGAAATCCCCAAACATGTATCTATAAGGAGTCAGGAGTTCTGTTCTGTACCTTTGCATCCGGGGTACTGTACCTTGGAGCAAAATTTTACTTTTTGGTAGCATATGCTTAGAATCCTTCAGAAAAAGTCGAAATCACCATATGTGTCCATATAAATTTCGAGGAATTCCCTCGATTCCTCAAGGATCCCATCATCAGGTCACCATTTTTTTGACAGCGGGACCAACTTGGGATTATACCTTTTACATCAAAAAAAGAATTTTGAAAATCGGCCAACAGACGGCGGAGATATCCGCGAACATACAAAAAAAAATATATATATATACAGCCGAACGTATAACCGCCTCCTTTTTATTTGGAAGTCGGTTAAAAATAATGTAGGTACAATAACTGCTTGTTTTGTTCACCTTGAATTATTCCAAATATGGGTTGTTTATTTGTAAGTCGATGCCGCGCTGTAACGTACGTTACCAACATAAGTACCTACCTACTTGAAAGTCGTAATATTAATCCGATTGTTCCAATATCTATTAAGTATCTACATGTTTTTAAATTTCAAAAATTCCGCTGTCCATCTGTCTGTCACATTGTAGCTATCTCATGCACCGTGATAGCTTGTAGATAGACAGTTGTCACAGATGACGTATTTCTGTTGCCGCTAATTACTAAAAACCGGCCAAGTGCAGACGGATTCGTGCACGTAGGGTTCCGTAATCCGTACCTTTATACCAATGTTTTACATGTTTACTTATTAGTTCCTTATTTTTGTACGAAGTTCTCCAAGTAAGCGATTTTTACAAGTTAAATATCTTTAACTCCTGAACTAACATTGTTAGATAAGCCTTATAGTTTTTCTTTAAAGTTCATCATATGGTCTATGGGGGCGTCCCCCCGTCTAAAAGCTAAATGACTGCCTCGAAAAATGTGGAATAATTTATCGTGGCAGTCCATGTAATGAACGTTAAAGGAAAACTTTAACGGCTTATATAACTTTGTTAGTTTAGGAGCTATCGATGCCTCACTTGAAAAATGCGTTTTCTTGGAAAACTTCGTACAAAAATAACTAAAAATAAGTACCTAAACATGTAAAATATTGGTATAATGGTACGGAACCCTACGGGCGTAAGTCCGACTCGCAATTGGGCGATTTTTAAACTTAATCAAAAACGGGCATACCTACCTATTATGCCAACTGGTTATGGCTAGCGTTAAAACAAATCTGAATCTAAATAATATATTATGCATTTTTAGGGTTCCGTAATACTTAAGGAACCCTTATAGTTTCGCTCTGTCCGTCTGTCTGTCTGTCTGTCTGTCTGTCTGTCTGTCTGTCCGCGCCTCTAGCTCCTGTAATTATGAATATAAATTGATGAAATTTGGTGCAGTTATAGATTGTGTATAGATGACAGTTTCAGGATCATAAAAAAATAATAATTTTATATTTTAGGGGTGGCTCTCCATACATGTGAAGTGGGGATGAAAAATATTTTTTCACTCTACCCCATCGTGTGGCGTATCGTAGAATAGGTCTTTTAAAATAAAGGCAAGGTTTCATATGTTACTTTTTTATAAAGTTGTCCATTTTCGAGTAATCGGCCTCCAAAGTAGTTTGTAAGTTGGTCCCCCCCCCTAGCATTTTTAAACTATAGGTGATAGAAACTTGCAAATTTCCATGCTGATAGATCATGCTAAAAACTCTTAAGCAAAATTATTTTGAACCAAATCGGACAGTAACTTTTGGAGTAATTGAAAAAAAGCATATTACGCGTTTATAGTTACGGAACCCTCCTTAGACATGTCCTGACATGCTCTTGGTTAGGTTATTATAAGAAAGTGCAAAGACTTTAACAAAGATTCTGCTCAGGTGTCGACACGTGCAACGTAGCCATACTACTAGCGGACGTCGACGACGCGGGCTCTCTCTCCCGCCTGTGCCGGAGCACCGAGCTAGTGGTCAACTGCTGCGGGCCGTACGTGCGGTACGGCGAGCGTGTAGTGGCGGCCGCCGTGGCCGCGGGATGCCACCATGTGGACGTCAGCGCCGAGAACCACGTCAGTAACACTCTCTCTCCCGCCTGTGCCGGAGCAGCGAGAGTCGATTTTTGCAACCTGCATGGTGGGTGGGGCATTACACGATCTTGCTGCCATTGTTGCTTGTGTGATGGTGTTGTTTGCACGATCTTGTTTCTGAGTATACGTATAAGCAGTGGAGGTGATTTTACGCATGCTTATGCGTGCACTCACACATTTGCTTGCAGGTTGTCAGTTGTGGGTATTTTTTCGCGGGAAATAGTATTGTATACTTAAATTGAATAATTGAAGAAGTAAATAAATACACTTACATATTGTGATTAAAACAGTAAACCACCAAAAAAAGAATACAATTTATAAGATCATAAATTACAATTCAAAGAACATGTAATTTGTTCATTAGAGAAAAGTAGTTAACAAAGAAAAATTGAATTAAGTTTTTATTTGGTTGCATTTAAAGAATTATTAATAAGTCAAGATGGATGACCAAGCAAAACATAAGTTTGGCGATTAGAGTTAAAATAAGTACTTTTATTAGTACAGGAATTATTGGACCTGTTCCACAAACTCACTGTTTTACTTGATCAAAAACCTCCGGCCTAAAAATACTATAATGTTCTTAGATTTAAGGTTAGTTTAATTCTATAAAAAAATACTGATTTACAAGTTTAAGGCTTTACTTACTTAGGTAGGTACTACGTCATGATACGAAAAATATTATTAGTGTTGTTTTATCAATGTAAAGTGATTGTATAATCAGTACCTAATTGTAGGTAGTAGACATGCTGAGTGGACGATTCCCAAAAACTTTTGTTTTCCAATTTAAGGTGTAATAACTATACAGCAAATAATTCATTTTGAATGACTTATTTTGATTAAAGTAAGGCCATATTTTGACTTCAGTTCACGCTGTTGCTAGAGCACAAGTATGAGACAGCAGCTCAGAAGGCGGGCGTCTGTGTGATTACATCATGCGGCCTGTCCAGTGTGCCAGTGGATATGGGAGTCAACTATCTGGGGAAAAACTTCGGTGGTGAGTAGCAACGTAACGTAGCGTAGTACGCACGAGTTATTTTATAGTGCCCAAGTGTATGCACAGTATACACGAGCATTCTTTTACTTTACTCTCATAATCCAGTTGGACGGACGATCGACACAACTGGCGAGAGATAAGGCGCGAGACCGACTTTTGGACATGGATCATTGTATCATCTTTCTTGTGAGACAATTAGGTAATCAACCTGCATAAGACTTGGATACTTTTTGTCCATCCAACGCGAGAATCAATTCCACGACCTCCGGATCGAGGGCAAAGCTCTTAACCACTTTACCACGGAGGCGGAATCCTTTAATAAACCGCCGCCTTATTACGTATCTTGCAAAAGCAAAGCAATAGCAAAAATCGCAAATTCGTATTACGTATCTGCAAAAACCTAGCAGAAGCAACCTAGCGACAATACTGCCTCTACCGAACAATCGAGGAACTGTAAATTGCAATCAATCGTTCGATCTCTTCACTGCTGTCTAATTTTTTATGTTTTATAGTGATTCTTTTATTGAATACTCTGTTGTTTAGTAGGTATTTAAAAATTGTATTGCGAATGTTTGTTGCCTATAAAGGCGTGTGCATCAGTTTTTTATGATTTGTAAAATTTTTTATTGTAATTGTTTTAATGTATACGCTGCTGGTAACCATAATAAATAAATAGATTTTTCGTATTACGTAAGACTTTTACAGCAAAGCGAAAGCAATCAGCGAGCGATTTAAACTGTCAGTTAGCAATAATAAGCAAAAATGAAGAAAAGTGCATTCAAACACAACAGCGAGTGTTAAGCAATCGATCGCATAGGTAATACGATTTTATTTTGTCGTCGATCGCGCGATGACTGCAAGATTTTTGCTAATCGCTATTTTTACGTAATACGGCGGCCGATGTAGATCACTTTTTTTAACACGCTTATTAACTTCATCTGTATGTAAGCTTGTTTGCTTGCTTGTATGTAACTATCAATACAACGCGGTCGCCAAGCAACCGTTTAAGTTATTCCACGCGTTACACCGCACACGTGCTGTGAGTTGTGACTTGTGCTCGTGTTGTGCCACACGCCAACTCTCTATAATTATATGCTTTATAAAATGGACCTCTATCTTACAACAGTCTAGTATCTACACCTAAATTGTCTTTTACATCAATGATGAATGTATAAAATAACTAAAAAGTTGAAAATAAATATAGTTTAAAAAAACTAAAAAAACACGCTTTAAAGAATATGGAACTAAAAAGTTGAAAATAATTTTAAAAATAAACTTATGGCGCTTTGTGCCATAATTTTCGTATATCTATCGAGCGACCCACGCTTTTCCCTCAATTATACTAGTATTTTTATATACTACTGTTTTAAGTTTATTTTTAAAAATTTTAAAATTATTTTCAACTTTGATATTCTTTAAAAGCGTGTTTTTTTTAGTTTTTTTTAAACTATATTTATATGTATGTACTGTAACAGGCTGTCTTTACGATATGTCTGGAAATTGTGAATGTAAATTGGTATTTGTCACACACCAAGAGACAGTTTGCTCCAAGACTCCGCAAAACTTCATTTTTAGCTTTTGAAGTGATAATTCTTATGGCAGGGTAAACCTCTTCGTTACGTAACACGTTACGATGCCAGTCTGTATGGCTTTTTCTTTTGTCGTGTAATACAAAATTTTCAAATAAGATAGGAGTTATTTTGAATACTAATGTCAGATACGCGTAACGTTGTTACGTAGGCACTTGGATTTTTGGCCAATTTGGCTCGGTCAGATATTTTTAATCTTTTTATTTCTGTTTATTTTATAATTTTTAATTTTTTTCTCGCACTAGGTACTAAAACTCCGAGCAATGCTTGATTTCCCAGGTACTACGGTATAAAATTGTTGAAAGCGGTATACCTAAATACTGTTTTCACTTCTATCGGCAGTCCCTATAACTACCAGTTTTTTTAAATCATAACCATAAAAACTTCAGCAAATTCGTTTGTATTTTAGGAACCCTAGACCGCGTAGACTCCTACCTCACTACTCACCCCACCGCCAGTAGCGTCCTCAGCAGCTGGAGACACGGGGCCATCCGGTATAGCAGCTGGGAGTCCATGATACATGGGTATTTATTTTAGTTCAAGAAGGACATCTGTAGTACCTTTCATATACTGCCGTCCTCAAACTAAAAGGCGGTTAAATGACAAAAAGAGTTTTTGAGGTAGAGTTAAAAACATGGGATTATTTTGAAATTGATGCTAGTAATTTTCTATGAACAATCCTTAATGTTGTCATAAGACATTCATAACAATACAATACGTATTACGTTAAATTTTAAAAACAAAGACTGGCTTGCACTGTTGAAACTATGTAGTGACTGTGTTAAGTGTTCTATACAGGTTTCTCTAAAGATTTGTTTTGTTTCAGCATGGCGCAGAAGAAAGATCCAGGTGAAAACGATACTTTACAACAAAAAAGGCAAGTGAAACAATAAATACAAATTTTTACGTCCTGTTTGTTTTAATAAACTACATTAACTAATCTAACCGTTTCAGACCGTTGCTTCACAGGCGACTTAGCAGATGGTGCGTTCCGTACCCCATCTCCGACGCGTTTATAGTCGCGCGTTCGCAGCAACGCCTGAAAACAGTCTACGGCAAACGTCCCGTGCGCTGTAACCCTTACCTCGTCCTTCCGAACTTCTTCATAGCTGTAACAATGATCATATTCTTCCTCGGCGTCAAAGTGTTCGCCAAAATGTCTTGGACGAGGAAAATGTTATTAAACTACCCCAGATTGTGCTCTTTTGGTATGGTGTCATATGATAGAGATATGGGATGGGTGACTAACGAGCAACCTTATGAGTACGTGCTGACTGGAAGTGGCTTGGAGAAGGGTGATGATATAACTTGTGCGCCTAACGAAAATATCGTAGCAAACATAACGGTAAGCGACATTGCCTTTGTTTTTAACTTTTATTAAAATATTTATAAGTTATATATCAATCCTTATTCCTTAACTTGATGATAAATTATATTTATTTAATTAGCACTGAGTCAAAGCTTCTATAAGTTATTTACTAATTTCTGAGCCTTCGAAAAGTCTCAGTTCTCGAATAGGTTCTTAGCGAACCATGTAGGAAATCAGTAAAGTGATGTCGCAAAGCACTTGTCATCTAAGAAACGGCTTTAATAAACAAGGGTGTCAGTTCTGCATAACGTTGACGGGGTGCATACTGCATCGGTATTTGTTTGTAGAGGGGGAGGGGGGGGGGTAGGTATCTGTAGGTTATACTTGCTATAAGCTGAGTGTAGGGTCAGCTGTTCTCAAAGACGATGACACTAACTAAGACACCTTAGGATTTATTCAAAACATTGCATATACCTACCTAATGATATGAATGATACCTAAATGAAACATGAAGGATTTTGCCATGTACTTTTTGATGTCCTGCAATTGCACCTCCTGGCACCCACTAATGGACCTACACGACGTACCCACGTCCACTGTCTACCCTGTGCCCAGGTGCGGGGCGCGGATCCGGCGTACGCAGGTACGGTGGCGGCGCTGATGGCCTGCGCCGTCACTCTGCTCCACGACAGAGACAACATGCCCGCTGAGTAAGAAACACGATTTCTTCGTTTTTCAGCTTTATTAACATGTTGTCGTTCATTTGTTAAATCATAAACGGACGGACGGACGAACATATACCTACAGAACTTAACAGACAGTCTATAACTCTATAATTTAACTTGGGTTATAGTGGTAGGTAAAATATGGCCGTAACATCTGCATAATCATATGTCTAAACTTAACATTCTCTAGTTTTGCTGTCAAGGTCGACATCTATAATCGCGTTCACGGCTAATATAGTGCTATCCGTGGAGTGGAGGTTAGATAAAGGAGACCGATCGCTATAGAAAATAGTGTGTCCCAGAAATATGGACAAAATAAGTGAGGCGCTGCGATCGCTAAGTTGTGTCAATAAAAGCAGGCCACCAATGCCGCGAAGAAAATCAGACTATGTACTACCGACAGCAGCGCAGCCGGTGGCCGAAAAACGAATTATAAATTCTAAAATACAATAGAGCTGAAAATCGAACACACAAGTGTCGAGTCAAATGGCAATGTTATACATTTAATATGACAACTCGACACTCTACAAGTTGATTTTCAACTCTGTTGTATTAGCGCAGATTTCTATTTTCAATGCTCTAAATTTTCCCGTCCCGCCGGATTCCGGATCCTATATTCCCAGCCTTACTGTTTCACAATCTACTAATTATATATTATTATAAGTGTCGCATAGCTTATTGACATGTTTTGGCTCTGTCGCTCAGTGTAAAGTGAGCAGCGAAAAACTTCTCAATAAGCTAGTCGAGTTCGACACTTACCTACTTATTGGGCGACTGTGAAACAGGCCATCATGCTATTTCGTTATTACTTATTAATCACTTGCTAAAATGTATTTTCTATGGTAGAGGCGGCGTGATGACACCCGGGTACGCGTTCTACAACACAGACCTGCTGCGGAGGCTGGAAGAGACCGGCACGTATACATTCCAAATCGAACACACCTAGAGATGTTTATTTAAAACTTTACTCAATAAAGTAGGTCAATTCTTTTTAATTTGAATGTTTTTTTTTATTCCATTCCTACCTAGTACAGTGTTGTGCTCTATATTTTAGTTCCTGTGCAACTAACTAGATGGCGCTGGTAGGCACATTTGAAATTTATAATATAAGCGATAAATAATAATTATAATACACAATCGGGCAATTGAAAATAGCAGTTACCTGTATGTGTGACCCATTTTAAAATAAAACTTAATATATCTCTCCAAGTTTATAAGTTTTAAAAAACATTGAGCACTATTTTAACCAAATGAAAAATAGTAACTGGTAAAATGAAGCGGCTGGATCTTCACTGTGTCATTAAGGCGCTCTTACCCTAAAAATGCGCTTCTTTAAAAAATTTTTTGAGACGAATGGATACATTTTAGTGTAGCAAAAAAATATATGTTAATTTTGATCATATTTGCTAGGGGACCTTCATTTTCAAAACACGTTATCTGAACATTTTCTCGATAAAAAAAAATCATAAAGTAACCGTTAAAATAGAAATTCTTGGAGTTGTAACTGTACTATTTGTGAACAAAAATGAGAAAATTATTTGCAGTTTCGTAAAACATAATAAAAGGAAGGGAATTGTTGTTTTGATTTTTCGATTGGAATAAGATACTTGTTAGTATTAATTTATTTCAATAATAAATAATTCGGACGAGTCGAATGAAACATCGCGAAATGGCGACCAGTCATTCCTTCTCTTTCATATCTATGGAATAAGACAGTACCGGCTTAGGCCTCTTGCTAATGAGACGTATGTCAAATTTTTCCCCTTTTTTCTGCTCAAAAATCATTCGAATTTAATGTTGAAAGTCCGTTCAAATTTATTTTACCCCCGACTTGACCTTTATGTCGTCTGCATAAAGGTCAAGTTGTGGGTAAATATTTGTTTTTCTTTCATCGTGTAATACTAATAAGATATGCGTAATTTCGCTGTCTGACGTAAGGCGCTCGGTAGCCCTTTGGCTTTTTGCGTTGTTGCGACCAATTGGTCTCGGGTTCGAATCCCGGTCAGACGATTTTTTTTTCTTTTTCTTTTTCTCGCACTATAAAACTCCGAGCTTGTTCTCCCAGTAATTAAAGTATAATATTGTTAGTTATGTACTTATTTTATTATTAGTTACTTTAAGTTGTTGTAAATATTAGTGTAGATTATATTATAAAAAATATGAAAAGATTGTTTTCGATGAAAGTGCAAAAACCGTATTTTTAAGATGGAAGTACAAAAACTCTTTACAAGTAGGTACTAGGGAGACCGAGCTTTGGTCGTAGTTTTAGTACAACGATAAAATTTAATTAAAAATAAATAAAAAATATTAAAGAAAAACAAATACATTATGTATAAGAATCACAATAAAATATTTATCTTACCGGGATTTGAACTCACCACCAAAAATGAAACGTAGATACGCAAACCGAGCTGCCAGTCAGACTGACGTAAAGTAACCGAAATTATTGATATACTTTATTACACGACGAAAGAAAAAACATATTTGATTCAAAATTGACAACATTGATTGACAACAAAATTAGTAATTATATATATCCCTAAATATTATTCTGTTGGTTTGCAAAGTTTATACACAATATAATTATATCAGTTATTATAATCAATTCTAATTCTAATTACCATGAGCAATAAGGAACATGTATTCAGTAATCTACGTTTATTTTTACTAGCTTTTTCCCGCGACTTCGCCCGCGTGAAGTTCGGTTTACATACAAAATTTTAACCCCTTTGTTACCCCCGTAGGGGGCGAATTTTCAAAAATCCTTTCTTAGCGGATGCTTACGTCATTACAACTATCTGTATGTCAAATTTCAGCAAAATCCGTTCAGTAGTTTCGGCTGTGCGTTGATAGATGAGTCAGTCAGCTTTGCCTTTTATATATTTAGAAATTAGACTAGGTGTTGCCCGCTACTCGCAAAAGGAAATCTCGATGGAACCTTACATTTTTCCGCATTAAAAGTATGCCTATGTGCTTCCCCGTGGTCTATTCTATTATATATCTGTCCTAAATTTCATCAAAATCGGTCCAGTAGTTTCCGAGCCTATACAATGCAAACAAACAAACATAAACACAAAAAAAACCTCTCTGTATTATAGTAGTACCTATAGATTAAATAAAACAATATTTACAATAAATATGATGTAGCCGAAGAGACTATTTGGTTAATCCACTAATATATTATCAGAAACTACATAGATTTTACTATCTACTACTATAGATAGAACTAGAAATTACAATTTCAAATAGGTACCTATTTGAAATTGTAATTTTTTGGGTGTCAGATAGCCGAAGTTTCTTGTAAGTAGGTAGAAGAGGAATATTGGATATTGAATTTTTATACAATATTTATGTATTGTATAAAATAATTTAGCTTTGTGCTACGCGAACGAGGTTGCGGGCAAAAGCAAGTTTAGATTTTGTAATCGCTGAAAAATGCGAATTAAATAAAATTTTGACATATTGTCTTAGAATTAAACGTCAATGTGTGTAATGTGTATATCGTAGTGCGTATTCCGCAGTACTTCAACAGCATATTATAATAATACTAGCAGCTGTCCCGGCAAACTTCGTACCGCCTTAGAATTAAATTTGTTGACGTATTGACAGCAGCGCCACCTACCAGGTCCAATTGCAAATCTAAACCATTCTCGAATCCACCTGAAGACACAAAAAATTTCATTAAAATCGGTCCAGCCGTTTAGGAGTTCAGTGACATATTATACACGCATAGAAGAAATATAATATCGCACCAAAAACATTCTGTAAAAAACTAGCCAAGTCTCGATGGAGCTGCTTGTTTATCTCTAAAAAGTAATGAAATCTAGACAAAGTCGTGCCAAGTCTAAGGATCCTTACTGCGATTTATTTATTATTATAGTTAATGTTGTGTGACTTGGCCGTTGAAAATTCTTTATACGTTACAACTGTAGGGAATGTTATTATTCGACAAATTTTACTATTCGAATAATTCGAATAATGGCTAAACACTATTCGAATAATACGAATATTGGTAATAAACTTTAAATACAAATAATATAATGCGTTAACCTGCATATTTAATAATATTAAAATGTGATGTGTTTCACAAATTACTCTAAGAAAATCAACGTGTTTTTAGTAAAAAAAATCTTCTTTTAAGTTTCAAACTTAAAATACTAAATTGCAATAACTTTTTAAAACTATTAACATACGAACGGTTTAGGTCTGGAGCAGATCATGGATTTGGTTGCCAACTAATTTAGTTTTTCCCAAAAATTAAGGAAAAAATCCTCTAAGGGAGATAAAACATTGACAATCGATTTGAAAAGTGAGACTGTAGAAATTAAACTTTTGGTAGTATTTAATGCATAAAAAAGTATATTACAAAACATTTTTTATTTATTTATTTATCAGTTTATTGAAGATTGGGGAAAAATATATTTACAGAGTTGGAATACTGCACAGAAATCGGAATCCAGTGTAAATAGTGCTCTGTTCTAATATAATGCAGCTGAAATCTCAAACACACGAGTATCGTGCTATCCTAATGGTCAGCTCCAGACCTAATCGGTACGTGTGTATATAAACCGTAGTAAGAATAAATAAACAAGATAAACCTTCAAAATAAAAAGCACCAAAAAAGATTTTAATGTTATGTTATTATAACAAAAACTTCATAATTGGTAAAAAGTGGGTGGAAAATCTTTAAAACAAAAATAATATGTTTCCATTTTTTTTCCAGTTAACCATGTTTTTGGTCTCTTTATGTTTAAATTTTTTTTCTTGAACGAATAAGACGCTTATTACAAAAAGGAAGCTAGACAACAGTAGATTAAAAAATTGTATCACAGCCTGAAGATTTTTCTGAAACTAGGTATCAGTACAGAAGTAGGCATCAGGCATTGTACTGCAAGAACGGAGAGTTTCATGCTACGAACCATTCAGAAGATGAAGCAAAGGTACAAAGAGACTGAAAAACATTTGATAAGGCTGTGCAAGACTTTGATGACAGACTGAGCGCTCGGCAAGACCGTTAAATTGTTTTCACTTGAAAATCAACACTCAAATGCAGTTAAGTTCAGCAACAGCTTCTTCAGACCCGAAGGTCTGTATGTTACTGACACCACAGTGAAGAAAACTTGCTTAAGCAAGTCTGAAACCCTAAAGACCGAGGTCTCACCTCGAGACCAAACTCGAGAGCCCTAGTATCGAGTAGCATCACTGTGATACATCCGTGAATACATACGAAAGGATGAACGGGAATGGTCCAGAATTTTGGTCCCAGATGAGTGGATTTATTCGCTTTAACTTTACAAGTGAAAGTGAACTTCTGAAGGAAGGCTAAGTAAACGTGACCTGGTAGGCGATATCTTTAAGCCTACTTTTCAGAAAGAGTCCAGTATGCTCAGGCAAAGTACATATACAATGGGGTGGCATACCGCACTATGTGACCATGACAATTGGACCTCTAACTGGAGAAAGATATGGTCAAGAGATTCTCAAAGATTCTCTTTAATGAGCTTAATAGGCTAGTCAGAAGCCGCAGATTGTCACCTACAGTTAGTACCCTCACAGCACTTAAACACGCTCTGATACTCGTATAAGAACGGGAGAATATTGCATAATTCGGCTCCAAAACCTCGTTTTCAGTATGACAAATCTGCTCCAAGCTGTTGTTAGGTTAGGAGGAGGAGGAGTTATTCAAAACCGCAATTTTATATAACATGTAAAAGTTTTTAAGACTAAGATTAAAATGGTTAATCTTTGTTTAAAGATAAAAATAATAAACTGATTTATATAATTTATTACTTTTGAAGAAAGCTGTTAAATCTTGTCATAATATTTTGAAAAGTATGAAATTTTAAACGATTTGTACTTAGTTTTGCAGGCCAGTGTAATAATGTAATAATCAACTCAACTAGGTAGGTATCATTTATCTTTCTAGCTATAATGCGTTTGGATATCGGTTTTGGTTTGATAAAAAATATAATTTGATTATATAGTTAGATGTGGCTTTCCATACATGTGAAGTGTGTTGAATATTATGTCTTTTAAAATAAAGGCAAAGTTTTATACATGACTTTTACAAAGGCAACCATTTCCAAGTAATCGGCATTCAAATTGGTTTCACCCCCCACTGTCTTTTCTGAACTACGAATATTACAATTTTCCATGCTGATAGGTCATGGTAAATTCTCTATAGGAAAGTTATTTTAAACGAAATCGAACAGTAGGTTTAACTCTTTAAGAATATGAAACTAAAAATCGTTTTACGCTTTATAGTAACAGAACCCTCCTTAAACATGTCCTGACACGCTCTTGGTTAGGTTATTTTAACAGACTTGTGAGCATGGTGTTCTTTCGCTGAGGCCTGTAGGAAATATTCACCTCAAATATTTTTATATTTAAAAAAAAGTTTTGTATTCTTCACAAACAGTGTAGTAAAATCTGTTTTAGGATATTATTGACGACAAAATTAATAAATAATAAAAATAATATATTAAATAACGAAACTTTCAAGTTTATGTACAAGTTTATTACTATTGTTAACATATTTTTGAAAAATAAATAAAATATTTTTATTATTCGTTTTATTCGAAATATTCGAATATTGAACCCAGTCATATTCGAATAATAAAATTGTCGAATATTCGAATAAAACGAATATTCGAATAATATTCCCTAGTTACAAGTCAATTTTGTTTACACGTAATGTTATATCAGATTCTGTTGTAACTACCATACGGCCGATGTATCTTGGCGAGTCTGAACTTCGCGCAGAAGGTTGCGCAATATCTGTTTCTAAGTGTTTTCGTATTTATTTTATTTGTACTAATTGGTCAACTATATTAGGGAATTTTATTAGTACATAGGTATATAAAAATAATACAATAACAGTTTTCTTCACGAGTTGTACACGCGCTAAAGTTCGCAGAGCCTATGTTCAGACCCGTCAAGATACAGCGGCCGTAGTGTACCTATGTTTGTTAAGAGAGATAATAGCCCATACTGGTATTGGTAATTGGTAGTTGTTGTCTTATTTTAGGCTGTTGTTGATTGTATAACACATGTATTGGAGCAATGGTGTCATGGAGCCCCTTTTGTACCCTTGTGTACTCTTCAACGGCCAAGTCACACAACATTAACTATAATAATAAATAAATCGCAGTAAGGATCCTTAGACTTGGCACGACTTTGTCTAGATTTCATTACTTTTTAGAGATAAACAAGCAGCTCCATCGAGACTTGGCTAGTTTTTTACAGAATGTTTTTGGTGGGATTTCACTTCTTTTTGTAGAAACGTAGGAATATTGATTTATTTTACTAGATATTAGTGTAATTTGTTTATTTAATTTGTGTAATGTTCGAGTAGAATAAAGTTAATGTTCGACTATTTCTTCTTGTAAACTTGTAAGTATAAGTATAAAAGCCAGTACAGTCTTATCCAGAGTTTTCCTTTAATTTTATTTATATGCGTATTAAAAGCAGAAGGGGAGGCATTCGCCCAGCAGTGGGACGCTACGGGCTAGATTAAATTAGAAGATGTGTCCCACTTCACTGGATTTTTGCAATGACAGTCGATTTTTTTATGTACCAATAGTAGAAGGGGGCATTACCATATCTCTAATCAGCTGAGACCAGCTGAGGGTTCTTCATCAGATACTTCAGACCTTCGATTTTTGACATCAAATGAAGTGGCCCACCAAGTTGAATATTTTTTGTAAAGGCAGTATGTCGATCTCTAATAGTTTGGTTGGGCTCTTGTGTTTTCTAATAAGGGTCACCAGGACCTCCAGATCTTCGATTATCCTAGTTTTTATAGTTTTCCCTTTATGTGGCCATTAAACCCTACCTCTGTACCAAATTTCAGCTCTCTGAGTTTATGGGAAGTACTAATTCTATTCTGATGATCATGAGTGAGTGACTGGATCATCATCATCATCATCATATAATCACGCCTCTTTCCCATAGGGGTAGGCAGAGACCACCTCTTTCCCGTAGGGGTAGGCAGAGACCACTTCTTTCCACTTGCTACGATCCTTACATACTTGTTTCGCTTCGTCCACTTTCATTCATACCATCCATTCCTCCTCTTACATTCAACGTAGCGAAGCAGCTCTCCATGGGCCACTTTTCGCCTCCGCGAGAACGAGACGTGATGGGTGGCGAACCGCATCGCCGCCATTTTGGATAATTAAATTATTTTTATGATTATCCATTGCGTTTCCACGGATTGGTGGAGAGGGTAGGAATAGGGAAAGGGAAGGATAGGTGGTGTGGAAAGGAAGATTGGTAAGTTAGAGTGGGAAATAGGAATGTAGGATATTACCGCCAAGGAGGGCACGCGATAGGACGGTATGAGTGTCATAAATGCGAAACTTTGCTTTCGTTTAACTTCGGAACTAAATGACCTAAAGACTTAAAATATTGGATTTTAAGTATGTGATTATACTTTACTGGATGACGAAAATTTCTGCGTTCTGGTCTTATCCAGAGGTTCTCAAATAAGGGCCTGAAAATGCGGCGAAATGGTTCCAGTAAATAATGGTACGGCAGTGTTTGCTTCGCGCTCGACTTGGCGGGGGCACTACCGTGCCCCCAGATCGACGTTCTGGTCTTATCCAGAGGTTCTCAAATAGAGGCCTGAAAATGCGGCGAAATGGTTCCCGTAAATAATGGTACGGCAGTGTTTGCTTCGCGCTGGACTTGGCGGGGGCACTGCGGTGCCCCCAGATCGATTATCCTAGTTTTTATAGTTTTCCCTTTATGTGGCCATTAAACCCTAACTCTGTACCAAATTTCAGCTCTCTTAGTTTATGGGAAGTACTAGTTCTATTTTGATGATCATGAGTGAGTGAGTGAGTGAGTGTCGTAAATGCGAAACTTTGCTTTCGCTTAACTTCGGAACTAAATGACCTACAGACTTGAAATTTTGGATTTTAAGTATGTGATTATAGCTTACTGGATGACGAAAATTTCTGCGTTCTGGTCTTATCCAGAGGTTCTCAAGCAGTGTTTGCTTCACGCTCGACTTGGCGGGTGCACTGCCGTGCCCCCAGATATAAATATTAGATTTGCATTTTATTATTTTAAGTAATAAATCCATGAAAAATGAAGAAATTAGGATATAGATTAGATAGGTATATAGATTCTTTATGACTAAACAATAGTGAATACGTGAACTTTATTTAACAATAGGCAAGCGGACTGATTTTTTTTTATTACATAGATGAATAGTACTCTTAAATATGAGTAACTTCTCAGAAGAAACCGTATATCAAAAGTCAATATTTTCAAAGGTACAGCGATTTGTATACAAAATTTCTTCGAGTCTTTATACCAAAAAAAAATTTTTTTTTTTTGCGAAATTGGTAAACAAAACCTACATCATTAGTTTACTCACATCATATACAAAAACATTCATTATGGTAAGTATGAACTTAAACGCACAAATATCGGAGATATTTACAAATATATTCCTGCGGCCATATACTTCATATACTACTTCATACTACTTCATATTCAAGTGACGTCATGTGTATATCGATTTTAGTATGGAGCGTTTTTAGGAGGCTCGCGAAATTTTTTATACAAATCGCTGTACCTTTGAAAATATTGACTTTTGATATACGGTTTCTTCTGAGAAGTTACTCATATTTAAGAGTACTATTCATTTATGCAATAAAAAAAAATTTGTCCGATTGCCTATTGGGTTTTTTAAGCCTTTTTAGCTTAGGGAAACTAAAAAGATTAATTTCTCAAATCACAATGGCTAAATTTAGTACAAAATTAGGAATTAGACTTCTTTTAATGGACCTAGACAGAAAATAGACATTTTGAAATTTTGAATTTAAAAAATTTGAATTTGAAATTTTAATTTTAATTATATTAATGGCGGTATTGTGCCCGCCTAGTGTGACGCGTAGCGTCTAGGTTCAAATCTCAATATAATATATTGAGATTTGAACCTAGACGCTACGCGTACAAATTTAGTACAAAATTAGGAATTAGACTTCTTTTAATGGACCTAGACAGAAAATAGACATTTTGAAATTTTGAATTTAAAAAATTTGAATTTGAAATTTTAATTTTAATTATATTAATGGCGGTATTGTGCCCGCCTAGTGTGACGCGTAGCGTCTAGGTTCAAATCTCAATATAATATATTGAGATTTGAACCTAGACGCTACGCGTCACACTAGGCGGGCACAATACCGCCAGGCTATGAAGCTCATTACGATATTGTCGAAATTACGCTTTTGTACATTATAGACACATCACTTTGGCGTATTTCGCATGAAGTCCCCCGCAGTAACGGGGGCGGCACGTCCCCCACTCATCTCCTTCACCCCCTCGAATACTTCATAGTTGACTACTCACAGCGCCTTAAGCTACCGAAATTATAGAATCTACATTTGTATGAATTTTCTTCAATAGCTAGGTATTTTTTGGTGTCGTCAACCTCATATTGACAAATATAATATGAGGTTGACAAAATATATTATAAGCTGTCTAAATTTTATCTAATTAGCATGTAACAAGTTGCTAATTAGACATCTTAATATAAATAGTACAGTACGGTGCCGATTGCCCCACTGGCAGAACTAACGACTTAACTTGCTCACTACATGTTCGTTTTCACCGATACCTACTGCAGACTGCCATTAAAAGTAAAAAAAAAAAAAACTTTGTTTACTATGAATACCATTAGGAATATCTTTAATATAACGTTTGGTTAAACCAATTACAGATACTTCGGGCTATGATCTGCTGCTTATGTAAAGATATTTAAGAAAAAAAATATGTAAATACTAGCTTTTGCCCGCGGCTCCGCCCGCGAGAAATGGGGTTTTTTGGCCACTTACGACTGTACTCTAAGTTAAATCTGTATCTTCCTTATCTTACGTTCTCTCTTTAATTACTAATTGTTTGTCCGAAGCACCATCATACCATATTTCATTTCAATGGTTTAAACACTTAATCCATGAAAGACATTAATAAAATATACACAATAGTAGGTACATTATCCCTCGGGAACAATATTATATATCTTTTTGGGATAAAAAGTAAAAATACACAAAAAAGTATGAAATAAAACTTAATCTCTAAATAATTCCCCTTTCAAATTCGGCTAAAATTTTTACTATTTCTCTACTCAATCTTATTAATTTTGAAATCGATACCAGCCCAAACAATATTCTACAATATTTTATAGAACTTACGTTCATATTTGCTGGTACCGACTTCAAAATTAATAAGATTGAGTAGAGAAATAGTAAAAAATTTAGCCGAATTTGAAAGGGGAATTATTTAGATATTAAGTTTTATTTCATACTTTTTTGTGTATTTTTACTTTAGAAGTCGGTTTAATTTTTTGTTTAAAAATAATAATTTCACCCTTTTTAGAGATATATTTTCTTAAGTTATTATTAATACGTCTTAAGAACGTCTAAACTAAGCGATCGAATGTATAATTGAATACGCGCCAAGCTTCCATAAAATATGATGATGATGATGATTATTGTATAAAGTGGCATATGCTTGCAGTTCATTAAACAATACCGAAATTTCCAAACGCATATCTTTAAAGACTGAGGAGTTCTGTACAGTGCTTTTGGATCCAGGGTATACCTTGGTACAATATCTTATTTTTTGGTAGCATATGCTTGTGTTACTTCAATAAAAGTCAAAATCACTATATGTGTGGATATAAATTTCGAGGAGTTCCCTCGATTCCTCATGGATCGCATCATCAGGTTCCCACTTTAGTGACTAAAGGACCAATTTCGAACTAAACCCGAACCAAAAACAAAAGAATTTTGCAAAGAGGTCCATAAACGGCAGAGTAATGTTCAAAGATATCCGTGTTAGTGTAAAATACTATGAGAAATACCTTTTATATCATCATAATCTGATGATGTATGGTGTGATAGTGGTGATGATGATGATGATTACTCTAACTGACAGGGTGGCATATGCTTGCAGTTCTTTAAACAACGCCGAAATTCCCAAACATGTATCTATAAGGAGCCAGGAGTTCTGTTCTGTACTTTTGGATCCAGGGTATACCTTGGAGCAAAATCTTACTTTTTGGTAGCATATACTTGAACTACTTCAGAAAAAGTCAAAATCACCATATTTGTCCATATAAATTTCGAGGAGTTCCCTCGATTCCTCATGGATCCCATCATCAGGTCACCACTTTGATATCAAAAGGACCAATTTGGGATTACACCCTATACATCACAGAAAAAACTATGAAAATCGGTCCACAGGCGGCGGAGTAATCGTTGAACATACAAAAAAAAAATAACCGCTTCCTTTTTTGGGAAGTCGGTTAAAAAGTACACTGCGCGTTTGTCCAAAGCATAAACCACTGCCATACCAAATTTCATTCAAATCAATTCAACCGTTTAGCAGTAAAAGACAATCAAAGTACACATAATAATAATACATTATCCCACGGGAACACCGCAAATTTTTGGGACAAAAAGTATCCTATGTCCTTTCCCAGGACTCAAAGTATCTCTGTACCAAATTTCATCAAAATCGGTTCAGCGGTTAAAGCGTGAAGAGGTAACAGACAGACAGACAGACAGACAGACAGACAGACACACTTTCGCATTTATAATATTATAAGTATGGATGTATATTTTTTTTTTAGTTTGCGTTTTGCGGAGAGTCGCCCATAAATTACATGATTTTTTAGTTTGAGTATGACAATTATTTTTTGCCTGAACGTTTTTACATAAGCAGATCATGTGCCTGAAGTATCCGTGATTGATTTTTGGAGACCTTATATACCATATTAATATCGACCACTATCTAGAATTAATATCGAGCAAAAAATACAGAAAAAGAAGGCTTTTTTATGCTCCCATACAAAAAAATGATTTTTTAACTGACTAATATTCAATGTATTTTTCACGAGTAGGTATACCTATTGCCGTTATTAATATCGAACAAGAAACGGCAAATAATCACACAAACGGAGGGACAGCGAAGTCTACTGTCCGTCTTATATAGGGTCCCGATTTACTTCTATCAATGAGAATTTCAATAAACTTTTTCATCGAATTGTCAAGAAATTGCCTCTGTTATTAGGACTATTTGAACCTGTTTAGTTTTTTTCGATATTTACCTCCGTATCTGTAGGAGAGCCAAGCTTCGGCATGAATGGGTTGGCTTGACCGGATGAATACCACGACCTCACAGAAAACCGACGTGAAATAACGCTTGAGTTGTGTTTCGCCGAGTGAGTAAGGTTACCGGAGGCCCAAAGTGATTGGGGATTTGGGGATTTTAAGGACATACCTGGTCCTTAAAGTCGCAACACCAGCTCAGTTACAAGTGTAACCCTTCTGGTGCTGGTGGGATGCCTCTGTTAATGAGACAACTAAAATACCTTTGTAAGTGGAAATCCGGATAAATAAAAATCTTTTTAATTAGTACAAAAATCCTTGGTTCCTTGAGATCACTATTAACCAGGATTCACTGTATATACTATAGTAGGTAGGTAACTGAGTATTAATTTATTTTATATAATTCGCTTGGCTCACCATAATATATTGGACGAAAGGATTGAAATAAGAAAAATGTTGAAGAAGCATATTAAAACATTTTTATTTAAATAAATTATACAAAAACACACTCATACCATTTGTCAAAACTATGTTAAACCAAATCTTTATCTAACATTATATACGATAGCCCCTACCTAATAAATATGTAACATAATTTTGGCATATGATACACTCCGTGCCAGGAAAAATAATTTACAATAGATCAGCGCACACTATAGACAAAATATCAAAATATTATATCTCACATACCTCATATATACGAACCCAGAGAAATAATAAAACCGATATACCTACAGAAAATCAAAAGTACCTAATGCTTATGTACAGAGTTGTTGATATGCACAATTTTATAATATAAATTAGTTTTATAATGTGTAATGAATATTTCAGCGTAATATCGGTATTTGTATGTGTCTATGGAATTAATAATAATTGTAACTAATTTGGATTTTTTTAACCATGCTATTTGTGAAAGGTTTTGCTAATGCTACATACGCCAAAGTTTTACTTATTACGTCATACACAATAATTGAAAAGCTGGAAAACAAATAAATGATAAATTTAGATTTGTATTGCATATACCTACTTAGAATTATTTTCGTGTAATTTTAATTTGTCAATTGCTAATTATTATTCGATAATATAATATTATACGCAAGAGAAACCCCAATATACAATAAGATATAATGCTATAAAAACAAATAATAAACATCATACAATACTACAAAGATCAAGAGAATTTCGGATAACACAGCTACTCGAATCTCTTAGTTCGACTTTAAAACAAAATGTTTCTACGTAAGTTTAAAAGAACTTATGAAGTTTAAATATCTGTAAATGCGATTTAGATCCCGCTAAACCTTGAGATAAACATTATTAACAATAACATACTATCATTTCATAAACACTCGCTACGTTTCGTTGCACATTTTGTCACAAGTGTGCGCGCGTCACCTAGTGGCTAGTTCGGTATTTCGTCCCAAAATTATTCTTCCCATTGGATCATACAATAATAGGTTAGCTACATACACATTTCGAAATTCGGTCGAATACTAAAATGCTACTTAAAAGGGTGCTCTAACTTGGCAGAGCACCGTGGAGGGAATAACGTAAAATGGAGGACCACCGTAAGGACAAAGACCACGAAAGATTGTAGTCACGACCACCACAAGAAGGAGGGTCTCGGCAGGATAACATGGACAGCCGTTATCCTGCCGAGACTTTCCTCGGCTGGTATATTTTAAATTCGTGATGTTCCAACGGGACGAGCAGCTGGGACGAAACAGCACTCGCCCTATACGTCACTATGATACACAGTCTCTAGCTGGACTCGCGGCTGTTCTCGCTCGAGCCGGGCGCGTCGGGCGCAACAATTAAGCCCTCCTTGATCCTCTTCTTCTGCTTCATCCGTCTGTTCTGGAACCAGATCTTGACCTGGGTCTCGTTGAGCTGGAGCGCGGACGCAATCTCGATCCGGCGCGCGCGCGTGAGGTACTTGTTGAAGTGGAACTCCTTCTCGAGCTCCGTTAGCTGCTTGTTGGTGAAGTTGGTGCGGCCGGTGTTGCCCAGCAGGGGGCTCGGCAGGCCGGCGGGCCGCAGCTCCTGCGGGCTGCCCAGTACGCTGCCCACGAACTCTGCCGGGGGAATCATCAGCTTTGGCGCTGCAAAAAAGAGATCAGATATTTAATTTTAAGCTTGTGAAATTTTTTCTGTGTATTGTAAATATCATAATTATGTATAAACATCGGCTTCGCTAATCTAAAGGATTATCATAAGGAATCATATCGACATCATGTACCTAAGCGTAAGTGCAAAGAAAACGCAATCACTCATGTTTATTTCAGTAGCTTTTGCCCGCTGCTCCGCCTGAGTAATTAGAGTATTCTACTGGAACACTGTACTTTTTAGAGATAAAAAGTATAGCCAATGTATTGATCCAGAGCTCAAACTTGTTACTATACCAAATTTAATCAAAGTCCGTTCAGTAGTTCTTACGTGAAAGAGTAACAAAGAGTAATAAAGTAGTAGGGTTAGAGGAAATCATTCTGATTAGATTTTCATGTAGGTAGTTAGTTTTGTACTCGTAATTCGTACGAGTATTGCTGTCCATTTGTTAGCAGGCAGCCCATTATGCTTATTATATTGAAGTAATAGTTGGAATACGACAGTTACGCCGAAGTGCCGGTGGGAGCTCGATGTGACAGGTGTCAATTTTTTCTCCGCGGCGATAAAACATCTCCCAATATTAGCTCTAAGCTGGCTCCCCGCGGCGCAACCTGCGGCTTGACGGGTGTATTGTGGACTAAACAGACTCCGTACCTGTCCAGTGTCCAGTGAAGAAGGTCGCTCTCGGCCCACGACCCGACGTCATTATAACCGGCTAATGGTGGTACTTAGAGTTACAGACATATGACGTTATGCCTACGTCTCCTCTAAGCGGTAGTAGGTAGTAAGTAGATTTTGGCAGTCTGTATGTGTGTATTGTGTATGTATGTATGTTTGTTCTCTACTGATCCGAACTTTTAACGAATAATAAATTACTTATTATGTATGTTTTTAATCTAATTAGGTACAGGCTTTTGATTAGTCAAGTACCTACATTAAAATGTACGATATGACAATTAGTCTTGCAATTACTTGTTTATTTATTATTTTCTTTTGTTATTACCCAGCTATTTGTTATTTATTTTACCTCTCCTGTCCTGCAGGGTAGGCTGGAAGAGATCGCCTGTAGCGTAAAGGCCTTTGCCTACATTTACAGGTTATAAGTTTAGTTTCTATTTAAATGATTGTAGATGCTTTAATGTGAAAATTATAGTGTATATAGCTGCATAGGCTTTTAAATTTGCGGTAGGTAGTCGTAACCAACATTTTTTATTAACTTATTTAACGTTATTAATCTACACTAATATTATAAAGAGGAAAACTTTGTTTGTATGTTTGTTTGTTTGTAATGAATAGGCTCAAAAAGTACTGAACCGATTTCAAAAATTCTTTCACCATTCGAAAGCTACATTATCCACAAGTAACATAGGCTAAATTTTATTTTGGAAAAAGTAGGGTTCCGTAAGATATTTGTGTTTTTCGGACACAAGGTGTAAAAAATCAACCAGAAAAGTTAATTATTTTGTGTACGCTGCCTAAACTGTAAAAGATAGAACCGTATAATGTTCTAATTAATTGTAGATCTTATAAATATCTACAAAAATGTCTGGGGCACACTATACCTATCTATGTCGAGTGAGGCACAACAACCATTTTTTTATCTAGAAATCTTGAATTTTTTTTGGACTACATTTAAACGCGTTTATTTTGCTCATGCTATTAATCCTTATCAAAATAAATTATTTCATCACTAAGTACAGTTTATGTAGATAATATTTGGTCTTTGAATGATTAAAATTGGACGTTTGGTTTTGAAGTTATGGCGAAATTAATATATTACGATTTCTGCTGCACGGCCGTTGCGAAGTGGGCGACATTCTGTAGTATTAGTATCAGTATTGTACCCGTGCGAAGCCGGGGCGGGTCGCTAGTTATTAATATAATTGCAAATGTATTGCTACATATTTTTATGAAGACAGTCATCTATTACTTTAACCATAGCTTTAACCAAGTTAACCCACAATAGCAATGAATTCAAGAAAGACAAGTGCCCAGTGGGGAGTTGGGGACTAAAATAGAAGCCGTTGATAAGGACCCTACTCCCTATTCACAATATTTGCATGCGGCAAGTAAAGTTTTATCACATTACCGTGTTTAAACCGTATAATCGGATTTGTGTTCTCTAATCCGGCGTCCGTCGGGTTATTACTACTGTGTTATGAGCGCGCGTCACTTGCAGAGCATTACTGTCAGCGCGCCGACATTGCAGTTTTTAATAGGGAATATGTATAGAACAGAAAGTTACTTAGGGTCATTTGACATCGAAACGACGCAACGAGGCGCTCCATTTTAAGATAGCAAATCAAAATGTTACTTTATTTACGCAAGAAGATTTACGTTGCATTGCAAGAGTTCGAATGTCATCTTGCACCGAGCTGCACACCGCATATATACGTGCAGCGTAGGACAGATATCATATGAAACGTGTATTTTTAGTGTATAGTGTATAGGGAATCATGGGATACTCATCCCAATTTAGTTAGTTGTGGTATAGTATACGGGCCCCGGCTTCCCTAGCTATTACAGTTCTATTACCTTGCTCTCCTGGGCGGTAATATCCTACATTCCTATTTCCCACTCTAACTTACCAATCTTCCTTTCCACACCACCTATCCTTACCTTTCCCTGTTCCTACTCTCTCTGCTCCGTGGGAACGAAATGGATAATCATAAAAATAATTTAATTATCCAAAATTTTGGTTCACCACCCATCACGTCTTGTTCTCGCGGAGGCGAAAAGTGGCGCATGGAGAGCCGCTTCGCTACGTTGAATGTAATGTAAAAAGAGGAGGAAAGGATGGTAAGAATGAAAGTGGACGAAGCGAAACAAGTATGTAAGGATCGTAGCAAGCGGAAAGAAGTAGTCTCTGCCTACCCCTACGGGAAAAAGGCGTGATTTTATGTATGTATGTATTTTTAGTGTAATGAATAAAGTCTAATTTTCAAAAGCTATCTTAAAAACCAGCGTCGTGTAACATCGCGTATCGTCGCGGTGTGAACTAACCCTAAGATAATAAAACTAGCCTGTTGACGTAGCTACGTGTCTGTACTGTGTAGACACAAGTGTGCACATTGCACTTAAATCTAAATTAAAACCCTTAAAGCCTTTAATATGATTGCCCATTGCCCAATCCAAATATTTGCGTAAATTATAACCGAGCGTGTTGTAACCGGAGCGGTCTCTAACAAGCCGTCGGCCGAAGCGACCAGGTGTGCTGTGTTTGACTCCGGCCGAGAGCAAATACGGGCGAGAGCTGTTTACCTACTTCCATTGCATCACACAGATGACATCGACACCGGCTTAGCTGGTCCACTGTGGATGTTAGGCAGTAGATGACTTTGTGTATACGCCTAAACCTTTGATTTTTCATTTAGTGTTAGGCTTATAACGAGACAATCATGTATACCTAATCGGTTTCTCGAAAACGACTGGAAGTACCTAGGTATTACCACGGGAATTACCATGAAATTTAGTTTGTAAGGAGTTATGGGGGAGAAAAATCGATGTAGCGCAATCCCTGGGAAACAGCGCATTTTTTAAACTATGTAATATGTTTTTTCTTTCGTCGTGCAACAATATATCAATAATTTGGACTCTATTATGTCATTACTCATTAGGCAGTTTATATGCGTATTTATAATTTTTGTTTTGTTATAAAATTCGTAAAGTTTGAATCCCGTTCAATAAATATTTTTTTGATAGGTACTTTTCCTCAGAACTCCGAGCAAAGGTCGGTTACCCAGGTAATTATAATAATAATACGTGAAGCAAAAACATTCAGTACAGTTTTACGAGAATCGTGCAAGCGAATGAATATGATATTTGGCTGGTAAATTAAAGTTTATGTGATGGAAGGTGTGCAAAAAGCTATCATTATTTTAAATAATCCTTAGAAATCCAACAAATACATAAAATTAATAACAACATACATTACCTAAGATTACCACACACACTACCGTGCGTTTGTTATGTACAATTTTGTTACAAGTTGACGTTAGTTAATCTTTCACTAAATTTCGACCACAGGACGGTCTCTAACTTCAGTGAAACTATTTAATACTCTCTGATGTCTTGCATCGGCGAAACCATTTTGAAACCCGGCATTTGATGATATTAAAATATACTTCCAATTTGCAATTATAAATAATATTATTTAACTTTCCTTCTTTTTTAAAGTTTTAATTAGTAAACAATAAACTACGCAAAACCCTAACGTAACGACTCAACAACAAATATTGGAAGTGTTGCTTACTCAGCTAATTATATTATGTGCATAATTAACACCAAACTAATGTTAGAACACTAAACAACGAGATACTGGTAGATAATAATAGGTATATAATTATGCGTGAAAACTTTGAACCAACAGCAGCAAAATTATCTCCTATTGTTTTGTAATGATTTGCGTTGAACTTAACCTAACTTAATTTACCACTAAACCAGACTTAGGGCCAGTTTCATAATCTCCTACTAGTGTCGGATAGCTTATTCGGAAGTTTTGTCGCTGCTTACTTTATATCGAGCGACAGGGACAAAACATGCAAATAAGCTACCTGACACTTGCCAGTAGATTGTGGAACAGGCCTTAAACCAAACTTAAGCCTTCAAACAACATTGTTGTAGGGAAGTATGTAGATAGAGATACCTGTATCAAACAGGATTAAGTACTATTTCAGGTTAGATATTAAAACATTATTATCTAACTGTATGAAAGTTACCTGTACATGTGAACCTTGCACTCACTTCGACTGCATGAAAGTTAAATAATAATTGTGAAACCTGCGCTCACATCGACATGCCAGATCGGACTGTCATGTCAGCCTCATGAGTTACAGGTTACTTACAGGTTTATTTCAGTCAGAGAGAGGGTTGAAACGGCGCGGGCTTTTTCTCACGTTCTGAACTGTATGTGTGGTGGTTATGATATTAATATTGTGGCGGACCAATCAGCGCACAGTCCTGAATCGCGCTATCGAAGTTTTCTAAGATCGGCGATATATATAGAACATCTGAAAACCACTACAGTGGGCTTCGGCCTGACCGAGCATAGCACTTCGTTCGGTCGGAGATCTCACACCACAGTCCTACAATATAATAAAATAATAATAACTCCCCACACCGATTTCGGTGACGGTGGCCGGTTTCATTGAAACCAGGCTAGTAACGTAGGTACATAAGAGCACTCTCTCTTCCTTTTACTCTCATAAACCAGTGGGACAGATAGCCGACACGACTGGCATGAGATCAGGCGCAGGTCCGACCTTATACATGCCCATCCGGCGCATGGATCATCTTTCTTGTCAGACAATCAGGTGATCAGCCTGCATTGTCCTAACCAAACTTGGAAACAACATTTTTTTATTGTTCCAATGCGGTAATCGAACCCACGACCTCCGAGTCGAGAGCCAATGCAACAAGACCACAGAGGCTATTGATATTAGTTACTCGATCTTTGCGTCTTCTTAACATGCCCGAGGCCTATAATTTTTCGTCTTCAAACTGAAATAACCTACCTACACTGACATTTGTTTACACGCTAGCTCTTATGATCAAAATGGATCTTATGGTATTCCAAAAACAGTGGTTCCGTAAATTCCGTCACGTACACCGGGGCCCTGTGTAAACGGTACACAGTACACGGTGACGCACCGCCAAAGGCCGGTGTCTCGGTGTTTGCGCCGGTAACACTAGCCGCGGACACCGCTAATCCATTACCGGCCGCAAATATTTGCCGTTACTGCCGATTGCGTTGCTCAATCTGTGTGCCGGAGGGTGGATTTGGTGATCTTTGCGCAATTTTTGATGATCTTTTAGGAGTAATAAACAGTAATTATACGAGATTTTAAAGGCTCCATTATGATTTTGTGTATTTGTATTTTCAGGAAAAAAATATAGGTTTAAATCAGTGTTTGTAACTATTGCCTTAGGTTTTACTGAATATTCTTGATTTTCAAAATCAAATTGTCTTTGATTCTGCGTGGGTGTCGTAGAAGTGTTTCGTCATTACGTAGTCGGTAAATTACTTCAATAAGATTATTTGTCCCTAACCACTAAAATTATTTCAGATAAGTTTTTCTGGTTTACTTATTGTAAATGTTATAGTTTACTTATTAACTAATACGTATGTTAAATCAATAGTGTGTGAAAAAAGATGAACTGAATTTGCAAAAAAAAAATATGAACAAAAAACAATTTTATCCCTTTCTCTACGAAAGGGGTAAAATTGTATTAACCTTATTTAACAACAATGTCCGATCACTTTACAAACATTAAAATGGCGCTATTAACTGATGCGGGCGGCGGCACTGGCCATCAATAACATAATATCGAGGGTAATTCAATCATGGCAATTGTCCCATGCCCGTCGACGCCCCACTGAAAAATATAACATTCGAATTTCAAAAGTGACAGCTAACTGACAGCCGCGCCGCCATTGGCCGATACGCGGCAGATGCGTATTTCAAACCGCCATGTTTGCTCAAGTTCTTTGCCGTAAAATTAATGTAAAAAACCACCCCGCAGTTGAAATTTCAATTAGTCGTCAAAGGAGCCGATATATTTGTAAAATATTTTACATAAAGTAATAAAGCCGTGTTTGTATTGAGACTAGTTCAGAAAGTGATTAAGTAGTTTATATTGTTAACGGTTAGGCACTGTAAACCAGTGATATATTACGTATATTATTATAATAGACGAGGCATGTTGAGGAAAATACTGCCTCTACATAAATGGCCACATTTTTCAAACTTTTCGGGTAATTTTGACATTTAAAGTATGTTGGAATTAAGATTGCTGAAGAGAGGTATGGTAAAAACCAAGACGGCGTAACTTTTTTTGTATGAAGATTTGTTCTCAAATGTCAAAGCCTATCTTTAGTTTTTATCTTTGATGTAAACAATAATGCGACCAAAAACATTTTCATGTAAAGTGACATATGACTCGCATTGTCAAATAGCTATCAGATCTGATGTAAAACCAAGTTTCTGACTCTACCAAACTTTTCACTCTACACGCCTTAACTATACTCGTAACAAGACTAACTTCACATACTCTACACCTTAGTCAAAATATGTGGCCGAACTGTCTACTTGACCTACATATTATGTAGAACATAAGTCCTACATAGCCCCCAAAATAAGTAGATCCTACATAGAGAGTACCCAGTATTTTCACCATCACTTTTAACTAAATAATTAAGTAGGTGTAATTGGCTTGTACATACGGGCTCCAGTATATCGTGACCCTTCCCCCCGCTTCCACCCGCGCGTTATCTGATAAGTCCCTGTCGACGCTTGACAAATTTTGTTCATAACCACACGGCTATTGGTAATTAACACGAGCGGGGATTGACGTGTAACAATTATGTAGCTGTCGATGATTGAAAGAAATGACGTGTACGGTGTAGGTATTGACGGCTCTGTGGCTAAGTGGTTGAGCGCGTTGGTGCTCAAGCCGCAAGTTCGAATCCTGCTGAAGAAACAAAAGGTTTTCTATGTTCTTGGGTCATGGATGTAGATTCAATAATATAGTAAACGTCTTAAATATAATATGTCTACGCTAGTATTTTAAATTTGAAAGATTTATTTGTTTGTATTGTTTGTTTATTTGTATTGATTAGGCTCCGAAACTACTGGATGAATTTTAATGACATTTGGTACAAACATAGAATAGACCACGGGTAGAGCTACTTTTCATCACGCAAAAATGGACGGTTTTCGTGGGATTTTCTTAAGGGCGTACGAAATTGCAGGCAACGTCTAGTATATTATAAAATAATAAAAATATTTCTGTTGTCTGGTACCTACCCGTAACACAAGTTCTTCGAGAACTTACCACGGTACCAACTTAGTTTTATAAGAATAGTTTATCCTTCGTTTCAAGTCTTTGTTGCGACATTACTGGTAAGTCATTTTTAGCTTTTTATTTAAACTCAGCTAAGGGAAACTCTTCATTAACAACGTCAATAACTTACAAAGACAACGTTTAGAATAAGCATTTTATATTATGTCAACTATTCATATTCTTTACAAAATAAAAATACAAAAAAAAAAAAAAACTAAATTTGCTGAAAAAAAGAGTTGTAAATTACATAATTATACAACTTTACATTTTGTAGAGCCTAAATTACTTTAGAATTTTCGTCTGCACACGAAATTTACGAGGAAATAATTTAGAATGTTTGCGGACATAATGTGCAAGCCATTATGTACTAAACTAACGGCCGACTACTGCAACGACAGTTAAATTAAGTGTCGCTCAAGTCGCATGCTGTCCTTGTTATTTCGGCTAGCAGAGACTGCGACAGCCTGTGAATAGGTAGGTAAATTTTGATTAGCGTTTCAGTATTGGGGCGTAGATGGCCTAACTTTGAGTAGATCTAAAGCTAGCCATACATATAACGGCTTACCCGACAGGTTTGTCAGTATATTATATTGTTTGCACAGATATACCCGTCACGTAAGCTTGAGCTGACCTGCACAATACAACTGTACAGACAAACTTGTCAGGTATACCGTAACATGTAGGGCTAGCATCCAATAGTTTTAAAACTATATAGTTTGAGAACAAGCTGCCACCGTATGACTTATGAAATCGAGTTTTACTTACTTTTTTATGTATTATAATATTTTTTTAGACTGCAGATTAACACGTACACATACCAGGATACATATATGGGGTGTATTCAACACAGATAATATTATAATAAAGGAGCATCACCAGTAAAATTTGAATTTCATATAAAATACTTAACATCGATTCATAGCCGCGGTTGTTACAGTGCGGCGGTCGGATGACCTTTAACGGCGTACGGCGAGAATGTCCATAGTTGTTACTAAATGTTAACCATGTTATTTTTTTGTCTGTCTGTCATGTCTTACCTACGTTTTACTGTAGCCTAATGTTTGGTGAATATATAATTCGAATAAAGATATACTCTATATATACAGGCCACATACTTCCCCGGCGTCACGGGTGTAATTTTTTCCCGCGCTATCGGCGCTCACATAATAATGCATTAAAGGCATTTATTAAATCCACATCGGAGGACCCCGACAGCTTGACGGATCACCGCGAGGGAAAAAATTATATTATTACCGACGGAGGGTAGAGTACCCGGTACATGGTACACGGTATACTTATTACAATTTACTGTATACGAGGTTAGAGTATAAACTATACGAAATAAAGAAAATCGAGTTAAAAACTTGAAGCTTTCAAAAAGGAAAGTAACTTCTAAGATTCTCTAAATTAAAATCCTTTTAAGTTTGTTTTGTGTAAAGATATACTATAGAGTTTAGAATAAATAGTAAATAAATAATATTCTTATAGGAACTTAAAAGTGCTGAAGTTTATGAGAGTATACAATTAAAGCAGAATTTTCTTTCCACTTCAACATATTTAATGATTTCGTAGCATCGTTAAATGTTTCGTTATACGCCAGTTCGGCCAGTTGCCGTGGTTTGAATTTGCAGAAAATAATTTAGATCAACCACTTTTTATTTAGATTTTCTAGGATTTTTACGTTAAGTACCATGGGTTTATTCGTCTATTATATAATGTCATGGCGATGTAACGCTCATCACCGAGCCAGAGATACTACGTTTGCGTAGCGCGCGCCGCCGACCGCAAGACATCAACGCGTGCCCGCCCTCTACGCCGCTACGCCGTGCGGTTTTAAAACATCAAGGGTCGATTTTACACTGGCTAAAAATTAATGGCGCATATAATTTTTTAAATGGTGGGTGATTTGAGTTAGTTTGGATAGATTTATTAATCTAATTCTCCATGGCTATTAGAGTAAATCTCTATATATTCCGAGTAAATTAATTTTAAATGAGTAAATTATTTTTTTATTTAAAATTAATTTTAAATAAGTAAATTATTTTTTTATTTAAAACTAGCTAATGCCCACAAATTCATTTGCGCAGAACTAACGGAAGTGGAACCCTATTTTTTAAACGGAACCCTAAAATAAAAGTAGCTTATGTTAGACCTTATAACATCAGCTATCTGCTAGTGAAAGTCCCGTGAAAATCGGTCCAGCCGTTTCAGAGATTAGCCGGAACAAACAGACAGACAGACCGACAGACAGACAGACGGACCGACAAAAATTAAAAAAAATTGGTATTTTATGAAATCTACATGACTATTAGAAAGGTTTAGTCTTAGCCAATACAAAATAGAGATATTTTTAACATATTTTTATATACATTATTAAACCTTTAACTCTGAAGATAGCTTAATGAATTTGTGTAAACTTATAAACTGGCTTAACGAATTTCTTTTTTAGCATATTTTATTAAATTACTAACTAAAATAATGAGAAGTATTGTGCAAGTAAACATAATATTATTGATTTTATGAATGACACTATTTAACTTACCTAATAGGTATGAATATACAGCAATATGTAATTACGAAAATGCATTTTAAACTGTGTCTAGTAGGTATTAAAAATTTAATTTAGTTTCAAAATTTATTTTTAAAACTCCGGCGTGACTTATTTATAATTTTGTTTGCGATAGCACACCGTCCGCGTCTGTACGTATCTGTTACTTATTTTAAAGTATACCATTTAATAGTGTCTACAACCCAAAATTGATAGTTTTCTCCCTACCACTTACTCGTATGACTATTGACCAGTAATCCTGTCCATTTACAAAGAAACACAACACAGAACGGCAATCTACCGGAGAGCGGGGGACCCGGTGATCAATCCTGCTGACACCCCTGGGGGACACCCGTACCCCCCCCCCCTGGGGGGTCACAGCCGGACAGTCCGACATAAAAATATACCGGACACAACAGGACAATCCCGCATGGACAGTAAACTGGGAAGCCAAGCGTATAAGGACAATAATTATAGTCCTAGACCGTTTACTAAATTCATAGACCAATCACTAGACCGGACACGAAAGTACGTAAAACGGAGAAAAATACTGATGGGCATGGAAAAAAGTCGGTCCCGCGCTCAGGCGAGAGATCAGTCTGGGTTACGAGAGTAAAGGAAGTGAAAGTGCACCTATGTATTGCGCACATACTTGGGCACTATAAAAATAACTCCTGCGTAGTCTGGTTTCAATAGAACCGGCCACCGTCGGTGGTGGACATATCGGTGTACGGAGATATGCTATGACTCGTAAAATGAACAAATTTTATATCCCTTTTTGTCCTTCAAATGTATTTGGAGAACTCCATCTAGATTATTGTGAAATCTTTGATTTAAATATTGTATACATAATATAAGACAGTAATATAACTAAAATCTGGGATAAATGTTAACAGTGATCATAGTTGTTTACAAAAATAAAAACAGAACAAACAGTCGATTGAAATATGGTTTTTACGTATATTATAAATTATCTTACACTATATTTTTACACAAATCTTCATGGGATATCTGAAACGAAGTAGTAGTATAATATAACGTATATCTGTTTACCTATACTATGTGATTTCAGTAGGCAGGATGTGACGTGGTCGTGATTGTAAATCTGCGGCTATCAGATCGCACGATATCGCGTGATAAAGTGCCGATATCCCGCGATATCGCGTGATACGGTGCGCGGTGATGTCGCGATAAGCCTCACCTTCACAATTAGCTTGTGCGTCTTAATATTGAGATGCCCTCGACTCCGCTTATCGTATCACATGCGGAAGTCAAACACTTTTTGTCTATATTTATATTTTTCACGCCTACTTACTACGTAGTTACCGCGAATCCGCCCGCGTAGTTATAAAAAAAATCGGACAAGAGTGAGTCGGACTCGCTCACCGAGGTGAAGTATAAAGGAGGAACATATACATAGTTCAGGAATTGAGTTGTAGTCTTTGTCGTACCTGAAATCGTAGACCTGAGTATACCGTTTTAACTCGATACCTCAGATAGACAGACATATAAAATGGACGGAGAGACGGACAACAAAGTGATCTTATAAAGCAGGGTTTCTTAAAGTGGGGTCCACGGACCACCAAGGGGTCCGTAATATGTGCGCCAGGGGTCCGCAGCGTTCTGAAGATTAATAAAAAAATATGCAGTAAACTAACACAATTGATTAAAGATGACTTAATTGACACATGAGATCAAAAAAGTGTTGAGAGCTGAATTTCATGCAAAAGGTCTCAAGGTGAATTTTGGTGTTCTTTGAGTCAAGATTACTCTCTTCTGGTCAGACGAGCTATGTCCGTTCTGATACCTTTTGCTATTACGTATTTTTGTGAGGCAGGGTTTTCGGCTCTAGTGTCGATAAAAACAAAAAATCGCAATCGATTGAATGTCACAGATGACATGCGCCTTACCTTATCGAAGGCAATCCCACAATTTAAAGTGCTTATTGAGGCCAAACAACAGCATCCATCTCATTAGCAATTTCTATTTAACAATTAAATTTAATTAAGTTGCGCATTAGTAAGTGTGAGTAAATTACCAATCCCCCCCCCTCCCGCCTAGGGGGGGGGGTACGTGGCATTTCAGAAATTCTGAAAGTGGTCCGTGACTGCACATAGTTTAAGAACCACTGTTATAAAGGTTCAGTTTTTTCCTTTTGAGATACGGAACCCCAAAAAGTTGAAATGAAAAATTCCTTGGTGTTTCATACCCAAACAACAAAGCAAACTAAATAAAATCTTAAAAAGCGACGACGAAAGGGCCGCTGCTTATTACATAAAATAATATTATACATTATTACATTACACATTATTATACATTAAAATATCATTGTGAAGTAAAGAATTAAGCTTGACATGATACTGCGTCTCTAGACTGATAGTTATGGTATCCCAGTAGTTAGGGAGAAATTAAAAGCATTTTTTTAATCTACATATAAAGCCTATTCAACACGCATATAAGAAGTTTTTGTCGAAACTGGGTATGTTTTTGGCCATCGTCTTTCATCAAAATCCATTCAGTAGTTTTTCCGCGAAAGAGTAGCAAACATCCATCCATATAGGTATTGCAATCCGGCATCATTTTCGGTCTGGCTAGATCCGACCGGATTGCCAGCGATCTAGATTATAATAATAATAATAATATCTATGGACGCTTCACACCACGTCAATCTGGTCCCTTGGTAAGTTCTCGAAGAACTTGTGTTACGGGTACCAGACAACGGGAAATATATTTAATACTTTTATACTATACACATATTTAAGATTTTTATTATATTATACACATATTTAATACACATCCATGACCCAGGAACACAGAAAAACTTTTTGTTCCTTCGGCGGGATTTGAACCCGTGACCTCTGGCTTGAGCACCAACACGCTCAACCAACTGAGCCACAGAGGCCGTCAGATTGATCAAATCAGAATGATTTTCGCTTTTCAGTTCAAAATGTACGGTAAGTAAGTTAATCAACTGTCATAGTACATACTTACCTAATATACCTAATACTATATATACCGAATACTAGCTGTTTCCCGCGGCTCCGCTCACGTAAATATTCTATCGAGTATCCCGCGGGAACTTACTTTTCCGGGATAAAAAGTAGCCTATGTTTTAATCCAGTAAGATTTGCTAATTTGTCTGTTTCTCAAATATGATACGCCAAATACATAATTTTATCAAATACTAGCTGTTGCCCGCGGCTCCGCCCGCGTAAATACTGTATCCCAAAGGAACACTGTACTTTTTCGGGATAAAAAGGAATGTTTGTTTTAATTAAGAGCCTAAACTACTAC
Source organism: Glaucopsyche alexis (assembly GCA_905404095.1). Classification (NCBI taxonomy): domain Eukaryota; kingdom Metazoa; phylum Arthropoda; class Insecta; order Lepidoptera; family Lycaenidae; genus Glaucopsyche; species Glaucopsyche alexis. The sequence goes on along the minus strand of FR990044.1, from coordinate 979,644 downwards.
ATCGTAGTAGTTTGGTATGGCCCAAATTTCATCGGAATGTGTTCAGTAGTTTTTGCGTGAAAGAGTAACAAATATCCATGCATCCATCAATCCACCCTCACAGACATTCACATTTGTAATATTATAGTAGGATTCGAATGTATTTAAAAAGTAGACCTAATAGTTATCATGAAAGAGATATGAGGCGAAGTAATTGCTACAGATAGCAAATAATTCCATGTTTTGATGAACAAAAGTTGTAGACGTTGATATAAGGCGTGACGTGGATGAATATTATGTAAGAGACGCCAAAAACTGGCCAATAATAATAATCTAACGATATGATAGCATATACAGTAGTGTATATTCTTTGGTGCTGTCCCTCGTCCGCACGCGCGACGACTGTACACTATATTCTTGTATTTTCATAAATTATTGGGTCTAGGTACAACTTACACTATCAAAAGTCCAAATATTACATACAGTCATATTATAATTTGCGGAAATTTAAAAATAAATCGTATTTGAGCATGTCAAAATAGAATCGGTTTGGTTATCTTCGGACGTGAGGCATCAGGCAAGGCCAGGATTGTAAAATCCTGAAATCAAATCTGATAACGTGACGGGCGCCACTGATAGCCGGTGTGTAGCATGCAGTGTCGCTAGTCGCTACAGAGTAATGACACAGATACTATAAATCTTCTTCTTCTTATATATAAAAAAGGATTGCAATTCCAGTGTATTGCTAAAAATCGAGAACGGCTAGACCGATTTGGCTAATTTTGATCTTGAAATAGTTGTGAAAGTTCAGGGAAAGTTTCAACGGTGAGAAATGTTAGGACAAAACAACGTGTGTCGGGACAACTAGTAATAAATAAATAAAAACTTTACTGACCAAAAAAGTACATGAAGTCTTAGTTAAGTCTATTACTGGTCTCCACAGTTTCAAAAATGTTCAATAGAAATTAGTAATTACACAATTTTTAATATAATATTATATATGTTAATATAATATTAAATTAGATAGGTTCGAGTTAAATTTAAAAGAAAGAAACAAGAACATTAATAACTTATTGAGTTAGACATTATATAAGTTTTGAGATACGAGAAATGTGCACATGTATAATATAGTATAGTATACATGTATGTATTAAATTAATAATTGAAAAAATATATATATATATATATAAAATTGCGAATATATCAGAATGGTCCAATATTGGCCATACAAACGGGTTCAAATCATTTGTTTTCACCCTCCGGTACATTTCACTGTATCATATTAATTACCTAAATCGTATTAAGAATTATTAGCGGTTTCGTCATCCACACTTAAATTTTTAATAGCCTTATTGTTGTGGAGTTCAGCAGCTCTGTAACTAAACGCTCAATGCATCAATATCGTCTCAAGAGTTGGACATAGTCACCTATGACTGCTGAAATATACTTGCAATATATTGTGACGTGGTGGCATAATACATATTTACATGTGGCTGTTTGTGGAACGTCCTCCGTGGTCTAGTGGTTCGTGCATTGGCTCTCGACTCGGAGGTCGTGGGTTCGATTCTCGCATTGGAACAACAAAAAGTTTTTTTCCAAGATTGGTTAGGACAATGCAGGCTGATCCATGTGTCAGATGGGCATGTAAAATGTCGGACCTGCGTCTGATCGCTCTTCAGTCGTGTCGGTTATCCGTCCCACTGGATTATGAGAGTAAAGGAAGAGAAGGTGCTTTTGTGTACAGCGCACACACTTTGGCACTATTAAATTACTCCTGCGTAACTGGCCTGGTTTCAATGAAACCCGCCACCGTCACCGAGGTCTATGTGGGGAGTTATATTTACATGTATGTAGACTGTAGATATACATAATATTTAGTTTATGTCTGTTTTATCTACACACCCTCAACTTCACCCGGTATCGGTTTGTATCTAGCGATTTGATGTCTGCACGAGATAATAAACAATCAAAGATAGTATTTTACTAAATATATAAAAACAAAATGAAACTTGAAGTTTGTTTTGTGGTTAAGTTTCGACACATCGCAGATATAATAAGTGGCCGATACTTAATGTGTAGGAGGGGTTTTGCAGGTTGCAAGTCTTTGTATAATTGTATGTCAATACTTCGAATTAAACATTTAAGTATGTTTCTAAATAAATTGTTAGACGCTCGTTGCTAATATAAACCATAAAATTACCTAAATGATTTAAATAACTATTTGTTTTAAAATTATTAAATGTATGCTGCCACTTATTTGGTATGCAAATTCTATTTTTAAATTTAGCTTGCACAAACTTTAACTCGGTATAGAAACAAAATTATTACAATATTATGTCAATTTCTGTACTGTAAAATACATTTTGTAAGATAAGGCGCCATTTTTGATTAGGTGCTTAAAGAATTTTAAAAATATAACAACAATATATCCTGGTCTAATCATATAGAGTATCTTTGTAATAAATTAAGAATACTACTCGGTAAATTCTACCACCTTAGTTTTAAAGTACCTTCTAGTACACTTAAATATATTTATTTTGCATTAGTGGACTCCATTTTGAGCTATGCACTAGATTGCTATGGCTTAACATTTAAAACATATACTGACAAACTTGAAACAGTACAAATTAGATTCTTAAAACTACTAGTAAATACAAAAACTAAAAATAATTGTAATGATGATTATTATAAATTATTCAAGATATGCAAAATATTACCCGTCCACTTAAAGCATAAATACCTCTTGGCTGATAATAACCATAGCAATCAGGAGCATAGACTCTCTCTGGTTAGCCATAGCCATATAACAAGACAGGTATCTTCAGGCAAATATGAAATCCCTAGAGTGACTTATTACTTTGGTGACAGAACACTTAAAAAAAGACTACCATATCTTTTCGTGGTCTTCCTGAAGATATCCGCCTTGAACATAATAAAATGTTAAAAGAAAACTAAAAAAACATTTGCTGGATTCACTTCCTGACTAGTCTTGCCAGAAGGTGAATCTAATAAATGTCTCTATTATATTGTATAACTTAAAATAGTGTACCCTAAAAAAATATTAAAATGAGGCTCACATCACCTACAGACAAACTGTGTAAGCAGTTTTGTAGGGCAATGTATAATTTAAAAACCTAAAAGTAGGGAAGCTAGCAATAAATATCAAATTATTATCTGCATGGAAATAGACAAATATTTTTGTGTACTTTTTATCAGATACATGTTTAATATTTAAGTATAATCAAACTATCTATGATATCTGATAGCTAGAAGGGTGATCGTTTGGTAAAACGTTAGTTATCTCTTATCTGTTCTAATATACTTATACGCGTACATTCCAAATACTGAAATACATTCGAGATTGTGTGTGGTTTTCCATCCTCAGGATTTTCCGATTAACTCATATGAGATGAGTTGTTCGGAAAAACGTGATGACGTAAAGTTTTAGATATTGATTCTAATAATCATTTATCGAGGTAAATATTCTAAATATATAAAAAATCTGCCAAGTGCGAGTCAGAGTCGCATACGAACAGAACTATTATTAAAAAAATATTTATTTTATTCTATTTTTAATATTTGTTTTCTAGCTACAACAGAAATACTTCACAGTAAAAATATCAACTGTCTTGCTAACACGGCTAAGAGATACAGCCTGGTAACAGACATACAGACGGACGGACAGACGGACAGCGGAGTCTTAGTGGGATCTCGATTTTACCCTTTGAGTTAGGAACCCTAAAATCGCCATACTTAGTCAGCCGGAAGTAAATTCTAGCTAGAGTACTATATATGAGGATGTTTTAGTAAACATCCTCATACAGTTTGGAGAATAATCAAAAGTTAAAAGCTGTAACCCGAATACTCAAAATATATTAGCCTATCTTACTCGGGCTATTTTTACGAAGACACTGACACGTCACTCACTAGAAATGAATAAGTAGTATAGGCGCTACGATCGCGATGGAACAAACATACAAACAGTCATACACACATACATACATACATCATACATAGATACAAACACTGGCAAAATCATTACCCTTTCATTCTTCCTTCATTAATCCTTACCCTTCTTTATGCCAAAAGGGTTCGGCGTAGTCGGGTAAAAAGAGTTTAGGTAAATGCCCGGTTTCGAAGGTGAACTTGTCGGAAGTTTATCTATACAGTAGCGCTTTTGCGTGGCTAACGGTTTTGCATTTATGAATCAAAAGCGCTATTAAATAGATAAACTACGGACAATTTCACCTCAGAAACCTGTCTTTAATCTTCATTCATCAGATAAAGCCTTATTGATTATGCAAATCAGTTATTGTACATATTTATTATTATTATTACACATTAATCTGCTCCAATTGGCAGAGGTAAGCATTTCATTATTAGTTTGAAACTCACCGCGGCCGCCCACATATAAGATAGCTAGAACATAGTATTAATCCAAATAATCTAATAAGTAGTTTTATAGAGGGATTAAAATAACTGTCTCTTTGTGACGTAGAAATTCCATCAGATAGACTCATCAAAATAGGCCTCACGATACTACACGTATTTGCGCTAAGAATTCAGCGAGTCAAAAACGATACGAACTAAAGCGAACGACGAAGCTAAAACGGCCAATAGCGTTCAAAACCTATTCGAAAAAAAGCAGCGAGTCATCATTAAAATATCAAAATGAATTACTTTAATTAATGTATGTAAACACGGCTAGGATCAATTTTGTCAATTGGATTGATTTGTTAATGCGAAAACAGCTGTTACAGACATTATACTGTAATAATAATTAATTTTCTCTTTGATTTTGAAAAAATTCACTACAAAGTTTTTATTAATAATGTGTATTAATGTTAGTCTGGTATTAAATAAAAGTTCACAATAAATAATAATCGTGGTTGTCATATATTAAAGTATGTGTATGTGATATAAAGAAATAACAACAATACCAAAATAATAGAGAGTATATAAGTAGACAATGTTTAAGGCATTAAATGTTGGTAGACAGTAGAACTGCTGATGATGCTGATGTTACATCTACATCAGCTGTGCCACGGCGCAGTAGCTGCAGCTATTTGTGGGCCACACGACTGTAATTTGTGTGCACACTGTCACCATCAATCAACGCTATCGTCCCGTAATTTTTTGATAACCTATCACCGCAACCCCCCCGCCCCCGTCCTCCCCCCCTCCGTAGTACCCCACCCCGAGCCCACTGATCTGATAGTAGCATTATGAAGACAACTCGTTTCCCACGGACCACTGTTGTATTGTTTAGTTAATAAGTGCAGGGAAAACGTTCTAAATATAATATCAAATCACATCAACCTCTACATAGCGGTCGTCCAGTAGTACAATATCATTTTATTTTTCAGTATCTTCCATCCTACTCCTATTATAAATGTGAAAGTTTGTGAGGATGGATGGATGGGTGTATGGGTGGATGTTTGTTTCTCTTTTACGCATATACTATTGTACGGTTTTCGATGATATTTGGTATGGTATTTGGCACTACTATATTATGCTCTAAGTTTAGGCTCTCAATAAAACACTACTTACTACTTTTTATCCCGAAAAAGTACAGTATTCTCGTGGGATACCCGATACTTTTTTACGCGGGCAGAGCCGCGGGAAAAGGCTAGTTTGAAATAAATAGAAAATAAGCACTGAAAATATACAATACAAGATAACACTCATGCTTCAAGCATTAGAATATGATCCATCAAACAGCATCCCTACATATTCTTTGTCCGGTTTTATCCGAGTGAGATGTTACAGTTAATTGATTTATTGAGTGTTGACGGCGTACCTGGACATCCGGACTTACACGATACCACACGATACGCGTGATCGATGGCCGCCATGTCGCGCAGCTGCACAAGATGGCCGCCTGTCAAACTGACAGCTATATTGTCCGATACGTGTTTTATTATGCACGCGTCAAAAACTATGTGAAGGGTGCGGTAGTAGAGTTTACCACAAAACACACGAAAAGTCAAATATAAAAACACTAAAGTGTTTCGACTTTTCGCTAAACGGGTTAAATATTTTAATTAAAAAAAAAAACTTAAAAAGTAACGTAACCTTACTGTTTTGCGGCATGATAATATTTTTCAACAAACTTATTCAAATCAATTAAAAAATATAGTCGTTTTAATGATAAAACACATTTTTTACGTTTTGTAAATTGCGAACCACACACTAAGGCCGGTCTAAGCTACGCCTCGCCATGTAATTGTAACACATTGTCACGCGTACACATGTAACGAAATTACGCCTTGCCGTGTAAAGCGAGCTCTCGTGGTGTGTGGTTTAACGCTACATAAACAACCGGCCTCAGTTAAGACAAAGGTTTCACTTCTTCGCTTTTTTATTTGGTCTTAGTTTGTTAAGCAAAATATTTGTAACCCCAAAAGCAGCGCGTTGCCGATTTTTTAAGAAGCTTTCAGAGGAATATGGCTCATTAATCATTATTATCGAATGAGCTTCGGATATTTTTAGGTCCATTACTACTCTATGGTTGTGGAAAAGTAAGGCTTTTTCAACCGACTTCCAAAACACAGGAGGTTTACAATTCGTGTGTATGTTTTTTCTTGTTTTTTTTGTGTGTATGTTACACGATTACTCCGCCGTTTTTGGACCGATTATCAAAATATTTTTTTTGTTGTGAAGGATTTACTCCTGGATTGGTCCCATTGTCTTCAAATGGTAGATCTGGTGATGGGATCCATGAGGAATTGAGAGAAGTCCTCAAAACTTATAGGGACACCGATAGTGATTTTGACTTTTTTTTAAGTAACTCGAGCAAATGCTACCAAAAAGTGAAATGTTGTGCCAAGGTATACCCTGGATCCAAAAGCACTGAACGGCATTTCTCAGTCTTTGAAGATATACGTTTGAAAATTTCAGCATTGTTTATAAAACTACAAGCAAATGTCCGTATTAAATAATAATCATCATCACCACCACCATCATAATCACACCATACATCATGATAAATTATGCTGATATAGGTATTTTTCATAGTATTTTACACCGATATCGATTTCTTTGAACATTCACAGCTACCAAAAAGTGAAATGTTGTGCCAAGGTATACCCTGGGTCCAAAAGGGCTGAACAGCACTCCTCAGTCTTTAAATATACACGTTTAAAAATTCAAGTATTGTTTATAAAACTGCAAGCAAATGTCACTATTAAGTAATCATCATCACCACCACCATCATCACACCATACACCTTGATATTTTGTTGATATCTAGGTGTTTCTCATAGTTTTTTACACCGATATCGATTTCTTTGAACATTGTCAGCTACTAAAAAGTAAAAGTTGTGCCAAGGTATACCCTGGATCCAAAAGGACTGAATAGAACTCCTCAGTCTTTAAATATACACGTTTGGAAATTTCAACATTGCTTTAAGAACTGCAAGCATAATATGTCACTATTCAATAATAATTATCATCACCACCACCATCATCATCACACTATACATCATGATATTATGTTGATATGGGTATTTCTCATAGTATTTTACACCGACATCGATTTCTTTGAACATTCAGAGCTAGTCAAAAGTGATATGTTGTTCCAAGCGTATATACCCTAACAACGATGATAATGGGATCCATGAGGAATAGAGGAAACTCTTAATAGAAAAGTTGATGATCGTTTTCTTACAAATTTTTAATTTCCCCGCAACTTTTTCTGTCAACACAACACCACAAAAAATATTTATGAAAATTGGTGTAGCAGTTTATGCAATGAATAACCAAGGAAAAAGGGGATTTTTTTAATACAGAAGATGATCACTTACTAAGAACTAATGTGAGACACGGCGCTGCGCCGGCCGATTCAATATTAGGCATTTTGAGTAGATTTCATTTTTGAACTAACTAAACTCCAACTAACTTCATGGAGGTGTTTATGCATAAGTGCTTGAAATCTACATTGAAAACACATAATTAAACTATAGTAGACGTTGATCGCAACTTCGTGTGCGCAAAAGGATACCGTACATTTTGCCGCGATAAAATGTAGATTCAGCTGGATGGTAGAATGGTAATTTGTACGTTGTTAACGAATTGGTCTCGGGTTCGAAACCCGGTCAGATAAATATTTTTGTGATTCTTTTTATTTCCTTTCTCTAATTTTATTTATTTTTGAATATTTTGTCGTCCTATAACAACTCCGAACAAAGCTCGGTCTCCCAGGTACTAGTTAATAATATTATAATACCACTGAAAAGAAAAAAATAAAAAATATTTTCAAAAATATAGAAACCGACTTCCAAAGTAAAAGCAATAACATTCTTAAAATCACTAAAAAGTATGAAATAATTCTTATTGTCGAAATAGTTCCCTTTCAAATTCTACTAAAATGTTACTATTTTTCTACTCAATCTTCTTATTTTTGAAGTCGGTACCAGCCCAAATAATTGTATAAATCCTTTCAATAAAAAGTTTTAATTTTAACACAACTACGTCCTTATATATACAAATAATATTTTAAAGAACTCACGTTCCAATTGGCTGGTACCGAACTCAAAAATAAGAAGATTGAGTAGAAAAATAGTAACATTTTAGTAGAATTTGAAAGGGAACTATTTCGACAATAAGAATTATTTCATACTTTTTAGTGATTTTAAGAATGTTATTGCTTTTACTTTGGAAGTCGGTTTCTATATTTTTGAAAATATTTTTTATTTAATAATAAATACCTAAACACGATTTATCCAGTTTATTTTTCTACCCTCTATTATTCTCTATGTTTAATTTAGATTGCCGTTATTTAGTTTTCCATATTCAACCTGATTTAAAATTTACTCGGTTATAAATATACAGACATTATAGTGAAAGGTTTTAGCTATGGTGTAGGTAAAGATTAAATGTAGATACCTAGATATCTAATATTTCCTTAAGCAAGTTTTTAGAACTAATAAACAGCTTAAACAGCTGCGATTAAAAGTGCGTAGGATTTAATATTTTTCATATTGTTTTAATTATTTTCATTGTCAGTTAAATAATGTAATTCAGTTTAAGATTTATAAGAAAAAATTACTGGATAAAATGATGCAAAACATAAGATTACAAAAGTATTTACAGCTGCAGGAAGTCAATATTATCAATAAAATATATGATTTATATATTATGCCACGCAAAGTATATTTTCATGGGCTGATAATATAAATCCTATCAATATTGACACGAGTTTATCTCGAACCAGATTTACGACGGGCTATCGGTCGAGCGCCTAATCCGTCTGCTCGAGACCTACCATGTGCGGTGTGTAACTGTGTACTTAGTGAACTGTGAGTTTATTATATTATTTGCTTCCTTCAGTTGATCCGTAATATGACCACTATTACCGTCCAAATTTTTAAAATCTAAATAAAGGACTTAAAGCTTATGAAAACTTACGATGGCAATTGAGCTACGTGTTACAATGCCAATATATGACTTTACCAATAATATAGTAGGTAAAGAGGAAAGATTTGTTTGCATTGAATCCGAATAGGATCCGAAACTACTAGACCGGTTTTGATGAAATTTGTAGGACATAGGCTACTTTTGATCGCGGTAAAATGTACGGTTCTACAAGATTTGTTTTTGCGCACATGGAGTCGCGGTCAACGTCTAGTTAATAAAAATTTCGAAGTTTCTCATTGGCTTGTTATACGGCTAATTGTTTTTGTTAAAGAATTCTAGAATTCTAGAATTAAGAAACTATTGCAATACTCACAATGATAGCTGTTTTTTTTTTATAATCTGTATGTAGTTATTTCTATAATACTAATATTATAAAGCTGAAGAGTTTGTTTGTTTGTTTGTTTGAACGCGCTAATCTCAGGAACTACTAGTTCAAATTGAAAAATTCTTTTTGTATTGGATAGTCCATATATCGAGGAAGGCTCTAGCATCTTGATGCGACTAATAGGAGCGAAGAATCAGTGGAAAATGTGGAAAAAATGGGGAACATTATTCATCTTTGAGGGCTTCCGTTGTTTCTTTGAACGCGCTGATCTCAGGAACTAGCAGTTCGAATTGAAAAATTATTTTTGTATTGGGTAGTCCATTTATCGAGGAAGGCTTTAAGCTATATATCATGACGCTGCGATCAACAGGAGCGAAGCACTGATGCTTCGCTCCCTATTTTCCCCGTTCTTGCAACATTTTTCATCAGTGAAAAATTATTCATGTTTGAGAGCTTCCGTTACGTGCACTGCGTAAACGGTTCAAGTTACCCAAAAAATATGTGTGAAAGAATTATTTCTCTTTGAATGATATAAAAACATGTCCGCGACAGCATATGTCTATCTTTCAAGATTGATAACAATAACCTTTTTTTCAAATTTCGTCGAAATTAATGCATTATTGCGCCATCAGTTGATGCGGACGAAGTCGCGGGCAACAGCTAGTGTTTATATAATACTAGACGTGGACCGCGACTTCGTGCGCGCAATAGTAAATTTTTCAGAAACCGTACATTATTCCACGATAAAAAGTCTATGCCCTTCCCCGTGGCCTATTCTACACCTGTGCCAAATTTCATCAAAATCGGTCCAGTAGTTTCGGAGCCTATTCAATGTAAAGAAACAAACTAACTTTTCCTCTTTATTATATTAGTATACTCGTAGATTTAACATGAATATTAAGTTTTAGATACCTAGATATACCTTGTTCCATAATGAAAGAGTTGCCTGTAAACTTTCATAGAACGTGTGGTGGTAGCAGTTCTGTGATCACAGTATTATGATCTCTGGCCAAACTATATGAATCATACGTTATCGAGTACAACGTGACAACAGGGCCGGCGCACGCTATTACTTTAATCCGATAATATTTAATTGACATCGTACCCGGCCACCGAAGGGCAAGACCCGGGGAGGTTGGTTCCGTAATTATTTCAATTTATTGACCTCGAATGGGCTTCACCAAATATACAGTATTAAAAGCTATTTAATTATAAAAAGGATTAAGCTATTAGCAACGTGACCGTCATGGTCACATAGACCGTCACGGTCAACTTGCGTTACTAATAATAGAGCTGAAAGTAAAATAAAAGCTTAATGGAGTATCATTACTTGACAATAAATATTTTAATGACTGTTTGATATATGAGTATATTATTAGGTAAACGAGTGATAAATAGGCGTATTTAGGACAAGCAAATACGATAAAGCTATGACAGCTACTGGCATTTTAAACAATGGTTTTAAAGCTTCAAAATGTATATATAGCGATTGAGAGTCATGATTAAATATTATTATTGTATCAAATTTAATAATAATAGTTAAAAAGACGGTGGACGTTGCCGTGCCGTGCACTTACACGGTGCGGCGTACCGTGTTGCGATACCGCACTTTTTTCACGTTGACGACCTCGTGACGTGAGAAGCCCTAAAGGACATTAGAGTGGTAAAAATCAACAACTAAATAGTGATTCTGTAAAAAGGTACACAATACACATAGTTAGCAGATACGCCCATTGACCGCTACTCTATAATATTTATGAAATCACTTTATTAGTTTAAGGTTACGAAATCACTTCGAGGGTACCCTAAACCGAATACGATAATGTAATAAGCCCACGTCGCGGTCCGCGGTATCGTTAGACAATGGTGCTATCGGCTAATGCTTTAGACATAAAGTGGGCTTATCGTGGAACTGAGTGGACGAGAGGTATGTTGAGTATGTTCATCAAATTATTGAGATTATTGTAGCTATAAACATATACGAGTGTCTATTATCTAGGACGTATGTCATCTTAGGCCTCCTATGGATACGGGTGCCGTATAGCAGTGGCGAAGGTTGGTTCTCCTTCACAGGGAAGCCTTAGTCTATATTATAGGTTAGGGATTTCGATGAGGGTCTTCAAAAGGTAAGTGGTAAGAAAAGCCGATAGGAAATAGGAATGGCGTTGTAGGAATTCCTACAACCTATTATATAGACTAAGGCACGTTGACGAGTAACGATCCTGGGTTATGTTAGTAATATATATTCTTTGCCTGGGTCGTGCACTTTTACGGTGACTTGAATTTGCACATTGTCAAGGCGCGACACCGCACCGTTTTACGTTGACGACGCCGTCGTCATGACTCTACGAAAATTCTACGCTCCCAGCTTATCCCCACTTCAATATAGAAAATATGACAGATCGAAGAAACTTTAATCGGAACAAAATAGGTCTTATTATAAGGTAGCAAGGTCGATGTATCGTCGTTATGAGAAATAACATTTCTTTTCTTCCCGAGCATGAGCTCACAAAACGGCCTCTTTTGACAGTTAAAGTAGAAACGTTTTCTTAATTTAATGTCATAAAGTCCCACAATAATGTCAACCACTCCACATCATGGCAGTCCTAGACAAAAAGGTAAGTAAAGCCGATAGGAATGGAGTTGTAGGAATCCCACGCCACTGCCGTAGCACTCGTAGACATTCCTACAAGTCCATTAGTATAGTATTCAAAAATAAAGTGATAACAAAATCGGATAAATCCATAAAAGTACAATCATAATGTAATGCTTTGCAATAGCAAACCCTATTAACGTTACCGATGGCTTACGTATGTAGCAAATGCAATATAATTTGCAACATACCGCATACGTAACTCGTAAGCCATCGGTAAGGTGAATAAAGATCCTATTACTATTCTTTCGAGACAGTTTCTTGTTTCTTAAGCATAAGCACCTCGACCCTGGCTCGACGAACGGTAATAAGTAAAATAATTAATGTCTTTCTAATATTGAGGTAGCCTAGCATTCAAAGTCACGTTTGTTATAGCACAGCCGTTTTCGGTGTTCTATCGACTGTTTACTAGCCGTGGGGTCATTACCAGGGCAGCCACGTGTCCGGGGGGTGTAGGGGGTGTCGGGGGGTGTCCGGGGGGTGGTGGTGCTGGGGTGCCGCGGTGGTCGCGTGACGATCGCGCGATAGCGACCGGCCGACCACTTGTAATCGGTTTACTTTGCTACGAGAGGTGTTGTGGTATGTGTTGAGAGAACTAGCGATTGATTTATTGAAGTTAAACTTCCTAAAATATGACCTCAGGGGTCAATTGTAAGGCAATCTTTTGAAAAATCTACCGGCAAGTTATGCGTTGCAAATATGCCTGCATAATAATATTATGACATTTTGAACAAAATTAGTAACATACCTAATTTACAAATTTAATCACAATAATTTTGATGGTTTAATTCAGCAGTTTTTAATATTTAAAAATTCATAATTGGTTATATAAAAATAAAATAAATCTCAAGTACGTATCATAATAATTTGTGGGAGCTCTCCATACATCATGATAATATTTTATCAAAGGGACCGGAGGGAAAATTGACAAAAATAACTAACTACTTCTTGTTAGGACAGTCCCAGATGGTCTCGGAAGAGGTAGAAGAGAAGATTAAACTATCATTCCATGCGTTTCAAGCACAAAAGGACCACGGGAAGGAAATCATTCCATCCCACCCCATCGCGTGGGGTATACTTGAATATGTCTTTTAAAATTAAGGCAAGGTGACATAATATGACTTTTTTTACAAAGTTAACCATTTTCGAGTAATTGGCCTCTAAAATGGCTTGTAAGTTACCTATAAGAGATAGAAACTTATGTTTCCATGCTGATAGATCATGCTAAAAACTCTTTAAGAAAATTATTTTGAGCGAAATCGGACAATAAATTTTAAAGTAATCCGAAGAAAGAAGAACCCTCCTAAGACATGTCTTGATATAATCCGGGTTAGGTTATTATTGTTTCATTTTGGTCAGTGACTTTTAACACTATTTGATAGCCCGCTTCCGCCTCCCGCTTGCGCCCTAACGCAGGTGACTTGCAGGCGTTATTAGTTATTACTGGCAAGTGGCCACTACACCAGAAGCGAGCTACCTACCTGCCTGTCCCGAGCTGAGTGTCATTATGTTAATGCACTAATAGCTTAATGTGACAGACCGACACTGAAGCTAACTGTTACTCGTACACTCGCGCTGCTCAGACGCGGGTGTTAGCTTATGTCAGCTTTATAGTATTCATTCTGCAATTCACTAATTAAATTTGCCCTCTTAAGACTTGAAGCTCTCACTTTCGTAGACGTGAATGTAATTAATTAACTAGTATTATCTAAATTGTTAAGTTTGTTTTGGGTTATTTTATAGTGTCCAAGTGGGTGCAAAATACACAAGATCACTCTCTCTTCACTACTCTCGCAACCCTCGAAGTAGGACGGATTCCCGACACGACTGGTGAGAGATCAGGCGCAGAACTAAATTTCTACATCGCCATCTGATGCATGGTCCATAATTTTGGCAGTCAATAATGCAATACTTGTATAGAGTGGTACAGAATCAGCATTTTTATCTTGTTTTATAATATTCTAGATCCTTAGCTGAGCTCATTGATTTTAATGACAGTACTAGAACTTTCCTGAGGCTTATAGCTCCTAACGAACAGTCCATAAGTATAGACGCAGGCTATGATAAAGGTTTAACAAGTGTTGTTTATTTTAATATCAGCCATCAAAGATGCAATTTTACAGTTTGAGACATTTATTTAAAGGATCAGAAATACACTTTTTAAATCGTTTGCAAAAACCCAACATTCCAGTGTCAGAAACCGACGTGACAAACAAAATGACACGGCGCAGTGCTACATTAAAAGTGCGGATCTGACAGCCTTATGCTGAAGGGAAAAGGGTCGATTTCCGCGTAGCAGAGACCAGAGTGGTCCCTGGAGGTTTGATACGAGCATTGTAAATTGATAACATCGACGTATGGACGTGCCGTCACTGTGTGGTCCTCGCCAATATGAATCATAGTGACTTGGTTTTTTACCGACGCAACAATGCAATACTCCATACTGTTCATAATCTCTACGTCCACGTCAGTGATTTTGGAGGAAAGATATCTCCAAATAGATTATCTTCTGAGCGTTGATAAATTTTTAGAAACAAGGAACCCTTGTAGTTTCACTCTGTATGCCCTTCTGATTTCTGTAATTATGAATTTAAATGGATGAAAGGTGTAATTATAGATATCGGTTTTGGCATCAATAATAATCATTTTATATTTCAGGATTGGCTCTCCATTAGTGGCGAAGGCTGGTTCTCCTTCATAGCGAAGCTCTAACCTGTATAACAGGTAGGGACTTGGTGAGGATCTTCAAAAAGTACCTAAGTAAAGCTGATAGGAATCTAGTTTTAGGAACCCTACGGGCCACGCCACTGCTCCCATACATGTCAAGTGGAGATGAAATATATTTTTTCATTCTACTCCATCGTGTTTATTTAAAAAAAAAACAAAGTTTCGTAAATGGCATTTATATAGCCTAATATTTTCTAGTAAATAACTTATAAACCACTTTCGATGCCGATTGCATCCAAAGTGGTTTATAAGTTTTTACGGTCTGGAGGTTTTTTTCAATAATTCAGACAAAATAGCGACAAATCTTCCATCCTTACTATCTTGGTGAGTGGCAGTCCTCCACTGTGCGCTTTTCCCGGAGTTTTCTGCCACACACACAAATAAACTGAATATACTGTTGCCAGTGGGATTTCAAGGCCACAACGACCTTAAAACCTAAAAAAATTGCGTACTCCTTTAAAAAACCGGTAATGATCTTGCGACTATCTGGTGTTGCGAGTATCTATGGGCGACGGTTATCGCTTTCCATCACGTCATCAGTCTGCTCGTTTGCTCCCTATTTCATAAAAAAAAAAAACACCACAGTCATATTATAGCAATAAAGCCTTCCAAAAGTGTCGGTGAAACGGTTTCACAGGTAAAATTATTATTGTTGCCACTTAAACGCGCTACTTATAACCCCTAGTCAGATTGAATAGGCAAGCGGACTGATTTTTTTTATTGCATAAATGAATAGTATTCTTAAATATGAGTAACTTCTCAGAAGAAATCGTATATCAAAAGTCAATATTTTCAAAGGTACAGCGATTTATATACAAAATTTCGCGAGTCTTTGTACCAAAAATTTTTTTTTTATTTTTTTGCGAAATTGGTAAACAAAACCTACATCATTAGTTTACTCACATCATATACAAAAACATTCATTATGGTAAGTATGAACTTAAACGCACAAATATCAGAGATATTTACAAATATATTCCTGCGGCCATATACTTCATATACCTACTACTTCATATACTATAACCTACAAGTGACGTCATTTGTAGGTCGACTTTAGTATGGAGCGTTTTTAGGAGGCTCGCGAAATTTTGTATACAAATCGCTGTACCTTTGAAAATATTGACTTTTGATATACGGTTTCTTCTGAGAAGTTACTCATATTTATGAGTACTATTCATTTATGCAATAAAAAAAATTAGTCCGATTGCCTATTGATTAGAGTCAGTTGACACCGAAATGAGACGATACGCGACGTGGCGTTGTATTATTAAGGTACCTAGAGATGCAACATTGAACTTTATTCACTACACAAGAAGATATGTATGGTTTGAGCGTATGGTCGTGGTGTGAATTCATCCTTAGCTTTATAAAATAACCCGGCGTCACTCTTTTCAATTTATATGTTATTGCTACATTGTCCTTCTAATTTTATTGCCATGTTCTTACTATATTCGCCAATTAGAATACCATAATATGCATTGTCACCATGACCGGTGATAGGTCCCAACTCCTAGTGTAAATGTTGTGACTTGTGTAATTCCCGACGCGTGACTGCACCGTATTGCTGGGACTTAGTGGTCATGCGAGGTGGTCGTTGTCAAATTTATAATTCATAATTATCAGCGATGTTGTCGTCAAGAGTAAAAGTGTTTCCATACAGTAGTTTAACAGAGTGCCATAAGGCCTATAATTGCAAAATATCGGAATCACGGCTTCGTTGCAAGAGTTCGAATGTCAAGTCAATAAAACGTGTATCTTCTTATTTAAGGCCCTCCCCCGAGCAAAAGACCTTGAGGCGGTCAGCCGCATAAATTTTTCACATAACTTAGTTCAAAATTGACCAAAAAAAAAATTTAAACGGCGAATATCTAGCTTATGAAATTGCCTATCTATTGGTGTGTGTCCCAAATAAAGTTTACTTGTAAATAATATGCAGATGCTGAAACTATAATTCAATGAACATTCAATTAAAGTTTCAGCGTCTCCATAGTATTTACAAGTTAATTTTATTTGGGACACACACCAATAGATAGGCAATTTCATAAGCTAGATATTCACCGTTTAATTTTTTTTTTGTCAATTTTGAACTAAGTTATGTGAAAAATTTTCAACTGAGTTATGCGGCTGACCGCCTCAAGGTCTTTTGCTCGGGGGAGGGCCTTAATGATAAAGTCCAATTTTAAATGATAATTGACGATCTCTGTGGCTCAGTTGGTTGAGCGTGTTGGTGCTCAAGCCGGGGGTCGCGGGTTCAAATCCCGCCGAAGGAACAAAAAGTTTTTCTGTGTTCCTGGGTCATGGATGTATATTTAATATGTGTATAATATAATAAAAATCGTAAATATGTGTATAGTATAAAAGTATTAAATATATTTCCGTTGTCTGGTACCCGTAACACAAGTTCTTCGAGAACTTACCACGGGATCAGATTGACGTGGTGTGAAGCGTCCATAGATATTATTATTATTATTATTAAATAGGTACCTTACTTAAATAATGTGAGCGTGCGAGCTTAGTGTAATGTGAGCGATGAATAAATATCAGTGGCGAAGGCTGGTTCTCCTTCAAAGGGAAACCGTAGCATGTATAATAGATAGGGATTTGGAGGAAGGTCTTCAAAAGGTAAGCGGTAAGGGAAGCCCGTAGGAATGGAGTTATAGGAACCCCTCGCCACTGATAAATATTTTATTATTATTATTATTAAATATGCAGTGCCAATGCGCGTATCGTCTCGGTTCGGTGTGAGTTGACCCTTACTATCAGTTTGGCAGAGCTCCTTCAGCAAGAAGCTTTCACGAAAGTCAGTTTTAGAAAAAGCTCTTACTGGTTACAACGTTAAAAGTTGTTACATAATGTCACAGATATGAACGACGGATGTATAACATTATGTTAATAGAAGTTGTATAGCGGCACTACTTACCAATATTTTATTACAATTAGTTAACAAAAACTTAGGCAACATTATATTATAATATTAGCTGTTTCCCGCGACTTCGTCCGCGTCAACTGATGGCGCAATGCATTAATTTTGACTAAATTTGATTACCATAAAAAAGGTTACAGTCAATCTTAAAAGATAGACATATACTGTCGCGGACATTTTTTTAGATCATTTAAAGAGAAATCATTCTTTCATACACATTTTTTGGGTAACTTGAACCGTTTACGCAGCGCACGCAACGGAAGCCGAACAGAAGGAATATGAATAATTTTCCCCGTTTTTGCAACATTTTTCACTGATGCTTCGCTCCTATTGGTCGCAGCGTAATGTTTTATAGCTTAAAGCCTTCCTCGACAAATGGACTATCTAACACAAAAATAATTTTTCAATTCGATATAGCAGTTCCTGATATCAGCGCGTATAGCAGTTCCTGATATCAAATAAACAACGGAAGCCCTCAAAGTTAAATAATTTTCCCCGTTTTTTCCACATTTTCCCCTGATTATTCGCTCCTATTGCTACCAGCGTGATGTTAAATAGCCTAAAGCCTTCCTCCAACTCCATCCAACACAAAATATATTTTCAATTCGAACCAGTAGTTACTGAGATTAGCGCGTTCAAACAAACAATTAAACAAACTTTTCAGCTTTATAATATTAGTATAGATTACTATGTTAATCAATATTCTCTAACGTTATATAATTGCTGTAAGGAGCTCTTTACGACTTTTATTTTGTTGTTACTTGGTGATAACATTTTTTAATGCCCAGATAAGAAAATATTAACTTAGTGAATAGGTGAGTGGTTTCCTTTGTGTGTTCGCCCTACGGACGTGGGGTCGCGTGTTACAGACAGCGGGATTAGAGGATCGTTGCGTGTTGCCCGTGTTGGCTCCCCACCGGCACTTTCCAATAGGTGCTTTCGTGGATTAAGGCCGCGGTGTTATCAGTAAATCATAACAAACATCTGAGGGCCAAATCAATATGTTTGACCTTAGCTTTTTAACGACCAATTTTAAATAATTGTACACTGTAGTCCTTGTTATATTAAATTATACGCAGGTTATAATACAAAAGAGGTTATTATCATATAGATTGAAATAACACTGCGAAATTATGGTGTGCGGTATGTCTCATGAAAATTATTATTAAAAAACATAAAGCGAACTTAGAAAATACAAAAATATTCTGAATCCGTAACTTTAAAACCCGTCGATCTTTTATTCTACCAACCAAAACGGTTACTCTACCAACTAAAATGGTTACTCTACCAACCAAAATGATTACTCTACCAACCAAAAGGTTACTCTACCAAACAGCTTATAAAATTAATTACAAAGTTAACATGTGCAAAATTACTTGTATCTTATATCCTCCTAAATTTAGATCTTGATAATTAGATTTTTACACGAGTACGGCGAAGCCAAAAGGAAGCTTAATGATTTTGACATTCTATGTTTGTATGTACATAATATGTATTTTTGCTCCACCATAGCGCCTAAACTACTGGTCCGATTTTAATAAATGAAGTGTTAATAGATTCGTAAAAATAGCCCGGGTAACATAAGCTAGGTAGGTATATAATTGCCGTAGTCGGAATAAAGATTGTATAAAAAGCAAAAAAGTGTTGTTATTTGACATTACGTTACGAATTATATGCCAAGCTTTTTTTTTCAATTAACGGTTAAAAGTTTAGACTTTATTTAGTAACAACATCACCGACCTCCGCGGTGTCAGAGGTGGCGACCACTGTCAGACGCCGCACCAACAGACTGACGTGACGTGTGACGTGTGACACGTGACGTGACGGTAGACACATGACGTGACGGCCCGCGAGCGTCTCATTAATTCAAGAAGTGATAAGTGGACGGATAAATAAATATCAACTCGTATAATCAAAGGTTTTTGTCAAGACAAGGTTTTTTGGTGTATAATTAAAATGTTAATGAAATGTAGAGCACGACAGTCTCAAAATAATACCAGTAGGTACGTAATGTGTGCTCGTTGTATATCCTTGAACAAACTAATTAGTAAAATATGTGGTAAAATATCACCTGTGATATCACATTAGTAAGAGTTTTGCTGTAGAATTATTCTACTATATTAACCGATTGAATAACAGCTTTTTAAAATGTTTGAAACTTTAATTAAATCCTGATAAATTATATAATATTATGATTAGTTATTTGTAATTTGTTAAGCAAAATAGTTAAATTTGCCACGTAATAACCCATATTCATAACCCCTCTTTGAAACGTCAAAATAATTCCTTCTCCTTCAAGTTTCAAAACACATAGATTATAGACTTTCTTTTAACAATTTTTTTTAAAGGCAATGGCTGTAGTAGCGCATGATTTAATTACTGTTCTTAATTTATTTATTTGTTTTAAACTGCAGACTTAATACTTATCAATTGTTGGGCTTTAATATTGTTTATAAAATAGTTATGTTTGTGATGTCACATATTGGTCCTGACAGAATATCAGTGCAGCGGGCTCGCTCGCTGCTAAATGCTGAGCTGGGGTTTGGCATCACACAACATATAATTATAGACACACCTTTATAGTTTAGATGTAATTTAGATTATTATTGTATTCGTTTTGTATATATGTTGCTGGTTGTGTGATGTACAAAATAAAGTTATTCTTATTCTATTAACTAGAGTTTTTAATGTTCACTCAGTAAAATTACAAGAGTACATGTTAGCTATATTCTGTTCAGATCAATTGTAATCTAAATATAAATAAACATAATATTAAATACGACCAAATTAATGTGTAATTGTATTTTTTTAATGCATGGTAAATGAGTGACATTTAAACAGGCAGCATTATAGGCATCAGTTGTTCTCTTTCGTTATGTTTAGATCTAAATAGAATATACCTAGGTAGGCTATTTTGTGGTCGGTGTGTAAGGTGGGGTCCGGCATGGTCTGTCGTGGTCTGTCACGGTCTGTCGGACCGTGGTCGGAGTCAGCTGGACCGTGATCTTATCGACTGACGTCACCGACACGGACAGTTAACACGTAATAGTACAGTCGACAAAAAATCCACGAAAGATTATTTGTTTTTGTTTTAAAAATGCCTAGCCTCAATAACATATTGCAGAATACATTTTCTGTATATCATCATCATCATAAGCGACCACCAACATCCAAGCTGCTGCAGTTTGGGTCTCTTATTAATACTATTAGGATTAGGTTACAATCCATCCATATCTTCTCAAGTACTTGGATTTCTTCCGGATGCTTCTGAATATGAGCACCATTTATTATTGTTGGTCTTCATGTATATGTATCCGAAATGCTGAATATAGTATTTTATCAAAACCCCAAAAGCAATAACCAATTCTCGTATTTGACTTAACGCGTTTGACGTTGGCTTGTCGCGTTTTGATTCGTTCAAACCCAAAATGACAAGACACCAAAGCTTCCAATGACAAGATAATTCACTTATAATTGAATCAAAGTACAATGAAAATGTAAGTCAATTAATAATAATTGTGGTTCGTTGTCATGAATGTTGTGTTTGCGGTCGGTACGTGTGACCGTGTGTGACGTAGTGTACCCACTATCTAGCAGTGATTGCCTCTCGAGCGTGTCAACAGCTTCAGATAGTTCAGATACCACACCACAGATAACCCGATATAAACTCGTCAACACCAGAAATAATATAAACCTTTTACTTGCATAATAAATAATAATATAAGCCACAATGAAATCGAAAAATACCTACCTAGTATAAATACAAATCTTTTGGACATAACAGACGATATAGTTAGTTTTTTTTAAAGCGTAACGTATTTTGTAGGATATTATATATTCTAATATGTATAATAAAGAGGAAAAGTTTGTTTGTTTGTTTGCATTGAATAGGCTCCGAAACTACTGGACCGATTTTAATGGAACTTGGCACAGATGTAGAGTAGACTACGAGGAAGGATATAGGCTACTTTTCATCGCGGAAAAATGTACGGTTTTCTGCGTAATTAACTTTTGCGCGCACAAAGTCGCGGGCAACATCTAGTAGATAATAATCTGTTGCCCTAAAATAATCCACTGCTACGACTGCGAGCTACGAGGTACATTATGGTAAGTTATAAAATTTTATTCAAGGGACCTATCACCTAACAAAATAAATAAATAAAAAGCGGACAAACATTTTCAAATTACTTTTTTATAATTTATGCTGAACCCAAATCTTGTAACTTTAAATATTTTTAAATAGGGTCATTGCGTCGGTTTGCGGCCCTGCGTTAGTAAGCGACCATTTGACGGTGACATAGCGAAAATACTATGCTAATAAGAATGCTGTCTCTTTTTCTAGTAACATATTATGTGATTTAGACAAGGATGACTTTAGTAACCCTAATGCGTATTTGAAATTCCGGTCAATTTTACTTATCAATCGAAAAATCGCATCTAGTTTTGCACTAATTTTCGCGAGGCCGCGCACGCGTCGGATTTTACAAAAAAAATAGTGGACAGTGGTGCGTTTGAAAGTAAGTATTACCCAGTCTTCATTACATTATGTACTTGGTGAATATTTTAACATGATACGGGAGCTTTGTTAAACATATTATTACATTGTTTAATGTAAAAAAACACTACATTCTTAAAAAATTAGGTGGTCGCAAACTGAATAATGAAAATCAGTAAAGTTTTATTTTGCGGCCGGGTGGCCGGATAACTAGCATAACAGTTTAAATGAACTTTTCGTATTTTTTATGGCCCTACTAATAGATCTCAAAGTTGGAGACTTTATTTTGGTTTTAATTTTGAATTATAACATAGGTTTTAGTTTACGACCATTAATATCACTTTATTTAACTAACCAATCCATTCAAAATATGAACGTGGTCGCAAACTAATATCGATACATTGATGTTGCTAATTTGCGGCCGACATATAAATGTAAGGAGATTACACGGCCGTAAACTGAATTATTTTTTATTCGTGAGGCGATAGACGACCACTTACTCATAATCGTTAAAAATATCTCGAAATTTCTGTCTTGAAAGTGAAAAAAGTGCCCATTTTTAACCCCCGACTAGAACAGAGGGCTATAAGTTTGACGTGTCTGTCTGTTTGACTGTCTACCCCTGGCATTGTGGCATCCAAACGGATGAACCGATACTGATCTAGTTCTTTTTGTTTGAAAGCTGACAAGATCAAGAGTGTTTTAGCTGTAATTCATCATCGTCAGCTCACTTTGCTCACTCTCACTTGACGATTCGGGAGTTACATATATTTTTTAATTTTGATTGTTTACAGATGCCTTTCTCTAAGTCTCAAAAGAAGAAATCTGTCAAATATCGACCGGAAGATATAGAACGAGCATTAAAAGAAATTAGAGGCGATAAGAAAGGTATCAGGGAGACTTGCAGAAAATACGGAATACCCAGAACGGTATTCCGTATTTTCTGCAAGTCTCCTTTCACAAGCAGGTAGGTAGGAGACAGGATGTGCTACAAGCTAGGGGGCTGAAGCCATATTTAGGAGTTGAAGGAGAAAAAAAAAGGAGTGGAGGTTATCCACTCCTGCTGAACTTAAACCCGATCCTATAAACATTAAACTGAATACTACGTCTCCCCAAACACAAATCACGTCTGCGACTGAAACAAGTACCTATGCTCACTCTACAGCAGTGGCGTGGGGTTCCTATAACTCCATTCCTTTCGGCTTCACTTATCACTTAGGTATCTTTTGAAGACCCTCATCCAAATCCCTACTATACAGACTGTTCTACAGCCAGGGTAAACAAAAGCTGTTAGTACTGCAACGACCTCAAAATCAAAAGCATTGACGGATAACGTGTTTGCCAAGAAATTATATCAACCCTGACCTTCTGGGAAGTCAAAAATCATCCAAGATCTACTTTACCTTCCTCTATATCAAGTCAAAAATGGCGAGATCATTGTAAAGAAAAAGAAGAGGTTAAATTAGAAAAAGAAAGGGTAAAACACGAGAAAAAAGCTACCGCTAAACGCTAAAAATAGGAATCAGAGAATAAGAAACAAGAAACTCATAGAGGAAAGAAAGATAAATATATATTACAAAAAAAAAAGAAACAAAGAAAGAGACAGAAAAAGAGAGAGAAGAAGGATTAGAAGTATATTTAAAAACTCAGTTTGAGAAATACACACATTATCTTGAATTGTGTTGAAAATGTGTGCTCCAGAGTTGGCACCGGATTTAATGCATCTATTTCGGCTCTCCTACTCTTATGGCACAGTCTCGGCATCTTGGAAGGCAGCTTTTCCCGATCCCTAAAAAAGGTGATCGCTTCAATCCTTTCAACTACAGACCAATCGCTAAAACCTCTTTCTTCTCGAAGTTAATGGAGTCCATTGTTAATCGCCAGCTCCTTCGATACTTAGACGTTCAGCAGTTGCTAAGTGACAAACAGAACGGGTTCCGTAAAGGTCGATGGGCTGGTGATCTTCAGACGTACTTAACTCTAACTAATGGGCACAGACGATCGAGTCTAAGGTCGAAGCATTGGCTGTAAGTTTGGACATAGCTAAAGCCTTTGACCGGGTTTGGTACAAAGCGCTTCTTTCGAAGCTTCCTTCCTATGGGATCCGCGAAAAATTATGCAAGTGGGTCACGAGTTTCTAAGCAGACAGAAGCATAAGGGTCGTAGTCAACGGTGAGAGCGGATATTCTCTATGTTGATGCTGGTGTTCCACAAGGCTGTGTGCTATCGCCTACCCTGTTCATACTGCATATCAATCGCATGTTACAAGCCAATGACATTCATTGCTATGCAGATGATAGTACGGGTGATGCCTTATATACCAGCCCCTCAAACACTTCTCGGCAAAACGTCATTGAGAGTCGAAACGAACTTGTCTTTCAAATTGAGAATTCATTGGAGAAGATCTCTGAATTCAACCCCTCTAAGACACAAGTTTGCGCAATCACCACTAAAAAGTTACCGATGGTCGTTTGTGCTCGTTTTGAAAGCATACCCATAACTGTCTCCTCCAACATTGGAATACTTAGCGTAAGCATATCGAGCGAGGTCCAGTTCTGATATCATCTGGAGGGCAAGGCCAAGTTAGCCTCCAAGAAGCTTTGTTTTTCTAAACAGGTCAAAGCAGTATTTCAGTCCGGTCCAACGCCTACAACTCTAAGTATAAGGCGCAGCTTCGGCCTCACATGGAATACAGTTCTCAACTCTGGGGAGGGGCGCCAAAGTACCAGATTCTCCCTCTGGATCGTATCCGACGAAGGGCCGCTCGAATTATCGACTGCCATAGTATTTCAAACAGGCTTGACTCCTTTTTGTTTAAGTAGACAGTTAATATATTTATGTGTAATTAATCTATAAATCAGTGTTTTTCAACCTGTGGGTCGCGACCCCCTGGGGGGTCGCGAAGCTTTTGTAGGGGGGGTCGCCGGAGGTCGAGAGAACTTTAATAAAAAAACATTAAGGATTAAAAAGATTGATTTAGGTATTAAGTAAGAGAATTTTAACAAAAGGATATAGTAATTGTAAAATAATGTGTTTGACGTACTATATTATGTACTTATATCCGAATCCTAATTATGGAGACGCATAAAAACGTCGTATGGAATGAATATTTGTAACACTGTAACATACACAATAAAAAATACATACTTACATGATAAAAAAGCGTCGGGGGGTCGCGAAATATTTTTTCCTGCAAAGGGGGTCGCATTATGAAAAAGGTTGAAAAACACTGCTATAAATGACTGATTATGAAAGAGTAAAGACTGTTAAATTTGTGATTATTGTCTGATTAAATAAATTTCCTATTATTTTAATATAAAAAGTAGATTTTTGTGGTAAAGTATTCTATCCGGTGGTGGTCGCAAACTAGCTAACAAGTGGTCGTAAACCAAAAAAAGTGGTCGTAAACTAGCAAATTACCTATTTTTTTATATTAAATTAAATAAAAAATTAACTACTGATACTACTACTTAATATTTTTGAGTATAATAAACTTAATTATATTAGCAACGATTCTACTAAAAAATATTTTAATAAATCGTTCATTTTTTATAAAAATTCGCATCTTAAAGTTGTCGGCCTCGCTAATCGGTCGCAAACTGGCGAAAAGACCCTACTTCAAGTTTTAGGTTTATATGTGTGTGAAAATGCGTTTTTGTTTGTTTTCAGTTTATAAACTATGGCCTCATTGGTTAATAGATGTAGGTTTAGTTGTAGGTGTATATGCATGTGTAAGTTGGTAAATGTAGTAGTATATATAGGTTGGTATGTGTAGTTGTAGTTGTGTGTGTTGTAGAAGTTGGTGTTGGTGTAGTTGTAATTATAGGCGTAGTTGTAGGTGAGGTGTAGATTTAAGTGTAGATTGTAGTTGTAGGTGTAGATGTTGGTGTAGATGTTGGTGTAGGTTGTAAATGTAGGTGCAATCATTTATTTATTGCAGTTCATTCGAATAGTTAAGACTTGTGTCTGTTCACCGAATAGTGTACAAAATATTTAAATGTCTTATAATAATTACGTATTTATTAGCTGCGTGTAGTAATAGTTGACTCCTCATTATACGTACCGGTGACCGGTCGTTTCACGGGCCGCGAGCACAAACTAGTTACGAAGAGAAATCAATTACAAACTAACGAATTAATTATAAAATTATACTGTGCAGTCTATTAACTATAAAATAGTTTATTGTATATTATGTAGTTCATTGACTGGCTTTTATATTTCTCTTATTACCGACGCATGGTATTCTTCACCGACGCACGACGAATGATTCATATTTGCTTTCAATAAAATCACCAATTATAATTTTTTTTAATAAATAATTACCATTATGTACAAATAAAGTATTTAAATAAAGCTTTCGAAAACAATTAGGCGCGTAAAGTTTTTTTATCGATATCGATGACCCTAAAAAACTGGAATTGTATTTTTTGTACGAGTACATTATTGAAAATTGAAATGTTACGTTTTTTTTCCAGGACTTAAGTTTAAATTGAATGTGGTAATCTTCAAGGAATGTTGCAAACATTGCTCTAATCGCTTACGTAAGCTGTAACAACTTGAGCAAAGTTTCCAACACTTACCAATTACAACACAGCCGTAAACCGTCATCTAAATAAAACAACTTTCTCACTCAATATGAATTACATTATTATCTAGGTACCTAGATAGGCACGCCGTATTCCTTTATAATTTCAACTACAAGTAGGCTTTGCAATATTATTTATTTTAAATATTATTTTATTTTTTCATCCGACACATCTTAACTTCATCAGTTATGAAAAAAATTGTTTATATTTAATAGATTTTCTGAACTACACACTTTTAACAAGTTAAAAATTGAAGGGAATTAGTAGTAGCCGATGTTTATACATTACCCCAAATTCCAAAGTAAACAATGTCAAGCTTACCATTAGGTTTGGGGACATTCCTTTTGACCTGCATCCATTTGTAGGTTGGCACTGTGGAGTGGGAGGCGTGGGGCTGGTGGTGCTGCAGCTCCCCCTCCCGCGGGAACTCCCGGAGCCCCCCGAACTCGTCTTTAGGGGAGTAGGGGTCGAAGTCAGCCCCCATGGGCAGTGGCGAGCCCGCACTGTACTGCATACTCGACTCGTCCATGAAGTGCATGTTGTATTTGGACTCCAAATAGTGGTTGTCCAGCTTCTGCTCGTGGAGATGCATATCCTCCGGTCTCGGAACCTCCTCCCTGTGCTTGAAGGCATCGGGGTGGTGCGGCAGCGCGGGCGCGGGGTAGGGCTGCTGCAGCTCGCCGTAGTCGAGGTTGGTGTAGCACAGGCCGGAGTCGGTGCTGATGACAGGCGCGGGGTCCGGCGGCCCGTGCAGCAGCGGCTCGTAGTAGTGGCCCGCCTCGTAGTAGCCCTCGGGGTAGCCCTCGTACGGCTGGTAGCCCGCCGCCTGGTAGTACTCAGCGTTGTAACCGTTCTGCTGATTGTTGTACATCCCGACGTCCATAGTCATCATGTTGGGAGCGTCGATAACTACACGCACATCACTAGGCCGCGGTCGCGTCGCGCCGCTACGTCCGCGCGGCAGGTGCACGGGGCAACACTGACTGTACACCGACCAATTTTAACCACACCTAATCTTATTCTCCGTCCTTGTCTCGCGCACGCGGAACACAACCGATACCGATAGTTGTGCGATAAAATTTTGATAAAGTAGCGGATTTTAAAAAACCTTACAGATATGGATTAAGACTATTTGCGCGCGGTGACACGGCGGAGTGTAGGGTGTTGTTTTGTGTCTGTGCAGCTTTTCTCGCGTATGGGCGGAGCGCGCGCGGTGGAGTCGCAGGGAAGGGTCAGCCAATCGGGTGACGGTGTCCGCCGCGCCGCTCGGCATTGGCCGACGGAGATAATAGCGCGAATCTCGGAGGCTGGGTGCACTTGTATGCTTTTTGTGTACTGAATGGTTTGTATGTTTCCTGGGAACGATTTAATTTAACGTGAATCGATTTGAAGGTGTCAACGTGTTATTCAGTATTATTTATTGTCTGTGTCAACTGTCGACTAGTAGCGGGGTGTTCCCGCCATACAGCTGCCATCTTTTTTGTAAAAGTCATTTGTGTGTAGATAGGTTAAAACTTCCAATTAATATTAAATACGGTCTATATTACTTTACTTACAACTTACTGTAACGTACCTATTATTTATTATTTCCTCTCTGTAATTATGTAGGTTAACCCAGGTTAGTTTTATAAATTTAGACCTATGTGCGTAGTCCATCCACTGGGTAGGTAGGTTCCTACTTTATCATCTCTGTGAATGTTTAGTTAATTAATTAGAAAATAGTATGTAATGCAGAATGAAAATTATTATTATAGCAGTTCGGTTTAAATTTTAATCACTCATCATACATAATATCGTGTACGAAGAGTGACAATTCACCCCTATAATAATTACCTACAATCTAGCTTAATTTGTCATTACTAGCTGTCCTAACTCACGTTGTTCTGTCTTAAATATGAACTGGAATGAATAAATAACTACAACTGCAATGCAACCTACGTCCTAGAGTCTTACACCTACACCTACTCCTGCAACCCTCACCTTTTCCAATATTTTTCACCGTTTTCACAATAATGTGATGTCATGGGGTACTCTTCCCAACTTACCTGTCCGGTAGTTGTGGTATAGTAGACGGGTATGCGACCCCGGCTTCCCTAGCTATTACTGTCCTATCCCTTGCCCTCCTGGGCGGTAATATCCTACATTCCCTATTTCCCACTCTAACTTACCAATCTTCCTTTCCACACCACCTATCCTTCCCTTTTCCCTATTTCTACCCTCTCCACCAATCCGTGGAAACGCAATGGATAATCAAAAATAATTTAATTATCAAAATGGCGGCGATGTGGTTCGCCACCTATCACGTCTCGTTTCTCGCGGAGGCGAAAAGCGGACCATGGAGAGACGCTTGGCTACGTTGAATGTAAGAGGAGGAATGGATGGTAAGAATGAAAGTGGATGAAGCGAAAGAAGTATGTAAGGATCGTAGCAAGTGGAAAGAAGTGGTCTCTTGCCTACCCCTACGGGAAAGAGGCGGTCCTGCCTACCCCTACGGGAAAAAGGCGTGATTATATGTATGTATGTGTTTCACAATAATTTCAAGGCTAAAAGTAGCCAAATCGGTTCAGCCGTTCTTGAGTTATAAAATATAGTGTACTTAACGCGACTTTCTTTTATATGTATAAGATATACCTTACAACAATTAAATTACCTATAAATAAAAAGTTTATTTGTAGTAATACTTCTAGGTAAGTATCTATATTTGCTGTGGTATTACCTACTATTTTCAGTATCGTCATGTCGGCCATGTCATGTCTATGTCAAAGATGTCCATGGGAGAAACCTGTAGGTATATTCTGTAACGCTAGCTGGTAGAGCTTGGCGTCAAATAGAGCTTTCTTATGAGCTACTTAATTAAGTAATTCGAGTTTGTGTTTGCATGTAATACGAGTATGATTGATGAGTCTTCATTAAAAACATGAATGTAGAGTTTAGCATCAAAGAGAACTTTCTTAAAGCCTACCTAGTACCTACCTTTAAAATCATGTAATTTGAGTTAGTAAGTTGTAACTCTGAAGTCTGAATGTACAGTTTTATGTCAAAAAGATCTTTTTTGGTGCAAAACTCAAAACTGTATTACATAACATAATAGCTCATTATATAATGAATGTAGAGGCAATGCCTTAAGCCTTAAGGACAATAATTCTGAATATCTACCTAAATAATAATTAGACTTTGACTTGGTATTTTTACCCGACTGCCAAGAATGGTATTGGGAACACATTCGATTATAGATATCCTTTTTTAAATCTTTAAATTGTATCAAAACAAAATTAAGCGTATAGGTATTTAGTATTTACAAATGCTTTTACTATGATATTATTATCTCAATTTGTTATTCTGTAATTATTATTTTTGTTTTTTATGCTACTTGTGTCTTTTTGTGTATTGAAAATAAATATTTTTCTTTCTTTCTTTCTTTCTTTTTTTTTATGAAATATGGGGGCAAACGAGCAAACGGGTTACCTGATGAAAAGCAACTTCCGTCGCCCATGGACACTCGCAGCATCAGAAGAGCTGCAAGTGCGTTGCCGGCCTTTTAAGAGGGAATAGGGTAATAGGGGAGGGTAGGGAAGGGAATAGGGTAGGGGATCGGGCCTCCGGTAAACTCACTCACTCGGCGAAACACAGCGCAAACGCTGTTTCACGCCGGTTTTCTGTGAGCCCGTGGTATTTCTCCGGTCGAGCCGGCCCATTCGTGCCGAAGCATGGCTCTACCACGTATTCTATAATATGCACTTTTTGATTCTACTGTATTGATTTTTTCGTAGGGAGTATGGAAACATAGATCACACAGTATATTTAAACCATTTTAACCGACAAATATAACCAGTAGTTAACCACCGATTTCGTAAAATCTCTAAAAATTATTTTGTCATATTCAAGATAATTTCTGAATTTTGATAGATACCTATACTTAATATCGCCTTTGTACTTTTGCATGGCATTTTAATAAAAGGTGGGTTAAATAAAAGGTAGGGTAAAAATAGAGCTACCATTCTTTCTCGAGTGTCATGTTAGTTGTTAACTAAGATAAGCAATGGCCATAGGTATCAGACAGAAATGAGGTGATACCTATCTCGGACCAGTTGCAATGGACGTCGCCACACCAAGCATCGACAAGATAATGCCTGCGACAGTTACTCGGGGTCACAACACTAGCGCATTCACTGCGGATACATTAGAGCCTATTGCTGTTTAATAAGGTTCAGAATGCCACAGCGCTACAGTAGAGGTGATAGAGAATATTTTAATGAGGTTGGACGTGTTAATGCTCCAGACGAGACAGATAACGTGCTGGATGTAACAGATGATACCTAGGGATGGGATAATACGTCGATACTCGATAGTTATATCTGGTATCATGATAGAGTAGTAGTACGAGTAGTCTACGAGTAAAATATTAAGTTTATTCAGTATATTAAGAAATATTGAGGTAATATTACTTACTTTACTAAATATGTAAAAAAAAATATTTTTTTGTCTAGTTTTGTAACAAGATTGAGGGATTGGTGGTGATTGCCTTCTCAGTTCTATAAAAACACTATTAAAATTTGGAAATTTTAAGTACTAAATGCCAAGACTAACTTCTCAAACCATTTAATTGTGATCTGTAGAAAAGTGGTAGAGTCATCTTGTCTTGATTATTATAATAGCTTTTATACATTTTGGTAAATACTAAATAGTACCTAATACCTATTAGTTTGTTGTTTTGCACACAAAATATTAGGTAGGTATATCACACTTTGAATTATTTTTCATTACAAAGTTGTTTTGATATTAGCTGATAGTGATTTGTTAGGCGCGGTGTCGAAACTTGTTGGTAGGTCGCCATGATAAGGTGTTTGTCCTAATTAGATAAATGTGTTTCTAAATACATACGTATTAGATATCGATACTGGAACGATTAGTAATACTATGTTAAATAATGTGCCAAAAGTTTTTATTGAAAATAGCTTTTGCACGCGACTTCGTCCGCGTGGAATATTTACTTTGGATTATCGCTAAAATTTACCCGCGACTTCATTTACGTAGAAGGAGGAGCGCTTGCCCGCGACTCACGACTGCCCGCAGCGCGCCGCACATCATTATTGCGCGCTGATTATTTTATTACTACGATATCTTCTAAAATAATTATTGAAATCAAATGATGTAAATGGCAAATTTCTTCTAAATTAAATGCTTGTAATGAATAACGTATTAACTT
Organism: Glaucopsyche alexis; assembly: GCA_905404095.1. Taxonomy (NCBI): domain Eukaryota; kingdom Metazoa; phylum Arthropoda; class Insecta; order Lepidoptera; family Lycaenidae; genus Glaucopsyche; species Glaucopsyche alexis. The sequence goes on along the minus strand of FR990044.1, from coordinate 947,334 downwards.
GGATAAGGATTAATATCATCTTTATGAAAACAACCTCACAAATAATGCTTAATTTTAGAACAAATTTGGTTAGCATAAAAAGGTTATTGTGAGTCAACCTTAAAAGATAGACATATACTGTCGCGGACTTTTTTTTAGAACTTTTAAAGGGGAACAATTCTGTCATACATAATTTTAGCGAAACTTTAACCGTTTCCGCAGCGTACGCAGCGAAAGCTCTCAAAAGGGAAAAAACACCCCGATTTTGAAACATTATTGATTGGAGCTCCGCTCGTATTGAGCTTAGCATGATGTTATATAGCCTAAAGCCTTCCTCGATAAATGGACTATCCAACACAAAAAGAATTTTTCAATTCGAACCAGTAGTTCCTGAAATTAGCGCGTTCAAACAAACAAACAAACAAACTCTTCAGCTTTATAATATTAGTATAGATACGAAGGAGACTTGCAATAATATAAATACATACTACTACCTAATTTATCGATACATTTTATCGATGCTTTCCCCTCACGCTCAACTCTGTCCAAGTATTCAATTAAGTTGTTGAGAGCGCGATCCTATCTCACTTTCTCCACAATAAATTATATGGCGCTATCTCGCTCCTGCATCACAACGGAAGCACTAGTTACGGACAGTTATCGCGACAGGGGAGATCGTGGTAAGGGTCAATTCATACTATACTCTGTTCAGGTCCTATTTAACCTAAACGTCAACAAAACGATCAAAGTCTACCAAATGAGTATGTCAACATTCCTGTGTTGGTAAGTGGCGATATGATGAAACCATAAGGGTGAAAACGAGAAGTGAAACTACGGAACCCAAAAAAAAAAACAGCGTGAATTCACGCGTTTATATACGATCTACGCGTCTCTCCATAATCTCAGAAGGACTGTATTATATGCATAGTGCGTACGTGGTACACATAATAGATATAATCTGGGTCACTACTCACTATAATATTACGTTTGGTGTGTATAAGAAAACGCGGGAATTCACGCGTTTATATACGATCTACGCGTCTCTCCATAATCTCAGAAGGACTGTATTATATGCATGGTGCGTACGTGGTACACATAATAGATATAATCTGGGTCACTACTCACGATTATTCGATTCGAAATAGCAATAAAATTATTAAAAAGTGGGCGAGTCACCGAGGGTTCCGTACAAACCTGTAGTGATTTTGTTACAGTTTAAAGGTAATTATGACCTGAGTATAGACCTGAGTATTTGATATGAATTTCAATTTAATACCTCTACGCGTTCATGAGGAAAGGGGGTAGTAAGTTTAAAATTATTTAAAATATTTTTATTATATGATGTAACTAAAAATTTACAGTTTTCGTAATATTTCCTTTATCTGTGCTATAAGACGTAGCTTCGTACCAAATTTCAAGATTCTGAGTTCACGGGAGTTCACCCTATAGGTTTTAAGTTTGCGAGTGTCGAAAATTTGCGGCGTAAACGGCTGTATCTTTTGATTGTGTTGGCTTAGATGTGATTTTTTTACAGCTCCATGGGACAATAGACCTGAATATTTGGTGTAAATTCCAGCTTGATACCTCCACGTATTCCTGAGAAAAAGGGTCTTGACAGACAGACGGACGGACAACAAAGTGATTCTATAAGGGTTCCGTTTTTTCCTTTCGAGATACGGAGCCCTAAAAATTGAAAATAATAGATACTGTATACATAATAGCCCGCTGGGATGATGATATAAAAAAGTAGCAGGGTCAAAATAACACAGCGTGGCTCATGACAGGGAAAAATGGTCTAGTTTGGAAGAGGCCTTTACCTGAGAGGGGTTCCTCATTGAAAGAAAAATTAATTATTTTTAGTTATAATTTACTAGTATTAGATAATTTAGCAAGTAGTACATAGATTCATAAATTAATATAGAGTTATTTTTCTGCTTTTAAATATCAATAACAGCTATGTATAATATTAGGTAAATTTTGTATAAAATACTATGTAAGAGTAATTGAGAAGTAAGTTTTGTATAAAATACTATGTAAGAGAACAGTGGTACATAACAGTGTAATTTAGAGGAAATAAAAGGCTTTTTTATTTTTATTTTATTTTTATTTTTATTTACATAATATAATCACGCCTCTTTCCCGTAGGGGTTGGCAGAGACCACTTCTTTCCACTTGCTACGATCTTTACATACTTGTTTCGCTTCGTCCACTTTCATTATATATCTCAAACTTCATTATAATCTCAACAATTAATTAAATGGGTTTGGTTTTTTGGAAAAATCTCAATAACTACTTAAACTTTTTATATTTGAAAAAAAAAAATAACAAAAATATAAAATCTATTCTGAGACCTTTAAAAATAGCGCCAAAAAAAAGAAAATAAATGTCACATTAGTTAAAATTCAATAATTAATCTACACGCTATTCCGAATTGAACCTGAGTTTGACCTGAATCTTTCAGGTCAAACTGATGCTTTCATGTTGAAAGGCACTGTGAACTATACGAATCATTAATTCATTCATCATCAGAATTTGTTATATTAAATTTTATATTGACTTTCGTTGCGCTTCGGCTCTGTGCTAGTATGAACTAACCCTTAGCCCTTAGGGTTAATTCGTTTTATTTAATAAAATGAGCGGCGAAGTCAGCTGATACATGTTAAGGAGCGAGAGGGACGGAAGATGTTTTATTTCACTGAAATGTAGGCGTTCCGGAGTTTACGTCGTAAATCTAGATACCGTGCATTTTAATGGCCCGTAAGGCTGTGTTACTTTGCGATCATTAATTTGTAACTCCCACTAGTCCCACTTTATTTAAATAAAATGTAATCAGCTTTTGACCGCCACTTCCCTCTGGCTAACAATGTAGAGTTTCTGTTACCCTAACTTTATTTGGCAATATCTGTTGACAAATATAATGTTACCGACTTACCGTAAATCTGAAATGTTACGAGCAAATCTTGTATTTATATAATAGAAATCTCGGAATCCAGATAGGTGTTATCACTGGGTAACCACACATTTTTAAGTTATATTAGTTTTTTTCTTTTGTCGTGACACAATATTATATAAAAATGATTTTTTTTAAACTACTAGAATTTCGAGCAATGCTCTGACATTCAGGTACTTTTAAATTACTTTTTAGAAGTCTTATAGAAAAATTACGTGTAGGCATCGAAATGTAGTAGGTTGGTAATAGACATCGACAACATCGGTGCAAGAGTATTGGAGGCTGGAGCTATTAAATAGTAGAACAAAAAAAAACAGCTATGGACGCTGTCACAACTCACATCACGTCAATCTGGTCCCGCAGTAAGTTCTCGAAGAACTTTTGTTACGGGTGCCAGATAACGAAAATATATTTAATATTCTATGTACTATTTATATATTTTAAGATTTTTAGTACAATACACACACATTAAGTACCTACACATATTTACCAGGAACACAGAAAACTTTTCATTCTTTGGCGGGAATCGAATCACCGGCTTCCGGCGCCAATGCGCTAACGGCTAACCACTGAGCCACGAGGTCGAATGCTCTATACAATATATTTATCCTTAACTTTACTATCTTACATTAAAGAGTTTAAGAAGGAGATCCTCCCCTCTGACAGAGGGGAGGTGTGAGACAATCGGCGCAGTTTCACGGGCGAGCGCCGGGACACGGGATGTCCCGCCCCGGGGAATCCCGCGATCCGTCTTGGTCCCGGACTCCGGGACAACGACTTGACGCGTTTGTCCCGCGGGACCGAGTTGAGATAAACTTTAATCAAATGTTCCACGTAGAGTTTTGACACATGCTTGGTTTTATCCGTCTACGGTAAAGCTAAAAGGTAGTTCAACTGCTTGTTCCACCGTGGCGCCTAAACTACTGGTTCGATTTTAATAAATTAGGTGTCAATAGAATACAGATTCGTAATAATAGCCCGGGTAACATAGTCTATATAATTTGCGTAGTCGGGTTATAGTTTTTTTATAAAAAAATAGTCTATACTAATATAATAAAGAGGAAAAGTTTGTTTGTTTGCATCGAATAGGCTCCGTAATTAGTGGACCAATTTTTATGAAATTTGGCACAGATGTAGAGTAGACGCTGTAGACCACGGGGAAAGACATAGCCTACTTTTTATTGCGGCAAAATGTACGGTTCCCGCAAAATTTCTTTTAGCGCGTACGAAGTCACGGGCAACATCTATTATTAGATATTTATCGTGGCAAAGCGAAATAATAAACATGAAAACCAAAAGCTGTGCATGAGTTGTCTGTCATGGAATTATTAAGAGTAGATACCAGACCCACTACTTCGTAGACCTTAGATCACAATACGGTATTTTCCTGTATTTTTTTTATTACATAAATGTATAGTGGTCTGAAAAAAAGACAAATTACAAAAGGAATAGTATACTAAAATCAAAATTTTCAAAGATATTGCGGATAGTTTGAAGCTCTTTTGTGAGTCTCGTGAAAGCGCCCCATATAAAAGTCGTAGTAGTAAGTGACGTCACACGCTACGAAACTAGTGAGTTGCTACGAAATATTGTATGGCCATATGCACAAAATTTCTGATATCTCGTAATTTTGCGCGTTTATGTTGATACATACCATAGTAAATCTTTTTGTATTTGATGTAAGTAAACTAACTATGTAGGTTTTATACAATTATGTTAAAAAAAAACTTTTTGTCTACGAAATATAATGTCTATAAAGTCTTTGGTCTATAATATGTATAAAGTAAAGTAAAAAATATAATGTCTATAAAGTTGTAATACCTAATTATTTCTTAATTTATTAAAAAAACTAAATTTATACATAATATAAGAAAATACCTAATTTATATGACTCTAGGCCAGGGGTCGGCAACCTGCGGCTCGCGAACCACATGCGGCTATTTGAATGTGGAGCTGCGGCTCTTTAGTACTATACGCAATTATCTACACTAATATTATAAAGAGGAAAACTTTGTTTGTATGTTTGTTTGTTTGTTTGTTTGTTTGTTTGTAATGAATAGGCTCAAAAAGTACTGGACCGATTTCAAAAATTCTTTCACCATTCGAAAGCTACATTATCCACGAGTAACATAGGCTAAATTTTATTTTGGAAAAAAATAGGGTTCCGTAAGATATTTGGGTTTTTCGGACACAAGGTGTAAAAAATCAACCAGAAAAGTTACTTATTTTGCATACGCTGCCTAAACTATAAAAGATAGAACCATAAAATGTCCTAATTAATTGTAGATCTTATAAATATCTACAAATAAGTCCGCAACACACTATACCTATCTATGTCGAGTGAGGCACAACAACCATTTTTTTATTTAGAAATCTTGAATTTTTTTTGGACTACATTTAAACGCGTTTATTTTACTCATGTTATTAATCCTTATCAAAATAAATTATTTCATCACTAAGTACAGTTTATGTAGATAATATTTGGTCTTTGAATGATTAAAATTGGACGTTAAAAATATTACGATTTCTGCTGCACGGCCCGTTGCGAATAGGGCGTCACCAAGGCGGGGTGCGCGTGCGGGTTAATGTTTAGTTTAGTTTAGTTTAGTTAAATAGTTTAGTTATTTTATAAACATCAAATTGATAATATCTTAAAATATAATACATTATAATATCTATACAGTTAAATACAATTTAAGTGTCTGTTTGTAACTTCAAATTAACAGCTTTTTACATAATAAATCTGAAAGTATATTCGGTACTTACAATAAAATACATTTTTTTTTAATTTTTGTCTGTCCGTCTGTCTGTCTGTCAGTCGGTCTGTCTGTCTGTTTGTTCCGACTAATCTCTGAAACGGCTGGACCGATTTTCACGGGACTTTCACTAGCAGATAGCTGATGTTATAGGGTCTAACATAAGCTACTTTTATTTTAGGGTTCCGTTTAAAAAAATAGGATTCCGCTTTCGTTAGTCATAAATAAAGTCGCGGGTAAATTTCAGCGATATCCCAAAGTATTGTTCCACGCGGACGAAGTCGCGGGCAAAAGCTAGTTGTTTATATTATAGAACATTTTTGAAAATCGTTCTGAATTGATGAAGAAAGATAAGGCTTCTATGTAGGTTTTAAATTTTAATGCGCTTTACTAGTTTAGCGTCTTCACTAGTTCTTATGAACAAATAAATATTTTTTTTATAAAAAAATATTTATGCTACAATTTATTTATTTATTCATTCATTCATTCATTTATTCATTCATTCATTCATGCATTCATGCATTCATCCATCCATCCATCCATCCATCCATCCATCCATCCATCCATCCATCTATCTATTTATTAATTAATTAATTAATTTATTTATTTATGTATTTATTTATTTATTGTTGGCAAGAAAAAGAAATTTAGGCTCTTCAAAAACTAAGAAATTTTGTAAATTGTAATTTGTGACTCTTCCGACTCAAAATGTTGCCGACCCCTGCTCTAGGCGCCTAAAACTATAGTGTTAACTTACTCTATTATAATATTGGCCTCTTAGTTATTGTCCACTAGATTTTGAAGTTACAATTACTCAACCTAGTTGCAGTAATATTATACAGTAGTGAGGAGGTATATAAAAATACGTATTATTTAAAATCCCATGAAAATCCTAACATGATACATCGTCTTTATAATAATAACTCCCTACACGATTTCGGTGACGGTGGCCGGTTTCATAGAAACCAGGTCAGTTACGCGGGAGTAATTTTGTAGTGCCCAAGTATGTACGCAGTACACAAGAGCACTTTATCGTCCTTTACTTTCATAACTTAGTGGGACGGATAACCGACACGACTGGCGAGAGATCAGGCGTAGTACCGACTTTTTACATGCCCATCCGACGCATGGATTATCTTTCTCATCAGACAGTCAGATGATCAGTCTGCATTGTCCTAACCAAACTTGGAAACAACATTTTTGTTGTTGCAATGCGGGACCTCCGAGTTGAGAGCAAAGCTCTAACCACTAGGCCACGGAGGCTGTTGTCCTCCTCTTTATAACGACAAGCCATAATAGTAATAAAGGTCAATTCACACCGAACCGAAACGATAATCAACGCGGCGTTACAATTTCAAGATAGCTATTCAAAATTAAACCTTATTTATCACACACTCATTGTTAGAGTTCGAATGTCGGGTTGCACCTATTTGCACCGCGCACAGCTCATGTGCAATATTTGACAGATGTTATCTTGTATATTTTTGTGCACCTGCCACCAAATGAATAAAGTGAAATTTTGAATAGGTATCGCAGCAGCGACTTGTCGCGTCGTTTATCGTCGCGGCGCGGCGTGAACCGATTCTTAGCTTGAAATAATTTCTTGAATTATCGTGAGCTTCGAAATATTAAGTTCCGTTACCGACGGCGCGGCGTCGCACTCCGAGAGCTTTTGCCTTTTAGTTATATCTGAGCTTATCTGACCGGACAGCCTCTGACAACCGACGTCTTCATACAACCAAAAACAATGCCCTATCAGTTTACACGCTATTAAAATTACAAACATCGAAAAAATGCACCTTAGGAGTAGGTAATATGGTCGAGTTTCGCATGGATAAGAATTTGAAAATGTTAACGAGCTATATTTACGCACATCAAAAGTATGCCTAATCCACTATTAAATAAGATCAAATTTCCATAATCCGTTTGATTTGAATAAAGTATGAAAATGTTATCAAGTCGAAAATGGGAAACAGAACGCTATGTATCTAGAAATAGGGGTTAATTTTGTGGAGAGGAATAATTCCAAAGGGTTATTAGTCATTATTGAATAAGCATATCATAGTGTTGTGACGTGTCGTTTGATTAATAATGGAGTGAGCATGTTCATTTTTTCAGTCTTGATGTAGGTAATGCGTAACGATTTTTTTGTTTTATCCGGCCGTACGATAAGAGTGAAGCTTAAGGTTACTTAGGCTTGTTAATTATTGACAATATTTATACCTGCTTTGTCATACAAGTTACAACCCCCTGGGACAGGCAGCTCAGGATACGGTATGAGCTTGTAATTTTTCCTTTAAATAAATTGTAGGAGGAATTTTATTCGTGACTAGCTTTTGCCCACGGCTTCGCCCGCGTGAAATTTGGTTTAAGTCAGAGGTAAAGCTTGTTCGGGAAAATACCAATACCAAAATTGAATACATAATGGTGTAGGCACTGCACAGCCGTATCAGTTGTATTTTATTTGAATGTTTCCTGCGACTTTGTACACTCAAGAAATCTACCGGAAACTCTACCATAAATAAAATTTAATAAGCTGCAAAAAGTATTCTGTGTTAATTCTGGATAAACTACTACCATACCCATCAAAATTCGTTACGTAGTTATTGCATTAAAAACTAAACATATTATGTACAAACAAACTTTCGAATTTAGGTATAATTAAGTAAGGATTTCTTTTTAGCCGATGATTAGTATTTTAACGATTTCGAAAATCTTTTGAACGGGAAGACGTTAGTTGGCAATTGGCAGTAGGCGCGTGGACTTACATAATAAAAATAATTTGGATTGTGATCACCCATCCTAGTTGGGACCACGACTTGCCACGACTGAGTTTGAGAGAGAGATGAGTTAATAGTACGACCACGAAGCCATCGAGCTTCTCACTTATTCCTCATAGAATCATATTACAAACTAATGATTAGGTAGGACCTAGGTAAAGTTTTAACCAATTCAAATATTTAGTTATTCTATTATTTTATGTTATTCTTTAGATTGATAAAACTTTTTGTAGGTATGAACCGATTGAATTGAAATATCTACACAAAATTGAAGCAGAGCTATTCTAACCGCGCGCGCGTGAAAACCGTAGGTAAAAAATTTTCGCGATAAAAAGTGAGTCCTATGCTTTGATTTATTTAATATAATACATGTGTTTATTTAAAGCCTAAACTACTACGGTAACAAATTTCATAAAAATTCGTTTGTGATTTCTGAGATTAGCGCGCACAAACGTACAGATAAACAAAACAAATCTTAAAAGTCATTGTTTTCGGTTAAAAACTAAAACCTATTATATTATATTAATCACTGATAAATCAAGCACAAATAAATTAAATATTACATATTATAACAACAAAAGAGAAAGAAATTTAATTATACACTCAAAAATATTCTACTGAAATAGTATATAATCATAGATGTATAATATTTATATAATATATTAAATGCAAAAATCGTAAATATCTAAGTGCCTAGTTTTTCAGAGTAAGATTTTCATCTTAATGCTATCTACAGACACACGAATTTGGTACGGAGCGTACAGCGAACCATATCCGAAGACCAAATCCGGTGTCGCTACACACGCACGGATTTGGTACGGTGCAGTGGACCGTAAAGCTCGACACTCTTGTGTTCGATTTTATGCTCTATTACATTAGCACAGAGTTCTATTTACAGTGCTGTTTTTAAACGACGACGATGATTCCCGCAATTCATTGATAACGGGTAGTGATACCAACACTTTAAAAAATATTTCTCCTCAAATTTTACCCCTGATTACTTATACCGTTGACAGGTCTTAGAGATAATAAGCTAGAAAGAAAGGTTATCCGCTAGGGCGTCGCGCGGCACATAAATACAAATAAAAACCACCGCCCGTGTTTAACATAAAGACTTACGCGTGAATAACATAAAACTAACTCGTCTTAATCTGATTTCACTCCCAATACATTTCCATATCCCTGGCTATATACACACATTAAAATATTTTTTATTATTACATACAAATTGATTCATAAGGAGTAAACTCTAAACATCCTGTCCCCTAGTAAACCCCCGTAGATATTTTCCCTAATTTTGGGGGATACATCCCTAAGTTGGCAACACTGATACCGTTGTACGGCCTAACCGCCGGACTGCTCTACACACGCACGGATATGGTACGGAGCGAACCAGATCCGATGCGGACAACGGTGAACTCTTCGCCTTCTTCTTATGTTCGCCGGACTGCCCTACACACGCTCGGATCTGGTACGGAGCGTACCAGATCCGCTGTACGCTCCGTACCAAATTCGTGTGTCTGTAGACACCATAACTTTCGAATTCTTGATGACATTTATTTTTCAACATGATGACAATATATGATGTCAAAATAAAAATAAAGCTCTCCACTCACGGGCTATCGATTGCTTCGATCAAATTGGAAATTATTCGTATTTGAAAGTAAATTATTAACGACAAACTATTACACAAAATGATTAGTGTAAGACCTACCAGCTAGTTTTTGTGGTGGGCACCAAAGGTGGGAACAAAATTTACGCGTGTATATACGAGTTTCATATAAAAAGTGTAGTAAGGCGGTCCTAGGATCTCAGGCTATATTCAATTTTTATCTAAACCGATTTATTTGCAAACACAAATCCAGTAAATGTTTAAATTGTAAAAACTAAATCGATCGATCGCTTGTGCGTGGGAGCTGATATTAGCACTAAGGAGTATTAATATCAACTTTAAAGCAAATCGCTCCCAAACAACTTTCTTTCCCTTTTTTAACCCCGTTAGGGGATGAATTTCCATAAACTATGATACACGAATTCCATCAATTCTGTTATATAATCTTTGTGCAAAGTATGAATTAGTTTGGACCAAGGAATCACGTTGTCCCATACAAACTTTTTCACCCCTTTTCACCCCTTTAGGAGTCGAATTTTGAAAAATCCCTTCTTATCGGATGCCTACGCATTACAAAGAGCAAGCCCTGCAAGTTTCAGATCTCTACGATCAGCGGTTTAGGCTGTGCGTTGATCCGTCAGTCATTCAGGACAAAGGATTTTATGTGTATAGATTTTTCAGTAAGTTACGTACATGGTGCAATTATATATAACAGCTTCCATGGTCCAGTGGTGTAGAGCTTGGCTCTCGACTCGGAGGTCGTGGATTCGATTCCCGCGTTGGAACAAAAAATGTTGTTTATAAGTTTGGTTAGAACAATGCAGGCTGAACATCTGATTGTCTGACAAGAAAGATGATCCATGCATCGGATGGACAATGAAAAAAGTCGGACGTGTCGGACATCCGTCCCACTGGGTTACGAGAGTAAAGGAAGACTGAAGAGAGAGAGAGAGAGAGAGTGCTTTTGTGTACTGCGCATACACTTGGGCACTATAAAATAACTCTTGGTTGCTGGCCTGGTTTCAACGTAAACGGCCACCCTCACTGAAATCGGTGTAGAGGCTATTTACAATACATAAAGCCAGCGACCACATAGCTGTTTGGTCGCTGCATAAAGCAGTGTTTGTACTGCGAACACCTTGGTGTTATAATTCGTTCAAATCCTATTTAATCCAAATGAGAAACAATAGCCTTCTATAATTCACTTATTTGCAGTGCGTTTAAAAAAATCATTGACACATATTTTATTTGGTGGAATTCAATATTTTGTTTACCTTAAATTGGATCTGAACAGAGAACCCAACATTACTGAAGTGGTCACCCATCCACTGTCACTCGTTTGGCGCGTCGCTTAACTCACCGACTTTATCCTGGGTACTGGAGGTTCTCAGTTTCCAGTTCCCACGGCAGCCGGCGGCGCTGGGCAAACGTGGGGGAGATCACAGCCGCCCGCGCCGGCGATAAGGCGCGCAAACGTTTGCCTATTGATTCCCTCACAACAGCCGCTGATAGTGAGCAGCGACCTACCGCCGTGATAATGCCGTAGCTACTGTTAGAGTCAACTATGAAAAAAAAAATGAAAATCCTTAAAAGGTCCAATTTATTTTCTTTAAAGAACAGAACCCGTGACAAATTGAACATCCCTCGACAATCCTAATAGGAAGTAAAATTTTCTTTAACAAAACAGAGCCCATGACAAAAATGAAAATCCTCAGAGAGTCCAATTTTCTTTAAAGAACAGAACCCATTACAAAAATGAAAATCCATAAAGTTTAGAGCTTTCAGCTATAATGTTGTTCTAAAGGATACAGCCGAGGAAACAACCGCTTTTTTATGTCGGTTAATAAAACCATCGGTCTCCAAAACTCCAATTCAAAAATAATAATATTATTTTGTTTATTTAACAAGGAAATAATTACGACTTTTCGACATTTCAATGGAAGTGGAGCTACAAGATAAGTTAACTTATCTACCTGAAATCTTTGCGATTCTGTCTAGTGACTTATCATTTTTAGGGTTCCGTACCAAAAGGGTAAAAACGGGACCCCATTATTGAGAATTCGCTGTCGGTCTGTCCGTCTGTCACCAGGCTGTATTTTGTGAACCGTGTTTTTTTTTTTTTTTATGAAATAAGGGGGCAAACGAGCAAACGGGTCACCTGATGGAAAGCAACTTCCGTCGCCCATGGACACTCGCAGCATCAGAAGAGCTGCAAGTGCGTTGCCGGCCTTTTAAGAGGGAATAGGGGAGGGTAGGGAAGGGAATAGGGTAGGGGATTGGGCCGTGATTGCTAGTCAGTTGAAATTTTCATAAGTAATGTATTTCTGTTACCTTACCGCTATACACCGCTATAACAAAAAGTACTCAAAACGGAATAAACTAATATTTAAGAGCACCCATAATACAAGCGTGACATTATTGCCGTTTTTCAGTCGATATTAATACTAGACATTATTAATAGCGACATATTACCATACTGATTTTATGACGTTTCGACCAATAAGAGCGCGTTTCACGTCTGTTTAACGTTCATAAAAACACTGTTTGAGAGTTTTAGCACATTAGTCACATTAGATCCACTTGGGGATCTATTGTGACTCCTTCGCGTTATAACACCGTCCCCAATCCTATGCTGCTCATGAACTGAACGATATGGCTGGGGTTGGTGCTACGAATTCCTTCTATGGTAGAGAATGAATGATGCTCAAGGACAGTCAAGGAGAAGGTGCAGGGCCGCAATCTTTTCCTCTCAGAATCTGCAAGTGAACCAATGCCCATTCTGCTGGGGTTTACGGAGCTCGCAGTGCCCAGTTGGAATTCTAGTAAGGATTCTTATTTGATTGCTCGCCAGCTTACTGCTATCTCCGGTAATAATAATACGAATGTAATATCGTCAGCAAACACGATAATTTTGGGTATTTCCAACCGATATCACGCTATCTAAACATCGCCTGATAACACCTCAGTCCTCAGCAATAGCATAGGACACTTTTATTGAGGAACACGATATTTGGATACTGAATGTATGATTTTTCATTAAGCCTTTCCTTATGTTTGTTATTGAAATTATAATAAGGAATAATGGAAAATAGACAACTTATCAGCTGCAGGCGAATATCTTGTACCTACTAAGGATGCCCGAGGTCCCGTATTTTAGGTATTGTCTGAAACGTCCCGCCGCGTTGGGATAAGCGTTGTCCTGTGGGATTAGCAGGAACAATTGGCACATACGTATTCGTTACGTTAGTAGTTGTCAATTGTTCCTGCTTGGGCTACAATGTTAAGCTTTCCCGGAGCTGACTGACTTGCTGTCCACCGTCCAGAAAGCATATATCTAGACCAATCGAAACGGGTTTGACGTTTGTTTGATATTTATGAGAATACTATTTTGCAGTTTACATAATGTGTATGATATTATCATACATATCTCGATAATATCATACACATTATGTAAACTATCAGACTCGATCGTAACTGTATTATTACAGGATTTGATTACCTTCTGGATTGTAGACACGGGCCGCACTCCCGTGTTCTAAAGTCATCTAGTTTTTGGACCAATTAACTATACTCTCAATGTAAACGTTAACAAACAGATACTATATACCATCAACCGTGTAATAAAGAAATCAAATATTGTCGTTTATGTTTGGATTCATTTGATATTTGTTGGATATGGATTGGCCCGTTTAGTCAAGGGGCCTTCGATAACAATTTAAAAAATCTTGAAGCCTCTTCCCATTTGAGATCACGACATTGCAGAGTATATAGCTGTCAGCTTATAGTTGTAACCTTGTGTACAATCATAACAATGTTATTAATTATTATCAGGAGCTTCAAGTTTGACATACAATATGAAAAAAAACAATAAAGCTCTCCACACACGCCGCCGCGCCGGTAGCCGGTAATCCCGTAATCCGGCAGATAGGTGTTATTACAACGTGACACGGGGGGAGAGTGGCCAATATGCCGCGATATTAGTTCGGAGGATATAGATAACTGCAATTAAGTAACCCTTCCGTGATTTGTCACTGCGCTCAACGGGAATTAGACATTGATCTCGGTGTGTCTGTTACAACTTAATCAGGGTTAGGTGACGTGTCCGTGACGGTGTCACCCTCAAATCTCAAGTCATGTTATGCGTGTTAGTCTCTGTTCAGCTCCAATCTAATCTAAACGTAAACAAAAACATTGCTTTTCTTTATTGCACGGTAGATAAGTGGCATTAAAGTTTGTAGCAAGAATGCGCTATAATAGGCTAGACGAAGAAATTTACAATTATTGCATAAATTAATAGTTCTCTTAAAAATAGAAGTAACTCTAAAAATATAAATTCTCAAACGAAACAGTAGATTAAAAATCAATATTTTCATAGGTAATTTGTTTACAAAATTTTGCAAGTCTCATGAAAACGCTCTATGAAAGTCGTACCTATAACCTAACTGTGTGTATTGTGTTGGTAAAATTGTATGAAATATAAGGCCGCAGGAACATTATTATAGTAATGTAAGTTGTTTTACTATTTAATCGAAATAATGAGATTTTTTTGTATTTTTAGCTGTATTAAATTACTAAACTACAAAATATTTTACAGCAGTCTTCTCCCCTAATGTCTCTATGTTCACGTTAAACATCATCTGTACGGAGTTCGGCCTTTAGTAACTTAAAAATATTCATAAATGTCTCTAGGGCAAACCAGTTGTCTCTATCGCGGTCCAGAATTAATGACACATCCACCCAGAGTCACCTCGCATCTGATAGCGCTGACATTGCACGTTTTTTATCGACTTTTTTCGTTCCCGGACCGGAAAATGTCATATTCTTATTTGTTTATCTCCAGCCTTGTCGACTGCCTCCATCACGCGGTAATTAGAGAGACAAGATCATTTTTTTCCATGTTAATTGACTGGACGTGTCACGGGGGCCGCTTCGCGAGTACCTACTCTATCATTGTAGAGATAGAGTAGCTAATCGTTTGCGTTCGCAAGATTTACTTTTCCTCGCAGGGCTGTCAATCGGCTTTTTAGAAATATTATTTTCGGATGACGCTGCCATTTTTTTTATTTGCGTCCGCGGTGTAGGTTTAATTCGAGTGTCAAGTTTTTGTGTCAGGCTGTCAGGGCGACGCGACGTCACGCGACGCGTGTGTCGTGTGGTGGCGTCGCATGTTTTATTGTTTAATTGCTATTTAACATTTTGCGTGTTTGCTTTACTTTCGGTAGAGCTGTTTCCAATTGAATCGACATGAATCTGAAATTGCGACCGTAATGTAAGCCACAAATTGTTATGTTCTTTTCGGAACACTTGACGAGGTATGTTTCTAGAATTTGGTATTACTTTATGGTACGTGTAACTTATCAAGTTATTCGTTTTTTTACATACAACTAAAATGTTGGTGTTTTTTTACTTCAACGTCAAGGTTGAGAGCTAAAAAAAGATTTTGGTACCTATCGCTCGTCGTCGGTCGTAAGTTTTTTATGAGCGGTAAGTGGTAACATGAGCGCTGGACACGCGCATTACCGACCGCAACACGGGCACGCGTCACCCTTATGTGTGCCCACTCTCCTCTAAAATAATTTGACAGTAATTTAATGTACAGAGGTCACTGGACTCATCATATTTCCTTGTTCTTAGTGCTCAATGAATTGCTGTTAAGGTCATATTCATTGAAGTTTCAATTGTATGTAATAAATTAATTATTATTATTACATAGTAGGTACAGGCTACTTGATTTTATAGCAGATGGCTTTTGCTTTATCTTAACTAAAAGTTTCACGGACTCGAAAGTAGGTAGTAGGTACTAGGTACGAGTTTTGTAATAGGCAATCGGACTATTTTTTTTTATTGCATAAATGAATAGTACTCTTAAATATGAGTAACTTCTCAGGAGAAACCGTATATCAAAAGTCAATATTTTCAAAGGTACAGCGATTTGTATTGAAAATTTCGCGAGCCTCCTAAAAACGCTCCATACTAAAGTCGACCTACAAATGACGTCACTTGTAGGTTATAGTATATGAAGTAGTATATGAAGTATATGGCCGCAGGAATATATTTGTAAATATCTCCGATATTTGTGCGTTTAAGTTCATACTTACCATAATGAATGTTTTTGTATATGATGTGAGTAAACTAATGATGTAGGTTTTGTTTACCAATTTCGCAAAAAAAAATTTTTTTTTGGTATAAAGACTCGCGAAATTTTGTATACAAATCACTGTACCTTTGAAAATATTGACTTTTGATATACGGTTTCTTCTGAGAAGTTACTCATATTTAAGAGTACTATTCATTTATGCAATAAAAAAAATCAGTCCGCTTGCCTATTAAACGAAGAAACACATAGTTTACAATTTTCACAACCCTACCTATATGTTGCAGATATACTATGGGGCTGTTCAAAAATAGGTTTCCTTTGCGTTTTTAATATACCATAACATTAACTACTACCAGACATTAATACCAATAAGCATTTAAACCTAAAAAGTTAATTTCTCATATATTTCAACATTCTCGACATCCATATTTTTTGTGCAGTCGTCAAGCATGTTATGATAAACATGATGAATGAGTTTCCTTCCTGCTTCCCCAAGGAATTGAGATATTCGTTCAGGTAAACCACGGTTGGCTAGAAGGAGCGTTACTCGATTTTCTGTCCTGTTGTCTAGTACGGAAGATTCAAATGTGTATCGCGTAGATAGTCTCCCGCTGACTTTGTCAAATAATTTGATGTTCTATTGATTTTATTGTAACTACTTAAAACTGGTGACTTTACTCGCGACACGAAAATATTATAATGGGTGATTTTTTATTCCATTTCGAGAAAAAAAAAAACGGATTTGTTTAGTGTCAAAAATGGTATATTATGAATAAAGCATTTATATCAAAGCCCAAGTTTTCAAAAGTTGAAAAATCTTAAAGAGATTATGAATTTAGGTCGCCCTGTTAATAAACTGAGAGATAGTGCCAATTTTGGAGCAGGTCCTCGAGGCAACATGCCAACTGAAATAAAATAAATAAATAAACAAACTTATCCAGTTCCACTAAACTCTCTTATAATACCTAAACCCAACACCGCAGATCTAGCTGGTCAGTAGCGGGGCCTAAGTCAATATCTACTTCTTACGTATTTTTTGGCGCAAAACTGTGTTTGAGGCAGTTTAAAAATTTTATATGTTGTAATTGAATGTTTAAAGAGTTAGTTGTAAAGGGAAAAAATTAAGCCAGATGACTTGGTTATAGGAGGAATATGCCATAGTAACTCTATTCCATGTACCTATAATTATAATACTCTGTTTCTCTCGAAACGGAATAAAAAACCACCCATGCAGTAATTAGTATAACAACAACTAGTATTGTAATTCGTAGTTGTGTAACGGTATTGTAGATTTCCTTTGGAGTGTACCTTTGTAGTGTATATTCGTACTAATGTGCTCGGTCCAGTGGCGGATCTACGACTTATTCGATCCGGGGCTGGCTCGGTCATAAAGAACATATCGAGCTTTATGTCAAATATTATCTTTAAGCGAGCAATTATTGTATATAATCTGAATCTCGGAAACGGCGCCAACGATTTTCATGAAATTTAGTATACAGAGAGTTTCGCGGGCGATAAATCGGTCTGGGTAGGTTTTATCCCTGAGAAACTGCGCATTTTTAAATAAGGTGTATATTCGAACTCTGGTGAAATATTTTTGTAATACTTTTTTTAATCTACTACAGCTCTGAGCAAAGCTCGGTTACCCAGGTACTAATACAAATACGACATTATTTTGTAAGAGAACCTGTACCGAGTAGGTAAATATAATAAACTAAGAATCTACTGGTACGTGCCAGATAGCTTATTTGCATGTTTCGTCTCTGTTGCTCTATAATTACTCCCCCGCACCGATCTCGGTGACGGTGGCTGGTTTCATTGAAACCAGGCCAGAACCTCAATTCTCGTATTTAAATTAAACTTAATTTTACTTTGTTTGGATTGAAAGTGTAGCGACATGTTACCATGAACGGATTTTATGACGTTTCGACCAATCAGAGCGCGTTTCACGTTGGTTTAACATTCATAAAAACACCTTTTGAGAGTGTAAGCGTATCGGGATTTAATTGCAATTGTATTAATGCAGGTTTTATTTAGCAGAATTGCCCCTCAGTTACGCAGGAGTAATTTTATAGTGCCCAAGTAAGAGTGCAGTATACAAGAGCACTCTTTCTTCCTTTACTCTCGTAACACAGCGGGACGGATAAACGACACGACTGACGAGAGATGAGGCGCAGGTCTGACTTTTTACATGCACATACGGATGCATGGATCATCTTTCTTGTCAGACAGTCAGCCTGCATTGTCCTAACCAAACTTGGAAACAACATTTTTTGTTGTTCCAATGCGGCAATCGAACCCACGTCCTCCGAGTCGAGAGCCAATGCTCTAACCACTAGACCACGAAAGCTGTTATCGCTCGATATAAAGTAGGCAGCAACAAAGCTTCCGAATAAGCTATCCGAATTCCGATGCATTTTATAAGATTATAAAACAGGTAGATATAGACAATACCGAATATTTCATGTTCCTTGGCATAAAACCCATAATAACCTCGATGTGTCACTTCGTAAAATTTTAATCATGTACTAACTTTAATTTTCTGGTACTCACTACCAACCTCGGCATTTAGATGTAGATCCGGGTTGTCTACCCACAAATAATACAAAACCAATTCGCACACAGTTCAGACCCAGGTTCGGTACCGGGTAGTGGGTACCTACACTCTACAGTGTGTCAATATCGTGCACATTGCGGCTGAGACGGACATTTGCGGCGAGTAAGGCGCAGCACACACTGGTTTTATTAATTTAATTTTTTTGAATTCCCACAATTCAATTTCCACGATGTTTATTGTTGCATCTGAATAAAAGTAAGGATTTTTCGTTAGTGATGTTTCAGTTGCTATTATTTTCAACGACAAAGTGATGTATTTTCAAGGATACTTTAATTGAAACTGGGATTGATGATCTATCGATTTTATTACAATATTTATATTATAATATAACATGCTCTTCGCAATACTTACCCACAATGTACCTAGCCAATTTTATTGATAAGTAAGTAGTTATTTATCAGTAGGTATGAAGTTATGCACTGCACCTTAAATTAAACAAAAAGAAGATGTAATTGTCTGGGCTGATACGGTGTGCAGGGCCAGGGCATCGCGGGACCGACCGACGTACACCTTTCCGAATCAATGAATATAATCCAATCCCACTGCTTCTCAAACTGTGACGATTATAATCTCTCATATTTTCTTTTTAAAATGTTTGAGTGATAAGAATCCATATTCGTTTTAGAATATTAATAATAATGTAACATTTCACACCACATGAATGTGGTCCCTTGATAAGTTCTCGAAGAACTTGTGTTACGGGTACCAGACAACGGAAATATATTTAATGTTTTTATACTAATTACTATACAAAAATTTAAGATTTTTAGTATCTAATACACATATTTAATACACTTTCGTGACCCAGGAAGTAGGAATACAGAAAACTTTTTGTTGCCCGGAATTGGAACCCGCGACCTCCGGCTTGAGCGCCAATGCGCTAATCACTGAGCCATAGAGGTTGTAAATATAATAATTTTATTTTATTATTATTTGTAGCTATACTCGTAGGTACCATACTCAAAGGTAACAATCTCGGCAGCAGGCGGTTAACAGCGAACTTTTTGTATCATTTAAGTCAGTTAGATAAAATTAAAATATTCGTTACAACAACTAATATTACAAGTAGATATTTTAAGAAAAATAAACTACAAGTTAAAAAAAATCTGTGACCCGACTACGTTAATTTAGCTTCCGTTACCCAGGCTATTATTATGAATTTATTGACACTTCATTTATTAAGATCATATCAGTAGTTTAGTCGCTACTGTGGAACATACGTACATACATAGACTGCCAAAATCATCACCCTTTCTTTTGGATTAACCATAGTCGGCTAAAATACAAAGAATTTTCTTATTTAGTTAGCGAAAATAGCAATAGCCAAAATGTAGAGTCCATTTTAGCTATTGCTATTTTTTCGAGTTTCTTGGCGATTTATATCTTTGTCTAAAGAATAGTTTAAGCGTGTTGATTAAATAATATTTTCAAAATATAATAACTAAATATTTTTAGATAATAAATTCAAAAGGTAATCAAATCAATCGGAAAAGAAGATAACTTTACAGTTTAATTAAAACTGATTTAACATAAGCGTAATTTTTCCCCATTAAAGTACTTACGAAACGTATGAAGTTCGAGAATCCCTGGAACATCCGCTGAACAGCACGACAGGTTGTGGTGTTGTGACAGCGCCGCAGGACACATCAGACACAACAAACACAACAACACAACACAACAAACACAACAACACAACATTATTGTTCGCCCGTCACTCTGTCCTTAGGAAGCTGACATTGGGCATTTGCAAAATAATTTTTATTTACGCAGAGACAATCTATTGTGCTATTGACTTTACAACCTGTCATTATGCGACCTTCAAAAACCTTGGCTTTTTTGAGGCTCTTTGTCAACCTTTGTTCAATTTTCCCACGTATGTACGTTGGTATTAAATTGTTATTTGTTAGAGCACGGTACTACTCATTGTAAGTGATCGTATTATCTATTTTATCTTACAGCTAATGAATAGCTTGATTCTCTAGACCAGCGTTTCTTAACCTATTTCAGTCCACGGACCCCTAGAAAATCAAGCACAATTTCAACCTTTTAATAAAAATACACAAAAAAATGAAATAAGGCTAATTTTATAAATAAGTGCCCTTTTAAATTCGAAATTTTTTTTAACTATTTCTCTACTCAATCTTCTCCTCTCTCAATATCCTACAATATTTTATATAACTCACGTTCAAATTTGCCGGTACCGACTTCAAAATTAAGAAGATTGAGTAGAGAAATAGTTAAAATTTTAGCCGAATTAAAAAGGGGACTTATTTTTTTTATGAAATGAACCAGGAAACGAGCAGACGGATCGCCTGATGGTAAGCGATTACCGCCGCCCATGGACACTCGCAACACCAGAGGAGTTGTAACTCCTCTGGTGTTGCGACTTGCGTTCCTGGTCCTTAAAATTCCCAATCCACCCCTTGGGCCTCCGGTAACCTCACTCACTCGGCAAAACACAACGCAAGCGTTATTTCACGCCGGTTTTCTGTGAGGTCGTGGTATTATCCGGTCGAGCCGGCCAATTCCTGCCGAAGCGTGGCTCTCCCACAGTATTTAGAAAATAAATTTTATATCATACTTTTTTTGTGTATTTTTATTTTGGAATATTTCGGTTTTTTTGTTTAAAAATAATTTGTGATTGCGACTAAATGTGGATACAAAAACCTCGATCGACTTAGACCGCTATCTCACAGTTAAATATTTTATGATTCTTCGCTGATTCAGCGTGACGTCAGCGATTATTATCCATGTTTTCGTGAGATTATGCTAGGCCATGGCTAAATACAGTTGTAACGAAGTGGAAAGGATATTATTGATTAATTACTGGCCATATATCATGATACCTGACGCGCAATCTGGCGATAATCGTCTTAGCTGTAACACAGATAACGGGCTTAGCGATAGCGGGCTTACATAACCACACAATCGTAACTATTTCGAACCCACTCCTAATTTTATAAAAAATATATTTCTGGTACACATTTGCTTGATATTTTTATAATTTATAACAACAGTTCAATAGAGAACTTGTGCTTTTTGGAACAATACAATTATGTACCTGAAAAACCCAAACTTATGTAGTCATACACGGTACATATACACTTTTTCTCGTTGTAGGTATTCATAGTAATTCATGCCTTCCACCTCGCTGTCTGTTCGGTTTCATTCAGAGTAAAGGCCGTATAAAACTTCTATTGCTAGAACGAAGTGCGTGTGCACTAAAACATATTATGCCAAATAGGAAACTGGAAGCTAACTATACGCTTCATATTTCTGTACCTTTTTTTATATATAACTAGGGGGCAAACGATCAAACGGATCACGTGATGGAAAGCGATTACCGTCGCCCATGGACACCCGCAACATCAGAGAAGTTGCAAGTGCGTTGCCGGCCTTCTAGGAGGGAATACGCTCCCTTCTTGAAGTACTGCTTGCGACAGTTCATTCCAGAGTTTTACAGTGCGCGGCAGAAAGCTTCGGGTAAAACGCACGGTGGAGGACTGCCACTCATCAAGGTGATGAGGATGATAAATATTTTGTCACATGGAACGGTGGCGAAAAGTTGCAGCATATAGTAGGTATAAGTCCGAACAATTAACCTAATACATTAAGGCATGTATTTAAACTTGCGACAAAACAATTAAATTATAACAAATTATAACAAATAAATTATAAAAAAAATAATACCTTAAAAAATCAATTGTGTCATAATAAAGACCGGATTGATTTAAAGTACCAATCCGGTGTCTATAAAATCGATTGTCCTGAATGCGATAGTGTATACGTGGGTCAAACTGGACGTAACTTTGAGACTCGGTACAAAGAACACATCGCGGCCTATAGAAATGGTCATCGTGATAAATCACATTTTGCTAAACACCTTTTAGATAGTGGTCATAGTGTACCCGATGGCCATTCCTATAAGGTATTACATAAATGTGACAAAGGCTTTCGACTGAGCGTGTTGGAACAATTAGAAATAATTAAAGAAAAGAACAACAATAGACTTGCATTGTTGAATGACCAAACTTGCTTGACTACGTCACCGCTCATTAATATGTTTGGTGGGGGTACTAGTAGCCAGTAGTCTATATAAGGTGGCGGTTTGCTTGGCAGCATTACTAACGAACTTTGTTCGCAGGTCCACTTCCTGAGGATGCTCCGGGTTCGGGGCGAAACGCGCGTCGAGTTTTGGAACCTGCATGGTGGTGTGGGGCTTTGCACGATCTTGCTGACATTGTTGCTTGTGTGGTGGTGGTGTTTGCACGATCTTGCATCTGAGTGCACGCATAAGCAGTGTGGGAGGAGGGAGGTGCGTTACGCATGCTTATGCGTGCACTCACACATTTGCTTGCAGGTTGTGGGTATTATTTGGCGGAAGATTGCTAAATATAACAATTTATTAAATTTATGTTATGGATTTCCGCAAAGTAACGCCTGATTCTATTAACTAATTAAATTTTGGATGTGAAAATACCCAATATTGAATACTAAATTACCAAGTTGGCGAAAGAATGTAAGGAACAAAAAAATTACTAATCTGGTGACTAAATAATACCACTGAATTTTTCAAACTGGCAGACAGATTATGTTTTAGCGACTAAATAACCATCTTGGCGACAATTTGTGAGTACACATTTAATTTAAGAATAGGCACATATATTTTCCCTGATGTAGGTAACTCAAAAACCATACAAGCAGCGAAACGAGCGCACACAAAAAAACCATAAAGGAGCGTACAAAATTCCCAATTTTTTATTTTTCTCGGTTTTAGGGAGGTGTAGATTATTGTGTAGATTAATTTTGAAATTTAAAAATGGCGGATATTTATTTTTCGTAAAATTGATATGGGTGTCGTTTACCAGGTTTTTGGGAGTGCTGGATACGAAAATGACATTCGTTTTGAAATTCCAATATGGCGGACATACTTAATTTCATAAAAATAATATGGGTGTCCTTTTATTGGTTTCTGGGGGTGCTGATTACAAAAAAGTCATCCATTTTAAATTTCCTTAGTAACCCAACAACCTCATATTTTCTTCATGATGGGAGAAAACGAAATTTGAAAATCCTGAATTTCCCAACATTTCTATAGCTTTATACATCTAGGAATGTATCTCAATGTAGAGCATTTACTATGTTTTTATAAAGTTGATTCTATCTCGGAAACGGTGCATCCTATTGAAAAAATAATAAAAATTTCGCCCCCCCTTTGGAACCCCGCAACATCATATTTTCTTCATGATGGCAGAAAAAAAAGTCGAAAATCCTGAATTTTCCAACATTTCTATAGCTATAAACATCCGTTGTATCTCAATGTACAGCATTTACTTCTTTTTTTTATAAAATTGATTCTATCTCGGAAACGGTGCATCCTATTGAAAAAATAATGAAAATTTCGCCCCCCTTTGGAATCTCACAACATCATATTTTCTTCATGATGGGAGAAAAAAAAATTCGAAAATCCTGAATTTTCCAACATTTCTATAGCTATAAGCATCCGTCGTATCTCAATGTACAGCTTTTACTTCTTTTTTTATAAAATTGATTCTATTTCGGAAACGGTGCATCCTATTGAAAAAATAATGAAAATTTCGCCCCCCTTTGGAACCCCGCAACATCATATTTTCTTCATGATGGGTGAAATTTTTTTTCGAAAATCTTGAATTTTCCAACATTTCTGTAGATTTATACATCCGTCGTATCTCAATGTACAGCATTACTTCTTTTTTTATAAAACTATTCTATCTCGGAAACAGTGCATCCTATTGAAAAAATAAGTAAAAATTTCGTCCCCCTTAGGAACCCCGCAACATCACATTTTCTTCATGATGGGAGAAAAAAAATTTCGAAAATCGTGAATTTTCCAACACTTCTATAGATTTATACATCCGTCGTATCTCAATGTACAGCATTTACTTCTTTTTTTATAAAATTGATTCTATCTCGGAAACGGTGCATCCTATTGGAAAAAAATAATGAAAATTTCGTCCCCCTTAGGAATAACGCAACATCATATTTTCTTCATGATGGGAGAAAAAAAAAATCGAAAATGTTGAATTTTCCAACATTTCTATAGATTGATACACCCCTCGTATCTCAGTACAGCATTGTCATATTTTTTTCTATAGTCGCTTCTATCTCAGAAACGGTGCATCCTACTGCAAAAGTAATGGAAATTTGCTCCCCCTTATTAATCTAGAAATCGCATATTTTCTTCGTGAATGGCAGAAAAAATCATGAATCCTGAATTTTTAAAAATTTCTATACCTACATAGCTGGTACTTTGAACTACATAACATACTGTAATAATAATCATCAATCCTAATTAGCATCCCAAAGATCTTTTAATTTAGTATTCATATTCATTTTCCGAAGATTGAATATTCTCCATTTTGGAAAATGAAATTGGAAGACAATTTTGTAATCAGAACCCCCAGAAACCGGGAAAAGGACAACCTTGTTAATTTTAATAATAAAAATTTACGCCATTGTGGAATAACGAAACAGATTTTATTTTCATATTATTCTGCACCCCCAGAAACCTAGAAAATGACACCCATGACAAAGAAAAACATACTCCAACAGTATCCAAAAATAGGATTTTCCGTAGCCTGCAAATTGAATTTTTAGGAGCCATTAATTTATCAACCAAATCTGGTTTTATAGCTGCTTATATGGTATAATGGTCACCAACTCGGAAATGAAGTCACCAACTTATAAATGTCGGTGCTAATTTGGATTAAATTTCGCCTCTGTTTATCTGCCGACTTTAGAATTTTTTGTCACCCAAGTGTTTTCGCCAGTTTAGTAATTTAGTCGCCAACATATTAATTCGCTGCCAAATTCAGTAATACAGTATGCTCACGTGCAGCCGCCAACTTATTTTTTGTTCGCTCGATTAATTATATCCCATACATTAATACATATTATAATGTTAGAGGTAGTTACTCTGCGCTCAATCCACCTTTATGACGATAAAGCTCCACTCTATCGACCGGATTATTAAACCTACCGTTTGTTAGAAGCATGATGTCATGACAGAGGTATTACATTGATAGAGGTCCAATTGACCTGTCCGTGGGCCGGAGCCCGGGACACCAAACACGATAACACAAGCTACCGGTTCTGAGCATAAGAGGATTAGAGGCAATGGATACTCTGATCAATACGTTAGATGTGACGCGAGTCGGAATGCTTTGTGTGTGGGTTCCTTAGCTAATCATATTTTCTCACTAAGTATTTTCCGTCGCTTTGCCTGTGTCAATGTAGGTAGTATCAGTTATCCCACGGAAATAATTTACTTTTTTGAGATAAAAAGTAGCTTATGTTTTGATCCAGGGCCTAAACTATAACATCGAAATCCGTTCAGTAGGTAGTTTTTGCATGAAAGAGTAACGAAAATCTATGTGGCTTATGCATTATGCTTATGTGGTGGGGAGAAAGAAAGCCGTAAGGCTACGGAGAGCCGCAAGGCTGAGCCTCTTCAACCTGGCAAGGACAAGAGCAGGGGGTGCGATGAGGAGGGCTTCATACTGGTGGAGAGGAAAAAGAAAAAGAAGCCCGCCGTCCGCAATCACCGCGGCACCGCATCCTACGAGCCCGAGCTGCGACTGCGGTGTGAAGTACCCGCGACGCCGCTGTATGTCTCCCGCCTGCACTGGTCCATGGAGGTTGAGGATGTCGTAGACTACATCCGTAAGAAGACGTCCCTCGCTTTAAGGGTCGAACGTCTGGAATCTCGCCACAAGGTCAACTTCAGTTCCTTTGTGGTGAGAGTACCGACGCATCTACTGTCGACCTTCGAAGTGGAGGATTTCTGGCCAGCGGGTGTGGTCTACCGGAGGTTCCGGGGGAGACTTCGGAACGAAGTACGCATCACGTCGCCGTCATCACGTGTGAAAGTGTAGTTTTTAAGTATATCATATGTATGTTAGTCTGTAAGGTATTTATAATATGGGCCTATGCAGCCTGAAATAAAAGTTATTTATTTATTATTTATTTATGCCGGCTCGAGCCGTTTTGTATGTGGTTTAATATTATGTTACTTTGCTCACAATAATAGTACTATAATCGTACATTATTCTGTTTCAAACTCATATTATGTGAGAATCACGTATTCGAGCTAAATAACAATATGAAAAAAGTAATCCCCGAATTGTCAAGCAGTGAGCGAGCTGATGATGATGAATTGTAGCTGAGAACACTCTCAATGTCAGCTTTCAAACAAAAGAAAAAAATTAAAAAAATAAAAAAACCCGACTGCAAAAAATACATATACTTATCTAAGCAACGCACTAAAAAGACCGAAACAAGTTTGAGAAAACTGACTACAGTGAAATAATTGACGATATGTTTGGTAGCAGGCGGGGCCCATATACTTTTGTACGATTTATAATTTGCGAATAAGGTAAGTATATGTATTTTTTGCAGTCGGGTTTTTTTATTTTTTTAATTATTTATTTTATTTCAGTCTTTTCAGTTGCTTTTGAATTGTAGTTATCTATGCAGGCGGGTTTTTGTTTTTATTATTATTATTTATCGTTATATTTAATATAAAACTGCAAGTTATATACATATTTAGAATCAGTGTTTAAAATCCTTCATTTTGATACCCCACTCGATATACTTGGTAGATATTTTTTTTTTACCTCACAATATGGCGTCAAACATCCGCCATTTTGTTTTTTTTTTAATGTCACCTATCTAAGAACACTTGGGCTATTAAGACGAATCTAACGATACCTCAAATGTGAAAATGTGTTCATACTTTAAATCCTAAAAGACTGTGAACTTCGGAAAAACAAAAATCAAAGGTCTATGGTAAACTAAGTTATAATAAATAATACTATATCATTTCGATAATATGCTCTTTATGTTAAACGAATTGAGCCGGAAAATATGTTTCTTTTCTATTTTACCTGTTAACATTTATTTTTTAAGGTCTGTCAAATCGACAGTGTAAAATCAGTGAAAATTAAAATAAACTTCGTTTGCGTGGAAATAGTAAATGGAAACGGAACCCTTTTTACCCGACTACGGCGAAGGCAAAAAGAAGGATAATGATTTTGGCTGTCTATGTATGTTATTACCTGACTGCAGAAGGTGTTTGGTATCAAAATAAATAGCTTCAAGAGACCATTCCAAAAATGTACAACATATATTATAGTAAAATGGTCAATAATGAGTTTGACTCTGAAAAAAAGACATTCATCCCTTTAGGGGTTGAATGTCGAAAAATCGATTCTTTGGCAACTAATTAACTACAAATTAGCAACAAATTCAGAATATATTTTACATTGGCAGTTTTACAGACCTTTTATTTAGCAACTTGCTTGGATTTTTTCCATGCGATGACATTTCTTATAATCAAGGTGGGGTTAGTACTTGGTATTTTAAGACAATGACTTGAATTACGTAATACTTTGCTCGCTTTACCACCTCCTGGGCGTGCCACCCGCATGTGGTCCATTATTATAAGATGCTTCAATACTAAGTTACGTTTTTCATAATTTTAACCTTATATAAATACTTAGCTAAATGCGGCCAGCCCATGGTCCATTATTTCAATTTCAACTATGTATAATATTTCTAACGAAACAAAATTCCTATAAATGAGGAATCTGTTATAGGCCTATAGGCTGTTTTGAGCTTCGAAAATGCCTATGTGAAATACAATATTGAGTTGCGGCGGCTTATTGCATATACCTATGTCGCTCTCACGGGCCTACATGGCGCTTATGCCTGTACCGTGTACGCAACGAAAGGCATTTTTAAGTCATACAAATTACAAAGTTTAAAACTGTACTGTCATAGATTTACAATATACTGTATCTTAAATAAAATTAAAGCTCTCAACGGCGTGAATTGAGATAAATGGACATACAGTCATGTTTTCAATATAATTTACTTATATTAAAATGTGGGGGAATTATTCACTACTAAAATTGTAGTTTGTAAGTCAGAGTCCGAGGGGCCCCCTGAGGTCGGGGGCCCCGGTGCACTGCCCCACCTTGCCCCTAGAAGCTACGCCACTGATGTACAGATACTTTGCCATGTTGTGTCTTACGATGAGATCAAGTACATACCTACGTCTCTAATAAACGTGCACTACAAATAAAATAAGGACCACTCGCAAAATGTAAGAACTGAAGCAATGTACTTGGACAGAATCCCCAAAAATATCTACTTAATGAAACCACTGTATCACTAGTAGACGTATATTACTATCTTCTAAATTCCAATTCCAATTCAACCTTAGAAACTACTTCCTGCCTTATGTATATAGCTCTTGGTGTATCGATAGCGTGATGTAGAACTAATTTCCTGCCATCTATTATAAATTAAATGAACTAATAAATTAAATAAAGATCCTTCAAAACATGACAAATCAATTCAAAATATAAATACTAAAAATACTAAAAGAGGTTTAAACATACCGGCCGCCATGAACGGCTACGTTCATAATAATAAAACTTATAAATTAAAACTTGTTAGATGGCAGCCAACTTAAAACGACTTTAAAGAATTTATAAACTAAACTAGTTACTAAACTGAAACTATAAAACGATAAGACGATTATAAAAATCACAAACTCCTAAACCCTTATGTTAAACAACAAAATCAAAATCAATAAGCATTCGTAATTCGTATTACTTAAGTATTTGTATATTATAATAAAACTAAAAACTGTAGAGAACTCGTAAGTAAACTTCTTGAAACCAAACTTACAGCTGAAACAATTTGTACAAAATCTTTTATACCTGACCTAAGAATCAAATCTTTATAAACATAAAATTAACCTTGAGAAATGAACTAACTATACACAAACAAAACAATCATAACCTAAACTAAAACTCTATTTTTTACATTGAATACTAGTTCTTTAATTAACAATATTAGTTAACTGGAAAGAGACCACGCTTTTTGAGTTTGCACAAACCTGGCTTTACTATTAAAAACGTAAAAGAATATTGGCAGACCTACATACCTAATATTAACTTTTACTAACATCCTAAACTTTTAACTACCTATACAAAAAGAAACTTTAAATATAAACCTAAAATAATATTTCGAAACCTACATAACCCTTATTAACAATATACCTAAGTACCTGTACATAAAACTCAATAGTAAAATCAAAACAACAAGTAAGCGTTTTCAGGCACAGGCCTACTCTAGCCATTAGGTACATATCTTTGGATGCCTGGTGAATCCAATGCTGGATTCAAAGATGTAAGTTTACTTTTCTTTCTAACCTTTCCTTTTATATAGCTGTTACCTATTTCGTCATTTAAATATTGCTTATGACATATTTTATTTATTTCCTGTGCTACTAACTGTTTACTAATTTTATCTTTTTCTTTTTCAGGTGATCTACGACGATAACGACGATAGAAAACTACAATTTTATTTTCTCCTCCTAACTGGACCCTCGGCCCCAACAACTTATTGTTGCTTAGTTTATTTTTATTAAAGTTTTTATATTTTTCCTCTTTAGGAGTTAAAATTTTTGTTTCATTTACCTTAGTCCTTCCTTTTAATTTCCTCAAGCGATTGAGGCGTTTATTCTCATTATTATCAAACTTCATTAACTTGCTACGTAGACCGTACCCTATACTTAATGACGTATTATTGGAACGAACTCTGCCAGATAAGATCCAATCTAATCTAGTGCGCTGAGCAACTATAGACTGTGATGGACCTCTCACTATACCTTCTACTAATATCTGGCTGTAGACTTCAGTTCCTAAAAGCAAATCTGTCCTATTAGATACGTCAAAAGTACGATCAGCTAACTCTCCTACTGGTAATGATGGCAGTTCCTCTGCCAGTATTTTACTATATGGTAATAGAGCAGTAATTTTATCTAGGATCAGAGCTCTTACGAATATACTAAAACTAGAATCGAGACGGGATATCAACCTAAAAACTACAGATGACATCGAAGTCGTCTGATCGCCGCCAAGATCTGAAACTACACTAGCTCCTGGTATTTTCCTAAGTACTAAGTTTTGTACTTCAGAGTCTGTTATGAATGATGACTGAGAGCCTTGGTCTATAAGGGCTCTCAGTTCAACAAACTTTTTCATAACTGACTGTACTGTAACTCGGGCTGTAGCCAGTAATACTTGCCCTTGTAAGTCAACAGAGTGACTTGAATGTATTAATGGCAGAAATGAAATTTTACAACTGGTTTTTGAAGACTCATTGTTATTACTAGAATTATAACTCTCATCAGCTGGCGAAAAAGATTTATAATTGTTTATGTGAAGTAAACTGTGATGCTTTAATCCACAATGCTGGCACTTTGTTGTACCTGTGCACTGATAACTACAGTGTCCCGAATTTAACTTCCTTAAACGATTGAGGCATTTTCCCTCATCGCTATCAATACTTCCTACTGGTAGAAATGGCTTTACTTGCATTATCACTTTACTAGATGGTAACAGAGCTGTTATATTATTTCCTAGGATCTGAGCTTCAACTAATAAACTTAAACTGGGATCGAGGCGTGATATCATCATATTAACAACAGATGACCTTGGACTTAAAGTCACCTGATCACTGCCAAGCCCTGAAACTAAGCTAGTTCCTGGTATTTTCCTTAACCTTTTTACTGCAGACTCTGTTTTAGTTAAGACTGTAGCCAGTAATAATTTATTGTGAGTTTATTACTGGCGGAATTGGAAACATTTTACTATTTTTTGGAGACTCACTTAAACTGAAAGCCTCTTCAGCTCGAGGAAAAGGTTTTTTACTATTTAAATGAAGCAGACTGTGATGTTTTATTCCACATTGCTGGCACTTTGTTGTACCTGTGCACTGATAACTAGAGTGTCCCGAATTTAAGCAGTTAAAACATAAATCATTGGTTTGTGCAAACTCACGCCGCGCGCCTACATTGTCCCTAACAAACTTATCACAAGTTTGTATCATATGACTACCTTTACAAAACTTACAAACTAGAGATTCAGTTGCGGCAGCATGCGATAAGTTTACAATCGTAACCGATTCCTTAACACTACTATTTATACAATTACATAACTCATTTCTCAAAAGTGTTTTGTAATCGGTATACAATTCCTCCACCTGTTGGTATACTTCGTCTGTGATGTAGTCCGATTTATTAAGTTCCTCTAATTCTACTTCCCTTATTATAGTATTGTGGTTGGAAGTGAATGTTTGCCAGTAGCTCTCTAGGCTCTCTAGTCGGGTTTCTATATACGCTTTACTTGTACGTTCCTTCTGTGACTTTTTATGATTGATTTGAGCCTTATTAATTCTGCATAAGATATTCTTTTGTAAAGCTATTAACTCCATTTTTATTACTTAAGCTCTTTTTGATTTCAAAAACTATTTTCGCACTGCACTATAAGATTTTCCTTAATGTTCGCCTTTTTGCACTATTTGTTAACACTTTAGGGAATAAAGGTCAAAATCACTCACTCGGGACTTCAATGTACAAACTGTTGGGGTGCTCCGGTTCGGCCGCTCGGAGTGTAGACGGACATCTGCTCCAGCACCTTGGGTTCCTCTGCTGCTGCTGCTGAAGATTCCGCTCCAGCCATCAGCCTCCAGGTTGCTCCTCGCCCCCTCGTCCGGTCGCAGTATCTCGTCCGGTCGCAGTGTACCTCGCCGAACTTCTTCAGGCTGCCAGTCTACCTCCAGCCTTCCAGGCCCCAGACTTCAACCCCAGGAAAGTGCACAGGCCACAACGATTCAATAAGACATCGAAGGACCATGGACAGAATCCCCAAAAATATCTACTTAATGAAACCACTGTATCACTAGTAGACGTATATTACTATCTTCTAAATTCCAATTCCAATTCCAATTCCAATTCAACCTTAGAAACTACTTCCTGCCTTATGTACATAGCTCTTGGTGTATCGATAGCGTGATGTAGAACTAATTTCCTGCCATCTATTATAAATTAAATGAACTAATAAATTAAATAAAGATCCTTCAAAACATGACAAATCAATTCAAAATATAAATACTAAAAATACTAAAAGAGGTTTAAACAGTACTCGTAGGTGCATGTTGACTAGAAACTACGGATCATAATTTCTAGGCTAAATTATATGAAGTTACTTATTCCAAATACTCGAAAATGCACTTACTCAACTCTAAACTCATTTATTTTTATTCCGCACCAAAAATACTATTACGCTTTTTAATGAAATTACTTTGAACGGATAAGATCGCGTTTATTACTTTACAATTTGAAAATAAGGCTTATCCGTTCGCAAAAATATCGGAACACATTAATAAACTATTAAATATCAACGTAATGAAATTTAATACCCATATTTTAAATGAGGCCAATGTTTATTTTTCGACGTAAATACAATATTGAATATAGTGAATGTAAATGTAGGCGTAAGAGAGCGGATTATTTGCACTCCATTCATTCAGGGATTCCTGAGGAAGTACCCGCTACGAAGACGGGAATTCCCCCAGCATATTGGTCGCGTTCAGCAAAATTAAATGAATATTAGTACCGCGTAAAAAGTCTAGATAGCTGTAGTGTTTTGATCTTGATGAAATTATGTAGGTGCCAAGCACATTTTTTTGTCTTGTTTAGGATTTCATCAGGGGAACGCGGAAGCATTTGGGGGCCCCCCAAGACCGGAGGCCCGGGGCGGGCCGCCCCTTCCGCCCCCCGGTTAGTCCGCCACTGGTCGTAATAGAGACGATATAGATGCACCTGATCAATTAAAAGCTCAATCAATGAAGTTTTTCAATGAAGTTTTTGCTAAGTAAATTTATCAGGCGCTTTATTTTACTTCAACGGTAAAGGAAAACATTGTGAGGAAACCCGAACATAGTTGACCCCAGACGTATTGACCAGTCATTCCTCTGGACTAGGCTGACTATGTTGTGAGAATGCCGTATGTGCTTGGGCAACCATACGACATTTAAAAACCAACTATCCCAGGTACTACAGTATTTCAAGAGTGGTTACTTCGCTCGGAGAATACTGTATAAATCATCCACTAACGGATGCAAAGGCCTAAGTTTTTTTATTTTACTTCATTTTGATCGACACTCAATTCACCGCAGAAGTGTCGTCACAAGCCTGTATGCAGTAAAAATACCAGTATATTTAAGTGAGACTAGTATTAGCATATCAAATGTCACGCAATGGTTGGTTGTGTAACAGTCCTAGTCGCTCAAGTGTGCAGTATTCATAAAATTACCATTTAAGGAACAATTACACAAACACGACTTGCAGAAGTAGTGTATTCAGTACCTACTGACGCTAAAATGATCATACAAGACAGCTATTTCTTTTGTTCATAGGTAGGTACGTCTCTTATATTTCACAATCATCAAAAGGTTTTAATAAAATAATTTTACGTTAAAAAATTTATTAAAAAACATTTGTAATCTTACACCTAAAATTAAAACTATCTTAGGAATGTCGTATTAGGTAATTGTATATATAATTAAAAATACTTAACTTCTGTACCAGACTGATCTGGAAGCCGGACATGACATCAATCATTCTTAATACTATTTACTCTCATATTTTCCGGGAACCATGTTATATTACCTAGGGTTTAGACTGCTAAGGTCTATAAATAAAGCGTGTAGTAAAAAATATTTTGCATCTAAATAGCTATATCACAGAATAACTAGAGAGAAGGAGAGAGAGAGACTTTCAATATTCAGACCAAAAATAAACCACAAAACAATAATATGTATCTCGAAAACAAAATAAGCTTTTTTATAAATTTTGTGATAAATCTAAAAGGCGTCTATCATGGAAATTAAACGATAAAGCACTAAGTGATTTGATATTAATAGTTGAGTTTGTATATGTCACCGTAAAATTGTAAAACCCGTTAGATTGTTATAAAAAATAAAACTAGTGAAACTGTAAAATGTTGATTGACTTCCGACGCGAATACGCTGCCTATAATTTAACACATTGTTTTTCGTTAGATTATAAATATATGGTTTTTAATCTTTTGACATATTTTTACCGTCTCGTTAGTTATTTTACAATCTAATGGTTTTTACAATTTTACGGTGACATATATATACTTAGAGGTAGAGCTAACTAAACGTAATAAGTTAGTCGTTCGATACAGCCTACAGGGTGTCTGTGAACGTGGTCAATCCGTGGATTGTGGAATGGTGTTCCGGGGGGTGAAGACAAATCATTTGAACCCCGCGGTAAATAAAATATCAATAAATGTTTTTCAGATTTAAATTGTGCTTAAATCATCAAATTATACTTCTGTTATTACGAGGACATAATATTATAACTTCTAAAAAAAAGTTTGTCTTCACCCCCCGCCCCGGTCCTCTATTTTCCGTATCGACGACCTTCTACCGAACAGGATAAGCCACAAAGGGCTAAGCTACTATAGCTACCTATAGGTACCAAGAGGTAGAGTTGTAGGAAGTGTTTATACTGTTGGCAGGTAAGCAGGTAGGTAACCAGTGATAACCAGTAACCAGCAGGGTGGCCTTTGAAGTCTGCTGGTATATAACTTTAGGTTACTGTAGATCACTAACTGCCAGGGTGGAAGCTATAATACTGTTGTGATCTGTTTCTGCCATCTGCCATCCACTGCCTGCTATCTACTCGTCGGTGTGCACAGTCGCCTGGAAGCCTCTCTCGTCGTCAGCAGTGTACCGCACCGTGCGGCGCTGGCCCGCGGCGTCCACAAACGTGTAGTACCCCCGTACCACACCACCGTCGCGCGTCTCGTGTGCTGCTTTAGAGTCGCCTGTGTGCTTGTCCTGAAATCATCAGATAATAAAAGTAAAATTAAAAATTTTAAAAACCCCCCGACACAAAAAATAAACTCTAAAAAATAATAAATAATATTTTAAACCTATTATAATTATATTATCACATATAATATTATGTAAGTTGAAATAATTTTATTTTCCAATCGTCGCCTCGTCGGGGGACTTTTGCGCCTGGTTACATTAGCATGTTCTTTGAATATCGTTGAAGTAACACAGTACCAAATTTTGAATCGATCGGACATTGGAAAGTTAGTCAGATCCCCTCATCAACTAGAAAAGAGCTGATCATCTTCAAACAGCTGATCTTCCCACCACCAATTTTCTCATCAAACGAAGCTACGAACACTGTCGATTAAGTTATCAATATTCTCTTTCAGTGAGCTTTCATTTGAGACCTTACTCGAGTATATTTGCACATTCGGATTTTCTTCCCCGCTTTCACCCCCCACAACTTTTAAACGGCTCAACCGATTTTCATCAAACATGTCTAAGAACACTCGCATGTAAGTCACCTTTAATACAAAAGAAACTAAATTGAAATCGCTTCATCCGTTCGGGAGCTATGATGCCACAGACAGACAGACAGACAGACACACCCACAGACAGACAGACAGACAGACAGACAGACAGACAGACAGACCGACAGACAGACAGACAGACACGTCAAACTTATAACACCCCTCTTTTTGCGTCGGGGGTTAAAAAATGATCGTGAGCATAGAAATCTAACCACAGAACGAATTGGTTACGCAGATTTATTATATCGTGGGCAATAGGTATCCCCTAAGAGAATATTTATGAAAAATTTTCCCATGAGGGGAGTTAAAAGTTGTTAAAGTTATGATGGTGACACACATACCATCTAATGCATGGGAAATGGGAATACAGTCGACTATTTCTATTTTCTACTTAATAATGTCTTTATTATGGTATTTTATTTTATTCATCTCTTTCATTCCCATGCTTTATTAGAAGTACAAACTATCTTCCTATAGCAGTCATGCTAAATAAATCATACACTTTATTCATTTTGTGTTACGAGTTAACGACCTAGTTCTTGAGAGCTGATACATAATATCAATTTCTTCGCCTCGTCATATTATGGTCGTAATACTCGTAACAAGCTATTCGTTACCAAATCGATATAATTATATTATTTACAAAAACAGTTAATAGCTTATTGCTCTGCATGGAGTTAAGTAAGTGTGGGTAAAAATAGTGTCGAGGACGTGGGGTAACACCAAGACATAAAATAAAGGCCGAGGGATGGTTTCAACAATGGTTACAAATAAAAGGCATAGCAGAAATTGTCGCCGCCTGCCATTACTACCAGTAGCAACTTACAAGTACAAGAACTATACATATAACGCGTTTCAAATGAGAATAGGAACGTCAATGACCTTTTTCTGTCAAATATCACTTGAAAATTGCGACTTTCAGAAAAACTTATGTGCATATATAAATAATAATAGTCTTGCATAGAATTTAAATAAAACGTTAAATAGTACCGAATCAATTATCTAA
The DNA here is from genome assembly GCA_905404095.1 of Glaucopsyche alexis. Classification (NCBI taxonomy): domain Eukaryota; kingdom Metazoa; phylum Arthropoda; class Insecta; order Lepidoptera; family Lycaenidae; genus Glaucopsyche; species Glaucopsyche alexis. Next base: position 910,243 of record FR990044.1, on the reverse strand, counting down.
ACATAAATTTAACTATCATAACAGTCTCATTTCGAAACAATATGGACTCGATCCTATTCTCATTTGAATCCTCAAACGGATTCTCTCATATATTATGCTCTCACGATAAAACTTTCTTTTGTTGTTGGCTTTTTTATGGTGGTATATAATCTACACAAATAAATAAAATTGATGCGTCTGTTTGTTATTGTTATAATTAATAGCTTTGTACTAAATCCATAGTAGGTATATAATTATATACGATACATACAACATAATCCCAAAAATATATTTTTTAATGTTTGTTTGTCTGTATGTTTATTATAATATGATCCATGAAAGGATCGGACCGATTTTGACCGGACTTACTAAACATATCGGCGTCTGGTATATTATATCTAATTTTGAAATAACTAAGGCTTTGGAAACGGGGTTCCGTTTCCATTAACAGTCATTTATATTTTTCAGTTTCTTTTTATTATTTTTCTATATTGCGTAATCCTTGGTCAGTGGTCACGGTTAGTAGATTTGTTTAGATACCTTGACATCATCGTTTAAACTTTAAAAAAGTTTAAAAAAAAACTCGTCTAGCCTCGTATTCTAATTCTATCAGCCCTTCTTTTAGGGCTGATAGAATTAGAATACCATGCAGGCAAATGCCTGACTACATATTAGTACTGTCGAAAAAATTGTGTGTAAGTTAAAACGTCTTAAGACTAAAGTATGTTGTTTTGATTGAGTTACTTAACATTTTGGGAAAGTAGGTAACCTACTCGTATGTGAACAAAAAAACTGTGGGATTTTCCATCAGGCTATCATATTTTATTGCACAAATTAATAAAATAGGTAATTAATAAAATAAGTACAATTATTATTATTTGGAGACCTTGATACAATTCTATGAGTAAAAACAAAAGAAACCTCAAGCTACAGGGGAAAGTAGATTATATACCCTGAGCAGTTGAGTTCTAATCGTGATGATCAGGTGACATTGAGGGTTGTGTAAGAGTTGACGACGAAAGTTTGTCGTGATGGCATTGGGCCGATAAACTTCGTTATGATCTTACATGCAACTACTAATTAGGCTTTAATGTTCGTAACATGTTACGTGATACAGTGTATTATTTTATCTGGTGTGGAGGTTGGAATCACAAATATTAATAGAGAATACACTGGCTTCCAAAACAGCTTCTAAGCAGAGTGGAAATACATACTTTTTTCGCATAAGATATAAGAAAGTAACAAGTAGAACTGGACAATACCCAAACGATCACGTACCCGAGTCGTCGCTCGAACATTGCTGTGAACGCTGTTATTTAAAATATCCACAAACAAACTATCTTGTGACAGGTACCACTCTGTGAGAGGCAAATTGATTAGCTCCTGGATAGCAAAATGTCAGCCCACAGCTAAAGAACAGAATAAAGAAAGACGAGCAGATAAACAGCTACTAGTTTTCGATATGATTGCACTACTACAAGGGTGAAAAATTCAAAATTCTGGGCCGTTGAAGGGGACGTCAAAATTTCCGAAATTAGATCGAATTCGATCGTTCTATGTTGTTTGTGTGTACATAAGTATACATGTATTTTCCACTATGTGGCTTAAGGTAGCTACAACAATTCAAGTGAGCAGTACCTTGAAGTATAAGTTTTTGGTCTCTAATCTCTACGGTCTCTACCCCTGCCTCCGTCGTAGCTATTTCCGATGTCGCGGTCGTGATGATGTGGACGGTTGCCAGCGAAAGTGCTGTTCCGTTTTGTGCGTGAAAGTGTTATAATTGTTCCGCCTGTCGCGGCATGGCAGCACGGTGCGCCCCGGAAACTGTACTGCAATCGACATTACAGAGGCGCTAGATGCTTTAACTGATAAACCGTGAAAGCTGCGTAGATTTATGACAAGTTTAAGTTATCCTAGTTTGGTATCATCCAATTTAGTACATTACTGCACACTGCATATTCTGGCTGTACAATTGGTTAAGTTACGCTAGTAGGAACTTAGCACGTAAATGTAAGTCACTTAAAATTGCTTATTATGCACGTGAAAGTGAACCGAGCGTGATTTCTTAGAAAATATAATGATTTTAGTCTTTACATTCGGTGACTCCTAGTCTTTAGCCAAATTCTTATGCCACTCAACAATGATTATTTTAAATCCATCGTTATTAGCGATAGCAACTTCGCTCAAGGCTCCGAGTCCTCTTATAATATATAGATATGTAGATTAAAAAGAAGTATCTGATATTTTTCGACCTAGCAGATTTATTTCTCAGGTTTATATTTAAGCCTGCCATACACGTAATGGTATACCTGACAGGTTTGTCTCAAGCCTGTACAGTTGAGTTGTACAGGTAAACCGGAGCGCGAACTGTGCAGGTTTACACTATACTCACCTCAAGCTTAGGTACCCGATAACCCAACAGGTATAGCTGTGCAGGTAATCTTGTCAGGTATATGTGCTGTTACGTGTATGACTAGCTTTAGAGTTATTAACCTATTCAGTACAAATACATAAAGCAATGAATAATAATCCGGTTAGAAATAATTAAACTATACGTTCAAGCATTAGTGAAACAATCATTGCTACACCAAGGTTAACCAGAAGTCAGGTAGGTACCTATCTCATATCCGAGAGGTGAAATGGTTCAGGCTAACACGAGTCAGGGTTGTAGGTGCCAAAGTCAAGTGTAGTTGTAATTGTCGAGGTAGAGACGTTGTAGCCATGTAAATTTAAATAGGGATTAATTTATTACAAACTGCTATTTAGAAAGGAGTTTTTGGCAAGATTACAATTTCAAAGTTCATTCATATGAGCCGAGCCAACGACTAGGTAAGGTGTTAGGTGCTTTGTATAATGTATTTCATCCAAACAGGGAAATTCTGGGGCACGATTCTCTGCAATAGAGAACAGTTCACTTCTGAGTTCCGATTTCCGAATAAAAATTAAAATTGGAATTTTCGAAGAACGAATTTACACTAACAGTTTGTGTAATCTCAATTTTATGAAATTGGTGACATTTTCAATGCTGTCACAATATGAATATCTTTTTATTACGTGCAGCGATTACCAACACTTTACACTTTACATACAAGTCGGAAATTGGTGCCGGTCTACTGACCGCGATCAATGAGTCTCTTACTGTTACTAGTGTTACTACACAGTACACTAAAACACTTACTGACCGAAATGTCGAGCCAACGACTTACGTCCTGTCCATATCTCCACGTAAAACGGTGTGGTGCACAGAACACTATTACTCATAAGGTGTGGTGTCGCGGCACGGCGCGTTGACATAAGGGGTCGTCCATTAATCACGTGATGCCTAAAGGGGGAGGGGGGGTCCGAAAAAAAATCACCAAGTGTCACCAAGGGGAGGAGGGGGTATATGAAGACATCACGTGTATTAATTTTCGAATCTATTCTATGCATGCCGAAATTATTATCGGTTGTAGATTCGTAGTGTTGTTTAAATACTTACAAGACTAATGACTCGTAAAGTTTTTAATTGCTTAAATTATTCGATTAAATTGTTTTTTAAGTTAAAGTTTTTCTTAAAACATGACCTGCTTACTATGTAAAAAAAATACACGTGATCTTAGGTGGGGGAGGGGGGGTAGTATAAAACCTTACCACGTATCACTAGGGGGAGGGGAGGGGTCTAAAAAGTTGTTAAAAACATCACGTGATTAATGGACGGTCCCTAACGTGAAAATTCACGTCGCCCGCCATAAAGATGCACGTCATGAATCACGACGCCGCACAGTGGATCGACTCCCTACAATCGGTCGGATATAGAGTTATAAAAATTACAAAATATTATTGTTATTTTAATGTTACATATTTTGTTGTTGTAATATAAAAATAATAAACTAACTGTATTTTTAATTTAAAATTCCTATTCAAACATTTGATTTTTTTTAAAGCACTTTTTCTGACCATATCTAGCTAATTAGTCTTTGGAGTCGATTGGCTCATTTTTAGGGACGAAATACAAAAATCACATGTTTTGTCCCTTATCTCCGATGGGGGTGGCTGGGGGTAGGAGAATGTTTGGACGATATTAAAATAATAATTCATTACAATCTATAATACTGGTTAAATTGTGAAAATGGGCGAAAATCGCGAGTAATAAATTTTTAAATGTTCATACAATGAAATGAGTTTTCTTTAAATAACTTCCTTAACTGAAGTGGAATCACAAAATGTGTAATGACATTTTCAAATTTACTAATTTACTAGAGCATATTGGCATTATTTGTTTTTCGAAAATTGAGAAAAAATATTTTTATAACACTATGTCCGACCGATTGTAGGGAGTCGATCCACTGTGCGCCGCGCCGGATGCTGAACCGTGTAAAGTTCCGGCTCATTTTGCACAGTTCTGCATCGACGTTGACGTGCGATGAAGTCGACGTTTCACGTTGGCGAATGACGACGTCGTGTGGACATGACGTGGACGGGCCCGTACTACCCCTAGTACTAATAATCGAGATGCAATGTTAGCGTAAAAAGTCAAGACAGAATATCATTAGCCGTGTTTTCTATTCTTTTTCGTCGAATTTCTGAACTGCTGAGTGCTGACACTAAAACTTGCAGTTGTATAAACGGCAAACATTATCAAACGTGATCTAAATACGAGTATATAAGGTGGTTCAAAACCAATTACGGATATTTTGGGCACATGATCTACTGCGACATTTAAAAAAAAAACGAAATAAAATGACAGTATGCTCTTTACCGGCGGGGCGCTGGTCATTGACCTTAAACATCTGATTGTACTGATGTTACTTTGGTAGACTTTAATTTCCCTTTAAATAAGCTGTTTCTGTGAGGTTAATGACATCAACGGTTTACACAGCGAAATGTAATTTCACTTAGTAAATTATGTTTTTTAATTTTGTTTTTTTTTTTGCCTAAACTTTTTTACATACACTGTATATATTGTATGCTCAAAATGTCAATAATTGATTTGGAAGTGCCTCTTATAACGCATTACATGATGAACGCTCACTTGGGACACCGAACACGACAGTCTGAAAACAGTTTTGTCTGACAAGCCTGTCTTACGACTAGCACCTGCAGTTTCAAGACAATCGTGTCGCTAGTAGACAATTTTGTCACAGTTTTGTCTGACAAGTGAAAATCTTGTCTTACACGACTAAAGCACAATCGTGTCGCTCCTCGTTTATGAGACGTTGTGTATCAAATGTGTATTCAATCTTCATATACTTTGTAACGCAATATAGTGTCTTAAGACTGTCGTGTAAGTAAGCACTCGCTTTAACAGTTACAAGTACGTGGAGCGAACAGACCGCGATCTCACAAACTGCCAAAGTGTGAAAGTTGTGATTTGCGTATTTTGACGCCCGGAACCCGTCTCAAGGCCAGTACCTAATTAAACGGAAGACATAACCACTTTTGATTACGAGTATTATACAACATTAGCTGACCCAACAAAACGACCTACTGAATATACGCAATTTCATAAAAATCGGTCAACCCGTGTCGGAGGAGTTTAGTTACAAACGTATAATATATAACAATACGAGAACTTCCGAAAAGGCATCAAAATGCAAATAAAAAGTTATGAATTTACATGCAAATTAATGAATAGATTAATTTACTAAAGGCCGCCTTAGTCTCTACTTTTGCTGTAATGTAGAGTCTACGTATTTTCTTACTCTGTGGTTTAAAAGCATCAATAACAATGCGGGAATGTCAATCAGCAATGTTGTGTTTCTGTGTTATTTTTCTAAATTCGTGTTATTGCGGTTTTTAATGTGTAATATTGGTGGAATATTAACCATTAGTTATTCGTGACGTGCACTAATGTGGAGGAGTGATATAGCAACTACAAAATGCGTGCTAAATTGGGTTTCCCGCCAAAACTCCCTAGGAAGTTTCAGTAAAGCATCTACCACTTTACTGAATCGACTGACTTGACTGATTGACTACCCTGACTATTTATTAGGACTTTGACTAGACTTTGGACTTGACTATTTAGAAATAAGACTAATAAGAAATACCTCAAAAATATAAGACTTGGCTTAAAGGTCTTGTTACCAGGCCATTAAATCTTATTAAAAAAAAAAAAAAATCAATAACAATACTACAATTTAATTAAATATTGTGGTCTTTTCTAATTTTACATTTTCAGTAATCTTATATCATGTTTAGTGTTAATTATATATTTAGCCGTTGTTTTATCAACTAAAACATTCGTGACTTTAATCAGTAGTAATCACTAGTAGTTACACAAGATGCATAGTGCACGCCCAGTGCCCACTCAGACCAAATAAAAAGTGAAGACAGAGTTCTGCGAACCACGCACTGGGGCCTGTCTAAATTACGGCTGCCCGTAAAATTACACAGTCACGCACACAAATGTAATGAAACTAAGCCCTACCTTTTACGGCGAGCTGTCGCAGTGTGTGGTTTTTTATGCATGTAATGCATGCTTACACGCACACTACATCTATACTAATATAATAAAGAGGAAAGGTTTGTTTGTTTGTGTGCATTAAATAGGCTCCGAAACTACTGGACCGATTTTGATTAAATTTGGCACAGATGTAGAGTAGACCGCGGGGCCTTTCCCACGGTCTACTCTACATCTGTCGATCGGTAAAAAGTAGCCTATGTCCTTATATAGGCTACTTTTTATCGCGGAAAAATGTACGGTTTCTGCGAAATTAACTTTTGCGCGCACGAAGTCGCGGGCAACATCTAGTATTATATAAAAAGAACCGGCCATAGGTTTTGTTTGACAAAGCTCTGTCTTCACTTTTTTATTTGGTCTGAGGCACGCTGGTCGCTGACTGATATCATCACTATTGTTATACCACGCATGTTTGTAATTAGCGATCACTTTATTATGTTTGCTATTGTTAATGCTTTGAATACTTTCTCCCTTACTTTCTAGAATCTAAGCCAACCATGAATATACTTCATTTAGATAATAATGGAATGTCTAGGTATTAAAATATTAAGTTGTTACATTGTAAATATTTTTTTGTTTATGTGATATTTCTTTAGCGGCGGCTTTGAGAGTGAAATTTAACGTCACACGTCACGAGTAGTTTCTAATATCGTTCTTCTAGCCGGGCTTTCCGGGGAGAAATGTTAGTATTAACTTTATGTAGGGAAATAAAAAAAATAGTTTGATTCAGGTATAATAAGTTCAGAATTGCACCAAGTGAAATTATTTAACGAACCTTACCTTAAATATTGGACGTGCAAAAAGTCAGTCCTATGCCTAATCTTTCGCCAGTCGTGTCAGTCATCCATCCCACTGGGTTACGAGATGAAAGGAAGAGAGAGTGCTTTTATTTTAGACACTATAAAATTAGTCCTGCTCCTGTATAGCGCTGGTCTGCCGTTTGGTCTAAACGAAACCGGCCACCGTCACCGTCTAGTATTATTTCTACCTGTCTAATGCTACGTATCGAAGTTGAGTTATGAAATATAGTACATAATATATTTGACCCTAGACAGGAGTATTAGTTCTACAACTCGATATCCGCACGAAACACGATTCGCAAATCACAGCTTCGAATTACCCGCAAATATCTGTATGTATCTCAGTACCTATAACTTGTGTATTGACTATTGATACAAATTTTAAGTGATTATTTTTAACCCCCGATGCAAAAAGAGGGGTGTGATAAGTTTGATATTTCTGTCTGTCTGTCTGTGTGTCTGGCCATGACATGTCATCGTAGCTCCAAAACGAATGCTGACGTGATGGAGAGTTCTCAACAAAATTTCATCATCATCAGCTCGGTCAGTCCTTGACAATTCAAGGGCTATAAATACTGATAAAATAAGGCTTTGGGAGTTATATTATGATTACGATTATATCCTTATTGAAGTGACTAAAATGCAGCAAAGTATTTAGGTATGTAAAACATATTTCTAATAATTTAAAAATATTAATTTTTAATACTTACATGGACGTCATACGAGAAGCTGTACTGTGGGTTTGGATTATACTCCTCCTGGGTCTCTGACACGTCTGGGTCCTTGGTATAGTGCGCGAGGTTCACTGGCCTCTCTCTCACACCCTGGTACTGTTGCACCCTGAGAGGTTCCCTCGCGATGTTCAGAGGACTGCGGAACTCAATCTGCTGGGCTGGTCTTCTAGGAAAGCTTATTACTGGTTTATTGTAAGCCGATAGCTCTACGGTCTTTGGAACGTGCTGGTCTGCCATCAGCTGTCTGATAGCTATATCTATTTGAGAATCGGGCAGCTTCGTATCCGGATCGTTGAGATGGTTGACCAGCGCTTCCTCGAGGGTATTGAAGGTCTTGTAGGCGAGCTGCCTACCCTTGGCGCCAGGGCCGGTGTCGTCGTAGTTGTTCTCGAGGGCGAAGGTCAGCTGCGAGCGGGAGGCGGCTGTGGGCTGGTCTAGGCGGGCTTGCTTGTCCAGCGACTGCGCTTGCGATATAAGGCATACTGTTAGTACCTGTAGAAAAGTATTTTTTAGTTACTAGATTGTGAATATTATATCAGCATGCCGAGCAGAAACATCCCTGCTACTGGGCTTCAAATAAGGCTGTAGCTAACCACGCACGCGCTAGCCTAAAGGTTGATTCTGTATTTAATATAGTAACAATCCAGTCTTGATATGCTTAAACTATAACATGGTATTCTCATAAATGAAAAACCAACGTCAAATCCGTTTTAATTGGTCCAAACTCCAAAAATAAGCTTACGATATCAAGACGATTCATTTAAAGTTAAATGAGTGTAAAGCTAATTACTAGAGTTGGGGTTCAGCTTCAAGATGATAGCTACATGACAAGCGCTCGAAGTTTGCTAGTCTACTCAGACAAGCCTGTATACTAGAACTTTCAGCCAAGTTGCTAACGCTAATCCCATACATTTTGTTTTCGAACTTCATCGTCGTAATTAGCGATGGCAACTTGATTAAATGCTCTGATTCTAATATTTCCGTAATCCGTATACTCTTTCGATATGAAACATCTTATAGGGCAATTACTGCTTGTTATAAATAGCATAGTATTGGCTAGCCGCACACGAGCAATATTATTGACAGAATAAATTTGTCAATACTAGTTAACACATACAAAAAAACGACAATATGGCCCGCACACAAGGAATATTATTGTCAATATGAGCATCATTGCCAATAATATGGTGTGTGTGCGGCTAGCCATTAAACGATATATTTTAAAGTTCTATATATTATGATACTAGTTACTACAGGAGGAAGATATTTAACGTAACGATGATCTTCATATTCCTGAGGTGAGGTGTCACAGTCTACAGACCACAGTGTAACAAGTTTCTAGTATAACTGCGGGCATTCGGAGTTCGGGCCGTCTCACGTAATGCTTCATTTCAATAATTATATAACTTTATCATTTATTACATCTTGTTTGTCATAACATGTATCAAGTCCACTAAAAGTAGGTTACAAAAATACTAATGAAACAGATTGTCTGATTCTGGCTGGAGTCTGGACTCAGAAGTTGCGTTAAGCGTGTACCTATCTATCTATATACAAATAAATAAAACAGAAGTTACTGTTTGTCATTTTAAATTAACAGCTTTTCACTAAATGCATAATATAAAGGTTATACGGAAAATACAATAATATTTTTTTTATTTTTTTGTCTGTCCGTCTCTCTGTTTGTCTGTCGGTTCAAGCTAACATCTGAAACAGCTGCCCTATTTTCACGAGACTTTCACTGGTAGATAGCTTATATTATAAGGAGTAACTTAGGCTACCTTCATCATGGGTTTCCTTTTAAAAAATTAGGTTCCATTTCCGTTGGTACTACGCAGACGAAAGCAAACTAGTTTATACAATATTTTAGAGGAAGAAAGAGCAAGATGTGAATTTAGATTCTCAATTAAAAGATTGAGCGACTTTAAACTCTGGTACGTGTATCATTTGATATATAAAATTCTCGTATTATAGTATTCGGGCAATTCGGGTGCACGCTCCTCCAAAACGGCTTGTAAGTACTGATTCTTATGAAAAAATTTTTGCATATTCAGTAGGTCTGAGAATCGGTCGTAACTGGTAATCTATTTTTTATATATGGCTAAATGACGTTGCCGGGTCAGTTAGTAATACAATAATTTCTTTAACTTCAAAACGACTTAATCGCAACAACTTTTCTTCTTTAAAAAGTAGTTACCGTTACTATTATTAATGTATAGGCCGGTGTCTACAACCACATCAACTTCTCAATTAATTTGCACAGATTATAACGAGCTTCTTTCACCACATAACACGCTAAATTAATTTAATTTATTATAATAAACGAAATAATAAACTTACTAGTAATTTTAGCATTTTCCTTTGGTTAATACACGTATTCGTAACACTTAGCCGGTAATAAAAAAACCGCGGTTTAAATATTTTAGAACGCAGGCGAACAACGCGGTCGTCTCGCGTGGAGTGACTCCAGTCGCCAAGACCGCTTACGATAGTTTTTTGCAATCAATTATTATTATTAAGGTAATTACTTGACACCCCTGCCAAAGAATATAAATATAACTCCTGCACAGCGATATCGGTGATGTTGGCCGGTTTCATTGAAACCAGGCGAGTTACGCAGGAGTAATTTTATAGTGCCCAAATGTGTGGGGAGTACACAAGAGCACTCTCTGTTCCTAGTTTACTCTCATAATCCAGTGGGACGACTACATTATCCAACCGACACGACTGACGAGAGATCAGGCGCAAGTCCGACTTTTTACATGCTCATCCGACGCATGGATCTTTCTTGTCAGACAATCAGAGGGGCAATAGGGTATTTTCCAAGTTTTTGAAAAGTATGTCAAATTGTTCCTAATACCAAAATACATTAGCAGTTTGAACCATTATTTGTGAATTTCTATCTTTTCCTTGCAAATTAGCCTAAAAGTTTAAATTAATATTATAGGCGCGAAAACGCTTTAATAAGTTGTCATGACGTCACATTCTTGTAACATTGTAACTGTCAAGTGTCAAATTACACTGGAAATGCCAAATCCCAGAATACCTACTATTTACGTTTTCAAATAAATGTTTTAAGCCTATTAAAAATGCCTTATAAATGGTGCGTAGTGCCAAAATGCACTAATACGTCTATTAAAACACCGGGAAACTCTTTGTGACCATACCAAAGAACACTGAAATGCGGAAAAAGTGTCTATTACTCGCTGACGCATGACGTTAATGATTCTGATGTTGGATATTCTTTATGGAAATCGGGAGGCCCTTAATAAAACAAGAAGAAGTACAAGAATATGACGTCACATTCCAATCTCGGGCGTTTTTAGTCACGTGGTCAAACGTGAAAAATTTATAATTTTATTTTTGATATTTTATAAAAATCATACATATTTTTGTGTAAAAAGTTGGTTAAATTGGTTTAAATTAATGTTTAGCGATAAAATATCAACAATCTGATGTATATTTTCATCATAGGATAATACCCTATTCTGTTAAATAAAAAGGCCCGATACGCTTATACTCCCGAATGGTGTTTTTATGAACGTTAAACCAACGTGAACCGCGCTCTGATTGGTCGAAACGTCATAAAATCCGTTCACGGTAACATGACGCTACACTTTCAATCTAAACAAAGTAAAATTGACTGTTTAATTGTCTACTTTAAATACGAGAATTGAGGTTCTGGTGATCAGCCTGCATTGTCCTAATCAAACTTGGAAACAAAATTTTTTGTTGTTCTAATGCGGGAATCGAACCCACGACCTCCGAGTCGAGAGCCAATGCTCGAACCACTAGACCACGGAGGCTGTTATAATATGTTACTATAAAGTCTGCGGAAGGAATTTATTACTTTATAATTTATAGGCTACGGTCTACGGATGTCGAATAAAATATAGCAATTTTCTACATCGTTGATAGAGCAATTAGTTTTTGTGGAATGCGTCCACGGTTTGGACTATATGTCGGTAATATATTCCTTGCTGTCGGCTTCATACCTACATATTTAGACGAGTGCACGTTTTTGAAAAATGCGCTTGCATCGATATGTCAGATCGGACTGCCAGACCTGCGCATCTACACGTTCGTTTCGGAGCGAGGCCGAGGATTTGAACTTTGAACGGCGCGTGCTGGTTCGAACTTTACGTGTGATAAACTCAAACTCAAAATTTTTATTTCCATGTAGGTTATAATATAACGCTTATAGAATTGTCCTACATGATGCCTACCACCGGTTCGGAAACTAGCCCGGCGAGAAGAACCGGCGTAAAGAACCGGATAATATGTAAAGGGCGCTATTCATTCGTAGGGTTCGTCGCGGGTCTACCTTTAGTCTCTATAACAATTTGTTATCATACATGATACTGACTATATAGCTTAATGTAATTATACTCATTATATATGGGGTTTAAAGATATCAGCTGATAACTAAAAAAATAATGAAAAAGCTATTTTGAAGTGTAAGTAATAAACATTTTTATTTTATTTATATAAGTTCTCTTTAACCTGACTCCTTAGTCCTCTGGCCTTCAAATCTCTATAGGCGCCTTCTGCCTCGGGCGTTCTACCTGCATTATTGAGACCAACCTAACAAATAAAATAGTAGAGTTAGACCCGAAATTTCCGCATACCAATCGTGAGTACGGTCCCACGTTAGTTCTGCAACGTTATAACAAGCATTATATCGTCACGATTGGCCTTCGACAGTTAACTGGGCCTACACCAATTATTATTATTATTACATCTCCTCACAGGGTCACCGGCGATGCTTTCGGTAACACTCGGGAAGGTTAACACAAATTCTGTTAGAAGGTCCTTCTTAATTACAGTTTCTTAATCAACACAATGTCAATGGACGTTAATATTGATACCATACCAATAAGCAATAACATATTATTATTATTATTATTGATCTTTAAAAATTATCTATACTAATATTATAAATGCGAAAGTGTATCAGTCTGTCTGTCAGTCTGTTACCTCTTCACGCTTTAACCGCTGAACCAATTTTGATGAAATTTGGTACAGACATACTTTGAGTCCTGGGAAAGGACATGGGATATTTTTGTATCCCAAAAAAGTATAGTGTTCACGAGGGATACTGTATATACGTGGGTGGAGCCGCGAGCAATAGCTACAGTCATTAATAATAATTAACAATATACATTAAACGGCTGTCCTGAAATTAAACAAGTAGGTACGTATACATCGCAGACCGAATGAGAAGCACGCATTTTTTTTCTGGGGCGGCAAGTAGATGACAATGAAATATTTTTCTAACATACAGAAAATATGTTAATTGTAAGGGGATATCCGTTAACGTTTTTTGTTTTGTTTCAAATATTAATTATAAGTATAGCAAGAACACAACGTTATTTAAATATAACATGATCTAGAATGTCATGGGATACTCATCCCAACTTACCTGACCGGTAGTTGTGGTATAGTATACGGGTATGCGACCCCGGCTTCCCTAGCTATTACTGTCTCCTATCCCTTGCCCTCCTGGGCGGTAATATCCTACATTTCCTATTTCCCACTCTAACTTACCAATCTTCCTTTCCACACCACCTATCCTTCCATTTTCCCTATTCCTACGCTCTCCACCAATCCGTGGGAATGCAATGGATAATCGCAAAAAATAATTTAATTATCCAAAATGGCGGCGATGTGGTTCGCCACCCATCACAGGAGGAATGGATGGTAAGAATGAAAATGGATGAAGCGAAACAAGTATGTAAGGATCGTAGCAAGTGGAAAAAAGTGGTCTCTGCCTACCCCTACGGAAAAAAGGCGTGATTATATGTACATTATGTATGATCTAGAATATTGTAAAAAATTATCAATATACCTACACACGTGACGAGACTTCCAAAATGTAATTCATTACGAAATATTCTTCTCAAGAGAACTCCAAAACGTTTTAATGTGATTATTTCCAGGACTTTCATCCCGGTCGGCGAAAAAACCTCGTCCCTCCCCCGGGGCAAGCGCGGGGATGAGGCGGGGTGAGTTACGGCAGGGGGGAGGGGTGCGGGCCCGATCCATCACCGCCGTTGTCACATGCCATTAGCTAAGGCCTACACAGTGTAGGAGACGGAAAGTTACGTGTGTTATGTAAGTAATATTCACACGTTAATATACCTTATATTAAAAATCGCTGCATTTTGGTACACTATGGTCACCGTGAACAGTCTTTCTAAAAATTACAACAAGATAAATTGCCAAGAATGCAAAATTTAAGAACAATTTGAGGCTCCTACTATTGTTTTCTTATATTAAGGGTTATAGTAAATACTTAGTATGTAGAAACTTAAATGTCAGAGGCACTCTTTACTTCATGTTCGTCCTAAATTCTTTGCAAATTATAATTATGTACATAGTATATTGCTGATAGTAAATAAACGGTGAAGGGGTCTGATCGCTAATAACAATGTTTAGCTACGTGTATTGAACGTCAGTTCCGACGACCTTTGTCTGTGGGTGTGTTAGTGATACGAAGCTCGGGGCCTGACAATTTGAGTACTTGATTGATGCTAAATATATGAATCACGGTAAATGTTTATCACTTCATGCAAATAGGTATTTATATAGGTATATCAGAGAATATTATTTACCTAACATTTAAAAATGGCGTGATTTGTACCTTGATAGGAATATTTGTATTAGTAATTAGAGCAATCGCTTGGATAGTTTAACGCCGTAATTAGGTATAAAGTTCATCAAAAAGTACCACGGGCGTAGCCAGGTTTTAGTTTCGGGGGGGGGTTCAAGAAAATAAAACGACCTAGGGGGGGGGGGGGTAGTATCAAAGTTCTGATTAAGGCTGTTGATTATTTTTCTAAAATAACTTCAAATATCATCTTTCAGATAGGGTTAATGGGGCTGCAAAATATGTTAATTGGCCTCGGGCCTGTATATTGGTCAGATCTCTGTATTATATATACCAGCCGGCCCATTTCGGGGGGGGTTTGAACCCCCTAAACCACCCCCCTGGCTACGCCCATGAAAAGTACGCATCAAGAAAAAAGAACCAAAAATGAAGCTGTGTAAAAATAATATATCGTAACTTTCGCGCACCGTGCCGTGCCGCCGTGTATCGCAAATAAACGTGCTAACAGCAAATATTGTACCTACATTCTATTTACCGAATACCGGGAACCGAACCCCCAGTCTCCAGCCTCCTCCAGGAGCACGAGTTATACCTAGTATCTAAAATTTATTAACAACATTTTTTGGGTCAATTGAACATAAAT
Source organism: Glaucopsyche alexis (assembly GCA_905404095.1). Classification (NCBI taxonomy): domain Eukaryota; kingdom Metazoa; phylum Arthropoda; class Insecta; order Lepidoptera; family Lycaenidae; genus Glaucopsyche; species Glaucopsyche alexis. Next base: position 895,038 of record FR990044.1, on the reverse strand, counting down.
TACCTGGGTGACTGGGAAGGTTTGCTCGAAGTTTTAGCGGAACGATAAAATAAGAAATAAAAAGAGTCACAAAAATATTCGCGTCTCATCGGAATTCGAAGCAGAAACACCAATTTAACAATAACGAAAAACCAAGCCACCAACCAGATTTGACATTCAGAAATCGAAACTTATTACGCGGCGAAAGATAAAAAAAATCAGTCATAGGTATCTTATTACGTGACGAAAGAAAAAACAATTTTAAAATACGACATTGCTAGATAGATCTTTTTCTGCCCCTAAAACTCCCTGCACACTAAATTTCATGGAAATACTTGCAGCCTTTGCCGAGATTCCGATTACATAGATACAAGATTTGCTCGTATAAAGTAAAAGTTTAGATAAGCAAGGCCTGTTTGGTAAAGTGATTAAGACGTAGTTAGATACTAGATAGGTAGATACTTTTAGGATTTTTTGACTTGGGATTCACATTCCAAAATGGACACAATAATTATGTTAGTGCTTGTTTAAAAGTTACGTACTTTCATTAGGTACGGTATATACGGTATACCTATGATATTGTATAGATTTAATAATGTCAGAGCTCGGAGATTTCAGCTTTAAGTTCGGTCCTGAAACCTGAAAAGTTAACCCAAATAGTTCCCCCAAAAACTTTGTTTAAAATGAAAATCCCCAATTAATAAACGTAATAAAATGTAAAGCCCCTGTTAGCTAGTTAAGTGATCAAGCCTCGAAAGGGGTTAAGCTTGGACTCCGCCACAAAATGTTGAAGGGGTAGAATTAATACAGATTTTGTGGGATTTAGATTGACATGATAAAGTACTCGTGTCTTGAGTATGGAATTTTAACGAGTAAGAAGTCAACTTAGTTTTGGACGTTTTTAACAGTCTCTTTTTATTTTTACTTTATGTAATTCTTGTTTTAAAGTTATAATATATTTATAGAAGTAATTAATTTCGGTTCCTTTATGTAATTCTTGTTGCTAACTTACCCTTCGGACTAGTCTAAGTGGCTTATGGATCGTACAACGATCAATATTGTATGTTTTATGTTAATAATAAATAAATAAAAAATCTTACAAGTTTTTGTTCGGGGCCTATACGTAGAGCTATTTTATTTGCTCCTATGACATAGGCTACCTTTTATCCTGAAAAAGTAGACCGTACATTGTTCCCGTGGGATACTGTATTTACGCGGGCGGAGCCATTAGCAAAAACTCGTCCATATAGTCCTAGAAGAGATGTAATTTATAAAGTACTAACTGTTGTTAGTAAAAATGTTTTAATCCAGATATCGAAATCCGTTCGGTAGTTTTTGCGTGAAAGAGTAACATCCATCCATCCATATAGCCATCCATCTATATATGTTATTCACAAATAACGTAGCCTTCTATTGGTAAAATAATTTTCAAAATCGGTTTAGTAAATCCAGATATTACTTCTTTATAATATTAGTATAAGTACCTATAGATCAATTAGGTAATTGTTATAGCGCCAAGTAGCCATCGAGCTGAAACCCAACTTGGCGCCGCGGGCCGGAGACGTACAACTTTTTATGACAGGCTGACATGAAATGGTGTTGCCAACCATTTTCGTAATTGTGGCATCGTTTAGGGAGTCGTGTTCAACTTGCTGAGCCGAAGTTTGCGCGGCTCTGGCGCTCAGCGATGTTTCATGATGGATCACTTCTTTTATTCTGACTTAAACATGCGTACGTTAGTGGAATAAGACGTTTCTATTATCTTATTAAGATTTCTGTTGTTGGATGATTGTGGTGCTTGTTTGCGAAATGAAGAAGTGGCAGCTTAGTGCCTACAATCAATACCCACGGTTTCTTAACTAAACCTAGAGTACCTAGGCATTTTGTCTTAAAACAAACATACAATCATACACACACTTTCAGTCTTTAAAAAAAGAAGATACTTAAATTTACAATAAGATAGAGCTAACCCCCATACATTTGTCTAGCGGTAGCAGATTGTGACGTCATAAATCGTTTTGCGAGAAAGAGATGGGCAACATTTTTTATTTGCTTATAATTTTTAATCGCGTCAACCTAATTTTCTTATATTTTTCAAATTTTAATTTGTAATAATGAAAAATTCTACATTAGGCAACATCCCTATGGTCTCTGAAAACCTTTATTAGAACGCTACGTGACAACTGACAACACTACCAAATAGCAATAAAATATTTAATATTGTGTAGTAAGCTTTTCCTTACTTCTCCATCGCACTGTAACTAAGTATAACAGAGTCGTCCTAGTCTCTGGGCCAAGAAAATCTATCTTGGAGTTTTCGTTCAAAATTAGATATATAGTTAAGTACTTACCATTTACCAATAGCAATGTTGCATTAAAGCTAGGTAGGTACTTACTAGATTTTTAAATTCGAGCGCCTTAATTCAGTTACTTGTACTAATATTTATTCTGTGATTCAGTTTAATTCAGAATCCACAGAAAAAAGGGATCAATCATGTTAGGTATTTCAACAGCCTGACATCTTTGTAATTACGAATAAAGGGACATCTCAATTTCTAACAAAATCGCAAAAAATATATTTCTGTAGCGAAAACGTCAATCCGGGAGAGAAATATAAAGCGGGATAGAAATGTAAAGCAATATAACACAAGAGTGATCCATCACGGGGACAGCCCGGACAGCCGCCGCCGCGCGCCGGACAGATTTCAGAACACCAATACTAATACCAGCGCGGTGCACGTGCGACGGAGTTCTAGTTACGACGTGGGACTTTGTCCGTGTTGTGATATTAGGAATAGGAATAAAGTTTTTAGATTCTTAGAAATTCGCAGTGGAGGTAACACAATGAGAATGGCACAGGGATACTTAGAGGTATATTACTACTTAAGATTTTAAGAAAATTATCGGAGACTTTCGCATTCCGCAGGATTATATACCTACTATAGGTACCTACTTTTCTGATTTCTCAGTTGAATCTTTTACAAAAAAGCCCTTTAGCATGGACTATTATTTATTGTCTCTTTTTTGTCGTTCTAAAAGGCTCTTCTGTTATTGCAAAAAATAAGAAAAATTTTCTAGCTTACTTACCACTGTTGTACTGAAAGGGTATCTGAAATACACCTCCTTCCTGACCTATACCCATAACAACATTTATTATTTAAATATTTACATTAGGTACTTATGTAAGTACATATATACAATTACCGTGTCACAGTGTTCATACAGAATTCCTTCTAAGCGGCTTGACCAATTTTTATGAATTTGTGTATAATATTATGTTATACCCGTAGACCCGTGATTGATAAAGATCCTCAAATATTTTTTTATTTTTATTTCATTAACTTAAGTATTATTATTGTACGATTTAGAAATAAAAAATACAAAATTTTATGTATAATATAACCCTTAATTTTCACCCTTATAATACCCACTTCCATTGTTTAATAGCGGTATTAGTAATAATCTGCAACACTCAGTGGCCGATAAATCTTGCGAGTACTCTTTCACAAATCGCCTGTAGGTTGTGGGGGTAGGTCGTAGGTCTAGGTTGTACGGGTAGGTGTAGAAACTGTAGGTGTGTGCAGGTAGTTATTTATTCTAGTTCATGGTAAAGACAGTTCGTCTGTCGGTGTCACCTAGTAGCTTGTAGAATTGAGGCCACTCCCATTTGCCACTCAATGCATTATCAATATTGAGGACACTGCGAGTGGTAAATCTGTACGTCCACGGGCACTCGCTCCACAATACCACCGCGATCCATCAAGCTGTCACCGCCCTCTCCCCTCGCCCGCCGCCCCGCACGTCCGAGCTACCTAGTAAGTAGTACCTATTGTGTACGCTATTGTTGCCCGCCAATTTTTCGCGGCCCGAACCTCTCCCGAACACTTTAATTTCGTGATATTCCACACACGTTGGCTTTGGCCCCTGTGTGGCTTTTACATTAAAATATCAAATCTGTTAGGGCCTGCTTCACAAACTACGGATAAGTGTCATAGCATAATGGCTTGTTTCTGTCGCTTTATACAGATATAACCAATAGAAAGCAGCGACAAAAGTTCCGGAGAAGCTTTCCGACACTAATTATTAATAGATTTACCTGCTATTATAAGTATGCTGTGGTAGATTGCAAAACTGGCCCTTATTAAATACTCGTATGTGTTGCGACTTAAGTATTTACTAAGCAAGTTACAATCGATCTCTCAACGCACAGTATTGGTCGCTGATTAGAAGATGAACTTGTTATTGATATATATATATTTCGTAAATCAGATAAGTAACTTTTGCATTTCAGGATAATACAAAATAATTCATAATTAAGTATATTATGCACGGTATATAGGTAAGATGTTGTTCATTGCAAGGTACGTTTTAATGTCCCTCGGCAGTTGTCGTTTTTCTATGGAAATGACAGACGATTCCCGAAATACATTAGGAAAATGGTTGAACTGTATTTATAACTGAAACCTCAGACTATTACCGCCATCTGTGATACGTTAGCATAACTGGAATATTCCGAATGCAAAATAATAAAATATTTTTTATAAAAGTAGCTAATATAGCGTAAAATAAAAAACAGGGAAATAGTAAAACTAACGTTATAATCTTGGTTACTAATTATTTCACATTAAAAAAAAAAAAAAAGAAGTTTTCAATAACGTCAAAAACTTTTTGCCCTACACTTAAGTTCAAACGGACGCCAATAGGTGTCACTTTTGAGGATAGAAAAAAAGGAAAATGTGTAATTTAATGCAAGTTTATTTATATTTCAATCACGTAAGGCAGATTCAATTGATACAATTATTATTGATAAGTCTTTGGCTATACCCAGATGAGGAACTTATAAATGCAATATTATTTTTACCATATTATAATTTTTTTAAAGTTCATTACCGCCATCTGTGATAATTTCAAAACATTTGCAAAACGTGCGGTTCAATATAAATATAATATTATATAAAGCTAAAGGTATGTTTAGACACAGAATGTTAGAACATTGACCGGAGCGTTCTATGTAAATTGAAAGTAATAAGTTTGGTAATAAAATTTTATTGGTATTTTTCTAACAATCTCAAGAATCTTCGCACCTTCGTCGCCTCACAATAAATACAACTTTTATGTACACATCCTCTTCTTAATACTCTCAGATCACTGGCTCGCCGACTGGGTTATCCTGAAGTAGAAAACATATTATCATTGTTAATGAACGAACTATTCCGGATTCAGTTAATTGCAGTCCAATTATTTAAAGTTGCGAGAAAACTTTATTTACAACTGGGGGATTAGCAGGAACAATTCACATTAACGTATTCACAACATTATCGAAAGTATTGTTCACATTGGGTCGTTAATTACACTCCAATATTGAACGTCAATTGGTTCAAACCGCCTATATATACTCGTAAATGTTGCTATTAACTATCTGTATCATACGCGCATAATACTGCTGTCCTGCTCGCACAGTAGCAGGCTAGCAGCACAATATATAGTGTGTTCTAGACGGCACTAATTTTGCCCAGAACGCTACGATAATTTTTACCACAAAATGCTGTTTCTTTAGTCAAATAACGAAAATAATGTAAATTTCAAAAATTTCGTTTTTAGCATTTTTGTGACTAGTGGAACAACTGACAGCTGATCACAGCTGATGTTGAAAACGTCAAAAAGTGCTAATTTTAACCCAAGTAGGGAGCTGGGTAAAAATATGCAAAATGGCGTGATCATTCTTAGCGTTTTTAACAGTTTTTGACAGATGACAGTTGCGTCTGGAACAAGTGTGAAAACAGTTACGAATGATCATAGTGGTGCTAAAGAAACAGAATGTGAATGAAAATAATGAAAATAACGTTTTGAACGTGCTAATGGAACGAAGCAATAATGTACAGTCCTTGAAATTTTTACCTACGATTGAACTTGGCCGAGCGGAGCGCTAGGGCTGGTCTACGAAGAAGGCGTTGACTAACTAAAACTCGCTAGTCATTCAATGCAGCGACAAGTCTTGGTGGCGCGGCGCGACAATACATACAACTTCAGGTTTAGTTAGTGGCAGTGTAAGTGACACGTATGTGCGCGTGCGCCGATTCGGGCAGTCGAGAATGAAGATGGTCTACTGTACATTATTTATACTGTGGCAGCAGGGATCGTCATCGTCGTACCTGGAGCCGAGCACGGCGGCGGCGGCGGCGACGACGTCCGGCGGGCGGGGCAGCGCGAGCGCCTCCAGCGAGCGCGCGTACGGCATGGGCACGTCCGCGCCCGTCACGCGCCACGCCGGCGCGTCCAGCTCGAAGAACGTCGGTGACTCCATCACGCGCGCGCAGATCTCTGCGCCGATACCGCTCTGTGGCCAACCCTGGAAAGTATTAAACACTGCAGTATCCGTCACAAAAATATTAAAAGTACACAAGCAATCGCAACCTATGAATCAAACTGAGAAAACCAACTTCACTTCAAAGTTAGAATCATAGTGCTTCAAAGTTGATCAAACGAAAATTCATCAGTACTTAAAGAACCATGCCCCGAAGTGGGCCATATGGCGTGCAGTAATAATGTCTATACCATTGTTTTACTTTAGAGGAGTATATGACCAGAAAAATATTTTTAGTGCCGTTCAGCGAATGCGCCTTAATTTACATGATGTTGAAAAATAAAAAATATGTTTCAGCATCCCCTTTATCTGAACTATCAAATCTTATGAATATATTTTCTGAATCTTTTGATGGAGGATTTATTTGTACATTATGATGTTTTGCATACCCTAAAAACCAGATTATAGTAATTACGTGAACACAGGTACCGATGGTTCGCGCACCATTTTTACAACTACAATAATAGTAACCTTTTATTGAATCTTTACCCGCAAAGTTTTTTTCTGCTAACACATAAACATAGTATTTCGTTTTATTGATATGTCGAGACTGTATTCTTCCTTTAATAAATAATAGGTCTACTAATGTCAACCCATAAGAAGCAAAGTCGATATCATCGATGTTAGTGCATAATTCAATTCTAAATCTACCATCAGAAGCTATGTGTTTACCGTAAAACGATTTAGCTTTTTTTATTTGGTAGTGTCCCAAAGCTATTAAATAAATATCTTTTTCTGACAAAACAGGAAAATCCGTCATCACTTCATCAGTGATTGAGCGAAACAGTTTTAACTTGCGATTAAGATTAGTTTCTTTTATAATTTGTACTTAAATGTTATTTGGATTCAGATTAGGCAACATCAACTCAGATATAATTTGACCATCGTCAACATCCAAGATGCATCTAACATATAATTAATTATGAATTGCTGCAGCATTTCGTAAGTCCTGTGTCAAGTGTGGTAACATTTTTGTATGCCAAACATGGTCAAATTATCTAAAACAAGTCTTTAAGTGACCGTTAATCGTCTCTACGACGTATCTGATCTTAGTGACAATACGGGAACGATTTGCACTCAAGTTATTTAGTTGATTTTCGCCAATTTGTGCCAGTTCAGGCATTTTTATAATTAATCCTTTATCCAGCAAATACGAAATGGCGTCATGAAATCCTCGGACTACCACAAAAACATCGCCTCTTTGGAATTTAGATGTAACCACGGGCTTATTATATAAAATAGTTTTCAATATATCTGCATCATTTTTATTAGCTGGAAAAAGGCCAATAACACCAATGATTAAAACCATTTGGTGTAACAACAATCATTGATTTAACAAGAGGACGTTGTTTGAGAGCACTGTGACTCCAGAGGCATCACAACGCATCGAATCTTTAATCTTATTGCCATGACGGTATAATTGGCATCCAGGGTCTTAACCGGTCAAAATAATATTTCTGACCGTTATCACCGTCACCACGAGGAGGTGCCCTGGACGCAAGAAGACTTGAGGTGATTTAATGATAGGTACTGGGAAGAAATTCTTTTAATAAAACAAAATTTTTAGCGTCTCAGAATCATACAATTGGACCTCCTCTAAATCCTCACGCATTCAACGCAAGGATAAAAATACACTAGAATAGTATTGTACTAGTCTTGTACTTTTTATTGATATACAATTTAACTCTGCACGCCCATGGCCCAAAACCACCTTTAAATGGGGCACAGTTCTTTAATATAACTAGTAGGAAAGAGATAACACGATGCAACTAGCGATCAGTGCCATCTTTCCGCAGCTTTTTGAACTTTTTACTTAGAAATCGCGTTAATTTTCTACACGTCTTTTACATCAGTCTAGGACTTAGGTGGTCCATATAACCCGAGTACATTCATCGCCGTACCTGTTCGACGGTGATAAGGTGGTGCGTCTTGGCGACGGAGCGCGCAATGGTGTCGAAGTCCAGCGGCCGCAGCGAGCGCAGGTTGATCACCTCGCATTCGATACCTGGAAAATACGTTATAATAATGTAAATGAAAAAAACATTAATGTATAAAACGATTAGATACACGGGGACAGACCGAAGTTTGTAAAAAAAAAAAAAAACTCAAAACACAGTGACATATGGGTGATTATTGAAATGATTTTTACTGTCCATCAAGGTGCTCACTTCGGCTCCGCATAAGTGGACATTTAAAAGCCTTTTCCTTACGACATCTATACCACTTACTTACTAATTTAAACCCTACTTTTTCACATAAAGCTGTAAGCTACGGAGTTGAACCCCAAAGGTTCTTGCCGTACTAGTCACTACGACCATCAGAATCAGTATATTATGTCGTTCATATAGGGTTGATAAAAATATCTACTGTTTACGTCAACTGATAATAATAATAATAACTAGAGGTGTCCATGTGCACACCTTCCTTAATTTACATAAACTTTAATTTAACTGGCCAAATTTCAAACTCCTCTGGTTGCACAGTTCCCACAAAATAATGCTTTGCGTAATAAGATAATAATGATATGGGGTCTTAATTACAATCAGTTCCTGTCTCTATTTTAACAAATGACTGGCGTACCTTGTCCAGCCAGCTCGTTGGCGGCCTGCAGGGCGGTGTCGGTGGCCTTGCCCGCGCACACAACGGTGATGTGGGAGCCCTCGCGCTCTACTTTCGCCTTGCCTGGAACACGTGGGAAGTTCTGATTAGCTCACAGTTTGTATCATTTTTTTTTATTCAAAGTAGGCCTATTAGAAAGCGCTTTTTGACGTCAAACAGCATAAACATAATATAAATACATCAGCTTAGTAACTAAATTATACACAATATATTATTAGGACATACAGATAAATATTAATAACTTGTTTCTACATTCAGAATAATGTTCATATTATTTGTGTCTACTGTTGATTATAGAACAATCGGAACTTAGGCAAGTTACACCCATGGATTTTTGTCTTCAATATACTCTTGTATTGTATAATAAGCCTTATTAATTAGTTTATTTTTGATAAAACTTTTAAGTTTTTGTAATGATAAATTTGAAGCTTCATTTGGTAATTTATTATAAAAGCGTATACTGTTGCCAACAAATGAGGTGTTAACTTTGTGAAGACGAAAGCTTGGCGTAGCCAGTTTATTTTTATTTCTAGTATTAAAAGTGTGTATATCACTTTTTTTGTCAAGAAGATTAATATTTTTGTGGGTGTATAAAATGTTTTCATATATGTACTGTGATGCCACTGTTAGAATGCTTATATCTTTAAATTTTTCTCTTAGAGATTCTCGTGCTCCTAATCGATATATTGAGCGAACTGCCCGTTTTTGTAAAACAAAAATTGTTTCTATATCCGTAGCTTTACCCCATAACAGTATGCCATAGGCCATAAGACTGTGAAAATAACTAAAGTACACTAGTCTTGCTGTATTAATGTCTGTTAGTTCTCTTATTTTCTTTATTGCATAGACAGCTGAGCTTAGTTTACTTGCAAGAGCCGATATGTGTGGACTCCATTGTAATTTAGAATCTATTACTATCCCAAGAAATGTTGTATTGTTTACAGATTTTAACATTTCTCCATTCAGGGACACATTCAAATGGGAATTATGTTTTACATTGGGTAAAGAAAACCGAATACACTTCGTTTTGTTTGGGTTTAACAACAGGTTGTTGGATGTGAACCAATCCTGGACCTTTACGAGAGCATTGTTGACTTCGTTAAAATTACATGTATTTCTATCAACTTTAAAAATTAAGGATGTGTCATCAGCAAACAATACTATCTTACAAAGATCATTAATTACACATGGCAGATCGTTGATGTACACGAGAAATAAAAATGGTCCTAAAATAGAGCCCTGTGGTACTCCCAGTTTTACAGGACACTCATCTGAATGTGCGCCATTCAGTTCAACTTTATTTAATCGATCGCTTAGATAAGATGCTATGAGATTTAATGATAATTCCGATAATCCATAGTGTGCCAGCTTGCACAGAAGCGTTTTATGATCAACACAATCAAACGCTTTTGAAAGGTCACAAAAGATACCAATTGCATCTTTTGACTGTTCCCACACATCAAAAATATGCTTTATCAATGTTGATGCGGCATCACTTGTTGATTTACCTTTTGTAAAACCAAATTGTTGACTGTGAAGCAGTCGATTAATGTTAAAGTAGTTAAGCATTTGATTGTAAAGAACTTTCTCAAAAATTTTACTTAATGTGGGTAGTATGGCTATCGGACGGTAGTTAGATGGATCTGTCTTACTACCTCCTTTGAAAAGTGGAATTAACTTTGCCATTTTCATCATATCTGGAAATGTACCTATATCAACACATTTATTGAATATTGTTGCCAAATACGGGGCAATAACAATTATAACAGATTTTAAAGCTTTAACAGATAAACCCCATATATATTCTGTTTTCTTTATTTTTAAAAGGTTGAAAGCCTTTATTATGTCTTTAGAATTAATGTGCTTGAAGTTGAAGTTAACACCACTTGACAAGTGGGATCTAAGGAGGAGTTCTGCACGAGCAGAAGAAGAATTAAGTGAATGTGTAATTTTAAAGGGTATATCAGAAAAAAAAGTAACAAATGTGTCAGCAACCTCTTTATCATCCTTAATGTACTTGCCATCAATATTTAAACTAATTTGGCGATCATTTTTTTTAATTTTGCCAGTTTCAGCATTTATGATTTTCCAAGTTGTTTTAATTTTATCCTCAGATTGTTCTATTTGTTTTCTTAAAGTCAATGATTTTGCTGCCCAGCAAACTTTTTTAAAAGTTTTTGAATATGTTTTTACATATTCCAAAAAAGAAGTATCTTTTGAATATGTTTTCATTTCATAGAGTTCATACAATCTATTTCTACTTTTGAGAATTCCAATAGTTGCCCAATTTTTTAAAGATAATTTATCATTAATTTTTAAAACCTGTGTTTTGAATATTTTATTAAATTCATGAGTTAAAAAGTGTATAAGATTTTTATAGAGACTATCGGGATCATCAAATGTTGGAGACAAAAGGGGCAATTTCCTAGTAATATTATTTTTAAAAGATTCACTTTTTTTATATGTAATAGGTCTACATTTTATTGTACCCACTGTTTGCATTTGTTGGAATATTCCCTCCAACCTAATCCATTGACCGCTGTGGTCGGAGCTGAGGTTATTTATAATTGCCCTACCAGTGACATCACAGTCGCAATAAATATTATCAATACATGTAGCTGAGGAGGTAGTTACTCGTGTAGGTTCCTTGAATAAATAGTGTAAATTGTACGAACTGAATAAAGTTTTTAAGCGTACAGATAAAGAGGAGCTTTCTAATAAATCAATATTGAAATCACCGCAAACAATTACATACTTAGATCCCTTAAATGCTTTTTTAAGAATGTCTTCCATTATTAATTCAAAGGATGTGTAATTAGCATTTGGGGGTCTGTATACACATATAATAATATGTTGCTCCAGCTCGACGCATGAAGCTTCAATAATTCGTTCTACAGAAAGAGATGAAATATCCTTTCGCTCTTTAGCTTTTATATTATGTTTCATTAATATTAGTGATCCACCACGGTTAGCAAATTTTCTATTGAAACTACTAATAACATTATACTCATTTTGAAAATTGCATACAAAGTCATTATTTTGTTGCCAATGCTCAGTAAGACACAAAATACAAACATTAAACTTCTGCAAAAACAAAATTATTTCTAATTCTTTGCCAGCTAGACCTTGTATGTTTTGATGTACAATACTTATTATATTAGGATCTATAGCTTCTGTCAGTGTATATTGTTTAAATGATTATTATAGTCCTCCATATAATTACTGTTACTAAATTTAATTTTATAAGATTCCTGTGCTATACACTGTATAGCAGGATCAAATACATTAAATGCTAAGAGATTAGCAATTCTCAACAATAATTTCTTCTTAAAATAATTTTTTTAGATGTCAATATAAATCCACTACTAAATTTATTGGTATCGAAGTACATTATGTCACTATGACTACAGAACATTTGCATACAATTATTTAACTTGTATATGTCATTATTTTGTTTATCTGTGCATATACTTGAATATGGGAACGCACATAATATAATTTTTCCAAGGAATTTGTAAGTATTATATACAACAGGAAAGAGTACTTCAAACTTTATTTTCTTTTAATTCAATCAAAAATGATCTTTACTACTCAGACTTAAAGCTTATCACGTGCGCAATAAAAAAACCGGTCCCGGTGAGATAGCTATAAGTTATCCCTGTGTCTCGTTCTAACAAGTAACCTAGTGTAGCCAGTTTATATCTTTCCTTAAATTTTAGGTTTGGTAGATTTTATGTGCGATATAGTGTATAAGAAAGAAATACTAATAAACTCGGTTAAATATTATGTTATTCATAATCTGAGAGAGAAATGTAAAATAAAAATCACTAGTTATTTAGAACCTACCTACTAACCGATAATTAGAAATTTGTTATTTATTTTTTGATTATTTGCATTTTGGTAGAGTAAAATGGAAGAAATGAAAATAGAATAGTTGCAACACAAAACGCCGTGTATTTCCCTTGGAACATTCTAAATGTTCGGGTGACAATATGATTTAATAGGGAATATAGGACATTTATATTATTTTACCTACCTTCATGATTTATTGTGAAGAGGAAACCATTGTATGTTTGTATGTTATTGATAATTTCTGAAACCTAACAGATTTGAAAAATTCTTTCACTGGTAGAAAAATTTTTAATCCCTGAGTGCTTATTATGTGCGCATGGCTCAAAACCACGAAGGTGGCGAATTTCAAGTTTACAATTTCAGCATAAAATATTAAAAGCAATAGCCAAATAAAGAAGTATAAATGATTGGTTTGTTATTAAACTTAACATATTTAAAAGGGGCGCGCACAGATTTCATAATTTTGTAAATTACAGCGATTTTAAGATAACCTGATAGCAAAAATCGTCATTTCGGGAACGTAACTAAATATTTATTTTTATATTTAATGCTTATAGAAAACAATAAAATATTATTAATTTTAATAGCATTTTACTATATTTTTTTAAATGCAAATGGAAATTTGGTGAATAGATATGGATATTTATAAAAATCATCAAATTGAAAATTAAAAAGTAGATAAGTTTCAAATTTCAAGCACAAAATTCAAAATATAACAAAATATAGATGACTTAAAAAGTAAAATTAGATATTAGTATAATAATAACTTTATTATGTTTGTATGTGCATATTTACATGTTCAATAATATTTGAAATTAGTGTTAAAAGGCAAATAAAAGTAGAGTTCCCGAAAATGATGTCGTGTTCCCGGAACGTTTCCACTAACACATCATTGAATTTTTCTGTCTCTTTTGAGTTTCTTTCTAATGTTGTTGACTTTATCTTCAATTGAGTGGATAATACTTCACCAAATCACAGTTTTTTGCGTACTTCACGAGGTACTGGAAGTGGTATATCTTTGACTTTACTATTGGGAGTCATCTTGTCCAACAACAACAACATTGTCCTTCTTTTTTTCTGTCTTTTCGTTTCCCTTTATTTTTTATTCAATGCCTCAATATAACGTCTCATTTCTGTTATTATATTTTTTCATTTTTTAATGTTCTGTATGCTTTTATTCGGTCTTTTTTCACACTTTCTTCCGCGCTGTCTTCTCATCGAGTTTTGAGGAGACCCCACTAGCGCCGTATCATCTTTTTCTTGTCTCTATATTTCTTTGAAGGTTGTTTCAATTGTTTTCTTTACTTACGTTATTCCCGTTCTGTCTTATCTGCTGCTTTCTTTAGCTTATTTTCAGCTTTCTTTTTCTGGTAGTAATCCCTATCTTTAGCTCGTTTTATTTCTCTTTGTCTCCTCTGTCATTTTGTCTAAGAACTCCGCTTTCTTGCATTGGCCTTTTCCCTTTGTTTTATATAAGCTGAACTATTTTATGTAACATAACGTGTCATTATGTCCGGGAACGTTCCCTTAATGACGGTTCCCGAAATGACGTTTTTGAAATTTAGCGCCTACAATTCCGATTGTCGCCATCTTAGACATATTATTTCAAAGTTATTGTGAAGTTAACAATGATAGTTTTACAGAATACTCATTAACTATCTGTTATTTTAATATAATTTACTATTCCACCCATTCCCGTGATGACGCATAATTAAGGTACGGTAAAAAATACATAAACATAACAGTACTTACCACTTAAATTGATATTTATTTACGCACAAAACAAATAACACCCAACTTACAAGACTATTGCTCGCTACTTAAGCAGACAAGCGCCGCAAGTCACGTTCAAGATTAAAATTTTTCACTACCTAATGCTGCGTTCACGGATATGACGTTTGATTTCTCGGACAAACTTTTGACAAATGCCGTGTTTAAAATTATTTTATTTTCTATATTTTGGCTAAGAATAATAATTGTTTAGGAAACAAACAAACTCTAATGAACATTGAGAATATAAAAAGTATGATTTTACTATTTGTTAACGTAAGTTGAAATTTGAAGTTTTTGTTTTGGACGCGTTCCCGAACTGATTTTTTACACATATTTCTTGTTATACTATTTAAAATTACTTATTTTTCAAATCATAAATTTTAGGTATAGATACATCTAATTGATCTCGATAGTATTGAATTCTTATTTACTGTTAATTATTCGTGTATTTTATTTTACGAGCTTCCAAACCGAATTCGCCACCTTCGTGGTTTTGAGCCGCATAGTTACGTGAGAACCTCGCGGGCGGGCGGGCGACATCAGACAGACAGAGTTATAATATTAGTAGGTAGGTTTATCTGTATAGGATGACTTATAATATAATAATAACATTTATGGACACTTCACACCACATCAATCTTGTCCCGTGGTAAGTTCTCGAAGAACTTGTGTTTAATTTTATAAGCTTTTATTTAGTTTCACCTCTCGCGTTGTCGGTCTGTAATGGATTCTTGCAAGTTAAATTTGATCCACTTTCCGGTTTCCGATTGAGTTGAAATTTTGCACGAATATGTAAACCGCATGACAATGCCATATTATGATGACGTGGAGCTGATCTGATGATGGAGTTGGAAGGTGGCCACAGGAATTCCAAAATAAAACCACATAGTCCCATCGAATTTGGGCTCGTTTAGTTCGTCTTGACAAGTACTTTGATACTATATGGTAACCAGGATCTGATGATGGAGCTGGAAGGTGGCCATAGGAACTCCGTAATTAAACGACGCAACCCCATCAAGTTTCGTCTCGTTTAATTCGTCTTGACGAGTACTTTGATACTATATGGTAACGAGGGAGCTAGAATATGGCCATAGGAACTCTGTAATTAAACGACGATGGGGTTCCATCGAGTTTGGGCTCGTATGATTCGTCTTGACGAGTATCTTGGTTGGCGTGAATATGCAATCAAATGAAAGGGCTTGCTGTGAATAGCTCGAAAATCCAACATGGCGGAACATCCAAGATGGCCGCCAAGTCATTTTTAATGCACTCCTACAATATGGGTATCAAATGAAAGGGCTTGCTGAGAATAACATAAAAATCTAACATGATGGAACATCCAAGATGGCCGGCAAGTTATTTTTAATGCACTCCTACAATATGGGTACTAAATGAAAGGGATTGCTGAGAAAAACTCGAAAATCCAACATGACGGAACATCCAAGATGGCCGCCAAGTCATTTTTAATGCACTCCTACAATATGGGTATCAAATGAAAGGGCTTGCTGAGAATAACATGAAAATCTAACATGATGGAACATCCAAGATGGCCGGCAAGTTATTTTTAATGCACTCCTAGAATATGGGTATCAAATGAAAGGGATTGCTGAGAAAAACTCGAAAATCCAACATGACGGAACGTCCAAGATGGCCGACAGTCAATTTTAATGTAATCCTATAATATGGGTATCAAATGAAAGGGCTTGCTGAGAATAACTCGAAAATCCAACATGATGGAACATCCAAGATGGCCGACAAGTTATTTTTAATGCACTTCTATAATATGGGTATCAAATGAAAGGGATTGCTGAGAAAAACCCAAAATCCAACATGATGGAACATCCAAGATGGCCGACAGTCAATTTGAATGCAATCCTACAATATGGGTATCAAATGAAAGGGCTTGCTGAGAATAACTCGAAAATCCAACATGGCGGAACACCCAATATGATAATAATAATATCGTTTATTTCCGAGAAATTGGTGTACAGTGTTCTTAAGTCTAATTAGTTTCACAATTTCTACCTCTTTAGAGGTGTGGAAATATTATATAATAATTATAGATTAATGTCTTTCAAATTATACATAAATTATTTATATCATTTAAAGGTTACATATAAGAATTCAGAGTAATATTGATAATAATAGGCATATAAAGGTCACATCAAGATAAATAATAATTATAAAACAATAAAGCACAATTATTATAGTAATGTCAACTGTCAATACAATTCAATTATTCAATATATTAAACCTACTACATATACATTTTTTATAATTTTTTTATAATTTATAATTATTTAATGTCAAATTTTTTTGCATTATTTAAATATTCAAAATATTCCTTATTAGTATAAAAGCATTTGTCCAGCAACCAATTTAATAGTATTCTTTTAAACTTAAATAATACAGAAATATCTCTAATGTCTTTTGGCAACATGTTGAAAATTTTTATTGACATACAATAGCTGTTATCGCTGTATACTTGTTTTTTCTGACGAGGCACACAAAGCTTTTTGCTATCCCTACTTGCATACCTAGTTGTAGTCATATGGGTCTCAAACAGATGGCTATGTTTTTTCACAAATATACATGTCTCAAATATATATTGACACGCTAATGGAAGGATGTGAAATTTCTTAAATAGCGGCTTACAGGGAGCTAGGTATTCCGCATTTGCTAACGCCCGTATACATTTTTTTTGTGTGAGAAAAGCATTGTTTATATCTGGTGAGTTCCCCCATAGAACAAGTCCGTATCTAAGGATAGACGATACATATCCGTGGTATGCTGTAAGAGCTGCATCTTGTGATACAGTATTTCTTATTCTCCTTAGGGCAAAGACGTAACTGTTTAATTTACTACATACTTTTGTGATATGGTCTTTCCATTTTAACTTTTTGTCCAGTATAATACCCAAGAACGATGCTGAGGTCACGCTTTTAATTGTGTTTTTATCGTTAATTAAGTTTATGTCATCAGTATTAGTCAAATTGTCAAATTTAATTATATTAGTTTTATTAATATTTATATGTAAATAATTTAGATTAAGCCATTTTGTAATATTGTCAACTTCAAATTGTATTTCAGCGTCAATTTTATTTTTATTAGATTTAATTAACAAGGTTGTATCGTCAGCAAACATATAGCAGTCGTGTTTAGTGGCATCTGGCAAATCATTTATGTACAGAAGGAAAAGTGTTGGACCTAGAATACTGCCTTGAGGGACGCCATTTTTAATAATTTTATAACTAGATCGATGTCTGATTGCGTAATGTTTGACGACATTCGTGACTTCTGTACATTGTGACCTATTTTCCAGATATGACTGAAACCAGTTAAACGCGTTGCCCCTAATTCCGTAATCCTGTAATTTTTTTAAGAGTAGATCATGGTTGACAAGATCAAAGGCTTTGCTCATATCTAGGAAGACGGCTGCTATATTTTCATTTTTGTTAAGTGCTTCTGTTACTTGCTTCACAAGGGAAAAGCACGCCAGGGCTGTTGAACTACCTTTGGTAAAACCGAATTGTTGTTTACTTAATATATTATTATGATTTAAATACGATGCTAATTTAATATGCATAGCCCTCTCAAAGATTTTAGAAATCACAGGTATCAGCGTAATGGGTCGATAGTTTGACATGTCTGTTATATCTCCTTTTTTATAAATCGGTTTTACAATTGACTGTTTCATTTGACTTGGGAAATATCCTTGTTCAAAGGACAGGTTTATAATGTGAGATATTGGTGCACTTATATATCTTGCAGACAGTTTTAAACTTTTTGTATTAATGTCATCATATCCGCTTGCTTGAGTATTATTTAGGGAATTTATTATTTTGTAAATGTCATTAGGTACTAGTGGAGATAGATATATTGTGTTAAGTTGGTCATTTTTAGGAACGTCATTATTATATTTAGGATGTTTATAGTTTACATTATTTAAATTATCATTATTTTCTTTTATTCGATTTTTAATGTCAATGTAATAGTTATTAAATAATTCCACAATGTCCAAAGTTTTTGTATATAACGTATTTTTATGTTTTATTAATTCAATGTTTCTTTTATTAACTTTACTGTCAAAATTTCTATTAATTATTGCCCATGTTGCCTTGCATTTATTTTTTGATCTATTTATGTACTGACTATTATATTTCTTTTGTGCTGTATTTATACATTGTTTTAAAATGTTAGTGTAGTTTAGGTATTTTTTCCTCATGTGATTTTTATGAAGGGCTTCGTGGGTATATTTAAGATAGAGGTTTCTTTTTACAACACACGATTTTTTTATACCTTTTGTTAGCCAGCGCTTTTGTGCTGAACTATTAGTAATTTTTACATTTATTTCCGGAAAACATAATTTGTAAAACAAGTGGTATAATTCGTAAAATGATCTAAATGCCTCTTCACATTTCGTATGATTATAAACTTCTGTAAAAGTTAAGGAATGTAGACATTTTAAAAATGTGCGAATATTTTCCTTGCTGAAGTCCCGTTTTTTTATGAAGTAGAAGTTAATCTTATTTACTTGTGCGTTTATATTGTCATCAACTGTAAACGCTATTGATTGGCCCGTCTCATGATCAGAGAGAGCTAGATGATGTAAATCCGTTTTGTACCTGGTAATGTTACTAGCTATTTGGTCTATAGCAGATAGGCCTCGTGTAGGTAAGTTTATATTTATTTCCATATTATGGTTGAGAAGAGTATTTTTTAAATCTTTTGTATCATTTGATTCCTTTAGTACATTAATATTCCAATCACCGCAGATAATAATTTTTTTGTTATTTTTATTATTTAAATGTGTTAGTAATCTTTCTAGAGAGTTAATAAATACCTTAACGTTTGAGTTTGGCGTTCTATAAATACAAGTGATTATAACGTTGTAATCAAGTAATTCAATACCGCAACATTCGAATTCACGTTCTTTAGCCAATTTTTTAGTTATATCGAGTACATTATATTTTAAACCTTTTTTTAGTAAAATACAAGATCCACCTCGTTTTTGCGCACCACGTGAAAAGTAAGCAGCTAGTTTGTAGTTAAATATTTTTAGGTTACCTTCGCAGCCTTTTTTCATGAACGTTTCTGTTAGACATATTATTTGCACATCACCAAGATTTGGCCTTAGTACAGTATCTAGAACTACTTGAAAAATGTCCATTTTATTTAAAATTCCCGCTATGTTCTGATGAAACAAGGTTACATTATGACATTTATTATTAGTTATAAAAAAGTATTCTTATTTAATAAAGTATTATTTTTTCTTGATGTATTTCCGTCAATAATATCTTTGAAATAGTATGTGATTTTATTTTTATTAATATTTATGTTTTCAGTTTTTGTTATATTAATTGGTATGCTGTATTTAGAATTATTTCCTTTTTTAGATGTCCTTTTAAAATAATAAGTTATTTTGTTTCTGTTACTCTCAATATTATTTCCTATGTTATGTGAATTATTTTTGTCTTTTATTTTAAAATAATATGGTATTGTACCTTTAGCATTATGTTTGATAGTTTTAGTATTCAGTAATTTATATGGTTTCTGTTTTTTACCGCATATATAAGTTTTCTCATAATCCATCGTGTCAATTTCGAGATTAATTACTTTACTAATTTCTTGAAGAACTGATTTTGAGGAATTGTAATTATTTATATTAAAACTAAGTATCTTAACTCCAGAATATTTGCTTACGGCTAATTTCATTTTATTATTGAGTTGTATTACATTAAGATATTTGTTTTGCATGACAGGGAGTAAGATCACATTTGTATTACTGAGTTTTTTAAGCGTTAAATTAAGATTATATTTTAATGAGTAGTAGTTAGTTTCATTAGCTCCAACTCCTATGACTACATAGTCTGATTTTGTTAAGCTGTTTACTATATGTTCATTTATTGCGAGGGTCTGTGATACTAGTGCATGTGGTTTTATAAATCCTGTTACTTCATAAATATCATTCCATTTCTGAGATCTGTTTATTCTAATTATGCTACTCAGGCCTGTCAGTTGTTGATCTCCGTATATGAGTATTTTATGTTTAAATTTATTATTTTTTGTCACCCGAAATTGTGTACTTGAAATTGCAGGAACGCTTCGTTTTTCTTTCTTCATGGTGGGGTATATCCGTTTGCTATGTATGTCTGCTTTATCTTCTATGCAAATTGTTTGAATTTCAGGAAATATATTCTTTTTTACAAAAAAATTATCGTTGTTGTACTTGAGAAGGCATCGTGGTACTGTAATTTTATTTTTATGTTTACTTCCCATATTTGTGGTTAACGGGGTTCCAAATCTTGTAGAAATGGGAGACATAGTATTTATGGATTTTTCTAGTGTAAGTTGATTTTCTTTTATCAAGGATTTGTACACTGTTAGTTGTTTAGTGGCTTTGTCTAATTGTTGTTTTAAATCATTATTTTCTAATATTTTGTTCTCTATTTCTGTGTGTGCTGATTGTAATTGTATTTCTAAGTCTAATATTTGTCGTTTGAAATCATCAGCATATGAACAGTCCTTCATTGTAGTGTTAGGCGCGCTTATTCCACTAAGATCCATAATGCTTGTAGATATTTCGTCGTCATTTATTTCGCTACAAATGTTTTGTAAGGAGTTACATCTTCGTTTTTGTCTTTGGGTTATATAACAGAAGCTATTGTCCATATTTTATTTAAGTTTATATTGATCAATAATAATTTGTAATCTGATAATATAATAGTAGGTTCACATCGGCTTATGTTCACTTCTTACACTCTTCTCAAAATAAAAAAGTATAATATATTGTCTATGAATGTTCTCAAACGTCACTCGTGACTCGTCAGCTGTCACTTGTCACTTTCATGTAAACAATTCAAGTCTGTGTCAATTTGGTTTCAAAATTCGTTTTTTATTTAAATTTAATTAAATATTACCTTCTTTATGCGGTATATTTTACGTATAAAGGAATAATCAATATATTAATTGATGAATTTCAAATAATAAAGTGATTGTAAGCTTATAGTTGAAGGTTTCATAAAATACTTCTAATTAATAATATGTAAACGTGCAATGAATGGTTTAAATGTGCATTAATATATAATTATTATTATTTGGTTATGAGATGAAATGATTTTATAGTTTATTTCTTAGGCATAAGAAATAATATTCACTGCCATGTTCAATTTGTATAAAAAATGCAAGATCAGTATCGTCGCTTGTTTTGTATTGGCATTATTACCGAGAGACGGCCATGGAGGCACATGTTATGTTAATTTATGGAGAATAAATCCTGTATATTATTTATTTGAAGTTTTAATCACTGGATATGAATAAGGATTTCAGAGAGGACTTTACATTTCAGAAGTGTGATCGGCGAAAATTATATTTTTTTTCGCTCTGAGCCTACGTAAGTATCGTTGTTTATATCGACATTTATTTTGAAA
The DNA here is from genome assembly GCA_905404095.1 of Glaucopsyche alexis. Classification (NCBI taxonomy): domain Eukaryota; kingdom Metazoa; phylum Arthropoda; class Insecta; order Lepidoptera; family Lycaenidae; genus Glaucopsyche; species Glaucopsyche alexis. Next base: position 873,021 of record FR990044.1, on the reverse strand, counting down.
ATTTTTCTTTGTTTTTGTGGTACCTAACTACCTACCTAATAATGATTAATGTTATGGTAAACTATAATTAATTGCTTAGATAATAGTAAAGTGAAAAATCGTAATATTATCTAAAGGGATTAAATTAAATTTTTGATGCATATCGTGAAAAAGGGGCATAGAGAATCGGAGGAAATTTGAAAATGGAATACATATTTTATTCTCGACGTGCTCATGAGTCATGACGTCATATGAGTGCAAAAGAGATAGAATGATGATGGAAGAGATAATATTATTAAAATAATAATTTAAATAGTAGTTAGTTATTAATAAATGGGTTTTGCGATTTTATGATATTATATCAGATACTTTAATCGAGACGATATTGTTTATACATAATTATTGTTTATTAATATGTAAGTACAATTGGTTTTTCGAAAACAGTTGCAAGTATTACCTACCATGAAATTTGCAGAGAAATGTGGGGGAGTAAAATCGATCTCACTAAGGCTTATATCTGGAGAACTGTGCATTTTTGCTACATTATGTATATGGTTTTTTTTTCGTCTTGTAACAATGTAATATAATTATTTCTATAATTTTGACTATTATAATTTATAAATGTTATGACAACTTGATCGAAATAGAACTCAAAATAATAATATGGGTTTTTTTCGACTGGAGCAAAAGATTTGTATTTATGTTTAAAAGAGCATTTATTAGTTGAACTTCAATATATATGATTTATTAATTTTAATATAGAATAACGCTTAAGATTCTTAATTTCTTTTTATTTGGAGTGACATGGTATTAAGCTGTATTCTGTCAGTTTCAGGTCAGATGGAATTCCGATTACGACTATGTATTTTGGGTATTTAAGGACCCAGGGAGCCCAAAATGAGAGTGAAAGTCAGGAAGTTTCTAATACCATTAGAAAGTACTAGGTGAGAAATTAAATGCCAAAATTAATATGCCAGTTGACCAGGACGATCCGGGTGTAAGCGGTCAGGTCAGCCGGTGGAGCAATACAGAGTGATACCCAGGGAGCCCAAGGTTAATGGGACAGGGTCAGGAAATAGACTTCTGCCGGTTGCTCAGGACGACCCAGGTGTAAGTGGTTAGATCAGCCGGTGGAGCAATACAGAGGGATACCCAGGGAGCCCAAGGTTATTGGGACAGGGTCAGGAAATAGACTACTGCCGGTTGCCGGTGGAGGTGAGTGGTCAGGGGTGGCGCAGGAGAGTAGCGCTACCGAGACCAGAATTGTAAGGGGATCGGTGGAGGCCGATCCCAGGATTGGTGGAGGCCGATCCGAGACGAAACGAGACGAGGACTGTATTGACGGAGAGCACCTATCAGAGAGTATTGGTGGGTGCCTATTCAAGAGCATTGGCGGAGAGCGCCTATTCCAGACGAGATTTGAGGATGGGATTAATGGAGTGTGTCGATCACGAAACGTTTTGATTATTCATGGAGTATGAGGAGTGAGGATGGTGTATTTTTCTGCCGTAGCCAGGCCAGATCGTGGGTCTACCGTGGAACACCAAAAGTGTGATAGAGATCAATCATAATTATTTAAGAGCACTATATAGTACTTTCGACATAACAGTTCGAGTAGAGTGGAGAGAACGATATAAAAAAAAAATGAATTTGAAACGAGGTGTAAAAGTGAGAGAAGTAAGGTACAGATTATATTTGTATCAATTTTATAGTAAGGGATTATAATATATGAGATTTAAATGAATTTACAGAATCAATATAGAACAAGGTTTTGACAATAATAGAGTCAGTCAACGGTTTGGATAGACAAAAATTTATTAACCTAAGATTTAAATGAATTTACAGAATCAATATAGAATAAGGTTTTGACAATAATAGAGTCAGTCAACGGTTTGGATAGACAAAAATTTATTAACCTACTTTTACCATAAATATTGAGTTGACCCTATGTCTAAAGAGCAGACAATGTTAATGTGGCTTACAAGTAATATAAGTATTAGTTATTGGAATGAAAGTTCCTATGGGGCGTTGCGGAGAGGTACTCTAGTCGGCAAAAAAAAAAAAAAAAAAAAAAAAAAAAAAAAAAAAAAAAAAAAAGGTCTTTAAAGTTAAATAAAACCGTAAGATTTTTATGTATTAGTAAAAAGCAAAATTCGATCGATCGATCAATTGACATCCTACATTATGGTCTAGTGACAAGGATGCCTGGATTCTCACCCAGGAGGCTCGCGTTTGATTCCCGGTATTGGAATTAAACTTTTACATTATTTTAACTCAAATAAGTATTTATAATTATCACTTAATAATAATAATAATGTGACCTACACAAACTTTCTTCACATAAAAATAATATTTTTGCAAACGTAAAACGCCACCTGTGATCTAGAAACGGTACTTTATTAGGGTTCATATCGGAAGCGATCGTAGTTCTTATCGAGACAAAGTACAGTTTTAAAAGGTAAAGCTGATCGACTGATGTATTAATGCACAGACCATTGCTAGAAATTTGAAATTTTGCACATGTATTTCTCATAATATGACAGGAATTGGTTGCGGGGTTATTAGGGTGGAGGTAATTTTCATTATTTTTCAAATAGGATACACCGTTTCTGAGATAGAAGTATTATAGAAGAAAAAAATACGGCAATGCTCTACTTTGAGACACGAACGGTGTATAAATCTGTAGAAAATTTGGAAAATTCAGGAAGGATTTTTCAAAATTCAACCCCCCCAAGGGGGCAAAATATTGGATTAAAGTTTAAAACCTAACTTTACGCAGGCGAAGCCCCAGGAAAATAATATTGTTTTCTATAAACCTCAAATAGAACTTGAAATCAAAATTTTATAATGAGGAACTTCGTTCCTATCTGGTGTCCAACGACACCACACGGCTTTTTGTTCTAATGAATCGAATAGAACGACTAGGTATGTAAAAAAAATTGTTAAATCGATGTAAGGTTGTGAGCTGTAGATTTTTAACAGCTGTACGGTATAAAAGATAGGGTGATAAAGATATGACGTGAGGCACTAGTAAAATTTTAAAGACTAAAATTCTTTTAAACATGTGTACTTGAACGATTACAATTTGTAAAACTTAAAGAGATGAAACTTTGGATAATTGTCATTCTGATTTGAATAGACAATAACTACTTATCTAAAATGAAAATTTAACTAAATAATTATAGTTTAATATTTTCTTTGGGCTTTGGCTTTGAATATGGGCTTCTGACCGAAATAATAATCGAACTTGAGGATACCGAGCTGGCTGGTTAAAAAATAGACAAGTGATAGAGAAAGTATATTTATAGTATACAATATAAATAATAACGTTTTCTTAGGTTTTTACAGTTTAAATATCACCTTGACCTTGCGGACTATGATAGGTACTAGATGCAAAGATTCCACTTTCTTCCCCTGCATTATCGTAGGAACATCTCCGATCTAGTCTACTTATGTAAAATTATTAACAAAATAGATGTTCCTGACTTACTAATTTGATACAGTTTAACGTTCCCACTAGGTAATCATAGTTTTATGCCTTTTTATGTCTCACCATTTAACACCTATTATCGTCGAAACTCTTTCATCCTTAGATCAAGCGCTCAAATGAATACATTCCTTAATGAAAATCCACTTGAAGATATATTTTCATTAAATCCACCTAAAATTAGGAGACTCCTAACTGATACCCTTCTTCAATTGTAACTAATAAACCATTTTAAATATTAATCTTAATTATTAAACAAATATAAGACTATCAAATAATTATGTGTACGAGTGTAGTTTTGAATTTTAATATTAACATTCATTCGGTTTATTATGTTTGTGGTTATGACTGCTTTTACTTTAAGGTATATATGGATATTTTTTTTGACACATTCAGGGGCTTAACTTGAGCTTTGCTAATTTGTTTTGTAGTTGTGAAAACTTGTCATTGGTACTTTTTTTAATATGTTAATTTATTATCATTGTATTTGTTGCTGTAAGCTTTCATAACAAAATAAAAAAAATCGCCCAAGTGCGAGTCGGACACGCGCGCCGAGGGTTCAGTACAAACCGGTAGTGATTTTGTTACACCTTAAATGTACTTAAAACCTGAGTGTTTGATATGAATTTCAATTTAATATCTCTACGCGTTCATGAGGAAAGGGGTAGTAAGTTTAAAATTATTAAAATTATTTTTATTATATTATGTAAAAACTAAAAAGTTACGGTTTTCGTAATTTTTCCTTTACCTATAATTATGTGCCATAAGACGTTACTCTATGTATTTCAAATTTCAAGATTCTGAGTTCACGGGAAGTAGCCTGTTGGTTTTGAGTTTGTGAACTTCAAAAATTTGCGGAAATTTGCGGCATTAACAGCTGTATCTTTTGATTGCATTGGCTTAGAAGTTTGTTTTTTTTCACAGCTCTAAAGGACCGTAGACCTTACCTCTACGCGTTCCTGAGAAAAAGGGTCTTGACAGACATTCGGACGGACAACAAAATGATTTTATAAGGGTTTCGTTTTTTCCTTTCGAGGTACCCTAAAAATGAATTAAAATAAAAATTAAAAAAATAATTATAGTAGTAGGAAGCGCAAGTAGAGAGGCAGATTCCCCACGATGCAGATGGTCAGTTTCAAAATTACTACTCAAATAAGTCCCTATCGGGGAGTGTACTGCAAAGTAAATGTTAATTATGTCATACTAGATGTTCATACGCGCAAAGAAAATTTTGTCACGAAAAGTAGCCTATTTAGATACTAGTGGTGACGATGATGTTTCTGAGAATGAAGAAGTGGTCCTAATAGTTATAAATATATTTTAATAACAATAGTCAGTAAGAAATTCATAGTTGTTATCTTTGAGTATATAACCACGTTGTTATATCTCTACCTCTCAATTGTCAAAAGTGTCCATTTTGTATCTGTCGGACTAGATTTCGGTCTAGGTCTAGAAATAGCGCCCCGTCGCATTAAAATGACGAAAACTTCCTAATTTTGTATGAAAGATATAATTATATAAAACATATGTTGTTAGAATCTGTGCAATGTAAACTAACAGTATTAATACAAGTTATATTCTTTTACCCTAAAATATTTTGTAATCCTAAGGAGAAAATAGGTGAAAGTAAGTGAAAGTATACGCGAATATTTCGAGTGATAATATAAAAAAAAATCATTCATTCAAATTTCTTATATTCTTCGTACAAATGGATATACTGTTTTACAATAATTCATTAAAAAAAAACAACACCTTTACATACTGTGTTTTTTTAAACCACAAGCTTTTTAAAAATATATATTTGGCACATCTATCGATACGCCTGTTTATAAAAACGCCATGAGATGGCATTCGACAGACAAGGGGATATTTTATTAAATTGAGCGTTTTTTTGGTAGTTTCTCACTAGAGAAACTACCAAAAAAATAGTTAGTAAACTATTACTAACTATTGTTGTATGTTATAATATTATGGTGTGTAGATAAAGTGTTATCTATCTATATAACTGAAGCGAAGGGACTCGCTTCTTGCAGGAAGGCCGAGCTGTAAGCTTATAGTTGAAGGTTTCATAAAATACTTCTAATTAATAATATGTAAACGTGCAATGAATGGTTTAAATGTGCATTAATATATAATTATTATTATTTGGTTATGAGATGAAATGATTTTATAGTTTATTTCTTAGGCATAAGAAATAATATTCACTGCCATGTTTAATTTGTATAAAAAATGCAAGATCAGTATCGTCGCTTGTTTTGTATTGGCATTATTACCGAGAGACGGCCATGGAGGCACATGTTATGTTAATTTATGGAGAATAAATCCTGTATATTATTTATTTGAAGTTTTAATCACTGGATATGAATAAGGATTTCAGAGAGGACTTTACATGATGTTGTAGCGATGTATGATAATTGTTCAGGTTTGCTTCTTATAATGGTTTGTTTCTAAGTATATTTATTTGTTTTTTACACTTTCTTGGTACCAAAATTTATTTTTTGTGCTAGTAGTTCATGTTATTCTTGTACTTACAGTTATTAAGTCTTCCAATAATTATTTCTTGCAGAAAACAATGTATGATACTTATTAGTTTATCAGCACTTTTCTATACAAAATTTAGAGTTTTTATTACAGTTTTAATATTTTTAATTGAATTATTCTAGGAGGACTTATTTTTTGTGTACTTGACAGTTGACAGTTATTAGTTATTATGGCCGACAAGTTATTTTTAATGCACTCGTACGTGGGTATCAAATGAAAGTATGGTGTGTTGGGGTTTTTTGAGGTCCTTACAGAGTAGAGTAAAATCTCTAGGAGGTCTCCTGAAGAGCTTGACTGTACTAAATTAACCGGCAAACGACCTTGCAACAATGATGCGTTAAATGAGATGAACAGACTGAGAAACCTATCTAGCGATAACTAAAAAGTAAAAAATAAATTAAAAGTAAAAAAAAAAACTTTTTTAAAAAACAAGCTTTTATTTGAATACGCTAAAAAGAATAAAATATTTTTTCCTTTAAAACTTTTACTATCAACTTACAACGTAATCACACAATTTATAATTATGATATAAAAGCTTGTCGAGAATCAAAAAAATCAAAGAAGTAAATCAAGTAACTTGATCTGATAGATTTAGGAGACAATTTATTTGATCTGAATAAAATATTGAAAATAAATCGATATAACCAATTTACGTGACGCCACAAGGAAATAAATAAACATTTTTAAGTATTTGGAATTAGAACCAATATAATTTATAGCGCCCCAAGTGCGCCAAACTGAATAAATATCCCAAGCAATCCGCCCATACAACTGACAAGACCCGCAACGAAGGAAGGAACGAGGCAACTTTGGGAAGCCGTATGATGTTTTTTCGAAATCGAGCCCAGGAGCTGTCCAAAGCAATCAATGAAGTGTACCGTTCTCCTATCCAATCCTACATTATTTTTTATCTTAGATAAGCGATTTATTTTTTTATATTTTTTTGTTTATAGTCTATTTTATTATTTAAGTCAGTTTAGTCTTATCAACATATGACAAGAAGCCAGGATGCAGGGACCTCCACCGATATTTCGACCGTGTCCTTGGGAAATCTGCAGCAATGCTCCCACTGTTCCCGATATTTTAAAAGCCAGCGAGGTTTGAACATTCATGTAGGCACCACTTCACTTCCGAACCCCATCTATCAAACCAATTTCTGGCAAGAAATAACCCTCTGGCTTGGCGCGCGACGATGGCAAGAGACCAGACGGTATGACCCTGGTCCTTTGGAGAGTGGGACGGGCTCTTGTATGGGACGCTACTTGCGTCGATACACTTGCTCCGTCCCATGTCCAGGGCACCTCAAGCACTGCAGGTGCGGCCGCCAATCAGGCGGAGAACCTCAAGCGGCGCAAATATGAAAACCTTAGTGGGGATCTCATATTTGAACCGTTTGGGGTTGAAACCCTAGGTTCATGGGGTCCGGGTGCGCACAAACTTTTCAGAGATATTTCCAAAAAACTAATTGAAGCCACCCGAGACCCCAGAGCCGGCACCTATCTGGCCCAAAGAGTGAGTATCGCAATCCAGCGGGGAAACTCTTTGAGCCTTCTAGGTACTCTGCCTGGTGGGGACGACCTGGGAGATTTCTTTTTATTGTAGCTTTTTAAGTTTTTCTAGTTTTAATATTTTTTAAGTAGTTAGCTATTAGACAAGCTTTTATATCATATAAATTGTGTAATTACGTTATAAGTTGATAGTAAAAGTTTTAAAAGAAAAAATGGCGGAATTCGAACCAGCGACCGGCTTAATCACCAACATGCTCTACCACTAAGCCAATGAGGTCGTCAAACTTTTAATTAGTGCAAAATATACTTTACCACGTGGTAGTGCTCATGATTACAAACTTTCCCAAAGGAACTTTTTCATTTAATCCTCCTCAACTTAACATTAGGTAGCGAATTAAATAATAATAAAAAACAACGGGTTGCACTCAAGTGGGGCCATTTAACTAGACACTTTTCTCCTTAGTGTTTTCACTATACGTCAAATTTCAAAATGGCCCCAAAATTTTCAAAAGTGGGGCCATTTAACTGGAGACACTTTTTTCTTCATAGTGTTTTCACCATACGTCAAATTTTAAAACGGCCACAAAAATCTCAAAAATGGGGCCATTTAACTGGAGACACTTCTGTTCTCCATGGTGTTTTTATGGGAAATAGGGTCTTGGAGTCCAAACAACGTTTTAAATGTTCATAAAATAATATTATTTATTTCAGATAATTTTCACTAGAAAGTCAGTAACGTCAGTATACAAAACAAAAAAAGCTAAGAGAATTTATAAGTGGCCTATATTTGGGATGCTTACTATAAAAATTAAAACATTCCTTTTAAATAATAATAAATTAAGTTGATTCATTTTTGTAAATACTTTTACATAAATTCAACACGCCCCCTCAAAAATAAATCAATAAACTCACAAAACAATATAAGACCTACAGATCGCTAATTAACTTTCTAGTGATGCCTGGGAGATATGTACAATATTATAATGGTCCAACATTTGTTGCTGAGGATTAGGGAAACCCAGGAAAACCTAATCATACCATTGCATTCTTAATAAAAATATTTACAAACATAAATAAATGTCATTGTTTTATACAATGCAAATAATAACATAAGTTTTCTTCTTTAAAAAAAAAACTCTTCTGTTTTATAACAAACAAAAATAAATGAACTCTGTGTCTTCATTAGAATATACAAAATAAGTGAGGTAAAACTATAATAATCCCATTTTAATTCTCATTTCACGGTAAGTGACTGCAGGTAACGGCTTTGTCAACACATCGGCCAATTGTTGATTAGATGGAATGTATTGCAATTTAATCACACCCTTTTCTACTTGTTCCCTGGAAAAATGATACTTTATATCAATATGTTTTGACCGTTTATGGTTAGTAGGGTTGTTAGCAATACTAATGCAACCGTTATTATCTTCGAAAATCATCATCGGTTCATTGATTTCAATTTTGATGCTGAGAGCTAAAGATTTAAGCCACAAGGCTTCTCTCACAGCTTCATACAATGCCATGTACTCAGCTTCTGTAGAAGATGCTGCTACCGATGTTTGTCTTTTTGTACTCCATGTTATCGTATTCTGATCAAAAAGCTTGAACAAATAACCTGTGGTGCTTTTTCTGTCAGTTGTGTCACTTCCGCCCCAGTCTGAATCTACATAGCCGCATATAATATTTTTAAATTCACCCCTTTTATATGATAATTTTAGATCAATAGTACCTTTTAGATACCTTAAGACCCTTTTTAAATTTTTCCAAAGTTCTTCATTGTTTTTATTTGTGTATCGGCTTAGTATATTCACGCTGGTACTTAAATCAGGTCGTGTACATAACATGAGGTACATTAAGCATCCTATGACATTACGACAAGGAGCGTTGCATTTTTCATCTGAATTTAATGCCTCGTAATTCAGTTTGCTTTCTAACGGTGTACTTACAGGCTTGCAATCCTGCATATTAAATTTACTTAAAACCGTTTTTATATACACACTTTGATCCAGTGTTATAGTGTCGTCTGTACGAGTCACCCTGATGCCGAGAAACAATTTTATGGAATTTAAATCTGTCATTTCAAATCTACTCATTAAATATCGTTTAAAACTATTCATTGTATCATTTTTAGCACACGCGATAACTAAATCATCTACGTATAAGACAACATATATATTTTTATTTATGTCACCTTTATCCAATACATATATACACCTGTCAACTGATGAATTTTGAAAACCTTTTTCTTTCAATGACTGTTCGAATACTTCAAACCAACATCTAGCTGCCTGTTTTAGCCCATATAAAGCTTTGTTTAATTTGCACACAAAATTAGGCTCGCATTCAACACCATCAGGAACTTTCATAAATATTTCTTCCTTCAAGTTGCCATTTAAAAATGCAGTCTTAACATCCATGTAATGTATCATAAGATTATTTTGATTAGCAAAACTAATTAGAAATCTAAAGCTGGCTATTCTGGCGACGGGAGCAAAAGTTTCGTTATAATCTGTAAGGTATTCCTGACTAAATCCCCTAGCCACTAGACGCGCCTTGTAACGCAAAGGTTTTCCAAATTCGTCATATTTGATGGTAAAAATCCATTTAAAATCAACAATATTTCGATTTTCAGGCGTAGGTACCAATGTCCAAGTATTATTCATAGAAAGAGAATTAAGTTCGTCTCTAAAAGCATTTTCCTAGTGTGGTCTATCTTCATGAGTCTTAATCTCTTCATATGAACTTGGTACTTTATTAATAATGGATTGAGCACACAACAAGTAATCACTTTCATCATCAAACTCTTTGAATGTGATGGGGGTATGACCTTTGAGCCTATCACTCCTCCTTAGCTCACTATTTTTAGTTGTGATTTCAGAATCTACCTGCAAAGTAGGACAATCAGATTGTATTTCAGGCATATGCGCTAATTTACGCATTTTAGAAGGACATTCATTCTCATCAGATTTATTTTCTGATTTATTACTGTCAGTATATTGTTTTTGTGACACTGATTTTGGCGGCACATAAAGCCTATCAGTTTTATTTCGGGAATTTATGTTATTATTCCCTTCAGGCTCCTGAAGAGGCCTGGTTTTTAAGAAATTTGTTTCATCAAAAACAACGTCCCTGACAGTCATGAATTTACCACAATCGGGGTTCCAAACTTTGTAACCGTTTGGTTCGTAGCCTACCAGTATTCCTTTCCATGATTTCACATCAAATTTATTTTTACTGGTTTTATCATGTACAAAAACGGTTGACCCAAACACTTTTAAATATTTAATTTGAGGCTTTTTGCTATGCCACATTTCGAATGGTGTTTGAGACTGTTTCAAAGCTCTGGATGGCGTTATGTTAATTAAATAAGTAGCAGTTAAAACTGCTTCACCCCAAAATATTTTATTTAATTTAGCACCATTTATCATTGACCGCGCTCTTTCTGTAATAGTGCGGTTCATACGCTCTGAAACACCGTTCAATTGTGGAGTCCTGGGAACCGTTAAATGATAAGTAATCCCTTTCTCAATGCAGTATTTTTTCATTTCAGTGGATAAGTACTCACCACCGTTATCACAGTAAATATTTACTACTTTAGAGTTAAATATCGACTCACTTTTGGCTACGTAATCCTTAAAAGCTTGAAATACGTCTGATTTATAAGTTATTAAATAAGTCACACAGTAATGTGTATATTGATCTATAAATGTCACAAAATAGTTTTTGTTATCAACTGTGGAAGGAGTGATGGGTCCACACACATCAGAGTGCACGACAAATAATGGTCGTTTAATGTGATCTTTATTTTTCATTTGATTAAAAGGTAGTCGCGTCTGTTTCCCATTTATGCAATCTTCGCACAAATCATCTTTGGGCATTATGGTTTTTATTAAGTCGACGTCATCAACCATATTTTTATCTTTCATTTCCAAGAATTTATGTCGACTAATATGGCCTAAACGCTGATGCCACAAATCGTAGCTATTTTTCTCGTTTTTACATACATGGGACACAGAGCGGCTGATAGGTATAGATACAATAAAATCTAAAGCAATCAAGTTGTATAAGGGCCTACCTTTCATGATGACTTTACCATTTTTGCATATTTGGGTACCTTCCTTATTGAAAATTATAGTCATACCCGCTCGTTGCATTTTTGATACCGAAATTAGGTTGTATGGCGCCTCCGGACAATATAGTACATCCTCCAATGTTCCTTGAACGCCCAAGTTGCTGGTTACGGTGACTGTCCCTTTCTTCATGGCTGCAATGAATTGACCAGATTTTGCAACTGAAATTTTTAACGGTATAGGTATTTGTGAAAAATTAGTAAACAAATCTTCCCTGTTTATGATGTGATCTGAAGCCCCGGAATCTAAAATAAATGTAACATTTGGCTCCAGGTGGTTTTCGTCTGTGTAGTCTCCTGTCATAAAAGCAAACCCTGAAAAATCACTTGAAGTCGAGGGCTGATATTGCGTCAGTTCAACAGCTTGAACTGTCCTGGTTCTGTCCTCGTTTTTCTTCTGATTCATTCTCTTGTAGAAGAAACAATCATTAATAACGTGACCTCTACGACCGCAATGATGGCACTTTATAAAATTTGACCTTTTCTTCGCTTTAGTTTTAAATTGTTTTTGTTGATTATGCTGCTGCTGTCTCGTGCTGTTTTGTTTTCGTTTAAATGTAAAATTTTTGTTTTCTATTTGTAGTACTTTTAAACTTGTGTCGCAACTCTCATTCTTTAGTTTTATTTCATGATCCAATAATCTCGTCTTAACAAATGCTAAGGTCAAACTGTCTTCAGATAACGTCTCAATCGCTGTAATAATGCCGTCATAAGCCGTGGGTAATGTGAGCAACAGATGCGCCACTTTGTCGGTTTCGTCTAATCGTGCACCGGCGGCTAATAATTCCGTCACCAAATCATCGAAAGCCGAAAAATGTTTGTTAAGAGGTACATCACCTTGAAGTTTTAGGGTAAGAAGTTTTTTTCTTAACGCCAATTGCGTCGCAAGACTTTTTCTTTCATACAAAGCGTCTAAATTCTTTAATATGTCTTTGGCGGTACTTCCTTCTTGTGCAAAACCGAGATAAGAATCCGACAGATACTCCACTATCAAACTTTTTGCAATGCGATTTTGCTTTTCCCAAGCACTTGTACGAATTTCAGGTTCTTCGTCTATCGCATTTAAAACATTCAATTCAGAAAGTAATGACCGAATTCGGAACTTCCACACGCTGTATTTCTCACCGTCAAATGGTTTAATATTTCGTTTCGACTTGGAAGATTCCATTTTTGCAATCGTCGATTCCGATTTGAATTATAATTTATAATGCAGTAAATTAAGAACTTATCTTATGAATGAGCGAGGACTGGGCACATAACCTATGGGAAATAGGGTCTTGGAGTCCAAACAACGTTTTAAATGTTCATAAAATAATATTATTTATTTCAGATAATTTTCACTAGAAAGTCAGTAACGTCAGTATACAAAACAAAAAAAGCTAAGAGAATTTATAAGTGGCCTATATTTGGGATGCTTACTATAAAAATTAAAACATTCCTTTTAAATAATAATAAATTAAGTTGATTCATTTTTGTAAATACTTGTACATAAATTCAACAGTTTTCACCATACGTCAAATTTCAAAATGGCCCCAAAAATCTCAAAAGTGGGGCCATTTAACTGGAGACACTTCTTTTCTCTTAGATACTGATTTCACCGTACGTCAACTTTCAAAATGGCCCCAAAAATCTCAAAAGTCGAGCCATTTAACTGGAGACAATTTTCGTGGGGGGACAATTGGAGGTAAAGGCCAATGTAAGGGTAAATGTGATGGGGATGATTGGCGGTCAAGGTCAAGGCCAAAGGTCAATAGTTTGGGTCAAAAGTAAATACGAACTAAAATAGTTTCATGCTCGCGTAAACCAAGACAGCAAACAATTTCAAGTTGCATTTTATGACTTTTCGATCAGATTCACGTGTCCTGCTCGAGTTTAACAGTTTTTACCCATCCCAAGAAAAATGCACAGTGCCGCTAAAGGAATTTTCACTTATAATAAATGCTCTAAAAAGTTTATTTGGGTAAGAATATGTTTGTTATCATGAGCATTATCACGTGGTAAAGTGTTTTACACTAATTAAAAGTCACTCTATAATAAACAATGTTTCAGCAACTTGTATTATCATTTATGACGTATTATTATTTTTAAACAAAAAATTAAACCGACTTCCATTAGAAAATAAGTTTTATTTCATACTTTTTTGTGTATTTTTACTTTGGAAGTCGGTTTAATTTTTTGTTTAAAAATAATAATTTCACCCGTTTTAGTTATATATTTTGTTAAGTTGTTATTAATACGTCTTAAGAACGTCTAAAATAAACGATCGAATGTATAATTGAATACGCGCCAAGCTTCCATTAGGTATTGTTGTTAAGTTGATGATGATGATTACTGTAAGTTACAAAGTGGCATATGCTTGCAGTTTTTTAAACAATGCTGAAATTTCCAAACGCGTATCTTTAAAGACTGAGGAGTTCTGTTCAGTACTTTTGGATCTAGGGTATACCCTAGATCCAAAAATAAGATGTTGAAACCAAGGTATACCTTATTTTTAGGAGCATATGCTGCATTGTGTTACTTCAGTAAAAGTCAGAATCACTATATGTGTCGATATAAATTTCGAGGAGTTCCCTCGATTCCTCATGGATCGCATTATCCGGTTTCCACCTTAGTGACTAAATGACCAATTTCGAATTAAACCCTTTACAACAACAAACGAATTTTTCAAATAGGTCCATAAACAGCAGAGTAATGTTCAAAGATCTCCGTGTTAGTGTAAAATACTATGAGAAGTACCTTTTATATCATCATAATGTGATGATGTATGGTGTGATAGTGGTGGTGATGATGATGTTTACTCTAATTGACAGGGTGGCATATGCTTGCAGCTTGCAGTTCTTTAAACAACGCCGAAATCCCCAAACATGTATATATAATGAGTCAGGAGTTCTGTTCTATACTTCTGGATCCAGGGTATACCTTGGAGCAAAATATTACTTTTTGATAGCATGTGCTTGGACTTCTTTAGAAAAAGTTGAAATCACCATATGTTTCCAAACTTCAACTAATTTGTCCCCAAATTAAAAATATTGTTGTCACCCTCGTTAAAAAGAGACGGAGGGGTTTGTATTGTATCTCCCTCTCGGCACAAATTTGATGCCGAGAGCTCTTTCCAGTTGTATATAATACTTACAAATTCCTTGAATTTTTCCTATTCCTAAATTTTTAATGTTGTTGAGGATTTCAAAGCTTTTATGTAAGTTTTTTGGCGTAGTATTGACACTGTTTCCCAAGATCACAATCAAAGTTGTCAGTTTGTCAAACTTTTGCAATGAGATTTTATTGAATATTTCATTTATTGTTACACCTGGGTAACAAAGATTTATTACCTCTTGATGTAAGTAATTCCCCATAATACTACCTAACCCAGTACCAACACCATCGGAATAAATAACAGTTCTATATTTCTTTGTGATTTTACTGTTTGGGATTATTGATGATGTCTTCAGAGTCAAAGACTGGTTGTTAATATTAATTTTAGAGTGCTGATTTTCTTGGGTGCATGCTAAGCACTCCAGGTGATCATTACTCTTTGAGAAAGACTTTTCGGTTAGGGACACAAATGTTTTTAAGTTATGAGTACCCAAATCAATTATACTAGTAAGTGCCTCACTATATTCAGCTAAAATGTTTTATGCTGACTCATATTTTAATGTAGCCTCCTCCAGTAATCTATCTAACTTATTAATTTCAAGTTTTTGCTCATCTATGATTACTTTACATGATTTTATGTCCAAGATTTGGTTACTTTGTTGTTTCTTGGCAACAGTGTATAGAGTTTTGTATTTATGAAGAGCCTTGTTGGTTTTTTTAATGAACTTTTTGATTTTTATATACTTACATATCTTCTTTGAGCCCCTCAACCTATATACACTGTTGTTGGGTGTTGTAAGATCAATGGTAGTAGTGTTTTGTACAATATTTTCACTACATGAACTGTGCAACTGGTTTTCCAAGTCTCTAACGCGATTTAATTTATATTAATACTTATGTCTACATTCGTTGAAAAAAAAATCGTTGAGGTACGCTGTTTTCAATTACACACGACATTTTATATTAATAATAGTACTAGTGATAGTAATTAATAGTAGTAGTGGTATGAAAGCGTCCATAGATATTATAAGTACAACTTACATATTATACTTGGTTACTTAGGTACATATTATAAGCCAATAACTACTGAATGGATTCAAATGTGGGTTTCAAAGTTTATTTCTGCAGGTCTGAAATCTACACTAATATTATAAAGAGGAAAACTTTGTTTGTATGTTTGTTTGTTTGTTTGTTTGTAATGAATAGGCTCAAAAAGTACTGGACCGATTTCAAAAATTCTTTCACCATTCGAAAGCTACATTATCCACGAGTAACATAGGCTAAATTTTATTTTGGAAAAAAATAGGGTTCCGTAAGATATTTGGGATTTTCGGACACAAAGTGTAAAATACCAACCAGAAAAGTTACTTATTTTGCGTACGCTGCCTAAACTATAAAAGATAGAACCATATAATGTTCTAATTAATTGTAGATCTTATAAATATCTACAAAAAAGTCCGCGACACACTATACCTATCTATGTCGAGTGAGGCACAACAACCATTTTTTAGGGTTCCGTAATACTTAAGGAACCCTTATAGTTTCGCTCTGTCCGTCTGTCTGTCTGTCTGTTTGTCTGTCTGTCTGTCTGTCTGTCCGCGGCTCTAGCTCCTGTAATTATGAATATAAGTTGATGAGATTTGGTGTAGTTATAGACTGTATATAGATCACGGTTTCGGGATCATAAAAAAGTAATAATTTTATATTTTAGGGGTGGCTCTCCATACATGTGAAGCGGGGATGAAAAATATTTTTTCACTCTACCCCATCGTGTGGGGTATCGTAGAATAGGTCTTTTAAAATAAAGGCAAGGTTTCATACGTTACTTTTTTATAAAGTTGACCATTTTCGAGTAATCGGCCTTCAAAGTAGTTTGTAAGTTGGTCCCCCCCCTAGCATTTTTAGGGTTCCGTAATACTTAAGGAACCCTTATAGTTTCGCTCTGTCCGTCTGTCTGTCTGTCTGTCTGTCTGTCTGTCTGTCTGTCTGTCTGTCTGTCCGCGCCTCTAGCTCCTGTAATTATGAATATAAATTGATGAAATTTGGTGCAGTTATAGATTGTGTATAGATCACGGTTTCGGGATTATAAAAAAATAATAATTTTATATTTTAGGGGTGGCTCTTCATACATGTGAAGTGGGGATGAAAAATATTTTTTCACTCTACCCCATCGTGTGGGGTATCGTAGAATAGGTCTTTTAAAATAAAGGCAAGGTTTCATACGTTACTTTTTTATAAAGTTGACCATTTTCGAGTAATCGGCCTCCAAAGTAGTTGGTAAGTTGGTCCCCCCCCTAGCATTTTTAAACTATAGGAGATAGAAACTTGCAAATTTCCATGCCGATAGATAATTCTAAAAACTCTTTAGGAAAACTATTTTGAACCAAATCGGACAGTAACTTTTGGAGTAATTTAAAAAAAAGCATATTACGCGTTTATAGTTACGGAACCCTCATTAGACATGTCCTGACATGCTCTTGGTTAGGTTATTAAACTATAGGAGATAGAAACTTGCAAATTTCCATGCTGATAGATCATGCTAAAAACTCTTTAGGAAAACTATTTTGAACAAAATCGCATCATAATTTCTATTTCTAGAGCAATTATAAATTAAATTAAATTAAATTAAATTTCATTTATTTCGGGCGGCATAGGCCCATATTATAAATACCTTACAGACTAACATACATATTAAATACTTAAAAACTACACTTTGTCACGTGTTGTCGGCGACGTGATCCGCGCTTCGTTCCGGAGTCTCCCCCGGAACCTCCGGTAGACCACACCCGTCGGCCAGAACTCCTCCACCTCGAAAGTCGACAAAAGATGCGTCGGCACTCTCACCACAAAGGAACTGAAATTGACCTTGTGGCGAGACTCCAGACGTTCGACCCTTAAGGCGATGGAAGTCTTCTGGCGGATGTAGTCCACGACGTCCTCGACCTGCATAGACCAGTGCAGGCGGGATACGTACAACGGCGTCGCGGGTACTTCGCTCCGCAGGCGCAGTTCAGGTACGTAAGGTGCGGTGCCACGGTGGTTGCGGGCGGCGGGCTTCTTCTTCTTTCTTCTCTCCACCAGTATGAAGCCCTCCTCATCGCACCTCCTGCTCTCGTCCTTGCCAGGTCGAAGAGGCTTAGCCTTGCGGCTCTCCACAGCCTTACGGCTCTCCTTCACCCCCTTTGTCTTCGCCCGCGGGGGTGGTGCGGGGCGACCGGCGACAGTCGCAAAAGTTTTCTGCTGAGTTGGTTGACTCGGCGTCTGCACGACCCGGAGGGGAAGGCGGGCGGGGGCGGCGGCGATCGCCGACTCGTCGGAATCCGCTGACACGCAAAACGATGTGTCAGCGCGCGCGCCGCCACGACGTGTGTTGACAAAGGCGGTTGAATGATCGGGTGACCTACTTACTGAATTATTACATTTTAATTGTAGTAATTCACTACGTAAATCACGGATGGTAGATTCCGATGCATCCAACCTACCTCGCATCTCGTCCAGCTCTGCCTTCATACTGTTGAAGTTCTTCAGCAGGCTGGAGACGTCGACGTGGTCCATCGTTACTACCGGCAGCTTGTGGAGATCTTTCGCCACAAAGGCCGGCACGTCGTCTGGATCCGTCTGCTTCAGCAGGGAGATGATGTCCTGCACGCTTCGTTCGCCGCCATCTCGCCTCCGTGATGGCATGTTCGCGCTCTGGCCGAGCGTTTCATAAAGCAGCTGCTTACCCATGCAAATCTCCTCGCTTGAGAAAGAAGATTTGCAGATCTGCATGATGCTGACCTCGTCCATAGTGTCGATGGCGTGCTGGATGAACGCCAGCAACTCGTTGGCCACCAACGCCATGGTGTACGTGCAGCGGCGTAACCGCGCGACTCGCAAACAATTAAATTTGCTTCGTGTGTAATACGGAGCGCGACCGTTTCATAGCACTCAACGCACGACAC
This sequence comes from Glaucopsyche alexis, assembly GCA_905404095.1. NCBI lineage: Eukaryota > Metazoa > Arthropoda > Insecta > Lepidoptera > Lycaenidae > Glaucopsyche > Glaucopsyche alexis. The sequence goes on along the minus strand of FR990044.1, from coordinate 854,340 downwards.
TGACAACACACAACACGACACTTTTATAGAAAAACAAATTAACATAAAGCAAAATAAGAATAATTATATATAATGTGAAATGATTATTTAAAATAATGTTTCAAAATTGGTTGCATAATTAAAAAAAAACTGAAATTAATAATTAATAACAAAAAAAACTAATTAATAATAACTAAAACACGCTGGTGGGTTTGAACCTACACTCAAGGACAAACACTGTGATTAACTGAGCTGCTGTAATTACATATACAGTTACGAATTTATGTTTCTTTACCAGAATTAGAGCTAAGTTTTGAAACACATGTAAAATTTTAATTAGTAATTAATTTTACGAATATGTGTCTCTTTTACCAATTATTACAATAATTTAATAACACTGAAAACACATTTATATGTATTATTAATTACCATAGTATTATTGTTTTTTATTATAATTAATTACCTACCTTTAATATTAAAAGCATCAATTTGCTAGTAACTTTACGAAAACAATATGGCGCTACTCGCTAGTCTGTTTAAATCGTCGATTGTTTTTGAAAAATAATACTAGATGTCGCTGTGTTATTGGATTTAAATTCGGTATCACGCTATCGAAAACCTCACTGATATATTGTATATGTAATTATGTAATAAGTATCTGGTTGTATTCTTTACACCATAGATAATACAGATATATACTAGTATAGATGCGGCAGCGCAACTCTAAAATTGAAACTGAGTCTTGCGAAAGTTTCGGAATGTCGTTTTTAGATGGCGTTGTACCATTTTAGTTACTATCAAACCCGCTAGATGGAAGTAGTACCGCCTGATAATTTTTATTGAACAGAATTAAGCTGCGCGTCCACTGCATCGGAATCGGAGCGGACGGAGCGGACGGAGCGTCGGCATTTACAAAATGCCGATGGGGTGCGTCCACTGCATTCGGATTCAGCATCGGCAATTTAGTTATTTTTAGTCCGTCAGCCTGAACGTGCATTTGCATTATGGAGGATAGTGACGAGATATATTGTTGTAATCTCAGACCGAATAGGTTGTAATTAGCTGTATTTTATCAGAAGAGGAAAAGAGAAACAAGAGGAAACGAAAGATATGGGTCATCATAATATAAATTCAAAAAGATTATTTTTTGGAGAATTTCATACATTATATTCTGATTTATTAGAAGATGAAAATAGATTTTTGGGTACATTCATATGATTCGAAAAAAGTTTTTTGAACTTCACTATATTCTACAATTTTTATTTATTATTTGCCCAATTTCATCCCAAATATCGTCTCTCCTCAGTTGGTTATGATAATGTTGATGTTTTAGATTGTGAAGTTCATCATATTTTTCCACTAAAGTAATTAAAATATCGTCATTCATCGTGAATAAGTATTTATGTATAGCCGTCGCGTCGTCGCAAACACGTCAGAACTTGAAACGTTCGGAATCCGAATGACGGGTTCACTGCCGATGACGTCATCGGCATAAATACCGGTCGCAGGCGCAGAAATGCCGATCCAGTGGACGCAGTACCATATAAATCCATACAAAGCAACAAATCCGTACGCTCCGTACGCTCCGATTCCGATGCAGTGGACGCGCAGCTTAATGGACAGAAATTAAGTTTAATAGAAAGTCGTAGACACAACAACGACCGAGTCTCGCTTTAACAGTGGGATATGGTTACTGCATAGAAAAATGTTCGCGAGCCCTTATACATACGCCTTGTGTTAGCGATAGCGCGATGTAGAAGTCGCTTAGTGGCATCTGTTGTGACTATCCGAAAACTTTCAAACTGTTAGTACCGGATAGTCATTTTTAGATGTCTCTGTTCTCTGTTAATTTGTGCATGTATGAGAGTTTCACCCCCCTGCTTTACACACTGAGATAGGTGATATCGTCTTAGACTTAAATATGCTCAAATATTAAGTGAATAAGCTAATATTAATAAAAAACTCTTTAAAATATTTAATATCATCGAAATCGAATAAAAATTAATCTTAAAGAACATCTGGTAGTATATTCAGTATTCACTATATATTTTGATTATTAATCAACATTCAAAATAATAAAGAAATAATACATAATATTACATAATAATATTATTATTAATTTATCATACGTTTAAAATTTTATAGTGTACTATAGTGTATAGTAAACTTAATAGTTTACGGAACCCTCCTTAGACATGTCCTGACATGCTCTTGGTTAGGTTATTTATTTAGAAATCTTGATTTTTTTTGGACTACATTTAAACGCGTTTATTTTACTCATGCTATTAATCCTTATCAAAATAAATTATTTCATCACTAAGTACAGTTTATGTAGATAATATTTGGTCTTTGAATGTTTAAAATTGGACGTTTGGTTTTGAAATTATGGCGAAATTAAAATATTACGATTTCTGCTATACGGCCCGTTGCGAAGTGGGGGACATTCTGTAGTATTAGTATCAGTATTGTACCCGTGCGAAGCCGGGGCGGGTCGCTAGTGGTCACATAAAGTGATTTGTACTATGAAACATCATCTTTTGAATTTCAATAGTTTATGTTTCATAGTACGATTCAATAAATTTTCATTTTGGACCTGCTTGGGATCTAACAAATAGTTTCAGTCTATTTCAGTATATTTTTAAATTTCCAAGTTATAAAAGTCGTTTATAAATTGAAAATCATCCAATTAAAGTCAGTAACAAATCAATAATAACGTAAAGTTACTGTAATAAAACCTCACCGATGGGCAGTACAAAGTCAGGTGAGAGGGCTTCGTCGGACATGGGGAACGGAATACCGTACAGGATCTCATCCTCCAGGAACACTACGGGGTCGTTGTCTCTGATGGCCGCCTTCAGTAGACCTACAAACGGTTGGATTTATTTTAATTTTTCTTAAGAGTAATTTTAAAATAACTGCTTTTGTGAGTTAACAATAAAAATTGTAAATACACTGTTCAAGGAAGTTTTTGCTTATAATAGCTATATATTCATATGACCTATAATATAAACAAAAGAATGCCAGTATTGTTTATACTCACTCGTTTACTAATTATACTAAGTAACAAGTGTAAATTGTATAATTTAATGATCAAACAATAGTTACTTTGTCTTGTCTGTTTTATTTTGGTGCAGGAATTCAACTTTTGAATAACACAACATTTAGTTATATGAAATTAAATTAATTGCAGTCAATCTGGCTATGCCGCTTTTAATACTTTGCCTTACTAACTGCCTTATTTGCAAGTGCCTTATTTATTTAAATAAAGAATTTAAATTATATATTTATGGAGTCATATTTTCATCAGTCTACTCTATCCTATTTTATGCCGCATGACTGTGCTGACACATTAGGTGGGTGAAGAGCCTAGTCTAGGGGCTAGAATGTATCACACCTTCGGCTTTTTCGGGGGAATATTACTTGGTATAAAACTGAGGCAAACCTTTAGCGTCCTCGGAGGAGTACGGCATGAGGACCTTCAGTCCCGGGCAGTGGCTGTACCAGGCGCCGAAGCACTGCGAGTGCTGCGCTGCCACGCCGGCCGCCGCGCCGTTGGGCCCGCGGAACACGATCGGCACGGGCACTGCGCCCGCCGACATGTAGTAGGTTTTAGCCGCCGAGTTCACTATCTGAAATGGTATTTATAAAAGAGCTATAGATATACCATTACATAGCTATAGGTATAGTACACCAGTTAAAAAATATATCAAAGTTTATTCGGAAGGTTTCCGTTATCACACACGTTTGAATTGTTTAAACTTTAAAGGCTACTTCTATGTATAATGAACTAGTATGATTCATAATTTATGTTAAGCTATAACTTTGTAATCTTTTTTCTTTTTTTTTTTTGTTCTGAAATCTTTTCGCCGGGTGAGTTCCCGAACAGGTGGTAGGTAATCATGTAGGTCAATTCTAAAAGAGTTAGTTTATAATCTATTGAGAAATTAAACATTTTTATTTTATTAGTAGTTAGAAAAACAAAGGTATGCTCGGTTTCTATACAGACGATAGACGACGACGACGAAGACACTTGTGTTATCTAGTCAATAGAATATAGATGTCTGTGTATAGTGTCTGTGTGATCGACAGTGTTCTTAGCTATAATTCATCATAATCAATTATCTTACTGCATGACAAATCAGATAGCTAATATAGGTCGCGCAACGAATTAAGATTTTTCGACAAAAGTAGAGGGGGTATGCGCAGAAGTCAGTTTTTGGGTGTGTTTGGCGATAGCGGGCTCGGACGGGGAGGTGTAGATGCGCCGAACGCATGCCGAACGTGGCTGCCGACACGCTATTGGTACGTTAGTAATATACATTCTTTGCTATTGGTCACATGCGCGAATGATCCCCTCCACTTTCACTGAGCGCTCATAAACCGTTGCGCGACCTGTAACTTGATTTTGTAAATTATGTTATTTATTCATAATAAATGTTTCCTTATAAGAGTACTAATAAAGAGTTTGATGTTCCAATTTTAATTAAATTTCTTAATCTATTTAAGGTCACTCACATGATCAATAGCTTGCATAGAGAAGTTGAAAGTCATGAATTCACAGATAGGCCGGAGTCCCGCGAACGCCGCGCCAACTGCAATGCCGGCAAAACCGATCTCCGTGATGGGTGTGTCGATCACGCGCTTGTCTCCATACTTCTTCCACAAACCCCTGAAAGTTGTTCAAGTATAATAAGTTAGTAAAATAATTGCCTCAACAGTCCTATTCTATAACATTTATTATTTACATAATTAATGAGTTTGAAACAATTAATGATGTCCAAATGCAATATGTAAATTCAATTATATATATTATTAGCTGTCCCGTCAAACCTCGTACGGCCTTAAATTTAAATTTGTTGACGTACTGACAGCGGCGCCGCCTACCGGGTCCGATTGCAAATCTAAACCATTCTTGAATCCACTTGAAGGCACAAAAATTTTATTAAAATCGGTCCAGCCATTTAGGAGGAGTTCAGTGACATACACATATACAAAAGAAATATTATATACAGGGCGACCGGTAATAGGTCTGTTTCCTTTTAACATGTAAAAATACATCACTTTTGCAGCCTAAAAAGCTATATCATACCCTGCCCAAAAGCTAACGGTTTTTGAGATATTCAAGATTTTGTATTTTTTTCAAAAACACCCGATTTTAAAGGAAAACTTGAAATAAACAAAAATCTACCTATTAATTTCTTAATCTTTAACATAATTTTACTTCTTAGGTAGATAAACTACAAATAAACAAGTTATTTATCCATCTAAACAGGAAACAAAAATTAGCAGAGTGTTTCAAAAGTCTTAACAAAAAAATTGAAAATGATTTTCCCTCGTTTCACCCCTTATTGTTTAAAAAAATCAATAAGACATTAGTCGTACAAATTACTTAATTAAATTCCTTATTTATTAAGCTATCCGAAAAGGTATAATTTGTGTGCAAAAAATTCACAAACATCTGGTAAGGTAAGTTAATAACTCTCAGCACCATTTTTTTGCCTTACAATTTGTTCAGGATTAGGTAGTCAGGTAGTCAAATTCTTTTGTTATCGGAGGAAGAAGCGCTCTATTATTGGTCGGTTTAAAAAAATCCGGTTTCTTCGTAACTGTTCGCGTCGGTTCGTAACAGTTCGGGTCCGTCTAAAGAGCATTATGTAGAGTTTTTGTTTAGTTAACGCTTCTCGTCCTGAGCGCGCTGACGTGTTATTTGCGATTCCTTCTGATCAAGTTAATTTATCAAAAATGGCATCTTTTAGCAACGAAGAGTATGCTGACATACTGTACTGCTACGGTTTTTGTGATGGCAACGCAGCCGCTGCACGGGAAGAGTACCGGCGTCGTTTTCCCCGTCGAAATAATGTACCAAGTGCTGGAGTTTTTTCCGCGGCGTACCAACGCGTGCGGGAAAGTGGCTCTGTTCATCAAAGGCGACGTGATGCAGGAAGATCTCCTCGCTATGTTGTAGAAGACGAAGAGAGAATATTGGAACGTTTTGCAAGAGATCCGACCACCTCTACAAGAATTGTAGCGAAGCAACTGGGTTTAACGCAGTGGAAAGTGTGGTTCACCGTACATAGCGCTCGGTTATACCCTTTTCACTACACACCAGTACAAGCATTAGAAGAAGGAGACCCTGCAAGGAGGCTCGATTTCTGCCGCTTTATGCTGCACTCCGATGAAAACGACTATAACTTCTTAAAAAAGATTTTATGGACCGACGAGTCGAAGTTTGAGCGTGACGGCATAACCAACTACCACAACATACACTTTTGGGCTCCCAAGGGTGAAAACCCCCACTTGGCAAAAGAAGGTGCTCATCAAAGGAGGTTTTCCCTGAATGTATGGATGGGAATTTTGCATAATCATTGCATTGGGCCGTTTTTTCTACCGGACAATTTAAACGGGGAGACGTATGAAAATTTCCTGAGAAATAATCTTCACGAGCTCATGCAAGATGTACCAATTGAAACCCGAAGAGGTATGATATACCAACATGATGGATGCCCGGCACACTACAGAGTGACAGTTAGGCAATGGCTGGATCAAAATTTCCCGCAGCGTTGGATTGGCCGCGGCGGTCCAATACCTTGGCCCGCAAGGTCTCCAGATTTGACTCCTTGCGATTATTATTTATGGGGCCACATGAAGTCTTTGGTTTACACAACACCTATTAGCGATGTACATGAACTGAGGAGAAGAATAATTAATGCAGCAAACGAAATCCGAGAAACTTTAACAAGTAGAGTAACGCGATCTAATTTTCGCTTAAGATTACGCAAGTGCATCAGAAATCGAGGACGACAATTCGAACAGGATTTACCGTAATTATCAACTTATTATGTAAATAAAATATTAATTTTTATTCAAAGACTTTTATTTAACTTAATCTGACGTAGCAAAGGTTTATTTAGACTTTTCCAATTTGCTAATTAGAATTTTACTACCTGCTAGTTCAGGTAGTTAGATGGTTTTTCATTAGGACAAATCGGCAAATTTAGCTTTTTGCATTACAAATTATACCTTTTTGGATAGCTTAATAAATAAGGAATTTAATTGAGTAATTTGTATGACTAATGTCTTATTGATTTTTTTAAACAATAAGGGGTGAAACGAGGGAAAATCATTTTCAATTTTTTTGTTAAGACTTTTGAAACACTCTGCTAATTTTTGTTTCCTGTTTAGATGGATAAATAACTTTTGTATTTGTAGTTTATCTACCTAAGAAGTAAAATTATGATAAAGATTTAGAAATTAAAAGGTAGATTTTTGTTTATTTCAAGTTTTCCTTTAAAATCGGGTGTTTTTGAAAAAAATACAAAATCTTGAATATCTCAAAAACCGTTAGCTTTTGGACAGGGTATGATATAGCTTTTTAGGCTGCAAAAGTGATGTATTTTTACATGTTAAAAGGAAACAGACCTATTACCAGTCGCCCTGTATATTAAGACGTGGACTACATTTGTCTCAAAGCCATTATTTTATTCAAAATTACAAATAGTAACAATAACATTTTTTTTTTAAATTTTCTATTCAAGTGTTTAAAAATCTTTTATATACACAAATAAACTCTTAAACAGCATTGGACAGGTAAACAAATATTTCAAAAACTGAGAAGACATTATAAAGATAAGATAAAATTAAAATTAGATCAAACAATGTTTAACTGTCAAAGCACATGCCCGGCTCAGCTACATATTATGGGTACAACTTTTCGGTCACACTAATATTTTATGATTATTTTTTTTAATACACCAAGGCTATGAGTTATCTTAATTTTCAAGCTAGGTACTATATCTCCAGGCAAATTTTGGTCTCCCAGGTACTAATAAAAGATAGAATTTTGTAACTGTGTCCAAATGGATATATTGAACTAACATTAGGGTCAATAAATAGTTCTGCACACTGTACTATCATTATTATTAAAGATAGTGCCTTTGATTTTAATGAAGAAAAAGTGTGATTTTTTATTCTACTACTATTATTAATATGTTAAAGTCTGTTAGGGTGTTTGAATAGATGGACGTTTGTAACTCTTTCACACAAAAACTGCTTCATAGATTTAGATGGAACTTGACAGTTATACAGCTAATATATCAGAATTACAAATAGACTATTAACTATTAATATTGTGTCAAACCCAAACACACAAGCAAAGCTGCGGGCAAAAGCTAGAGGTGTATAAATATGAAAAGTTGAAAAGATATTTTTACAACACAGTATTTGAATATTTATTGTTCTGGTTAGTATTAGAGACAACATGAATACTAGGACTAACAATATCAGAATTAATGTATAAAAAAGGTGTGACTAATGATCCTGGTTGTTTTGATTGCAATATTTATAAACAACCCCACATGTTATTTGACAGAGAAGCAAACAACACAGTAGTAGCACACAAAAAACAGTTACATTATGTTCACAAACAAAATATAAAATCATCGATAATTTGTTACATAATACGAATAATAAACCAATTTCCATAAGGTAATATTTTTTGAGTATCACTCACAATCATCACAATTTTTGCAAATTCAAGTTATTCAATGACGCTCTCTGAGAACAAATTAAATAATAATAGGATATCGGGTTGGTGATAGGTTACCTGGTGACTTTATAAGCGCCGTCGTATTGCGCTACTTCTTCGCCTAAAACGAAGACGCGGTCGTCTTTTTCCATCTCCTCGTCGATGGCCTGGTTCAGGGCATCGCGGACGGTCACAGGCTTGGACGACACGGCCTTAGAAGTGGAGAAAGAGCGACGAGACATTCGCGACAAGAGCCCGAACAAGACCGGTGATTTAAACGCCATTTTCACTGTTCCACTGCAATTTGTTTCTAAAATTTATATCACACTCACACAATATTTAACTTAAACAAGTCTTTTCGTGTCGATTTAAAGTGAACTTAGTAGAAAATAACGTTTAAATTAAACACGGCAGTTGGGCAAGGATGAATGGAGGTCGTCGAAGATGTGAAGACGTCAAATTTTACATATGTTTTACATCTAAATGTCAAATGTCAATGTCTTTTTTTTAATTTTTTTTATTTATCTCGGCTAAAAACTATTTGCCAGTGTCAAGTATAAAAGGCGGGAAATAGAATATTCGTTAAAATTTTCGCCACCGTATTTCTAAATGATCAAGTCCAAAGTCTAGTCAAAGTCCAAATAAATCAAGACCACCACCAAATCAATCAATAAAAGGGCAGTTAATAAGTCAAGTCAGTCGATTCAGTAAAGTGGTAGACGCTTTATTGAAACTTCCTAGGGAGTTTAGGCGACTAACCCAAAATAGCACGTATTTTGTAGTTGTATCACTTGCCCACACTTGTTCTGAAAGTCAACGAATATCTTACGAATATAGTTTAGGTCTAATAGGTATCATTCTACCATAAACCGTAATAACTAACGTCGTTGATTGACATTCCTGATTCCCGGCAAAACTCAAAATGTCAGCAACTAGGTACTTATTGCGTTCGAATAATTATATCAAAGATATTTCTCGTTAATATTCTACTAATATTATAAAATGTGAAAGTTTGTGACGATTTTAGTTGGATGCTCTAAGGTTGGATGTTTGTTCCTCTTTCACGCAAAAACTACTTACTGAACGGATTCAATGAAATTTGGTATGGTAGTAGTTTAGGCTCTGTATTAAAATATAGGTTACTTTTGATCCCGAAAAAATACAGTGTTCCCGGGGATACTGTATTTACGCGGGCGGAGCCGCGGGCAACGGCTAGTTTAGAAAATAATTTTGTATCTAAGTACAATAGATAGATCAGGTTAGGATATGTTTAGGTATAGGTTTAGTTATAATCTAGAGAGCTTCTAGAACCACAATATTTAAAGATACTCAGTTACAAGCTGGATAATTAATTAATGAAGCATGCTGATATATAAAAAAATCAAATTTTGAGAGAAAAAAAACTTTTAAATGTTATATTTTTTAAAGAAATATTACATACGTTCATTCACATATCGTAGGACGGTAGGTCTAACAAAGTCTAGGTTTAGGTACGTCGAATATATTATTATTATGCTTCATTTTGAAGCAGGGCTTGTTAACGTTACCAAATAACACCAAAAAATTACGTTAATTAACGGTAATTTTATAAAAATACTTTTGTAACGATATTAATTTTAACGTTATTTGATACTTAACAATATTTTTAACGTTATATACTAACGTTATTTTATTTTGTAAATAACAGTATTTATGGTATATATAACGTTATAATATAGCGAGCGTCGGTAGCGCAGCGGTTTTATCCATGTTTGAGGTAGGTAGGTAGGTACAATAATATTTAAGAATATAACAATATAATAGCCGACGCGACGAAGCTAGTGCATGTTCGTTCTATCACTTCGAGGCGGGGCGCAGGCAGGGAAATACGTAACGTTATATAAAATAACGTTAATTAATAACAATACTTTTTCTTAACGTTACTTTCATGTACCGATAAAAATAAATTTATTTTTCCTAACGTTAATATTTATTCCTAACGTTATTCTGTGAAACACAGGTAACGTTATTAATAACGTTAATCAAGCCCTGTTTTGAAGTCATCGCAGGCTATCATGTAACCTCGGAGAATCCGACACACCTGAGATTACTCGACATGCGATAACGATGCTCAGTCGTGGGTGCCTGTAGGTACAGTCGGCGACAGAACCATCAACCTACTGTGAACCTTATTATTTGTGAACCTTATTGCCAAGTAATAGGGTGGTACTTACGTCACAAAATACGAGCAGTTCATATTACTACGCATCAAGTTCATGAACTACGCAGATGGATGTGCGATTAAATTTAATTGCTGCTTAAACAGTGATAAACATAAAACGCGATCCACGACAGAACTTAACATTACCTATAATCATCCACCAGACATAAACCTTTGTTCATATAAAAAAAACCGGCTAAGTGCGAGTCGGACTTAATAAAAAATAATGGTTCACGGTTTATGCATAAGGTTTATGTTTATGAAATTAAATGTTTTTTTTTTTAATTTTTATGTTTGACTTGATTAAATAAAAGGCAAATTGCGGTTTATGACGTATTTAAAAAAAAACTACTTACTTGATCTCGTTCGTTTGTATGATAGATGTACATCATAATATTATATTTTATATATTATATAACTATAATTCAGTTTAGAAAAAATGATATAATAATTATAATAAATGATATAAGACCTCAATATCATTTTTGAAGATCTATCCATTTCCATAGATACCCAACACGTATGGGTTTGATGAAAAAAAAGATTGAGTTTCTGTTCTACTCCCAAAATTGTTTATTTTTTTATTTTTGTGTGAAAATCTTAATGCGGTTCACAGAGCACATCCACTTACCAAGTTTCAACAGTATAGTTCTTATAGTTTCGGAAAAAGTGGCTGTGACATACGGACGGACAGACAGACATGATGAATCCATAAGGGTTCTGTTTTTTGCCATTTGGCCACGGAACCCTAAGTCAAGTTTTTTTACTAAAGTGTTTTTTATTTTATAAGTTTTTATTGTATTACAAATTACAAAAATATGTATCTAGTATCTAGTAGTAGGATGACGGTTCTTATTTTATTGAGAAATAAGGAGACTAGAGATTTTAGACAAAGAAACCTTACTGTTTGATTTAATAAATAAGTTATTGTCGATAAAAAACATTCGGGAACATAACTCGCAGGCTTCACTATAAACAACAATATTAAATGAGCGGTATATCGCGGTAGTTCGTCACAAAACTACTTCACTACAACTACACCACTACGCGATATATCTACACGAGTCACAACCACTACAATACATTTTTACCCGGATAATAATCTCATAAAAACTTGTCGGCGAGCATTATTGGGTTAATAACTACGTTAATAAATTAAAAATTCACATATTTACGAGCGACTCAATATGCTGTACAGTCGCGGACAGATTTGACATATCACTTTTGAACCTTATTGCCAGGTGATAAGGTCGAAAAACCGTACGCCGGATCAGACGCCGACCGAACGTGTTTTATGGGGCGAGTCCAGACGTATTAGCTCTAGTATTTTTTATTTTTAAACTTAAAGGAATTTTTTATATACTGTCTCAATACAAGAACCAAGCCAATAACAACGTGGTCACTAAAGAAAGGGTTTGAGACAAACGAAGTCTGCATACTTACGATAGGTACCTACGTCAATTAAATTGCATATATCTACCATTTTCATACATCGTTTGTCATTTCCATAGAAAAGAGAAGATTTTCGAGGCCCATAATAATTTTTAGCAAAATGTTTTTGGTGTACAATAAAACATGTCTATCGGCAATTATCGCTTTTCTATGAAAATGTCAGATGATTTATGAAAATCGACGGTTTCGTGTTTGTACAGTTGTACAATGTGTGCATTCAGTTGACGTATCTATCGTAAGTATGTAGACTTAAGTTTGTTTCAAACCCTGTCGTTATCCGACCATGGGTTATTTTGTCCATAGTACAAGTGACCTTCCCTTGGCAGACACAAGGGACGCCGTGACTGTTACAGTAATGATAAGCATTGACCTTCAACTACTTATGCGACCCTTGCTTCCGCCCTAGCCCGAGAACTACATTCAAGAATACATCGCGTTTTAGCCTCAAATCCATGGAGAGTCCATCAGGGCCTCAGTCACATTTTTTTTGTAGAGAGCAAACAAATGTAATACGTTCAGATCCAATATACATGTAAACAAAAGAAAAAACAATAATGCTACAAATTAAAATGTCCTTTATTTACTACACAACGAAAGAAATATATAATATTAACACATTAATTTGACTTTTTGTTTGCGTTCAAATTAAATTGTATGAATCGAGGTCCAAGGGGAGTTGGAGGTTTTTGAGGAACAGGAACACAGGTGCGCAATACCTGCAGAGGAGTTACAACTTACAAGTGTACTGTGTAACTCCTCTGGGGTTGCGAGTGTCCTGGGTGATGGACGGCGGTAATCGCTTATCATCAGGCGATCCGTCTGCTCGTTTCCTGGTTCATTTCATAAAAACATTCCAAGTGCGAGTCGGGCTAGCGCACGAAGGGTTCCGTACAAAACGGCAAATAAAATATGTTTGTTCTATGGGAGGCATCCTTGAATATTTATTTAATTCTGTTTTACTAGTTGTTATAGCGGCAACAGAAATACACGACCTGTGAAAATTTCAAATGTCTAGCTATCACGGTACGGCGATACAATCTGTTGACAGGCTGACGGACAGACAGACACTCCTAAAAAGAACAGAGCCATACACGCGGCACTTCCGCTAAACTCGGTTCATCACAAGCGTCTCGATTACCTTTGCCGAGAGACATTTGCAGAACCAGGGGACCACAATGTGCGTGTTAAAAAAGTTCTCGAATGAACTCTCGCCCCATGAACTCTTTTGTAAACATGACTCCAATTACAGGAGCTCAATATACAGCTGCAAAACGTGCCCGATCCCCTGACAAAGATCGTTTAATTACTTTAAATTGAGAGGTCGGAGAACTCGCATATGGGCCCGTACGCCCGTACACTGTCATTAGCACTTTGATCTCCGCTTCCTAATCCTACGATATTTAAACATTAATGGGTTCACGTGGAGTAAAAACCTTCCTAATTGTACAGTAATTTGAATTTATTATTAGATCTTCATTGATTTAGTTAAGGACTGCTTAAGTTACGGGTAACCTTTGTTATGGGTTTGTTATATTGTTCGGGCAATGGATACCACGAAGTATAGATACCAGGAGTCCGAACGTAATGTTAAAATAATGGTCTCAATTTAGGGGACAGATTTTTGCCGGTACAGCGCGTCCCAGTAAGAGAAACACTCGTTTGAAATTACACGGGAAGTTATGTTGCTATTGACAGCTCTGTAAAAAAATATTATGAGAAACGTGGATTTAAATCTAATTGAATAAAAGTTTTAGGAAATTCTTAGAAACTGTTCACGAAGTAAAGATACCGTACACTACGGCCGCTGTATCTTGACGGGTCTGAACATAGGCTCTGCGAACTTTAGCGCATGTACAACTCGTGAAGGAAACTGTTATTGTATTATTTTTATATACCTATGTACTAATAAAATTTCCCTAATACAGTTGACCAATTAATACAAATAAAATAAATACGAAAACACTTAGAAACAGCTAATGCGCAACCTTCTGCGCGAAGTTCAGACTCGCCAAGATACATTGGCCGTATTGTAGAATACGGTAATTGCCTAACGGTAATTTAAAAATAATTGTAATAAATAATAGTATTGGCAACACTCTTAGAGTAGTATAAGATCTAAGGCAACACTCGGTATGTAACAAATTCTAGCACAGCCAGTGGCAGAAAAGAGAACTAAGATCAGGTCCTATTATTGTGTACATAAATACTATGGAAAAGCCTATACCGTTCGGACTCCTGGTATCTATACTTCGTGATGGATACATACCAATCTTATACTAGGTACCTATAAACGAGAGAAATATTTTTGGGATTTTTTAAAAATCTATTAGAGCTCCGAGCAAAGCTCGGTTACCCAGGAACTAATTATTACTTATTATGAAATCTTAGGAGCTCACACGCAAACGTCTTCAATTAAAGTTCCATTTTTACTAGATAAGTTTATTGCATAAAACATCAAATATAATGAATATCATATCTAGTAATGGCTTGTTGTTCCTATAACTCCAGTCGTATCGGCTTCACTTACCACTCACCTTTTGAAGACCCTCATTCAAATCTCTACATATTATACAGGCTAGAGCTTCCATATGAAGAAGAACCAGCCTTCGCCACTGGTACCAACTACTATCATATTACACTTAGTACGATCATGATCACAACGTCTTTCGGCAATTGTCGTTTTTCATACATCGTCTGTCATTTCCATAAAAAAAAAAAGAATATTGGCGAGGGCCATTAGCAACATGGTGTAACTGTAGGTATGCTTATGTATTTAAGTTATATAAGTAATAATTTACACACCGATTTCGATGACAGTGGTCGTTTAGTTTAGGCCACCGTCACCACACCGATATCGGTGTGGGGACTTATTATTATTATTATTTGTCCCATTTCCCCATGTGTTATTTTATCATGGACCACCAATGACAAATGAGGTCCTTCCTCACAAGGTAACCCTGTGTTAGTACCAGCTGCTCATTAGGCGACAGTGAGGCCTCGTTTTGGGCACCAGGGGCGTACTCTGCCCGGGGCCGCGTGGCCCTGTGACCCTAATACGCCGCGGCCGGCCTCCCGGTAAATATATTAACTTTCACATTGATCGGTGGCCTCCCCGTTATTGCTTCCATATTAAACTATTTTGGGCGCATTTAGTAACATCTGATGGACAACTCGCCTGTCGTAAATCAAAAATTTCTGACTGAAGTTCTATTTTAGTAGCCTTATGCTATAATAGTTGACAGTAATATTATAAAATATCACATTATATATTACTAGCTGATGCCCGCGACTCCGCCCGCGTAAATACAGTAACCCACGGGAGCCGTATATGTACCGCGATAAAAACTTTATATCTGTGCCAAATTTCATTATAATCGGTTTAGTACTTTTTACGTGAAACTGTAAATATCGTATCCCACGGGAACCGCACGTTTCCCCGCGATAAAAAGTAGCCTTTATCCTTTCCCGTGGTCTACTTTATATCTGTGCCAAATTTCATCATAATCGGTCTAGTAGTTTTTACGTGAAAGAGTAAATAAAGTAACCCACAAGAATCGTACATTTCCTCGCGATAAAAGGTAGCCTTTCTCAGACTCTATACTATCTGTGTACCAAAATTCATTTAAATCAGTTCAGTAGTTTTGGCGTGAAAGACGGACAAACAGACACACACACTTTCCCATTTATATTATTAGTATGGATTAATACGTGAAGCGAAAACTTCTTACCCATTTTTAAGAAAATTATGCAAAGAGAGGAGTATGAAATTTGACACACCCAAAGTTTATGTGGAGCAAGGTGTGTAAAAGACCAAAGTTTTTTAAATAATGAAAAAAATACATTAATTGAAAAAAATTAGGTTATGGTGTCTACAGACACACGAATTTGGTACGGAGCGTACAGCGGATCTGCTACGCTCCGTACCAGATCCGAGCGTGTGTAGGGCAAACTCAAACTCATCATTTTTATTTCCATGTAGGTTATGTAAAGTCCTCTCTGAAATCCTTATTCATATCCAGTGATTAAAACTTCAAATAAATAATATACAGGATTTATTCTCCATAAATTAATATAACATGTGCCTCCATGGCCGTCTCTCGGTAATAATGCCAAACCCGGCGTCCATACCAAACAAGCGACGATACTGATCTTGCATTTTTTATACAAATTGAACATGGCACTGAATATTATTTCTTATGCCTAAGAAATAAACTAATAAAATCATTTCATCTCATAACCAAATAATAATAATTATATATCAATGCACATTTAAACCATTCATTGCACGTTTACATATTATTAATTAGAAGTATTTTATGAAACCTTCAACTATAAGCTTACAGCTCGGCCTTCCTGCAAGAAGCGAGTCCCTTCGCTTCAGTTATATAGATAGATACCACTTTATCTACACACAATCATAATATTATAACATACAACAATAGTTAGTAATAGTTTACTAACTATTTTTTTGGTAGTTTCTCTAGTGAGAAACTACCAAAAAAACGCTCAATTTAATGAAATATCCCCTTGTCTGTCGAATGCCATCTCATGGCGTTTTTATAAACAGGCGTATCGATAGATGTGCCAAATATATATTTTTTAAAAACTTGTGGTTTAAAAAACACAGTATGTAAAGGTGTTGTTTTTTTTTAATGAATTATTGTAAAACAGTATATCCATTTGTACGAAGAATATAAGAAATTTGAATGAATGATTTTTTTTTATATTATCACTCGAAATATTCGCGTATACTTTCACTTACTTTCACCTATTTTCTCCTTAGGATTACAAAATATTTTAGGGTAAAAGAATATAACTTGTATTAATTCTGTTAGTTTACATTGCACAGATTCTAACAACATATGTTTTATATAATTATATCTTTCATACAAAATAAGGAAGTTTTCGTCATTTTAATGCGACGGGGCGCTATTTCTAGACCTAGGCCGAAATCTAGTCCGACAGATACAAAATGGACACTTTTGACAATTGAGAGGTAGAGATAACAACGTGGTTATATACTCAAAGATAACAACTATGACTTTCTTACTGACTATTGTTATTAAAATATATTTATAACTATTAGGACCACTTCTTCATTCTCAGAAACATCATCGTCACCACTAGTATCTAAATAGGCTACTTTTCGTGACAAAATTTTCTTTGCGCGTATGAACATCTAGTATGACATAATTTACATTTACTTTGCAGTACACTCCCCGATAGGGACTTATTTGAGTAGTAATTTTGAAACTGACCATCTGCATCGTGGGGAAACTGCCTCTCTACTTGCGCTTCCTACTACTATAATTATTTTTTTAATTTTTATTTTTATTCATTTTTAGGGTACCTCGAAAGGAAAAAACGAAACCCTTATAGAATCATTTTGTTGTCCGTCCGAATGTCTGTCAAGACCCTTTTCCTCAGGAACGCGTAGAGGTAAGGTCTACGGTCCTTTAGAGCTGTGAAAAAAACAAACTTCTAAGCCAATGCAATCAAAAGATACAGCTGTTAATGCCGCAAATTTCCGCAAATTTTTGAAGTTCACAAACTCAAAACCAACAGGCTACTTCCCGTGAACTCAGAATCTTGAAATTTGAAATACATAGAGTAACGTCTTATAGCACATATAAAGGAAAAATTACGAAAACCGTAACTTTTTAGTTTTTACATAATATAATAAAAATATTTTTAATAATTTTAAACTTACTACCCCTTTCCTCATGAACGCGTAGAGATATTAAATTGAAATTCATATCAAACACTCAGGTTTAAAGTACATTTAAGGTGTAACAAAATCACTACCGGTTTGTACTGAACCCTCGGTGCGCGTGTCCGACTCGCACTTGGGCGATTTTTTTTATTTTGTTATGAAAGCTTACAGCAACAAATACAATGATAATAAATTAACATATTAAAAAAAATAAAGTACCAATGACAAGTTTTCACAACTACAAAACAAATTAGCAAAGCTCAAGTTAAGCCCCTGAATGTGTCAAAAAAATATCCATATATATACCTTAAAGTAAAAGCAGTCATAACCACAAACTTAATAATTAATAAACCGAATGAATGTTAATATTAAAATTTAAAACTACACTCGTACACATAATTATTTGATATTTAATTATTGATTTTCTTATATTTGTTTGTTTGTTATAATATTAATTATTGATTTTCTTATATTTGTTTAGTAATTAAGATTAATATTTAAAATGGTTTATTAGTTACAATTGAAGAAGGGTATCAGTTAGGAGTCTCCTAATTTTAGGTGGATTTAATGAAAATATATCTTCAAGTGGATTTTCATTAAGGAATGTATTCATTTGAGCGCTTGATCTAAGGATGAAAGAGTTTCGACGATAATAGGTGTTAAATGGTGAGACATAAAAAGGCATAAAACTATGATTACCTAGCGGGAACGTTAAACTGTATCAAATTAGTAAGTCAGGAACATCTATTTTGTTAATAATTTTACATAAGTAGACTAGATCGGAGATGTTCCTACGATAATGCAAGGGAAGAAAGTGGAATCTTTGCATCTAGTACCTATCATAGTCCGCAAGGTCAAGGTGATATTTAAACTGTAAAAACCTAAGAAAACGTTATTATTTATATTGTATACTATAAATATACTTTCTCTATCACTTGTCTATTTTTTAACCTGCCAGCTCGGTATCCTCAAGTTCGATTATTATTTCGGTCAGAAGCCCATATTTAAAGCCAAAGCCCAAAGAAAATATTAAACTATAATTATTTAGTTAAATTTTCATTTTAGATAAGTAGTTATTGTCTATTCAAGTCAGAATGACAATTATACAAAGTTTCGTCTCTTTAAGTTTTACAAATTGTAATTGTTCAAGTACACATGTTTTTTAAGATTTTAGTTTTTTAGTCTTTAAAATTTTACTAGTGCCTCACGTCATATCTTTTATACCTTACAGCTGTTAAAAATCTACAGCTCACAACCTTACATCGATTTAACATGTTATTTTTTTTTACATACCTAGTCGTTCTATTCGATTCATTAGAACAAAAAGCCGTGTGGTGTCGTTGGACACCAGATAGGAACGAAGTTCCTCATTATAAAATGTTGATTTCAAGTTCTATTTGAGGTTTATAGAAAACAACATTAATTTCCTGGGGCTTCGCCTGCGTATAGTTAGGTTTTAAACTTTAATCCAATATTTTGCCCCCTTGGGGGTTGAATTTTGAAAAATCCTTCCTGAATTTTCCAAATTTTCTACCGCTTTATACACCGTTCGTATCTCAAAGTAGAGCATTGCCACATTTTTTTGTTATAATACTTCTAAGTATCTCAGAAACGGTGTATCCTACTTGAAAAATAATGAAAATTACCTCCATCCTAATAACCCCGCAACCAATTCCTGTCATATGAGAAATACATGTGCAAAATTTCAAACTTCTAGCCATGGTCTGTGCATTAATACATCAGTCAATCAGCTTTATCTTTTAAAACTGTACTTTGTCTCGATAGCCCTTCTACGATCGCTTCCGATATGAACCCTAATAAAGTACCGTTTCTAGATCACAGGTGGCGTTTTATGTAACATTGTTTGCAAAAATATTATTTTTATGTGAAGAAAGTTTGTGTAGGTCACATTATTATTATTAAGTGATAATTATAAATACTTATTTGAGTTTAAAAAAATGTAAAAGTGTAATTCCAATACTGGAAATCAAACGCGAGCCTCCTGGGTGAGAATCCAGGTATCCTTGCCACTAGACCATAATGTAGGATGTCAATTGATCGAAATTTTGCTATTAGGAACTTTCATGCCAATAACTAATACTTATATTACTTGTAAGCCACATTAACATTGTCTGCTCTTTAGACATAGGGTCAACTCAATATTTATGGTAAAAGTAGGTTAATAAATTTTTGTCTATCCAAACCATTGACTGACTCTATTATTGTCAAAACCTTGTTCTATATTGATTCTATAAATTCATTTAAATCTCATATATAATCTCTTACTATAAGCCACATAAACATTGTCTGCTCTTTAGACATAGGGTCAAACTCAATATTTATGGTAAAAGTAGGTTAATAAATTTTTGTCTATCCAAACCATTGACTGACTCTATTATTGTCAAAACCTTGTTCTATATTGATTCTATAAATTCATTTAAATCTCATATATAATCTCTTACTATAAGCCACATAAACATTGTCTGCTCTTTTTATGTGGTTTATGTGGCTAATCTCTTACTATAAGCCACATAAACATTGACTTAGGGTCAAACTCAATATTTATGGTAAAAGTAGGTTAATAAATTTTTGTCTATCCAAACCATTGACTGACTCTATTATTGTCAAAACCTTGTTCTATATTGATTCTATAAATTCATTTAAATCTCATATAATTATAATCTCTTACTATAAAATTGATACAAACAAAATCTGTAAATAAATCCTTACTTCTCTCACTTTTACACCTCGTTTCAAATTCAATATTTTTATATCGTTCTCTCCACTCTACTCGAACTGTTATGTCGAAAGTACTATATAGTGCTCTTAAATAATTATGATTGATCTCTATCACACTTTTGGTGTTCCATGGTAGACCCACGATCTGGCCTGGCTACGGCAGAAAAATACACCATCCTCACTCCTCATACTCCATGAATAATCAAAACGTTTCGTGATCGACACACTCCATTAATCCCATCCTCAAATCTCGTCTGGAATAGGCGCTCTCCGCCAATGCTCTTGAATAGGCACCCACCAATACTCTCTGATAGGTGCTCTCCGTCAATACAGTCCTCGTCTCGTTTCGTCTCGGATCGGCCTCCACCAATCCTGGGATCGGCCTCCACCGATCCCCTTACAATTCTGGTCTCGGTAGCGCTACTCTCCTGCGCCACCCCTGACCACTCACCTCCACCGGCTGATCTAACCACTTACACCTGGGTCGTCCTGAGCAACCGGCAGTAGTCTATTTCCTGACCCTGTCCCAATAACCTTGGGCTCCCTGGGTATCCCTCTGTATTGCTCCACCGGCTGATCTAACCACTTACACCTGGGTCGTCCTGAGCAACCGGCAGAAGTCTATTTCCTGACCCTGTCCCATTAACCTTGGGCTCCCTGGGTATCACTCTGTATTGCTCCACCGGCTGACCTGACCGCTTACACCCGGGTCGTCCTGGTCAACTGGCATATTAATTTTGGCATTTAATTTCTCACCTAGTACTTTCTAATGGTATTAGGAACTTCCTGACTTTCACTCTCATTTTGGGCTCCCTGGGTCCTTAAATACCCAAAATAGATAGTCGTAATCGGAATTCCATCTGATCTGAAACTGACAGAATACAGCTTAATACCATGTCACTCCAAATAAAAAGAAATTAAGAATCTTAAGCGTTATTCTATATTAAAATTAATAAATCATATATATTGAAGTTCAACTAATAAATGCTCTTTTAAACATAAATACAAATCTTTTGCTCCAGTCGAAAAAACCCATATTATTATTTTGAGTTCTATTTCGATCAAGTTGTCGTAACATTTATAAATTATAATAGTCAAAATTATAGAAATAATTATATTACATTGTTACAAGACGAAAAAAAAAAAACCATATACATAATGTAGCAAAAAATGCACAGTTCTCCAGATATAAGCCTTAGTGAGATCGATTTTACTCCCCCACATTTCTCTGCAAATTTCATGGTAGGTAATACTTGCAACTGTTTTCGAAAAACCAATTGTACTTACATATTAATAAACAATAATTATGTATAAACAATATCGTCTCGATTAAAGTATCTGATATAATATCATAAAATCGCAAAACCTATTACTATTTAAATTATTATTTTAATAATAATATCTCTTCCATCATCATTCTATCTCTTTTGCACTCATGTGACGTCATGACTCATGAGCACGTTCGAGAATAAAATATGTACTTATTCCATTTTCAAATTTCCTCCGATTCTCTATGCCCCTTTTTCACGATATGCATCAAAAATTTAATTTAATCCCTTTAGATAATATTACGATTTTTCACTTTACTATTATCTAAGCAATTAATTATAGTTTACCATAACATTAATCATTATTAGGTAGGTAGTTAGGTACCACAAAAACAAAGAAAAAATTTCAAAATAAATGTCGATATAAACAACGATACTTACGTAGGCTCAGAGCGAAAAAAAAATATAATTTTCGCCGATCACACTTCTGAAATGTAAAGTCCTCTCTGAAATTCTTATTCATATCCAGTGATTAAAACTTCAAATAAATAATATACAGGATTTATTCTCCATAAATTAATATAACATGTGCCTCCATGGCCGTCTCTCGGTAATAATGCCAAACCCGGCGTCCATACCAAACAAGCGACGATACTGATCTTGCATTTTTTATACAAATTGAACATGGCACTGAATATTATTTCTTATGCCTAAGAAATAAACTAATAAAATCATTTCATCTCATAACCAAATAATAATAATTATATATCAATGCACATTTAAACCATTCATTGCACGTTTACATATTATTAATTAGAAGTATTTTATGAAACCTTCAACTATAAGCTTACAGTTATAATATAACGCTTATAGAATTGTCCTACATGATGCCTACCACCGGTTCGGAAACTAACCCGGCGAGAAGAACCGGCGTAAGAAACTCGCAAATCGAAAGCAGTCCGTCGAACATAAGAAGAAGGCGAAGATTTCGCCGTTGTCCGCATCGGATCTGTATTATACTAAAAGAATTTTTTTCCAATTTTTAAAAATACCAAACCCTGTCGTACATAAAGGTACGTCGTACTAACAGGTACCATTACATTTATTTTATCAAAACTTCTCGGAAAAAAATCACTTTAAGTTGCTGCCCTGTAAACATTTTGAATTCCCGCTGCAAGAAAATATCGTTTACAATTACTCGTATTAATGTTACGAGTATCACTGATTTTACTGTAGCCTTACTAAACTAATGAATGTAGTTCTGTGCGTAGTGCGTATGTCAGTCACGTCGAGAGCCGCCGCCGCGTCTGGCGGCACACGATATTACTATTTACTCACTTGTTGTTATGAAACTATCGAGTGATATAATTTGAATACCATGATGTTGTTTAATATCTCCTTAATATCTACTTGGCTCACATATTATTGTTCAAGTTTTTTACAACGATCCTAAAAATAATTGGTAATATTAATTACACAGTAAGATAAAATCTCAAAACCTCTTTCTGCCTGTCTTTAATTTCAAATCAAAATATAAAATCTTCTTTTTTAATTTTACAAAAAGAAAAATAATTAAACAAAATTCATTAGGGCTTAAGAGCACGGAAATATGTGTGAAATTATTAAAATTTAATAAGTGCCCGTACTTAAAGAGCATGAAATGTTAACCTTCCCCGGATGCGTTCCCGCGACCTTCCGCGGCTAACAAGGCCCCGCGCGTGACGGCCCCCGAAATATTAACCTTAGGCCCCAGCAATAGGGCTCCGTTGACAGCAAACCGCCCCTGCCGCGCTACGAATGCACATGCGTCGCTACGGCGTAGCTCTACGCTCAGACGGCGCCCGACCGCCGCGGCACTCGCGCGTAGACCCGCTACGAACCACCCCGCGTATACATCGCAACTTTGTCACCGCGCGCAACTTTTCTCGGGACTCGTACACTCTCCGCGCTAACTCGTGAGCGATGAGCTAACATGCCGGAGCTGCGGGGGGACGCGGTGCTGGGGGACCTGGAGCCCCTGGCCGCGCTGAACGGCACGGGCGCGCTGTACCGGCACGGGGGGGCCATGACGGCGGTGTACTGCGCCGCCTACCTGCTGGTGTTCGCGGTGGGCCTGCTGGGCAACTGCTCGGTGGTGGCCGTGGTGCTGCGCGCGCCGCGCATGCGCACCGTCACCAACTACTTCATCGTCAACCTCGCCATCGCCGACATCCTCGTGGTGGTGTTCTGTCTGCCGGCCACGCTGATGAGCAACATATATGTCCGTGAGTACACCTCGTTTCTGGCCAACTGCAGTCAACCCCTAGGCGAGACTGGCGCACTTATTGTCAGTATCCTATATATGCGTATGCGCATCACTTTGAAAATACTAACAAATGTAGACGCTCATGAGCAATATGTCCGTGAATACATGGTTATTTAGCAGCAGAATTTGTTCACGTCGAGGTAACACACTGTTATGCCAGACTCCATAGGATGGCTAAACGCAGATCATAGGAACCAATTTATCATGATTTTATTTAACCAGGGATATAATTACAGATTTTTCCCCTGTGTAGTATGTAACTAGATATTTGAATAATAAAAAAATATGTCTGTTGATAAATAACAATTTAACTCCGCTGCAATAATCAGTTTAAACACAAAACGCTGGCTGGTTTCAGTAGCATTTTTTTAAGACTTTGTTGCCAAGATTTTTTAAAACACATAAATACAAAAGTTTTTATGTGTTATTTATAGCGTCGTATTCCGTACGTAGACCATTAACTAGCTGTATATTCACTGTTCTACGGTAATTTCAAAGTGCAATAAAACACACTACTTTTTTATGTTGTTTTACTGTCATGGTTCACTACACGGAACAGAAAACAACTTGTTTTCGGTTCTGTATTATCAATTTCGAAAGTCACTGTCAAATATTTATGAATTTAAACGTGTAGCAATTTTCGAGTTGAAAGTAAGTACAGCCTGAATTGCAAAAATATTTACATTTACACAATAATCAATATTTTATTTAAACTGACTAATAAATTTTACTTACTAGCCGTGTTTAATGCCCTTAAAACTTAACTAAAAAGTCTATATATTACAACTTATGACTAAAAAGACTAAACTTTCGACGGCATTGTTCAAAACTATTTACTCCAACGCAATTTACTCTCAAATCTTTTCCACAGACTGACCGATGTCTACCTACCAGAGTAGTTTCATAAAATACATTTATCTTAATAAACTATCGACAAAATAAGTAGTAATAATGTCTTGTAAATAATAAAACAAGAAAATAATATAATAAGGTCGGTAAACTAGTACCTCGTGACCAGGTGAGGACCTGGAACGTACCTTTGGGATTTATTACGGAGACCTTTTCAAAGGGTTTGACTGTCATTTGTTTTGTAAAGTAAATACTGTAAGCATATTTATTATCGACCTATCTAACATATTTACTATTCTATAATGCAATAAATATGCACTTTAATCATCTGGAGGTTTAGGTATTTGTAGTAAAAAATTAAACTAAAAATATTAACCTTTGCCATCTGTATTAATTTTTGGCTATCCTAATATTTATACGTGTTAAAATTATGTTTCCAAGTTTGGTTAGGACAATATTGGCTGATCACCTGAATTCGGTCCTGCGCCTGGGAAAAGGAAGAGAGAGTACTCTTGTGTACTGCGTACATACTTGGGCACTACAAAAATAACTCCAGCATAAATAGCCTGGTTTTAATAAAACCGGCCACCGTCACCGAAATCGGTGTAGGAAGCTATTATTTACACATACGGGCTACCATAAACTAAACTTGTATTTGCTGTTATTCCGCCTACTCTCGCACTTGACATTTCTCAGATCTTTCCATTACTGTCCAACTGAAGAAATACCCTTTTTTCAGCACTATAGGCTTTTAAGAATGCAAATAAATAAGGGCTGATTGATGACAACATCAACCCGTTTTGTTTCACTAAAAGGTTTCGCGATCGGGGCCGATTTGTTTAACCCTAAGTCGCATGGCCTAGATTTCTGACGTGGTCCTAATTAGGACCCAAAATGAACGTTTGTCGAGGAAGCCGCTTCATTAATAAAACATGTAACTCTTTTCGATGATTTACGTGATGTTGTTAAAAGTTTGTTTAGCATTACTTGCATATCTTTATTGCTACTTACATAAAATACAGTTTAACGTCTAATCAAGCAATTGTTTTTAAATTAAGTACTCCAACATTACACGTTCCAACTGAACATTTGCACGACGCGCGACGTTTGCGTTGTTGCCCGTTCCAACAACACCGTTTAGTCGACGAATTGCCCGTTTCGTCCGTTGTTAACCGTTGTTGTCCGCTGTAGACGAAGTTATAGACACTCAATTACCGGGCGGTAAGTAGTTTGCGGAAGTTATGTCTCATTACTAAGTTAGACAGCCTCCGCCCGCGTCGAGACATCTTAACTAACAACTGCTCAGTCGATCAATTGGTAAATATGTTATGTTGAAAGTATTTTGTATATAATCCTAAGGTTAACTTTAAGGATAGCTGGATGGATTGATATTTATTTATTATATTTTTATAGTATTAGTAAATCTTTCACGCTTTGGCTTTGGATTAACACATAGATTACCTACTTCCTATCCCGAAAAAGTAGTGTTACGTGGATGCTTTATTTACGTGGGCGGAGCTGCGATCAAAAGCTATATTTTATAACTTACTTACTAAAATAATACATAATTTTACATTCAATAGGATATGTTTTGTATATTTTACACTTACACAATAATATTCATGTCCATTCACGGTTTGTCACAAGGTGTGACAAACCGCATCAAAATTTGATACAAATAAAATACATGGCGAACTATCACGTCTCCACTTCAATATACTACTTATAATAGTTTTCTACGACATCATGTTAAATGTATACATGTAATAAATATTATAAATGAGACATTTTGTGAGGATGTATGGATGGATGTTTGTTCCTCTTTCACGCAAAAACTACCGAACGGATTTTGATGAAATTTGGTACGGTAGTAGTTTAGACCCTGGATTAAAACATAGGCTATTTTTTATCCCGGAAAAGTACAGTTTTCTTGCGGGATACCCGATACTTTATTTACGCGGGCGGAGTTGCGGGAAACAGCTAGTTTGAAAATAGTCCTAAACGTTGCTTTTGTTCTCTACATAATATCTCGACTCCGAGAGAGTATACACATGCGTCGATATAAATAACTAGCTATTTTCCGCAGGTCCGCCTGCGTAAATATATAGCAGGTTTTGCTTAAAAGAGTCACAAACATCCATCCATACATCCATCCATCCTCACAAACTATTTATTTCATGTATGTAAGTATGAACACAATAAAGAATATTCATTCATTCATTCATTCATTCAAACTTTCACATTTTTAATAGTAGTGGGATAATATTATGATGTTCACCTCAAATCAGATAGCGAAGAAAAATTTACGAGCGAAATGATGACTGCTCTGAATACTGACGAATACAGAACACTGCAATCTCGGGGCAAATCAATGGCTTGTGGTAGTAAAACTTTTAGTGGCACCAATTCGTTTTACTGTCTAATAGATTCATAACACTAGATACGACAGGCAATATGCCATTTGAACAGTAAGATACTACGAATCGATGTGTTTTATTCAAAGTGGAATGAATGAAAACGTAGTCTCACGAATGTCAAGTTGCACCGCAATGCACAGCGCACGTACAGTCGTACAATGATCTTTTGGCACTTGGATGGGGGCGTGAGTGTCGCAAATAAGAACAATACTTATTACTAAAAGTGAAATTTTACAAGACACCGATGTTAGTACTGATTTTATCCACGTACCAAAAGGTAAGTGTCGCAACTACAAAACAATACATAATACTAAAAGTGACATTTTACAAGACGGCGATGTTAGTACTGATTTTGTCGACGTGCCAAAAGATCCTTGTATACCAGTATGACTGATGTCATATGAAACGTGTAGTGAATAAAGTTCAATGTTGAATAGCTATATTACAAAACTCAGTGCCGCGTCGCGTTATGTCGTGGAGTGAAAAAAATCCACAGTCGAACATATAAACCTCCTCCTTTTTAAAAGTCCGTTTAAAATCCTGTTACATTGGCTGTGTTCCGCGGAAAAAAGCGCTTACAAAAAAAATGTAAGCAAAATGGCGGATTAAGTTAGCAGTATTGAAGTGAGCAAACGTGTCCTGGCCGATATTTTGTTTTCTTTAGCGCTAGGCAAGCGCTAACAAGCGCTCTTTTAGCGGAACACAGCCATTCATAAACATTAACCGCTAACAATGTTTACGGCACGACTCGAACACTCGAAACTACCGGCCTCAGCTACCGGTAACTTCAGGAGATACATTACTATTCTGGCCGCGCTCACGAGTCACTGCTCCGGTCTGCGAGAGGAACATTATCCCTTTCCGGTTGTTCTCAAACCGTCGTTTGTAATAAATACTACTACTATTGTAAATGTGAAAGTTTGTGAGAATGGATGGATGGTTGGATGCTTGTTACATTTTCACGCAAAAACTACTGAACGGATTTCGATTAAGACAAGGATACTTTTTACCCCGATAAAGTACAGCGTGCAACAGCTACTATTTTATATTACCGATATATTATATTCCGTTCAAATCAAATTTAATCGATATGTAAACAAGTAACAACAGTGGCGTGCAGTGGCGAAGGCTGCTTCTCCTTCATAGGGAAGCCGGAGCCTGTATAATACTTAGGGATTTCTATGAAGGTTTGCAAAAGGTAAGTGACTAGGGAAGCCGATAGGAATGGAGTTATAGGAACCCTTCGCCACTGGTGGCGTGCTATATTCTACCAATTAAATGACATTATTACTGTGCTATAAAGAGTTATATCTTCACACATCAGATGAGCAGAAATACACGTACACATACATACAATTGAGTATTAAATGTAGTAATCGAGAGAACAGGGTATAAAAATATTAAAGCCATATAACTTTCTTAATTTCGAATTTGATGATACTTAAGTAAAAAGTTGAAAGAGAGGAGATGGTCGTCAACTCTTATAAAATTTCTCAAAGACACATTTTATCTACATTTAGATAAAATCAGTCTTTGATTTTAGTAATGGTTTATTTTTATATTTTAATGTTCTTCTGCTATTCATTCTTCATTACATTTTTTTTAAGTTGGCACTTGTTAAGTATCGCACTTGTCAAGTGGCAAGTGTCATGAGGGTCCGGCACGAGCGGCGATAATCACTTACCATCAGACGATTCGACGGCTCGTTTGCTGGTCCATTTAATAAAAAAAATATCCCAGACATCTCTCGCGGTCGTTGACCTCCACTTCAACTGCAGTGTCGTTGTCGATGGAACTCATAAATTTTGTTGTCCAATAAATTCCTCTCGAGCGTCGGAAGTTTGGTTAACTGTTGTTTTTAAATCTCTGGTGTTAAATAAATCCCAGCTATAGATTTCAACCGAACTTGCCAACTTGCCAAAATGACCACAGATAAATATTAGACAACTTCTATTTAAGCAATTATCTACACTTCACTTGAAAAATTCTAAATAGACAAATTACTTGCGTTTTCAATACGAATTATAGTGTAGTGCTCTCAATTAAGCCCAGACTTTTAGACTAGTGGTATTTTGATAGGGAGATTTTGATCGGTCGATAGCTTAGCTATCGATAGGGATGATGACTATATCTAAAATACTCAGTTTCATTAATGTACCTAGTCAGAAATATTGAAGCATTCCCACTTGTTAAATCTAAAAAAAAAATATATATATTTTATGTGTAGTTTAGTAATTAGATATGTATCTAATTACTAAACTACACATAAAAAATATATATTTTTTTTTTAGATTTAACAAGTGGGAATGCTTCAATATTTCTGACTAGGTACATTAATGAAACTGAGTATTTTAGAGCTTTTTTGTACTTTTTTAGATGTCTAAAAAAGTACAAAAAAGCTTTTTTTGCTAAATTAGTAAACAAAACCTACATAATTAGTTTACTTACATCATATACAAAAACATTCATTATGATAAGTATGACTTTAAACGCACAAATATCGGAGATATTTACAAATTATTTGTTCCTGTGGCCGTATACTTCATACACTTTAATCGCTTGAAAATATTGAATTTATGAAATACTATTTCTTCTGAGAAGTTACTCGATTACTATTTATTTATGCAATAAAAAAATTTAGTCATACAGCCTATTCATACAAGACTTTCGTTTGCAATGTTGCCTTCACACATTCCGTCTGAGATAAAAAAAATAATAATTTTAAGTAACCCTCGAATCGTCAAGCAGTGAGTGAGTTGATGATACACTTTCGATCGTGTCAGCTTTCAAACAAAAAAAAAAAAACTAGAACAAAATTGGTTCATACATTTCAACGACCAATGCTCCTTTTTTATCTCAGAAGGATTATGTACCTACATTGCCTTGGAAACAAGAGTGAATTGCCTTATAGTATCAGAATTTCGCTACACTGCGTTTCGATTCTGGACCATTATGAACTGCCCTCGTTTGGGGTTTCGCTCAACACAGCATGCAGGCGCTAGGTCGTTAAATATCTGAGATTCCGTCTGGAACAATACAACACAAAACTTGCCAATAAACTCCTTTAATAAGTTAACTCCGCCAAACCTGGTCACACGATTGTATGTTCTATTTCATGTTTGATAAAGGTGGTTTCGGCACGGCAGTGGATCAGGTTGTTGGCCGCGCGGGTTATTCATTAGCCAAAAACTTCAAAATAGAATCAATTATAGTTTCACGCGCGAAGTATTGACAGACTTTGATAGAGCGGGCTCCGTGCGTTAGGCGGCTTATATATTATCTTCAGGATACAGATTTTAGAGCACAGGAATGTACATAACGAAGTTCTTCTAATACATTAAAGTCATAGTGCTTTTGACATATTTTTGTATTTACAAAACGCCAGACATGTTGAGACATTTGTAAACTTATCAATGGCGTAGTTTGTTGCATACATAATACCATTACTAACGTAGTCAGCGTACACTTTATGCTGGGTCCAGAAATGTTCTTTTGTCCGTTTCAGGAGTAGTTTTCTTACCATTGAATGATCGTTAAGATCTTCATACCTTGTACATATTACCGTACAAAATATTGGGCTAATTTAATTAGAAAAAAAAAAAAACTTTTTCTATAATACCTTCATAAAGACAATTTACAAGCTAAGCAGTTCTTAGTATAATTAAATACAAGTAAATCATGTTATACCCCAGAAGAGCCAGCTCCCCGTGAATTACGAGCGAACTTTTTACTTTACTTTTTATCGCCCTAAGATTGTAACTTTGTGAAGCTCACTATAAATAGCCAATAATAAATAACGCCTGATACTTTAGCAGAATTTTTGCAATACAAGCTTTTATTTACAGCTTTGCCCGCGCTAAATTCGGTTTACCCATTATAAAATTATGCTATCGCGTTCATTATTACTTCGTTAATATTTTATATTAGTTGACGTATCGTATGTACACTTTAATTGTCTCAAACCTATTCTATACCTTTATTTCTCTTTGATCACTGTGTCTATTCTAATTTAAAAATCCTTTGCATGTACTTCAGAAAAAAAATATTTTTGGTAAAAGATGGCCCCGCGCGAATTTCTTCTTGCCGGGCTAGTTTCCGAACCGGCGGTAGGCATCATGTTTTCTATAAGTGTTATATTATAACCTATATGGAAAAAAAATTGAGTTTGAGTTTGAGATCATTTGGTTTCTATGTCTTACCTTTTTATTCTATCTACTATTTCAGAGCTATCGAATAAAGGCATAGGTACAAAGATATGGCATTAAACGATGTAATCGATACGGTGTAAGTATATTGTACATTTGTACAATTCACCTTTTGTTTTAACAGAAATGTTCTAAATTGTAACATCACACGGGATGAAAAGTTTCGCCGGAAATAGTACGAAGTTCGTCGAACTTTGATATTCGAAATACAAATAAGGATAATTGTGTCGTAAACAGGAAAGGGAGATTACAGTTAGGTCTCTTATCTGCAATATTTTATGAAGTTAAGTAAACGGCCCAAGGATCATTCTCACTAAATTTTGTGAAGTTATGCTGACCCCACATTATGCAGCTTTGGGCGTGTGAGGTGCGCGAGCAGCGCCCGTATCGCTAAGTGCTGTGTGCTGACATGCCCGAGGAACGCGCACGCCTAATCAGTCTAAGGAGTCCTGTTCTGCTGAATTTTTTTGACGATGCGAGTCACATTATGGTCTTGACACTTGTCAACATTGAACTTGAAGATGTTTACGCCCGTACCGAGTTTCCTTTGTGGTATGTTAGACATCAAAATTTTTGGGCCACCGCGTCTTTTGGGAGCTGGAGGGAAAGCGACGTAATGTATGGCTTTCTTGGTCATAGTCGTGTGGACACGTTGTTTATGGAAATGTCAAGTCGATTCAGGATCGAATCAATTAAAAATTAATCAATAACATATAGACAGTATATAACCATGTATCGTTTTATACTAGCTATACACTAACAATTAAAAATTATATACACAAAATATATTAGTAGTTACTCACTATAATAGCACCTACACCTTCACCAGTTCTTCTTGGCGGAACTTCGAATTGATGTTAGATTTTTTGTTAACAATCGGAAATTAACTTATTAAGAAATGAAACATTTTCATTTCATGTGATAAGATTTTCATAATACACAATATTAATATTAAGAAGATCCATAAACATTATCATATTAATACACGGATATGCGTACGTCAACACAATCGAATCACAATTCACGACCTATACAGAATAATATTACTCGAGTTTAATATTCCTATCGTTCATCCCAAAGACGCCGATATTTATTCAGAGTGGCCGCGCCCAAGATGGTCGAGATCAAAATTCCACTCTCAAAATCCCTGAGAGTGGAGTCGGTCTTTATCCATGCTTTATTACAATTCAATTTACTTGTGGTTGTATATGGTTAAAATCCGTAATTCATTTAGTTTTTAAGTTTGAACTTTTCTTTTGGTTCTTAGACAAAAAAAATGTACCTACACAATATGTAGACAATGAATGTTAACGTGTACCTAATAAAATTGTATGTATCAAACGCACGTTAGTGTGTGTTAATAATCTGAGGTAGTGTATGTAGTTGTTATTTTTATTAATTTTATGTATTTCTAAGCATTATTAAAAAATATTAGCTTTCTGCACACCTTCCTCTATATTAACTATCTAACTATCTCTGTGGCTCAGTGGTTAGCGCATCGGCGCATTAGCTGGAGGTTAAGCCGGGTTCCAATCTTGCCGATGGGAGCAAAAGTCGGAAACTAGCCTGGCAAAAAGAACCGGCGTAAGAAACTCGCACGGCCACCTTTTAGCAAAACGATGGGAAAATAGTTCTTTTAAAAATAAGATATTGTTACGTGCTAGGGTTCGATGATTTGGAGATAAAGCCTGCTGACTCCTTTAAAGACTTTATTTACTAGCACACACACACTATTTAAAGCACTAGGTTCAACATTAAACACTAAGTCCAAACACTAAGCACTAACGGTGTCCTTAAGTCGTAGCCAAGTCGTGGGTATCACTCCTGGTATCATCACATCACTAGTATTCACATCGTTATCGCCCGTTTCGCTGTTCAAATCGAACTCCCGATCACTAGTTTTCGCTTGTATCGCCCGTATCGCTTTGACGGAAGCTCAAAAAGAACTCCTGGTCGCTAGTTTTCGCTGGTATCGCCCGTATCGCTTCGGATGAAAGCTCAAAAAGAACTCGACTCGCTCGCATTCTTCCGACGTATTTATACCGGTCGATACGAGTCCCAGACGACTCCAGAAGGTTCCCGAGTCGCGTGACCGTATTAGATTTATTCTGGAACGTTTGCACAGTAGCGCCATCTAGTACTGAGTAGGGGGCCCCACGCTGTCCCTGTTCACACCAAGTGGTTTCAGTGGTTGACGCTAGATGGCGCTTTTGTGTGTTCGTAACACTACTCCCCTCTTAGAGATGCTCGTCCCGAGCATCATTGCTACCGCCATGGTACCACGCTAGACGGTCTAAGTGTACCACTTTGAACGTCCCTCTTGACACCCAGATGACCTTCTGATACGCCATCATGCATTTTACGGAGAACATCTGGCACTCTCGTTCTTGGGACAATTATCTGAGGATGGAACTCTCTGCCGTTATTTCCGGTAGGGTATTCCGTTTATCAGACTGTCCCTTTGCGCCCAGTACGCCGTAGTGATAGCGCCAGTGGGTGCAACCTTACTCCAGATTAGTTTTACGTCACCCCGTTTCTTGCACGTGACGATGTGCCGAAGGTCGTCATCTCTGTCTTGAGCCTTCCTCATAGCATCATTCCTCCCAGAGACCCAAAGGACTTGAGCAGGCGGGGCCCGGTGGGTGGGGCCAGTGGGCGGAGCCTGAGGGGCGTGGTCAGTGGGCGGGGCATAGTAGGCGGGGAGCTTGGTCCCCAGTGGGTGTGGCATCCGCCAGAGGTCGCACCTCTCCGCCAGGGGTCGCACCTCTCCGCCAGGGGTCGCACCACTCCGCCAGGGGTCGCACCACTCCGCCAGGGGTCGCACCACTCCGCCAGGGGTCGCACCTCTCCGCCAGGGGTCGCACCACTCCGCCAGGGGCCGCACCACTCCGCCAGGGGCCGCATCACTCCGCCAGGGGTCGCACCGCTCCGCCAGGGGTCGCACCGCTCCGCCAGGGGTCGCACCGCTCCGCCAGGGGTCGCACCGCTCCGCCAGGGGTCGCACCGCTCCGCCAGGGGTCGCACCGCTCCGCCAGGGGTCGCACCGCTCCGCCAGGGGTCGCACCGCTCCGCCAGGGGTCGCACCGCTCCGCCAGGGGTCGCACCGCTCCGCCAGGGGTCGCTCTCCACCGCCAGGGGTCGCACCGCTCCGCCAGGGGTCGCACCGCTCCGCCAGTGGTCGCACCGCTCCGCCAGTGGTCGCACCGCTCCGCCAGGGGTCGCACCGCTCCGCCAGGGGTCGCACCGCTCCGCCAGGGGTCGCACCGCTCCGCCAGGGGTCGCACCGCTCCGCCAGGGGTCGCACCGCTCCGCCAGGGGTCGCACCGCTCCGCCAGGGGTCGCACCGCTCCGCCAGGGGTCGCACCGCTCCGCCAGGGGTCGCACCGCTCCGCCAGGGGTCGCACCGCTCCGCCAGGGGTCGCACCGCTCCGCCAGGGGTCGCACCGCTCCGCCAGGGGTCGCACCGCTCCGCCAGGGGTCGCTCCTCACCGCCAGGGGTCGCTCTCCACCGCCAGGGGTCGCTCTCCACCGCCCGGGGTCGCACCTTTCCGCCCGGGGGTCGCACCTCTCCGCCCGGGGGTCGCTCCTCCGCCCGGGGGTCGCTCCTCCACCCGGGGGTCGCTCCTCCGCCCGG
The DNA here is from genome assembly GCA_905404095.1 of Glaucopsyche alexis. Lineage (NCBI taxonomy): Eukaryota > Metazoa > Arthropoda > Insecta > Lepidoptera > Lycaenidae > Glaucopsyche > Glaucopsyche alexis. The sequence goes on along the minus strand of FR990044.1, from coordinate 819,055 downwards.
GGTTCGCTCCTCCGCCCGGGCGTCGCTCCTTCGCCCGGGCGTCGCTCCTTCGCCCGAGGGTCGCTCCTCCACCCGGGGGTCGCTCCTCCACCCGGGGGCTGCTCCTCCCGCCGCACTTCTTGAAATCTTCTCTCAGAGTCAATGGCATCTCCAAATCTCACTTCTGACACCAGTTGTTACGTGTTGGGCGTCGTAGGATTTGGAGATAAAGCCTGCTGACTCCTTTAAAGACTTTATTTACTAGCACACACACACTATTTAAAGCACTAGGTTCAACATTAAACACTAAGTCCAAACACTAAGCACTAACGGTGTCCTTAAGTCGTAGCCAAGTCGTGGGTATCACTCCTGGTATCATCACATCACTAGTATTCACATCGTTATCGCCCGTTTCGCTGTTCAAATCGAACTCCCGATCACTAGTTTTCGCTTGTATCGCCCGTATCGCTTTGACGGAAGCTCAAAAAGAACTCCTGGTCGCTAGTTTTCGCTGGTATCGCCCGTATCGCTTCGGATGAAAGCTCAAAAAGAACTCGACTCGCTCGCATTCTTCCGACGTATTTATACCGGTCGATACGAGTCCCAGACGACTCCAGAAGGTTCCCGAGTCGCGTGACCGTATTAGATTTATTCTGGAACGTTTGCACAGTAGCGCCATCTAGTACTGAGTAGGGGGCCCCACGCTGTCCCTGTTCACACCAAGTGGTTTCAGTGGTTGACGCTAGATGGCGCTTTTGTGTGTTCGTAACAATATTTTCCTATTACCTAAGAACTTGCTCAATACATTTTAGATATCCAAGATTGTTGCTAGAATACTTGAATGTGAGGCCTATGTGGTATTACCTAGCACCACCTAGCATGTTAGCTAATCCAGTGAAAGTGTGTCACAGGGTCCAACTGGGACGATATTTAGGCCACACTTGCGGGAATTCCATTATATTTAGTTATACTTAGTAACGAAGTTCGCCCGCCCTGACCCAAAACTACGATATTACTAGCTAGGAAATTTCGCGACAAACTGGGAGAATGGAGGAAAATAACGAACCTAATTCGGTTTTTTTTCTCATCTAAGATATACTTAGCTGTATATAGTATGCCTCTATGATATTGCACAATGCTTTTGATGTTCTTACATTTGTTTTTCTTCTTGTAGAGAGCGTGATGAATGTGTAAATACGTTTTAGGAATTAACAAACTTAATTAAATGTATATCAATCTTCAAGCTCACAATACTCACTATTTTTCTAATGATTCACTCCAAGCTAACGAACAAGATTAGAATTTGTCTAACTCCGACAGCACGATGTAACGATATGACGCCGAGATTCAATTGTGAATAAGTCGAAGACTGGGGGTAATCTAATTTGTCTTGGAGTAATCTAGCGACTACTGTTAGTTTTATTTTTATACTTGTAGATTGAAAGTTTTTTATTTAACTCTAATTATTGCCTTGTGCATATTTTTTGTTTCATCCAAATTGAAATCGTACGAGTATATATAGCGTCTTGTACTGTGGGAGAGCCACGCTTCGGCACGAATGGGCCAGCTCGACCGGATAAATACACCGACATGTCACGCCACGCCGTTATTTCACGCCGGTTTTCTGTAAAAATAACGCTTGTGTTGTGTTTCGCCGAGTGAGTGAGGTTACCGGAGGCCCATTGGGAATTTTAAGGACCAGGAACGCAAGTCGCAGCACCAGAGGAGTTTATTTATTTATTTTTTTAAGGACCAAAAACAGTTTTGCATCAAATTGGCATAATAATAAAATACATTAAGATTTACAGCTAGATACAACAACTAATTACATTTGGTCTCAACATGCATTGGAACACTATTTTAACCTAGAAATTTTATTACTATGTTACTAACAAGTATAGCTAAAATACATTTACAAGATAAAAGATCCTTATTAAAAATTACGAAATTACATTAAAGACTAATTAACAAAATAATAAAATGAAATTGGAATTAAATTGGTAATAGAATATTAATAATTTAAATAAAATCACTTATTATAATTAAAGCTATCTGGAACGTGGTAAAACTTTTGGTTTAAAGTTTGTGGTCAAGTGTAACTCCTCTGGTGTCGCGAGTGTCCATGGGCGGCGGTAATCGCTTACCATCAGTCAATTCGTCTGCTCGGTTCATTACACAAGAAAAAAAAACAGTTTTTACTCACAAAGAAGTTAACTTCTAGCTCTACATTCTTTTTTACAAAGTATAAAATGAAGTCGCTTCCGTCGCTTAAAATACCTACCTACATTGTATCCGTGCGTAGCCCGGGTGAGTTTGCTTGTATGGTATAAAAAAAAAACTAAGTTCTTATTCAAAGTTTCTCACCAACTTTAAAGAAATTAAATAGTTAACGGCTGTTCAGAGCATACAGCTGTCGTAGAGTTATTCATTTACAAATTTGCAATACTCCCTTACCTTTCAGCAAAAACACTTTCCCGCATCAGCGAATCGCTTGAGAGGTGCACTCTCACATAATCCGGGAATCCCGGGAATGAATACACGTACGTGTTGTGCATCTCTTTGCTCGTCATTTAGCGGAAATAATTTGCAGCTTCTGCGAATCACTTCAGGGATGCACTCTCCCCGGATTACGGGAGAATCCCGGGCAAATCCACACTGGTCACTGACCCGCGGTAATGGCGCGCCCCGCACTCTCCCTAATTTCATTTGCGAGGGCTCCCTGTTGCGATAATTCTCGGCTACGCAAATTCAGATTGTTTTTAACGAGGCGCAATCGAGGTGCGATGACTCAGGAAGAGGTTTGACGAGACTTTATTTAATAGCACCTGCTTTTGTTGAAAGAAATTGATATTTGAATTTGTATTTTCAAACGTGATGGTCCAAAATTTACCCAGAATCAAACAGTAATGAAATGGTTGCCAATGTGTTCTCGCTCGTAGGTTATATTATACTTCCATAGGTACCCGTCGTATTTTAGAGTTGCCGCTTTGGAGACATCAAGTATGATATTTTACAGTGAATCAGTGCAAATATTTAATTGCTGTTGACTCTGAGTTTCGTTTGTATGAATTTTACATACATACATATAATCACGCCTTTTTCCCGTAAAGGGGTAAGCAGAGACCACTTTTTGCCACTTGCTACGATTCTTACATACTCGTTTCGCTTCGTTCACTTTCATTCTTACCATCCATTCCTCCTCTTACATTCAACGTAGCGAAGCGGCTCTCCATTGTCCGCTTTTCACCTCCGCGAGAAACGAGACGTGATGGGTGGTGAACCACATCGCCGCGTATGAATTTTGGACCATGATATTTTACTTATCACTCGTAAATAATAATCTTCACACTGGGACTACAAGATTAAAGGCCAACGTACACAAGCGACAAGGAAAGCACGTCGTGACTTCGTTTTCGTTCTCTAAAAAATATTTAAATTTTTAGTGCCTTTATTGTTGCAATATTCTCTTAATATTTTTCGTTTCATATAGAAATACATAGCGCCAGTAATAAGTAACGTTATACTAGGGGCCATACAGTATTACCTGTTTTGTTTTTCCACGTGAATATAATAGGTAATACCTTACAACGACATATCTTTAATCGAATAAAGTAAAATAGACACCTACAGCCTATATTATGTATATTACTTTAAACCGCAACATAAGAAATGCTGAGTCGTCAGGTAAGTGGGTGACCGGGAAACCTTTGTGGAAACCGCCCGTCACGCCGAAATGTCTGTCATGCTCAACCCAGATACACCTGTGGCCCATTTGTACCCAAACGAGGGCGCTGGAAAGCCGGGCTATGATTTATTCGCATAATATATCCTTAAATATTTGTGTCGTATCATATTAAAAACATTTTTCGCAAAATGGTAACTGTCACTTATGGTTGTGGTTTGTTGGTTGTAAAAGCAAATACAAAATTCATGTATTAATATGTATATCGGGATCTGCTGAGAAAAGATATTGTTGACTTCAACCTTAGATGGCGGTTGAAATTTTGTTTAATACCTAAGAAACGGAGTCAAGAGCAACGCTTGTTAAAGGTAATATAAAAAAATTGTGCTTATTAATTTAAACTAGAGCAGAGTGATGACGTCTGATGGGTGATCGGTATCAGTATCACTAACGAAGGGTTCGGTTTCAGGTTTACGGCTATTCGCCGCCATCTTTGTTTTAGCTATTTGCATTTTTTCTCAGACGGGTAAACAAGAGGCTGGCACGTGTCAAATAACTGTGTATTCAGACTTACAGAGGGCAGACGCAATTAAAAGTAGACACATCTTATTCAAGTTTCTTATAAGTCTACTGTTATAGACGTAGTACAAACACAGTGTAAATATACGGTATAAACTCGTATCTTAATAAAGATACAGTATAAAATATAGCATTCTGACTACAGCCTACAAATACGGCCACTTTTTAATGCTTTGAAGTTATTTCAAATGACCGTTAAAAATTGGCGCGTTGTCAATTTTTTTTTGTTTGAAAAAGTTTAAATAATTAATTACAAAGCTCAGGTTAAGCTTTGTAATTAATTATTATTTGAACTTTATTCATAAATTAGTAAATTAGAAGTTTAATTAATATTCACAAATGATCCAGTTGTAGCGAAATTTTATGTTAGGTAAAATATATTATGGTAAATTTATAACTAAATAGTTGACTAAGTTTGTAACTACAGTTGAGTAAATAGTTGGCAGGCAATAGTCCTATAATAGTGCATTAATAAGCGTGGATGAGTAAGTTCAAACACCTTTGTTTAGTCTATTAGAGAATTATTCAAATCGGGAGCGTCGGCAAACGCGTTAGCGAACAGCCGCCCGGCTAATGCATAAACATGTCGCCGATGTAATACCTTAAATATCGCTAGGTTGATGTTGGATTATAATATTTACGACATTAAACTACAAATATGCCTGTCAACTTTCTTAACACTATGTAGTTATTCCTAATTTTTAATAATTTACTGCTTTTTAACACGCTTATATTAACTTCACCTGTATGTAAGCTTGTTTGTATGTAACTCTCTCTTGCGCGCCTGCTGCCTTCCTCGGCTCTGGTAGCTATAAAACACGCTTTTAAAGAATATCGAACTAAAAAGTTGAAAATAAATATAGTTTAAAAAAACTAAAAAAACACGCTTTTAAAGAATATCGAACTAAAAAGTTGAAAATAATTTTAAAAATACTAGTATAATTGAGGGAAAAGCGTGGGTCGCTCGATATACGAAAATTATGGCACAAAGCGCCCCACGCTTTTCCCTCAATTATACTAGTATTTTTAAAATTATTTTCAACTTTTTAGTTCGATATTCTTTAAAAGCGTGTTTTTTTAGTTTTTTTAAATTATATTTATTAAAATAATAAATAAGTCAACCTCTCTGCAGCCTTTCTGTGTCAATGTTGTGTAATTGGGAAAATTAAATGATAACATTTATTATTTATGAATTATTTTTTATTTAATGAATACTATATTGATTCTACTCTAACAAGTCGTTATAATAATAACAATTTCATCAATGCTGGAAGACTTTATGCAATGTTCATGCATTTCCAGAATTCTTGGGAGTTTATTATTGTAATGATCACTTAAATTAGAAGTAAGTATAAGAGCGTTGATCGGCGCGCGACTCAGATTTCACGAAAAACGCTACTTTTCAAATGCGTCTATATCTAACAAAAACTGGTTATTCTGATTTTTATATGTAAAAAAACACTAGAAAATATTGTATTCTAATTTTTCCCTTATCATTTATTTTAAAATAATTTCAAACTTTTGAATAAAACTAACAAAACTAACCAGAAGTTTTTACAACTTTAGGTACAGGGGCATTTTCAAAACATATAATAGCTAAAACCGCTTACATGTTTTAAAAAGAAAAAATCTTTATAAACTTATTGGGTCCTCTTCTAGATTTTCTATTAGTCAGATTATTTTTATATAATATGTTTCTATCTCATAAAAATAAAATTAAAAAAATGCGAAATTATCAGGAATTATAGTTATTTTATATGATGATATTTATGTATTTTACTTGCTCCCTTTATTTCTTACTTACATAATCTATGAGAAGAACCTTTTATCTTTAATATGCTATTTAAATTTTTAACTAAATTAGTTTGACGAATTTTATATGAATTTTTAAAACTACTATATAAACTATACGTTTACAACAGTATTTGTAAACGCTCGTGCGCCTCGATTTATAAAAATAATCTGACTAATAAAAAATCTAGAAGAGGACCCAATAAGTTTATAAAGATTTTTTCTTTTTAAAACATGTAAGCGGTTTTAGCTATTATATGTTTTGAAAATGCCCCTGTACCTAAAGTTGTAAAAACTTCTGGTTAGTTTTGTTAGTTTTATTCAAAAGTTTGAAATTATTTTAAAATAAATGATAAGGGAAAAATTAGAATACAATATTTTCTAGTGTTTTTTTACATATAAAAATCAGAATAACCAGTTTTTGTTAGATATAGACGCATTTGAAAAGTAGCGTTTTTCGTGAAATCTGAGTCGCGCGCCGATCAACGCTCATAACACTTTTAATTAAATAAAAATACCTAGTTGTACGTTGTTTTTGCTGTCGCTCCAGTAATTGAATCTTCTAAGCTCAGCCCTCGAATCGGGTGCAGAGTGGGTGCAGACAGCGCGCCCGATTTCACATTCAAACACCTTCTCGTTTGCCGCATATGAAGCATCTCCTTATTCATCTTATGTTTTTCACCGGTCTATGTCCTACGAATGGATTTCATCGAGAGGTATTTGATTACATTGATTTTTAGAAAATTAAAATAAAAAGCTCACATTTGTGGCAAATAAAGTTTCTGATATTTAATTAAATTGAAGAACGTACTCTAAATAAAGTGAAATTTTGATTACTTACCAGTTACCATATTTTCAAAGAGTTGTTTGCAAAGATTTCAACATATTCATGTTATAGAAATAAGTTTTTATTACACGCTATTTTTCAATTCACAAAAATTGTTTTAAAAAATTCATTCAATGACAAAAGTGAAAAACAAATAAAATAAGAATAAGATAACACTGAAAACTATTTGAAATTGAATATTATAATAGAAAAATGAATATAGTGAAATTAATTTGTAACAGACATCCCCTGAGTCTTGTTTCATTTTTTGGACATTGTGATGCATATTGCATTGTAATGTTCTCTCTGTTCAGTTAACATGTGTCGTCCCGCAGATTACGTGTTAGGGTTACCACTTGCGGTTTTTACGTATTGTATTTTTATGACCTTTTCACAATAATAAGTCACGGTTCTCAGAGTAATAACTGTAGCGTAGAGACCCGACTATTAGTAAGAGAAGAAACATTTATTGTTCGTCATCCCACATCTCACTTATTATGAGCGCCATAAAATCGTTTTTCAAATCTTGTAAAAACACCAAAAGTCCACCAAAGGCTCTTTTTTGTTTGTGAGACAGATACTGGTAAAAATTTAGGACTATGCCCCCTTTTTAGGGGGGGGGGTGAGGGGGGAGGGGGGAGGGAGGCAAACCCCCCCGTACCACTCCCCCCTCTAGGAAACCACCGGTTTAGAAGTTATAAATGATTAAAGTTTTGAGGTTATAACTGTTTTAAAGGATGTTGATGGTTTCTCCGTTTCGTTACAGCGGGCGGGGGCTGCTCTCCCTCCGCGCCTCCGGGCTTAAATATAACACTCTAGGGGTTGACAGACAAGTACTACGTGGAGTCGGGTTGATAGATTCGTTTTTGGGACATTGTCAGTCTGTCACGTCTCCGGCGCTGCGGGAAATGCAACCCCTTCGCCCTAGCGTAACAAAACGCAGAAACCAACACTCGCCTTAGGCAGCTCCGGCTTTCTGGACTGCGTTACTGCGTTCCATTACGGCAGGCGGGGGCTGCTCTCCCTCCGCGCCTCCGGGCTTAAATATAACACTTTCATCTGGGACATCTTCCCTTCACTGGGACTCAATTCGTTGAGTATGAGTCCCATCTTCAGCTATGAATGGGTTGTCACGATTCAAGTGGTTGACTTTTTTGTGTATGTAGCCATGTTCTGACAAGCAATCATATGCTTTCCAAAAATCAGTGTGGATGGTGGTGCCAATTTCCACATTCTTTAATATAAGTGGCACCAAAACCTCAGCAGAGCGAATATTGTCTGGACACACTTCCAACCTCAAATCTTCAGATCCGTCCTCAATAACAACTGGCTTCAATTATGAGTCGACGGAGCCCCGTTACGCGGGGCTCCTACTTCTGGGTGGTTTACAAAAAAATATCCACGATGGCTAAGGCGGTAGCTTCGCTGCGCTACGCTCCCGCCTTAGCCATCTAACCTAACCCAATGAAGTCGTATTGGGCCAACTCGGAGTAATACATTGCTATTAATTACCTAAGAATTATATACTGTTCTCATACATTTCCTATATCACATTATAATATATAAAATATAATTACCTCGATTGTATTTTCTTTTTCCAAATTTCAATTCCATACATTTTGATCGGCGATTCTTTAAAGAAGCGATAAAGAAAAGATCTTGGCTCATCCCCTTGTACTTTAGCATAAAGATTACGTTCCGTTTTGCATAATTGCAATAATATTTAAGAATTTTTGAAAATTGTTTAAAAATATTTAGACTCAACTCCGGCAGCCAAAATTTCTTTGGGGGGTTTAAGACTAACTCCCTTAAGCCCCGTACACCATCAATACTCTCAAATTTAGGCGACTCGTTATAAAATCCAACCCAAATTGACGCGTTTTCGTCTAAGGCATATACACGGCAGCTCTTTAAATAATTTAAATATTTTCATAAAATGTATCATAAAAATATTTCTGATTCAAAATATTATTACTGTGATACAAATTAAATAAAATGAAGGATATTTATTACTTATTTATCAGCTTTTATGTAAAGTTAAAATATTTGACAGCAGACAATGTAAAACGGAACGTCGAAGAAACGTCAACATGGCCGAATTTCTATAGAATTTTTCGAATTTTAAATATTTTTTATCTCGAAAACTACGGATCGTATCGTTTTGAGAAGTTGCGGAATTAATTCGTAATTAGAAGACCTTTCAGCCGTAAAATTACCATAAACCTACTTATAGGATAAATGTGGGGCATGATTCTAAATTCTAGCCCAGATACTTGTTCCATCACTTCCATGTATATTGTATATTATTCTTTTAAGTCTCGGATAGCTTTATAAGTTTTATCACTTTCTGGTCAAGTGACAGAAACAACACTTATGAGCTATCTGTCACTTTATGAAGTTTGTATGACTCCAACCCCAACTGTGTGCGGGTCTCCTCACGAGTTTTTCTTTACCGTTAGAGCGTTCGTATATTGTACTTGAGATCTGTCTCATTGGTACACGCCACAACCTGGGATTCGAACCTACACTCTCTCGAGCGCTAACCAACCGGTCTACCCACTAGGAGTTACATTATAATATATTTAATATTACATGCTTTTTGAGTACTGAATATATAAGTAAATATAAGGTTTAATAAATTACATTACTTTTCATAGAAACTGGATTGAACATTATAATGTGCATTAGCATCAGTCCTGCAAGTTGATGACGAAAAATAGAGTATTATTTTCCTAATTAATGCTTCCATATTATATTATGTTTTTTTGGGTTAATCGAATATTTTGATATTTATATTGAATCCTTTTAGAGATTAGAAACAGCCCTACTACCTACATGGAAACAAAAGTTTGCCTTAGCATTCTAGGGGCGAATGAAAACACAAATTACCGAGTGATAATAGGATCCCTGTTATTTCGGTCAGACTTTTCGACAGCTTTTATATACATAAACTTTAATGCGACTCATTCGGGCTTGGCTTTAAGCAGCTTTTGTTAATAAGCTCTTTATAAATATGCGTTTTTAGAACAATTTCATCTGGCTGGCATTGGTCCTGTTATCGTTAAGTTTTAGGGCCAGTTTGAATGAAATGTTATGCAAACAAAATTACCAAGAAGCTTTTGGCTTTTGCCCGCCACTCTGTCTGGTGGGCCTAAGCTGTAATTATTATATAGCTCGACCTTAGGTATTTGCGTGTTATAGAACGTACATAACTATACATTACTTAAAAGATGTCCTCGCTGACTGACTGACTGACGTATAGAACCTCGTACAGCCATAACTGCTAACGGTAGATACGTGAAATTTGGATATTAGTTTTAAGTTATAACCACAGGTTATAACGTAGAATTAGTGTGCGACTAAGAAGGAATTTTGAATAATTCCATCCTTAATAGGGGTTGAAAGTTTGTATAAAAATTCTTATTTCACTGATTTTGTTGAGAATTGAGATTTAGGCTCTTAAATACATATTTTGATTAAATACGCGTTTCAGGGTTTAATAGAACTCTCCCCCTATGGGTACTGTAAAATAAGGGTGGACAGTTTAAATGAGAAATATTTAAACTTTGCCCTGATTTCTTTGAAACTGTATTGTTAGGTTTTAAAATTCTTCTTCTAAAGAGTAAAATGGAGTCCAAAGGTTGTAAAATGAAATATATATCAACAAATGAACGTATTGCTTTGAATTTAAACACGCAGATATTACGTATAAATCCGTAATTTAAAAGGATTTTTCGTAATCTATTTCCCCCGGGAGTCCAATGCTAGTATTTAAATAACGTGAAAGATGATTTGAAGTTACTTTTTACCGATAACCGGATTTTTTTAGCCGGATTCAACGGAACATCTCAGTAGTTCACCCAAACGTAATCATTACACACACACACGTAAAAATCTATAAATCTCCTTTTTTATACTGTTGTACAAATTGATTAGCTGATTGTAAGTCTCACTATATAAAATTACAGGTACTGACTAACTAACTTTATACCAGAACAAAGGTAGCCTGTCTACCTTTTACAAATTTGTGCGATATTTTCCGAGTAAGTAGTGGCTAATGGCGCGTGTGTCTGACGCGTAGTGTGGGGAGTTTATTCAAATGGTCTCGAAAATTCTCTAACTTTTATACTCTTGTTTACGTTTGAAGGCAGCTAGGATTAATAGGTGGAATATTGGGAGGTAACTAACCTGATTCAAGATCATCACATTAAATCCAAATTAATAAGATAATATCTATTGTCGCTACCACACCACATCAATTTGGTCCCGTGGTAAGTTCTCAAAGAACTTGTGTTACCAGACAACGGAAATATAATATCATGGACCAATTAAACTTTGACACTAAACATAGCCAGCCATGAATTTTCACGTATTATTTGCCTCATTTGGTTTTGCATAAGTAGATCTAACGTATTTCAATCGCTTTGCGACGAATAAAAACGCGCGTCATATATGGACGCAATGTAAGGCGACCTTAATAGGTAGGTTACCTTAACTTACCGTAGGTGCATCCCGTTTTGCGGCGACTTAGCACTTTCTGGACAAGGTCTTTATTAAAAAACTGATAATCTCTCGAACCGAGCTCTGTATAATCATGGCGTCTACTTCTAAGATTTACATTTTATCCCGCGGCGATACACTCGTTAGTTGAATATTTACCTTCCGAGCCGTTAGTTAAGGCGAAGAAAATGTTAATAAATCCCTTTTAGACGTGAATTATGTTCACTGACTTGTTAGTGTGCTTATTCTAAATGAGGCATGTCTCGATGACTTCAAAATATTGCACGGATTTATGAAAAAAAAAATGCTATGGATTATATTATAGGTATTGAATTCTTATGTTTACGCTAATATGTATTACTAATTGTATATGTATAACACTAGATGTTGCCTGCAACTTCGTACGCGCAAGAAGAAATTTCACGTGAACCGTACATTTTGCCTTGTCATGCCAATAAAAAGTAGCATATGTCCTTCCCCGTGGTTTACTCTACATCTGTACCAAATTTCATAAATATTCATTCATTTCAAACAAACTAACAAAAAACTTCTATATTATATTAGTATAGATTATTATATTAGTATAAATTACTTTTACAGATTAATCTATAGCTTTATTGTTCCAAGTAGAAATACAAATAACATAATCAATGTGTCGTCGCTGCACGGCTAGTCCGAAATTGTTTAATCTACTCTCGCAGCATAGGCGCTACCGGTTACGAGAGTAAATTTCGAAGCGGAATTTCGGCCTTTGGCCTACCAAAGGCGGACCGAAACGAGCAATATCCTATTAGTTTACCTAGTAAGTCTTATAGAATCATTAATATATCGACAGCTTGTCATCAGCCGGTATATCAGAGTGCACCGGCCGTCGACCCCGTGACCCAGTGGCTTGCACTTCATATCGATCGCCCGCTGTTGTTGACTTGTTGGCATAGTGACATACTGTATGCATTGATTTATTCAGTAATCGTGGTCGAAGTCGAAGAATTCTATTTAGGAAAACTACAATAAGTAATTCAATAGTAAATGCTTAAAAGGTTTCTTACTATGGCAAAATAATACAGTTAAGACCTTGTCTAGACATCTACAAAGCCACCATTTATAAGAATTTAGACGGGTATCATCTGGGCGCAATACACCATGACGGCCTAGTACGTCCGAATCGCACTTTATCTATGCGCGTACTGTTTCGTCGCGAGTTCGCCCTTTAGGGACAAAGTCTAAGGTGATTCTCACATTGACAATCTACCTTACATTGAAAACGAACCCCGCGCGATGTGTAATATCTTTCGTCTCGTTTTCTTGCAATTTGTGGGAGTGATTTCGTGAAATGGGATGGATCAGGAAAGATAGGAAGTCGCAGCCATTAGATTCGAATACTTCAGTATATTTTAGCTTTTTAAATACAGACGTTGATTTCTGTTACTGCTTGGTTTAAAAGTTTCCGCATTTATCATATTAGAAAATAGTACTAATGTATAAATATTGTGTTATTTGAAATATTTTCATATTATAACACATCATAGTCGTAGCTACTGTAGGCCTCGCTCGTTTTTTCGTCTAAAAATATAATTTTTCTTCCACGTAATAATATAATATTAAGATAATAATATAATATTTACTAATACCTACTTAAATGTTAAGATAAGTTAGTTGATTGAATTCACCGAATACATTATACATTGCGAATGTCTGTCCTACAGCTTTGGTAACGAAATGGAATCTCGAGTAATTAATTACGGCGCTGCTCTTTCTCGAGTCAGGGGCGGAGCTATAGGGCATATAATGAGGCCCCGCCATGCCAAGGCCCCGCATTAACGGCCCAAGACTTAATTAAGCAGATACAATTATATCACTTAATTATTCAAAACCGTGACCGTTCCCAAGTTTTTAAATGATTTTAGTAGCAAATAAATATTATTTATTCTGTGGCAGATTGTTTCAAGATATTTTTTATTGTTCATATCAAATTTTATTCATATCAATCAGTATTAGATCCTCGTTCCAAAATGCACAACCTTAAATTTTAAACAAATTATCCTATAAAATAATAACGTCAATTTATGACCGCGGGACGGTCGCGTGACCTTCAAAGCCGGCAATGCGAACGTCAGACCGAGAGTGTCCATACTTATTGAGTTTTATTTTATTGAGTGTCACAAAATGTTATTAGGGATATACTTATGTTGGGTAGAATATAATATCATTCAGTTACAAATACACCTGGTATTATTTAGTGAAAAAAAATATTATACCCAAAATCAATGCGTCATTTACTTTAATTTAAATACTTAGGACAGTAATAATTAAATCTCGAATGAAAATATCAGCGCTGCTAATCGTGCATTCTTGATTAATGTTTTCGTTTTAGAAGACATTAGCCTCTTAGAGCCTTTAACAAAAACATTTTGAATATTTTTAGTAATGTAAAAGTAATTCTTAAGGACAATATAAACAACAGCTCCGTAAATTTTATAGCTAAATTATCGGATAAAGCACCGTTAAACCCAAGTAAAGTGCTAATTAGTCTTCGAATCAGTTCGTATTAAACAAATAAACATTATTTCAGTACTGAGCGCGGAAATAAAGTGACATTTTTTTATAAATAAACAGTGCCTGGTGTGGTGCCTACTAACAAACAATACTGTTCGCCATATTTATTCGACGTCTATTTGAAAATTCAACGTTATCAAGAATACATACAAGAAATATTATGAACCAGTATGATAAGGAGACATCTGGAATTAATAACAATTTCTTATTTAATCTGAGATACCAATTTAATTCGTTACATTTAGTTTATTACGTATCAACCATCGTGCCTAACGGAAGAAGAATACAAAGTACATTCAAATAACTAATACAAGAACAGCCTCGATGCATTAACTACAATAATTTATATGAATCTGGTACAAAAACCTACATCTCGGAATATAGAAAACTAGACTGGAAAACTAGATAACAAAACAATAACTATATACACTGCCAACCGTTTCTTGGAAGTAGTACCTACTGCCTACCGACGTGTCAGCTGTTCCTGATATTGAACTGTTCATATTGTGTTTTAAACAACAACTGTTAATTATTTCGTACTATGCTATTAATTTTATATAAGAAATGTTACTATTATAATTTATACGTTTTAATTATTGACAGTGTAAGTACTTGTATATTTTAAGCATTTAATTTATTCAAGGTAAGAAATAAAATAAAGATAAATAAATAAACATTATTAATTTTAAGACAAAGTTGTGAAATTGCATGTATTAATTATGATTTCTACTAAATTATAATAGCTGTATATTATGTCTTACTGTTGCATGTTAAACAAACAAATATATCTTAGGTTGCATGATAGAACTAAGTATCTATTAGCCATTTGTTATATTATTATTACTACTGAACTAAGGCCATAGCTTTATAGAACTTAAAGTCATTTTGTTTCTATTAAATTGTTTATTCAATTATACATAACATATTATCATAATATTATAATCAATTGACATCAGCTTAAATAATAAATAATAGATTTTGACATAATAATATAAAGTTTGTATGTATTTTATAATTTATTTGACATTGTTATTATTAGATGTAAATTATTTTATGTGACCCTACAGAATTATTTTAAATTATCTGAAATATAATAAAATTATTAACATTATATTGTAATTTATTCAACATTATATGTTATTTAACTATATAATCAATCTATAGAATTAATTTAAATTATCTGACATAATAATTAAGAACGAAATTATTGACATTATATTATAATTTTATTTGACATGGTATTTTATTTAGCTATTTAAAAAACTTGACATAACACTTTATACACTTATTTATAACATATTTTATTTGCTAATATTTTATTTGACATTAATCAATCAAATTATCTGACATTTATTATTATTAATACTTATATTATTATTAATACTTAATTTTGAAATCTGACATCTTAGATAGTATAAATCCACAGATTCTAATGAGTTATAAATTATTAGTAATTAATTCTTCTTTGTAGTTTACTCCATCTATAAGATTATAAACATAAATTGCAGAAGACTATTGCCACCTCATTTATACAAAAATACAATAAAATAAATTTTATTCTTGTCGTTTTTTAATTGACCTTCAACAGCTTATCGCAGCAGTAAGATGGATGAAGAATATGTTACTATGAGAAAACCTAAACCCTTAAGACAAATAGGCAACTTGAGTTTAGATAACTCAATTAATGAGAGCTATAGCTCATTACATTGTGATTCTGAAATCGCAAGTTTACCTGAATTATCCAGATTGGGAAACGATGAGATTCATGAAATGCAGCAAAAAATCGATGACCTTAAGTTACAATTAGAAATTGCACACAAAGAAATTGATAACCTCATACTAGAAAATAACAAGCTCATATGCAAAGTCAAAGAATTAGAAAAAAAAGTAAAAATATTTAGTGATTTAAACAGTGGACCAATTCACAGCATTAAAAGAAAGAACAAAAAAAATCTCATAGATCAATCAATTAATCAGTCGACCAATAATAGTTTTGTCAAAAGACGCATAGAATTCGAAAATGAAGAAGAAAGCAAAATTAGAACGTTTAATAAAACAAATAATCAAAACATTAAAATTATGAAACCGAAAATGCACAATGATTGTCATAAAGACCATCAAACACATAATACAATACACATTATAGGCGAACAGCAAGTTGTTGGTTTAGCTAGTAATATAATAAGAAATAGAAATAATAAGTGGAACAATAATTACAAGGTGATTTCATTTGTTAAACCATATGCTTTATCCAGCGAATCTCTTGGTCAATGCAATTTTAAAAGTTATAATCTAAAGGAAAATGACATAGTTGTATTAGGTGTAGGATCGAATGATAAAAATCCATGCGCTTTCTTAAATGAACTATGTTTAGCTTTAGACAAACTTCGAAAAATACGAGTGTTTGTGCTACAAGTATACTCAAACAATTATCTAAGAACTAGTACATTGAACAACCACATTGAATGCTTAACGAAATTACATAAAAATTGCATGTTCATAAAGTCTCAAAGAAGATTTTATGACATAGGGGATTACATAAGAGAAATGACATATCTAATAAATTTTAATATTGACTACTATGACTATTCTGAGAGATACCTGACACATTCTAATAAAAATAATAAATCTAACGTTAAAATAATAAGACATGAATATAAAGTTAATATTAATAAGAACAAGAAAGAAGAAAACAAAATAACAAATTATTTCAAACCAAAATTAGTATGTGAACTCAACACAAGTAACCAACTAACACAAATTGATAAAAATAAAATATATAAAAAAGGTACAATACCTTTTTATTTTAAAAGTATTTTAAAGTTGAAAGATCAAGAATACATACCTACACCAATTACTAACCAAGACTTTTTTCGTACATAATGTAACAATCTTTCACCAAAATATTGCCGGGGCTATCAGTAAATCTGAACTATTGCAATTGTCTTTAGTAGATTTAAACAACCAAGGATTACATAATCTAAATGTTATATGCCTAACAGAGACGTTCGTCAAAAAGGGCATGGAAAGCCTTCTGAAATTACCGGGTTATAAATTAGCAACGACCTTTTGCAGGAATATAAAACGCGGTGGTTCATGTATCCTAATTAAATCCTACATACAATGTAAAGAAATAATGTTCATAAAAGAAATTGCAGAAGTTAATGTATTTGAAGCATGTGGTGTAGAATTAATAAACTATAATTTACTGGTTATTTGTATTTATAGAACACCAAATAGCAATATTGATACATTTATTAATAAACTTGAGACAACTCTACATAGACTTAATAAAAGAAGAAAGGAAAAAAAGATGGTGTTATGCGGTGACTGGAACATAGATACGCTTAAAAATAACAAGCACAGCCAAGAACTCATTACCGTACTGCATAGTTATAATCTAACATCACATATCTCACGACCTACCCGTCTATCTTCATGTATTGATGTAATAGCAAGCAATATAAAAACAGTCTCTGCTGATACCCATTATTTAGCTTTATCAGATCATGACACTGCGCAAACTATCACGATAAAAGTAAAGGGGACACCACACAGAGCTGCATATTTTGATTATAAGAGAGATTACAACAAAGACAACATAAATAAATTTATACAAAGCATCGAAGCCCTGTCGTTCTCAGAAGTAAGTAATTCCAAAAATGTTAATGAAGCTTTTGACATTTTCCATGAAACCTTAACACTCTTCTATAGCCTTTGCTTTCCAGTAAATAAAGTAAAAATAAAATCAAATAAAAATAAGGCAGGTTGGTTTACTAAAGGATTAAAAAAATCGTGTATGGTAAAAAGAATATTATATTTAAAATATAAACTAACCGGAAAATTAAAACATAGAAATAAGAAAACGTTCTTAAAATATAGCAATATATTAAAAAAATGTATATACAAAGCTATATGAGTGTGGGAGAGCCACGCTTCGGCATGAATGGGCCGGCTCGACCGGGTAAATACCACGACCTCACAGAAAACCGGCGTGAAATAACGCTTGCGTTGTGTTTCGCCGAGTGAGTGAGGTTACCGGAGGCCCATGGGGGGGATTGGGGATTTTAAGGATCAGGAACGCAAGTCGCAGCACCAGAGGAATTACAAGTGTAACTCCTCTGTTGCTGCGAGTGTCCATGGGCGGCGGTAATCGCTTACCATCAGGCGATCCGTCTGCTCGTTTCCTGGTTCATTACATAAAAAAAAAAAAAAAAAAAAAAAAAAAAAAGCAAATAAGTAGTACTACATATATAAATAAACAAAAAAACAAATGTAAAGCGAGCTGGGAACTCATTCATGACAATCTCGATACAATAAACAATACTAATGAAATCTCTAGTATCAAAACTGAAACGAGAACAATCACAGACATAAAAGAAATTTGTGAGTTATTTAATGATTATTTTATTGATATCAAAAATAACATAGAAGAAAATAAAATGACAGCTAAAGATAATAACATAGTTTATCCTATCGCATCTAACAACAGCACAATATTTCTCAGTCCTTCCGACCCGAATGAAGTTTTAAACATAATTAAATCACTCAAAAATACTAGAGCAGTTGGGTATGATGGCTTTAGGACTGATATAATTAAATATTGTGCTCCTAGCATATGTGGACCAATTGCTCACATAATAAACATGTCTTTCGAGGAAGGCGTGTTTCCAAGCAATCTTAAAATTTCTATAATAAAACCCCTATTTAAGAAAAATGACAGATGTAACATAAACAATTATCGCCCTATAACTTTAATACCAGTGCTCTCTAAAATCTTTGAGAAAATTATGCTTAAAAGGTTAAAATATTTCTTTGAATCAAAAAACTTATTTGTGAAAGAACAATTCGGATTTCGCAATAATTGTTCCACTACTGATGCATGTTTTTATCTTAGTAAAATAATTAATGACAATCTTAATGACAAAGTACCCACTACTGCAGTTTTTCTTGACATGACTAAAGCGTTTGACCTAGTTAATCATAGAATATTATTAGAAAAATTAAATAGGTATGGAATACGAGGCCAAGCCAATGATTGGATTCGATCTTATTTACATGACAGAAAAATATGCACAGAAATTGCAAACATTGAAAATGATAGCAGGAAAATATATAGATCGCAGTATAAAATAAATCAAATAGGTGTGCCACAGGGAAGCATATTGGGCCCTTTTCTTTTCTTAACATACATTAATGATATAACCATGGCAACTTCCCATCCATGTGTACTATATGTAGATGACACTACAGTTCTAATTAAATGTAACAATCAATCAGCAGATATGTACGAGAAAGAAATAAATGATGCGCTACAAGATATTATAAAATGGTTAAGCTATAATGATCTAATGGTGAATTTGAGCAAAACAAAAATGATACAATTTAGATATTACAATGCAAAAAAGATACCAAAAACTATAAAATACAATGATTTTAGTATTGAGGAAGTAGAAACATTTAAATATTTAGGAATTTTATATGATACACACTGTAATTGGAAAGCACACATTGATTTGATATGCAAGAAATTAGATAGGTTTACTTATGCTCTCAGACGTTTAGCCAAAACGATATCGTTAAATGCTGCTTTGAGTGCATATCATGGATATGTGTCTTCCGTCCTGTCATATGGCCTACTACTTTGGGGTAATTCGGTTGAAGTGTTAAGAGCATTTAGAATTCAAAAAAAATGCATTAGGGCGATTTGTCAGGTAGGGCCATTTGAAAGCTGTAGGCCACTGTTCCTGAAATTAGGCATTCTACCATTATCATGCATGTATATTAGGGATATTTGTATCTTCGTAAAAAGACAATCTAGTTATTTTAAGAGAAATGGGGAAATTTATACAGACAGATCTCGGCGTTATCCTGATAATCTATATATACCTCAATGTAACAGCAGTACTTACATGAAAAGTCCTTATTATATGGCTATAAAAGTCTACAATAAGTTGCCAAATGAATTTAAAAATAACAACATGACTGTAACAATTTTTAAGAAAAATATTAATAAGTGGCTATTAGAGAAACGTTTTTATGATTTAAAGGAGTATTTGCAACAGTGAGATCATAATTTATTTTTAATGTTAGTTATTATTTTAAATTTAAAGTAAATTGAAATGAATTTTGTTATATTAGTGACGTAGTTTTCGTATTTAAAGATCTCATTTATACTCAAAATAATTATTGACTGTATTAATTAATTAATTTTGTGCAGTAAGAAATATTTTATATTTTGCATACTATTTAATTAGTTGGATGTATTGACCCTTGAACGACCTGTAATGGATACCATCTGTCGACTAAACATTCTTGCAAATAAATGATTTATTTATTTATTTATTTATTATTTATATTATTTTAAATAATAATAATAGCTCCCAAACCCATTTTGGAGGCGGTGACTAATTTTATTGATACAATTCCAGCTACACAAGGGTTAATTAGTACCCAAGTGTGTGCGCAGTAGGTTCGCATGAGCACTCTCTCAACCCAGGACCAGTCTGACTTTTTACATGCCCATCCGACACATGGATCATCTCTCTTGACAGATGATACGGTGATCAGCCTCCATTGTCCTAACCAGGGGGGCAATTCTGTTAAATAAAACCAGCATTAATACAATTACAATCAAGTCCCGACACGCTTACACTCTCAAAAGGTGTTTTTATGAACGTTAAACCAACGTGAAACGCGCTCTGATTGGTCGAAACGTCATAAAACCCGTTCATTGTAATATGTCGCTACACTTTCAATCCAAACAAAGTAAAATTGACTCTTTAAATTGTCTACTTTAAATACGAGAATTGAGGTTCTGATTTTGAATCTTCCGACGTGGGAATCGAACCCACGACCTCCAGAGTTGAGGCCGCGAAGGCCTCATAGCCCTCATATCGTCGTCGTACGGCGGAGGAGGAGGCGTGTTCAAAAGGCTGAATACTGAATAAACTAAATCAAGTGGAACTACT
This sequence comes from Glaucopsyche alexis, assembly GCA_905404095.1. NCBI lineage: Eukaryota > Metazoa > Arthropoda > Insecta > Lepidoptera > Lycaenidae > Glaucopsyche > Glaucopsyche alexis. The sequence continues at coordinate 798,171 of FR990044.1, read as the reverse complement.
GTCGTCCTGCAATACTAAGACAGTGAGGGCCTGTGGTTTAGGCGGCCCTCTAATTTTAGGTAGTATTCAGTGTATGTTTTGAATTAGTGAGTTAATTTCTTTTTGACTACGATCTTCAATTTTCAGTCTGCGTTTTAAACAAAATTATTTAAGAAAATATCTTTTAACGAGTTATTAGATGCTTGATAATATCCTCCCCCTCTATGTTACATTGTTGACTTAACAATAGTTGAGAGGTTTTTATAAATAGCACAGGACAAGCGGTGTCGCGTGTCAAAGCGGACAAAAGATTTTTTTTTTTTTATGAAATAAGGGGGCAAACGAGCAAACGGGTCACCTGATGGAAAGCAACTTCCGTCGCCCATGGACACTCGCAGCATCAGAAGAGCTGCAAGTGCGTTGCCGGCCTTTTAAGAGGGAATAGGGTAATAGGGGAGGGTAGGGAAGGGAATAGGGTAGGGGATTGGGCCTCCGGTAAACTCACTCACTCGGCGAAACACAGCAAATGCTGTTTCACGCCGGTTTTCTGTGAGCCCGTGGTATTTCTCCGGTCGAGCCGGCCCATTCGTGCCGAAGCATGGCTCTACCACGTAAGGACAAAAGATAGTTGGAGACTTCTTAAGTTACCTGAGAGTGATGATTCATGAAGAGTCCCGCGAGCTTTACCTACTCTACCTACTCTTGTTGTTTTGAAAGATAACATATTTTTAGGGCTCCGTTGTACACGAAAACTATATAAATACTTGTACATATATATTACTGTGCATTTTATCTGTACATCTATACAAATAAATAAATTTAAAGTGTCTCTTAGCAATTTCAAATCAACAGCCTTTCACTAAATGCATATAATAACTAGAGAAATTGTAAAATGTTGATAGACTTCGAATGCGAATATTCTGCCTATAATTTATTTTTCGTTAGATTTTAAATATATAGTAATGAATCTTACGACATATTTTAACAATCTTGTTAGTTATTTTACAATCTAACGATTTTTACAAATTTACGGTGACGGATGTAAAAGAAAATCATGTTAGTTATGTACTCTTTTTATTACTCAAGAACAGCTGAACCGATTTGGCTGGAAATTGATGGTGAAGTAGCTTAGAACCAGAACAGGACATAGGATACTTTTTATCCCGTTCCCGAGAGACTCAAAACTCGAGAACGTCTGAACCGATTTGGCTAATTTTGGTCTTGAAATAATTGTGAAAGATCAGGGAAGGTAAATGGTGAGAAATATTGGAAAAGGTGCAGGTTGTTGTTGTGCTTCATAATTTTGAAGTCTTTACCAGACAACATGAATGTGACTTCTATTTTAAATTTTGTATTATCAGGATGTTGATGTCGGGTTGGTACCAAACTCAAAATTATAAAGATTGAGTAGAGAAATAGTTAAAATTTTAGCCAAATTTAAAAAGGGATTATTTAGAAAATAAGTTTTAATTCATTTTTTTGTGCATTTTTACTTTGGACGTTAGTTTAATTATTTGTTTATTCTGTTAACTTTCCGAAAATAGCTTGTTAAGTTTCATTTGGAAATAAAATTTTTCATTTTCATAAAAAGTACAGTGTTCCTAGTTTGGGATACTGTATTTACGCGTGTGGAGCCGTGTGCTACAGCTAGTAACTAATAAGCCTCAGAATTTTGTGTCACATGTTATGAGAGTCGTTAATTATATAACGTGTTTGTACAAGGGCTATTGTGTAGAGCGATAAATATTAGCTTATTGAGGACACGTTTCCATTATGAAGTGCCTTGAACTATTAATTTTATTAACAATCTATACATCAGAAGTTATAAATAGCATTAAACATTATTTTAGATATATTGTGTAATGAAAAAATCTACTTCTTAAAATTGCTAGGCTTATTGGTTCTTAATGAAAGCGTCAGCTTAAACTTAAGCTGCGTAAAAGGAATCTACGCATAGCAATTAGACATGCAGTCACAAAATTGTATATTTAAAGCTTCTTTTGAAACAGACATGCACCTGCCCTGTACGAAAATTGCTCAATTATAGTTTTATCACCACAAGTGTAGACTCTACTGAATACCATAGACACTATAACGATAGGTCCATAAACTTCGTGAGGCCCATCTCGGGAAGCCCACGTCTGCAGTTAGATCCGCCACTTAGACTGCGTAACGTGCTCTCTCGACTCGGACTCTACTGACGCTTCGAGTCAATGTGTGTTCACTGTTCAGATGTAATTGAATCTAAGCCTAAACAAAAATAAATGCTCATTTATTCATTGTATTTATTAAATGCACGATAAATTAATGGTATCTAAATTGGTGGCATTAAAGTATTCAACTGTCCTTTTATTACGTTCAGTTAAAATTGGATCTGAAATCCTGAATAGAGTGCCTATGGCGAATATGGCGTGTCGCTTCGAAAATTAATCCCAACACGTGATCATACTATACTTTGTTATTTCTTTGTTTTTCTTCTATAAAAAGTCTATTTTTTATTATAACTTAGATAATCATATTCAGCTCTCTCTGTTATTCGCAGCTGAAAGCCTAAAATTCCAGCTTTGGAAGCCAAGTTGCTTACTTGTCATTAATTAAGACAAATTTGATTAGCAGTAGTTATTATGATCTGATAATACGATAAAGGAAGTGCTGACGGCTTCCAGTAATTCAGGTACGTCAATATACAATTGAGTGGTATTCTATTGTCTAACTGCTAATTGTTCGTACTTTTATGTAACATGGAGCTTTTATTTGTTTTAGTAACCTTTTGATTCCCACATATAACATTGGATAACATAAGAAAGAAAAGTATACTCATCCTTTTATTCTTAACTATTTATAAGAAATTTCAATAACATAATAGAGCATGAATTAATATATCTTAATTGTCTAAATGTGTAGGTATCTGATTGTGTCGGTACTAAGTTGGAGCTCCGTTTTCAGTGTGGAGAGATCAATTGGATGAATTATTTATTGACACCCCCCCTGTGTATCGCCCCTCATCCCCCTGTCGCTTACACAGCTGTTAAACGTCTATTAATTTACTACTAGAAAGACAAAATAGATAACTAGTATTTCAATTACGTTAAAAATATACACTCTAAGTTAAGCTACGAAAATTAATTCACATTTTCGTTAATTGCCTTTTATGTCTATGTACCATCGAACTAGTACATAAGGATTAAAACATAGGCCACATTTGATCCCGAAAAGTACGCGTATTTGCGCGAGAGGAGCCGCGGGTAAAAGCTAGTTATAAATAAATTCCGCGGTTAATTTTATAAATTTGGTTTAAAGACAGTAGTTGATTAACTACATACATACATAAATATAATCACGCCTCTTTCCTGTAGGGGTGGGCAGAGACCACTTCTTTCCACTTGCTATGATCCTTACATACTTGTTTCGCTTCGTAAACTTTCATTCCTATCCATCTATTCCTCCTCTTATATTCAACGTAGCGAAGCGGCTCTCCATGGGCCATTTTTCGCCTCCGCGAGAACGAGACGTGATGGGTGGCGAACCACATTACCGCCATTTTAGATAATTAAATTATTTTTATTATTATCCATCGCGTTCCCACGGATTGGCGTAGAGGGTAGAAATAGGAAAAATGATGTATAGGATGAGTATCACATGACTACACACACGTAAACTACACATGGGTTAAAATAACCTCTAATACCGTGTGTCCAGACTCCAGTGCGTCACCGCCCTAATATTTATAAGGAAACTTTTTACGGCGACATTGTTGCAGTCTTTGACAAATCTTGACCATTAAAGTCCGTCTACAGTCCGTTCGGAGTTATTTTACCTCTGCCAGAACCTTTATGCCGACGACATAAGGGTCACTCTCGTAGGATCTCCGGGGTAAAATAACTGCGAACGGACTGCGGAGCTGATTTGAACTTCGATAACTTTTTTATGTGCATTAAGGATATTGGAGTCACCGCGGGCAGTATTTATATCAAATACCTAATTTAAAATTTATATACGTATCTGTCTGATAGCTATCTCAAATGGCTACTTTCAGACTTTTATGTGGTGGACGATTTAATGCAGGAGAAAAATAAAAAAGAAAAGAGATTTAAAAAATTAATAATATTTCATGACGACCTCTGTGGCTCAGTTGGTTGAGCGTGTTGGTGCTCAAGCCGGGGGTCGCTGCTTAAAATTCCGCCGAAGGAACAAAAAGTTTTCTGTGTTCCTGGGTCATGGATGTGTATTAAATATGTGTATAATAAGTAGAATAAAAATGTTATATATGTGTATAGTATAAAAGTATTAAATATATTTCCGTTGTCTGGTACCACACAAGTTCTTCGAGAACTTACCACGGGATCAGATTGACGTGGTGTGAAGAGTCCATATATATTATTATATCTTAAGGTTTTTATGGATTATATTCTCTCTAATTAGTAGCTACTTGAAAAATAAATACTGAAAATTAACTAATCGAGATCACGTCCTACTATAATATAAATACATACCTACCTACTATAATTATATAAATACCTACTATCTATATATATAAAAGAAAGTCGTGTTAGTTACACCATTTATAACTCAAGAACGGCTGAACCGATTTGGCTGAAAATTGGAAGGGAGGTAGCTTAGAACCAGGAAAAGGACATAGGATACATTTATCGCGGTAAAATGTGCGGTTCCCGTGGAATACTGTATTTACGCTTTTACGTAAAAACTACTTATATCAAATACCTAATTTAAAATTTATATACGTATCTGTCTGATAGCTATCTCAAATGGCTACTTTCAGACTTTTATGTGGTGGACGATTTAATGCAGGAGAAAAATAAAAAAGAAAAGAGATTTAAAAAATTAATAATATTTCATGACGACCTCTGTGGCTCAGTTGGTTGAGCGTGTTGGTGCTCAAGCCGGGGGTCGCTGCTTAAAATTCCGCCGAAGGAACAAAAAGTTTTCTGTGTTCCTGGGTCATGGATGTGTATTAAATATGTGTATAATAAGTAGAATAAAAATGTTATATATGTGTATAGTATAAAAGTATTAAATATATTTCCGTTGTCTGGTACCACACAAGTTCTTCGAGAACTTACCACGGGATCAGATTGACGTGGTGTGAAGAGTCCATATATATTATTATATCTTAAGGTTTTTATGGATTATATTCTCTCTAATTAGTAGCTACTTGAAAAATAAATACTGAAAATTAACTAATCGAGATCACGTCCTACTATAATATAAATACATACCTACCTACTATAATTATATAAATACCTACTATCTATATATATAAAAGAAAGTCGTGTTAGTTACACCATTTATAACTCAAGAACGGCTGAACCGATTTGGCTGAAAATTGGAAGGGAGGTAGCTTAGAACCAGGAAAAGGACATAGGATACTATTTATCGCGGTAAAATGTGCGGTTCCCGTGGAATACTGTATTTACGCTTTTACGTAAAAACTACTTAACTGATCATCATGAAATTTGGCACGGATATAAAGTAGACTACGAGGAAGAACATAGGTTACTCTTTATTGCATAAAAATGTACGGTTCCCGTGAAATACTGTATTTACGCTTTTACGTAACTACTTACCCGATCATCATGAAATTTTGCATAGATATAAAGTAGAGCACGGAAAAGGACATAAGCTACTTTTTATTGCAGAAAATGTACGGTTCCCGTGGAATATTGTATTTACGCTTTTACGTAAAAACTACTTAACCGATCATCATAAAATTTTGCACAGATATAAAGTAGAGCACGGGAAAGGATATAGGCTACTTTTTATTGCAGAAAATGTACGGTTCCCGTGGAATACTGTATTTACGCTTTAACGTAAAAACTACTTAACCTAAACTATAACTACTTAACCTTAACTATAAAATCATCATGAAATTTGGCGCTGATATAAAGTAGACTACGAGGAAGAACATAGGTTACTCTTTATTGCATAAAAATGTACGGTTCCCGTGGAATACTGTATTTACGCTTTTACATAACTACTTACCCGATCATCATGAAATTTTGCACAGATATAAAGTAGAGCACGGGAAAGGACATAGGCTACTTTTTATTGCAGAAAATGTACGGTTCCCGTGGAATACTGTATTTACGCTTTTACGTAAAAACTACTTAACCGATCATCATGAAATTTGGTACAGATATAAAGTAGACCACTGGGAAGGACATAGGCTACTTTTTATCGCGGGAAATGTACGGTTCCTGTGGACAACTGTATTTACACTTTTACGTAAAACTACTTAAATGATCATCATGAAAATTGTCACAGACATAGAGTAGACTACGAGGAAGAGCATAGGCTACTATTTATCGCAGAAAAATATGTTTGGGGATTTAGTAAATAGGGGATTTAGGGATTTACAAATAATGTGATTTACGCGACGATACTCAAAGGAAAATTCGAAGGTGAGGAAGTTTTGTAGACAAAATCCATTTTTTTCACCTGGTCAATTATATGTGGCATATTCACGGATCGGAAGACCATCTGCGTTATTTATTCTTGCGCCTGATAATAAAACAAAAAATGTCGTCTATTACAAGATGCTTTACTGAACATTGCAACCCATGCACCAAAATACATGGCCCATTTTAACAATCATTAAAATAATTGATTTCTTTTTATTATATCTACCTATTATCCTAATGAAAAATTGCACTTAATGAAATCCAAAATCTGCTCATTTATTGCCTCTAAGGTAGAACAAAGTTTGCCGGGTCAGCTAGTAATATTATAAATGTGAAAGTTTGTGAGGATGTATGGATGGATGTTTGTTACTCTTTTACGTAAAAACTACTCAATGGATTTTGATGAAATTTAGTATGGTAGTAGTTTAGGATCTGGATTAAAACATAGGCTACCTTTTATCCCAAACAAGTACAGTGTTCACGAGGGATACTATAGTTACGCGGGCGGAGCCGCGGGCAACAGCTAGTCTTACTAATATTATAAATGTGAAAGTTTGTGAGGATGGATGGATGTTTGTTACTCTTTCACACAAAAACTACTGAACGGATTACGATGAAATTTGGTATGGCAGTATTTTAACCTCTGGATTAAAACATAAGCCACTTTTTATCCCGAAAAAGTTCAATGTTCCCGTGGGTAACTGTATCTACGTGGGCAAAGCCTCGAGATACAGCTAGCTCCATAATTTTAAACCTAAAATTAAATTTTCTGAAACTAATGCAGCTGATTTTGTTATCCGACTATGCGAAATCAAAAGGAAGTGTAATGATTTTGGCAGTCTATGTAGACTGCCAAAAACTTTACTATTATGCTCATATAATCATGATACAGCGCCTAAACTACTGGTCCAATTTTAATAAATGAGGTATCAAAGGGGTAACATTTACATAGGTAAATTTTTGACGTAGTCGGGTTATAGTTTTTTTATAAAAATTGTAATTATTTAAAAGCTGTTACAAATTTGTCCTATGCTTGCAATTTTCAAACTTCAAAGTCTTTTTAAAGGCAAAATTCAGTCCAAGAAATAACGTTCATATTAGTATTAGGTAGAGTTGATAACACAAATATGTAGGCTAGTGACTAGAGTACACAGTCTACAACTCTCCCGTCTGGGAAACTTGTTCGTGTTTACATATTTACGGATTGTTATATCTCACTGTAACTTCCCCCCAAGTTAGCCCTCTGCGGTGTTATCGCTGTTTATCTACGGACTACGATGTTTGCTTCCAGTTACTTATCCTTATACATTATCAGTAGGTGGATATAACAATATATCCACCTACCTATTATACGCGATAATCATGATTATTACAATATTTATTATGAAAAAATAAAGAAATAATAAAAGCCAGGATCGCGCTAAATCAACTGATGGAACGAAGTGACCGTGAAGCGTGCGCTATTGCTACCGTTTACCTGTCAAAGCCACGATAAAATATGCTTCATGATGCTCCATCAGTCTTGCCTGTGTTGGGAGCATGCGCTGAGCTTTTAAAAAACTCACGAAAGTCCTGGGATTCACGGGCTCCTAGTCCATGACGGAGTACCTCCGAGGTTTCAGTGGGTACAGGATCAAATCACCATCTCGTCGGGCGCAGCGAGGCCCACATAGGTATGTAACTCATCCACTGTGGGGTGAAAAAAAGTATCGCGCCAAGTACAGAAGTTCTACATCATGTTCATTTATCTTAAGGATTGTGGTCTCTGGTCTTCTTCTTTAAAACGCTAGTTTGAGCATATTTAAGGTAGATATCCACAGCATATTATCTACAAGTATCTGGGTTGTCGAGCTTTGCTCGGAGTTCTACTAAATAATAGGTTGGGGAAAAAGTCTTTTCGCATTATAGTATGTATGAACTTGTCATAAAGTATCTTGGGCTATACCAATTGTATCTGGCTGATTTTGGTATCATTAAAAAGTTTTAATTTTACAGAAGACAATTCCAAATTCAAATTAGGTAAATTTGAGATTTTCATTTGTTTTTCTTATTGTTAAAATGAGTGATTCTTATGAAGAATTTCGATACATTTTAAAATTTTATTACAAAAAAGGTAAAAATGCAACACAAGCCGCGAAAAAAAAATGTGATGTTTATGGACCTAATGCAGTATCTGTGAGAGTAGCGCAAATTTGGTTTAAGCGTTTTCAATCCGGAAATTTTGATATCAAAGATGCACGTCGCTCTGGTCGCCCTGTTACGGACAAAACTGTTGCCATTTTTGAAAAAGTGGAGCAAGATCGGCATATTAGTAGTTACGATGTAGCTGAAGAACTGGGGATTGACCACAAAACGGTTTTGGCGCATTTGAAAAAAGCTGGGTACACAAAAAAGCTCGATATTTGGGTGCCTCATGAAAAGAAGAAACCTAATGAACCGTGTACTCATTTGTGATTCTTTATTACGACGTAATGAAACCGAACCATTTTTGAAGAAGCTGATAACTGGTGATGAAAAGTGGATCACGTACGACAAGAACGTGCGAAAAAGATCGTGGTCAAAGGCCGGTCAGGCTTCACAGACTGTGGCGAAACCCGGGTTAACTCGCAACAAGGTGATGCTGTGTGTGTGGTGGGTTTGGAAGGGCATTATTCATTATGAGCTGTTACCGCCAGGCAGGACCATCAATTCTGAACTGTACTGCGTACAACTGATGAGATTAAAGCAAGAAGTTGAGAGAAAGCGGCCGGAATTAATCAACAGAAGGGGTGTGGTTTTTCACCATGATAACGCTAGACCTCACACATCTTTAGCCACTCAGAAAAAAATACGGGAGTTTGGCTGGGAGGTGTTAATGCATCCGCCGTATAGTCCTGACCTTGCACCTTCAGATTTCCACCTGTTTCGGTCGCTGCAGAATTCCTTAGGCAGTGTCAGGTTGACATCACAAGAGGACTGCCAAAACCACTTGTCGCAGTTTTTTCATCAGAAGCCCCAAAAATTTTATAGCAATGGGATCATGTACCTACCAACAAGATGGCAAAAAGTTATCGAACAAAATGGCACCTATATACTTTAGACACTTGTAAATAAACTTTATAAAAAAACCTTTTGAATTTTTATATAAAATGCGAAGAAACTTTTTCCCCAACCTAATAAATAAAAAAGGGAACCCACCACATTTAAAATTTTGGAACAAAGCAAAAATTATACTTACGCATACCAAACTGCTAATCGGACTGATTATAAAGTCGAAATCATTGATATATTGTTGCACGACGAATGAAAAAACAACAAGCTTAAAATGCGCAGTTTTCCAGGGATAAAACTTAGCTAGATCTCTTTTTCTCTCCTAAAACTCCCTGCATACTAAATTTCTTTGCAATACCTGCAGCCGTTTTCGAGAAACCGATTATAAAAATACAAGATTGTCTCGTTTAAAGTATAAGATAAGATTTTTTGTATTTATCCAAATATTTAATACAATAAGAAACACTATGTGGACGTAGTTGTTAGTACAAATGTTCTAGGTAACTAATATGTACTAGGAATTAGTTAAATGTCAGACCAGCCCTGTAATGAATGACCTCCGCCCTTTCAGGGCTCAGGATCCGGTATCCGGTAGTAGTCGGTACATAAAGCGAGAACTAACATTTCCCTCTGCTATTTACTGACGCCTTCTCATATTAAACATCACTATCATAATTATTATTATTTTTTATTTAAATACGGGTATTAGCCGCTGTTGAGCCAACGTAAAAAGGTACCTACTAGTCCCTTTAGATTTTCTTAGTCCCGCTGATTTCAAACTTACTGTAGTATCGTCATCGAATAATCAAGAATCTATTTGATTACCTTTTTCTATGCTACAGAGGTCTCATATTATGTTATAATGTTTTAGCTATCTTTATTTTTTATCATGAGCTCTACTGCAAGAGCTAGCGACTACAGTTGATACCCGATACCAGTGCCGGATTAAGCCAGCCCAGGGCTGGCAACAAATTCTCACAAGCGTCGAGTTTTTTTCATTGCTGTCATGTGTTCGATTTTCAGCACTATTGTATTGGCGCAGAGTTCTCTTTTGAGTGCTGTTTGTATGTATGAAAAATATTTTACGCTCTCGCTGTCGTTTCTCCCCAAAGCGCCTGTAACATTTTCTACATCTGCTACTAGGCTAATCCAGCTCCGCTCTAGCCGGTGTGATAAAATATGCCGTACTAGCTAATACCTCCCGCTCCGCCCGCGTAAGTACAGTAACCCACGGGAACCGTATATGTCCCGCGATAAAAAGTAGCCTATGTCCTTTCCCGTGGTCTACTTTATATCTATGCCAAATTTCATGATAATCGGTATAGTAATTTTTACGGGAAACTGTAAATAAATTATCCCACGCGAACCGTACATTTCCCCTCGATGAAAAGTAGCCTATGTCCTTTCTCAGGCTCTAGACTATCTGTGTACCAAATTTCATTTAAATATATTCAGTAGTTTTAGCGTGAAAGACGGACAAATATACATACTTTTCTATTTATTATATTAGTATGGATAGTATGGATGTAGGCGAAGTACCGAGCAACGTCAGCTTTCCCTATTATGTCACGTAATAAGTTCCGAAGATTCGATTCTTGTTCGCGTTAGTTTGATGAGAATTGCGAGAATTTCAATAGGGGAAGCCGCACCGAATTAGTTTTGTATTAGTTCGCACATGCCAAAGGATTCAAATTATAGAGGAAAGGATTACGTAGCAACAGACCGCCCTAATGGCGTTCAGATGTATAATGCTCAGAGGTGACTTGTAGCTGTATAACTTGTTATATTTCGTCGTTTAGAAATCATTCATTTCGGTAAAAAAGGTTGGTCAAGGTTGGTTCTGGGTGAACACATCCCAGAGGCATGGCCCTATGCCACCACCCGCGTCGCAGGTTGCGGATAGCGAAACGGTCTCCAGATATGGGGACTAGCTGCCTTGTGCAGCCGCGGACAATTGGGCGGTCCATATGGAGGGGTGTTGGGGTTACTCATGGCGGGGTAACTTCTAAAAAGTGACACCAAACCCAGTGATGTATGGATGGCAGTGGCGTGCAGGAGCCGCCACTATAATATAAGCTCTGACCCGGGGAGACCTACCTCGAGAGCCTTGGATGGCTGCTGGTCTAGGAGAAGGTACTCCGAACAATAAACCAATGTGCTGCCTTGTGCATAGGTGTTGAGTCACCAAAGGCTAGGATGTATACCCGATACGTATACCGAATAAAAATGTTAGCAGGGTTTAAAAACAAACTACCCCAGGAAGGTACCAGCCAAGCTGGAGAATCCTTCCCTGAGAAAAGCCCACAGGGAAACTCAGGCAGCCCCATCGTATCTGGGGGGGGCAAAATTTTGCTACCTAGTGAGGATAGGAGATTACAGCAGCAGGAAGAAAGTAAAGGAGAGACAATAGCGCAGGAAGAGATAACAACTACGCAACATCCGAACAAGAAGATGACACAACAAATTTTTCGTCCCAGTCTCTTTAAAATAAGGCCAAGAAGCCAGTCTCTTGGCAGCAAAGACATATTCAATAACTCAAGTCTACCTCAGAACTCAGGAGAGCTAACAGAAGACATAGTCATCATTGATGAAACAACCACAAAAGATACAACCACATTAATAACAAAAACTCAAGAAAGGAATAGAGAAAAAATTAATAATAAATCATGGCAAAATGATCAAGTGCCTATAAAAAGGAAAGCAGAAGCAAGTCCTGAACTAATTAATAAAAGCAATAAGGTAACCAAAACAATGTACACGGTACCAACACAAAACAGTTTTCAAATCCTTGAAAAATCCATAAATGAAGAACCAATAACAGAAACAACAAAACCACCTAAACCTGAACCTATTTTTGTTACAGGAGTTTTAGACATTAAACAATTAAAAGAACTATTGAATACAATCGTTACCGACCCTAATAAATATATGTTGCACACGCTACGATCTGGACATATAGTTAAGATTATGCCTGGCGACGTAGACACATATAAGAACAACTTTTATTGCTAAAGATGTAAGCCACTACACATATAGACTAAAAAGTGAGCGAGCATATCGAGTGGTTCTGCGTGGCCTCCATGCATCAGAAGACACAGACATAATAAAAAAAGAGCTGTCAGAACTCGGACACGAAGTTAGGAATTTAACAAACGTCAGACATAAAACCACAAAACAACCTCTATCATTATTTTATATAGACCTAGAACCAAAACATAACAACAAGGAAATATTCAAAATAAATAGGCTTAACTACACAAAAGTCTCTTTTGAAGCACCATACAAAAAATTTGAGGTCCTACAGTGCAAAAGATGTCAAAGATTTGGTCATGCAAAAAACCAATGTAACAGACCATTTAGGTGCGTGAAATGCGGCGAAGATCACCCTACTGCTAGCTGTCTGAAGAGGCCAGATACAGAGGCAACATGTGCAAACTGTGAAAAAAAACATCCTGCAAGCTATAGAGGATGCACAAAATATAAACTGTAAAAGGAACTCCTCACAAAAAACAAGACAAATAAAAGAAGTCAAATTAAATTATCCAATGATCAAAATACTGTTAATGACACTAAAAATAAAATTCTTAATAACAAATCAGTAAGTAGACAAACGCATAATAAACAAAACAAAGACTACAAAAAATATGAGTTTACGGAAGAAACCTCATATGCAAATGTCACTAAAAATAGACATCATCACGTACAGGACACTAACAAGGAAATTAAAGACCCAAACAATATGACTGAACTCTTAAATGTGATGTTCGAGAAATTCCAAAACATAATGAGTATTATGTTAGACAACACGATGGATCGTATGATTCACCTAGTCCAAAGCCTTATAAAAAATCCATAAATCTAAGGATATGTACCTGGAACGCCAACGGATTAAATGAACGTCGCCATGAACTAGACCTTTTCCTCAAAACTGAGAAAATCGATGTGGCCCTAATTTCTGAAACACGATTTACACATAAAACGCATTTTACTATTAAAAACTACGAAGTGTACACAACAAATCACCCGTCTGGTAACTCACACGGTGGAACAGCAATAATAATAAAAGAAAATCTAAAACACTATCCTCTAGAAAAATATAAAACAGAAAAGATACAAGCCACTTCAGTCTGCATTCAAGGCCAAAACTTTGATTTCGCCGTGTCTGCAATATATTGCCCACCTAGACATACTATAACTAGTGACGACTTCAAAACGTACTTTAACACATTGGGAAACCGATACATATGCGGAGGAGACTGGAATGCTAAACATGTGTTCTGGGGATCCAGGTTAACTCTCCCACGAGGTCGCCAACTGTACACCGCTGTAAATGAGTTAAATCTCCAATGTTCCGCACATGGCATCACAACATATTGGCCCGCAGATCCACAAAAGGTACCAGACTTACTCGACTTTTTTATAACAAAGAACATACAACCTAGTCATATAAATCTAGAGGAATGTACAGACCTGTCTTCCGACCACACACCGGTTATACTAAACCTATACTATAAACCTTTATCGACAGAAACCACGTTAAGACTATACAATACTAAAACAGACTGGGCCAAGTACAGAGCAAAAATTTCAGAAGGCATAAATCTAAAAACACCGCTTAACAATGTAGATCTTGTTGAAGAAGCTATAGAAACATTTACAAAACTAATTCATAAAGCAGCAAATGAGTCAACGCCAATATTAAAACCGAGGCTAAACAATTCTAAACAGTTCCTATCTTCTAAAACCATCAAACAAAAAGTAAGTGAAAGAAGGCTGCTTCGAAAGAGACGGCACCGCACACAATACCCGTGTGATAAAAAAGCCTTTAACAAGGCCTCCGAGGAATTAAAACACATGCTTTCAAATGCGGAAGAAGAACACCTACAAAGACAGTTAGCTAACCTGACACCATACAAGGAAACCAATTACTCGCTATGGAAAATCACTAAAAGATTAAAAAGACCCATAGTACATATACCACCCATAAAAGACGCCTCTGGCAATTGGGCAAGGACCAACTCTGCTAAGGCGCAAGTTTTCATGGAACATCTTGCTTCAGTTTTCAAGCCACTACCGTGCACTACGACTACTAAGAACTACTACGTACTAAGACTCGCGTTCTTCCCTGCCCAATGGAAAATTGCCCAGATTATAATGATCCCAAAACCTGGAAAACTATTACACGAGGTAAAGTCATATAGGCCGATAAGTCTTCTGCCTCTGCTGGGTAAACTTATGGAAAGAATCCTGCTAAATCGGATGCTTGAATACTTACCCCATGTTATTCCCCCCCATCAGTTTGGATTCAGGCAATAGCATGGAACAATTGAACAAATACATCGACTCACAGACGCCATAAGTCGCTCGTTGGAGAGTAAAAAATTCTGCTCCGCTGTCTTCCTCGATATTAGCCAGGCATTTGATAGAGTGTGGCACGAGGGGCTTCTCTTTAAACTAAAAAAGTTGTTACCTCACTGCTTCTTCCCAATCCTCAAGTCGTACCTAAATGGTAGATGTTTTGAGGTAAGGGTAGGCGATGAAACTTCAGCGTTAAGCGAAATCATGTCAGGAGTACCTCAAGGAAGTTTGCTTGGACCAGTGCTCTATTTAATCTTTACTGCAGACTTGCCAACAAGTGATGACGTAACAACTGCTACGTATGCCGATGATACAGCTTTTCTCTCGGTACATAAAGATCCCACGATAGCATCAGCCAAATTACAGGCACACGTACGTAAAGTTGAGGCCTGGCTAGATGATTGGCGCATCCAGGCAAATCAGGATAAGTCGGTTCACGTAACGTTTACCCTAAGAAGGCAAACATGCCCCCCAATAAAATTACACAACAAAGTTATTACCCAGTCTGAAGATGCTAAATACCTGGGCATGCACTTGGATCGCAGGCTCACTTGGAGAAAACATATATGGACAAAGCGGAAACAGCTTGACACAAAATTCAGGTCAATGTACTGGCTTCTAGGTCGTACATCGAATTTGACACCAGAAGGCAAAATATCAATCTACAAGGCCACCCTTAAACCTATCTGGACATATGGTATTCAGTTATGGGGTACTGCCAGCAATAGCAACATCGAGATCCTGGAACGCTTCCAGAGCAAAGTGCTGAGAACCACACTGAAGATACCATATTATGTTTCTAACAAGTACATATACAAAGACCTGGGGATAAGTATAGTAAAGGAAGAGATAACGAAACACAGTGAAGGCTACCAGCAGAGGATAGCAAAGCACACTAACGCTCTGGCATCAGGACTTGCAGGCACAGGAAGTGTCACCCATACCAGACTAAGCAGACACAGCGTACCGACGCTAAAGCTTAGATTTAGCTAAAACGTAATACCACAAAAACATTGTAGGAGTAAGAGCTCCAGAAGGCTCTCTCTGCTTTTAAAGTCAAGAAACTCAAGTTCCCTCCATAAGCATTCTTATTGTGAATCACAGATTGCCAAGTAACAGTTTTAAAAAGAGGAAAAAAAAAAATCGGTAAAATAAATAAAGAAAGGTAAAAGGAATTGCAAAGGAATGGCCGCATGACATCTTTACAATCTTTAAAAAACTGGCCAAGTGCGAGTCAGACTCGCGCACAAAGGGTTCCGTACAAAACGGCAAAAAAGTCACGTTCGTTGTACGGGATCCCTCATTCAATATTTATTTTATTTTGTTTTTAGTATTTGTTGTTATAGCGGCAACAGAAATACATAATTTGTGAAAATTACAACTGTCTAGCTATCGCGGTTCTTGAGATACAGCCTGTTGACAGACAGACGGCCGGACAAAGTGCGAAGTCTTAGTAGTAGGATCCCGTTTTTACCCTTTGGGTACGGAACCCTAACACATGTGAAGTTTGTCTGCGTATTTTAGTATTATGTATCAACATACCAACGTACGTACCTACATAATATTAATAGATAATATTATTACCATCGCAGTTTTGCACAATTTCATTATTGTTTTGGTATGTTTCATAAATAATATGAATGAACTCAATCTAATAAAACTTTAACTCAACTCAAATACCCACAATAAAAGCCATATCATTACCTTCACACATAAAAAGTTTCTCGCATCCAATGTTAATAAAATATCGTTAAATGTGTTTAGTGACAGTTGTTAAAAAGTTTCCCGACGCGGTTTCCACACAAACTTGCGAGACCAATGTATTTTAGGCAATCTTTAGACTGTATTTGCTCTTGTGTTTTAAGTATTTCAGTCCAAACTGATTGTGTTTTATATGCGGAGAAAATTAATTGATCACCGAATTTAATAAATTTAATTGCCACTTGAATTTAATTGCCACTAGAAGCTAGCTAGGTACTCATCACTACTCACCTAGGTAGCTTCTGAACACAAAACATGTCGTGCAAACTTTGTTTAGGAGCTCCTTAAACAAAGGCGACCGTTATGACCTGAGTGAGAGAGGCAGCGTTCAATACGACCGTCAATGTAATAAGCGTAAATTTTTACGTTAGAGTTTAAACATAACTATCGTCGTTCTTTTTCTCTTATGACTTTCCTTACATTTCCTTCAGCATCGTAGAGCTCAATTAGAACGAGCCAGTAAATTAAACTCTAAGTCCAAGGAAGGCCAATACCTCAACTGTCTAGTTAATTAATTTATTTGAACGTTAATATCTTCACAATGTCTTCACAATAGCTGAACCGCAGACCTGAAGCCAATTACTGTTTCCCGCGTTTCCTCGACTTCAAACTTTCCCCCGCCTCGGTAAAGTAATAAGGGCACTTAAATATAGATTTAATTTTATAGAAACAATACTGTTATTTCGTCAAAAACTTTCGCCGTTCGTCAAATCTTAGCCGAGGAGTCAACGCCTCGTTCTCCTAACCTCTCCTTTGGGGCGCGTTTTAATTACATTTTTAACAAGAATTCATCCGAGCGAGGTTTTATTATAAGCACATAAAAGATATCAAAGGAGAGTATCTATAAAGATTGTAGTGTTTTATTGTCCGGTTATACGCGATACGAGCCCGTTACGAGCCCGTTTCGGTGTCTATTTGATGATATTGATGTCATTATAGCGTCTGTTTTATTGTTAATATATATATTGAACATTTTATCTTCATCGGCAATTTAATACCGACTAAATGAAATTTTCAAATAATACGAAACAAGTAACATTTTTAATTTACTAACTTTAGTATTAGAGTTTTCGGCTTTTACGTCTTCATTTAAAGTTTTCTCATATGAATTTATAATAATACTAGCTGTTTCCCGCGGATCTGCCCGCGTAAATATAGTATCGGATATTCCGCGGGAATACTGTACTTTTCCGGGATAAAAATATCCTATGTTTTAATTCAGAGCCTATAAACTTAGACCATCCAAATTTCATCGAAATCAGTTCGGTAGTTTCTGCGTGAAAGAGGAACAAACATCCATCCATCCATACATCCTCACAAACTTTCACATTTATAATATTAAAGTAAGTAAGATAAAAGCTTCGATAGTCGATACTACTTTCATATTCTGTTTGACTTAATTGTTTACGTACAAACGTGACATCAAGATCTCGAACTATAAAATGTTATAAAGTTCACTTGGAGCATACTTGGAGATGTTTTTGACAATGTAATTGACAAGATGTAAATGGTTTAGGCCTGAGTCGGGCCAAGGCCGCCCCTGGCACGTGACAACGCGTGGTAACCCACGCGTCTGATATTACAGAATACAATGCAGGGAAATATTACAATACGTAATACGGGGGCTTGTAACATTTAAGCTTTTTTCATATAGCGAAATTTAAGTCGGTAGACGTGTATTTTTGACGGTGAAATCGTGTTTCGTCTGTAGATTTAAGCGAAGTTGAATGAAATATGGTACTTTGTTGTATAGCAGGTCTATTTCGGTCCAAATCTCTCCTTAGTAACGGCTACCTGCCTACATATTAAAATGTGAAGCAAAATCTTTCAGTACAGCTTTACGAGAATTGTGCGAGCAGAGGTCACAATTAAAGTTTACGCGAAGGAAGATGAAGAATATATTTCAACTAATACTTAGAAATATATAAAATTAATATAACATAACCTAACTAAGAGCATGTTACGACATGTCTAAGGAGGTTTCCTAAGTGAAGGGAAGTAAATTTATTTTTTTATATTTATTTATTATAAAATACCTATTCAACGATATCCTAGACGGGGTAGAATGAAAATAAATGTTTCACCCCTATGTATAGGAAGCCACCCCTATAATGTAAATATTGTTATTTAATGGTAGGAGAATTGCAGAGCTCCGTAGCCTAGTGGGTAGACCGTTTGGTTCGCACTCGAGAGAGTGCAGGTTCGAATCCCAGGTTGTGGCGTGTACCAATGAGACTTTTTCAGATCTTATGTACATTATACGGACGCTCTAACGGTGATGGAAAACATCGTGAGGAAACCCGCACATAGCTGGCCCCAGACGTATTGACTAGTTCATTCCTCTGGACTAGGCTGACTATGTTGTGAGAATGCCGTATGTGCTTGGGCAACCATACGACATTTAAAAACCAACTGTCCCAGGCACTACAGTATTTCAAGAGTGGCTACTTCGCTCGGAGAATACTGTATAAATCATCCATTATCGGATGCAAAGGCCTAAGTTTAATGGTAGGAGAACCGAGATCTCTATACAGAAGCACGAACAGACAGACAGAGAGACGGGTGCGGACAGAGCGAAATTATAAGAGAGGAACCCTAAAAATTAAAATAACACATGCTACCTCAGATTATTACAAATACACCAGAAACATTGAATTAAATAAAATTCTTTAATACGTGTAACGTGACATAATATACACTTCACTGAAAAAGACAAAACAACACTGTTTCAGAAAATTCGTTATAATATCTAGTTTGAAGTTGTTATCAAAATTCAAATAGATGTAAAAGTTGAAAACTTCATTCAAAACTGAGTTTCATATTGAAAATATATTGCAATATTTCATCTTGTCCCTGGCAGCATACTAATGCGCTAGAAAAATCTTATGAAAAGCTAGCTTTTTACTACTTTTAGGTTTCAAAATGTTATTTTATGACAAGTTATTAGTACTTATTAGATTGAAGTCATGTAATAAAACATGTTAATAAATAACAATTCGGTATACTTTGTCACCTTAAAAGTCTTTAGTTATATGTATAACTTCTGCATACTTGTAATTAGAAATATATTTTTTTTATTCCTCTTTATTTCTACCCGTCACGGTTAGGTTTTTCGAGTGTATGTATGTATGTATATTTCCTTGGCACACTCTAGAGCACAGCTCTAGAGCCTAAACGGCTTGTCGCAATTGAACTTGATAAGTATCATAATATGTATATTCATCTTAGTTGTGAGAGTGATACTGGGTGCATATAATTATTTGTAGCAGTCGGGTTTTTTTTTAACTGACAATAAAGTTATTTAGTTAGTACTAAATAGATGTTGCCCGCGACTTCGTGCGAGCAAAAGAAAATCCCGCAGGAACCGTAAATTTTGCCGTAATAAAAAAGTAGACTACGCCCTTCCCTGTGGTCTACTCTATATTTGTGCCAAATTGCATCAAAATCGGTCCAGTAGTTTCGGAGCCTATTCAATGCAAACAAACAAACTTTTTTTCTTTATTATACTCGTATTAGTATAGAAGTAAGAAACTATACTGCCTACTAGGTACTTGTAAGCTCATTCTCATCTGCAGACCAAACCACACTCTACCAAAATCAAATTGTAATAAACATAAATATTGCATTTACTTGTAAACACGCATTAATAATTCCCTCTACAATAAGTGCTTAGTGATTTTCGAATTCTAGAGTTGTGTTATGGGTACTAGAATATTCAGAACATTATATTATTGTCTAACGGAATACTCAGAATTAATAGAATACTTTAATGTACTTAAATTTTAAAGTAATATGAATCATATTTTGTAACTTAACTTTTTTTATAGCACTGCGTGACCTAAACCCGCACTTTGCGTAAAGTGCGGGTTTTTGTCACACTTGCTATAAAATATTATACGATACTTGTGGCCTGAGTTGTCTATTACTGCACGGCATTTAGCACCCTCACTCCGCTCGGGCGCTAACTTCACGCCGTGCAGTAATAGGCAACTTAGGTCACGCGTATCGTAATGTACTATTATTAATTTCAATAAGTGTAGGAAAGCTTATTCAGTTGTGTTGTTGCTGCTCACTTTGTACTGAGTGATAGAGACAAAACATCCAAATAGGCTATCTGACGCTTATCAGTAGATTGTGAAACAGATTAATATCTACTATTTGAACAGGACAGAGATATCAAACAGTTTTCAAGTGTAAAATATGAAGTTATCTTTTATTTTATGCTAAGTCAATACATTCCTGACGGGGGATCAAACAACCGTCGTACTCTACCTACCACTATTATAGTTTAAATGTTACAATTATAATTTAGCAAGGTGTTGCCTAAATGTAAGTTTTCAATTCAGTTTTTCAATTTGCTCCTCTGTTTATTTTAAATCTAACAGAGTTTTTAATATATGACTAACTTTTATGGTTAAGTCATTGCAACTCAGTCATTATAAAGCCTTAACTAATAAAATATATCTTGCGCGTATACAAAAGTTACTGTTGGTCTCCATGGGCCGAACCTACCAGGCGCACATAAAAGCGGCGTAGTTTTTGTTGCCCCAACAGTTGTTTACAGCGCGGCTCAAACAAGTTCGAGCAAATCATTTTATGGCTGAAACTACACTTTTTCTGGACACAAGTTTCAGTCAAGATAAACGTGAATGTGAAAAAATACACAGACGAATGTAACGTACCATGCGTTACATATTATTGGTATTTAGTATAAGTATAGCTAAGTTAACAGTTTAACGTAGTGTAAAATATACAACCTTATTAAGGCCGCGTGGACCCAATTTTACATGACTTTGAATCGATAATAAACAAACAAATAGTAACTTTAAAAAACCAAAAAAAAAAAACACATTGTTGTTTACTTAATGTTCTTTTACAATTTCTGGCTCGAAACATAATATTGAAAACTTCACTCGATCAAAAATAATTCCGAAGAGGAGGCTAAATTTGAATATTTTTCTTTTTGTTCATGAAGTTCATGATAGTTTTACTTTCAAAAATCATATCTACTAAAAGCTAATAACTTAAAAAAGAATAATTTCTGGTTACATTTTGCATGTTGGTTTAATTATTTTAACAATAAATTAATATTGAAATGCAGCGTGCGTAAGCCGCTAGAGTCGCCCCACAGTCGCCCGCTAGGCGTTGACGAGGACGGACCTATGTCAGTTTTGCCAGCGCACGGCTTACCCGCGTATTTATCGAACAATTCTTTCGTTTCTAACGCAGTGTAGGAAAGTCAGTTTGTTTGGTTTTTTTTTTTATTTTTGAACTAAATTATACATATTATCATACACAATAACATGTTATATTTTATCGTCGCCGCGTCATTGCTTTTGCCACATGAGACGACCTCTGTGGCTCAGTGATTGAGCGTGTTGGTGCTCAAGCCGGGGGTCGCGGGTTTGAATCCCGCCGAAGGAACAAAAAGTTTCCTGTGTTCCCGGGTCATGGATATGTATAATACAATAAAAATCTAAAGGAAAGTCAGTTTGTTTTGTATTTTTTTATGTTTCTTTTTATTTTTGAACTAAATCTATACATCTATACAGATAAATATAATTGAAGTGTCTGTTTGTAATGTCAAATTAACAGCTTATCACTTGATGCATATGAAAGTATATTCGATACTAACAACAAAATATCAATTTTTAAAATTTTTGTCTGTCCGTCTGTCTGTCTGTCTGTCTGTTTGTTCCGGCTAATCTCTGAAACGGCTGGACCGATTTTCACGGGACTTTCACTGGCAGATAGCTGATGTTATAAGGTCTAACATAGGCTACTTTTATTTTAGGGTTCCGTATAAAAAATAGGTATCCGTTTTCGTTAGTTGCGGGTAACGAAGTTATGCAAACGAAGTTGCGGGCATCAGCTAGTTATACATATAACCATACACAATAACATGTTACATTTTATCGTCGCCGCGTCGTTGCTTTTGCCAGATGAGACGACCTCTGTAGTTCAGTGATTGAGCATGTTAGTGCTCAAGCCGGGGGTCGCGGGTTTGAATCCCGCCGAAGGAACAAAAAGTTTCCTGTGTTCCCGGGTCTTGGACATATAATACAATAAAAATCTATAGGAAAGTTTGTTTTGTATTTTTTTATGCTTCTTTTTATTTTTGAACTAAATCTATACAGATAAATAAAAATGAAGTGTCTGTTTGTAACTTCAAATTAACAGCTTTTCACATAATGCATCTGAAAGTATATTCGGTACTTACAATAAAATACCAATTTTTTAAAATGTCTGTCCGTCTGTCTGTCTGTCGGTCTGTCTGTCTGTTTGTTCCGGCTAATCTCTGAAACGGCTGGACCGATTTTCGCGGGACTTTCACTGGCAGACAGCTGATGTCATAAGGTCTAACATAGGCTACTTTTATTTTAGGGTTCCGTTTAAAAAATAGGGTTCCGCTTCCGTCAGTTAGGCGCAAACGAAGTTGCGGGCATCGGCTAGTTATACATATAACCATACACAATAACATTATCGTCGCCACGTCGTTGCTTTTGCCAGATGAGACGACCTCTGTGGCTCAGTGGTTGAGTGTGTTGGTGCTCAAGCCGGGGGTCGCGGGTTTGAATGCTGAAGGAACAAACATTTTTTCTGTGTTCCTGGGTCATGAATGTGTATTAAATATGTGTATGATATAAAAATTATTAAATATATTTCTGTTGTCTGGTACCCGTAACACAAGTTCTTCGGGAACTTACCACGGGACCAGATTGACTTGGTGTGAAGCGTCCATACATATATTATTGTGTTGTGTATTATGAGAAAAAAGTAGCTGATGCGTGGAGTAGCCTTAGTACATTATTGAATAAGCCAGTAAACGGTTTTTATGAATTTGTAACATCTACCATCTTCTTTGCCGTACTTTTCGTTTCTTTTTATTTCGATTTCTGTTTTTACAATAATAATAATAAATAACTCCCCACGCGACATCCGAGTCGAGAGCCAAGCTCTAACCACTAGACCACGGAGGCTGTTCTATTTACAATAAAATATAAGGATACGAGCTCAACATCTGTCATGCTTGCCTTTGCAGAACACACCAAGTCACTCGCAAGTAGGGGTTGCAATCCGGATACTTCGAAATTCGAAAAATCCGGATTTTTCGATTTTTTCAATCTTGGTTACTACTATGAAAATTACATATTTTAATTGTAATTAGTATGTACTCTAGACGTACAATATTTGAATAAGGGATATAATTAATCGAGTGAACAAAAAATAAGTTGGTGACTGCACGTGAGCATACTGTATTGCTGAATTTGGCAGCGAATTAATATGTTGGCGACTAAATTACCAAACTGGTGAAATCACTCAAGTGACAAAAAATACAAAAATCGGCAGATAAAAAGTAGCGAAATTTAATCCAATTAGCACCGATGAGTTGGTGACCATTATACCATGTAAGTAGCTAATAAAGATTTGATTGATAAATTAATAGCTGCTAAAAATTCAATTTGCAAGCTACGGAAAATCCCAGTTTTGGATACTATTGGAGGTTTTTTTTTCTTTGGTATGGGTATCGTTGTCAAGGTTTTTCGGGGTGCAGAATAATATGAAAATAAAATCCATTTTAAAATTCCAAAATGGCGTATATTTTTTTTTTATTAAAAATGGATGTCTTTTTCCATGTTTCATATGCTGATTATAAAAGGGATATAATTAATCGAGCGAACAAAAAAAAAGTTGGCGGCTGCATGTGAGCATACTGTATTACTGAATTTGGCAGCGAATTAATATGTTGGCGACTAAATTACTAAACTGGCGAAAACACTCGGGTGACAAAAAATTCAAAAGTCGGCAGATAAAAAGAGGCGAAATTTAATCCAAATTAGCACCGACATTTATAAGTTGGTGACTTAATTTCCGAGTTGGTAACCATTATACCATATAAGCAGCTATAAAACCAGATTTGGTTGATAAATTAATGGCTGCTAAAAAGTAAATTTGCTGACTACGGAAAATCCTATTTTTGGATACTGTTGGAGTAAGTCTTTCTGTGGCATGGGTGTTATTTTCTAGGTTTCTGGGGGTGCAGAATAATCTATACAGATAAATAAAATTGAAGTGTGTGTTTGTAACTTCAAATTAACAGCTTTTCACAAAATGAATCTGAAAGTATATTCGGTACTTATAATTCGGTACTTATAATAAAAGCCCAATTTTTTAAATTTTTGTATGTCTGTCTGTCTGTCGGTCTGTCTGTCTGTTTGTTCCGGCTAATCTATGAAACGGCTGGAACGATTTTCACGGGACTTTCACTAGCAGATAGCTTATATTATAAGGTCTAACATAGGCTACTTTTATTTTAGGGTTCCGTTTAAAAAATAGGGCTCTGCTTTCGTTAGTTCTGCGCAAACGAAGTTGCGGGCATTAGCTAGTATGAAAATAAAATCTGTTTTGAAATTCCACAATGGCGTAAATTTTTGTCATTAATATTAATAAAGTTGTCCTTTTCCAGGTTTCTGGGGGTTCTGATTACAAAATTGTCTTCCAATTTCATTTTCCAAAATAGAGAATATTCAATCTTCGTAAAATGAATATGAATACTAAATTAAAAGATCGTGGGGATGCTAATTAGGATTGATGATTATTATTACAGTATGTTATGTAGTTCAAGGTACCAGCTATATATAGAAATTTTTCAAAATTCAGGATTTATGAGTTTTTATACCATTCATGAAGAAAATATGCGATTTCTAGGTTAATAAGGGGGAGGAAATTTTCATTATTTTTGCAGTAGGATGCACCGTTTCTGAGATAGAAGCGACTATAGAAAAAAAATATGGCAATGCTGTACTGAGATACGAGGGTTGTAATCTATAGAAATGTTGGAAAATTCAAGATTTTCGATTTTTTTTTCTCCCATCATGAAGAAAATATGATGTTGCGGGTTTCCTAAAGGGGATGAAATTTTCATTATTTTTTCAATAGGATGCACCGTTTCCGAGTTAGAATCAATTTTATAAAAAAAAGAAGTAAATGCTGTACATTGAGATACGACGGATGTTTATAGGAATGTTGGAAAATTCAGGATTTTCGAATATTTTTTTTCTTCCATCATGAAGAAAATATGATGTTGCGGGTTTCCTAAAGGGGATGAAATTTTCATTATTTTTTCAACAGGATGCACCGTTTCCGAGTTAGAATCGATTTTATAAAAAAAAGAAGTAAATGCTGTACATTGAGATACGACGGATGTTTATAGGAATGTTGGAAAATTCAGGATTTTCGAAACATTTTTTCTCCCATCATGAAGAAAATATGATGTTGCGGGTTTCCTAAAGGGGATGACATTTTCATTATTTTTTCAATAGGATGCACCGTTTCCGAGTTAGAATCGATTTTATAAAAAAAAGAAGTAAATGCTGTACATTGAGATACGACGGATGTTTATAGGAATGTTGGAAAATTCAGGATTTTCGAATTTTTTTTTCTCCCATCATGAAGAAAATATGATGTTGCAGGGTTTCTAAGTGGGACGAAATTTTCATAATTTTTTCAATAGGATGCACCGTTTCCGAGATAGAATCAATTTTATATAAAAAAAAGAAGTAAATGCTGTACATTGAGATACGACGGATGTTTATAGGAATGTTGGAAAATTCAGGATTTTCGAATTTTTTTTTCTCCCATCATGAAGAAAATATGATGTTGCGGAGTTTCTAAGGGGGACGAAATTTTCATTATTTTTTCAATAGGATGCACCGTTTCCGAGATAAAATCAATTTTATATAAAAAGAAGTAAATACTCTACATTGAGATACTAGGAATGTATAAAGCTATACAAATATTGGAAAATTCAGGATTTTCGAATTTCTTTTTCTCCCATCATGACGAAAATATGAGGTTGCGGGGTTACTAAGGAAATTTGAAATGGATGACTTTTTTGTAATCAACCCCAGAAACCAATAAAAGGACACCCATATTATTTTTATAAAATTAAGTATGTCCGCCATATTGGAATTTCAAAACGAATGTCATTTTCGTATCCAGCACTCCCAAAACCTGGTAAACGACACCCATATCAATTTTACGAAAAATAAATATCCGCCATTTTTAAATTTCAAAATTAATCTACACAATAATCTACACCCCCCTAAAACCGAGAAAAATTAAAAATTGGAAATTTTGTACGCTCCTTTATGTTTTTTTTGTGTGTTCTCGTTTTGCTGCTTGTATGGTTTTTGAGTTACCTACATCAGGGAAAATATATGTGCCTATTCTTAAATTAAATGTGTACTCACAAATTGTCGCCAAGATGGTTATTTGTTCGCTAAAATATAATCTGTCTGCAAGTTTGGAAAATTCAATGGTATTATTTAGTCACCAGATTTGTAATTTTTTTGTTCCTTACATTCTTTCGCCAACTTAGTAATTTAGAATTCAATATTGGGTATTTTCACATCCAAAATTTAATTGTTTTGTCGCAAGTTTAAATACATGCCATTATAAAATTGTCTTCCAATGAAATTGGATTTTCCAAAATGGAGACTATCCAATCTTCGTAAAATTAACATGTAGTTTGTAGAGGTGCTAGCTATGTAAGGTATAGAAACTTTTCGAAATTCAGGATTTTCAAATTTCTTTTTTTGGCATTCATGAAAAAAAAAATGCGATTTCCGGGTTAAGGGGGAGGAATTTTTTTTTTATTTTTCCAGTAATAGTATTATTTTTCCGTTTCTAAAATAGAAGCGATTATAGAAAAAAAATATGGCAATGTTCTACTTTGACACGAACAGTGTATAAAGCTATAGAAATTTAGGAAAACTCAGGATTTTCAAATTTCTTTTTCTTCCATCGTGAAGAAAATATGGTGTTGCGGGGTTCTTAAGGGGAGGAAATTTTCATTATTTTTTGAATAGGATGCACCGTTTCCGAGATAGAATCAATTTTATAAAAAAAAATTAAATGCTCTACATTGAGATACGAGGGATGTATAAAGCTATAGAAATGTTGGAAAATTCAGGATTTTCGAATTTCTTTTTCTCTCATCTTGAAGAAAATATATGGTTAAGGAGTTATTAAGGGGGAGGTAATTTTCATTATTTTTCAAGTAGGATGCACCGTTTCTGAGATAGAAGCCATTATAGAAAAAAAAAATACGATAATGCTCTACTTTGAGACACGAACGGTGTAAAACGCTATAGAAAATTTGGAAAATTTAGGATTTTCAGATTTTTTTCTTCCATCATGAAGAAAATATGATGTTGCGGGGTTTCTAAGGGGGAGAAAATTTTCATTACTTTTCATTAGGATGCACCGTTTCCGAGATAGAATCAATTTTATAAAAAAAATATAAATGCTCTACATTGAGATACCGGGGATGCATAAAGCTATAGAAATGTTGGAATATTCCGGATTTTCGAATTTCTTTTTCTCCCATCATGAAGAAAATATATGGTTGCGGGGTTTTTAAGGGTGAGGTAATTTTCATTATTTTTCAAGTAAGATGCACTGTTTCTGAGATAGAAGTGATAATACAAAAAAAATATGGCAATGCTCTACTTTGAGATATTATGAGCGATGTATAAAGCTATGGAAATTTTGGAAAATTCAGGATTTTCAAATTTCTTTTTCTTTCATCATGAAGAAAATTTGCGGTTGCGGGGTTACTAAGGAAATTTAAAATGGATGACTTTTTTGTAATCAGCACCCCCAGAAACCAACAAAGGGACAATCATATTATTTTTATAAAATTATGTATGTCCGCCATATTGGAATTTCAAAATGAATGTCATTTTCGTATCCAGCACCCCCAAAACCTGGTAACGACACCTATGTTAATTTTGCGAAAAATGAATTACCGTTATTTTTAAATTTCAAAATGAATCTACACAATATCTACACCCCCCCTAAAGTCGAGGAAAATTAAAAATTGGGAATTTTGTACGCTCCTTTGTATTTTTTTTATGTGCGCTGGTTTTGCTGCTTGTATGTTTTTTGAGTTACCTACATTACGGAAAATATATGTCCCTATTCTTAAATTAAATGTGTACTCACAAATTGTCGCCAAGATGGTTATTTGTTCGCTAATATAATATCTGTCTGCCAGTTTGGAATATTCAGTGGTATTATTTAGTCACCAGATTTGTAATTTTTTATTCTTTACATTCTTTAGCCAACATGGTAATTTAGTATTCAATATTCGGTATTTTCACATCCAAAATTTAATTGTTTTGTCGTGATTGTTTTCCGTAAGTGTTTCGTGTCGTGCGACAAAATCTGTAAGTGTTTAAAACAATGAACAATATTCGCGTAAACATAAGAAATCAATATGTTTTGTCGTGAGTTTAAATACATGCCTTTGGATAATTTGATATTATTTGTTGTCCTGTTGAAATTGTTGACACATTTTTCCATTTATTCAAGTTATTTGGTAGAACATAGTCAATCCATTAAATGGTGATGCGAGGGATGAAGATCTGCTAAAATATTATGGCCGCTTTATATGTATATGTATGGACTGTTTCTAAGATACTTACCATTTTATATTTTTTCAGTAGTAGTACAGTTCAGTAATAGGTGATCCAATTTATAAAAACACTGAATATTGTTTCAGTTTCAATTGCACAAGTAGTAAGAACTATAATAAGCAAATCCAAACCCAATTAAAGCTTTGTATTTTTATATTTATTGAATTCTTACTAACGAAAGTCGAAACATATTATTGCAATTTTAATTTCTGCAATCATAGAATGCCAAATTAATATGACAGCTTAAAAAGAAATGTAGTGGTTTAACTATATTTAATTATCTTCTAAATAATGAATATCTAAGTCCAAATACCTAAGTCTTATCTCTATGAAATCAGGAAGAAGTTTTGGAGTCGATAATACCTGACTGGTTGGTTTAAGATTAGAGAGAGTTTTGCCGAATGAATGAAGGTAATATTTTTTTTTATTATTAAAATTAATTTGATTGAACTAAACTAACCTAAACTATCGAGTCAGTAGCAAAACTAAATGAAAATCAACGCTCCTGTTTTTGCGTAGAAATAATTATTTTTAGATAACATTTTAAAGATAAGATATAGGTGCCAAAAATAGCACCAACGATTTGTGTAAACCACTGTTATTTTTTTTTAAGTAATGTAGTTTTCATCTTATAGCGAAAACTTCAAAGTGCAATGAAGAGTAAGATGTTACTGTTTATTTGTAAGTAAAATGTTAAAATAAAGATCTTACAACAGTTATAGATTTTAAATTGTGCTTAGAATTGCTTATTATACTTCTGTTAGTTATCGAGGGAATTAAAAGCACCATTTACGTGTTTAATTATTACCAAAACAGGTGGGTGGTTTTTAATTTCAGTAACTCAAAAGTGGTCCAATTTCGTCCATACAAAATTATTTGTTCAGCCCCATGCTTCAAATGATTTGTCTTCACTCCCCGGATCTCGATTTAAAGGATTTTCAGTTTCCTACGTTTTATTAAACTGTATTAATTTTCCTACGTTAGTACTTTCACATAGAAATGGAACTTTACGAAAACGGTAGTGGTGAACTGTGGCGTAGATATGTAAAAAAAGCGTTAAAAAGATCACAGGCTATTCCACTTTTTTATAATTCTTTCTGCTGGAACATTTAGTGAATAACAATATATACATACCTTATTTAAAATAATATACTAACTATAAAACTGAACATTGTAGGATTTGAAACGTAATCAAAAATATTTCTAAAAATGAAAAAATAAATATAATTAAGTATATAATTTTGATATAATCTCATTATGTTTTTATTTATTCAGATTGTAATTCTAATTTAGGATGGATGGTAATTCTAATATAGTAGGATGTCATGGGATACTCTTCCCAACTTACCTGTCCGGTAGTTGTGGTATAGTATACGGGTATGCGACCCCGGCTTCCCTAGCTATTACTGTCCTATCCCTTGCCCTCCTGGGCAGTAATATCCTACATTCCCTATTTCCCACTCTAACTTACCAATCTTCCTTTCCACACCACCTATCCTTCCCTTTCCCTATTCCTACCCTCTCCACCAATCCGTGGAAACGCAATGGATAATCAAAATTAATTTAATTATCCAAAATGGCGGCGATATGGTTCGCCACCCATCACGTCTCGTTTCTCGCGGAGGCGAAAAGCGGACCATGGAGAGACGCTTGGCTACGTTGAATGTAAGAGGAGGAATGGATGGTAAGAATGAAAGTGGACGAAGCGAAAGAAGTATGTAAGGATCGTAGCTAGTGGAAAGAAGTGGTCTCTGCCTACCCCTACGGGAAAGAGGCGGTCCTGCCTACCCCTACGGGAAAAAGGCGTGATTATATGTAATGTAATGTATGTAATGTAATTCTAATACTTACAACTTAAAATAAGAATATATTTAAATTAAATTATAAAAAAGTAACTCTTTTTTTAATAATGAGTGTAAGTTTTGCTACAACATAGTAGTAAAATTAACATTAAAGTTTTATAAAATATGCAACAAATTTAAAAAAAAAATGAAAATATCTGAATTATCCGGATAATCCGGATTTTTGGGAGAAAAATTCGGAAATCCGGATTTTCAAAAAGTCAAACGTTTGTGGAGGTTTGGATTTTGCGGCAAGTGGCAAACGTGCGGACTCGGCAGTAGGAATACATTTTTTGCAAGTGTCTGCCTAAGTAGTTACTATCAAATCGTCAGCACCTATGTACCTGATACAGTATTTTTATCTCACGAAACGACACGTACTTTAGTGACCACACGAGCTAACGATAGGTACTCGTCTCCATGCACACATCGAACACAGCGTGTTGCGTGCGCTACGTAAACGGCTCAAGTTACCTAAAAAATATGTATAAAATAATTATTCCTCTTTAAATGATGTAAAAAAATCTTTTAAGATTGAATCACTATAATCTTTTTTATGGTAATCAAATTTGGTCGAAATGAATGCATTATTGCGCCATCAGTTGACGCGGACGAAGTCGCGGGCAACAGCTAGTCCATACTAATATTATAAATGGGAAAGTGTGTGTTTGTCCGTCTCTCACGCCAAAACTACTGAACCGATCTAAATGAAATTTGGTACACAGATATTCTAGAGCCTGAGAAAAGACATAAGCTACCTTTTTATCGCGGGGAAATGTACGGTTCCCATGGGATACTTTATTTACAGTTTTACGTAAAAACCACTAAACCGATTATTATGAAATTTGGCACAGTTGAAAAGTAGACTACGGGGAAAGACAAAGGCTACTTTTTATCGCGGGGAAATGTGCGGTTCCCGTGGGATACTTTATTTACTGTTTCACGAAAAAACTACTAAACCGATCATCATGAAATTTGGCACAGACATAAAGTAGACCATAGGGAAGGGCATAGGCTACTTTTTATCGCGGGACATATACGATTCCCATGGGTTACTGTACATACGCGGGCGGAGCCG
This sequence comes from Glaucopsyche alexis, assembly GCA_905404095.1. Lineage (NCBI taxonomy): Eukaryota > Metazoa > Arthropoda > Insecta > Lepidoptera > Lycaenidae > Glaucopsyche > Glaucopsyche alexis. Next base: position 766,223 of record FR990044.1, on the reverse strand, counting down.
CGGGCATCACCTAGTAATTGAATAAAATTTAAGCATTTTTTACTTAGGTACCTACCTATAATATCTATTCAAATTATGTGTGCTATGTGTTGCATTAAAACAGTTACATATGGATTTTATTATCTTTTTCAATACAAATAATAAAATAAGATGACCTACTGCCGACACGACTACACTGTAACACTTTGGGTTCATGTAAGTTCACGCCGGCGACGTAGGCGCGCGGCTCGCTTTGCGGCAATTGCGGGCAACTCTTGGAAGCGTTAAATGCCTATTTCGCTTGGTCTACCTGGTCTTAACTAATTAATTAGAATTTTGTGCCATCTAATTCTTGGCTAATTAACGTGTTATTAACCTACTACTTATTATTATAAATGTGGAAGTTTGTGAGGATGATCGATGGATAGTTGGATGGAAGGATGTATAGAGGGATGGATTTATAAATGGATGGATGAATAGATGGATGGATGTTTGTTTGTGGCTCTTTAACGCAAAAACTAGATACTATACGGAATTTAATGAAATTTGGTCTGGTAGTAACTTTAGGCTCTGGATTAAAACATAAGCTACATTTTACGGTACAGGGCAGCGAGCAAAAGCCAGTTCTAACATAAATCTCATAACTAGGATATATTATAGCAACCTTACGGTATAACCTAATATAGATCTATCTCCAGCTCCATCGATCAAAACTCACATCAATCTTCGATATGGGTTAAGGATAGATCTCCATAATAAAAGATAATACTGTCAAGTGTGTTATTATGTTAGGAATCTCATTTATAGGATAAGGTAGATAAATAGGATAGCCAAAGTACTGGTCCAGATGGCTATCATAAATCTTCCTTATCTATCTATCTATCTATATAATATATAAAAGGAATATCTATCTATTTATATAAAAGGAAAAGCTGATTGACTAATGTATCAAAGCACAGGCCAAACCCTTAACGCTAGAAAATTGAAATTGCGTACACGAAGTTCTCATATTATGACGTAGGCATCCACTAAGGAAGGATTTTTCAAAATTCAACCCCTAAGGTGTCAAATAGGAAATGAAAACTTTAAAATTTCACGCGTGTGAAGCCGTGGGTAATTAATGCTATACTTATTTAATATTTTCTATTCAATTTTTATGCAGTTTATTCTGACAAATATATTGCTATCTATAAATATAAGGGAATCTGTTAATAATTTATTTAAAAAAAGGATAAATATTCCGTCGAAACTCTGCAAGAAAATTATTATTGCGCAAAAAAGCTAGTCTTAAAAATATACTAGAACTAGAATATTCCGCGACTTTGTTCGCGTAGAAGTGGAAAATAATAACGTTAAAACCAATTTAATATTCGAATACATTTTTCTACTTCTACCGGGCGAGTAGTTATAACAATGTTTCATACTTCTAATTGCAAAAATGTCGAAGTTCCATACAAACTTTCAACTCCTGAAGGAATGATTTCCGCAATAAAAACTATCCTATGTCCTTTCCCGACCCAAGTATACAACATTTCTTATAAAGGAATATATTTCATACTTCATAAATTCATATTTGCCAACCAAATCACCTCAGCGCGGGATAAATTTTAATAAATCCCATTGGAATAGATGCCTATCTCATAATAACTAATATGCAATTTCCTGTTTTTTTATTTTTCAAGATTTAATTGATAAATTGCTATGCATATGACATAAATTTAAAAACTAGAATAAATTCTCTACTATATATTCTCTAATAATAAAAATATGATTACGTAACTGGAATTTGAAAAATAATAAATGAATACAAGCAAAAAATGCTCTTTATTCCTTTTCTAAGTGAGAAAATAAGGACATTAAGTAAATCACAAGTCTTATAAAACTATTAAAGTCCAATTAAAGTACCAACGAATCCATGACTTTACGACAAGACTAATTTGAACTTGTCCACTTCCACAAAGGGCATAAACGTTCTAAGTAAATATTAGATGAGATAAGTAATGCTCTCAAAGTTTGGGCAAAGTAATGAAGGTCTGACGTCACGAGCCCACGCCCACGCTCGGTAACTTTGTGTGCCGTCAAAGAATTTTAATCACGCCTGAAATGTGGGATCCCATTCAACTTTGCTGTAACGGGAAATGTATAAAAAGTTATTTTAGATAAAAAGTTAGATATGTTCAGATCCAATTTAACCTCAACGTAAACAAAGAGATAATAGATATCTATAATATGACCAATTTAATATGTAGAATCTCATAAAAAAACTTTCTTAATACTCCACTATCTATTAGGCAAATACGTCTGACAAAAAGTCTAAAAATAGCTATCGTTCCGAACAAATCGTTTTCTAGAATCTTCGAAGGCAGTTCTGATTATTTGTGGCAGCCAGGTGCCAGGTGCGAGTTACGGCGCAATATGTCGGCCAATATGCCTCAGGGTTTAGAACTATTCATATTTACGCCCATCGATCATAAAGTTTTTCTTATTAAGGGAAATCTGGGTTGTGAAAAAACCTAAGGTATACAAATAGCCTACGTGTAAGTTAGGTAGCTGAGCTGCAGTACTTAGTTGTACCTATCTACAAAGTGCGTTACCCTGGAAAAATGTCGTGCTTGAGACGAGATAACAGATAAGTGCTTGGGTAACCGAGTTTTGGACGAAGTTCTGATAAATTTAAAAAATAAAAGGAATCACAAAAAAAAATGTCTGACCGAGATTCGAACCCACCACAATCCGAATTTCCAAACAACGCTAAAAATTAACTAAACTGCCAATCGGACTGACATTAAAAAGTCGAAATTATTGATATATTGTTGCACGACGAAAGAAAAAACATATTATATAACTTTAAAATGCGCAGTTTCGCTGTGATAAAACATAGCTAGACCGATTTTAACACGCTTATTTTAACTTCACCTGTATGTAAGCTTGTTTGCTTGCTTGTATGTAACTACCAATACAATGCGGTCGCCGAGCAACCGTTTGAAGTTATTCCACGCGTTACACCGCACACGTGCTGTGAGTTGTGACTTGTGCTCGTGTTGTGCCACACGCCAACTCTCTCCTAATTATAATATGCTTAATTAATGGACCTCTATCTTACAACAGTCTAGTATCTACACCTAAATTGCCTTTTACATCAATGATGAATGTATAAAATAACTAAAAAGTTGAAAATAAATATAGTTTAAAAAAAAACTAAAAAACACGCTTTGTGCCATAATTTTCGTATATCGAGCGACCCACGCTTTTCCCTCAATTATACTAGTATTTTTTATATACTACTGTTTTAAGTTTATTTTTAAAATTTTTAAAATTATTTTCAACTTTTTAGTTCGATATTCTTTAAAAGCGTGTTTTTTTAGTTTTTTTAAACTATATTTATTTATCCCCCAAAACTCTCTACATACTAAATTTCATGTAAATAATTGCAGCCGTTGCCGAGAAAAAACTTAAAATGAATTATGGTCGAATATCTATCAATAGCCGACCTCTTTATTAAAATTTATGACATCGATTCATAGTAATATTACTATAGTACAGACTGATAACGTAAACAAGAACCACGAGAATGTCACGAACATTAAAACGTGTGTAAGGATCATGGGCCATAGCTCATACAGGTGGTGTCGGCAGTGGCACGCAGTGGGTAGTCATGAGTTCGTGACACGCCGAAGGCTTGCGGTAATGTTATGTATCGGGCGCAAAACTATATCTACACTATAATATTATAAAGAGGAAAACTTTGTTTGTATGTTTGTTTGTTTGTTTGTAATGAATAGGCTCAAAAAGTACTGGACCGATTTCAAAAATTCTTTCACAATTTATTTATTTAGAAGGAAAATGGGGAAAAGGGGAACGTTATTATAGACTTTATAGATTAAGATGAGCGAATAGAATATATTATGTAAATTACAATATCTATACTAATATTTTAAATGACGACCTCTGTGGCTCAGTTGGTTGAGCGTGTTGGTGCTCAAGCCGGGGGTCGCGGGTTCAAATCCCGCCGAAGGAAAGAAGGTCGTCAAACAATCTTAATTAGGAAGTATAATATTAAAAGTATTCATTATATTATATTTTACAAATTTGGTAATCTTAAGAACTTTGAGAACTTACTTAGAAAGCGTCCACAGATAGACATGAAAATATTAAAAAAGGAGCTTTTAACAACGCTTATATGTAATAGAATCCAACCATAACATAACCCATACATTTACCACATTTTACGTGTATTAAGTACACTTACATAAGCTAGATAATATAAGCGCCATTTAATTTGTATGCGTATGTTAATAATGTAGGGTCGAATACAGCCCGCGCGACCTTGGGCCCGGCGCGGGGGCCCGGCGCGGGGCCCGGGGCCCGACAATCTCGTTCAAGGACACCCTACTTTTTGGCGTGTAAGCGCCCGTAAAGGTTCTTCGGGAAATTTAGAGACTCATGTCAGAGTATTAGAGGCGGGGTATTATATTATTTTCCTTAGATGAAAAGTTACATATAAATTTGGAAAAATATTTGAAAACATATATTCGTGTATATTTTCAGGCATAAAATAATGTGTGGGCTTAAGGTAATGTTATTGCACCCAATACTACATGCGGTTATTAGGTTTTTTTAATTTTCACTATGTAAAACACAAACATTTTATTCAAATCGTCCAAGTGGAAAAAATAGGCCTGTAATCAGCATTACGGAAACAAAAAGTTTCAAGAATAAAACCGTTTAGCGATAAATAAAATATCCACTAATGTTACTTCAAAAAGATAGAGTAGCCTAACTTATTCATACACTAATTCAGCCACCGGGCCAAGGATTGATATAAAAATATGAAAAGCCCGACTCGTTAGAATTAAATCAGTTCGATCCAAATCGATATTCTAAACAGATGCACCTCCCCACCCGCGCGATATACACCCCTATACCTTTATAATAAAATTCATATTTATATGATAGAAGTTTAGTCATTTCCGTCTTTTGTGTTTTACCGCTTTCCTGGTGGGGCAAGGCTAAGTCGAAGAGGGACGGGGCTATGCGCGCCCGGGGTGGGTGGGAGCGGGACGGGTAGATAGGAATGCAAGGCTAAGGGGTCGCAAGTACAGTGACCTAGTTTCGGCTGCAGGGCCCGAGTAAATATTGATTGAGTGACCTGCTTCAACCTGTTGCTGAGGCGCTTCGCCTCTTCTGTAATGGGTCCTTTTTACAGCCCAACGCGCCCTACCTGCGGGACCTGACCAGAATTTTTAAACCATCTTTATTTTGTACTAGATGTTTCCCACGACTTCGTGCGCGCAAATATTGTTTTCGCGGAAACCGTACATTTGTCCACGATAAAAAGTAGCCTATGTCCTTCCATGGGAAAAAATGGGTCTACGCTACATCTGTGTGAAATTTCATCAAAACCGGTCCAGTAGTTTCAGAGCCTATTCAATGCAAACAAACAAATAAACAAACAAACAAAAAAGTCTATATACTATAATATAATAAAAGAGCAAAAGTTTGTTTGTTTGTTTGCATTGAATAGGCTCCGAAACTACTGGATCGATTTTGATGTAATTTTGCACAGATGTAGAGTAGACCACGGGAAAGGAGATAGGCTACTTTTTATCGCTGAAAATGTACGGTTCTGCGAAATTAACTTTTGCGCGCAAGAAGTCGCGGGCAACATCTAGCTATATTGTAATATAAAATATTAAGGGCCTGTTCCAGTTAGTCCTCTACTAAGTGCCAGATAACTTATTCGGAAGTTTAGTCGCTACTTACTTTACATCGAGTTACAAATATTATGACAAAACATGCAAGTAAGTTATTTGACGCTTGTCAATAGATTGTAAAACAGGCATTTATTTCTTGTTATGCCTATGTGGCGGACCAATTTAGCGCAACAATCCTGAATCGCATTATCGAAGTTTTTTAAGATTGGCGCCTATAATATATACTTATTTAATAAGGAGGAGAGGTTTGTTTGTTTGTTTGCATCGAATTGGCTCCGAAAATACTTGACCGGTTTTGATGAAATTGGCACAGATATAGAGTAGACCACGGGGAAGGACGTAGACTATTTTTTATTGCGGCAAAATGTACGGTTCCCGCGAGATTTCCTTCAGCGCGCACGAAGTCGCGGGCAACGTCTATATATAAAACATCTGAAAACCACTACAGTGGGCTTCGGCCGAGCATACCACCTCGGTTGGAGATCTCCCTTTTGGGCTTCCACTATTCCCACACCTATAAGAGTAAGCTAATGTGTACTGATTTGTCCTGTTGTTCCAGCGTGGGTGCTGGGCTGGCTCATGTGCAAGACGGTGCCCTACGTGCAGGGACTGTCGGTAGCCGCCTCTGTCTACAGCCTCGTCGCCGTGTCGCTCGACCGGTGAGTACTATAGAATACATAATGTTATAGATATATATTATAGGATTTTTGAATACATTTTATTATTACTATTATATTTTGAAAGTTCCGTACTGCGTACCCAAAGAGTAGATACGTGACCCTATTACTGAGACTCGTACGGGCTGTCTGTTATAAGGCTGTATCTCTTACCGTGATAGCTAGACGGCTCGTACAGGCTCTCTGTTATAAGGCTGTATCTCTTCCCGTGATAGCTAGCTACGTTGAAATTTTCACAGTTTTTTTTTGCTGTCGCTATAACAGCAAAATGCACAAAAAATGTTTATGAAGCAAATATTTAAGTTGCCGTTTTCTAACTTATTCGTTGACGTGAACACTGAATATAGCCCATAATTAACTAAATAATGAGCAAATGAGAACCCTTTTTTTGAAGTCGGTTAAAAACATTCAAATTACTACTTTCCGCAACTACTTGCTTTGGAATCATTACTGACAGACGCAGGTAAAAGGCTTTTTCTATTTTGGTAATTTTTCCTTTGCGTCTTGAACAAAACAAAACAAGTCTGACAATAGAAAACAAGCGACATATAATAATATGCCAAGTGATATACACAATATTTTCTAAAACTTGGCTATCGGTGACATACGCCTGCTACACAATATACCTAGGGCTTATCTATGTCCTAGATGGAATTAATAAAGTTAGGATGAGTTGGACAGGAATAAACAGTCGTGACGTCTCAAAGAGATCTAGATATTATCTTATTCCGCCGGCGAGTTTGTAAATATAATTAAAGTTAGGGAAGTTTTTCAGAACCATTTTCAGTTCATTATTATCATTCAACTTTACCTAATAACGAATATTTGTCGTTACTCATTCCTCGTGGATATCTTTAAACTATTATTATTTTTAGAATTGGCATACTAGATTATTCAGACTATAGATTGAAGCCCAATTCTCGTAACTATTTCTGATCATTTTCGCGTCCATCTCGCGTAACCGAGTGTGAGTGTGTTGAGCACGCGGACAAAGAATATATATTACTAACGTGACGCGGACCGAAACCGGATTATAATTCGGTTTCGGATTTCGGGATAGTTCGGCTTCAGGCATTCAACATAATAGTTATCTTTACGACTTTTTTAAAATTGTTCAAACGTTATTGCATAAAATCTTGAAGGATTTACAATAATTTAAAATATAAGTTTAAAACAATGATTTTAATTCACCTAATTAATCAAGGTACAAATCCTCCATTACTTAATCAAGTAATTAGCGTTATAAAGCCTAAATCTTATTTCCTAAAGCTCAGGGGCTTTGGAGATTATGTGACGGAGTTTGGGGGCCGCGTGGACCCGTGGACCCCGGCGGTCTTGACCTAATATCCGCTAAGGGACAATTCATACTAGGGCAGAGTCAAAGCGCAGCGAAGCGAAAATTTAAAATGTAACATAGCAAACACACCTTTATGTCAACAACTTAACGTACCACAACATATATATTCTTTGCCACAACAACGTAGTGGATTTACTATATTGCGTTTTTTTTTTAAATTTGCTTGGCTTGGAATTTGCGCTTTTTAATTTTTTTTATAAAAGGGCTTTATCGCATTGCGATTTGCGAATAAGACGCCCTGGTAAATAATCACTATGGTACAGTTTACAAATAGTCGATTATTATCCATAAGTAATTGTAATAGCATTCTAATTATCTCAGGTAGAACACTATTACAACCACCTACTTGGTTAAACTCTTTAATAACTTTATCCCTGCCCTATATTTTGGCCCTAATATTCGCTAATCGCCAGCCGGGGAAGTCCCGAAATAATGGCGTTAATGCAATAAAGTTTGTGGCAAAAGGATTTTGCGACAGTGTTGAATAATGTTCTATACGTTTCAAATTTAAAAACTGGCTCGAGTAAACAATACATGGATAGCAATTAGACCCTAGTTTATCTAATAACTCTATGTATACTTTCATAGCTTATTACAAGTCGGCAACGCACTTTCTACTCCTCAGTGTTGCGGGTGTACATGAACGACGGTGATCGCTTTCTATCAGGCCATCCATATGCTCGTTAATTTTTTGTATAAAAAAGGATCTTAGAATCCATTTCATACTTTTTTATCAGACGAAGTAGAAACTGATAATGATGATGGAGCACAAGTTACAAATGATAGTAGGTCACTGTGTCTAATGAAAACACGTGCGAACTCCGACCTCCGGGCGCAGCTGTCCAGGTCCACTCGCGGGCTCCTCCCAGAGCGGAAAATAAATACAGGTGTATTAATACTCACAATGTTTATGTGAGTATTGGAGCTATGAATAATATGATAAAAAACATATTATTTTGATATTCTGTGTGTCATTTTTCAGAGTAGAATTATATAAATTATTAAATCAGCTAAAAATGCAGTCTCGTTTGAATCTCAAGAGTCCAATGCACTCGCAAACACTTTAAATGGTCCGTGTGATGACCTTCAAATGATCTAAGACTGATATAAATCTGTTTTTGTTTTTCAATAAGCTTTTATAAAAACACACACAAAACATTGCTCTATTTTCAAATCGACACGGTCCTAGGATAATTTATAAGGGTCTCTCAGATAGGATCTCACCTTCAACCCCGGCGTTTGCACAAGGCCGCAATAGCCCTCGGGTTGGAGATTAAAGAGGTCCGTATTGATTAACTTCGCGGGTCATTTCACGACGATTGTGGTCATTTCCTTGTGTGAGATTTTTCGTTTGTATTATACAAAATAAATTACAGCTTAACAACTGTTTTCTAAGTAGTTTTAATATGTGCTCTATTATATTGTGTAGTGACTTAGTGAACGAAGTAATTTTACGGGTTTGAATTATTAAATTCGGGCAAAGCTAGTTCTAGTTGTGTAATAATAAAACTTTCGTAACAAGTACTTTCTTTAAACGGAAATAGATGGATCATGGAATCCTAACAAAACTCGTATACCATACCATTATAATATCCTAATTAGCATACAACGTTGAGTCTTCTTAAAAGGGTTCCATAGTCACTATAATGAACCCATTATAGTAGCCCAGTCCGTCCGTCTGTGCTCTATTGCTAATTAAATCCGAAAAATAATATTAAAAGATGAAAAAAGATTGCATTATATAGACTATATTTTGCTATCATAAAATAATTATAATTTTGTAATTAAGGGGTGGTTCCTTGACGTAAGGATTTTTTTATATAACTGATTGAATGTACTGTTAGTTCTTGGTGGAAATTCATGTTCATAATAATATAACACAACTTTACGTAATATAATGTATTTAATATAGTGACATAGTGCACGACAATTGAACGCCATACGTTTTACGAGGCCTGAAAAACGGAAACCTTGACCTGCGACTTATAAGCCATTACGGGATTGCGTTTTAGGGCTGAAGTGAGGCGAACCCAACGGAAAAATGAGCGGTGATTTGATGAATAGTCGGCATTGACGGTTTATGGACCGTAGTACATATAAGTAGTCTTTTATAGCAACTTTTTATGCTCCGTTCAGAAGCAATTAAATCTAAACGTAAGAAATGAAACAAAAGCTTCCTAAAATGCTACCAATTTAAATGTCACTTACAGTCTAATAAATAATTGCATTGTGAATAAGTGATATTTGGATCTGAACAGCTTAAAAATACTATAAAAGCTTTTATTAGCTTTGGACCGTCATCACTTTGTCATCTTAATCCTATACGATACTAATCTTGGACGTGAATGCAAGGATGTGTCCTATAAACTTTTTGTTTCAGCCTTGGCTCGGATGACCCACGGGGTGGCGGGGGGTTAGGAGTCAATTGTAAATTTATTAGTGTACCAAACACTGCCTTGACCGTATCGGAAGGTGCACGATTTATGGCCTGAAACTGGGTTACACGGATTTTTTCTCAATTTTTTCTTGTTTTCACAAGGTCACGTTAATGTTTTAAGGAATCGGGAACGCCTCAAGCGTTCTTTGTATAACAATTTCTAAATGTTTAATTTTTATTGATAAAGCACATTTCAGAATTATTTTATTATCCACCTATTATTTCATTATTGACTGTCGTTAAGGCTGATCTAATTACTTATTTATGAAATATAACAATTTTTTCCTGTAGCTATAATTCCCGGAAGCAATTTCGTTGTACTATTGCAATCGATTGGGTAATGTGTTTCTATTATCTATTACTTCATTAGATTCTTTGCACATTTATTACAGTTCTCATCGTTAAGTGGACCTGACGGTGGGACCTACATAGGACTTTCTAAGTTCCAACTTTTAAGCCGCGTGGAGCTAACTTGACTTTGAAACAGGTAGTACTCTACAACAATAGGCAATCGGACTGATTTTTTTTATTGCATAAATGAATAGTACTCTTAAATATGAGTAACTTCTCAGAAGAAACCGTATAAATCAAAAGTCAATATTTTCAAAGGTACAGCGATTTGTATACAAAATTTCGCGAGTCTTTATACCAAAAAAATATATTTTTTTTTGCGAAATCGGTAAACAAAACCTACATCATTAGTTTACTCACATCATATACAAAAACATTAATTATGGTAAGTATGAACATAAACGCACAAATATCGGAGATATTTACAAATATATTCCTGCGGCCATATACTTCATATACTACTTCATATACTAAGTCGTCACCTCACCTACAAGTGACGTCATTTGTAGGTCGACTTTAGTATGGAGCGTTTTTAGGAGGCTCGCGAATTTTTTTATAAAAATCGCTGTACCTTTGAAAATATTGACTTTTGATATACGGTTTCTTCTGAGAAGTTACTCATATTTAAGAGTACTATTTATTTATGCAATAAAAAAAAAATAGTCCGATTGCCTATTAGCGTGTAGGAACTTAACTGTGTAGTTGTGTACGTCTCTGGCGTAGAGGTGGGCGCCGACCTAAAATTTGCCGGCGGCGGCGCGCCGGGGGAAATTGGTCGGCGTGGCGGCGCCGCGCCGCGGCGTAGCTGTTTTTGTAAAAAAAACGCAATTTTTCGCGCTGGTTCGCACCGCGGCGCTAAGTGCTAACTGGCTATCGTGCTATTGCTAGTTGCTAATGCTAAAATCCGATGCGAAATAATTTTGACTCGACACGCCACGCGACCCGAGAGTTCACGATGCCGCGATGTTCCACAAATTAATACTAGGGTATGGAGCCGGGAAATCCTGGTCCCGAAATTTCCGGGAATTCCCGAAATTTTGAATCGCTCTGAGAACCGGGAATTTCGGTACTTTCGGTACCGAACAGATTGTATTAAAATTTACAAGTATTTAAGTAAACTATCATCGGTAATTGTAAATGTTAGCTAAACAATATTTTTTAATCATTTCCGAATGCGAATTAAAGACAAAAATGAAAAATATTACAAATATTACACGATAAAAGGATAGAATGAGTAGTTCATATTATTTGATTCTGTACATAAAAGGTAACTGTGAACGGTGCGTCGTAATAATAATAGCCATAATATTCAGTATTTAATTTTAATAGTTTATTAGCACCACACATCGACCAATATAGTAGCCATTATTGGAGCCAATGGTATTGACCATTAAATAGAACATCTTGGGACTTGGCCTACAACTTTTTTTTAGTGTCCTTATAACAATAGTTACACATTATATTAATTTCGTTTAATTTTTGTAAGCATGAGTATTAATCTATTAGGCGCTGTCCAATGGGCAATAGCCGATGTCATATCAATGGACCTAGTATAACAACAGGACAGACTACTGTGAGCAAAAAAACGAGCCGAGCGAGAGGTTGGAAGAGAGGCCGTGTGTCCCTTTCTAGTAGGGTGACAATAATATTTTCTGCTGTGGCAAACTGCAAAGCTGTGTGAGACAAATTGTGAAACACTGAATGACATACAGCTGAGGCTTTATAAGTCGACTAGATTGAATAGTGTAAAATCAAGAAGGTTTGAAGTGACGGCTGCATTAATATGTAACAGATTTTTATGTAATTCTCTGCCTTACTTAAACACGATTGAGCCATTTTTGTCGCATTTCTTCATTGTTGGAAAATCCATAAAAACTGTATTATATTATCATTAAAGGCATTACTCGACTTCACACGTTTTTTCTCAGTAACTAGGTACTTACAGCTTACTACGATTCTAGGCGAGTCGCTATCGCTACTGACTAGTTTATAACAAAACGTAGTACAATTATAACTCTTAATAACGTCAGTTGCTATAATGTTAACACTTTTATACTAGAATAACTAGATTAACATTAACAATTAACTTACTAATGTTACTAATAAACGAAATATTGCAACCAGCAGAACTTTCACTTCGACAAGAATATATACAACATTTTTTTCACCATTTTGACTGTTAAATCATCAAACAAATAATAAAAACATCGTTACGGAGATACATGAAGTAAGAAATAAAAACTATTTTCAAATTTAATATTATCCGGTGTTCAGCATAAAATATGTGTAATGGCGTATCTATTGTCTTGCGAATGATACCATCTAATAAAAAAAGAAGGAAAAGGATTTAATGTAAACTGCATTTTTATTTAGTATTATATGACTATTTCTAACTTTTTTAATTAGAATATGATATAGTTATAAACATTTGTTAAAATAATAATATAGTACACTCGTTTTATCTAAGATTTTTCAAGTTACTTTTTATAAATACCAACATTTTTCTGGTTGGCAACATGCAAGAACGAGACACACAGCCTCTCTCCTGGCTATCTCGCTCGGCTCGGATTTGCCTCTATGATACGTGCATTGTGAAATACACTCTATTACTTAGGTAATACAGTTCTTTTTAGCAATTACAAAATTCGGAGTCTTCTATCCATAGGTACTATATCCATGGTCATATCTAACTGTTCCAACTGCTTTTTCTTTAAACATGTTCCTTGTTGTGAATGAATTTTATTCGCATATTTATTACATCAAAATATCCTTACTAGGTGTAATATTATAAACGCGAAACCTTGTAAACCAAAACTAGGCACTGCAAGCTATACCTCGTTAAAATAAACATTGATGAAACAACGACTTGCAGGTGTGTAAGGAAAGCGATGAGACGCTCTAACGGCTAACAGTTTCTTAAGTTCAGCACCACAGCAGACAGCTTGGGTAGCACGAATACTCTTATGGCATGGCAGTTAAATGTGTGGACGCAACGATCAAATCCCAACAAAGTTTTAGTTAGAGAGCCAAAGAGGGGAGTTCGGGATATGCTCGAGCCCGTCAGATTAATAAAAGGGAAGATACCTTACTTAAATATTGATAAGTACCCCTAGCGAGTATGAGATCTTAATATTACGTGGTAGAGCCATGCTTCGGCACGAATGGGCCGGCTCGACCGGAGAAATACCACGGGCTCACAGAAAACCGGCGTGAAACAGCGTTTGCGCTGTGTTTCGCCGAGTGAGTGAGTTTACCGGAGGCCCAATCCCCTACCCTATTCCCTTCCCTACCCTCCCCCATTACCCTATTCCCTCTTAAGAGGCCGGCAACGCACTTGCAGCTCTTCTGATGCTGCGAGTGTCCATGGGCGACGGAAGTTGCTTTCCATCAGGTGACCCGTTTGCTCGTTTGCCCCCATATTTCATAAAAAAAAAAAAAAAAAAAACCTTCAGTATGCTTATCTGACGCACTCGAGTATGTCAATATAACATTTTTTTTTACATTTTTAAAAACTTGCTGCCTGTTTCCGGCACTTCCAGCAGATTAGGAAATTGAAACATCTTTAGGATTTACTGAACACTCCCTTTGAAATTCTGACAGTCGATTTTTTTTATTTACATCCCACTCCACCATTCACGCAAATCGTCAGATTAATAATATAATATACTTCATATCAGAGACTTATTGGCGCATGAACAACACTAATTATAATATGACGCGTTCAGCAAGTCCATGTCATGGTTTTTTACAGCTTTGTAACCATGCAGGACGACGACTGCTAAAAGCTGACATACTATTCCTATAGTGTGTCAGCTTTTGTCAGTGTGTGTCTGGTTGTTTAGTAGTTTTTTATAATCTAATCTATCACTTCTAATAGGCAACCGTGACTTTCGAGCATGTACACCAATAGCATTCTGGGCAACCCAACCATTTGATGTTTTGCAAAAATCAAATAACTCGAAGTAACATATTGAAAAACCATCAATAAATTCAAATAAACTAATACTAAACGGCTCTTTAGTATCGCCAATAAAGCTGTCGTTAATATGGCGGTGACATGTTGGCTGATGTGTCGAGTTGCTATTAAAATCTTATTTCATTTGTAATTGTACTATAAAATGTTATAATCTTATATTTTGAATTACTTTTCAGGTAGTAATTTGATTGGAAATACACTTGGATTTCATGCCTTAACACCAGTCCCGAAATTCCCGAATTTCCCGGTTCTCAAAATCAGACCGGTTCTTCCATTTACTATAAAATGTTATAATCTTATATTTTGAATTACTTTTCAGGTAGTAATTTGATTGGAAATACACTTGGATTTCATGCCTTAACACCAGTCCCGAAATTCCCGAATTTCCCGGTTCTCAAAATCAGACCGGTTCTTCCATTCCCTAATTAATACGAGCGAGTGAGAAGAGAAAATACATTCAAATTCAGTAAAATTTCTGCAGTATTTTTTTTTTTTTCAAAATAAAGTTAATTGCATACGTTTAGGTTCCATTATTCAATAGTTGTTTTTTATTAATATTTTCGTATTGTATGTTAATACTTAATGAGCGACGCGACGTAATGAAAAAACATTATCATTTCACAAAACACCAGCTATTTATGATCATTAAAAATCGATTTTAGCAAATAGCATAGCAATAGCACGTAGCATGCTAAGACATGAAAATTAGCATGCTAATGAAATTAATGAAAAATAGCATTAATTTCCATTACTACACAGCACCCCGTGCCCCGCCCGCCCGCTCCCGGCGCCTAGCGCCCGGCGCGGGTCTGTTTTTTTTTTTTGAGTCGACATCGATCGGCGCGAATTTTCGGATACTCGGCGGCGGCGGCGGCGCATGCATGGCGGCGCGGCGGCGCCGCGCCGGCGCGGCGCCCACCTCTACTCTGGCGTACAATCCAATGCTCGGGCACATTTGCATGTAACAACAGCGCCGCTGGCCTATTTCCGCAGTTCAAGGCTGGCCGTAAACCACGACCGTACTTGCGATCGCCCTTCGAACCCGAAAGGGACAGTTTATTGCGACTGGTACCGCTGGTTATTTTGGGAAAATATTTTGTGAGGCATTTAAAAGGCTCCATCGCCCTTCATTCGGTATCTATAAGTTAAAGGAGATTCTACCGAATACTACGCAGATATTTTGTAGCTCTGAAGTTATTCCTTAATAATTAATATGCCTCCGTGGTCTTGTGGTTTGAACATTGGCTCTCGACTCGGAGGTCGTGGGTTTGATTCCCGCATTGGAACAACATAAAATGTTGTTTCCACGTTTGGTTAGGACAATGCAGGCTGATCACCTGATTGTCTGACAAGATTAAGATGATCCATGCGTCGGATGGGCATGTAAAAAGTCGGACCTGCGCCTGATCTCTCGTCAGTCGTGTCGGTTATCCGTCCCACTGGATTATGAGAGTAAAGGAAGAGAGAGTGCTCTTGTGTATTGCGCACACTTTTGGGCACTATAAAAAATTACATCTGCGTAACTGGCCTGGTTTCAATGAAACTGGCCACCGTCACCGATATCGGTGTGGGAAGTTATTATAAGTTCTATAAGGAGATACTAGCGAATACTACGCAGATATTTTGTAGCTCTGAAGTTGTTCCATAATAATTATGATACATCATAATAAGCACCTAAATTCTAGAAGATTTTGTTAGGTGTTTTTAATTTAAAGTCTAGGTCCATTTTGATATCGGCCATTAGCAGCGGCGTGCACAAGATTATGACACTGGGTATGCGGCGGAGTACACGGTCACAAAAACTTTTTCTTTTATAGATTTTTAGCATAGCCACAGCCAAGCGACGGATCTCTAAGTCGGAAACCATGCCAACAGAACTAACAGAACTTCATAACTTTTAACATGAAACTTTCGAGTTACATTCCCTTTTTGCTGATTTAATTGTTGTAACTCGGGTACACACCTACCTTTAGACACAATTTGAATCTTTTCACTGAAAGACAATTGTGAGAACTTATTATTTTTAATTTTAATTAAACACACATTTTTATCAACACAAACTCACAATCAAATAACATTTTAAAAAAATCAAATCAAATCAATCAAAAAGCAAATCACTACAATTTTTATAAAACTTCAGTAATAAACTGTTACATGTACACACTTTCAAATGTTAAAATTAAAAATCTTTTAAGAAAACTATAAATATTAAATATAATGGCAAAGGAAAAATAACAATGCGTTTTCACATGAAAAAATGGCTTCCTTGAAACACAACATTTCTGATATTTACACAAATAAAACCTTACTAAAACAAAAATGCATTATGTGCATACGTGAGTAATTAGATTTTACGTCAATTATAATAAGTCGCATTATAGGCCACTAATATTTCCGATTACTTCCGAGTTCCGACAACTGCCGAACTTCGCCGAAGTCTATAGCATGCCGCAGGAGTCGGGCGAGTCGCGCCTTGGGATATTCATAGGTGAGTGCGTTTGCGAACTGAGTACGGACACTAAAATTACTACACACATGCGAACAAATCTCCTGCTAGAAGACACGGCATGAATCGCATGTTGGTGCTTGCCGCCAAACGCCTGGCAAACATAATGTGCTTGCAAATAGGTGCTATTATAAAATATTAGGCATTTTTAAGTTATTATATTTTGTTTATTCATTTATTTACTATTAATTAAAGTCATCTAAAACGTACAAACGTTTTATTAAAATATCTGTGAATGGCAAGCAAAGCACTGCATTTCTGCCTATAAGGAGCGCATGCCCCTGGCCATTACTTAGATACTAGTTCCATCCAGGAACATTAAAGCTAAAACTATTTACTTGAAAAGCCTAAGAAAAACTTGAAAATTTTTCTCAAGAATTAATTTGGAAGTAAAAGCCAATTAAAGATGACAGGAATAAAAACATGAAATACAAAAATAAAAATTTATTCACGAGGAACTTAGTGATGCACGGCGATGAGCGGGGCGTGTTTCACGATAGGCACGGGCGCGTGGAGCAGCGGCGCGTGGACCACGGGCGCATGGACCGGGTGGACCGCGTGGACCACGGGAGCGGGGTGGACCACGGCCGTGTGCGCGTGTGTGACCACGGGGTGGACGGGGTGGACCACGGGCACCACGGGCGCGATCACGCCACCGTGGGCGAACGCCACCACTGCGAGAAGGATAGCCTGAAATAACCACGTCACATTATTATAACAATACGTGAAGCAAACATTTTCAGTAAAGTTTTACGATAACTGAGCAAACGGAGGAGTATGATTTTGAGCATAGCTAAAGTTTATGTGGAGGAAGGTGTGCAGAAAGCTAATATTTATAAAAAATAATGCTTAGAAATATACATAAAAATAGCAACAACACACACTACCACTTTTAACACGTTTTTCTATCTAAGAGACAAAATAACCCTCTTAAAGTTAAAACTTAGGTACTACTGACCACAGGGTGACCTCTAGTTATATTAATTCAGGGAAAATTATGTATCTAAGCCTGAGCGTTCAAGTCTTCGTCTTGAAGACGAGGCCTGAGGACTAATAGGACATGTTTATATATCGGAGCTTAGAGATAAATAAGTAAGTGGTAACTGGTCATCAACCAACAATATAATTTATCAAACACTATCGAGAGGCTGCTCGATAAAATAAGTTTCATAATATTTTCATCTTATATTGAGCCGTTAAAATATGTTTAGGAAAACTAACCAAGAAGAATGGAATAGCTCAGGCCCCATCCACATATTTATTTCAGAGTATATTTTAGCTTGTTGTTATGGATGTTTATTTTATTTTATTGATTATTATCTATATTATTTTAATAATATAAAATCATTAAATTGTATATTAATATGTGAAACAAAAACTTTCAGTGCAGTTTTACGAGAATTGTGCGAACGGAGGAGTATGGAATTTGGCACAGTTAAAGTTTATGCCGAGGAAGGTGGGCAGAAAGCTCGAAGAAGTATTTTTAAAAACTATTATTCAGAAATATGTACTAAAAATGTAAAAAGAAAGTTACACTACCTTATACTACCATGCGTTTGTATCCCTAATAACAGTAGGTTTGACACAATTGTCAATTTTTTTGTTCTTTCTCATTCTATATTTTTTATATTTTTTATTGCGTTGACACTTAAAATTTAAAATTAAATTAAGGTCGAATTTCGACCAAAAGGTGACATGTAGTTCTATTAGTAAAATTTATCATATTAATTTAACATTACTATCTTTTTATCTATTATCTATTTTGTATTTTATTATATCAATAATTATTATTTAATTATTACTTTATTAGTAAATAAAAGA
This sequence comes from Glaucopsyche alexis, assembly GCA_905404095.1. Classification (NCBI taxonomy): domain Eukaryota; kingdom Metazoa; phylum Arthropoda; class Insecta; order Lepidoptera; family Lycaenidae; genus Glaucopsyche; species Glaucopsyche alexis. The sequence continues at coordinate 747,405 of FR990044.1, read as the reverse complement.
TTAATTAATATAATAGTAAAACACTTACCACTTTGAACATCATGTTTGTTGCTCGGTTGTATGAGGTTGGCGAGCTGAGGATTGTGTGTAAGGATCGCCTAGGTCTTCGCCCTTATATAGTCCAATACCTTTGTAGCGTTAGATATGTACTCGTAATAAATCCTTACACAGTTAGGTAATATGCAACTCGATACGCGATAAACACTATCACAGGGTGTGCCCTTTTGGTAACAATATAAAACGACGTTCGATCGAAATATTGTGATTAATTTTGTAAATATTCTTCATGAACCGTCTTTAAAAATCGATACTTACCTATCAGCAAATAAACAAAGCAAAAAATAAATTTATTTTAATAAAAACTTACAAAGCTTCAAAAGTACGATAGAAGATTTCGTCCTCTACACACTATTATATTTCTTCTATTTTTATGTTATACGATTATGTTCATTTCAGTATTGCAGTATTAGTGAAGTGTAAAAGTATTTTCAGAAGACATTTTCATATCTCAAGCTCTTACCGTTAAAGTCTAGGTTTAAAAATAGCGTATCTATAAGCGATAAATAGTCATAAAAATGCACATACGTTAGCATCGGCTCATTGTTTGCCGAGAACTTTCTGGGGGTTTCAGTATTTTGTCGATAATCCAATTTTTACGGGTCATATACAATAGTCAAGATGTGTCCTTACGGGAGAGTGGATAAGGGCGTGCCCACACTGAGACGTATTAAAAATCTGCCACGCTTACTAATGTCCTTTGTTCATCGATTCTAGGCAGTCAAACAACGCGTTCAAGTTCAGTTTTAGACAACGCGCAACACGGTCATTTAATTTGATAAATTTAAAAATAAATAAAAAGAAAAACATTTCATCAACCTTAACCATATCAAAATAAACTTGTTTTGTAAAAGAAAGTCTCAGTAAATCGTAGATCAGACATCGCCATTGCATATTTAAGCTACATTAAATGAAATGGAATGTGCCCTGCTTATCCTCAAGTATTTCAGAGACAAGAATCTCAAAAACGTCTGTCTTATATCCAGTCTGTAGCTCTGTCTAACTCTAGAGTCGTTCGTATTTTTAGGTATTCCGTGAGTCTAGCTCGTAGTGAGCTACATTAGGTTCATCCGAGTCGATTGTTTCTGCAAGTGTCTTATCTTTGCGGACCTAGTGTCTAGTCATTTTAAATCTTTATGCAATTGTTATGCGCTCTAATATTCCTTTCATTTTATGCGCGATTAATTTTCTTTTCTATCTGTTTTCGATGCAGATAGTATCTAGATGTCGTTATTTTGGAAAATATTTTCGATTCTGTGTAAGAAATTATGCGTTGTGATTTTACCTTGCTTTTAGTATTAGTTATACAGTATAACTTCTAATACTTCTACATTATACACTATACATAATATTATACAAATAATAACGATTTGGGTGTCATTAATCTGTAAAATTAAGAACAGTCGAAGCACGTAACTATACGTTTCTAGCATTACATATTTATTTTTTATGGAATAGAGGCAAATCTATGCCTAAGTAAGACCTTATTCATTTTTTCGTTTGCCTCTACGCCATAAAAAAAACAAAAATCGGAAATATGTAATCTGGGGGCACGGCAGTGCCCCCGCCAAGTCGAGCGCGAAGCAAACACTGCCGTACCATCCTTTACTGGAACCATTTCGCCGCATTTTCAGGCTCCTGTTTGAGAACCTCTGGATAACACCAGAACGCAGAAATTTTCGTCATCCAGTAAGCTATAATCACATACTTAAAATCCAAAATTTCAAGTCTGTAGGCCATTTAGTTCCGAAGTTAAGCGAAAGCAAAGTTTTGCATTTACGACACTCACTCACTCACTCTCTCATGATCATCATAATAGAACTAGTACTTCCCATAAACTTAGAGAGCTGAAATTTGGTACAGAGTTAGGGTTTAATGACCACATGAAGGGAAAACTATAAAAACTAGGATAATCGAAAATCTGGAGTACCTGGTGACCCTGATTAGAAAACACAAGAGCCCAACCAAACTATTACAGATCGACATACCGCCTTGACAAAAAATATTCAACTTGTTGGGCCACTTCATTTGATGTCAAAAATCGAAGGTCTGAAGTATCTGATGAAGAACCCTCAGCTGGTCTCAGCTGCTTAGAGATACGGTAATGCCCCCTTCTACTATTGGTACATAAAAAATCGACTGTCATTGCAAAAATCCAACGTAGTGGGACACATTTTCTAATTTAATCTAGCCTATAGCGTCCCACTGCTGGGCGAATACCTCCCCTTCTGCTTTTAATACGCATATAAATAAAATTAAAGGAAAACTCTGGATAAGAATAGACTGGCTTTTATACTTACACTTACAAGTTTACAAGAAGAAATAGTCGAACGATTAACTTTATTCTACTTTCGAGTAGAATAAAGTTAATCACTACACAAATTAAATAAACAAATTACACTAAAATCTAATAAAATAAATCAATATGCCAACGTTTCTACAAAAAGAAGTGAAATCCCACCAAAACATTCTGTAAAAAACTAGCCAAGTCTCGATAGAGCTGCTTGTTTATCTCTAAAAAGTAATGAAATCTAGACAAATCGTGCCAAGTCTAAGGTTCCTTACTGCAATTTCTTTATTATTATAGTTAATATTGTGTTACTTGGCCGTTGAAGGGTACACAAGGGTACAAAACCAGGTGCTCCATGACACCATTGCACCAATCTGTCGCCAGAACCGCCTACCCATTGACGATGGAAAATTGACACTTGGAAAACAAAATTGACTTGAACCCACTAACGTTTAAAGAATGTTCAACGGTCAAGTCACATAACATTAACTATAATAATAAAGAAATCGCAGTAAGGAACCTTAGACTTGGCACGATTTGTCTAGATTTCATTACTTTTTAGAGATAAACAAGCAGCTCTATCGAGACTTGGCTAGTTTTTTACAGAATGTTTTTGGTGGGATAATGATTACGCGAAGTGCATCCCGCTGTATAAGCAACAATGAGTCAACGGTGTCGCGGGTTCGAACCTATACCCTTTACCTCGACGGCGAGGTCGGCTGCAATTGGCTGTGACCTGCAGGAAGCCCATACACGGCTGCTCTCGTTTCATCAGCTGATGATCATCGTGTTACGAGCATTGTTTAAGTTATTGCGTATCGTCTGCTTTTCCTGGTTGACTCAGGTTAACAATAATATTATCAACTAATTAATATTAATTGTGATTATGATGCGGTTGTTAATTTTATATTGTTATTTATGTCCCTTAAAATATCGAAATATAATATTATTATAATATGTAATTATATCGGTCGGGTATTCTATATTTTCCAAAGTATATGTTTTTTATGCCCAAACAGGTCTAAATAACAGCCGAAACTGTATCTCTGTCTCAACCTTAGATTAATTACCATAAATAGTATAAAAACCCGACTATTAGCAGGAGATGACATAGTATATTATCGTTCCTTATTATCCTTAGGACTAATGGGGGAAAAAGAGATTGTCTTATAATAATTTGTCAATACATACATAGCCAATATTTTTCCAAAATTCGTACGATATATTAACATAACAACCAAAGTACAAAAACTTATTTAATTTTGACACCTTTATAGTATTACTTCTACATATTATATTCTACGTTCAAGGTCTCTACTATCTGAAAAAGAAACAGACGAGGTGAATAGAAATTTCATTTTAGTGTCGGTGATTACTTGATTAGAGAACGTTATTTTAAGCTTATGTAATTAGTAGGTACCTACTACCTACTATGAATTCCATAGTGTAAATGTACTATCGGGAAATACAATTTTCATAATTTGTTTGTATTATGTTATGTTATTAATATAATATCAAACTTGCATTGACAATAATTATTGTATTGTGACTGCATACCGTCATTATAATACAAATAAATTATCTGATTATGAGTTAGATTCCCTGACAGTACAACAGTTTACAATTATTGATATACCAGGTTTTCGATTGAATGTTAACTTCATTATCGCGTTATCCCGTCACCGAGCGCAGTCGCGGGAGGAAGCAAGTTATACAAGGACAGAACTTTCGGCGATCGAACGGACTATTCAGAGCGTTACTATATTATATAATTATAGGCTTTTAGAATTTTAAGTAACACAATAGTTACACCTACTATCTATATCAGCTATACAAATAAATAAAATTGTAGAGTCTGTTTGTAATTTCAAATTAACAGCTTTTCACTAAATACAATATATTAGGAAAGTATACGCCATAACATACGGCACTTACAATACAAATCAAATTTGAATATTTTTGTCTGTTTGTTCCGGCTAATCATTGAAACGGCTGGACCGATTTTCACGGGACTTTTACTAGCAGATAGCTGATGTGTGTGTAATAGCTTATTTGCAAGATTTTTCTCTGTCGCTCAGTTAAAAGTAACAAGCGACAAAACTTCCCAATAAGCCATTCAATACTCATTAGGCGATTCTAAAACAGTCTCTTAGCCATAGTCTTCATCGTAACACGCCTAAGACAATACCATTAAGAATCATAGGCTGCCACACCACATGTACGAGTACGTTTCCGGTTTTCAAAACCCCCGAACTTCCTTGGACGGTACCCTCACTTAGCGAAACTTAACGTAAGCGTTATTTCACACATATTTTCTATTAGGCCGTGGCTCTCAGGGCGAGTCGGCCCATTCGTACCAAAGCATGCTTCTCCCATGAGTCCCAAAATCAATTTACTCAATTAAATTCTTACGTTAGAAATATAATAACAATCGGTTATCGACTATGAGTTCATTGTACGAAAACAATTCAAGTCTGAAACGGGCGCGAAATTAACCTACTTGGAAGTGCTGACGATGGGTAATTAATGAAGTTTTCGTAATTATCGCCCAGGCACTAATTGATTGGCCAAACCTGGCCGTTGACTGCTAAATTATAGTGTTTATTTATTCGTGTTAAAGTAATTAAGAGACTCCTGGGGTGATCAAATTTTAGTGACCACCGTGATTTATATAAAGTAATATTATTTTTAAACAAAAAATTAAACCGACTTCCAAAGTAAAAATACACAAAAAAGTATGAAATAAAACTTAATCTCTAAATAATTCCCCTTTCAAATTCGGCTAAATTTTTTACTATTTCTCTACTCAATCTTATTAATTTTGAAATTTCATACTTTTTTTCATACTTTTTTGTGTATTTTTACTTTGGAAGTCGGTTTAATTTTTTGTTTAAAAATAATAATTTCACGCTTTTTAGTTATATATTTTGTTAAGTTATTATTAATACGTCTTAAGAACGTCTAAACTAAGCGATCGAATGTATAATTGAATACGCGCCAAGCTTCCATTAGGTATTGTTATTAAGATGATGATGACGATTACTCTAACTGATAGGGTGGCATATGCTTGCAGTTCTTTAAACAACGCCGAAATCCCCAAACATGTATCTATAAGGAGTCAGGAGTTCTGTTCTGTACTTTTGGATCCAAGGTATACCTTGAAGCAAAATCTTACTTTTTGGTAGCATATGCTTGAACTACTTCAGAAAAAGTCGAAATCACCATATGTGTCCATATAAATTTCGAGGAGTTCCCTCGATTCCTCATGGATCCCATCATCAGGTCACCACTTTGATATCAAAAGGACCAATTTGGGATTACACCCTATACATCACAGAAAAAAATTTGAAAATCGGTCCACAGGCGGCGGAGTAATCGTTGAACATACAAAAAAAATAAAAAATAAAATATATACAGCCGAACGTATAACCGCCTCCTTTTTTGGGAAGTCGGTTAAAAATAAGAAAATTGATTTTAATTTTACAAAAGTATTTGTAGCCACTGTTAGTTAGTGGGAAAAACCTTCAGTGTGCTTCGGTTGCATGTAATAAGTTACCTTTGTATACGACTAGGGGCGTTGTTTCGCTGCCATACTAATTGTAGAACAGCTAACTTCTTCACGGCGAGTAGGATTACGTCGATAAAGAACCTGAGCCTTTTGCCAAGATACAATAAACTGGGCCTCTAGTCAAGATGCATTCGATAATCACGACGGCGAAGTTCGAAAACAAAATGTATGGGATTTGACATAAGACATCGCAAGCGACATGTCACTTAACGATGACTTATGTCAAATCCCATACATTTTTGATTTCGAAGTTCGCCGTCGAAGTTATCGAATTCATCTTGATTAGAGGCCGTGATTTTTTAATTTATTTTGGACTAATCAAAATAGGTTTGACGTTTATGAGAATACCATTTCGCAGTTTTAACATATCGAGACTGGTTTGTAGCTGTATTATTGCAGGATTTAATTAACAGAATCGGCTTTCTGAATTAGGGTAGACCACGGGAAGGATATAGGCTATTTTTTTTTCGCGGTGAATTGTACGGTTCCCACGGGATTTACTTTTGCGCGCACGAAGTCTCGAGCAACATATTTCGAGAGTAATAATTAAAGTCAACAACACAATAATTACATTTTGTTTATATTAACTATCAACGCGAAATAAGTTTTCTTCTAATTACTTCAAAAGTTATTGTTCGATTTCGCTCAAAATAATTTTCATAAAGTGTTTTTATTATGATCTATCAGCATAGAAACTCACAAGTTTCCATGCTGATAGATCTCTTATAGTTTAGAAATACCAGGGGGGGGGACCAAACCACTTTGGAGGCCGATTGCTCAAAAATGGTCGACTTTGTAAAAAAGTCATGTATGAAATCTTGCCTTTAATTTAAAATACCTATTTAACTGTGTAGTAACACACGATGGGGTTGAATGAAAAAATATTTTTCATCCCCACTTCACATGACGTATAGAGAGCCAGTCCTAAAATAGAAAATTATTATTATTTTATGAAGCCAAAACCGAGATCTATACACAATCTATAAATATACCAAATTTCATTAATTTACATTCATAATTAGGTACAGAAGCCCGGACAATACGCACGTACGGACTAAGCGAAACTATAAGGGTACCTTATGTATTACAGAACCCTAAAAAGATCAGATACCTTTGATATATGGTAAATAAGTAACATTTACATTTGTGCGATTATAATATAGTCTACTGTTCTTTTGCTATGTAAATTATATAGCCTATGTTACCCGGGCTACCAGTGGAACTAACATACATATAAATATACATACAAACCGATATATACTGCAAAAATCATTACCCTTTATTTTGGCTTCGCCATAGTCATGTAAAAAGGTTCTACGTGGCGCCAAATTATCGAGATGTAACCCTCTAAAGTAATCTTGATAATTTTATCTTTCTATAAAATATCATCTATTATATTAAAAATTTTCCCGCTAGAAATTATTTGTGGCTAAAGATTTCTGCGGCTTTTAATATTACTTTTATTACTTAGCAAGTAAATAGTGAAGTAAATAGCCGTGACAGAGTATATGTGTCCGGATTCGACATAGTGCGAGCACAGTGCCAATGTCAAAGTGAAGGCAGCTCACACAACTACCTGCAGGCCGTGACCACTTGTTGTGGGAGATATTTGCCATTCTTATTGATAATATAAACGATACAATAAACAAGACGTGTCACCTGAATGGACAACATAATATTGTTTTATGTTTATTACCACTTGTTGCTTTGTTGCCAATGACTTCATGCACGTAAAAGGCAATCTCGTATAGCACATTTTGCCGCAATAAAAAGCCTATGTCTTTCCCCGTGGTCTACTCTATATATTGTGTACCTTTCGTCAAAACCGGTTCAGTAGTTTCAGAATATATTCAATGGAAACAAACAAAATTCAAAATTCTTAGAAAATAAACGATTTATTTATTTAAATATATTTCCTCATTATAATATTAAATTATTATTAGTGTAGATTACTGCAACAAAATAACGGCCTGAATATAAAACAAGATCAGTACGTCATATTTGAATGGGTCAGTGCGGTAGTTATATATAATTATGGAATTATTTGCAACACCTCGAGAATTAGTGCACTTTTATAAAATAGTAATATGCTAGTTTAGTGGTTACTAAAACCTTGGTTTATGTGTTTTTAGAATAATCAGCTGCACGCGTAGCACCGTAGAAATGCGTTTTGTCGAGACAAGAATATACTGACAGATTGTATGGACAAAATTAAAGATTTTCTCTATCAGTCTGTTAGAGACCCCACACTAGCGTTTCTCGAGCGTCAACGTCAGCGCCGACGCTAGCCAGCTACTGAACAGATTGCTGGCAGGCGGCTAGCGCTGGCGAAGACGCTGACACGACGACGACGCTCGAAAGACGCTAGTGTGGGGTGTACCTTAATTTGTCTTTTCTTCCGTAGAAAGAATCCATTTCTATAGTGGTCATACTACGTGTGCAGGCAATGATAGCTTGATTGGTACTAGAAAGTTCGGCCTAGTTTTCAGTAACGAAGTACAGAACTATTGCGGAATTTCGACGAACTCCTGGCGACTCGACGACAGAACTTATATGAGTCAACCTATTTACATAAATTACCTGTGTCGAGCCTTCCAGAAGCTCATATCTAAACAGATAACCCGTATTGTTCCAAAACTTTATAATAACAGACTCAAAACTATCCGCTTGTTAAATTCGAACCAAGTCCCTTCCTAATCTTAATGAGTATCTCCTTTTGCTATGTTCGACCTGACTGAATTCTCAAGTAATGTCATCGAATAAGGAGGTTCAAATACTTTTGTTAGAATCTAACCAAAAAGTCTATCGTAAACCAGTTAAATAAAAAATGCAATGTCTATGATAAACTCTATTATATGCCTATAAAATATATTCCTTTCAGGTTTTCGTACCCAAGGGATAGAAACTGATACTTCGCTGTCTCTCTGGCTGTCCGTCTGTCACATTTGTGATAGCTAAACAATTGAAATTTTCACAGATGATGTATTTCTGTTGCCGTTATAACAACAAATAATAAAAATAGATTTTTGCCGTTTTGTACGGAACCGACTCGCACATGATCGGTTTTCACTCATAATATAATGTTGCAGAATATTTCATAAAAAAGCGTAGGCTTAGAAGAAAAATAAAATAAGCTATGTCGGAGATTCCGGAGGCAGACGCAAGTGTAATGAGCTTCCGTATGTTTGTCCGATCTCCAACACCCCCCAACTTTCCCGATACCCCCCGACTTCCCCAGCACCCCCAACATACTGCGGATGAGATATATCGCCCACATATTTATTAACTGCCGAAATACATAAACAAGCCGAAGAAAAGTTGTCTGGATTTACGACATATTTACATTTAGATTGTCGCAAATCGTATTGCGATTTATCTACTTCAAATCATAGAAAAGTAGTTCTCTTTTTCGGCTTTAGCCAGGTAGCAGATTTGTTAAGGTTACCAGTATTGCTAATTCGCAGGCGAAACCAAAATATCTGTCTATAACTTCCTATATAACATTTTCAAACATAAAATATAGGGAAATTCTTTTTTTCGTAGATTCTTTAACTTGTGTACGCATTCAAGTACTCGTAGTGATAATATTTTCCGTTCACTTTGCTAATCAAATCACAATTTTTTGCATATTTGTTTTTTAAATAATATCTAGGAGCTTAGGGCATAGGAATTAGGACTTGAATACTATTAAAACGTAGTATTGAATTTATCTACATTGATAAAAAGGACTTTAACTTTTTAGCCAGTCATTCCTTATTGCAAGCACGTACTAATTTTAATTTGAAGTCTATTTCGCCTGTTCAAACAATTCCCAGCGCAATTTGACCGAGGCCTGTTTATTTTTGCTCCGCAGAAATTATTCACCCCACTTTATTGTTTTTAACCATTAGCGTTTTATGTAGGTATATTATTGTTAAATTTTAAACGTTGCGTCGATTCTCGTCGATTTATTTTTGTTTTGAATTTTAATATTTGTTGTTGTCTTTTAAATTCGCTCAATAGATTTAAATAAAATACTACTAAGATGGTGCAAACAATTATTTTTATTCGCACCCAAACCCGCACGGCTACCAATAAATAAAATAAAAATCAATATTTCAATTCATCTGAAAGATAATATGATGATCATTTATTTAATACAATATTTTATATCTACACTTTGCTATATATATCTCAGTCCGGTTGTCGCTTTGGGCCTACTTGAACAGCCATGGTGCGTGGTGCAGGGGATGGTAGGGATGGTACAGCGGAGACAGCGCCACGGGGTGGTGCAGCAGGGGTGCGGGGTGGAGCAGGGGCGGGTGGACCCGCAGTATGGAGGGGTGGTACAGCGACTGGTACAGCACCTGCGGCGCGCAGGTTACTGCAGATAGCAGCGCCAGCGCAGCGATCTGGAAAAATGAGGTTTGGGATGAGTCTGTGTATTCATAGTTCATAATAAGCTAGGAATAATAAGTTTATGGGTTCAAAAGTGCAAAAGTAGAGTTTGAGAGCTCCTTTACTTTCACCGTTTTTGTCTATGTAGATAAAAGTTGGGATGAAAATCTCAGACCAAATTGATACTGAGCAGAAACTGAGGCAGTAAATTTGTATTTTCGTCCCATTAGGATGAAAGTTTGTGGGACGAACGACTCGGTTTTTAAATAAAGGGTATTTTCATTACGTGTGTGCGCGTGACACTGTAATTAAACGGCGGGGCGTAGTTTAGACCGGCCTCAGTCTGTGGTTCGCAGAAATCTGTATTCACTTTTTTTAAATCTGAGACGAAAATCGTTAAATGAGAGTATGAAATTAAGTTTTTAAAATTCGTGACATCTGACAGCTTCTTGACAAGACAAGGACCGTCGAGCTACCGAGCGCCGCCTGGTGACAGAAAATGAATCGAAAATTCTTATTAATAGTTTTCGATATGAACCAGCCACCAGATGACGCTATGTGTGCGTTGGGTCTGCGGTAGAATTAATATCAAACACCCTCATTCTTCGCGCTTTAATACAAAAATAACGTTTAATCGTTAAATATTTTTAATGAAAACGCTACGACTGTGATTTGTGTTCATCGCAAATTCGACACCAGTGATGTCACAATATGTATATTGTTAGGACTAGGGTCGATAACTAACTAGATATTGTTGTCCACGCCTCCGTCGGCGTAAAAAAACCCGCGGGACCGTACATTTTGCTACGATAAAAAGTAGCTTATGTAATCCAAAGTCTAAACTACTACCTTACCGAATTTGATTAAATCAGTTCAGTAGTTATTGAGTGAAAGAGTAACAAACATCCACACATCCATACATTCTTACAAACTTTCGCATTTACAATATTATTAAGAATATTATTTAAAATATCTGTCTGAATACCTATGCCCGAAATCACAGCCATAAATCTGTGCGTTACAAGTAACAGATTGTTTAATTAAACCCCAACATTGGCTAATGCACAGGCGCTTTTGTTATAATATGTATTAAAGTACTGTTTGTATGTACTATCTGTGTGTACTGTCGAGGAAAATGCATGATTAATACATGGGCATAGTAGTCTTTAGTAAAAGCTTATCTTATTTTCAAATTGTTTTAGGGTTCCGTACCTCGAAAGGAAAAAACGGAACTGTGACAGGTTTTGGTTTAAAAAAAAACGATTTATTTGACACACGAAATAAATTATATAAAAAAGAACTTAGAAAGAGACCTGCACCCGATGGAAGTCCAATTCATTCTCATGAAAAACACTATGTTTTAATTAAACGGAATAATAATGGTTTCCTATTGCATTAGCAATAATGCAATGGGAAACTCAGCAACTTTACTATACATATTCACCCACGCTACTTGCGATATAACAGAACCATTATAGGATCACTTTGTTGTCCGTCCGTCTGTCTGTCAAGACTCTTTTTCTCAGTAATGCGTGGAGGTATCAAGCTGGAATTTATATCAAATAATCAGGTCTACTGTCCCTTGGAGCTGTGAAAAAAACAAACTTCTAAGCCAAGGCAATCAAAAGATACAGCCAATATGCCGCAAATTTTCGAAAGGGAATCAAAACCTACAGGGTACTTCCCCAAATTTGGTACGAAGCAACGTCTTATAGCACAAATAAAGGAAAAATTGCGGAAACCGTTAATTACCTAACGCGTAGAAGTATTAAATTGAAATTCATATTATTAAATAGCATATGAAAAAGGTCTATATCTATATGCCTTTAAGCTATAACAAAATCACTACAGGTTTGTACGGAAACCTCAGTGCAAATAGATAATAAAAACAAAATAAAAATTTTAAAAACCCCCCAACACAATAAAATATACTCTAAAAACTAACAAATAATATTTTAAATTTATTATAATAATTATTATCGTCACATAATTATATTCTGTAAGTTCAAATTATTTTCCAAGCGTCGCGTCGCTCGCCTCGTCGGGGGACCGCTAAAGTTTATATAAAGTATTTTTCCAACAACAGCTAATTAATTATTACGAATTACATTTAGGTACTAGCGATCTATTTTTGGAGTACCTATATTCTTTTGTTGCAATCTGCGGCTTTTTCTTACTTAGCGGTCCCCCGACTTGACGACGTTTAGAAAATAAAAATATTTAAACTTACATAATATATTATGTGACGATAATAATTATTATAATAGATTTAAAATTATTTGTTAGTTTTTAGACTTTATTTTTTGTGTTGGGGGATTTTTAATTTTACTTTTATTTTGTCCTTTTTAAAGAAGGTATAAATAATGGTTAACTATTACTTTCAATATCATTGAAGTAACACGTTACCAAATTTCGAATCGGTAGGACATATAGAAGGTAGTCAGATCCCCTCATCAACTATTAAAGAACTGATGATCTTCAAACGGCTGATCAGGCCATGGTTATCTTACAATGCTCTTTAAATAATGTTCAAGTAATACTGTACCAAATTTCGAAACGATCGGATATAAGAAAGTTAGTCAGATCCCCTCATTAACTAGAAAAGAGCTGATGATATTCAAACGGCTGAACGGATTTGACATGGCTAAGAACACTCTCGATTAAGTCATCAATATTCTCTTTCAGTGCAAAGCGCATTCGACACCCCACTCGAGTATATTTGCAGACATTCGGTTATTCTTCCCCAATTTTCCCCAAAAAACCCGCCACAACTTTTAAACGGCTCAACTGATTTTCATCAAACATAGCTAAGAACACTCCCGACTAATTCACCTTTTAAACGAAAACATCAAATTCAAAATCGGTTCATCCGTTCGGGAGCTACGATACCACACACACACACACACATGCAGACACGTCAAACTTATCCCCCGTCGTTTTTGCGTCGGGGGTTAAAAATAATATTGTAGAGAATATTATCTTACCAAATGGAACAATTTGAACATTTCCACCAAACTGTTTGCCAGTTATTGAACTAAAGTAAAACTGTGTACTGACATAACGTGTCATATTCGCCCAATATATATATCAGTCACAATTATGTGCACTATGTCAGTGGGTCCATAACATACACATATGGTCAGGAATGTCTAATTGACATAGTACTACGAAATACAGTGTTTACCTCGTAGCTCAGTGTGCATCTTTCCAACTATTAACCTATAAGTAACATTAAAATTCTTCGAGATGATCTGCGGTTGGTTTTTCTTATTTTTTTTTTCCTTTTTCCTTTTCCAAAAAACATACAAAATGTTATGAAATATTTGAAAAATAACATATCTTTTATCTCTGTTTAGATCCTATTTAATATTCTTGTATAAACAGATATTAGATACCTATATGTTTAGCCGAATTATTGTATATTTTTTGATACCACGGTAAATAATTGGCTTTTGAATTGGTAGCATATTGTAGTATACTGATGTCTTTCTTCTTAGAATGGGATTGAATTGGATTTAAACAGTTCATCGATATCGTCGTTAGCTGAAAATAGAGGACATTTGGTTCAAAAGTCTTGTTATTAATTGTTACTCTTACTGACATACAAAATGAATATATTGTGTGTCAATAGAAATACAATAAAATCTATTTTTAAACTAATTCCAAAAAGGAAGAATGGGATATTATGTTCGGCAGTGTTTATATTTTGAATAAACAAATTATTAATATAAATTGTTAGCGAAACATTATGTGTTTTATTTCAATTACTAGCATTAATTCTTCGGCTTCACCCGCGTGAAATTAGATTTTAACTTTTCATCCCCTATTTTACCCTCTTGGGGTTTGAATTTTCGTCATATGAGGAATACGTGTGCAAAATTTCAAATTTCTAACCATAAGAGTTTCGGCTGTGCGTTGATACATCAGTCAATCACCTTTGCCTTTTATATCTATAGATAAATTACTTTTCATATAGGCATTAGGCAGTGAGTAAAATTAGGGCTTAATTATATTTGAAAGTATGTTCATTCAAAACCAGCCATGCCACTAACTTTACACATTTTCATGAGTAAAGTTAGTTAGAAATGGCAGTAAAAAGTGTAAAAGTAGAGTAATTTAACTGGTACACGCGAGCCGGTTAATTAGTTCTAATTACAGTTACTGATAGTTATGGTTTTATCGCTAAACGTAGGCCAGGTGCGTGTTGTTATTTCTACTTGGGTTCTGTATGTTCAACAGGTCTAGGTTAGCTTTGAAAGAATGTAGTTTTGGTTTTTCAAATGTTTGTTGCCGAAAAATCCAAAATTTTAACATTCTATAGTACTTTTGAATGATATTGGTTGTAGCAAGAGTTTACAGTAGTTGGTTTTCTTACAAAATGTATTGTGTACCTTTGTGTGATTTTCTATGGACTAAAGTAACTCTTTATTTTTCAACTGATTTTATCATCTCTTCTCTTCTTTTTTCAGCTGGGCTCAGTATGCTCTAATGCATCTGACATTAGATCATGACAAGCCGAGACAAACTATTTAATTACGAATCTATAGGAAAAAATATTTACTTTCCACGACGATTTTTTTCCATTTCATAACGGAACCCTATAATTTAATATGATAATATAAGAACATAAATCTAAATATTTTTGCCGTATATGGCGGGCATGAGAATAAGAAATTGCATATTCAGACTGTGGGAACTGGGAATTAATCATTCATAACTATGTAGCAGGCTAGAGTTTATATATTTAGGTAAAGCTAATCCCACCAAAAACATTCTGTAAAAAACTAGCCAAGTCTCGATAGAGCTGCTCGTTTATCTCTAAAAAGTAGTGAAATCTAGACAAAGTCGTTCCAAGTCTAAGGTTCCTTACTGCGATTTCTTTATTATTATAGTTGATGTCGTGTGACTTGGCCGTTGAACATTCTTTATACGTTAGTGGGTACAAGTCAATTTTGTTTACACGTAATGTATATCTGTTGTAACTACCTATGTTTGTTAAGCGAGATAATAGCCCATACTGGTATTGGTAATTGGATGCTAGTGTCGCATTTTAGACTGTTGTTGATTGTAGAACACATATATTGGAGCAGTGGTGTCATGGAGCCCCTTTTGTACCCTTGTGTACCCTTCAACGGCCAAGTCACACAACATCAACTATAATTCCATATAAACTATAATTCAATATAAAAAGGAAGAGAAAAAGAAAAAGGTCTTCGTCACTAACATAATTAATGAAACAACATTTATTGAGGAACTTCTAAAACGTTATAGCTCTATGGAGAGAATCACTCGCATTTTAGCTTGGGTGTCTCGTTTCATTCATAACCTACGACAACGTCGCAACAAACAATTAACATTGGATTCAAAATTGAATGAAATACGAAGCGCTCACAACATTATAATAAAGGCTGTGCAAGCGAAATATTACATACGGGATATAGAACAATTAAAACATATGGGTCGAGTACATCGGAAAAGTCAACTGTTGTGCCTCAATCCATGGATTGACGATGAAGGAATTTTGCGTGTAGGAAGCCGACTGGGACTTTCGGACTTAAACTATCAACGCAAGTATCCCATCATAGTGCCTAACAACGATAGGTTGAGTGCATTAATTATTGCATGGGCCCACAATGTAACATTACACGGCGGAGCAAGGCTAACGTTATCATACATACGAACGAGATACTGTGTGATTGGGGGAATGAGCGCTGTAAAACGACAACTTTTAAGATTCATCAAGTGTTTACGCTTCAAGGCCTCAAACAGAAGTCAACTGATGGCAGACCTGCCACAAGCTCGAGTCACACCATCACGACCGTTCACAAACACTGGATTAGATTTTGCTGGACCAGTCGATGTCAAGTCAAACAAAGGCAGGGGAATATCCACATCACATGGTCACGTACGCGTGGTTACGCTGAAAACAAAGAACTATGACAGCATCAAACGTCCCATCAACAAACTGATTTTACTTCCGATTGAACAAGACTCTCCGCCACCGCAACAAGAACGAAAACAGGAACCTGAAGCAAAAGCGGATGAAAACAACAAAAAACAAAAGCCCAGAAGGTTTATAAGAGGAAACGTTATGCTAACGATACTTAGCGTTCTGTTTCTACTCTCGCTGACAAGAGGAGAAACCAACACGCCCACCACAGATGGCAGTATTAAGCTTTTACTACTTAATCAACCTCTGTATTTCGATAAGGTGGCAAACATGCGGACCATACAAGATGAATGGAAGATTATCATCTACTATAACTTAACAACATACTGGCTCGCCACAAAACATATTCAATATCACATCGACCTACTAAACGACTTGTGCAAGGACGAGCCCGCCTTCAAAACAATGACGAGTCAGCTGCAACATGAAGTTAATGAACTACAACATTATAACATATTGTTAAAAACGGAACATGGCAAACGCGCTAAACGTGGATTAGTAGACGGAGTGGGATACGTCGCTAACTCTCTGTTTGGAATACTGGATGAACGATTTGCTACACAATACCACGATGACATCGAAAAAATACAAGAAGACGAGAAACATCTGTTAAGCTTGTACAAGCAACACACTTCGATCATCGAGAGCGAGTACAACATTATTAAGAGAAACGAAGAAATTATGGTAGATCAGTTCGCCAGCATCAGCAAACAAATGGCTCATCTCAACAACTTAATAACCAACGAGCATGCGAAATCCATCTACATTACGGCTACCATTTTAACAGCTAACCTGATCGTGGACAAATTGCAAAGATTGCAACAACAACTTTTAGATTTGGTTACGGACGTACGCAGTGGACGCATGGACATATATTTGCTGCAGCCAGAGGAATTTATCAACCAGCTAAACATCATTAAGGCTCAAATTCCCGTCGACGTAACACTACCTTGCCTCAGCAGTCAAGAAAACTGCATACGAGAAATCTACAAACTATCAAGAGTGCATGTACTACTGATGGACTTTTCGATCCTCGAAGTCAAGCTGCCTCTTATTAACACCGAGCCTTTCGAATTGAATCGTGTTATACCTATACCAAGGATCTACAACGAAACTACATTACGTATAACACCGACAGCTGAGTATTCAGCAATAAACCTCAAAAGGGACATGATTGTGCCTATAACAGAAAACGACGTGCATAAGAATTGCATATCGTTTAACGAAAACAATTTATTATGTTGGCTCAACCTACCTATATATAAAACAACAAAGGAGCTATCAACGTTATGTGAGGCGAACGTAATAAACAATAGAAACATAACAAACTGCGGCACTGTGTCATCGGGTTGCAGCGACGACTGGATCATGTTACACGGTCGGCACGCGTGGCTGTACACCTGTTGTCGGGAGTGTGCTGTGCGCATTTTTTGCCCAGACACTAACATTATGACAAAAACATTAACTTCTACTGGGATACTGAGGATGGAGCCGGGCTGCATGTTAAAAGGAGACAACGTCATCATCCACTCTGCAAGGACATATCGCACAGAGTTAAATATCAACAACTTACAAGAGCTGCAGATGCCAGAATCGGAGACGAACATCTTGCTGAAGAGCATGAACTTTACTTTTACTCCTGAGAACCATACCTACGACTACATCAACCTGCAGAGTCAAATCGAGGCAGTGAAGAATAATCAGGAGAACATGAACATCCACAACTTATCGCACTACATGCACCATTACACCAGTTATGGATGTATAGGCCTACTCAGCACAATTCTAGGCCTAGTCTGCTTGTACCGTGGAGTAAAAAGGCGCCTCCATGGGAACAGAGTCGCAGACCAACGGCAGGACGTGGAAATGCAGGGCGCGAGCGTGCGGAACCCCATCACCGAGGACGGGTCCCCAGCGGCGCGGGCAGCGGCGCAGCGGTCGCGACGCATGGTCAACAGGCAAACATCGCCGTAGTTCTCTACTACAAACTTATAGGACATTTAACTATTTAATTTTAAACTTTTTACTTTTATTTAACTTTATACTTTTACTTTTATTAACTTTATTTACAAATATTTTTAACTTAATAACCTTTAACATATTTTATTTACATTGTTAATTTTTTCTCTTTTTTTGTGTTTCGGCAGCATGTACGAGCGGAGTCGTACATTAACGCTTGTTTAGTATAACCGCTGACCGAACACTTTTCAAACGTTATAAAACTGTGTTAACATAACTATATTTTAATGACAATAAACACTTTGAACGGGTCATTGCTGTCGTCATTCCTTGAGTTCAGATTTATTTTGGACTTAAGAACATTCAACATCAACATCAACATTCCTGTAGGGAAACACCCCTACATATACCAATAAAGAAATCGCAGTAAGGAACCTTAGACTTGGAACGACTTTGTCTAGATTTCACTACTTTTTAGAGATAAACGAGCAGCTCTATCGAGACTTGGCTAGTTTTTTACAGAATGTTTTTGGTGGGATTTCACTTCTTTTTGTAGAAACGTTGATATTGATTTATTTTACTAGATTTTAGTGTAATTTGTTTATTTAATTTGTGTAATGTTCGAGTAGAATAAAGTTAATCGTTCGACTATTTCTTCTTGTAAACTTGTAAGTATAAGTATAAAAGCCAGTCTAGTCTTATCCAGAGTTTTCCTTTAATTTTATTTATATGCGTATCAAAAGCAGAAGGGGAGGCATTCGTCCAGCAGTGGGACGCTACGGGCTAAAATTAATTAGAAGATGTGTCCCACTTTGCTAGGTTTTTGCAATAACAGTCGATTTTTTTATATTTAAATTTCTGCGTTCTGGTCTTATCCAGAGCTCCTCAAATAGGGACCTGAAAATGCGGCGAAATGGTTCCAGTAAAGAATCGTACGGCAGTGTTTGCTTCGCGTTCGACTTGGCGGGGGCACTGCCGTGCCCCCAGATCGACGTTCTGGTCTTATCTATAGGTTCTCAAATAGGGGCCTGAAAATGCGGCGAAATGGTTCCAGTAAAGAATGGTACGGCAGTGTTTGCTTCGCGCTCGACTTGGTGGGGGCACTGCCGTGTCCCCAGATCGACGTTCTGGTCTTATCCAGAGGTTTTCAAATAGGGGCCTGAAAATGCGGCGAAATGGTTCCAGTAAAGAATGGTACGGCAGTGTTTGCTTCGCGTTCGACTTGGCGGGGGCATTGCCGTGCCCCCAGATCGACGTTCTGGTCTTATCCAGAGGTTCTTAAATAGGGACCTGAAAATGCGGCGAAATGGTTCCACTAAATAATGGTACGGCAGTGTTTGCTTCGCGCTCGACTTGGCGGGGGCACTGCCGTGCCCCCAGATCGACGTTCTGGTCTTATCCAGAGGTTCTCAAATAGGGGCGTGAAAATGCGGCGAAATGGTTCCAGTAAAGAATGGTACGGCAGTGTTTGCTTCGCGCTCGACTTGGCGGGGGCACTGCCGTGCCCCCAGATCGACGTTCTGGTCTTATCTAGAGGTTCTCAAATAGGGGCCTGAAAATGCGGCAAAATGGTTCTAGTAAAGAATGGTACGGCAGTGTTTGCTTCGCACTCGACTTGGCGGGGGCACTGCCGTGCCCCCAAATCGACGTTCTGGTCTTATCTAGAGGTTCTCAAATAGGGGCCTGAAAATGCGGCGAAATGGTTCCAGTAAAGAATGGTACGGCAGTGTTTGCTTCGCGCTGGACTTGGCGGGGGCACTGCCGTGCCCCCAGATCGACGTTCTGGTCTTATCTAGAGGTTCTCAAATAGGAGCCTGAAAATGCGGCGAAATGGTTCCAGTAAAGAATGGTACGGCAGTGTTTGCTTCGCGCTCGACTTGGCAGGGGCACTGCCGTGCCCCCAGATCGATTATCCTAGTTTTTATAGATTTCCCTTTATGTGGCCATTAAACCCCAACTCTGTACCAAATTTCAGCTCTCTAAGTTTATGGGAAGTACTAGTTCTATTTTGATGATCATGAGTGAGTGAGTGAGTGAGTGAGTGAGTGAGTGTCGAAAATGCGAAACTTTGCTTTCGCTTAACTTCGGAACTAAATGACCTACAGACTTGAAATTTTGGATTTTAAGTACGTGATTATAGCTTATTGGATGACGAAAATTTCTGCGTTCTGGTCTTATCCAGAGGTTCTCAAATAGGGGCCTGAAAATGCGGCGAAATGGTTCCAGTAAAGGATGGTACGGCAGTGTTTGCTTCGCGCTCGACTTGGCGGGAGCACTGCCGTGCCCTCAGATATAGGAAAAGTTAGTTTAGTAGCTTATGTTAAATAGACAGACAAACAATTTTTAATTAAAGTTATTTAAAAAAAATACAGTTACACCTAATAGTTCTATTGTGTGGAAGGGGTACTATGATGTTTTTTTAATTATTTTGTATTTTTGTCATTTGATAAAATCATATTTTGTAAGTTATTTTACAGATCCAGGATTTATTTGTACTGAACTAGCTACCCGTCTAGCTTCGTGCTATATTATATTATACATATAAACCGTCCTCTGTAATCACTCTATCTATTGCTGAAAACTGCATTAAAACTCATTGAGTAGTTTAAATTGATCCAAGAAAATTGGAAAGGAAGCGGCTTCACTTTATACTAAGTACCTACCACAGGCGAGGCGTGCATACAAGCCGGCTTCTCTTATGTATATTATATAATATATAATTTTTTTAAATACGGTACTAAACCAAAACAATTTTTTGCATCCAATGCACAAAAAAATTACGCTAACACTATATGACGAACCAATTTCGTATTTTAAAAATTAATATATATTAAATAATAGATTTAAATTAATATACATAGGGTAGCTTCCCTTGTATGCACGCCTCGCCTGTGGACTACCTACCTAAATATATTGTACCTATATCTCTAGACATTAATTTTTTCACTCTACATTTATATTTCACACTAATAAATCAATATATCGTAAATATTTTAACACGGCGGAGAACGCTAAGGAGATTTTGGTAGCGGGGATATAATATATTTTTCTCGCCAATTATCGAAGCTAAGATAATAAAATTTTATGTAGAGATTTATAACATCTTGGACCTTTGTTAAGCTTTCTGCATATCACAACGTTTATAACGCAAAATAATGAATTCAAGAGACCTCTATAAAAACAGAGATTCAAAAGTGACATTTTTTTTAAATCTTTATTAAGGACTTGGTTCACAAACAGAGAGCGACCATGTCGTTCTCATAAGGCTACACTATTGGATAGTCTTAATAAATTCATAATATTAACATATATATTACATCTAGCCCAAACTTAACCAACCTATACAAAATTATTGCGTCACTTATTGGACTTACCTCACTTGCGTTATCGGACCCTATATCTATACGGTCCGATAACGCAATATTACATCCTCCCACACAATTAAACAAAAGTGACATTTAAAAGTGATTCAAGTTTACCAAAATGTATATAAACATTTTATCTGTGAATTGTCCGCAAATTACTTCAAACATTTTATATTTATAGTTTTAAATTACACGGAAAAACTGTTTGGTCGCAAACGCCCTTACAATTTCGGGGCCGTTTTTTATTTTAAAAAAAATCGGGCACGGGCAACAACGGGAGACCTTTCCGGCCAGAATAATACGAGTAATAATATGAATATTAGTAACATATTTTCAGCCCCTTTATCAATGTGTCATCATATAAAACAGTTAGGTAAAAAGTGCCTCGTAAGCTTGTGAGTTGTAGAACAGTTTACTGGAGTATTCAATTTCCCTTGTTTGGTAATATTTCGAGAGGTTGTTGGGGCAGATAACTCATCGCAGAGAAAATAATTACGAATCGCGGTCTCACAAATTACTTTCATCACGAGTAACTCAACTTCACACGCTTTGTACTGTAACTTTATATATAGACTAGATTTGCCCGCGGTTCTGCCCGGGTAAATCTATATTTAAATCCTGTGGGATACCCGATACTAATATCGAATATCCCAAAAGATATCGGGAAAGCTGTACTTTTTCGGAATAAAAAGTATAGATACATATAAAATTTCATCGAAATTCATTCAGTATTTTTTGCGTGAAAGGGTAAAAAACATCCATCCATCCATCTTCACAAACTTTCACGTCTATAGTAGTAGTAGGTTGTATTCAATATTGTCAATAATAATTGAGATCACAATTATTATTGATGGTCTAGGTATGCCAAATATTGAATATTGACTACCTTAGCAGATATCTAAGATATATATTATAAACCCCATCAGGCCATCATATTATATTATATAGTTTAATTTTTTTGCTCTATATTATAACACCTACAAGTTTAATAATATTAATATTACAATAATACATTAGTCTTTTGCTTGAAGTCAAAACGTAATCCTTAGATGTGTTTTATGTTTAAGCTCCGTAGCTACTCTGCGTCTGTTCCGAGAACACATAATGTGGTCGTCAAGTGTACAAGTTTTAGCGAACAGTAATTAACGCGTACGTAGGTAGTTGAGTTTAGTTTCAACACGCCGCCACGAGAATTGTGAAAATGGAGAAGTATGATATTTGGCAGGTAAATTTCATGAGGAGGAAGATTTGCAGAAGCTAATAATTAAGTATTATTTTACACGTTGACGTTTGTCAGTCCGTCATAATATCTACATTTTTTTTTGCTTTTTCTATCTAAGAGGCAAGAGAACTCTAATAAGTTAAATTTAAAAAAATATATGAATTATTATGGGCTAATTTCGACCAGTCTTAGTTCATTATTGTTGCTAATTGCTGCGTCGAAGCCAAAAGGAAGGTAATGGTTTTGGCAGTTACATACATACATACATACATATAATCACGCCTTTTTCCCGTAGGGGTAGGCAGGACTGCCTCTTTCCCGTAGGGGTAGGCAGAGACCACTTCTTTCCACTTGCTACGATCCTTACATACTTCGTTCGCCTCGTCCACTTTCATTCTTACCATGCATTCCTCCTCTTACATTCAACGTAGCCAAGCGTCTCTCCATGGTCCGCTTTTCGCCTCCGCGAGAAACGAGACGTGATGGGTGGCGAACCACATCGCCGCCATTTTGGATAATTAAATTATTTTTGATTATCCATTGCGTTTCCACAGATTGGTGGAGAGGGTAGGAATAGGGAAAGGGAAGGATAGGTGGTGTGGAAAGGAAGATTGGTAAGTTAGAGTGGAAAATAGGGAATGTAGGATATTACCGCCCAGGAAGGCAAGGGATAGGACAGTAATAGCTAGGGAAGCCGGGGTCGCATACCCGTATACTATACCACAACTACCGGACAGGTAAGTTGGGAAGAGTATCCCATGGCAGTTACATGGACTGCCAAAAAATGTATGTCTGTTAAACTGTAGCGCCTGAACGTCTACTGGTCCGGTTTTAATAAATTAGGTGTATAGGTTCGTAGTAATAGCCCGGGTTATATAGGATATATAATTTACGTAAATGGTAGTCGGTTTATAGTTTTTTTTTAATAAAAATTGTAATTATATTATATTATCTACCCGATAGCTTTATAAAATATGTATAAAATTAATAAATATTATTATTTGCTAAAAAATAATAATATTTATTAATTTTATGATATGGATTTCCGCAAAGTAACGTCTGATTCTATTAACTTTTTAAAATATGTATTTTGCAAATATGTTTTATAATCTCGGTGTAAGCGGACCGTAAAATATGACATTGTAAAATTTCATGGGCACCAGCTTCTCTTTCGAGTTACGACTTTTCTATTTTTTGTACTTAATAATATTCATAGATGAATAATTGGTCTCGCTGGGCGCTCGACCGCCAAGCGAGACCAATGATTAGTCTATGATAATATTGTACATACTATCTCTACGATTCTATTTTTGCATATTTTCTTAAACAACCCAACAATATGTATTGATTTTTTTTTTCGTTAAAAATAAATGAAGCTAAATAAATACACAGTTATTTATTACAAATCCTACTGTCATTGTTTATTTTCATATGATTTATATTGAAAGAGCTTTTCTAAAAATATCGTAAATGTAATAAACTCATTTTACTTTCAAGTGAATTTGAAATTAAAAATATTTTAGGTGTTTTTGACCCCTTGTTTAAATAACCTAACCAAGAGCATGTCAGGACATGTCTAAGGAGGGTTCCGTAACTATAAACGCGTAATATGTTTTTTTTAATTACTCCAAAAGTTACTGTCCGATTTGGTTTAAAATAATTTTCCTAAAGAGTTTTTAGCATGATCTATCAGCATGGAAATTTGCAAGTTTCTATCTCCTATAGTTTAAAAATGCTAGGGGGGGGACCAACTTACATACTACTTTGGAGGCCGATTACTCGAAAATGGTCAACTTTATAAAAAAGTAACGTATGAAACCTTGCCTTTATTTTAAAAGACCTATTCTACGATACCCCACACGATGGGGTAGAGTGAAAAAATATTTTTCATCCCCACTTCACATGTATGGAGAGACACCCCTAAAATATAAAATTATTATTTTTTTATGATCCCGAAACCGTGATCTATACACAATCTATAACTGTACCAAATTTCATCAATTTATATTCATAATTATAGGAGCTAGAGGCGCGGACAGACAGACAGACAGACAGACAGACAGACAGACAGACAGACAGACAGACAGACAGACAGACAGACGGACAGAGCGAAACTATAAGGGTTCCTTAAGTATTACGGAACCCTAAAAAAGTAGCGATCACAAACCAAAATACTATTGGATTGTACAATCTTCAAAGTTCAATCACATTTCATTCCCGGTAGTTAATTTGATTCTGACCAATGGAGATTAAATGGAGATAATCAGTTAATTTGTTAATCATATTTATATTTATATTCCACGAATGGAACTGAGTTAAAATATCCCAGTATTTACCCCATATCTAGCATACCTATATATGCGACCTATGCTGTTGTAACTTCTAATTCAAATGCAATCACGCTGAAGTCTAACCTAATTTTATCTTTGGTCCCCACAGATAGGTCTAATATTCCATAGTAAACAAACCTTCATGTTGTGAATGCCTAAAGAATGAAAATAGCAAACACTCGTAGACAATTTATGTAGACGACTACAAGTAGTAAAGTTCGAAAGTATAGTTAAGTCGCCTAAGATCGGATGTGACAGCGGATCGAATGCATGGAATAACTCACAAACTAGGCAATATCTTCTACTGCTGGCAAAACTACTAGATCCGCCATTTTATTCTGCTCCTCTCCTCGTACTGTGGCCGGCCAGCGACCAGACGGGACGTGCACACAAGTGATTCTGCAGAAAAGGTGTATTTGTGGAATTTCCTGGCCATAAGTCCGGATGTTTTCCTAATGTGTACTTTATTAATATCCCTATAGAAGTGAAGATAATACATAGTCCGATCTTCGGCTGAAACGTTATTTTCTTCAGTACGCGAAAATGAAAAAGTCTGGTTTTAAAACGCTTCAATTGCTTAGAAAGATAGCATCTAGCGCAAACCAAATATAAGGAGTTAAACAATATTTCTTTGTCATTAATTTACAGTATAGCACAACAGGAAAACGACATCGAATAATGACAAATAAAAAAATCTAAATCCTTCCAAAATTTTCAGCAAATGCGTCCGATCTTACGCGACCTAACAAAAGTGCTAAAATTACCTCAAATCTGAAATAGGAGAATACATTTGTTACGTACGTACCTAAATTTCTTTGGCATATCCTACAGCATGACGAATTTCTATACCTAGCACATCCTACAGCATGATGAATTTCTATAGCACATCCCACAGCATGACGAATATTAATTTGAAATCATTCCATCGCTATAGTCAAAGTTTGTTGTTTGGGTGGATGGATGGATGCTTTTTCACGCAAAAATGATTTCGATGAAATTTGGTATATAGTTTAGGCCCTGGAATAAAACATTCAAATTTTTATCAGGAGAAACTACAGTGTCCCTTTGCGATACTGTATTTACGCGGGTGGAGTCGCAGGCAACAGCTAGTACTATTATATTCGTTTCCATTGTAGGCGAGTAGGGAATGGGCCAAAAACAAGGTTGAAAATTTCATGATTTTCACAAAAAATGCATTTTTTCGATGGTGCTGCTACTTTAAAGCAAAATAAATTAGATATTCGGATTCAGCGACCAAAAATACGTAAAATATCATGTAGGTACTTTGGCCACTCAGCTCAACGTGGTCGCCAGGTCGGTATGTCCTATTTCTAAGCGGCCTTTCGTCAAGCTCCCGCTCGCCTATTGAGAGAGAAACGTTGGGATTATAAAACTTTAATATGCAGTCAGGTTTTTACCCGACTACGGCGAACCCAAAAGGAGGAGTAATAACTTCGGCAGTCTATGTATGTATTTATGTTTGTTACACGGTAGCGCTTAAATTACTGATCTGAATTTAATAAAATAATGTGTCAATAGATTCGTAATAATAGCCCGGGTACAGACTATAATTTAATTAACGTAGTCGGCTTATAGTTTTTTATAAATATTATAGTTATAAGATTTTAAATTCATTAATACACAAGTTTAATGTGTCCCACATTGATGGAACGTGGAATCATGGGCGTGTGATCAACGCTTAAGTGATGCACATTTCCTAATTGAAATATTGAGACATGGGCCAGATGGGCCCTCTGTCCCCGAGAACGGGTTTGTCTATTGTAGTAGGTCAAGCCTTCAGGCCAAAAGTGAGAAGATAAACATCTGCTGTTGGGTAACACGACTGGCGCGGGCGGGGTCAAGCGGGAGCTATTCTGCCTATTGTAATATCGATTTCGTAATTGTATTAAAATATAATATTGTGATAGGCTCGGTTTTGGCAGTACAGAAAATATAAATTGTGGTAAATGTTTTCACTTTTTCACATTTCATTTTAAACATTTTATTAATCGAGTTGAACAATTTTATTTTTGCTAAATATATTAACTAAGTACAACTTTTATAAAGAACGATAAGTCGACTACTTAAATTATATACCCGGACTACTATTAAGGATCTATTGACATCTTATTTAATAAAATCGGACCAGTAGCTTAGGCGCTACGGTGGAACAAACTTACACACATACTTACATACACATACTTACACACATACTTCATACGTACGTATTATATAAGGTCTCCAAAAATCAATTACGGATAGGTACTTCGAGCACATGATCCACTGCTTATGTAAAGATGTTTAGGCAGAAAAATATTTTTCTTACTCAAAGTAAAAAATCATCTCATGTATGGGACTCTCCGCAAAACGCAAACGCGCCCATATAAAAAAAAAATTCGAGTGTGACAATTATTTTTCTGCTTAAACGTCTTTACATAAGCAGTAGATCATATGCCCGAAGTATCCGTAATTGAATTTACAAACCTTATATAGACTGCTAGAATCATTACCCTTCCCTTTGGCTTTGCCGTAGTCGGATAAAAATAATTATTAAAACATATTTTTGGACGTCATGATCTCTAAATAGAAATAACCAGCATGTTTTAAGAAAGGATCGGTACTTACATTTGCACAAGCGAGTCTTATATTTGAAAGGGTTTAAAATAATAACTGTAGAGTTTATAACTTAAAATACATAATTTACTTTTTAATAAATATTTATAAACTTAATGATGGAGGGCTACAACTGCGGCTCCGTGGTGGACGACTGAAGAGGAGCTGTGGGCGATCGCGGCAGGGGCGGTCTTAACCAGCACGGGGGCAGCGTGCACGGCGTGGACCACGGGGGCAGCGTGGACCACGGGGGCGTGGACCACGGGAGTGGCGTGGACCACGGGGGTGTGGACGACGGCGGCATGGACGACGGGGGTGCCGTGGTTGACGACCTGGCTGCTCTTGGTAATAGTGGTCTTAGCGCCCACTACTGGGACAACTGAGGCAGCGTGCACCACGGGCGCGGCGTGCACGGCGTGCACTACGGGAGTGTGGGCCACGAGCACGCCGGGCGCGGCGGCGGCGACCGCGAAGAGGGCAGCGAATACCAACTGTTGAGAAAAATCGTGTTTAATCTTAATGAATTATTAATAAAATAAAATAAAATGATAGGTGAACATTTTTGTGATTTTCAATACTCCGAAAAAGTTCGGGACTTTTGATCGTCACGTATTCTAGACTCCGGTCATCGAACTCATATTAGTTCGTACACTCACTTTAGTTCCTTAATTTTTGACGGCACTAACACTAGAAGTTAATCCTGAAATAATTGAGTTAGGGGCAGTTGTCCCGCGCGTGGCGTAGTCCGCGTCAGCCCGCAGATTTAATTTACGTGATGAAGGTGCAGTCGAGAGGCGCTGTGCTGGCTCCGCCTCTGAATGAATACCACTGACACAAAGTAGGCGACAACGTCCACTTGGACATGGGTAAATAATATATTGTAAATATTTGGTAAATAATTTTGCATCCTGCAGCGAGGAACGATTAGTAATATCCCTATAAATTAATAAATCGCGATGGTTTTTATGTATACAATACCTATACATGCCATATCTTTTAATATATGTTATGCTGGTAATTTACTATAGGTAGTCTATACACAAATTGTAGTAAGGAGAGGAAAAGAGAAGAAAATATATAATTTAACGAATTTCTAACAACAATAACCTCAGTAAATTTCTAATTTTCTATTAACAATTTCTAGGCACAAACACTAAAAGTGTTCGACCAGTTTTATCACAAACAAAAGGCGAAAGGCAAAAGGGATTCCCTTAACGTGATTCGAATTATTTATAACGAATATCTGAGTTTAATCTAAGAGTCAATATGCTCGATATGTCATAATAATACCGTATTTCAATTATTCATACTCCAACTTATTATTAGTTCTATTTCAAATTATATATCTATTCAAATATCATAAACCTAGTATAGGTTTATGATATTTGAATAGATATTTTGATGATAAGAAATTACATATACATTTATGTTATGGTTTTACCCAGTCCTGTGTACTTAACTTAAGATGTTAATTATTTGTAAGGAAATCAAATTTAACAATAATATTTTACGCAAATTGGTATAAACATTAAACTATAATGTTTATTCTTGGAAAATAGCACTGAAACTTAACACGCTCTATCGTAGAAGCCTTTAGACGGGAAATTAAGGGATTTTTATTTTTTCACTCCTTTTCCAGAAGCTGTGGAATTACATAGCTGATTGGAAGAATTCTAGTGAAACAGTTAATTTACACAAGTATAAGACGATCTATTATAGTTGCTGCAAGGTTGCTGGTAGCTTACAGGAAATTCTATCAAGGCAGAAATATATCTAATGGTTGTCTTATTAGGGTTACCGACAACCCCTGCGTGTCAAAAGGATTTAGCTTTCGCAGTTTTAGGGACTTCAAAATATTATGCTGGTCGTTGATTTGAATCTGCAAATATTATAAAATGGGGTTAAAAACTTACGAATTTCTGCATGTTGTTCGTGGTTTGGTGGTTGATTGTCGGTAGTTTGTGTGGAGTGGACGAGAGTGCCGAATTGTCTAACTTCAGCTGGCCAGGGACCGGTATATATATACGAACCGCCGCGCAACGTTCTTGAGGCACTCGCGAGCTTTTGCAGTGGATGTGGTATTTTGGGCGGTTTGTATCCGGTTTTGTACCGGAAATCGGAAATAAAATATATGAAAGCTTAAGGAAGGTCTGGGGGCGTATTACAAGCTCTTAATTCTAGCCAGTTTACGCCATAAAACAAACTGGCTTGCATTTTCGTATTATGACCAGGTGGTCATAATACTAAGCTAGGTAGCTATTGCCGGCCAGTCAGCGCAGTCACGTGATACTTTTCTTACTTCTGCATTGAAACTTGAATAGTATTTTTGTATTACGACAATATATCTGACATTAGCTGGCTTGTCTTTACGTCAAACAAAGCCGTTCAGTTTACGCCACAAAATAATATCTTATACTGACTGGTTTATTTTATAGTATTCTCTTCTAACATTAAATTGGGTACTTTAGTAACGTAAAATATAGCTAAAATAATTGCGAATATTTGTTTATTTTTAAGATATAGGTTTTATTCATAGGTTCATAGAAAATAATTATGTGTGACGGCTAACGAGTTACAAATATTATGTATTTAAATTTCTAGAAATAATCCTTCACACGAAAAGCACCAAATCACCAAACAATTCACCATCCTAGTATATCCTACTATATCCTATTAAAAACTGAATTAAATTATATTATATAGATTAAATTTTCTTTTTATATTTTACAACTATACATATTCTATTTATGGTTAAAAATATATTTCTTTTAAAATGTCGTTACACATCATACAAATATCGCATTATTTCAAATAGCCCCTTCCGACAGTACAAGTTTTCCGTTCGTTATTAACTCTGTGTCTACTTATAACTCAATAGTGTCTACTGAAAGCATGCCATAAAAAAACAGACTGTCAAATTTGAGTCGAATTTGACGTTTGCGTACGTCACCTTCATGCTCGTATACCAGCCAGCGACAACCAAACTGGGATGAATCCAGTCAGAATGAAATGTCGTTATAATACGAAAAAAGAACCAGGCACCTTAGGGCCGTATATTGAATTGCCTGGAAACTGCCTGGATTTTTAAAAGATCATAATACGGCCCTTGGTTTGTTAAAAAGAAAGGATTCAGTAAAGTGACTTAATATATCAGCATAACTCGGTCAATATTTATAATTTATTTCACAGAATGTGGTTAAGAATAGTGGATACAATATATATCAGTTCTCATCCTCCCATAACAATGGTGTGTCAACAAGAATTAAGGAGCTTTATACACATTCTGGACTGTAGGGCATTTTTGTGTTAATAGTGCTGTCAAACATAACCTTTCAATAAGGTTAACCTTTAAATATGAGTAAATTTATACAAACATATATTAATTTATTTTTGTACACTCGGTAGAGCCTACACAAATAACTTCACCCCAATTGGCTACTTTCTACGCTAATGTCATTTAGAAAATTGAATAAAACCGTTTTCTCCATCCTTCCTACCCGTAAAATATACAGCTGAGTATAAATTAAACGAACAAACTGCCGCATCCATTAAAGTGTCAGTGGCTCGGTGTAATGTGTATATTTTTGAATAATTTGTAGGAGCAAGTCCGCGCCCCGCGTGCCCAAGTTCATTCAGTCAAGTTGAACTTGCGTAACGCGTAACGTACACCACACAGTCAAAGAATATATATTACTAACGTAACAGAGTCAAAATATGTGACGCACACATTCCTCTGTAGCTCAGTGGTTAGCGCGTTGGCGCTAAAGCTGGAGGTCAGGGATTCGAATCCCACCGAGGGAACAAAAAGTATTCTGTGTTCCTGGATCATGCATGTGTATTAAATATGTGTATAATATAATTAAAATCTTAATATGTGTATAGTATAAATATATGAAGTATACTTCCCGTTGTCTAGTACCTGTAAAACGAGTTCTTCGGATACTTAGTACGAGGCCAAAAAGTCAGTATATACAAGATTGTCTCGTTTAAAGTACAAGATGATTATTTTGTACTAAATCAAACTACTTAAAAGTTCTATCGGAAGCTTCTGAGAAGCTTTTATATCGTACTTATTTTGAATAATTCAAGTCTAGACTTCACTTCAGATAGTTTCAACTATCTAAATAGTAAATAGTTTACACAATACAAACCTAGCAATGTTATAATAGTAGGAACATATATTTTACTATCAAATTAATAATTGTATAGTAGTTAGTAGTAAAATGTAATAGTAGGAAGGCATTTACTTATAAATAGGTTTTTAGACACGGTTATTGAAGCAGCTTTATTTGCTACTAAACATTAGTATCAGCTTGCCCTTAGACTTTGCCATAATTTTATATTTATGGCAAAATTTTGTAAATTTAAATAAAGGCTATTTAATAATTTAATTATCCAAAATGGCGGCGATGTGGTTCACCACCCATCACGTCTCGTTTCTCGCGGAGCTGAAAAGCGGACTATGGAGAGCTACGTTGAATGTAAGAGGAGGAATGGATGGTAAGAATGAAAGTGAACGAAGCGAAACGAGTATATAAGGATCGTAGCAAGTGGCAAAAGGTGGTCTCTGCCTATCCCTTTACGGGAAAAAGGCGTGATTATATGTATGTATGTATTTTTATGGCCGCGTAAATACAGTATCCCACGGAAACACTTAACTTTTTCGGGACTAAGAGTAGCCTATGTGTTAATCCAAAGCATAAACTACTACTGTACCAAGTTCCATAGGAATCCGTTCAATGGTTTTTGCGTGTAAGAGTAACAACCATCCATCCATATATCTCCATCAACTTTCACATTAATAATAATAATAGGAAGTTTTATCTGTCACCGTTCCTGCCACGGTGGGACAACGCTATTAAAGGGCGTCACCTATATAATTTCTTCCCTTCGGTACGCGATCGACACTCTAAGCAATGGATAGAAATAGATCACTACGTCGCACAGTTTTTGACAGGTTACGGAAACTTGAAAGCAAAACTTTTTGGATTTACATTAGTCTCGTCTCCGCGATGCGAGTGTTCGACCAAAGGCAACCCTTATGAACAAACTGCTCATCACATAATCTGGGAGTGTGATCTCTGGTATGACGAAAGAATCGAAATGTTGAACAGCGTCCATTATGTTTCTAGGGTAGTGCATTATGAAGATCTCATTGGCTGCGCGAAGAACTTCCGGGCTTTCAAACGTTTTTGTCATAAAGTACAATTGGAAACAATGCAACACTATTTTGTCATTATAAATGCATTGTAATTAATTATCATATTATAAATCGAAACATACAATTAATTACATTCTGTCTTGTAGTCATAAAAAAAACATATTATTCCCGTGGTGCTTCCCCTTTAATTCTAACTTTTTTGTCATCATAATTTTTGCTGTCTCCCGCTTTGCTTGGGGAGGGAAACTGGAATACTTCCTACTCTTCCTACAATCTTATGATTAATTTCGTTACGGGTTCCAAGACACATTTAGCATGGTCCCCCGGGCACCCCTGAGATCATATCAATGTGTTTTTGTGGTTGGTTACCGCTGTCGATCCTGGCTATACAGGAGTTGCAGTGGTGGGTAAGTGTGGTGAGCCAATTGCCCGTTAAAAGTAGTAAGTTTTGCATATATGTAGTATAGGTATGGAACTCCACAAAAGGAGAAACCCTTTTGTGGAGTTCCATACCCGAAGTATAAAAACGGGTCACTATTACTAAGACTTTGTCTGTAACTCCACCTGTCTGTCTGTCTGTTTGTCACCAGGTATCATGAGCCGTTAGAAGATTATAATTCTGACAGAAATAAATGGGTCCCGCCTTCTACGAAATATAATGCCAATTATTTCACTTTCACTTAGGCTTTCAGCTCAATCTTGTTTAGGTCTATTTAGTTAGTGCGTTGCCTAAGTATGGTTTCTTTTGCAGTCGGGTTTTGTTTATTGTTTTTTTATTATTTTAAACATATTTTTATTAATCGAGTTTAGTAATTTTAGGTTTCGCTGTAATATAATAACAAAGTACAACTTTTATAAAGAACTATATCCTGACTACTTACATTATATACACGGGCTAATATTACGGATCTATTGACATCTCATTTATTAAAATTGGACCAGTAGCTTAGGCGCTATGGTGGAACAAACTTACATACATACTTACATACACATCATACATATTATATAGACTGCCAAAATCATTACCCTAATAAAATTAAACAGCATATTTTAAGAAAGGGCCAGTATTTAGATTTGCACATGCAAGTATTATATTTAAAAGGGTTAAAAATAATAACTGTAGTGTTTATAACATATATAACATAAATTAATTTTTATTAAATTTTTACAAACTTAATGGTGGAGGGCGACAACTGCGGCAGGAGCGGTCTTAACTAGCACGGGGGCAGCGTGCACGGCGTGGACCACGGGGGCAGCGTGTACCACGGGGGCGTGGACCACAGGAGTGTGGACGACGGCGGCGTGGACGACAGGGGAGCCGTGGTTGACGACCTGGCTGCTCTTGGTGATGGTGGTCTTAGCACCCACTACTGGGACAACAGAAGCAGCGTGCACCACGGGTGCGGCGTGCACTGCGTGCACTACGGGAGTGTGGGCCACGAGCACGCCGGGGGCGGCGGCGGCGACCACGAAGAGGACAGCGAATACCAACTGTTGAGAAAAAATCATGTTTAATCATAATGCATTATTATTATAATTATAAAAATGATAGCTGTACAGTTTTGTGATTTGCAATACTCTTAAAAATAAAAACGATGCTGGGACTTTTCGATCATCACGTATTCTAGCCTCCGGTCATTGAACTCATATTAGTTTGGACACTAACTACAATGTATTCAGGATATTTGCATAGAGATTGGTATGATAAGAAACTAATTTAGTTATTAGTTATGTTTTTATCTATTAGTACTATGTACCTAAGAGGTTAATTATCTGTAAGGAAATCATTTAACAATGATATTTTTGCGAATTGGAAAATAGCATTGAACTTAACATGCTCTATCGTAGAAGTCTTTAGGCGGGAAATTAAGGGATTTTTAGTTTTCACTCCTTTTTTAGAAGCTGTGGAATTAGATATCCCGATAAGAAGAAATCTAGTGAGACACCTATTTGCATATTTCACCGTAAAATTGTAAAAACTGTTAGATTGTAATAAAACTAGTGAAATTATAAAATGTTGATAGACTTCCGACGCGAATATGCTGCCTATAATTTCATACATTATTTTTTGCGTTAGATTATAAATATATAGTTTTTAATATTTCGTCATATTTTTACAATTTCCTTAGTTATTTGACAATCTAACGGTTTTTACAATTTTACGGTGACATATAATATATTACTATTATAATTAAACGTAACTTTCGGAAATTCTATTAAGTATAGGGCGATCTATAGTTGGTGCAAGGTTGCTGGTTGCATTACAGGAAATCACATCAGGATATCTATTGGTAAAAAGGATTTAGCTTTAGTAATTTGAGGAACTTCAAAATATTTTGCTGATCGCTTGACTTGTATCTGCGAATGTTATAAAAGGGGTTGAAAACTTACGAATTTCTGCATGTTGTTGGTAGTTTGGTGGTTGGTTGTCAGTAGTTTGTGTGGAGTGGACGAGAGTGCCGAATTGTTTAACTTCAGCTGGCCAGGGACCGGTATATATACGAACCGCCGCGCAACGTTCTTGTGGCACTCGCGAGCTTTTGCAGTGGATGTGGTATTTTGGGCGGTTTGTTTCCGGA
Source organism: Glaucopsyche alexis (assembly GCA_905404095.1). NCBI lineage: Eukaryota > Metazoa > Arthropoda > Insecta > Lepidoptera > Lycaenidae > Glaucopsyche > Glaucopsyche alexis. The sequence goes on along the minus strand of FR990044.1, from coordinate 711,934 downwards.
TAAGTACCGGAAATCGGAAATAAAATATACGAAAGCTTAAAGAAGGTTTGGTTTGTTAATAAGACAGGATTCAGTAAAGTGACTTAATATATCAGCATTACTCGGTCAATATTAATAATTTATTTCACAGAATGTGGTTAACAATGGTGGATACAATATGTATATCAGTTCTCATCCTCCCATAACAATGGTATGTCAACAAGGATTAAGGAACTTTATACACATTCTGGACTGTAGGACATTTTTGTATTAAATAGTGCTGTCAAACAATCTTTCATTAAGTATGAGTAAATCTAAACAAACTTCTTAAAACTATCTGAATAGTAAATAGTTTACATATTATACATATAATCACGCCTCTTTCCCGTAGGGGTAGGCAGATTCCACTTGCTACAGTTCAGTTCTTTCCACTTGCTACGATCCTTACATACTTGTTTCGCTTCATCCACTTTCAATCTTACGATCCATTCCTCCTCTTACATTCAACGTAGCGAAGCGGCTCTCCATGGGCCACTTTTCGCCTCCGCGAGAACGAGTCGTGATGGGTGGCGAACCACATCGCCGCCATTTTTGATAATTAAATTATTTTTATAATTATCCATTGCGTTCCCACGGATTTGCGGAGATGATAGAAATAGGAAAAAGGAAGGATAGGTGGTGTGGAAAGGAAGATTGGTAAGTTAGAGTGGGAAATTCCTATGTAGGATATTACCGCCCAGGAGGGCAAGGGATAGGACAGTAATAGCTAGGGAAGCCGGGGTCGCGTACCCGTATACTATACCACAACTACCAGACAGGTAAGTTGGGATGAGTATCCCATGACATCTAAATACAGAATAGTAAATAGTTTACAGTGTGAACTATTTACTATTCAGGTTTCAGTCTAAATCACTTAAAAGAAGTACGATATAAAAGCTTCTCAGAAGCTTCCCATAGAAGTTTTAATAGTTTGATTTAGTACAAAATAATCATCTTGTAATTTAAACGAGACAATCTTTTACACAATACAAACCTAGCAATGTTATAATAGTAGGAAGGTATTTACTATCAAATTATGTTATAGTAGGAAGATATAATAGTATGAAGGCATTTACTTATAAATAGGTTTTTAGACAAGCTTATTAAAGTAGCTTTATTTACAACTAAACATTAGTATCTGCTTGCCCTTAGACTCTGCCATAATTTTCTATTTACGGCAAATTTTTGTAAATTGTATCAGTAATTAAATGCTATTTTTATGGCCGCGTAAATACAGTATCCCACGGAAACACTTAACTTTTTCGGGATTAAGAGTAGCCTATGTGTTAATCCAAAGCTTAAATGTACCAAGTTTCATAGGAATCCGTTCAATCGTTTTTGCGTGAAAGAGTAACAAACATTCATCCATCTATCCATCCATATATCTCTATAAACTCACATTAATAATAGTAGTAGGAAGTTTTGTCTGTCACCGTTCCACCGTTCGTCAGAAAGAATTCTGAGTGGCAGGAACGGTGGGACAACACTATCAAAGGGCGTCAGCGTCACCTATATAATTTCTTCACTTCAGTATGCGATCGACTTTTTAAGCAATGGATAGAAATATATCACTACGTCGTACAGTTTTTGACAGGTCACGGAAACTTTAAAGCGAAACTTTTTGGATTTACATTAGTCTCGTCTCCGTTATGTGAGTGTTTGTCCGAAGGCAGCCCTTATGAATAAGAGCAGTTGCTCCTCACATAATCTGGGAGTGTGATCTCTAGTATGACGAAAGAATCGAAATGTTGAACAGCGTCTATTCTGTTTCTAGGGTACTGGGTAGTGTATTATGAAGATCTCGTTGGCTGCGCGAAGAACTTCCGTGATTTCAAACGTTTTTGTCATAATTACTATTGGAAAAAATGCAACACTATTTTGTCATTATAAATACATTGTTATAATTGTCATATTATAAATCGAAACATACAATTAATTTCATTCTGTCTTGTAGTCATAAAAAACATTATTCCCGTGGTGCTTCCCCTTTAATTCTGACTTTTTACATACATACATACATATAATCACGCCTTTTTTCCCGTAAAGGGGTAGGCAGAGACCACTTTTTGCCACTTGCTACGATCCTTACATACTCGTTTCGCTTCGTTCACTTTCATTCTTACCATCCATTCCTCCTCTTACATTCAACGTAGCGAAGCGGCTCTCCATGGTCCGCTTTTCACCTCCGCGAGAAACGAGACGTGATGGGTGGTGAACCACATCGCCGCCATTTTGGATAACTAAACTATAACTTTTTTGTCATCACAATTTTTGCTGTCCAATTGCTTTGCTTGGGGAGGGAAACTGGAATACTTCCTACTCTTCCTACAATCTTATGATTAATTTCGTCGCGGGTTCCAAGACAGATTAAGCATATCCCCCGGGCACCCTTGAGATCATATCAAAGTGTTTTTGTGGTTGGTTACCGCTGTCGATCCTGGCTATATAGGAGTTATAGTGGGTAAGTGCGGTGGGCCAATTGCCCGTTAAAAGGCGGAAGTTTTGCATCTAGCTTCTCCTTTTTGTGGAGTTTCGTACCCGAAGTGAAAAAACGGGTCCCTATTGCTAAGACTTCGTTGTCTGTCAGTCCATCTGTCTGTCTGTTTGTCACCAGGTATCATGAGCCGTTAGAAAGTTATAATTCTTACAAAAATAAATGGGTCCCGCCAGCTACCAAACATAATGTCAAATATTTCACTTTCACTTAGGCTTTCAGCTCAATCTTGTTTCAGGTCTTTTTAGTTAGTGCGTTGCCTAAGTATGTTTTTTTTGCAGTCGGGTTTTTTATATATTTTTTTAATTATTTTAAACATATTTTAATTAATCGAGTTTAGTAATTTTAGGTTTCGCTAAATATAATAACTAAGTACAACTTTTATAAAGAACTATAACCCGACTACTTAAATTATATACCCGGGCTACTATTACGGATCTATTGACATCTCATTTAATAAAATCCGACCGGTAGCTTAGGCGCTACGGTGGAACAAACTTACACACATACTTACATACATATACGTACATATTATACAGCGTGTCCCGACACCTATATCGGAGCCTTTAGTGGTTAAAAATATGGATTTTTTTATCGACAAATTTCCTCTCAAATTTTATTTTTCTCTCACGTTTGTGAAATGGCAGCCATTTTATTTTTTGGTAACCAAGACCCGGGCTCTCGTACTAATTCGACCACCACTACTCATGTAAATGTCCTAAGAACATAAAAAATCTTTTTCAAATTGTTATAACTACTAAACTATTGCACTGAGAGTAAAGGAGTTTAATATTTTATTTTAGCAAACGTCCTCTTCTATCGTTGTAGAACAAATAATAAGTAGTTATAACTATTTGAAAAAGACGACTGGCTGGCCCCCTGTCTGAGATGCTACCAACAAATTGTTATAACTTCTAAACTATTGCACTGAGAGTAAAGGGGTGCGTATTTTATTTTAGCAAACGTCCTCTTCTATCGTTTTAGAACAAAAAACAAGCAGGTTAATGGCTTAGATTTTTCACATAAAGCAATTAATTTAAAAAATTCACAAAAAAAAATCTATATAATTTATTAAATTACCTTTTTTTGTTTTTCGTTCAAAGAAAATTAAAACATTTTAACTGTGAATTATTGTCCACATATTTAGCTACCAAATGAGACCTTTTTTATGTTCCTAGGACATTTAGATGAGTAGTGGTGGTCGAATTAGTACGAGAGCCCGGGTCTTGGTTAACAAAAAATAAAATGGCTGCCATTTTACACTCGTGAGAGAAAAATAAAATTTGAGGGGCAATTTGTCGATAAAAAATTCCATATTTTTTACCACTAAAGACTCCGATATAGGTGTCGGGACACGCTGTATAGACTGCCAAAATCATTACCCTTCCTTTCGACTTCACCGTAGTCAGGTAAGAATAATTATTAAAACAGATTTTTGGACATCAATATCTCCAAATAAATTAAACAGCATATTTTAAGAAAGGGCCACTATTTAGATCTGCATATGCAAGTATTATATTAATTAAAAGGGTTTAAAATAATAACTGTAGTGTTTATAACATAATATAATACATAAATTAATTTTTATTAAATATTTACAAACTTAATGGTGGAGGGCGACAACTGCGGCAGGAGCGGTCTTAACTAGGACGGGGGCAGCGTGCACGGCGTGGACCACGGGGGCAGCGTGTACCACGGGGGCGTGGACCACGGGAGTGTGGACGACGGCGGCGTGGACGACAGGGGAGCCGTGGTTGACGACCTGGCTGCTCTTAGTGATGGTGGTCTTAGCACCCACTACTGGGACAACAGAAGCAGCGTGCACCACGGGTGCGGCGTGCACTGCGTGCACTACGGGAGTGTGGGCCACGAGCACGCCGGGGGCGGCGGCGGCGACCACGAAGAGGGTAGCGAATACCAACTGTTGAGAAAAAATCATGTTTAATTATAATGCATTATTATTATAATTATAAAAATGATAGCTATACAGTTTTGTGATTTTCAATACTCTAAAAAATAAAAACGATGCTGGGACTTTTCGATCATCACGTATTCTAGCCTCCGGTCATTGAACTCATATTAGTTTGGACACTAACTACAATGTATTCAGGATATTTGCATAGAGATTGGTATGATAAGAAACTAATTTCGTTATTAGTTATGATTTTATCTATTAGTACTATGTACCTAAGATGTTAATTATCTGTAAGGAAATCATTTAACAATGATATTTTTGCGAATTGGAAAATAGCATTGAACTTAACAATATGCTCTTTCGTAGAAGTCTTTAGGCGGGAAATTAAGGGATTTTTAGTTTTTCATTCCTTTTTCAGAAGCTGTGGAATTAGATATCCCGATAAGAAGAATTCTAATGAGACACCTATTTGTATATATCACCGTAAAATTATAAAAACTGTTAGATTGTAATAAAACTGGTGAAATTGTAAAATGTTGATAGACTTCCGAAGCGAATTTGCTGCCTATAAATTCACACATTATTTTTTGCATTAGATTAAAAATATGTAGTTTTTAATATTTCGTAATATTTTCAATTTCCTTAGCTTTTTACATTTTTACGGTGACATATACATTACTATTATAATTAAACGTAACTTTCGGAAATTCTATTAAGTATAGGGCGATCTATAGTTGGTGCAAGGTTGCTGGTTGCATTACAGGAAATCACATCAGGATATCTATTGGTAAAAAGGATTTAGCTTTAGTAATTTGAGGGACTTAAAAATATTCGCTGATCTTTGATTTGAATATGCAAATATTATAAAAGGGGTTGAAAACTTACGAATTTCTGCATGTTGTTGGTGGTTTGGTGGTTGGTTGTCAGTAGTTTGTGTGGAGTGGACGAGAGTGCCGAATTGTCTAACTTCAGCTGGCCAGGGACCGGTATATATACGAACCGCCGCACAACGTTCTTGAGGCACTCGCGAGCTTTTGCAGTGGATGTGGTATTTTGGGCGGTTTGTTTCCGGATAAGTACCGGAAATCGGAAATAAAATATACGAAAGCTTAAGGAAGATTTGGTTTGTTATTAAGACAGGATTCAGTAAAGAGACTTAATATATCAGCATAATTCAGTCAATATTAATCATTTAAGTACTTCACAGAATTTGGTTAACAATATTGGATATATTAGGTTTGTCAGTTTTTACACATCCTATCATAACAATGGTGTATGAATATGTCATTAAGTAACTTCATACACATTTTGGTCTGTATTATGTGACCTTTGTATTAATTATTTGTTGTCAAACATAATCTTTCATGAAGTATGAGTAAATCTAAACAAACATACAATAATATATTATAATTTCTTTTTTTTTTGTAAACTCGGTAGAGCCTACACAAATTATTTTGCCCCAAGTGGTTACTTTGTACGCCAATGGCATTTAGGAAATTGAATAAAACCGTTTTCTCCGTCCCTCCTACCCTTAGAAGATACAGCCGAGTACAAATAAAACGAGCAAACTGCCGCATTCATTAAAGTGTCAGTGGCTCGGTGTAACGTGTATATTTTTGAATATTTTGTAGGAGCAGGGCCTCTAGTCAAGATGCATTCGTTAATTTCGACGACAAAGTTAAAAAAAAAATGTATGGGATTTGACATAAGGCATCGCAAGCGACATGTCACTTAGCGATGACTTATGTCAAATCCCATACATTTTTGATTTCGAAGTTCGCCGACGAAATTATCGAATACATCTTGACTAGAGGCCCAGGTCCGTGTCCCGCACGCCCAAGTTCATTCAGTCAAGTTGAACTTGCGTAACGTACGCCACAGATTAGTAATATATATTCTTTGCCACAGAGTCAAAATATGTGACGTACACATGCCTCTGTAGCTCAGTGGTTAGCGCGTTGGCGCTCAAGCTGGAGGTCAGGGGTTCGAATCCCGCCGAGGGAACAAAAAGTGTTCTGTTTTTCTGGATCATGGATGTGTATTAAATAATATGTGTATAAAATAATAAAAATCTTAATATGTGTAGGTATACTGTATAGTATAAAAGTATGAAGTATACTTCCTGTTGTCTAGTACCTGTAGCACAAGTTCTTGGGATACTTAGTACAGGGCCAGATTGACGTGGTGTGAAGCGAACATAAATATTATTATTATTATATTACACACTAAGTCCGTACCGCATACGCCATACACGATAAATATATATACAAGATTGTCTCGTTTAAAGTACAAGGTGATTAGTTTGTACAAAATCAAACTACTTATAAGTTCCATCGGAAGCATAATATGAGAAGCTTATATTTTTAGCATGACCCATTTATTTTTGTAAGAATTATAATTTTCTTTTATTTTTAACGTACTTCTTTTGATTATTTAGACTAAAACTATCTGAATAGTAAATATTTTATACAATACAAACCTAGCAATGTTATAATAGTAGGAAGGTATTTACTATCAAATTATGTTATAGTAGTAAGATATAATAGTAGGAAGGCATTTACTTATAAATAAGTTTTTAGACACGCTTATTAAAGCAGTTTTATTTACTAATACACATTAATATCAGATTGCCCTTAAACTCTGCCATAATTTTCTATTTATGGGAAATTTCTGTAAATTGTATCAGTAAATGAATGCTATTTTTATGGCCGCGTAAATACCGTATCACACGGAAATACTTTTCTTTTTCGGGATTGAATGTAGCCTATGTGTTAATCCAAAGCATAAGCTACTGCCATAACAAGTTTCATAGGAATCCGTTCAATCGTTTTTGCGTGAAATAGTAACAAATAACCATCTATCTATCTATCCATATATCTCCATAAACTTTCACATTAATAAAAGTGGTAGGAAGTTTTGCATATTATAGTTTCTCCTTTTGTGGAGTTCCGTAAACGAAGTGTAAAAACGGGTCCCTATTACTAAGACTTCGCTGTCTGTCAGTCATGTATTGATTCAATCTGACGATTGTCACCGTTTCGACGACGAAGATTATAATTCTTACAAAAATAAATGGGTCCCGCCAGCTACCAAACACCAAACATAATGTCAATTATTTCACTTTCACTTAGGCTTTCAGCTCAATCTTGTTAAGGTCTTTTTAGTTAGTGCATTGCCTAAGTATGTTTTGTTTGCAGTCGGGTTTTGTTTAGTTTTTAAATTTAATGTAAACATATTTTGTTTCGCTGTAATAACTGAGTATGTACAACTTTTTTAAAGAACTATAAATCCGGGCACCCGGCTACTTCAAATATATTCCCGGGCTACTTTTATGAATCTATTGACATCTCATCTTTTAAAATCGGACTAGTAGTTTAAGCGCTATGGTGGAACAAACTTACATATACTATACAATATCATCATCATCATCAGCCTTTCGCCGTCCACTGCTGAACGTAGGCCTCCCCCAATGAGCGCCAACCATCCCGATCTTGGGCAGCCTTCATCCATCCGCTGCCAGCCACCTTCTTCAATTCGTCGGTCCATCGTGCCGCAGGACGTCCTACACTACGTTTGCCTAAGCGTGGTCTCCACTCTAATACTTGTCTGCTCCATCGACAATCTGTCTGACAATCTGACATGGCCGGCCCACTTCCACTTCAGCGTGCTAATTCGTTGAGCAATGTCGGTGACTTTAGTTCTCTGGCGGCGAATAACGTCGTTACGTATTTTATCCACCAGAGATACCCTTAACATTGCTCTTTCCATGGCACGCTGAGCAACCTTAAACTTATGTACCAAGCCTACGGTGAGTGTCCACGTTTCGGCTCCGTATGTCATTACCGGTAGAACGCATTGATCAAAGACCCTGGTCTTAAGGGATTGTGGGATCGACGATTCAAAGATGTCCCGGAGCTTCCCGAATGCAGCCCAACCCAAGCGTATTCTTCTACTCACCTCCTTCTCAAAGTTGTGCCGCCTGAGTTGAATGGTTTGGCCAAGATATACGTATTCTTGCACAATTTCGAGACTAGCGCCATTTACGACGACTGGTCTCGGGAGAACGTGTTCATTATACATGATTTTAGTTTTGTTCAGGTTCATACCGAGACCCACCCGTCTTGAAGAATCGCTTAGGCTGTTCAGCATCTCTTACAGGTCCTGCAGAGAGTCTGACATAATGACTATGTCATATGCGAATCTCAGGTGTGAGACCAGTACCGTTTATGTTCAGTCCCCGTCCGTTCCAATCGAGCGTCTTGAAAACGTCCTCCAACGCGTTATTAAACAGTTTTGGAGAGATAACATCTCCCTGTCTTACTCCTCGACGCAGTTGGATTGGTTTTGTACTCTGTTCTTGTACTTGGACGGTCATTGTTGCGGCCTTGTACAGATATCTCAACACCTCGACATATCGGCAGTCGACGAGACATCTCTGCATGGATTCCAGCACAGCCGACGGTATCGAAGGCTTTTTCATAGTCCACATACGCTAGGCAGAGAGGCTGATTATACTCCTCGGTCTTCTGTATAATTTGCCTTAGTGTGTGTATGTGGTCCACAGTGCTGTAGCCTTTGCGAAACCCGGCCTGTTCCGGTGACTGAAAGTTGTCAAACTTCTGGGCAAGACGATTCGATATAACCCTCGAGAACAGCTTATACACGTGGCTCAAGAGTGAAATGGGGCGGTAGTTTTCTAGTCGCGTGTTATCGCCTTTTTTGAAAAACAAAACCGCTATGCTCCTGCTCCATGCTTCCGGGGTAGTGCCAGTGTGGATGACGGAATTGAAGAGCTTGACAAGCTCAGTCAGACGAGTGTTCCTCCTGCCTTGAGCAGCTCTGTGGTTATTCCGTCATCTCCCGGTGCTTTGTTATTATTAAGCTGACTGAGAGCTATTCTAATCTCACCCATGTCGACATCAGGAAGCTCATCTGTAAGGTGGCGCGTGAGTCTGGCCCGTGGGTCATCTGCATGATGGGTTTGGGGTGGGCTTGTTTTTTGGGTACGTACGTGGGTTGGGTTTGGGTTCCCCATAGAACCTTTCGACTTCAGCGAGGATCTCCGGCTTCGAGGTGACGGTAGTTCCTTGTGGAGTATTGAGTTTCGTCAAGTGACAACGGGAGTTATTGGGCTTAGCGAATACCTTCGAGCCCTTATTTCGCACTATGGCTTGCTCGATTGGTTGGGTATTCGTCCGGCGGGTGTCGCGTCTAATTTGCTTTTTAATCTCCCGATTGAGAACTTGACGCTCAAATTGTGTGGCATTTATTTGTTCTCGTCTCTTCCTCATCAACTCCAGAGTTTCGCTGGAGAGCATAGACTTGCGTCCATGGCTCTTTGGACGAAAGTACTTACAACCCACCTCGCAGATAACACGAACTAGACTGTTGGCGGTGTGGTCTATGTCCTTTGTGGTTTCCAACATGGCGAATCGATTTTGGAGTTCTAGCTGAAAGCTTTCGCAGCCGGCTTCGACCTGGGGCCGTGTAGGCCTGAGAGTTGACCTTACTAAATGCGCTCGCTCTACACTGAAATTTATACTCAGGCTGCCTCTTACCAATCGGTGATCACTTCCGGTATTAAACCTGTTAATCACGGAGACATCTCTGAATACATGGCGCTTGTCAGAAATAATAAAGTCAATCTCATTCCTCGTCACGTTATCGGGGCTTCGCCAGGTCCACTTTCTATGGGGCTTTTTCTGAAAGAAGGTATTCATCAGAAAAAGTCCTTTGGATTCGAGAAAGTTTACTAGCATTTGCCCCCTGTGATTTCTGTGCCCGGTAGCCAAAGGGACCTACTTTCGACTCGCCACTCTCTTGTACTCCCACTTTAGCGTTGAAATCGCCCATGACAACAGTGTAGAATGTATTAGTACCAGACATAGCTTTCGCTATGTCTTCGTACATGGCCTCGACCTCGTCGTCAGGATGTGCGAATGTTGGGGCATACACTTGGATTACCTTTAGGTAGTATTTTTTTGTAATCTTCAATACAAGGTATGCCACTCTTGCCGACACACTGCCTATTTCTACGATGTTGCCTTTAAGCGATTTGTGGACTATAAAACCGACGCCACCTTGGGATGGTTGATGTCCTTCTCGGAAGTAGAGCAAGTGACCGGAATCGAGAGTTATCGTCTCCTCACCCTGTCTTCGGACCTCCGATAACCCCACAATGTGCCAGTTAATACGACTTAACTCTACTTCCAGCTCAGCAACGTGCTCGTTCAGCCGTAGAGAGCGTCCGTTATACGTAGCCAAGTCTAATTTTCGGAGGTGGTACCCTGCCGTCGCCCGGGGATTCTTAGCACCCCCCGCCGCGCCGTTACCGTGGCCGGTACCGTGGCTAGGAATAGCGCAGCAACAATATACAATATAATATACATATATTATAGACTGTCAAAATCGTTACCATTCCTTTTGGCTTCATCGAAATCGGGTAAAATAATTATTGGGTCATTACATTATATGAAATTGACATTTTGTAAAGGCCTCCTTTAAAGTCTATTTTTTTTCTAAACATAATATAATATTTATTTAATCAAAGTATATACAATTGATATCTATGCACTTTTGCCATCTCATAGGTAGTTTACTAAAAAACCATTCGGACAGGAAACAATAAAATCTTTGATTGCGCTTTGGACTTGAAAAAAAAATCCCTTGCAAGAAGTTATCTAAATTTCGAAAAAAAATCGTAATCTGTTGGAGCATGGTCCGGATAGTACGGTGCACGTTTTACATATCCCAATTGAAGCTCCTCTAGTTTTCGGTTGTTTAGCAGATAGTTTTTCCATCATGATTTGCAGTTGCTGGCAATAGACATCTGCTGTAATCGTCTGGCCAGATTTAAGAAAGATATAGTGAAGGACACCGGCACTAACTCACAAGTAATTTTTTTTAAATACATTTTCGCTTGGGGTAGGTTTTAGCTGGTTCGCCAGGGTGCCGCCATTGCGATGAGCGTTTCCGATTAACCTACAGGATCTACTTTTTATCACACGTAATTATTCGATTTAAAATCCCTTCATTATTGTGCCGGTTGAGTAATGTAACGCAGCATTCGACGCGTGTTTGTCGGTTTGCTGCACTCAATTCATTCTCCTTTCAAGCTTTTTCACCTTCAAAATTAGAATCAAATGGATTAAAACAGTTTTATAACTAACATTGCAACCTGCAGCTAACTCGGACGTAGTTTGCTATAGATTCGCTTCCACAATAACTTCCAATTCTTCATTATCAATTTTGGTCTCCGGGTGGAACTTTTGCGTTTTTGTTTTTGCGACACCGCCGCCATATATATCATTGATCCTTAGAGCCGTGCTCGAAATTAACATGATATTTCATGTTTTCCATTTTGTAAACAGAGTGTTGCAAAGAAAACCCCAAAAGAGGCAAACACAAAATATGAATTACGGTTTTCGAAATGAAAATGCATGAGTAAATAGCGCTATAAATTTGAAATAGGAATTCCTAACCAAAGAAGATCAATTTGATATCAAAGTGGCCAGTACGACTAAATGCCAATTTCATATTAATATGTAATGACCTAATATACGTATATTAATAAAGAGGAAAAGTTTGTTTGTTTGTTTGAATTGAATAGGCTCCGAAACCACTGGACCGATTTTGATAATATTTGGCACAGACGTAGAATAGACCACGGGAAAGAACATAGGCTACTTTACATAGAGAAAAAAAAGTACGTTTTGTGCGAAATTATTTTTTGCGTTATATTAATATCAAATATTTTAAGAAAGGCCCAGTGTTTATATTTGCACATGCAAGTATTATATATTTTAAAAGGGTTTAAAATAATAACTATAGTATTTATAACATATAATACATAATTTACTTTTTAATAAATATTTACAAACTTAATGGTGGAGGGCGACAACTGCAGCTCCGTGGTGGACGACTGAAGAGGAGCTGTGGGCGATCGCGGCAGGGGCGGTCTTAACCAGCACGGGGGCAGCGTGCACGGCGTGGACCACGGGGGCAGCGTGGACCACGGGGGCGTGGACTACGGGAGCGGCGTGGACCACGGGGGTGTGGACGACGGCGGCGTGGACGACGGGGGTGCCGTGGTTGACGACCTGGCTGCTCTTGGTAATGGTGGTCTTAGCGCCCACTACTGGGACAACTGAGGCAGCGTGCACCACGGGCGCGGCGTGCACGGCGTGCACTACGGGAGTGTGGGCCACGAGCACGCCGGGGGCGGCGGCGGCGACCACGAAGAGGGCAGCGAATACCAACTGTTAAGAAAAAATCGTGTTTAATCATAATGAATTATTAATAAAATTAAAAAAATGATTGGTGAACATTTTTGTGATTTTCAATACTCCGAAAAAGTTCGACGCCGGGACATTTTGGTCGTCACGTATTCTAGACTCCGGTCATTGAACTCATATTGGTTCGGACACTCACTTTAGTTCCTTAATTTTCGACGGCACTAACACTAGAAATTAATCCTCAAATAATTGAGTTAGGGGCAGTTGTCCCGCGCGTGCCGTCGTCCGCGTCAGCCCGCAGATTTAATTTACGTGATGAAGGTGCAGTCGAGGGGCGCTGTGCTGGCTCCGCCTCTGACTGAATGCCACTGACTCAAGTAGGCGACAACGTCCACTTCGACATGAGCAAAATATATCTTCCGTTTTTTTCGAAATTCCATCAAAGCAGGATATCTATTGGTTGTCTTATTAGGGTTACCGACAACCCCTGCGTGTTAAAATGATTTTTCGCACTTTTAGGGACTTCAAAATATTTTGCTGATCGTTGATTTGAATCTGCAAAAATTATAAAAGGGGTTGAAACTTACGAATTTCTGCATGTTGTTGGTGGTTTGGTGGTTGGTTGTCGGTAGTTTGTGTGGAGTGGACGAGAGTGCCGAATTGTCTAACTTCAGCTGGCCAGGGACCGGTATATATATACGAACCGCCGCGCAACGTTCTTGAGGCACTCGCGAGCTTTTGCAGTGGATGTGGTATTTTGGGCGGTTGGTTTCCGGTTTTGTTTTGTATCGGAAATCGGAAATAAAATATACAAAAGTCTATGGAAGGTTTGGTTTGGTATTAGGGCAAGATTTAGGAAAGAGACTTATCAGTCAATATCAATCATTTATTTGACAGCATATGATAACAGTGAAAACCTGATATACCTATTTAACCGCATGCTGTTCTTACACATCCTATCATAACAAATAACTTCATACACATTTTGGACTGTATAGTGTATTATATGATCTTTATATTAATAGTGCTGTCTAACATAATCTTTCATTAATTATGAGTAAACCTTAACAAACATACAATAATATATTTTTTTTGTACACTCGGTAGAGCCTACGCAAATAATTTCACCCCAATTGGCTACTTTGTACGCTAATGTCATTTAGGAAATTGAATGAAACCGTTTTCTCCATCCCTTCTACCCGTAGAAGATACAGCCGAGTATAAATTAAACGAGCAAACTGCCGCATCCATTAAAGTGTCAGTGGCTCGGTGTAATGTGTATATTTTTGAATAATTTGTAGGAGAAAATCCGCGCCCCGCGTGCCCAAGTTCATTCAGTCAAGTTGAACTTGCGTAACGCGTATCGTACACACTGCGTCCGTACCGCATACGCCGTACACTATACACGATACATACGTATACATCCACACAACGATTGTACGTGTATCATCTGTTGCTTATTATACAAACAATTACAAGCTTCGCTCGGAGTTCGGATATTTAGAGAAAAATTAAAGGAATCGCAAAAATATTTAATCCCAAAAATTTTCAGGATAAAAAGTAGACTGTTTTAACCTAGAGCACAGAATAAATAATAGTACCTAGAGGTACAGAAGAACCACTCCGACAAATGGTTAGAAGAAATAGGGACTCTTTCTGCGATGCGATAAGGTTCAATTCAGCTAACACAACGCTTGATTACCTACGATTATATTTACCTAGAAGTTGCGTCTCTTTCTATCGCGTAATTCTTATCCTTTCTAATGACATTAGGGTTGTCTCATTTTAGAAAATTATTAACCGACTTCCAAAAAAGGAGGCGGTTATACGTATTATATATATTTTTTCTTAATATTTAATTACAACTTTTTTACCTACTTTCTAGCACCTACCTACTGTACTTTACTGAACAAATTGCTTTCCAAATAAACCTAAGGTAGGTGTTAATAGTACTGTAATAATTTGACGACCTCTGTGGCTCAGTTGGTTGAGCGTGTTGGTGCTCAAGCCGGGGGTCGCGGGTTCAAATCCCGCCGAAGGAACAAAGAGTTTTTTTGTGTTCCTAGGTCATGGGTGTGTATTAAATATATGTATAATATAATAAAAATCTTAAATAAGTGTTAAATATATTTCCGTTGTCTGGTACCCGTAACACAAGTTCTTCCAGAACTTACCACGGGATCAGATTGACGTGGTGTGAAGCGTCCATAGATATTATTATTATTATAATAAATTTGCGCATACCTATAAGTATATACATACTTATGCGTAAACGTAAGCATTTTTTATACCTTCACGGCCTGATATTACTCGAAGAAGTTGAATCACGCCGCCTTATTTTTATTTATATTTACTACTAGGTACTACTAGGTACTTTTGTCAATAAATGATTCTTCAAATCGTATCACATCGGAATAACATAAGACGCGAACAGATAGTTCAAGTGGACTGTGGAGCCAACACCTAAACACTAAATATTGGTTATCAAGTAATTGCAGTAGCAGTAGTAGCTCAAACTATATTTTTAAATACTGTTATACATTATGTTATATGGTATTATAGTTATAGCTGGCCGGGTGATTTTTACCTAACTTACACAGTACCTATCGTAATATTATATGCAAAGATTGTAAGGTATTAAATCCAATCCATAAAACATTGCGACGAACAAATCTCACGCATACGTCGCTCACTGCTCGCGCGCGAGTCCCTCGTAATTGGCCCGTTTAAGGAGGCCGCCGCACGTACTTACATTTTTAATACCTACACGGGGAGTGGGACAGGCCTGCCTAGAGCCTAAACTACCATCATACTAAATTTCATCAAAATGCGTTTTGTAGTTTTTGCGTGAAAGAGTAACAAACATCCATCCATCCATCCATCCTCATAAACTTTCACATTTCTAATATTAGTAGAACAACTCTTGTACTTTTGGACAGGAGAATCGACTATTAACCTCTGGGATTGCTCATGAACATAATATGAGGCCCATGACGCGTCGCGGCAACGCGATTTTTTTTCCTTCTACCTCTAGAAAATTACGAAATACGCCAAGATTTAGTGGTGAAAATACTTGTGTAATTCGCGGGGACATTTCAGCGCTTGCCAAATGTGGCTTATCTCGATCACGAGTAATGAGTTACTACACACACACACACCATTCAGCCTCACGACGTCGATACCATCAGCTGACCCTAAGGTCTTAGACAAGCTTATTATATTTAGGGTCCTAGTCAGTCAGATCAACCATTATACAATAATATTATTATATTATAATATATATAGAGATTAGAGGCTGAAGACGACCTCTGTGGCTCAGTGGTTGAGCGCGTTGGTACTCAGTACGGGGGACGTGGGTTCGAATCCCGCCGAATGAACCAAAAGTTTTTCTGGGTTATGAATGTGTATTAAATAATTGTATAATATTATATAACAAATATCTATAATATATGTGTAGTATAAAAGTGTTAAAATATACCTACTTCCCGTTGTCTGGTCCTCGTAACACAAGTTCTTCGGGTACTTAGCACGGGGCCAGATCAATGTGCTGTGAAGTATCCATAGTATTATTATAATATTATATTATAGAGGTAAACGTACGAATTTTTTTTTCGGCAAACAACAGACGGATCATAAGTAGGTACCTAATTAAATCATAAAACAATTACAATTTCAATGCAGTCTCGATATATTATCATAAAAAAAGAAATGGTATTCTCATAAACATCAAACCAACATCAAACGCGTTTTGATTGGTGTGAACTCCAAAACGATTCATTTATAACTCATTGAATGAAAATTGAAAGTCTAAGTTGAATACGAGAATAAGGCGACCACCGAAGTCAATATATCCGCAACATCAGAGAAATCACAAATGCGTTGCAGGACATTCAAGGGATGTGCAAAATATAATCTTAAGCGGCTTAATATTTACAGCATGAATATTTAAAACTCAAGGTATACGCTAATTTTGTTTTGACCAAAAATTTAAGGTACCCGCGATGTAGATAAAATCTTATGAATGTGCTCGGACCGTGTCGCAACTCGCAGGCAACATCTAGCAAAAATATTAAGAGGAAAATTGTCGTAATAATCTAAAAAAATTACACAAGATTGCGTAAAAGTAATTTAAAAATGTAAAAGTAGATTTTGGGGAAATATTGCAGGCGCCATACTGACGGTGAATTACTTCCTTCTTAATTATTCTACTCTTTTGGGTATGATCTGATAAGTAATAATAATTATTGAGTGACAGTATATGTTCCGTTTTCCTCGTAAATAAGGACACTTTTATCGTAAGGTTGTCGTATGTCGATAAGGAAGGACTGTGAATCACATGACCAATCTGTATATCACAGTTGAAATATTATGGTTTGTGTTAGACAAACTATGAATTAAAATATAGTTTGTTAAGGTCTTGTTTCACAATCGCCTATCTAGTAAGTGACGAATAGCTTATCCGGAAGTTTCGTCGTTGGTTACTTTATACTGAGCCTCCGAGGTCTAGTGATTTCGATTTCGGAGGTCGTGGGTTCGATTCCCGCATTGGACCAACAAGAAATGTTGTTTCCAAGTTTCGTTAGGACAATGGAGGCTGATCACCTGATTGTCTGACAAGAAAGATGATCCATGCGCCAGTCAGTCGTGTCGGATTATCTGTCCCACTGGATTATGAGAGTAAAAGAAGAGAGAGCACTCTTGTGTTCTGCGCACACACTTGGGCACTATAAAATTACTCCTGCGTAACTGGTCTGGTTTCAATGAAAAACCAGCCACCCTCACCGAAATTAGTGGGGGGTTATTATTATACTGAGCGACAGGGACAAAACTTGCCAATCAGCTGTCTGACACTTTATAGTAGATTGTGAACAGTTAAACAGGCCCTAAATATTGTAAAATTTGGAGGTTTGGCTCACACAATATACAAACCTCAAGAAACATTTCGTTTAATTCATCGTCTACTTGTTTCCGAGCATTTCACTACAATGTTCTAATAGGTAGCTTTGTTTTTCTTTTTTCATACTTTCCTGTTTCTGCTCTACTTAGTGGTAGAATGGATTCTTTTGTATTTACATTTATATAGCGACACACGTACACGTAAAACATATACACAATTCACAAATTTTAATAATAAGAATACTGATATTATTATTATAATTCTTGAGGAACCCAAAATATTATGATTATGATAATAATTGCTATCGAAGTTTCTCGTAACGAGATCGAGTGAGTGCCGGTACTGGGTAATATTAAAGCGAGTGTTATAGGAAGAATAACAAGGTGAACTCCGAAGGTAATTATGTACAGTGCTCGTTAATGCGCGTACGTGGTTATTTTGGGGCCACATTAGGTACTGCACACCTTAAAGCAAAAGCAAGCTATCACAAGTTGCTATAATTATTGCAAATGGCATCGTAGGTATCTCATATTTTGCATTTTTCAACTAGCAAGCTAAACTGCCAATGGGACTGACATAATAGTCGAAATTATTGATATATTGCATGACAAAAAAAACATGTGTAGCGTAAAAATGCGCAGTTTCCCAGGAAAAAGACCTAGCTAGATCGATTTTTCTCCCCGAAAACTCCGTACATACAAAATTTCATGGTAATAATTGCAACAGTTTTCGAGAAACTGCTTATATATACAACATTGTCTCGTTTAAAGTATTTGGTCGCCAATAGGCGGCGATAGGTAATTTGTAGATGGCTACTTCGTTTTAAAGTTCTATAATCGCCACAGAAAATAACACGTTATAAGTAGCTTCTGAATGTATTTAATTAAGTTGTCAATACGCCATTATTCATTCAAATATAAATACGATTAACAAATAAATTATTAATTAAGGAAACAAATATAGTGTATATTAATTGATTAATGGTTATTGTAATGCGGCTGAACTTGATTTAGGCATTAGGAAAGTGGTGCACGTAAGTGGAGATAGACCGGTCTTTTCTGGAGCAAGGGCAATTTTACTAGACGATGGACATATCTCCAAAAAACACTAATTAAGTACTTCCAAATTATTTCGTAAGAAAACAAGGGGGTTAAAATTGTGTGCTCGAGTTGATAAATAAACAGGTCGTTAACTTCTTCCCGCAAAATGTTTTTGTTTTGATCACTCCTTGACCCTTGTTTAGTTTGTATGTTCGAGATTGAACCTATGGATGAAATATCATAGACTCTCCAACAATTCAATAAATACTTAGGTGGGTTTACATTACATGCATTAAAAGTTGAATATAATATGGTATATATGGTATTACATACATCAAAAGTTTAATAAGCTTTTCTCATTCATTCAAGTATACATCTTCGACTTAGCGTCAACTAGTTATTAATACATGATTCGAACCCGCGGCCTCTTTAAGTTAAATTGTTTCGAAACCGAAGATAATTTGAGGCCATCCATCCGCGTCCCACATCAGCGGCGTATCTACCCGCGGGGGCCAAGGCGCCTGACTCCGCCACCGGTCGCTCACCTTCCTGCTTAACCTTTATCCGAAATAATTTCAATTACTTTAATGGTCTTTATTGCGGTAATGGTCGTTTAAAGTTAATAAAAATCGGCTTAAGTCAGTTTCACCAGTAAGGTTGAGAAATAATCCAAAAACTCTTATGCGAAAGTTTTTATGACTGAAATATAATATTATGTTAATCATAAATGCATTGTTTTTTTAGTATTAAAATTGTATGTAGCTTTTATTAGCTGAATAATATTAACAATTTTAATAATATTGTGCCACAAAAATATTAATGTCTTTTGAACAATTTAAAATAAAACCTCTTCTATAATCTGTATCTAGCGTTAGTTAATCTAATTCATAAGCAGGTAGAGAGTTCTCTTAATTTATTTTTATTATAATGATGGCGTGCAGTGCAGTCGCAATACAATAATAATTGTCTTTGTCATACTTATAACATACGAACAAATTATGTCAACGATCAAGCTTAAGAATTGGATTCCTTGACAGTACAATTTCACTTAAAAGTTTGTGTGCGCTTGCATGATTCAACGGTGCTGTCGAGCGATTTCCATTAGAATCCTGGGGGGCAATTCTGCTAAATAAAACCTGCATTAATACAATTACAATCAAGTCCCGACACGCTTACACTCTCAAAAGGTGTTTTTATGAACGTTAAACCAACGTGAAACGCGCTCTGATTGGTCGAAACGGCATAAAATCCGTTCACGGTAACATGTCACTACATTTACAAAACTAATGAAGTAAAATGAAAGTCTACTTAAATACAAGAATTGAGGTTCCGGTCGAGCGGGAACTTGTTCGATAGTATCTATGATATAATAAGGATAAGCTAAACAACATTTTATCAAACAGTTAAATATGCAGAGAAATCGGATTAAAGCGAGTAATAAACCATCAAGCAGTTACTCAATAACGGCTACCGTATAGTCCGTAACATTAATCAAAATCGCCAATTTGACACATACATACGAAGTTTTCAAATAAATAATAATTAATTAATGCCATCGTTTTAAAAGTTTATATCGCTTTAATAAATAATATATTAACAATTAATTAATGCCACCATTAAAAATATCTTAAACTTTTTGATAAACCGCGCTACTTTATAAAGATTTATAACCCGCTGCCTTAATTTACAATATTTTTAATATCACGGGTTACACTTACAATGATTAATTTCAATCGCAATTGGATAACCTCAATACTATATTTGAAGAATATTGTCAAGGCTGAGGCATTGCGATAATTGTTTGGCAACCGAGCCTCGTCATTAATAATCCTTTGTGCCTGCGAGATAACAATGTAATCGTGCAGACGGGCTACCAGCTACCGCGACCGGTTGCGCTGTCGCACATTTTGAGTTGCCCGCGATTGGGTACACGTGTGAAGCGAGTCAATATAGGTGGGAGGGCTATTCTTCGGTGAGAATGAACCGGCTCGACCTGATAAATACCACAGCCTCACAGAAAACCAGCCTGAAATAACGTTTGCATTGTGTTTTGCCGAATTAGTGAGAGGATTTTAAGGAGCGAAAAAGCACTTCTCTGGTATTGTGGGTCTCCTTGAGTGATGGTAATCGTTTACCATCTGTCGTGGTAACCGTTTACCATCCGTATCGTTGTCTGGTCCATTTCATAAAAAATAGGTATAAAACGGCGTATCAGGCTATCGCGGAGAGGTCGCTTAATGTATCCCGTCTGCGCCATGCCTTATGATCTTTTGTATACTCCGAGATAAAAATGTAAGTGGAGACTTTATATCATACACAAATGTTCCTTCTTCGTCTTAATTGGATTTTTCTTGGTTTTTGTGAAGATTCCGCGTACAAAGGAGTCAGCGCCTACTGTTTCGTATTGTGTTTAAATGTCAAATCTTTATT
The DNA here is from genome assembly GCA_905404095.1 of Glaucopsyche alexis. Lineage (NCBI taxonomy): Eukaryota > Metazoa > Arthropoda > Insecta > Lepidoptera > Lycaenidae > Glaucopsyche > Glaucopsyche alexis. The sequence continues at coordinate 690,906 of FR990044.1, read as the reverse complement.
TCTTAACTGTGGAATGTACTAGCTTTTTCCCGCTGCGGTGCTGAAAAAGCTAAGTAGGTACTTAACAAGCCTTATCCGCGACGATGCCTCTGTTGTCCTACAAGTATTTTAAATGTGAAAGTTTCTTAGGATGAATGGATAGATGGATGTTGGGTACTCTTTTATGCAAAAACTACTGATACTGAACGGATATTGATGAAATTTGGTTTACTAGTAGACTAGTAGTTAAGCTCTGGATAACATAGAATAACATAGGATACTTTTTGTCCCGAAAAAGTACAATGTTTCCGTGGGATACGTTTACGAAAAAAGTTTGATCATACCTTTCACTCCTGAATTTTCAACAATCATTTCTTAGCAAGTATGAAATAGGTTGAGAAAGATGCTTTTATCATTCCATTTTGATGAAAAATGCTGGTCGGGATACGTTGATAAGTGTAAAGTTTCTTGGGCGTGGGCGGCAGATAGTAGATACACATCACGCGAATAAAGCTCAGCTAAAGAGCTCGCTAAGTAATCCTATTGTAAGTTAAACACGTCACACGAAATTGTATACGAGTCACATATACATACTAGGTATATTATACGTGTACCTAGAGTCTGGAAGTGAACCTGCGACCTTCAGCTTACATGCTTATTACGAATCGAAATAAATAGCTTTTTGTTTATTTTCATACTCGTAATTGGCAGCTTATTTATCCTGCCAAGTAAATATAGCCTTACTAGTTACTACTATTGTAAATGTAAAAGTTTGTGAAGATAGATGGAAAATCGATGGATAGCTGGATGAATGGATGTTATTCTTTTATGCAAAAACAACTGAACAGATTTTGATGAAATTTAGCATGATAGTAGTTTAGGCTCTGGATTAAAACGTAGGCTACTTTTTAACCTGAAATAGACCCGTGGGATACTAATGTTTACGCGAGCAAAGCCGCGGGCAAAAGCTACTTTACCATAAATTCATTTGGACAGGTGGTGAAAACTCAGTTTTTATGACTGTTAAAATAAAGTGATTTAATATGATGATACTGTATAAGTGAAGGTCGTTCATAAAAGGCTTAAGGCTGTACTGACGTGTTACGAAAGCTTTCGTATCATATTATGGGGTAGGAGACCGTGGCAATTGGAACTCCTTTATTTCGAGTATTTCGTCTCTGTCCCGTCCTGAGAGCACTTAAAAGCCTTTTTATGGAGACATTGTCGGTGTAAACAACTCTAAACACGACAACAGCCTTATTTTTAGCTCCACTTTGAAACAATTTTGAGTGAAGTGTTTTTTCTGCAATCGTTTCTTATAAAAGGACGATAATAATTAAGTTATTCGGTGGCTTTTAAAATATAATACATATTTTTTTTTATGAAATATGGGGGCAAACGAGCAAACGGGTCACCTGATAGAAAGCAACTTCCGTCGCCCATGGACACTCGCAGCATCAGAAGAGTTGTAAGTGCGTTGCCGGCCTTTTAAGAGGAAATAGGGTAATAGGGGAGGGTAGGGAAGGGAATAGGGTAGGGGATTGGGCCTCCGGTAAACTCACTCACTCGGCGAAACACAGCGCAAACGCTGTTTCACGCCGGTTTTCTGTGAGCCCGTGGTATTTCTCCGGTCGAGCCGGCCCATTCGTGCCGAAGCATGGCTCTACCACGTATATGTGATTTATTTACGTATAATGTGTTATTCAACGGTAAATGAAATTGTAGAAATCGTGCAGAAACAAAACCATTTTTGACCTTCTTGTTGAGAAAGGTCAATGCTATCTATAATTTGAAGATTGTTTGTACCGTAAAGACCATGGCCAAAACATATTGAAATTGACCAAAACATATATTATCTACTTACTGTTTCTACGAAGAAGTTACTCACGTTTAAGAGTAGGTAGGTACTATTTATTTATGCAATAAAAAAAAAATTGTCGTCTAGGCTATTGTACTGTGACTGCATTCCGTATAAACCAATAAAACCAATAAACTATGAGAACACCTTACCTGCTTATGAATTAGATTCCCAGATAGTAAACACTGATAAATAGGTTATTTGTATCCCGATATAAAGTAGCGCAAGTGCGTATGTACTCGTACTAATTCTAATTAAATAATTAATTATAAATTTTTAGCTACGACGAGGCCCGTGACATCGTATTCCGAGATGTTCATGGTTTCACTTAAGAGCCTATTAAGTTTAAGAAGCGTTTGAGAATAGAGAACTTTTATTGGCTTTTCGAAAAGTACGTAATAATCCAGGAAATATTGTCTTTGAAATGGTATATCTTCGATCAACCGTTAACGAAATACAGTCATCACAATAGTGAGATCGTTGGAGAGCATCAAAAACGCTATATTACAAAACAATTAGCACGAGTGACGTCACAGCTGTTAGAAATGTATGAAGTTGTAGTAAAATACAAAATTGATTTCATTAAATACTGCGTTTATGTATATTAATGTACCATATTAAAAATGACACAAAAAGCATAAGGACTTTGACAGTAATTTTCGTTTTGCGATCAAAGAAAAAAAAATTTTTTTAATCTTGTAACTTTTTAATTAAGCACTAATTACTGTACTTTTGCATTTTTTTTCATATTTATGTTGCCTTTCAGAAAATATAAGAATTTTGCTGGTTTAAAACAAATACATATTCTCTATTAGCGTTGGTCATGCGTCTTGCGATACAATAATTACAACAAAATAAAACACTATGTACAAAAATATATTGAGTCACAAATCACATTGTGGCACACTATCTACTATCTACTAACCAATAAACAACCCAGTAAATATGTCATGCTATCAGAAGACCATCTCGAATGAGGCACACAATAGTGTCAGCCGGACGTGTGTTGGCCCAATATCGTGGGCCACGTTACTTGACTCCACTCCCCTGTGTAGTTTGGCCCAAATTGCGATTGAGCGTGTTTTCTATCGACATTATATCTCATATCACGGGAAAAATAAATATTCGGAACCACAAGCGATGGACATTGCGGCCAATTAAATTACACTTTACTCTGTACTGATCCAATTTAATGTGAACGTAAACAAAAAGACAGCTATACGCTGTAATATGCTACCAATGAATGCCACTCCGTGCAACAAACTTATAACACTAATTTGGTCAAATTGCATCTGTTTGTTTACGTTTGGATCTGAACAGAGGTCCAGAACATTATCCTACTACTATTATATATTATAATATGAATGTTTGTGAGGATGGATGTATGTTTGTTACTCTTTCATGGAAAACTAATAATTTGAATGAAAAAATGATTTGATGAAATTTGGTATTGTAGTTTTTTAGTAGTTTGACTTCTGGTTTAACACATATTCTACTTTATATGCCGAAAAATTGCAGTGTTACCGTGGGATACTGTATTTACGCGGTCGAAGCCACGGGTAAAAGCTAGTTATGGATATACTCGTAAAAACATTGATTTAAAATAAAAGCTTGTAAATAAAATACTCTCCGAATATCTGAGAACGTTGGCACCTAATAGCAATGAGTCCTCTCACAATAGGATCGAGTGACACAAAATATTTTCATCTTACGAATTCTTTCAATTCTCCGAAGCGGAGACAAAGTTTATCAATTAGCCGTCTTGTTTAATTGAAGAGATATAAATCGATATCCAAAGGGTCTGTAAACTGATGAATATGAAGATCAGGTTTAACCAAGTCTAGACGATCACAAAAAACTGACGCCGCAAAATGGTGCTGCAAAGCCTGCTTTTTAGAGGAGTCCTCGTCAGACAGTTTATGCCATCCGATAGTGTTGGTCAATATTGTGTATGAATAATTAATACAGTAAATAACTACTCCTAGACAATATGTATGCAGACCTAATGTAAAAAATTATACTAAATAGTTTCGATAAACCTCAATTCTCGTATTTAAAGTAGACTCTCATTTTACTTTGATTGTATTGTGAGTGAAGCGACATGTTATCATAAACTGATTTTATGAAGTTTCAACCGATTCGCGCTTCACGTTGGTTAAATTTTTACGAGAATACCGTTTCACAGTTTTAGCGTATCTGAACTTGATTGTAATTGTATTAATGCAGGTTTTATTTTAGCAGAATTGACCCTCTGTACTAATATTTTATATTATGTAATAGTACGGAACCCTTCGTGCGCAAGTTCGACACGCACTTGGTCAGTTTTATTAATAATTAAAATTTTACTCTATACTTTACTTGTAAACACACCTATTCTTAGGTCTTTATTAATTTGACGCTTAAAAAGTGGCGACCACAAACAAAAATACAATTAGATTGTACAATTTTCATTCATATTTAATTTCCCGTAATTATTTTAAACCAGAACCATGTAGAAGTGGAGATAATCAATGAATTAATAAACATATTCCACATGAATATTCGTTGAAATGAGTTAAAATATCACAGTATTTACCGTTACCGTTTTTGTGCCGTTTTAATCCAGGTGCAATAATTTTATCTTTAGTCGCCGTGGCTAATTGTTTTATAGTAAAATGTACAATGCCCTTTTTACAACACAATATTGTACAGAATAAAATTCCTTATGACCTTTACTTAATAAGCTCCGGTCATAAGATAAGGGATGATGTGTTCCTTATCGCAGACGCGCGATCGATGCCTCCCTAAATTTTACGATACCGTTGACTCGCGACATCAATACATTATGACGTTACACTTTATGACGTCACTAAACATGTAGGAGTGCCATGCTTTGCCACGAACTGGCCTGCTTGAATGGCTCTATAGAAAATCGGCGTAAAATAACGCTATACTGTGTGAGAGTAACTCAGATTGGCTTCAAAAGACCGTCAACGCACTTGTAACTTATCTGCCTTTACAGGTATCTATGGACAGCGGTAATTGCCGGTCTTATTACGGTCATAAGCAACAATAATATTTTTTCTTATTTAATTCAGACCCAGTCAATACTTTACTTTTTTCTTTATGTATTACCTAGTTATTTACCTATATTGGCTTCAGATTATTTCCCTTGGGCGGCATTGAGTGGAAAACTACCACTTTATATGTTATGTGATATATCGAACGACGGAATTCATCTTATGTTTTTCCTTTGGTTACGGATGTGATATTTCATTGAGGTTTCCCCAATCGTCCTGGAAATCGTGCAATATTTTATACTTGTATTTTCCTGATTCTCACCTACCTAATCATAATATTGTTCCTAAATAGCCTGTCACTGACTTATACCTCGAATTCTAAGGCTTTTAGATAATTACATTACCTACCAAAACGCTCTCCTGAAATATGAGATGAATATTAAATGGGAATAAAAATATACCTTTACAACCTTTGAAAAGCGATAAAGAATAAAAAAGCATTAAAATTCAAACATTAGTTCTTTGTATATAAAACCTGAATGGAGGCATAAAACAGAACAATTGTAACGACGAGGTCTAATATTGGATGATGGTAATTTTATATGAAATAGGAGTTTAGAGAAATAGGAGTTTTTGCGACGACCTCTGTGGCTCAGTTGGTTAAGCGTGTTGGTGCTCAAGCCGGGGGTCGCGGGTTCAAATCCCGCCGAAGGAACAAAAAGTTTTTCTGTGTTCCTGGGTCATGGGTGTGTATTAAATATATGTATAATATAATAAAAATCTTAAATATGTGTATTGTATAAAAGTATTAAATATATTTCCGTTGTCTGGTACCCGTGACACAAGTTCTTCGAGAACTTACCACGGGATCAGATTGACGTGGTGTGAAGCGTCCATAGATATTATTATATTATTACTCGCGTTCGTTTTTCAAGAGGTTTTTGTTAAAATATGTACTAGATAAATGCAGAGAAACCTTTTAAGAAGAGAGCCAATTTCACTAACTTCTCATAAGTGTCGGATATATTCTTATTCACAAGTTTTGCCTGTAACAGAGTATATTAGCTGTAGGTTGCCGTGTGATTGAAATTCACCACCAATAATGATTTATATTATAATTTAAGTTTGAACTTTAGGATTATTTTGCTCCACATAAACTTTAATTTACCGGCTAAATTTCATACCTCTTCGGTTGCACAATTCTCGTAAAACTGTAGCTGTACTAAAAGTGTTTGCTTCATCACAAAATAATATTAATACCATTGCTACGGTCAGCTCCAAAATTAACTATTTTAAAAATATAAAAGTACTCAGGATTGAATTTCTCTCTCCTGTAGGTAACTCAGATAAATTACCATTGGGCTACGGACGGACGCATATATAGTAGGGTGGAGCGACAAAAAATTTTTAGCATTTCGAGCTTCTAAGAGTAAAAAGTTTATGCCTTTTAAGCTCAAACATACACCTGTAAAATATTATTTGATAGAAATAAGTATAACTACCTCCGAAAGGTCATTGAACTTTTACAAAACTCAGAATTTACGCAGGAGTTGGTAATTTATTTTTTCTATAAAATCTTGATAAACTTCATCTTTTTATTATCTCAATTAATCGGAAATACATTGTATTTTGATAATAAAATACCAGAAAAGTGCGAGTCAGACTCGCACACCGAAAGTTCGTACATAAGTATATAAGTAAAAGTTCACCCATCACGACAATCGAGTCATAGTTTAAAATTATTAAAAATATTTTTATTCTATGATGTATCAAAAAATTAACGGTATTCGCAATTTTTCCTTTATCTGTATTATAAGATGTTGCTTCGTACCAAATTTCAAGATTCTGAGTTCACGGGAAGTACACTGTAGGTTTTGACCTTGCGAGTGTCGAAAATTTGCAGAAATTTGCGGCATAAACGGCTGTATCTTTTGATTGCGTTGGCTTAGAAGTTTGATTTTCTCACAGCTCTAAAGGACAGTAGACCTAAGTATTTCATATAAATCCCAGCTTAATACCTTTACGCGTTCCTGAGAAAAAGGGTCTTGACAGACAGACGGACGGACAACAAAGTGATCCCATAAGGATTCCGTTTTTTCCTTTCGTGGTACGGAACCCTAAAAATAAAAACAAGGCAAAAAGTACCAACAAGGAGTGCGAGGGGGTTCAAATCGGGCAATAAAAAATAAAGGAATAGTATTCTCGATTACAGCATTTTTAGAACAGTAAAGTATAAATTCCCAAAACAGACCGTTATGGCAATCGGTTGTGACAGAACTAATGTCTATATTGGAAGAATGGAGGTATTACAAGGCTGCTCGAAAAATAGATTAATAAACCACTTTGTTGGTGTAAAGTGGATAATTTCTCTCTCTAATAAAAAGACTCCCGGTTATAAAGTTTAAAATAATTGAAGGAGATTTGCTACCTGAAATGCCCGACTATCTAAGTACAGACTGAAAGTTCTTGCATAGAATTCTTTCAGCAATCATTACAGGCACTTTTCCTGACGATTTAGGACACAAGTCTCCAGAAAAAATTATCTCATGCGGTCTGGCTCACGCGTGCTAATAAATTTTTGCATTTTTACATAGAATACTTTTTTATCCCGTTTCCGAGGGACTAAAAAATCGAGAACGGCTCTACCGATTTGGCTAATTTTGCTCTTGAAATAATTGTGGAAGCTTAGGGAGGTTTAAACAGTGAGAAATGTTGGAAGAGGTGTTGGACTAGGATGTAGGTTGCATTGTAGGTGTAGTTATTTATTCATTCCAGTTCATATTTAAGACAGAACAACGTGTGTCGAGACAGCTAGTTAAGAATAAACCTTATTGTAAAGATAGTTCCCGCCACTTATTCAAGATCATATTTTCGTCACGATACTTACCAGATAATTTGAAAGGTATTGTAGACATGTAATTGAAAGGAACGGATATAGCCCGTGCTGACAACTTATTAGTGCTTATGATAACTGATGAACGACAACACATAGGTACGTGAGGTGGGTACCCAGCTTATTTCGAAGCAGTTGCGTATAAACTCAAAGGCTTTTTGACGTACCAAAACTAATTTTAATGCATCAAATTATATCGACATAATAAATTGGCAAAACGAGATAACTGAACCACTAATTTTTAAAACTTGTCGACGACGAAATTTCCAATATTGTTCAGTCTGGTGGCGAGGGTCAGCTATCATTTTTGCGTCTTCTGTGCTATACCCAGGCAGGTGAAGATCACAACAGAAGCAGCTATGTCCCAATGTACGAAGAAATCGCGGCTAGGTGCCATAAAGGCAAAATTAGAATCAAGAGCCAAAATGCCAACATTTGATACAAAATTGATCATTTTCAACCAAACTAAAGGTGTTCCTACTATTTTTTTTTACGTTATATTTATTTCTTTTTGCATTTATTATATACTTACTTATCTGATTATTGCATTGTGCATTATTTCACATCCATATTTCCCTAACTTACAATAAATATAGATTTGAACAAAGAAGTCAGTATTTTCAAGAATTTCGGAAATTTAGAAGTGATTCGGAGGTAGAAAGCCATTTTCAATTATTACTACAATTGGCATATGTTTATATTTTTACATAAGGCATAAATCCCTCGCACTTAGAAATCAAAATAATAATAAAAAAAAATCGCCATACATTCGTGCTCCACCCTAATATATAGTATACACGATAAAATATTATACCATCAATACTTCGAGGTTATATTCCATTAGGTACGTTTATCCTATGGCTAAACCTTGTATGAGAATAATTGATTATTTGAAAGTTATGATCTGTGGTAACGATACCACCGTGGTTACGTCACTATGCTAATCTGTGGGTCATGAGCTTAAATATGATGATATTTATTATGTATTATCTACAACCAGTTGTATATGTTCGGTGGTTTAATGTTTTGACACGTTTATATAACCAGTAGCGAGACGCTTTCTGTATGGACGTAGGTCAAGTGTAAGATAAATACAATAGAACAAAAAAAAAACATTTTGTATTGTTTATAGAATTATTAATAAAATCTATGGATACTTTCACACTACGTCAGTCTTGTCGCGTGGTAAGTTCTCGAAGAACTTGTTAGGGTAGGGTTGCCAACCGTCTTGTTTTCCCAGGACATGTCCTGGGTTGTCCTGGACAGTTTCAAAGCAGTACATCGTCTTGGACTTTTAAAGAACCCTGATAAAGTCATGTATATTTTAAAATTCGCGTGGCATTTTTACAATTTTTCTATGCAATTTAATTTAGTTCAAATCTCTTTAAAAAAAATATGGTTAATAGCATTACAAATTACAATATGTATTTAATTTAACTTATAAAAATAACTGTTGCAACTCTATCATAGCGTCATGTTTTGAAACTGTAAAATTGTCCTGGTTTTTTCAACTTCAAATCCTGGTTTTTAAATTTGGGGTTGGCAACCCTAGCTACCAGACAACACAAAATATATATTTCATACTTTTTATACTATACTTATATTAAATATTGTTATTATTTACTGTACATATTTAATATCCATCTATGACACAAGAACACAGAAAACTTTTTGTTCTCTGGCGGGATTCGAACCCGCGACCACCGGCTTGAGCGCCAACGCAGTACGCACTAATCACTGAGTCACAGAGGCCGATATAGTTGGTAAAAATTAAAAAAAAATTAACTAACTTACACTCGTATAAGTTGTAACATTAAGTAACACGAGTGTAACATTAAGTTAAATAAGTTTATTAAGTACACGGAGCTCGTCCCGCAGTGCAAAAGGTAATGGTCGGCGAAGATAATTATTAAGATTAGGTGTTAAAGTTTTAAGCTAACTTAAAATGTAAACCAAATATTATTATACCTAAACTGTACATTAAAATTGTAGGTAAACCATAAAACCTTCGTTTAACTTTTGATATGAAGTTAATAATAACTCATATGATTGTTTTATTCTATACAAATGCAATAAGTCTTACAAGGCAATCGGATGAAAGATGGCGCATAAAATACAAACAAACCAACAAATATTGGCTTATCATGAACCCGAGTTCATTTGTTTACGAGATTTAATACGGGATCTGATCGTAAAATGTATAGTAATATTTCTACTTCTTATGAAGCATAAATTATTTGAGCATAGTATCTGTAAGTCCCCAATTCTCAAACGTTTCCTCAAGTTAAGAGACACTCAAATGTGGGAGGGCCACGCTTCGGCACGAACGGGCCGACTCGACCGGATAGATACCACGACCTCACAGAAAACCGGCGTGAAATAACGCTTGCGTTATGTTTCGCCGAGTGAGTGAGATTACCGGAGGCCCATGGGATTGGACATTTTAAGGACCAGGAACGCGAGTGGTGTTGCGAGTGTCCATGGGCGGCGGTAATCGCTTACCATCAGGGGATCCGGCTGCTCGTTTCCTGGTTCATTTCATAAAAATAAAAACATGCTGTCCCTGTTATTTTTCCAAGCAGATAGCTTACGGCCTGTGATAATATAAGGAGCCCTTAGCTTTTGACAATTCCCATCGTCGTCATTTAGCTGTTTTCGGCCGACAATTTCATAACGATCACCGAATTTGGCGACAATTATGGCCGACCGTAAATCGCCATAATTGCTTATCGTTAACACGTTATTATAATAACTTAATTAGCTCGATAGCATCTAGTTAAGTGTGCGACAGTGATTTCGAAAGTAAGGATTAGCCCCTACGAATATTTTGCATTTTTCTCCATACTAGTAAACTGTACTTTGTCTCGTCATGTTGCACGTGCAGCGTTTGCAGCACTGGCGGACTGACAAGGCGCGTTGGCCCCAACGAGGCACTAACATCGAGACATTTTAACACTCAGACAGGGCATGTCCTTACGGCAATATGTCGATGGTCTCAGGTCTGCGGCGAAACTGGCGCCAAGTCCAGGTATTTATGTGAAGGCTGTTGCGTAACACCTTGACAGATATGCAAATCATGACAAACTCGAAAAATCGATCAATCATAACCCGATTGGGACATACTTTTCAAATCGTTTTGCTCTTACATATCGTGTGAATTTTGATAACATTTTTATATCCCTGACTTCAAAAGACATTTAAGAGTTAACCTTGCTTAAGCTTTCTTACTCTTACAAATTATTAGAATTTAAAAAAAAACTTAATCATAAGACCAACAATTGGGTTGGCATCAGCTATAATACTTGGTCTACAAAATTATCATGAGTTAGTTTTGTAGTCACATTTTTTTATTCCCGTGATGCGTCTTCTTTTATTTCTCACTTTTTTCTCTTCCGCTTTGCTTGGGGAGAGAAACTGGGACACTTCCTACTTTTCCTACATTCTTCTGATTAATTTCGTTGCGGGTCCCAAGACAGATTGAACATATCTCTCGGGCACCCCTGAGAAAGTGTTTTTGTGGTCGATTGCCGCTGTTGATCGTCGAGAGAGTAGTTGCAATAGTGAGTATGTGTGGTCGGCAAATTGCCCGTTTAAAAAAGATCTAGTAATTGGTCCATAGCACAAAATATTACGCCCCTATATAAAGTCTGTATCGACTGCAGCTGCTCCAGTAAGGCTGGCTACATCTCTATAGCTAGCAGTAGGTAGAAAGGAACAACAACTATTTTAAATAATCCATTGCTAAACTTATAAATCACTATAAAAAACCGAATCGCTACTGTTCCCCATTAAAACTAATCGGATGGTACGCTCTACAATAAATCTTATAAAAAGTCGTACATCTGGTGCGATTACACCCACGCGACCGAAAACCGTATATAAAGGCGCGGGTACACGGAATATTAAAACGAGTCGTTGACTGCGATAAGTCATACTCACTCCAATTACCTTATCTCGCATGCGAAGGAAGTGGCATTTAATATTCATACTGAAACATACATACATGTACGACAAGCCGGCTGTACCTTCCGACCTTATTACGAAGGCAACAAGGGTCAAAAGTGGCACACCACGGGTGTCCGCGAATGTAACGCCAGGTCCCCATGGGGGACGACCACAGACCTCTATTGTGAAGCTCCATACATAACCCATAACGGTCGCTGATTTTTATTTGTTGAAAACGCAAAATAAAACTTCGGCCGTTAATCCTGAAACAAAAAGGTCTTTTAATAAATTGTTATATTTAAGGCTATCTCCGAACCCTTTAAATGGATTTAGTATTTTACTCGCGAAGTTCTGTGACGCGCGCTGTGTACCTAACCCCCCCCCCCCTCCCCAGAGTGGAGATATCTCTGGATCAGGACTGGGCTATTGTTTGTATTTCTGATCATGTTTTGCTTGAATCTATTCTCATATTGACATTGTATTTAGTATTCGATATGTGTTTAGGCTTATTTATATGTTATTTACTACCAACCTAGCCTCCTACATATGCATGAATTTATTTTGTGCACGGTTGTCAGAAGGGCCCTAAGAAAATATTATTATTGCTTCCTTGCTGCTTTAATACTTCAAAATAAATTATAAATGGCAAAAGTTTGCGGATCACCATTTCATCAAACTCCACAGACTTAGTTTTCGACCTACTATGAAATAATGAATAGGCATGTTGACTAAAAAATATTTTGTGTCTATTCAATGTTAGACAACATGATTATTAACAATCTAAAACACATTTTTGGTAAATATTAAAAAAGAGATAGGTACAAACAATGTAAATTTACAATAAGAAAGAGAGCGATACAGGGTTATACTATTATATATATAATAGTATAACCCTGCAGTGGCGTAGGGTTCCTATAACTCCATTCCTATCGGCTTCCCTTGTCACTTACCTTTTGCAAACCTTCATAGAAATCCCTACCTATTATACAGGCTCCGGCTTCCCTATAAAGGAGAAGCAGCCTTCGCCACTGTAACCCTGTGACGTTGTATGTGTATGTAACGAATGTATGTATGGCGGTAGCCATACATTTGTCATAAAACAATATATTTTGAATTTTTGACGTACAAATAAATCGTTTTGCAAGAAAGAGATAGATAATACTTTTTATTTGCTTATAATTATTTATCGAGCCAACCTAAATAACTTTTCTTTTAGATTTATGTATCTCTATTCAACAATTTTAAAATTTCATTCATAAGAATGTGATATTCGACACTAGGAAAATTCTCTCGAAATCAATTTGTAAATTGTTAGTTTACAAAATAGAGAGTAGCTCTATGTTTATTACACTATAAACAAGTTGTAATAAAAATGTCTGAGTCTGTGCTTAATTATGATGAAATGCCCGTAATCCTCTTTCGCGTATTTACTACACATTCGTTTAACAAGTTACTAAATCAAGTTACGTGTTTAAAGAAATAAAACTGAAGCTTTGGTGAAATCCTTCAAGAAACCGAGTGAATATCGCGTAAGATTGTAAATGTTTCGTTAACATAATTAATGCTATCAATTAATAATTTGATCGTAGCTGTAAACCAATTATTGGGGACTTAGTATTATAGGAGCTTATTACTTATTACTAATTAGTGTTATTAGCACGAAATGAAATGGAAATACCAGTCACATAACCAAGAAGAGTATCAAAGAGTTTGTTGATCGTATTATTTGCAATTTAGAACGTTACATTAAAGTATTGGTGATTTTACTATATTACACAATACACGTTTCATACTATTAACTAAGATCCCAGGTCCGCATGACTCCCCTTATATTCCTACTGATAAAATGTGTATCATATTAGTGTGTACAATTAACGTATGCATATTCGTTAGTTTATGCCGTGGTCCAATTTTTAGGTACACGGCGCTAAAGTTACGGAAAATTTTACATATTTTTATTTACTTACATTCTGATAAATTATCGATCATATCTTTTGGTTTTCGAATAACGTAAGGAATAAAATTTGTAAGAGTAATTTTTCTCTAAGCTTAGTATGAACATAATAAAGGTTACAAGTTTAATGATTAAAGTAAATTGGTGTACCGTGTAAATTTCACTTTATAATATTTAATTGTCATTAATCTCCTGCAACATACATAATAATCATTTCAAAGGCTGTGAGGAAAGTTAATACATTTTTTTTGTACCTTTGGCACCCTGTACCTGAGAATTTAGCCCACCGCCTAAATTTGCATAAATCAATCACTTAATAACGATTACCTTACAATGATTTATTTTTGGCAAATCGCTTTACTTCTGTTTTTTCGAAGTTTGAAAAGTAGTTCGCTAATTTTCTCAATCACAAGAGAAGTAATCATAAAAGAGTTGTTGTCGAGGAACTTTTTTACCGTGGCGGTGGATTCCCGTTGTTTTAGTTTTGATATACGACATAGTTAGAGGCCGGGGCCCGCAATATGTTTGCTTCTGTTGTTGATATTGTCTTGGTGTTTTCGTTTTAGGAGTTCGTTGACTGCTATATATACTTGGGTGTGCCTAACTTCTTATCGAGTGAATATTATTGTTTCATGTTACGGAAAATGGAAATTTGATAATACTTTCGACTTTAATTGGGTTTTTGAGCCGATCGTACGTCAAACCTTGCAACGACAAACTCAATAATATTATGAAGGTTCATATCATATTAATAATTTGCCTCCTTTTATTATTTGTAATCATGCAAGGTGAGCTCATTATTTCGTCATTTTAATCTAGTTTAACAAGTTTAGTTTGACCCCAGGATATGTGGTGACAAAAATTTTAGACTTACCAATCCAAGGTGACAAAAAAAATCTCGAACTGCGCAAGGATGACAAGGGGTCGTTGACGACGAATATTTTCCATAATAAAGAAATTGGTATGCGAAAAGCGTGTGTATGTGGTTTTAATTAAACTACTCTCTACGCTTAATTTATTTATTTATACAAAAATAACTCATTTATGCACAAACTAAACTGTCGTAGTGTGTGCGAGTAAAGGTTTAGAGTAAAGTAGGTTCAGTAACCAAAGATTTTTTATTTCATTTTATTGAATTTTAAGACAGAAAATAGACTAATAAAAATATACATACATATTTAAATCACGCCTTTTTCCCGTAGAGGTAGGCAGAGACCACTTCTTTCCCTTACTACGATCCTTACATACTCGTTTCGCTTCATTCACTCTCATTCTTACCATCCATTCCTCCTCTTACTATCAACGTAGCGAAGCGGCTCTCCATGGTCCGCTTTTCGCCTCCACGAGAAACGAGACGTGATGGGTGGCGAATCACATCACCGCTATTTTGGATAATTCATTTTTTTTATGATTATCCATTGCATTCCCACGGATTGACAGAGAGAGAGTAGGAAGGGAAGGATAGGTGGTGTGGGATTGGGAAATAGGAAATGTAGGATATTACCGCCCAGGAGGGCAAAGGATAGGATAGTAATAGCTAGGGAAGCCGGGGTCGCATACCCGTATACTATACCACAACTACCGGACAGGTAAGTTGGTATAAGTATCTCGTGACAGACAATAACAATAATATTATAATAATAATCACTAATTACAAGATAATATACTCGTATAGTACATGTCGCTAATTACAAGCCTCCGTATATAGGATGATGATTCATAAAGTCACTATGTACAGGAAAATTATTTCGAAATGCCAGTGCGTCCAATCTTACCCGCGGCTTATAAGAATAATGAAGTACTTAAAACTTAAGTAACTATCCTACTTTTATTATAAATGTGAAAGTTTGTGAGGATGGATGTTTGGATAGATGGGTATTTGTGACTCTTTCTCGCAAAAAGTACTAAATGAATTTTGATGAAATTTAGCATGGTAGTAGTTTAGGCTCTGGATTAATACATAGACTACTTTTACTGACAAAAGCTGTGTTCACGATAAGTGACGGAGTATGAAAACGTAAACACAAAAACCATTTCCATTAAATCAAATGAAGTATTATCTGCTCAAATTACAACTCAAAATATTTTATATAATTTTTTCTTTAACTTAAAATGTAACATCAATTACGAAATAATGTTTATTATCATTGATCGTAGTATAAAAACTTGTCCCTAAAAACTTTTTAATGAGGTTTTTGAATAGGAACTGTATCCTACTGAATATTCAAATCTCGCTCGAGGTGAGTTCGAAGCGACAGTTTTGGTGTGATTTAACCAGTGACCGGGCTCAGCCGCAGACCGAAGATGCACAGATAGTTATTTAATATATTTGTGTTTCGATTTGTTTAACGTAGAGCACAGACGAAGTAACATAATAATAGTTAAAAAGTACACAAACTATTCCAATTGGCTGAACAAATGCAAAGGTGTAACAACTAAAAGATAATTCCAATTAATTTCACACTAACCTTTTTCATAAATAATATATTATAATGCTGGAATCTCCATAAACAGACGTAATATGGGTAACGTACTGAAACTCTGAAACACAGACGGCAGCGAAAAGTGACGTAGGTATGATATCTGACGATTCAGCACTGCTTTTGTTTCAGAATTGCGAATAATCTGCCGCGATAAATTACCTCTCATCCTTAACAAGCCCTGTCTAGTGTCTGGTTTGCAGCCACCAATTATTATAATTAATTCCATCTTCAACTCAAAAATTGTGTAATTTAAGCGCATTTACTTTAAGGTTTACTTATAGTCCAAGCGAGAGATGTTTTTTTTTGAGCTTTACATAGCAAAACCAAATCTTTAGGTATTACTCGATTATTTTAATATTAAATTTATTAAATACTGGCTTTTGTGCGCGACTCTGTCCACGTGGACTCTCATCGCACTCATGTGGGGATGAACTTCGAAATATCATTTTCAACGAATGTCTACATAGTACGTCATAATGACTATCTACGTGCCAACTTGCCAAGCTTCAACGCAATCCACCCAGTTGTAGATATTATGCTTTGGACCGTTAATTAGGGAATGAATTTCAAAATACTATAAAATACGTACTATATATATAACGTACAAATTGATTTCAATTAGCTCTAATATTAAATTTCATAGAAATCGGAGCAAATTTTAAAGATTTGCCATACAAGCTTAACAAATAGCGCATAAAATATAACAAACTTCAACTCATATTTCACCCCTTTGGGAATGGACCTCTACGTTATAAATTAAAACAATGGTCTAAATCGACTATAAGGAATATATTAATCTATAAGCCTGATAGATAGGTGTACCTTTTAAATTTTAACTTGATTATAAATATTTTAGAGTGAAAAATTCAAGTACATACATTTACCCCAATATCTAGATAATACAATTTGTATCTACGCCTTTATAAAATTTATAATTCGATAACCTTCAAACTTTTTGCATCAATTATGTAGCGAAATTGTTAATTTATTAAGAAATTTCATCATTATAATGGTATCGCTTTAAAGGGAGTAGTCTATCATCAGCAACATCTTCACCAGTTCACTTTCAATTTTAGAACCACGAGTTGAACACCACTATTATTTACAATAGGTATTGTATCTAAAAAGAGAAATAAATGTGTATATATGATTCATATCGCAAATTCGATAGAACTGTGTTTACATGCTGTCATATTTTTTGAGCGTTTCATATATTTTTATTAATTATTTTTAGAACAGTCACGACACACAGATACTTATATGTATTTTAAATCAGTATTTTCCCAACTAATGTGTAATTAATTATTTACTGTGTGACTTTATGAAGTCTACACGATTACCGCCCACTTTATTTCAGGAATAGCAATCTGAAACCGCCTAAAAATAAACTACATCAGCTTAATTCCATTTAGCCAAGTGTAAAAAACGGAGCAATCCATCATTGGGAGCAGATGTTAACAAAATAGTGTTAGTGATAGTGACAAGTTGACAAATAGCGTCTGTCACCAGCCTCCTTCAGGGTGCAACGACCGCGACTGTAAATAGGGAAGAAAAATTGACAATATCAGCTCATTGTGGAGTCCCTCTACATAATGAAACGTGGAGCTTTCGCACAGCGGTATAGTGATCTGCGGGAGTAAATATGTTTTCGCACTTTATTTTGTGCGTGCGTAAATAGTTTCGTATGTTGGATATCTTTGGAATTTATTTCAGCGAAAACTGAAAACTGAAAGTATTCTAGAATTGACCATTCATGTTACGTACTGCTAGTTTCATTCAAACTGCTTCAATATTAGGTACAGTATTATTTATTTTTATTAACGCCTCCCTGGTCCAGCGATTTAGAGCTTGGCTCTCGACTCGGAGGTCGTAGGTTCGATTCCCGCGTTGGAACAACAAAAAATGTTGTTTTCAAGTTCGGTTAGGACAATGCAGGCTGATCACCTAATTGTCTGACAGGAAAGATGATCCATGCGTCGGATGGGCATATAAAAAGTCGGACGGAGTCGTGTCGGTCATCCGACCCACTGGGTTACTAGAGTAAAAGGAAGAAAGAGAGAGTGCTCTTGTGTACTGCGCACACACTTGGACACTTTAAAAATAACTCCTGCGTCGCTTGCCTGGTTTCACTGAAACCGGCCACCGTCACCGAAATCGGTGTAGGGTGCTATTATTATTATTATTATTATTTAAACGACATTTAAAATAAAAAAAATATCTATTATTGGTTTGAATATAAATTTTATGTCATCAACTTCCACTCATATTCCTTCCTTCATTTATTCTTTAAAAATTTATTTATTCATACGCTTTTACAATAATGATTACATTAAATAAAAAAATGTCCATCTATTACTAAACTACACAGATGCCTACATCATATCAGAAATACGTGTGCAAAATTACTTACATACTAAGGAAGGATTTTTCAAAATTTACAATAAGGAAGGATTTTTCAAAATTTACAATATGGAAGGATTTTTCAAAATTTACAATAAGGAAGGATTTTTCAAAATTTACAATATGGAAGGATTTTTCAAAATTCACAATATGGAAGGATTTTTCAAAATTTACACTATGGAAGGATTTTTCAAAATTTAAAATATGGAAGGATTTTTCAAAATTTACAATATGGAAGGATTTTTCAAAATTTACAATATGGAAGGATTTTTCAAAATTTACACTATGGAAGGATTTTTCAAAATTTAACCCCCAAAGGGGTAAAATAGGGTATGAAAGTTTGAAACCTAATTTCTCGCTGACGAAGCCGCGGAAAATTAATGCTAGTGTTTATTATATTTTTAAATTAGTTACCTCCGCTACTCTATAAATGGTTAGTTATTTGTAAATACCTAAATGTACTCGATGAGATAAAACCTCTGGACTCGCAACACCGTTACGAGATGCAGTTTGACGTATGGTGAAACAACGAGATATAAAAGTACAATTGATGCGGTATTTACGAGATATTTAAAAAACTTCGAAACAAAAATGTTTATTTCCAATTTTAGTTACCATGAACCTATAGTTTCTATTTTAGATTGTAATAATTTTAATGATAATGATGATGATACAATAGTTGTCGAAATTGTTAACGATATTAAATGTATTTTAAAATTTCTAATAATTAATAAAATACAATTCATAAATAAAATGCAATTCATAACCCAATAACCCTAATACCCATCTGAAAAATGTCTAACACGCCAAAATAAGTTTTCACTTCTGTCGGCACTACCAAAGTACTCGGTACTAGTATTTTTTTCTGATTTAATTGATTCTTTTTGTAACAAAAAGACAACACTACACTATAAAACTCTCTATTTAACAACATTCATTTATCGTGCGATAAAGAAAACAATGACATTAATTTGATATCGACTTTAATATTTTTGTTTACAAACTAAAATCGTTAGAGTAAGAGACATCTGAAAGTCTATATTTATCTATATATCTATATATCCCTAAAATTATCTTCGAATCCATCGCAGATTTAAATGGCATAAAATCAATTTTAGCTCGTAAAACTGAGCGTTATGTGTTCCGCGCCGTTGCCGCTGCAGCCGCTGCCTGCCGCTGCTGCCGCTGCGTGCTGCTTAACTGACTGTGGTTTATGGCTGATAACTTTATCACTTAATGGTCATGCATTAGCTTTTATGGCTGGGTTTGCCATCATAAAACAACATTCAAAATTTTAAGTAACCCTCGTCATTGTCAAGCAGTAAGCGAGATGATGCTGATGAATTATAGCTGAGAACACGATCAGATCATGTCAGCTTTCAAACAAAAAGAACTAGATCTTAATCGGTTCAGTTCATTCGGGAGTCAAAGTCGGGAGCTACGAATGTACATAATATAAATAAATAAATTTTTTACGTGGTAGAGCCATGCTTCGGCACGAATGGGCCGGCTCGACCGGAGAAATACCACGGGCTCACAGAAAACCGGCGTGAAACAGCGTTTGCGCTGTGTTTCGCCGAGTGAGTGAGTTTACCGGAGGCCCAATCCCCTACCCTATTCCCTTCCCTACCCTCCCCTATTCCCTCTTAAAAGGCCGGCAACGCACTTGCAGCTCTTCTGATGCTGCGAGTGTCCATGGGCGACGGAAGTTGCTTTCCATCAGGTGACCCGTTTGCTCGTTTGCCCCCATATTTCATAAAAAAAAAAAAAAGCTTTATTAATTCCATACAAAAATACATCATTAATTTTTTTCATTGATACATTATTTGAATTTCAATAATATTCTAATATAGCTTAATTTAACATATTTTATTCATTCATTTATACATTAATTACTTTAAGTAATAATTGAGTAATCATAATATAATTTAAGTATTAAAAAACAATAAACCATAATAATAACGTACTTTAAAAAATTTCGTTTGCTAATATTTTTATTTAGCCATAATAAAAGCGAATCTACATACAGACACGTCAAACATAATAATATTATAACACCCCTCGGTTTGTGTCGGTAGTAAATACAATAGAGATCTTTAAATATAGTAAAAGACGCCTAAAAAGTTGCATTAGAGGATGCGTGGGGTGTTTTGCTAAACAATCAATAAATTTAAATAAAATACGAAATATATACAAAATCAGACTTCTGTTATTAGGAACATTTGAAATTACATAGTAATCATTTTTAGGGTTCCGTAATACTTAAGGAACCCTTATAGTTTCGCTCTGTCCGTCTGTCTGTTTGTCTGTCTGTCTGTCTGTCTATCTGTCTGTCTGTCTGTCTGTCTGTCTGTCCGCGCCTCTAGCTCCTGTAATTATGAATATGCAGTTATAGATTGTGTATAGATCACGGTTTCGGGATCATAAAAAAATAATAATTTTATATTTTAGGGGTGGCTCTCCATACATGTGAAGTGGGGATGAAAAATATTTTTTCACTCTACCCCATCGTGTGGGGTATCGTAGAATAGGTCTTTTAAAATAAAGGCAAGGTTTCATACGTTACTTTTTTATAAAGTTGACCATTTTTGAGTAATCGGCCTCCAAAGTAATTCGTAAGTTGGTCCCCCCCCCCTAGCATTTTTAAACTATAGGAGATAGAAACTTGAAAATTTCCATGCTGATAGATCATGCTAAAAACTCTTTAGGAAAATTATTTTGAACCAAATCGGACAGTAATTTTTGGAGTAATTAAAAAAAAAGCATATTACTCGTTTATAGTTACGGAACCCTCCGTCCTGACATGCTCTTGGTTAGGTTATTAAACTTCATTTTTTATGTAACCGAAAAAAAAAAACACAGTGAAATATAATTTTCTAGCAGACTATAAACACGTGGTCATTCGTCATGCACACGTCATGTTTATAGGACTTACATCCAGTGTTTGTTTTTCCACTTACGAGTTAAAAAAGATCATAGATTAGAAATATCTATACTTTTGGATTATTATATTAAGTTGTGGGTAATTTATTACTAAAGTAAATACTTAACATGAATTAAATATTTTACTTCATAATTTAATACCTTAATATTCTAGTAGTGCTAATATTTTTTATAATTATGTACATTATACACTCGTTACCGATACCATATTAAAAATAAAGCTTTGCCGATAGCTAATATAATATTATATGTATCTATAACGGAATCCTTTAAAAAGAAATATCACACGAACGACCTAAATCAGACTGTACAAAACCTAAAACCTATTGTTATCGCCTACATAATATATAAGCACTAATTTTGAGGTTTCGTGGTTTGTGTAATTTGATCGATTATTACAAGTTTGTGGTAACCGTGTCGCTGGAATTGGGAACGATGGTAAACTGCTTGTTAAAGTTCTAATACTCCCATTACATAAACCGTAACCTCAATACATAATTATTTAACAGAATTACATTCATTATTTACTTACAATAAATAGTAAATAGTTTGGTTAGTTACTTAAAAACTTATGGCGCTTTTTTACAAAATGCAGTATTAAAAGTTATCAAGGGAGGACAGACGGATAGACAGACGTACAGAGCAAAACTATAAAACAGACCCTCTGTTTTATATCCTTGTAGTTACTAAGTAACCCCATAAATTGACCTTCTTTTGTACGATAATATAGACACAAAATAATGAAAAAAATATCATCACAAGAAAGTAGTCTCGGATACAAAATCTTATAAAAGTACTGGCCCCATATCTACTAAGTTATCTATAGACATTAGATATATACTATACTTGGATTTAGAGTTAAGATGATCTCCGTTTAAAAAAAAAATGTCTTTAAACGCCGTTTAGGTCAAGCGAGTTCACAAGTTAGAGTTAAAAAAAGGGTCTGCAATTTCACATTGAAATCGTCCGGTCCGAACATGCCTCTGAAAAGGGTCGACTAATTCTCAGGGCAATAATTTACTAGCGGATGACCCTTTGAACATAATAATAGCGATTTGACGCCCATTCCTCACGAGTCACCAAATCACCGGCCCTTCCAAAGGTTACATATGACTTGAAAAACTTACTGACATTATGGAAATTACAAAGTTTATCTTCGTTTGCATAAAGTTAATAACGCTCTAAAATGAATTATTTAATAAACTTACTTTAAAATGTAACCTTCATTACTAAATAAAAAGCTATCGAGCAGTCCAAATTCTTTATTTCGTAGAAGTATCAGATAACTTTTAAAATTCATTTCCACATTTTCGACAGTGACGCCCGAAAGGTGCAAATATCATTTTGTATATTCGCGCGACGACGCGTTAAATAAACGACTAATAAACGATCGAGCTTGGCATATTATAAGATGTTTCCCATCAATTTACTACTCCTAAGGAGACAAAGCATCTTCACACTAATCTATCACGTAACACCGGCCCTCGTTTAGTGAAATCACTTGCCCGCCCATAAACCTGAGCCTGACCTTAATTGGACCCTCAACCTGGATTTGGTCTGCGATAGATCACGAGGAATCACTGCTGAATAAATAAATAAAGTGAGATATACGTTGAGGTTACGGATTTTATTTCAAAGCCACAAGATGGATCTTGATTTGTTTATTTGTAATATGTAGAGAGTTTGTAATATTGGGTCGCACGTATCAATATTCAATCATTTACTGCTGACAAAATGGCACCGCTGACCGCCGCGTACATATTCTGCAAGTTAAAGTGTGCATACTATATTATAATCGCATACTATAATCCGGATGTCTCGATAATTCGAGAGCAGTGGTTTTTTTCCTATCCTGATTAGCGAGGCCCTATTATGTTTAAGGTATATTACCTTAAACTAACAGAGATATTGTGTTCATTACTTGAAACAATTTCACGTAGTGGTCTGTATAAATAGTAGATGCCTATGAGTCTCCAATGAGAAACCCAAACCTAACCTACGGCCCCTAAAATTTTGAGATATTGTATCATAACGATTTTTATTTATTGTTTCAGATTCCTGGCGATCTGGTGGCCACTAAAATGCCAGATCACGAAGCGGCGCGCGCGCATGATGATCGTGTTCATCTGGATCTTCGCCATTGTCGTGACCACGCCCTGGGTCTTCTTCTTCGACCTGGTGGTGGTCTACGACGACAGCCCCCACATCAGACTCTGTGTGGACCTCTGGCCCAACCCCATCAGCGAAGTCTTGTACTTTGTCATCGGGAATTTGCTCTTCTGCTATATACTCCCCATGGTCCTGATTACGCTGTGCTACATCCTAATATGGATCAAGGTGTCCCGAAGATCTATTCCCACCGACACGCAGGACGCGCAAATGGAGCGCATGCAGCAGAAGTCCAAAGTTAAGGTGGTGAAGATGTTGGTGGTGGTGGTCATACTGTTCGTCCTGTCCTGGTTCCCGCTCTACTCGATATTCGCGAGGATAAAGATCGGGGGGCCGATTAAGAAGTGGGAGGAGGAGCTGCTGCCGGTGGTGACGCCGATAGCGCAGTGGCTGGGGGCGTCGAACTCCTGCATCAACCCAGTGCTGTACGCGTTCTTCAACAAGAAGTACCGCAAGGGGTTCGTGGCGATCATCCGGAGTCGGCGTTGCTGCGGCAGGCTGCGGTACTACGAGACCATAGCCCTGCAGTCGTCGAGCACGAGCACGCGCAAGTCGTGGCACTACAACAACAACCACGCGTCCATCTCGCGCCGGTCCCCGCCCGTGGACAAGAACGCCGTGTCCTTCATCTTCAACAATACGGGGGTGTAGGACACTTCGGGAACTTTGGGTACAAATCTTAGCCGGTCCATCGAGGACTCGCCGCCCGTCGAGGGTTTGAGGAGTGACGTCGGACTTTATACTATAGTCTTTGTAAGCGTAAGGTAATTTTTATACTTAATAATTTTTTACATGTACCGATATAACGAATGGAAGCAAACGCACACACAGCACAAACTTTTGTACGTAACCGTTTGTGTATGTACGAGTAGGTACACCTTCTGCCCCCGTGGGGTTATCGTCTGTCGACAGACCGCCCGCGCCTCTCTGTACCACCAGCAATATGAAGCAGATGTTGGGGTCATCAGCATTCTTAGCAACTTGGGCCATTTAAAGCAATTTAAGTAAAGATGTTAATGAGGTTGAAAATATGAGAACCCTTTCTGTTTTATAGTCTCCGATAAAATTCAACTGTTATAATATTATTTAAGCACAGATTAATATTTCAAGATAAACACAGATAAATTATTACAAGATTAACACAGATAAATTATTTCAAGACATTTCAGCTGTGTAGTAACCAGTTAATCATATTATAATATTTTCTTGTTATGATTTTCTGTCATTCGCATTAAATATACTTTCCTCAAAGTGCATTCAATGGCAATAGTGTTTGATGCGTCGTTGCTGATAGTACATTGTGCAACTGTTAAGAAGTTTCTAGCATTCCAATAGAAGTTAAAATTTGTAGACGTTTAACTCGTATACTCCGCATTATATTCCAATTTTATATATAACGAAAAAAGTGACATTTTAGTTGGTTTAATCAAAGATATATTTTATCAGTACGTACATCAAGTATCAGAATTTTCATAAAAATAATTATTAAATTGCAAAAAGCAGTACAAAAATATAAATACTAAGGCTTCGTAGCATTTAATAGTAATCAATAACTGAATGCAATATTTTCTCTCAGACATATCATGTTGTACTGTTTTCCTGTATGTATGTAAGTTCGCTATCGAATAGCATCTCAGTCCTAGGAAAAGTTACTATGATCGAATTTTGATAAGTTTTAGGATTTATTTCTATCTTCTACTCAATCTTTTTCTAATATTTAAGTAAATACGTTAAGATTACCTAAATATACTTTGCTTGTTTTTTATATGAAAAAGACATCAACGAAACACAAAATTGAAACAAAGATTTTTACGAAAAAAAAAAACTATTTTAATAATAATTTAATAAGTAAGAAGTTACCTACTATATAGAATTTATTTAATTGTTAATTCAAATTGTAAACTAATTATTTGTATCACAATATAAATCTAACATAATATTATTAAAATCTCCATATAAATTACCGTTCTCTGCTTTAAGTAGTATTTTTTCAATGGCGTCCTGACTCTTGCCCTCAAAAATCTATGAAAATGTGTACAGGGACCTAGCAGGAACAAATTTTGACAACGGCGTAAACGTGATGACGCACCCAAATGAATTTGGGTGTTGTCATGCTATTGACAGATTTTCATAAATTTTCATTCGATAACGCCGCTGTCAAATGTTTCTGCTAGGCCCACAGATTCCAAAATATATTACAACTAAACCACTAATGTTAACTGAAAGCAAAAAGTGATAAAAACTTGTTAAAATTGCTACGCACAGAAATAAACATAATATTAATTATGTTATAGAGTTAAACTGTTCAATTTTTGTCAGAACCGGTGTAGAAGGTTTTTCGAGTCAACCAATCGTTTTGATTCTGAACATCCAGTGTCAGATCACCGTGACATACAGTCGTCTTAGGGCAGATTTTTCAATCGTCAGATAACTCTAAACTAAGGTAAATATGTGAGTTTTACAGCTATTTCATACAAAATCTCATAATAGTCAAAGTTACATAATACTTATTCCTCAGATAAGAGTACCAACTGACCCACATATTATCTGTTTAATGTTTATGAAAACATGACCGTTTATTTAACATAAACAATGTTGGCAAGGCTTAATAAAGCGGAATACCCCAATGCCAGCTTTAAATATGAAGCGCCAGTAGAACAAGACCATTGGCAAAAGCTATGTCTAGACAGGTTACTAGTGTTTTTATTTTATTTATTTATTTAACACTTACAAAATACCTTGCAAACAGATTATATATTTATTTAACTGACGATTGAAAAATCAGCCCTTAGTGTGATGATGTATATTTGGTTATATCCTGAATTTAAAGACATAAATGTATTATCACTAATACCAAAATTTGATGTAGGTATGTTTATGTGTGCATTTTACGCGTTGAGTTTGATGTGCAATTCACGACGTAATGGCAATGTTTTCCATCACATATCAGATTGCTATAATTATATTATAACCACCATCAACTATTATTATTTTGTAAGAATAAAAAAAGTCCAGTAATAAATTATAGTAATATTTTACTATTTTAATTATATTGGTCTTATAACTCTAAAATCTATTCGAATCAAGACGATTGATGAATCAATTTCAACTTTATTTACTATCATATTTGAATCAATCTCCCATAGTTGTTTCCTGGATTCATAGGTATCCAATATAATGTAGCTACAGGTATAGTCTGTTAGTATGTTTAATACTTATAGGATTAGCGAAGACGTTTGTACTACACGAGATGTACACACGACAATATTCTCTTCGCTAATCCTCGCCCGTACGAGTTAACCCCGCGTCATACAGTTCTCATATAAATTGTCATTAAATTCGCAATTCGGTTTTATTACGTATCTATTACTAATATAATATGTGGATAGTAAAATCAGGCCAAGTGCGAGTAGGAAACGCACAAGGGTCCCGTACAAAACTGCTCGGCAGAACGGTCTGGATATCACGTGATTTGAGAGAGAGAGAGCATTTTAATAGCGTTTCAGTATTTGGTATTGAGTACATTTTCGGGTTCCGTACCCGAAGAGTAAAAATGGGGCCCTATTACTGAGACCTCGCTGACTGTCTGTCCGTCCGTCTGACTCTCACCAGGCTATCTCATTTTTTTTTTTTTATAAAATATGGGGGCAAGAGAGCAAACGGGTCACCTGATGGAAAGCAACTTCCGTCGCCCATGGACACTCGCAGCATCAGAAGAGCTGCAAGTGCGTTGCCGGCCTTTTAAGAGGGAATAGGGTAATAGGGGAGGGTAGGGAAGGGAATAGGGTAGGGGATTGGGCCTCCGGTAAACTCACTCACTCGGCGAAACACAGCGCAAACGCTGTTTCACGCCGGTTTTCTGTGAGCCCGTGGTATTTCTCCGGTCGAGCCGGCCCATTCGTGCCGAAGCATGGCTCTACCACGTAAAAAGAAGAGAAGTCTCATGAACCGTGATTGCTAGAGAGTTGAAATTTTCACAGATGTATTTTTATTGGCGCTATAATAAAGGATACTAAAAACGGAATAAAATAAATATTTACGTAGGGCTCCCATACAACAAACGTGAACGCCGTTTTGTACGAGACGTTTCGTGCGCGACTCCGACTCGCACTTGGCCGGTTTTTGTTATTTTGTAAAATCTGTGACGCGAGGTGCCCTGTGGACTCGCACGGGCCGTACTGTAGACGCCCACTGGGCGAGCCGCTTCGAATGCACAAATTGAAGTAATCTAAGTTAGGTAATAATAATAATCTAACACGATATAATCTTACGATGTGTCTATTTACACATATTTCAATAACTTAGCTGTATTTTATCCAATAAACTTAGCACAAACATAAGATAGTTTAGATGTAACATTAAATGGAAATTAATAATAATTAGAGTACGATATTTTTCTACTAGGATCGTGGGGCATGTCGCGGGTTCGATGCCCGCCCAGCAGGTCGGGAAGAGGGTTATATGCTATTAGTTTATTATATTTTTATGTCAAATCAATATCTTATAACAATATCAAACTAACTTTATGTCGTTCAAAACGAACAAATGCTTTTAAAGTAAATAGATACTAGTTGTCTTACCTGCGCGGCACGTCGTAGAGTTAAGGTACCTAAATAAGTTGGATGTTTTTCTTGCAGTTTTTGTTCGGTTAAGTGTGTTATCAAAGTCGAAGCTTGCAAGACTGAAGTGAAAGCATATAAAGTCCTTCAAAAGGAGAAAATTTGTGTGATAAAAAGAATTTTCAGCTAATTAGAATAATTTAGCTTAATATGTTGTGAGTTAACCGTTAAGCTTCGGTACATCCGAACTTTAGTTTCGCTTACGATTTATGTTAGAGTTGTAACCTCGGATCGAAAGGAAAAGTATGGAGAAGGATTGTAAATCTGTTTAAAATTTTATACATAGAGCTGTATATTGATGTTGTTTTTTATCAAATGATAAATTATATTTATACATAACTAATTGGGGACGATTTTTCGCAGTTGTATTTGTATATAGCTTAGGATTTGTCTCGACGTTTTTCTTTTAGTGCATTTCTGTACTATACGCTATATTATTTTGCTGTGTTTGGTGTTAGCGCGTAAGTAAATTTGTAAAGAAATAACGAACGTTTAAAGTTAATGTGAGACCTGATTTAAAATCGATAAGTGTATGCAATATATTGTAGACATAGCGTAGAGTTAATGAAAATATCTTTACTGACGGGTCTTACGTATGTTGTAAGAGTAGATCGTGTGATTTAAGATTGTTAACGTTAGTCCGACACATTAGTTAAATTGTACAGAGTAAGAATATAGTATTCACTTAATAATATTATATTGATGAGAATATGTAATCAAACTGGGCATCGTAAGTGGTCGAGCGATCTGAGTTAAATGCCATAAAAAATGTCTTGTTAAAAAATACTTACTCAAAATCGTAATATCACTGACATGCTTGTAAAAATGTAGAAAATGTTTGTTCTAATGTACAAAAGGCCCGTAGCATGCTACCGATATGTATAGTGTACTATATTATAATATTTACGGAAAAACTTATTGAATATTGAAAGGTTAGGTGGGGTAAGACAGTCACAGACGATTTTACTTGGAATCATTACAGTAGAAATTAATATTTAAAATTATTATACGACGTTATTATACTTTTTAGTAAAAGTAGGTTTTTATTCCCTTTGAACTGGGCTAATACCGGCGGCGAACTTTACGCTTGTCCTTAGAAAAGTCTTACTTTTTTTTCATGGTGCAAAACTAGGAAAAGTACTTTCTTAGAGTTACGATAACTGAAATAACATAAGAATGTTTACGTTTGTACTGTTTGGTTGGTCCTTCCGTAGGGCTGTCATATTTAACCCAAAGTTATAATACCCACTTTCGAAAACTATGCCAGTCTCACCCCACTGAGGGCATGTCCCCATGTTTACGTCAGGACGTCGTCAACGTGACGATGAGATATCTTGCAAGTTCGCGTCGCCGAATCGCTGTGCCTTGTAAAATTCCGGTACCTACATTCTTCACCGTTCTGGGGCGACTAGCATGACGTGGCAAAGCACCGTGCTATGACACCGTGTCGTCATCGTCGATAACGTCGTGTCGTGGACACGCCGGAAGGGCTAGTACACAAAACCGACGAAAGAATTACGTCACACTCACCACTACACAGTAATTCTTCGTATTTTATGCGATGCAACGTCGCATCGCGGTTTTGTTTACGAGCCTTAATACCTATATTTACTTACGTAGGATGTTGGATTTTGTATAGGTAGAGTTAAATAGAAGCTTACTACAGTACATGTAACATGACCGACACAAAAGTGAGATAACACTAGTTGCTTCAGGCCGCCGTTTGCCATACATAGTTATACGCGTGTACAGTTAGCAATAAGTGTATCAGTTAAAAAGGTAAATATATATTTTGGCAAAGGACCGGCAAGCGAGCAAACTATTTGATAGTGTTGAACCAACAGGCGTAGCATGACCATTGACCACCATAGAAGTGGGTTTTGTCTACGAAAAAGTAGACAAAATGACGGCATGACAAAAATTCTCTCTCTCATTTTGTATTTTTTTCTGTAGACTTTTCACTGTGGTTATGATACGCATGCTGAGAAGTAAAAATATACTTATTTGCTAACTGTATGTAAAGATTTTGTCAAAATAACACTTCTGTTCCTATATTATGCTTAACGTAGATAATAGATGAAGTTATTAGCTAAGATTTTAAACGATCTGTTATTACAAGACTCAGTGTTTTACGTGATATACATTCACCAGCACAAACATGAATACTTATAATTTGCAAAGAAATGTATACATCATAAACTAGTAAGTAATTGTTTGATAAAATAGGAGAATTAAAATAACACACAGGTCAAACTGAGTAATTCTTTTGAAGTTGGTTAAAAATAAAAGTATATTGACCTTACACAGCTGATGTCAATTGAATCTTTATGAAATCAGCTATAAGGTCAATGACCTCAGTGTCGCAATAAAAGCGATGTACCTAATTTTAATTTGTATCACAAATTTTTCGAGTGATTATATTATGTATTGTTTATTTTTCTGATTTAACATCTTTACATAACAATAAATCATATTGTATCCATTTATTTTGCGAAATGATAAATACGTTTCGCATAATAAAATACCGATTGATAGTTTTTTTGGTGTGTACATCTTTTTGAGTATTTAGAGTATATATTATGTCTGTACTCGTGGCTATTTTCTATTTACTGTAAACAAAAGCAATGTTGACATACTCAGTAACGTCTCCACATATCACTCGAATAGCGCCCTCTGTGTTTTAAAAACAACTTCTTTTGTAAAAAATAAATGAAAAAAAAATATACATAAAAACTTTGTATCCGATTTTAACTTTCAATCTTTACAAGCTTTTTGAACTCTCAACTACCTACTTAGATAATCAGTTGCTAGTTTATTTCTTAATTCTGTGAACAAAGTTCTTTTAGTTCATTTATTTTAGCGAGCTAGCACTGAGATGTGCTCACACAGTTTTCATAAACGAAACGATTAGTTTGTTGAATTTGTAGCTAGACTGATAAATTCTCCAATCAAAAACGAAATATTAATCTCTGTACTAGCTACCTAAAAACAATAGATTATATAGTTTGTTACATAAATAAAAAATAAATGGTAAGTTATTGTTTTGAATTCACTTTAATTAATTTGATAACACATCAGTGTACAAAATTCGTAGAGCGAACGTAACTTAGGCCTACACAGTGATTTTTTATGAATATTATATATTTTTATACAAAATTAGCAGTACAGTGTTATGTGAACTTTCATAAATGTAAAATGCTGTCGAGGAAATTGAATGGTTTGCCGTTTCAAAACTCAACTTGGTCCAAAACGCGGCAGCGCGGCGGAACACCGTTATAATCGTAGCAAAATATATAAATGATCCAACTGCTAAACATTAATTTCCACGACTGTACCATGCAACTGAGATATTATATTTTTTCAAGAGATTCTGTTACGCAAATTAGGAATTTCTAATTACGATAGTTGAACTTTTCTACATTGTTACAGTAGGATAACGTTTCTAACCTGTTATCTCTGGTACATTTTGTAATTGATAATGTATATTGATTGATAAATAAAGTATATTATTCAGATATGAATTTGTGAACTACATACCGTGATCAGTAGAAGAAAAATATATTAATGAATTTTTGAATTGAAACATCTTACTTATAACGTAAGTAATACACAGTTCTATCAAATCAAAATAGTTCTAGTTTTGCTATCTAACCATGCAAAATACTCTACTGGGATTATTTTGCTGATCGTACCTGTCAGAATGTCGTTAGCAATGCCTGTATTGAATTTCTCAGCTCAGATATTTTGGCAACGAAATCTGACTCTAATCTGCTACGAGACACCTGAATATTCTGATGCATAATTGAATATACGTTATAGAGTGGAACTTATAATCTGTTCATAACCAATTTAATCTTAATGTAAACAAGAAGGCAATAGAATACTATAGTGCTACGAATAAAATGTCACTCATTTACTGTGCAATAAAGAAATACGACGACACATTCATTTGGTCGAAATGCATCTTTTTGTTTACGTTTTTGTTATTAAATTGTATCTGAATAGAGTATAGCGTATGAGAGACTGCCGTTAATGAAATTCGGCGTAGACGGACCACAAGCGACCGCGTCCGATCACTCTAAATTATTTTTCGAGTCGCCACGACCGGCTACACACTATAAAACGTATGAAAAAGTTTTTCAAGCAGCTGATGCGTCACGGTCACTTGCAGCCCGTATGCACGATCCTTCGGCTTGATAATATAATAAATGTTATAGAAAGTTCATCTTCAGAATAAGTTTTATTTATGGACCAAATAAACAAGTATAATTGTTGCAAAGTTTAAAAACTACTTAGTACTGCCTCAGTATGCCTCAAATATTAGATTTTAATAATACATAAAGGTATTCTCGTGAGGGTAAACGCACCTGCAGCCTGCTGGACGAGCACAATAATAGAGGATACCAATGTAAAGGCAATAATATAATTTGATATAATGTTCATTACAAAACAATTTCTATCGTGAGCGCTTTTGGCAACCTAACTCACTGCAAACTGTATTTGAATAAATTCATGTAAAATTATGTCCGTGTTTCATTTTCCTACTTTAAACAACAGACTACGACTATAATATATTCAGCTGATGTAACACCTAATATAGTAAACTATGAATCAGTGTGAAAATTACAAAGTGACCGAACAATACATAAATGGCCTGCATATACCTTAGTTTATGCAGGCCATTTATGTATTGTAGTAGGTACCTACTTATACCTACTACACTTTTAAAATGTAATAAATTAGAACAAAAAACATTTCATAGCCAATTTTGTCAGCTTTAGTTAAACACAGTTTTGCAGGCCAGTGTAGTTTTAGATTTGTGACCTAATTAAAAATTCACATTTCTTAGCAGAAAATTGAGTTTTAATGGTATACTAGATTTGACTATGGGAACTGAGAAAGAAGCCCATTTCCTTGCCCTATATCTTATCTTTTATATATTTGCTAAATTTAATCTAAATCGGTCCAGTAGTTTAAGAGCCTATTCAATGATAAATAAACAAATCTTTTCTCTTTACAATATTAATATAGATACAAACGAAAGTACAGATTAAGACGCTTTATATAGCTGGTAGAGCCATCATAATCATATATTGACTATTAAGTTTTAACACAGAGTTAAATATTAACGGAATTATAACTAACGTTATAATATCGTCAGTGTTCTGCATGGTATTGGACAACATTAAAAATTACCACAGTTCTGTACACTATTAATATTAATTCATCTTATAATAACTGAAGTTAGCAGTCAATCCAATTATTTCAAAACCAACTATGACATGTTATATTCTTACAGAAAAAATCTTCTAACAAGAAAAATTTACGCCATCTTAATTTCAGAAGATTTTGGACTGCGGAAAGCAATTGATGTCAAGAGGACAAATGTCAAACCTCGACTGCCCTAAGCGACCCGAAAAGGGCTGTTGTGTGGACACTTTTTGCGTCGACATAAGTACTCGTCTATAATCTATACTAATATAATAAAGAGGAAAAGTGTGTTTGTTTGTTTGTACTTTAGCATCGAATAGGCTCCAATACTACTGGACCGATTTTCAGATGTAGAGTAGCAGCGGCGGACTAAGCCCGTCAGGGGCCCGGGGCGGCAAAGCCAAATGAGGCCCCCCCGCTTAAAAAAACCGGTCAAGTGCGAGTCGGACTCGCGCATCGAGGGTTTCGTACAAACTTGTAATAAAAAATAATGGTTCACGGTTTATGCTGTTTATGCATAAGGTTTATATATTTTATGAAATTAAATGTTTTTTTATATTTGAGTTGATTGTATGAAAGGTAAATTGCGGTTAACGATTTAATAATATAGCCTTTTATTTCCATGCTTTACATAGTTTTTTTTTAGTTTTTAAATTTTTACAAGCTAAGAAAAAATATATTGAATTACTTATAAAATGTTTCTTATGTATTAGTTTTTTTTTTGGCATGGCTCCTCTTCGGATAAAGGCCTCCTGCAATTTTTCCCATTGTTTTCGGTCTGTTGTCTTTGTCATCCATTCCTCGCCCGTTAATGTTTATGATTTCGTCGACCCATCTATCTTTAGGTCTTCCTTTGCTTCTCTTTCCACCTGCGCCTTTCCACTTGGTGACTCTCTTTGTCTGTCATACGGGCAACGTGGCCAGCCCATTTCCATTTAAGTTGTTGTGCATGTCGTTCTGCATCTATGAGTTTTGTCTTTTTACGAATAACATTGCTATTTTGTTTGTCGATAAGTTTGGTATGCTTCTTTCTTTTGCGCGCTTGACATGTCCGAATTTTCTTTTTTGTTTTTTCTTGAAATAACCACGTTTGTGCTCCACATATAACAGGCATGGCAATAAGCAGGAGTCCATTACCTTCTTTTTGAGTTTCATAGGGAATTTGGCTTTTAAAACTCCAGTACTTTCTCCTTTATACGGCGTTCTTATTCATCTTCGTGGCGCGTCTTCTCAAAGGATATTTGTTTTCCGAGGTATATATAGCTGTCCACATATTGAATTTGTGCATTGTTTACGTACGTACGTGTCGTTTTTTACACTATTTGTCGCTACTTTTGTTTTTGAAGTGTTCATTCGTAAACCAATTTTTCTGCTCTCATAATCTAACTCACTTATCATTATTTGTAGTTCTTTTGAAGTTTTTGCAAAAATAATGATATCGTTAGCAAATTTTAAATTGTTAACAAACTCCGTGTCTACTTTTATTCTTTTTTTACGATTTTACGATTTATGACGTATTAAAAAAAAACTACTTACTAGATCTCGTTCAAACCAATTTTTGGTGGAAGTTTGCATGGTAATGTACATAATATATGTTTTTTAGTTTTATCATTCTCTTATTTTACAGGACACACATTTTACCACTTTGGAAGTGTCTCTCACGCAAACTATTCAGTTTAGAAAAAAAAATATTAGAAACCTCAATATACTTTTTGAAGACCTATCCATACGTATGGGTTTAATGAAAAAAAAAATTTTTTGACTTTCAGTTCTAAGTACGGGGAACGCTCAAAATTTATTGTTTTTCTTCAATTTTTGTGACAGACAGACTGACATGACGAATACATAAGGGTTCCGTTTTTTGAAATTTGGCTACGGAACCCTAAAAATTTAGTTTTTTATGTTTATTTCGTTAAAATCTGGCAAGTGAAACATACATACCTACAATGTGGAATGGATATGGGTGAGGAAAATAAAATACAAATCGATTGATAAAATAAATAAAATAAAAGATAGTTTTTTTTTTGTAGCGTGTTATATGTGTTTTCGTGCCTTCAATTTACTGAACTCCTCAATAACTTATGTGAAACCGATTTCTTTAGAAATTTTTCTTTCTATTGCCATTTGACTATTTTCCATAGGACTTGTAGTTTTGCCGGAAATTGAGATAAACCGTCTTCTACTCTAAAACTCACCCCTTACACTTCCCAACCTCAAATCGCCCGTAAATTACTTTTCATTTTATTTTTTAATATTCTCCTGGTTTCATACTATATTTTTTTTTCTCTTTTGACCATTTTCAATGGTAAAAGCCCTAGTCTATAAGCTTCATGATTGATTTGACCATATAGATATACAAATGTACAGAGACTTTGCCATGTTGAGTCTTACGATGAGAACAACCTACGTCTCTAATAAACGTGCACTACAAATAATATAAGGACCACTCGCAAAATGCAATAACTGAAGCAATGTACTCGTAGGTGCATGTTGACTAGAAACTACGGATCATAAAATTCTTCGTATAATTTAGCCTAGAAATTATTTCTAGGCTAAATTATACGAGGAATTAGTTACTTTTTCCAAATACTCGAAAATGCACTTACTCAACTCTGAACTCATTTACTTTTATTCCGCACCAAAAATCAAAAATACTATTATGCTTTTTAATGAAATTACTTTGAACGGGTAAGATCGCGTTTATTACTTTACAATAAAAAAAAGGCTTATCTGTTCGCAAAAATATCGGAACACACTAATAAACTATTAAATATCAACGTAAAGAAATTTAATACCTATATTTTAAATGTGGCCAATGTTTATTTTTCTACGTAAATAGAATGTAGTGAATGTAAATGTAGGCGTAAAAGAGGGAATTATTTGCACTCCATTCATTCAGGGATTCCGGAGGAACAGGGGCGTAGCTACCGCCGTAGCTGCCGTATCAATTATACGGGGCCCCCGGGGCACGGAGGCCCCCAACGTGCAAACATTAATAAAAACTTCCCAAATTTCATCTTCATTTCATCATCAACTATAAATGATTTAATAAATCAGTTTTCCGAAAAAAAAGGCAAGGAGAGTGTATATTTAAATTGTAAAAATTTTGGAAAATGTGACAGATAGCTAATAATTATGACGAATAAATATTTCTTTTAATTTTATGCAATTTTTTTTATTTTGTGAGCAATCTTTACCCTTCCTAAGGGGCCCCAAACAAATTTTATACGGGGCCCCGCCAAGGCACGCTACGCTTCTGCTGAGGAAGTACCCGCTACAAAGACGGGAATTCCCCCAGCGTATTGGTCGCGTTCAGTAAAGTTAAATGAGTATTAGTACCGCGTAAAAAGTCTAGATAGCTGTAGTGTTTTGATCTTGATGAAATTATGTAGGTATCAAGCACATTTTTTAAGTCTTGTTTAGGATTTCATCAGGGGAACGCGGAGGCATTTGGGGGCCCCCCAAGACCGGGGGCCCGGGGCGGACCGCCTCTTCCGCCCCCCGGTTAGTCCGCCACTGTAGAGTAGACCACTGGAAATGACATATAGTATTATATAGATCTATAAGTCAATTATTAAGTTAGCAGAATTCAGGAACGATTTCATGCCAAAAAGCATCTTAAAATGCTGTGAAAGAAATTCTACCTCCACAATACAGCCCAATCTAACATAAGCTTTGGTAAGTTGAGTTATTTTAGGCAAAGCTTATTCGAAAACAGGAATATACAATATTGGTTACACAACATGATAATACAACCGCTCGCGGCGCCGGACGTATTTCCACAATCCCCGCTACCGCCAGCCGACTTCCGTCTACATCAGTGGTCCCCAACCTTTTTTTTACGCGGGCCACAAACCCGTTGTACTCCTGGTGTCGCGGGCCGCAACCAAAATTTTTTAGGGGCAAAAAAATATGTTGTTTAAAAGAGATGTTTGATTTTGGGCCAGCTCTATGTACACCACATAGGTAAAAAGGAAAAATATAAGAGAATTTCATAAAAATACAAAAAAAGTTTGAATAAAGGTACGTGCGTACAAAAATGATTATTTGAAGAGTTTTTTAATGCGAGAACCCTATTTTAGGGCGGCCATGACAGTTGTTTTGACTTGACTTTTGACGTAGTTGATAGTTTTAGGAAGAGACATCTTCTTGAGTGTCATACGTCTTTCTTTGTGAAAAGTAATGTCATTGTCAAAATTATATTCTTTGGTTAATTCTGATCTAATCCGCCATGTTTTATTTTACGTTGTGTTGCTTTCCTTGACGAATTTATTTTAAATGTGCATTGAAACGAAGTGAAATAAAATAAAATAAAGGATAGGAAACAGTTACTATATTATGTAGTTACATTTACATATAGTGTACATAGGGCTGGCCCACGCCTCATACATTTCTAGAACATCTCTTTTAACGATTTAATAATAGAATAACACAAGGTAGTTAAAAGAGTGAAACTAAACATTTAAGATGAGCTAACGACACAAACTAAAATAAAATAACAAATATGTTATATAATAATTATGTTCACTCAGTGAGATTTTTGGAATTGTGAACGCTTTGTCGCAACTTTATCTAACGGTTATAGATTTCACGCGGGCCGCAGATAAAGGCCCGGCGGGCCGCATGCGGCCCGCGGGCCGCGGGTTGGGGATAGCGGGTCTACATATTCCCAATTCCCAGATATACAAATGTAGAAACGAGATTTATTTAAAAACCTTTCATCATCATCACCGATCGCTAACGTTCCTGCTGCTGGCGCTCGGGTCTGACCTCAATGTGAGGAGTGGCTGGAGCTCACCTGTTGATTTGTAGACTTCGCATGTATATAACCGCTGTATAATAACATTAATATAATCAGCTATATATGGGGTCAATGACAGCACCGTAAAGAGCGTAATGTAATTTTATTTACTTGTTTTCGGCTTAAACGTCTTCAAGCAAGCGAAAAAGACAAAATATCCGATATTGATTTTGAACAACAATATATTATATTGTGTATAATGTAATGAAGTCTACAAATCCATAGGTTTTCTTAGATATTATTCAGGTCTCCACGCGAAGTATACTTTCACCGTTTCAGCATCCGTATAACGTACGGTACGAGGGAGATTATGTAGCTCTACTATAAAACACGGACACTTCTACATTACCCAATCCCTGATTAATCTATATAAAAATTAAAGCGTACGTTTGTAATTTTAAATTAGCAGCTTTGCACTTAATACAAAGTATAAACAGGTACTTACAATAAAACAGTATTTACAATTTTTGTCTGCCTGTTTGTTACGGGTTATCATTGAAATGGCTAGACCTATTTTCACGGGATTTTCACTGGCAGATAGCTGATATTATGAGGGTCACATAGGCTACTTTATCTTATTATTTATTGTTTGGGTTCCTTTTAAAACATAGGGTTCCGTCTCCGTTCGTTCGGCACCAGATTGTATACAATATAAATGGAAAATATCCGACGCACGGACCTTCAAACACAATAATTAAAACGTCATGAATAGTTTACAGCAAAATGGAACGACATCCGCGAGCCAACTAAAGTGTCATCTACATCCGAATCCCAAACGAATAAACAAATTGAATTGAAGGAAAAACTTATTGCACGTTAAGCCGATGTTACACGGGTAAATTTTTATTCAATGTCGCTTTCAAATTTCAATTGCATTGCTACAATGGCACTAACAATTGACATAATATATTTCACTACGATTGAGCAGTCTCATTTAAAGTTAAAAAAATAGGCTTATGCACTCAGACACGATAAAAGTGAAATCCTTCAATTCACGACAATTTAACACAAACTTTAAGGTGTCTAAAAATGGCGTTATCACAGCGCTACATCGCAATTCGCATCATTGCTTTATAGTTATCTATACACGATGCACAACTTTTGTGTGTCATACTATCCTAATATTATAAATGTGAAAGTTTGTGAGGATGTACGGATGGATGTTTATTACTCCTTCACGCAAAAACTACTGAATGGATTTTAATAAAATTTGGTGTGGTAGTAGTTTAGG
Source organism: Glaucopsyche alexis (assembly GCA_905404095.1). Taxonomy (NCBI): domain Eukaryota; kingdom Metazoa; phylum Arthropoda; class Insecta; order Lepidoptera; family Lycaenidae; genus Glaucopsyche; species Glaucopsyche alexis. The sequence continues at coordinate 651,421 of FR990044.1, read as the reverse complement.
CTCTGGATTAAAACATAGGGTATTTTTTATCCCGAAAAAATATAGTGTTCCCGAGGGATACTGTATTAACACGGGCGGAGCCGCGGGTAACAGCTAGTTGTGTAATAAACAGTAGTGAAGTCCAATTCACGATGTAATTCACGCAGTGAAGTCCAAAACATAATATAAAATTTCAGAAACGCAATGAAATGCATTGCATTGCAGTTATTGATCAGTGTAATGTCGGCTTTAGTGCGGCCGTGAACCGGGTCAGTAGTGCAAGGCCGCGTGTGCACCGCCTAAATAAAACTGTAAAGATATCTTTACCTTGGTTATTTTGTCTCTTTTGTTGCGAGGTTTCGAAGAATACATTTGCTAACGAGTTTTTTAAGAGACCCGATGAAAAGAAGTAATCGGAAATACCATGTACAGTCAGGGGAAAAAATGTTACATTTCCTCGACCGACCGACGCAGCAACCATTACAATATTTTTTTAGTCTTTTTAAACATTTAATGGCCGCACTCAGAGACATTTAACGCTTACTTAACCCGGCGTGCATGAGGTGAAAAAAAGTTGCAACAAGTATGAGGGTATGACTTTCTCTTTTTTTTTGAGTATGTACCCAAAATTCAAAGTGCCATAATATTAATAATAATATTATTATTATTGATATTTTGTTGGTTTAGTTTTGTTCAATAACGAATTAATTAAAAGAAATAAATAAAAAAAGTTATAAATTATGACATTAATTTTATTTATTTAACCCACAGAAGGAGACAAAACACTGTATAACTATTCAAAGCCTATACAGCGATTATTAGTAAGGGGTATAAGGTTTTCTTTGACTATGTAATTATAGCTATAATTGGAGCTTTGGAGTTTTTTTTTGAAGAAAAGTTTAATGACTAACAAATAATTTACAATTTAACGAGAAAAACCTATTTTATTTTATTTTATAAAATCATTTCAATAAACCAATAAAAATTGAAAAAAAAAAAAACATTGATGAACCAATAAATGTACCTATGTTAAGATAATTAGCCGAAATTAAAAAATTTAAAAACCCGACTGCGTAAAAAGTGAACTAAACTAAGTAGGTACATAATTAAAACTGAAAAGAAAAAAACAAGCACTTAGATATCCGGTGGTCTAGAATTCTATAATATATTATTGAATTAATACTATTGGAACATAACAACTAAACAGTCAGGATCCATTGAAAAATTAGATTGGCTGTCGAATAATGGATCCCGACTGTTCAGTTGTTATATTCCAATAGTATTAATTCAATAATATATTATAGAATTCTAGACCACCGGATATCTAAGTGCTTGTTTTTTTCTTTTCAGTTTTTTAATTATTTTTTCAATTATGTACCTACTTAGTTCACTTTTTACGCAGTCGGGTTTTTAAATTTTTTAAATTATAATTATTTATTTTATACTTTTTAGTTATGAGTACCTAGCTAGCTATTTACCAGACTGGATTTCCTATCAGCATCAGTACTACATCACTGGAATGTGAGAATGGTTGTTACGCAACTTTAAACCGATATAGATCCTAAACGGTCAGTCGAATCGAAAAATGTTGAGAGAAAACTAACAATGATTTTTAAATACCTATTCAACGATACCCCACTTGATATAGTTTGTTGACTTTCATTTTTTTCATTTTCACAATATGGCGTCCAGTAGTCGCCATATTAAATTTTCACTAACGTCATGTCTTTCGTGACACTCGCCGGACTAAGAGGAATCGATTGACGTGTGAATCATAAAAATCGGCCCAGGCGTTTGGTCTGTATAGTGCTTCAAAGTAACATACATACATACATACATACATACATACATACATACATACATACATAGGCTGATAAACACATTACCACTCCTTTGCGTCGCGCAGTCGGGTAAAAAGATACGTTTGTTATGAGGTGGGGTATGACATACCCGAAATGGGTTTTCACCTGATTATCCCGATTTGTGTCACTCTTAGATCACTTCACTTACCCCTACAGGATGCCCCTACCTCCAGCTACTGAGCTAACTAGAGTTTCCAGGCGATCATTTAAAAAATACACATTTTTTTTAAATTTTACTCGGGTATGACATACCCGACCTCACTCGCGCCGGGTTAAGGAGTTACTTAGTACAGAATTTGACATAAAGTTCCTTTTAAAATCTCTATTAATATAAGATTCCATAAGTAACCATTAGGTAAATGTCTTTGAGTGCTGCCGTAAGGAAACCGTCAAAATAATAATTAAACGTAAAATTCCACAAGTACCTAATGTACCCAATGTTTTCTAAAAAATATTCTCAGTTTGAATAGCCTAAACATTTTTCAGAGAACTAATATATTTACAGCCTTCTTTCTTCTCTTGTGACCAAACTATACAAAAATTATATAAAAATTCAATTGAAATATTCCAAATTCCTATTTGAAAATTTATCTACATAGGAAGCCGATATTTAGCATTGTTTGTGGGGGATAAGGGGAAGGGGAGGGTGGGTGACCGTGGCCCGGGCCTGACCCACTAACAGTTCAGGGCCTGAGGACCTGCGGGATGTGGCCCCGACATGACATACCGAAATGGTTTCAAACCAAAATGTGTGATGGCTTACTGGATCAGTGTTCAAATCACTAGGTTTAGGTGGGCTAAGTCAGGGGTTGCAGGTTCGTATTGTGCGATAAACAAAAAAAAATATTGTTACAGGCAGCAGGCGAAATATTTACTTACTGATTTTTTCTGATATTAAATAAATAATGTTGTAAGTTTTACTTGGAAGTAAAATAATTTCCTTATTTTCATTATTTATTTCAATAATTTTTTTAACTTTTTAACGATAACTAATTTTTTAAATGTAGGAAAATACGCAATTCCATTTGACCAGGTTGGCGAAGTGTGATATTTAATGTACAGATTTTCATAAATTAGTATTTAATGTGTCAATTATTAAAAAAAACACTATTAATAATTTTGCGTTAGGCTCCGGAAAAGTTTGACTTGTAAGGAAAAAAAGGCAACCTTTACAAGTCGTAACCAATCGAGTTATCTGTTCTGCCCAAATGAGAACCATTTTATATTCTGGGTTCGGTTTCCATAAAAAAAATTAAGCCCTTTTTCACCCCCTTGAGGGACAAATTTTCAAAAATCCTTTCTTAGCGGATTGCTACGTCATTACAACTACAACAACAACATTATGCCAAATTTCAGCAAAATCTGTTCAGTAGTTTCGGCTATGCTTTGATAATAAGTAAGTCATTTTTGCCTTTTATATACTCGTATTTAGACTAGTCATAGTTTCATGCTCTAATTAACATTATGTATAAAAAGTAACAGCATCCGTGGCCCAGTGGTTTAGGGCTTGGCTCTCGACTCGGAAACCCATGACGGGTTTGATTCCCCGATTTTTTCAAGTTTGGTTAGGACAATGCAGGCTGAGATCCTGATTGATTGATGCGTCGGATGGTCATGTAAAAAGTCGGACCTGCGCTTGATCTCTCGCCAGTCGTGTCGGTTATCCGTCCGTTCGAGAGTGTTCTTGTTTCTGTGAAACCGGCCACCGTCACCGACATCGGTGTGGGGAGCAACTATTACCTATAAATATAATTTGCTTAATGAATGTCAGGCCAGCCAAAACAGTGTATTATCTAACCGGGCCGCAGCCGGCGCGATGGGCGGGCGGCGAGCGTGCACCTGCGGGGAGGCTGGGCGACCCACATCCGCGCTAGTTCAAGGTGCACGGAAATCAATACGAACCCGATGTGAGCATTAAATACCGTTTTGCTCGTAACGACAGTTTAAATTAACTGAACTTTGATAGGCCAATCGTTGTATTGAAAATATTGGGTTTTGTGTATTAAAGTGCCTTATAAAAAGTTGTAAAAGTAATATTCTAATAACTTATAATAGAAAAAAAAAAGATAACAAGAATTTATCACGTGACGTTAATTTTGATCAACACCTTATTTTTGTAATCTACACTACTACATTTAATAATTAATAAAGAGGAAAGTTTGTTTGTTTGCATTGAAAATAATCCGAAATTACTGGACCAAATATGATGAAATTTGGCAGCAGACATAGAGTACTTGCTACTTTTTATAGTAGAAAATAACCTAACCAAGAGCATGTCAGGACATGTCTAAGGAGGGTTCCGTAACTATAAACGCGTAATATGCTTTTTTTTTAAATTACTCCAAAAGTTACTGTCCGATTTCGTTCACAATAATTTTCCTAAAGAGTTTTTAGCGTGATCTATCAGCATGGAAATTTGCAAGTTTCTATCTCCTAATAGTTTTAGTAGTACTAACTAAGTAGTTAGTTTAAAAATGCTGGGGGGGGGACCAACTTACATACTACTTTGGAGGCCGATTACTCGAAAATGGTCAACTTTATAAAAAAGTAACGTATGAAACCTTGCCTTTATTTTAAAAGACCTATTCTACGATACCCCACACGATGGGGTAGAGTGAAAAAATATTTGTCATCCCCACTTCACATGTATGGAGAGCCACCCCTAAAATATAAAATTATTATTTTTTATGATCCCGAAACCGTGATCTATACACAATCTATAACTGCACCAAATTTCATCAATTTATATTCATAATTACAGGAGCTAGAGGCGCGGACAGACAGACAGACAGACAGACAGACAGACAGACGGACAGAGCAAAACTATAAGGGTTCCTTAAGTATTACGGAACCCTAAAAATGAACGCTTCCAGGAAATATGTACCTACAGCATATTTGGCTAAATTTAATAAGAAACAAGTTAAAATTCAAGTAATTTATTTCACGCAGAGTAATATATTATTTAGCTGTATACGTCGTAACACATCTTGCAAGTTTGAAGGTCCCATATTGCGGCGCGCTCGTAACAAGTGGCCGTGCTGAGTGCTGAGTGTACACATATTCCGTAAGATCTCCGGCCCAATACAAACACGAAGTTGTAAGTACAGGAGTGAAGTGGGTCACAGAAGGAAAGTGGGCCAAGTTCAGATGGCTTGCATCCGCACCGACGCGGCCCGCCCCACCCCACCCTCCACGCTGCAATAGGCATGAACTTTAAACTTTCAAATCGGTTTAAATGTAGGTATACAAATAAATATTGTTATGTTTATTAAATTATATAGGTACCTAATTATTGTGTTTCGATATGTACAATATTTTTTCATTTACTAAATTTATAGATGCATTAGCTGGGTCTTACAAAAACTATTAGTTCCCGAACCGGTGGTAGACATCGAGTACGGACAAGTCCATAAGCGTTGCTTTGTAACCTATAAAAAAATATAACATTTTTGATTTTTTGATTTTGACTAAACTTTAACTTTATTGAGATAAACTCGTTAGGTTAATCTATGCGACTGGCACTCGCAGGAGTGTCGTACATATATATCTAATATTGTAACAATCAAACAAGCTGACAACACACTTTGATACTGCGAAATACACAAAATATATTAAAAGGGTGTGGATCAGTCCATCTATCATTAATTTTATATTTACATTACAAATTATTACAAAAGTTGAAAAAAAAAACCGAGTTTTCAAAAAGGAAACTTTTCAAAAGATAGAGTCAATAATATATTTTTTAAACTTTCTTGTAGCTTTTCCATTTTCGATATTATTCTAGTAACTAGTCTTAATATTGTAAACTATTAATTTTCAATCTCCACAGAAGGGGAACATGTTATAAAATGTAATCAAAACAGCAAACGGCAACAGAGATTCACTCGGAATCCAATAGGAAATGCACCAGTAGGGTTACCACTCCGCCGCGCGCCGTCGGGCACAAACACATCTACACATACACCTACAATGTACATATATATAGATACACCGCTCAGATACTATTTATGCTAAACGTAAACAAAGAAACTACAGTGTGCTGTAGTGCCAACAATGAAAATATCACTTTTTTACTATCCAATAAAAAAGTATAATGTATGTCATTATACTTTTGTCGAAATTATTCTTATTGTTGTATATTAAGATTAAACTGGATGGAGGGGCTTAGTCAAGATGAGTTTTTTAATTACAATCACGCAGTTTAAAATAAAAAATGTATGGTAAATAGATTTCGCAAGCTTACACTTAGTGAACATCCCATATATTTTCAATATCAAAGATCGGATAGCATGTTGGCTAAGCCCTCAAAACAGAGTATAGATGTATGTAACTATATTATCTACTAGCTTTTGCCTGCGACTTTGTCCGCGTGGAGTTCGGTTTCCATACAAAATTTTCTCCCCCTTAGGGGACGAATTTAAAAAAAATCTTTCTTAGCGGATGCCTACGTCATTACAACTATCTTTATGCCAAATTTCATCAAAATCCGTTGAGTAGTTTCGGCTGTGCGTTGATAAACTAGTCAGTCAGGTTTGCCTTTTATATATTTAGAAGAAGATTTTCAGAATAGTAGATTCAAACTAGTGCCAAAGCACTATCTTTCGCTTACAGCCGAGAGGAGCGAATCACTTATAATTGGCTGCTAGATAGAATGTTATACCTACACACCTACAGCACAGAGTAGGAAATATAACTTCCGTACAGAGAAACAGTTCTCAAAGAACGATCCAAATCGATCCAAATTTTGACGTCCCCTTCAACGGCCCACAATTTTTCTAATAAATCGCGAACACACCGTATGCTTGTAGTATTGCAATCAAATGTAGCTGCTTATCTGTTCCTCTTTCTTTAATCTATGCCTCCAGGCAGCCAACAGAATAACTATATGTGGCAGCCCTGGCAGGTAAACAACATCGGAGTGAGGACGTTCAAGGCCCTGCATCTAGGTAACCAGGTCAGATCTAGACTCAGACCTAGGCTGGATCGAGCCCTACGCCTGTACCTACCGCTTCCTTTGCATTTACGTTCTATCTGTGTCACTATTGGTAGGTAAATAACGACGTTAGTTATTTTTGTAGAAACGATGAGTTTAATAGTGTTGTTACTGTATTAACTGGGGAAGAGACAAAGAAACTAAATACAATATGTTCACTGCTTATAATATTACATTATTATTTTTTTATATTTTATTACATATATTTAAACGAGTGAAAATTATTTTTGTATCATCAGTAATGTAAAAGGAACGGATTATGGAATGGTAATGATGAATAAACGTTTAGAAATTAGGCACGTATGCCGTAGCTCCTAAAAATACATATCTACACTAATATTATAAAGAGGAAAACTTTGTTTGTATGTTTGTTTGTTTGTTTGTTTGTTTGTTTGTAATGAATAGGCTCAAAAAGTACTGGACCGATTTCAAAAATTCTTTCACCATTCGAAAGCTACATTATCCACGAGTAACATAGGCTAAATTTTATTTAGGAAAAAAATAGGGTTCTGTAAGATATTTGGGTTTTTCGGACACAAGGTGTAAAAAATCAAGCAGAAAAGTTACTTATTTTGCGTACGCTGCCTAAACTATAAAAGATAGAACCATAAAATATTCTAATTAATTGTAGATCTTATAAATATCTACAAAAAAGTCCGCGACACACTATACCTATCTATGTCGAGTGAGGCACAACAACCATTTTTTTATTTAGAAATCTTGAATTATTTTTGGACTACATTTAAACGCGTTTATTTTACTCATGTTATTAATCCTTATCAAAATAAATTATTTCATTACTAAGTACAGTTTATGTAGATAATATTTGGTCTTTGAATGATTAAAATTGGACGTTTGGTTTTGAAGTTATGGCGAAATTAAAATATTACGATTTAATTTAATTTAATAATTTACCCGCGCGTGCTGGTTAATGTTTAGTTTAGTTTAGTTAAATAGTTTAGTTATTTTATAAACATCAAATTGATAATATCTTAAAATATAATACATTATAATATCTATACATATATACAGTTAAATACAATTTAAATGTCTGTTGGTAACTTCAAATTAACAGATTTTTTCATAATGAATCTGAAAGTATATTCGGTACTTACAATAAAATACTTTTTTTTTTTAATTTTTGTCTGTCCGTCTGTCTGTCTGTCAGTCGGTCTGTCTGTCTGTTTGTTCCGACTAATCTCTGAAACGGCTGGACCGATTTTCACGGGACTTTCACTAGCAGATAGCTGATGTTATAGGGTCTAACATAGGCTACTTTTATTTTAGGGTTCCGTTTAAAAAAATAGGATTCCGCTTTCGTTAGTCATAAATAAAGTCGCAGGTAAATTTCAGCGATATCCCAAAGTATTGTTCCACGCGGACGAAGTCGCGGGCAAAAGCTAGTAACCCTATATTTTCACACTTCTAACATCAACCCCCATTGTTTGTGAGCGATATCAGTACTGACTACTGTAATAATCTTCATCCCTCAGTGGTTGATAATTATTTTACACATTACTTGTCGGTTGTAGGGGTAGGTAGGGTGTAGGTTGTAGGTGTAGGAGTAGAAAGTAGGTGTTGTTGTTAGTGTAGAAACCGGTAGGTGTATGTAGGTAACAGGTACTCATAAGTAGTTATAATTTATTTATCTCAGTTCATAGTTAAAACAGAACAACGTCTGTTGCGTACAGCAGGTAGCTGTATTTAATTCAAATATGAAATATAATGGACGCCTTCGCGCATCAGTGCATCGTAGGGGAACCGTACAATTTGCCCAACAGTTAAAACTTTCCCAAAGTCTAAATATCCCTGCACCTAATGTTAACAAAATCTGTTCAATGTATTACGCTTGATTACGTAACGGCACATAGTTTTTAATGCTTTTGTATTTTTATTAGTAAGTCAGGATTTTTAGCAACAGTTTTCTGATAATATTATATCGGATATCTGTGAAAAGTTTTAAGATCAAAATCTATACTCATATTATACACACACATAGAATAGACCAAGGGAAAGGGCATATAAGGAAAGGACTACTAAAAGTACTGTTTGTACTTTTTTTTACGCAGGCGAAGCCGTGGGCGAAAGCTTTTGGAGAATAAAGTAACCCAGGTTATACTTAGAATAATTAATTTGTTTCCTCTAAACAGAGCTAAACAGAGCTTGAACATTTGACGAGCAAAAACAAAGCCCATACAAAAGATCATCTCGAAGTTGTAGGGGCTTTGTGCGGGCGCAGTCCCTCCGAAGGGCCCTCGGCTGTCGATACCGGTGTCCGGGATCTCTTCACCTTCGATCGAGAGGTCCCTCACACTTGCTTCACATGTCAAACTTCAAAACTGGGCCAACAGAGCGGTGAACCTTCAAGTTGTAAAAATGTGTCGTCTTATATACAACACATGGTTAAATAACATGACGATTTGATATATTGCAACAGTTAGTTTTCTAACTAATTGATTCCAAAAATATTTTTTGTATGAATTAGATACATAAATAGCTAATAAAATTATGAAAAATACTAGTCGAAAATTATTTTTTTTCAAATATAAATTGGCTTAATTTATCTATTCAAATACAGTATTCCACGGGAACAAGTTCACTTTTTCGAAATGAGAGAACCTATAATATTAATAAAAATAATCTATGGACGCTTCACAACGCCTCGTCAATCTGGCCCCGTGCTAAGTATCCTTACTTGTTACATTACAGGTACGAGAAAATGGGAAGTATGTTTAATACTTTTATACTATACATATATTTAAGATATTAATTACATTATACACATATTTAATAAATATCCATGACCCAGGAATACAGAAAAACTGTTTGCTCCTTCGGTGGGATACGAATCCGTGAGGGGGTCACGGGTTCGTATCCCACCGAAGGAGCAAACAGTTTTTCTGTATTCCTGGGTCATGGATACAGCTTGAGCACCAACGCGTTGTACCACTACGCCAGAGGTCGCCTATGATTTAATCCAGAGCCCAAATTACTATCATACCATTAAAATCCATTCGTAGTTTTTGCGTGAAATAGTCAAAACATCATTCATTCGTCCATCTTTACAAACTGTAGTAGGATTTACAGATAAATAAGGCATTAAATTATTTAATAGAGAAATTGCTTGAAATTAGCAATGATTATTTTTATCACTCCTTTTCCCCTTTGCCCACTCTAAATCAGAAATCTCCTGCTAGTTTTCAGTAATATAGAGCAGCTGGTACGAGGTGATAGGGCACGGCCGACTTGACCTGGTCGACTTCCTTCCTCCAGCCCCAATTCGCATCTAGATGGTCTACATGATGCCGTGTCTGTACAAATTACCTAACTACTAACCGATTCCGCGAAACTGGGTGAGTATTTTAGCACCGTGACCTACGCGCTACTTGCTCAACTCAACTCTTTATAATAGATCGTACATGCGTTTTTTGAAATGAATACAGTGCAGCGTCTGTGATAGGGCCGGATTAAGGAGGTTTGAGAGCTCTTGTAAGTTTTATATGAATTTTAAGGACCTAGGGCCTAGGCTCATGCTTATAATTTAAACTCTAAATTTAAAACCTGAATAACTGCTATTAAACATCACAAGGCCGACACTTTAAAACTAAGGAAGTTTAGAAAAAGACGACATAATTATATTATGATTTCTTATGTTAACGCGAATATTGTTTATTGTTTTAAACACTTACGGATTTTGTCGCGGTGCACTTTTCTTTTGCCCGACGTTTCGACTTCTTTCCAGCAGCCATGGTCACGGGAGGACTGAGGTGGTAGTTGGCCTATTTGTTGAAGTTGTTCAAACTACCCGAAGATTCTTCAATTATTATTTGTGTTCCGATCCACGCAAAACATACTAACAGTATCTTGAAGCAGCGGTGTTTTTGACTTAATTTTTATTTTATTTAACACTGGATCTCAACTAGAGGGCAGCACCCAGCCATCTTATCGGTTGAAATAAGGGTACTTTTTAATTTCTATTACGAGGCTATAAGAGGATGATACGCCAAGCGATAGAAATTGTGTATATTCGGTTTTAGCATCATAAAATAATAATTATTTTAGGGGTGGCTCCCCATATTTGTGAAGTGGGGATGAAAAAATTTTTTTCATCCTACACCAATCAATGTGTGGGGTAGGTATCCTTGAATAGGCAAGGTTTCATTCATTACTTTTTTACAAAGTCAACCATTTACGAGTAATCGGCCTCCTAAATGTTTTATAAGGTGCCCCCCCCCCCCTTACATTTCTAAACTATAAGTCTTGGAAACTTGCAATTTTCCATACTGATAGATCAAGCTAAAAGCTCTTTAGGAAAATTATTTTGAACGAAATCGGACAGTAACTTTTGAAATAATTTATTAGACCCCTCTTTAGACATGTCCTGTCATACTTTTGGTTAAGTTATTTTTTTTGTACGCCTGCAGAGGACCACCGGAACCAGCAAATTTTTAAAGTGGTTTATGAGAAAAAAAGTTTGAGAACCTCTGTTTTACAGGATCAAAAGAAAGTTACCTAAGTTATGCTTTACTAATGTTACCTTGTGCGCTAGCGCGAGCGGAGTCGCGGGTAACGTTTGAAATTATTGCCAGAATACAAATAATTAAATAACAAATGATACCCGCGACTTCAAAACCTGTCTGTCCCGCGAGAATACTACCTTTTTCCGGGAGTAACCAATGTGGTAATCGTTACAAACTATATCCGTATGTGTGCCAAATTTCATTCAAATTCCTTCAGCGGTTTTTGTTTGAAAGACAGTCAAACATTCGCATTTATAATATTAGTGAGATTTCAACAGTATGTTACTTAATCTTTGCGTGGAATTTAAAAACAAAATACCTAAATATCGTTCGGGTCTTACTCTTTGGGTAGATATGATCAATGCCCGCCGTCCCCCGGTCGTCCCCCGACCGTCCCCCGCCGAGGGACGAATTACGTTCAGTTACGAAGTGTCATCACGTAATTTACGAGCTCTTTAATAGAATTTCCGCCATTAATCACGACGTGTCAACGTGACGTTGTGTGACGTGGTACGTCAAAATACAGAATAAGTTTATTGCACTTTATGACAGTACTGTCACTTTTTAACGGGGACCAAAAGTAAGGGCCTGTCTGTGTCCGGAACCACAATTCTCGTATTTAAAGTAGACAATATAAAGAGTCAATTTTACTTTGTTTGGATTGAAAGTGTAGTGCGCAACATGTTACCGTGAACGGATTTTATGACGTTTTGACCAATCAGAGCGCGTTCACGTTGGTTTAAGGTTCATAAAAATACCGTTTGGGAGTATAAGCGTATCGGGACTTGATTGTAATTGTATTAATGCAGGTTTTATTTAGCAGAATTGCCCCTCAGATCCCATCTACACGTTGACGACGTCGTCCTGTCCTGTTTTCATATTTCACGTTGACGACGTCGTCGACGTGAAACGGTGCGGTATCCTTCGGCGTGCGAGTGCATGGTACGGCAACGCTTTTCCTTTCTTGTTTAAAGAGCATAAGGAATTTTGCTATAGAACAATTAGCCATGACGGCCAAACATAACATTAGGTTAGATGTAAACAGTAAGCGTGATTATATTATCATAACTACAACGGCGTAGGTCGCTTATCTAAGGTGGGGAAATACTGTGATATTTTAACATTTCAACGAATCTATGAAATAATATTTCATAACGAATTATGAAATATTATTATAAACAATTTATTGATTAACTCAACTTCTCCATCAATCTGAATTAAAATAATTATGGAATGCGAATGAAAATTGTACAATTTAATTGTATTTTGGTTTGTGGTCTTTCAGAGTTTCGCACCCAAGGGGTAAAACGAGACCTTATACAGCAGCTTAGTAATAACTGAGACTGCTGTCCGTTCGTCACCGTTATCTCTCACCAGACTGTATCTCCTTAACCGCTACAGCTAAGCAGTTGAAATTTTCACAGATATATTTTTGTCATCGCTATAACAACAAATACTAAAAACCCTTCGTGAGAGTGTCCGCGATTCGCACTTGGTCGGTTTTTTAAACTGCAGGTCAAAAATGCCCAATGTCTTTTCAAATCAATCATTTTAAATATATCAGCTATTAATAATAATCGAAACAAACTGGGAGTCATTGACTCTGCCCCAAATGGTTGGGCGCCGGGCGGTAACGAAATTATTTCTCTAACTTTGCGGTAACTCTCATTAGCGAACGAGCGGCGCGTCGCAGGCAATGGTAAGTGATTACTCCTCTCAGTTGTATTCGTGATATAATTGCTTTATCTCTTTTTTTAAAACCTTCAAATTTCAAAACTATAAGTTTTTTTTAATGAAATGGTCCAGGAAACGAGCAGACGGATCGCCTGATGGTGAACGATTAGGAACCGCTGCCCACGGACAACGGACACTCGCAACACCAGTGCAGTTACACTTGTTACTTACTTGTTACCTCTGGTGTTGCGCACCAGCGTTCCTGGTCCTTAAAATCCCCGAACCGTTAGGTCCTCCGGTAACCCCAAGAGCTAGGTAACAATCGTAAATAGGCAAGCGGACTGATTTTTTTATTGTATAAATGAATAGTACTCTTAAATATGAGTAACCTCCCAGAAGAAACCGTATAACAAAGGTCAATATTTTCAAAAGTACAGCGATTTGTATAAAAATTTCGCGAATCTCGTAAAAACGCTCCATACCTACTAAACTTAACCTACAAGTGACGTCACTTGTAGATTAAGGTGTATGAAGTATACGGCCGCAGGAATATATTTGTAAATATCTCCGATGTTTGTGCGTTTAAGTTCATACTTACTATAATGAATGTTTTGTATATGATGCAGATGTAAGTAAACTAATGATGTAGGTTTTGTTTACCAATTTCGCAAAAAAAAAATCGGTACTTTTTAAATGTATTTAAATAGTAAACTACACATAAAATCATATAATTTTTTACATTTACCAAGTAGTAATGCCTCAATATTTCTGAATATATTAATGAAACTAAATATTTGAGATGTAGTCCGATCCCCTATTGTATGAAGAATTCATAGAGCATACATTTTTAGATAAGCACAAGTTTATTTGCAAGAAGTTCAAATTTAGAGCTGCACGCGCTGCGAAGCGCTACGCCGCAATGTAACGTGTATATTTCTCGTATAGTGAATAAAGTTCAATTTTGAATGGCTATCTTAAAAATGCAGCGCAGCTTCGCGTCGCGTCTCGGTGTGAGCTGACTCCTAGTACCTACCTAATGATAATATGATGACATTAGATCCCTCACAGGTAATTGTAGCAATCAGTAGAAAGGTAGGAAATGTTACCCCTATCACGTGATAAGGCGGGTCGACGACCGCGCTGATCATGGCGAATGGCGATGTATGCAGATCAGGTTCGCGGGGTCCGCTCACATGGGATGGACTCTGAAGATTTTCAGGTGTCAAAATTATATGAATAGCACGTATAAAATTTTTACTAAAAATATTCAATGATTAAAAATATTTATAGAGTGTATAAGCAATACAATGTTTTGTCAATGTCTGTTAAGTGACTTTTCCAAAGTTAAGACTAGGACAAAACATTGTAGAGCTTATCCACTGTGTTAATATTTTTATTAGTAAGGAGGTACAAGTATATCAGAGTCATCAGTGCTAACGTCAAATTGATCACCGACGGACAGGCCGTATTCATATTCACTGCTGTTTGCACTAATGACTCGCTAGATTCTTAACGTATGCATGTGTATTGTGTATCATTTTTATTAACAAACTACGCCTGGACTCTGGACCAACACAACACATATCAACATACTCTTTACCAGAAAAAACCTAACCAAGAGCATTTCAGGACATGTCTAAGGAGGGTTCCGTAAACTATTAAGTTTACTATACACTATAGTACACTATAAAATTTTAAACAACTATAAATTTTTTTACATAATAATATTATTATTAATTTATCATATAAATTATTACCCCACAGGGTATCGTAGAATAGGTCTTTTAAAATAAAGTTAAGGTTTCATACGTTACTTTTTTATAAAGTTGACCATTTTCGAGTAATCGGCCTCCAAAGTAGTTCGTAAGTTGACCCCCCCCCTAGCATTTTTAAACTATAGGAGATAGAAACTTGCAAATTTCCATGCTGATAGATCATGCTAAAAACTCTTTAGGAAAACTATTTTGAACGAAATCGCATCATAATTTCTATTTCTAGAGCAATTATAGAAAAACAAATTAACATAAAGCAAATCAGAATAATTATACATAATGTGAAATGACTGTTTAAAATAATGTTTCAAAATTGGTTGCATAATTTAAAAAAAAACTGAAATTAATAATTAATAATAAAAAAAACTAATAATAACTAAAACACGCTGTCGGGTTTGAACCTACATCAAGGACAAACACTGTGATTAACTGAGCTACGGTAATCATATCGATTGCTACGAATTTATGTTTCTTTCCCAGAATTAGAGGTAATTTTTGAAACACAATAATTATTATGTAAAATTTTAATTAAAAATAAATTTTACGAATATGTGCCTCTTTTACCAATTATTACAATAATTTAATAACACTGAAAACACATTAATATGTATTATTAATTACCATAGTAATATTGTTTTTTAATATAATTTAATACCTTCCTTTAATATTAAAAGCTTCAATTTGCTAGCAACTTTACGAAAACTATATGGCGCTAGTCTCCTGTTTAAATCGTGGATTGTTTTTGAAAAATAATAATACTAGATGTCACTGTGTTATTGGATTTAAATTCTGTATCACGCTATCGAAAACCACGCTGATATGTATAAGTAATAAGTATCTAGTTGCATTTTCTTTTTTTTACATTGAGATAGGCGATATCGTAATAGACTAAAATGCTCAAATAAATGTTAAGTGATTAGCGAATATTATAATTAATAAAATCTCTTTAAAATATCATCGAAATCGAATAAAAATTAATCATAAAGAACATCTGGTTCTATTCACTATATATTTTGATTATTAATCAACATTCAAAATAGTAAAGAAGAAAAAATATACATATTATTACTTAATAATATTATTATTAATTTATAATACGTTTATTCTATACTATAGTACTTAATAGTTTACGGAACCCTCCTTAGACATGTCCTGACATGCTCTTGGTTAGGTTATTTTTTATTAATTATTAATTTCAGTTTTTTTTTAAATTATGCAACCAATTTTGAAACATTATTTTAAATAATCATTTCACATTATGTATAATTATTCTTATTTTGCTTTATGTTAATTTGTTTTTCTATAATTGCTCTAGAAATAGAAATTATGATGCGATTTTGTTCAAAATAGTTTTCCTAAAGAGTTTTTAGCATGATCTATCAGCATAGAAATTTGCAAGTTTCTATCTCCTATAGTTTAAAAATGCTAGGGGCTTACAAACTACTTTGGAGGCCGATTACTCGAAAATGGAACTCCGTGCGCGCATAAAGATTTCTTTATGCGCGCACGGAATCGCGGGGAACAAATTAGTTTAAAATATAATTATTGACATTGCACGTGTCACCGTATAGCAGAGATCCGTTGGGAGTTGGAGTTGGGAGTTAGTAGTTGGGAGTTGGGGCAGCCTGGCAGAATTACCCGAGCACAAAATATACCAATGTGTGGGAGATGCATTGACTGTTATTTCTGGTTACATCGTATTACACTCAGCGACGGAATAAGTTTAATAAACCGACTCTGTTCAACGGATCTATTTACGTAGGTATTTTATAGGGTAACACTACTTTTTCGGGATAAAAAATATCCAATGTCCTTTCCCGGGAGTGCCCGGGACCCAAAGTATGCCTATACCAAATTTCATAAAAATCGGTTTAGCGGTTAAAGCGTGAAGAGGTAACAGACAGACAAACATACAGACACACTTTCGCATTTATGATATTGGTATAGAGTATAGATTTGTGTTTTATGTGCAAGTTTTTTTTGCTGATCTGCACTGCTCGCCGCGGAAAAATTAAAGTCTATAATTTGTATGGCACCAAAACAACGCCCCTAGTGGCAAAAAATGGTGACCTTATTGGTGGCGAGTGTACCAACAACAAACAATTATTCCGATAATAATAATATACGTTGCTTTCTATCAATTTATTTTAATGAGGAAAATTATATTTGTTAGATTTATTATTTCCTGTATATAAATATTGCAATTAACTAACGATCACGCATTGTCGACTATCGTAGTTTCAATTGAAAGCTATGTGGGATAATATATATTTCAAAATAACGTGCGCAAGCATTTCTTTATTATGTTCTTTAATATTAATCGTAATGTGGTGTATTTTTCCAAGATGGCGGACAGTCCACAACTTTATAAGTATAAACCAGATCGGTGCTGGGACATTGCACCTGTGTTCTACCACTTTCTTCACAGTCGTATTGGACTACTACGGTCTGTTTGACCTGGAACTCGTACTAACAGAGATAAATGGCTACTTGTTTTTAATGACTCTCTGCTGGTCGTCGTGTGCCACGCTGTACGCATATACGAGACTCGTTCTGCTGTACAGCGGGACAGTCAGCTTCGAGAAGAGGAAGGCGCTGTCTTTCGTCTATGGAACGATGTTTGCTTTGAAAACTATTACAGATCGTATAGTTTCATATTTTTTTAAACCGCACAGTGTCTTTGAAACTTTTGCCCCGCGACTCGCGAGCATTAATCTAATTTTCATTGTCAACATTTTTTTATTTTCTCAAATCGTAAGAAGTGTACTGTTCTCTGGCAATCGGATGACCAATAATGGAGGAACTAGAATCATTTCGTTGATCGGTGTAGCTGTACTATGTGATTTAATATGTGTATTCTATTATTGTAGTTTAATCATCATGTTCATATCATTAGACGTAGCTTATTTCTCAGATGCACTTTTCCAAATAAGAATAATTATACAAGCTATTATTGTGCTCTTAAATAAAAATTCCAGAAAATGTTGGAAACTCTATTATGTGCGCTGGCAAAATCGACGTTTAAATAGAATAATTTAATGCTTATTTGTATTCTTTATAATTGAGTATTTTCCTACATGTAAAAAATAAGTTTTCTATTATTAAGAAATAATTACGTATTACAACTTCATAAAAGTAAAAATAATTATTATTCTAAATCTAGTTTTGTAAAAAATTATTTGTAATGAAATATGGTAGAGATATAGAGTAGACCATGGGGAAGGAATAAGACTCATTTTTAATAGCGAAAAAATGCACGGTTTCCATAGGATTAACGTTTAAGCATATATCTACTTACTCTTTTTTTTCATTTTCTTTTCATTGTACCTAGTGGAAGCTAGCTAAGAATTATTTCGTAGGTTTAGGTGGGGACGCTCTAATTTTATTCAAAGAGATGCTTGTTAGTTTGTAATCATACTGTAAACTTTATTCTTCAAGATGCAAACTGTAACTCTATAATATGTGGGAACAACTTAAGCGCTGATGCCATCACCTTTGTAAACTTGGACTAATTGTGTGTTTGTCTTATGCCACCCGCGTGAGAGCCTCTGTCTAGTGCACGGGCAAAGGAAAATATTCCTGTATGTAACTTCACGTGTATGTGAAAAAGTCGTTTCAAGTTCGTTCACAGGAGAAGCGTTCGTTAATCGTTATCTGTGAAAAACACAGCATATTGTGAGCTGACTATTATGATTTATGACGCAGTTGTATGACGCCTACGCCCCACTGTAAACTTATTTCATTACGTTTTACACATTCGCGGAAATGTCGCGCTCGTGTTGGCAGAGTGTATAATTATGTATGTACTACGTTAAGATACCATTGGATCTAAATTTAGTCTAAACGTAAGCTTAGAGAGAATAGCGCTCTATAGTGCTATCAATTTAAATGACACTAATTATTATTTACGGTGCAATAAAGAAATGAAACGTCATTTGCCTTTTCATTGACTTTTAAATGGAATTAATCTGAAGAGTTTATTTGAGTTTTGAGTTTATAAAACCGATATAATTACTAAACCAGATAACCTTACTATACTAATACGCGAAAGTTAAAATTACAACATGCTAGTACGAGTATAAGAGGACTAATACCATCATATTATTTTTCTTTCTTGTCATAAAGTTAAATCAAAATAAAAGCTATATTAATTAATACAGAAACTAAACATGTAGATAGTCTAAGAAGGCTCCTTCCTTAGAACTAAATTAAACCTTGCTATACAAAGTTAAAAAGTATTTATGAAATCAACCTGTACTTAAGTAATAATAATGTATGGATGCTTTCACATTAAGTCAATCTGGTCCAATGGCAAGTTCTAGAAGAAATTATGTTACCAGACAATGGAAATACTACAGGGAAATACACATATTTAATATACGTCCATAATCGAGGAACACAAAAAATTTTTGTTCCCTTCAGCTTGAGCGCCAATCGGCAAACCACGGAACAACAAAGGTCGTCAAAATATGATTAGTAGATGTAATAATTGTACGGGATCCCCCGTTCCTTCGATAGCGTGGAGATTAAAAAGCGATGTTTTGTAGTTGGACTGTATAATTATTATAGATTTAAGATTTAGTAACAATATAGATTTCTAGGCCCGACAATATAGCGTGTCGACTCTTGTAGGATTGGTGTAAAAAAGTGATTAGTCACGGCGCGAGCGCCGCGACCCGACCAATGCCCGATGGAGGCCGATGGCACCCGAAGCAGCTGTCTCCTCCTTCTCCGGGTGGCGCGCGTCACGCGGGTTATTGCCATTAACAATAATCATAAATAGGTACCTATTTAATTAGTATGTTAGCGAAATGAGTTCGATAGGTTTACCTAGCTGTTGGCGACTGTACCTAATATTATATTCTGTAGGTACAGTCGCGCAGTCAACGAGTAACGACACGCGGAAGGCTCAGTGAAGTTAGATTATTTCATTGTTTGTAAATAGAGCGGGTACCTATAAGAGTTACTCTAATGAAAAAACTTTTGGCTACTATTTTTAATACATTTTTCCTTTATATATACGTTTTACGCAAAAAATTATGCTAACCATGGAGTATAAAATTGCCATAGTTAAAGTTTATAATATGGAGGAGGAGTGAACAGCACTAATATTTTTATAGAATAATTGTTTAAAGTAACATAACGCGAACGATTACATATTATATAAAATGCATAAAAAATACATTTAATTCATAAAATTTATATAACACTGTAAACTATAATTAACCTGCATCTAGGTAGGTACTATACGTTATCTAGGTACTATACGTTATCTAGGTACTATACGTTATCTAGGTACTATAATGATAATAATAATAACTCTCCACGCCGATTTCGGTGACGGTGGCCGGTTGAAACCCGGCCAGTTACGCAGGAGTAATTTTATCGTGCCTATGTGTGTGCGTAGTACACAAGAGCACTCTCTCTCTTCCTTTACTCTCATAATCCAATTTTGTCACGCGTTTTTTCAATCTATCTTCCACGTGCAATAGACAATATTTCGTATCATATAGTCATAACCATGGCGTATTCTAAACGCTCAGAGGACACACGTTTATAGGAACGCACGCTTACGGCCCGGCCGGCGCGAGCCGTAAATTCCTAATTGTTGCACATAGAAATTCATAATTCAATGAAATCTCGTTTGAAGTGCGTATACGCGCGTCATTTGGTCCTCAGCGCGATTAAAATACGCCGTGTGCTATGGCTCAAGAGGCAAAGGAATCGTAATAAATTTGAAACTTAATAAAAATTAAAATGAAATATGGTTGAATTTCGACCACCAAGCGGCCACCCAACTAACATTTTGGCGCTAAGGGAAACCTATTTGTACTGTGAGACCTCATAGTAATGTTTGTGAATACGGGTATTCACCCGTATTCACAATATTATAAACGATATATAAGAGCTCCGACAATAGCTTTAGACTCTACTGTGGCGTTAGGAATAAATAATTAAAGTTTCAAGAGGCATAATAGAAATAAAGGAAAAATATATAACTTAAGGTGCTAGCTTGGAGTTTGTCAGAACTTTTGTATAACTTACTCTTAAATCTTTAGGAAACATAAAACACTAGAACCAATTGTAAGGAGTCTGCTAATACTTACAAACGGTTAAAGTTCTTAAATGGAGTTAGTCATATACCTTGTACCACCTAACGAGTTCTATGGAGCCCTAAGAGCTAAAAGAAAGTTATTTTAGTGATAACTATAGATATTATAGAGCTATAGAAGTTAAAGAAGTGATAACTTTAGGTATTATAGAGCTAGATGCTGCAAGGGTCAGAAACCACCTTTAAATAATTACAGGTTGTATAATAGGATTTACTCGCATATTATAAAACTTCAAGTGGCATTAAAAAGCTAGCTATAGTTTTTTTAACACTGCGTTAGGAATAAAAGATTTATCAGGAATCTTAGGTAATGTAGAATTAACGCCATTAAATAAACATAACCTATAAAATTTTAAAAGTAAATATAAGGTCAAAATATTATTTTCCGACTTATTGATTTACATTATTTACTGTTTCCAATTAAAATATACATAGACGTACTGAGAATTGTTATTTACAACCACAACTAAAATAAAAATAAATGCCGTGGCAGTGATTTATTTTACCTGATAATATGAAATGTTGTTTATTTTTGAGGCGCTTCGAAATTGAGATGAAAACTAGTATATATTATCACAGAATACTTATCACCGCAGTGAGAATTCATAATTATGAAACCGATAATGTATAAAATTATTGAATGATGTCGGCCATGATTGTCGGCCATGAATATGCGCACTGCTATTATATTTCATCATTTTTGACGGTAATAGAAACTTAAAGTAAAAAAAAACTTTCGGTGATGTTTATTACTACTTATTATGCACAATATACAATCGAGCTATAAATAGTATCGTAGGAGCACTCATATGTTGTTAAAAAAGGGCAGTACCCAAGTAACATTTTGGTAATAAGAATAAGCGCTAAATGAGCTACCTAAGAGAAACTTAAAAACCTAAGGTTCTATAAAAGGTCTAACAACTAGTGGTATAGCGCGCTATAACTTTCTTATAACCCTGGATTTGGCCCACAATTTTAGAGCTTAAAGTTACATAATAGTTTTAGAAAAGTGATAAAAAGGTGGGAATAAAGAGTTACAATAGTGCTATTGAAGTAGTATTCATCACTTTAGGTGTATTATAAGCTATACACAGGTTACAACTGCACCCTTTAGTAATAAATAATTTATAAAATTCACTCAATTAGCTTTTTTAACAACATATGAGTGCTCCTACGATACTATTTATAGCTCGATTGTATATTGTGCATATTAAGTAGTAATAAACATCACCCAAAGTTTTTTTTTTACTTTACGTTTCTATAACCGTCAAAAATGATGAAATATAATAGCAGTGCGCATATTCATGGCCGACAATCATGGCCGACATCAATTAATAATTTTATACATTATCGGTTTCATAATTATGAATTCTCACTGCGGTGATAAGTATTCTGTGATAATATATACTAGTTTTCATCTCAATTTTGAAGCGCCTTAAAAATAAACAACATTTCATATTATTAAGTAAAATAAATCACTGTCACAGCATTTTTATTTTATTTTAGTTGTGGTTGTAGATAACAATTCTCAGTGCGTCTATGTGTATTTTAATTGAAAACAGTAAATAATGTAAATCACTCAGTCGGAAAATAATATTTTGACCTTATATTTACTTTTAAAATTTTATAGGTTATGTTTTATTAATGGAGTTAATTCTACATTATCTAAGGGCCTGATAACTCTTTTAATCCTAACGCAGTGTTAAAAGAACTATAGCTAGCTTTTTAGGGTTCCGTAATACTTAAGGAACCCTTATAGTTTCGCTCTGTCCGTCTGTCTGTCTGTCTGTCTGTCTGTCTGTCTGTCTGTCCGCGCCTCTAGCTCCTGTAATTATGAATATAAATTGATGAAATTTGGTGCAGTTAAAGATTGTGTATAGATCACGGTTTCGGGATCATAAAAAAATAATAATTTTATATTTTAAGGGTGGCTCTCCATACATGTGAAGTGGGGATGAAAAATATTTTTCCACTCTACCCCATCGTGTGGAGTATCATAGAATAGGTCTTTTAAAATAAAGGCAAGGTTTCATACGTGACTTTTTTATAAAGTTGACCATTTTCGAGTAATCGGCCTCCAAAGTAGTTTGTAAGTTGGTCCCCCCCCCTAGCATTTTTAAACTATAGGAGATAGAAACTTGCAAATTTCCATGCTGATAGATCATGCTAAAAACTCTTTAGGAAAACTATCGTGAACCAAATCGGACAGTAACTTTTGGAGTAATTAAAAAAAAGCATATTACGCGTTTATAGTTACGGAACCCTCCTTAGACATGTCCTGACATGCTCTTGGTTAGGTTATTATTGCCACTTGGGGTTTTTTAATGTGGGAGTAAATCCTATTATATAACCTGTAATGATTTAAAGGTGGTTTCTGACGCCTGCAGCATCTAGCTCTATAATACCTATAGTTATCACTTTTTTAACTTCTATAGCTCTATTATATCTATAGTTATCACTACTATAACTTTCTTTTAGCTCTTAGGGCTCCATAGAACTCCTTAGGTGGTACAAGGTATTTAGCTAACTCCATTTAAGTACTTTAACCGTTTGTAAGTATTAGCAGACACCTTACAATTGGTTCTAGTGTTTTACGTTTCCTAAAGATTTAAGTGTAAGTTATACAAAAGTTCTGACAAACTCCAATCTAGCACTTTAAGTTATATATTTTTCCTTTATTTCTATTATGCCTCTTGAAACTTTAATTATTTATTCCTAACGACGCAGTAGAGTCTAAAGCTATTGTCGGTGCTCTTATATGTCGTTTATAATACTTTAAGTGTCAAAAAAGGTTTCCCTTAGCGCCAAAATGTTAGTTGGGTAGTTTATAAAAATAGCTTTACACAAGAGTCTAGGACTCTAGGGCATATAATATGTAAATGAGCTGTACTCCGATCAGGTGATTGCACAAAGGCCCGTATAACGTAGATATCAAACAGAATATGAGGTAGTGCTGACTGAAAAGCCCAACGGAGAATGAAACAGGCGCCGGTTCACATTACACCGCACTAAGTATGATCGACAGATAGCCGAGATAAATTACAATACGCTTTACACTGAAACTTATCGACAGAATTTTCTATCTGTAATGTAAAATTTTACTTTTAATAGCTCCAATTTAAGTGGAGTGTTTGAACGCACTAATGTCTCGTCTCAGGAACTACGTATAATATAATAACATAATATATTATGTGTTATTTATATAGATCATAGTGTATTTGATAGTTTAACTATACTAATATTATAAACAGGAAAGTGTGTGTGTCTACCCGTCTGATTGTCCGTCTTTCATACCAAAACTACTGAACCGATTTAAATGAAATCGTTTTTGTACGCATGTACCCTTCAACGCTTCAAATTATTTTTTCGTATTTTTATGAAATTCCCATATTTTTTTCCTATTTACCTATGTAGTGTACATAGAACTGGCCCAAAATCAAACATCTCTTTTCAACAAAATCCGTTTTGTAGTTTTTATATGAAAGAGTCACAAACATCCATCCTGAGTCCTGACAGGACCTGTAGCAGGATTATCTTATTGAGTAGTTATTTACTAGGTAGGAAGTAGGCGGTATTTATTAAACGTCATTAAGCTTATTGAATGAAAACATGAATAGAAAATTGTAAGAAACGTTAAACTCAGTCTCTAAGTTACAAAACAAACATTTAAGAGCCATTTACAATTTGTTTCATGAAATTATATTTGTGAAGTGTACCTATTTTTGAATAGAGTTTGCAACTCGATAAGGTGTTGAGACAGTTATCGGCGAATTGTAAATGAAAGGAAACGAACCCGCCGCTTTCCAATCTAAGTTTCAAGTTCAGCGAACCGCAAATACGAGGGAAGTAATATTTGCGCGTCTGTTTTATTCGATTATTACAAATTTTTACACATTAACATTATTGCCTATTTCATCATCAGCCTATCGCCGGAGGCCTCCCCTATAATGAGCGTTAACCATCCCGATCTTGGGCAGCCCTCATCCATCCGTTGCCAGCCACCTTCTTCAAATCGTCGGACCATCGTGCCGCAGGACGTCCTACACTACGTTTGCCTAAGCGATGTCTCCACTCTAATACTTGTCTGCTCTATCGACCGACTACTTACGCCCATAGAGTCAGGTGGCTGATCAATGACGATTTACACCACTCTAGTCTCCTGCGCGCTGTCAGACTCAGACGATGTTGAGCGTCCGTACTATAAGTGGGATTGATCCTGCACCCTCTGTAATCTGTCTACCACCAGGTAATGGATTCTTTCAAAGTTGTACAATTGTCCTGATACACGTCGTTCTGTCTCAACTGTGAACTGGAATAAATAAATAACTACACCTACACCTATACCGACATCTACACCTACATCTACATTCTACACCTACAACCTAAGACATGTGGGACACCTATACTGTATTAATCTGCCGCGCTCGAGTATTTCAAAAAAAATCTCCTGCGTCTCCCCCTCCTACTATTGCATATTTGACAATGTAGGCTGATCACCTGATGTCTGACAAGAAAGATGATCTATGCGTCGGATGTAAAAAGTCGGACCTGCACCTGATCTCTCGTCAGTCGTGTCGGTTATCCGTCCCACTGGATTACGAGAGTAAAGGAAGAGAGATTGCTCTTGTGTATTGCGCAAACACTTGGGCACTATAAAATTACGCCTGCGTAACTGGTATGGTTTCAATGAAACCGGCCACCGTCACCGAGATCGGTGTGGGGATTATCGTGTTGTATGATGGACAAAATAAACGTTTTTCTTATCTCATCTTAAGTACCACCTACGTCTACATCTACAGTCTACACCAACTTTACTTCATAAAAATCCTATGTCATCAATCAATCACCTTCCCTGGGCGTTCGTTAACGTCACTCACTTGACAAAACTCATACGTATTTTCACATCGGTTTTTTGTGTTACCGTATTAGTTAACCGTTTGAGTCAGCCCATTTTAAAATTTTTATTATTTTATTATATTATTTTATACACATATTTAATACACATTCATGACCCAGGAACACAGAAAGCTTTTTGTTCCCTGGCGGGATTCGAATCCGCGACCTCCGGCTTGAGCGTCAACGCGCTAACCACTGAGCCACAGAGGCCGATCCAATATTTAAGTGTAATTGGCATTTTTAAGTTTAATCTGTGTTCGTTACAACATAACGTAGGACAGGGATTGAAAATCTTGGGGTTGAACACATAATAAACACTATTTATATATAGCTTTCGAATTGACTCTTTTAAACAAACATAAATTCCCCTTAATGATTCAAGTGCTAATTGTTTATATTGTACAGTAAAAAATAGTAAACTCGCCTATTAAATCACAATTGTTGTTTTTATGTTCCTCCGCTGGGTTTTATATTCCCATGGCCAAGTTTGGGGAACTTCAGTTCATAAATCTGGGTACAAAAACTAATATTTATAGCGGTTTATGTCGGCTGCCACGGGCAAGGGTTGTTTGGCAAATTTATGCACCATTACACAGAACATCGGTTTTCTAGAATTATCGCCGGAAATCAGAATAAAAGGATCATCTGAAATTAATGAACTTGCATGGGATATTTTATGCATTTCATGAATGTTTGATTTATGATGTCTAGTGTAATATATTAGAATCTGAAGATTTATGGATTAAGGCACGTATGTTTTTCAGCAAGGAAAAACATTAGAACTTTTATAAACTAACAATTTTAAATAGCGTGTACAACACAAGTTTTCTTGATTTAATTTAAGACTAGACTAGATGTTGCCCATGACTTACACGCAAAAGGAAATCATGCGGGAATCGTACATTTTGCTGTGATAAAAAGTAGCCGTGTCCTTCCCGTGGTCTACTCTATATCTGCGCCAAATTTCATCGGATTCTCTTCAATGCAAACTAACATTTTTTTTTTCTTTTTGTAATATTAGTAGTGTGTTGATGATGGTTTATGTAGATACTTTGGCGAGTAAGTGTATGTTACGGTTATTTCCAACTCATTTTCATGGATGAGGTAAAATTTTACTTTACACGTTTCTTAAAGTTAGTGGGTACCCCCGAATCCAATTCAAATGAGTTTTCGACGAAAACAAATGTGTCGGCAATGGGCATTAACAACGAGGCGGATATTACATATGCCGGTTATGGTGACACTCCATCATACCCGCCTCACGGTTCACACCAGGAGACCTGATATGTGGAATAGTAATAGACTTAGTAGAACAGAATAAGACGATTTACTTTTTTTTTTTGATCAGACAAAAAGTAACACATCATGCAATACGTTATGCTGCGGTGGCGCCTCTAGCGGAATAGTTTGACAGTTTTATGCGTTTGTAGCAAGGAAAACAGTATCAATGTTGATTTTTATGTTATCTGTATACCTACATGTTTCCTTTACAATTATTTCCTTTGATGCAATGAGTTGTTGCATTGGAACACTTTTTCTTACTAAAAAAATACTTACTCACTTTTATTCAGAACCTCAATTCTCGTATTTAAAGTAGACTTAATTTTGCTTTGTTTGGACTGAAAGTGTATTGACATGTTACCATGAATGGATTTAATGACGTTTCGACCAATCAGACCGCGTTTTACGTTGGTTTAACGTTCATAAAAACACCGTTTGAGAGTGTAAGCGTATCAGGACTTAATTGTAATTGTATTAATGCAGGTTTTATTTAGCAGAATTGATTCTGTGTTGGTATTGAAGTGTGTACGTACCTGAGGTCTATAACCGGAGTGCCCGCGGGGAGGGTGGGTATCTCACACGGAGGGATCGGAACACGCCTGTCCCTGTGATGTGACTGCTCGCCTCGGGCGCAGGATATGAAGCACCATCGGACTGTCAATTTAAGATAACTTCAAGTCATTGACTTCTATGAGAAACAAATGAACCGCATCTAGAAAGGTTTTAATGATACTTGCCATAGTTTTCAGACTACATAATTATTATAGCCCAAAGTAACAGTCGCCTTAACTATCTCTTAAATATTACCTACTTAACTTGTAAATCTGGCGCCAAAGCGAGCTAAGCGAAGCGCAAGAGCACTACCAGACCACCTTTTCTCGAAGCGTTTCGTCGATTTTTGAACCCTTCATAACTTGGGGTCGGATTATACCAGATAAACAAAATTTTCAGGATATGTTTCCAGTAGCGAACTTATTAAACATACCTATAAAGGTTTGATTTCATAGTTCTTATACTTTAGATTTTATTGATATCTAAAAAATCCCTGATTTCGTCACTGACTCACTGATGATCAACAAAATTATAAGGTACTTCCTGATGTCCTAGAAAGCTGAAATTTGGTATGTAAGCTAGTATTAGCACATATACAACACAAGCACATTTATAACAAAATAGCAAAATGGTCAGACAACATATGTTGACCAAGGTGTAGAGTTTATGTCGTTAGTCTTGTACTTTAAGGCGTGTTGAGTTAGAAGTTTCGTAGAATCAGAAGCTTGGTTTTACATAAGATCTGATAGCTTTTTGGTAGTGTAAGACATTTTGTATTATCTTGGCATTATTTTATATGAAAATGTTTTGGTGGGATTAACTTTACTGTAAGGAAGCAAAGTAGTTCGACAGCATGGCACATTTCATAGATAAATTATTATACTACCGTCTTATACCCTTTTTGCAGCTACCCTCAGACCAAATAAAAAAGTGAAAACAGACAATAGACAAAGCTCTGTTTTCACTTTTATATTTAGTCTGAGCAGCTAAATATAGACTTCACGAAGTTCTATCGGAACTGTATCGGCTGACGCCGGACGTGACATCCGTAGGAATGAGGAGAGTGGGGATCCGGACTCCGGACGTGACCGGCTCAGGCGGAGATACCGAGTACCGGGTCTACCGGCTCACGAGATTATGGAGTTACTCAGGTTGATCCCGATAATATCGATATATGAAGTGAGTAGGTATGCAACTTTTTGTTCAATATAAAAAAACATGACTTGTACAGACTACAGAGTACACGTAGCAGAAGTAACTTCATTCAGCATTTAAAATGTAAAAATACTTTAATCGTGCTTAAAGGACATCGCTTCAAAAATAGTAGAAAAATAAAAAATTGTACGCCTTCTGTATGTTGGGCTATAAGAAATTTATTATTATGTAGGAACTGGTAAGTATAAGTAGCTTCCGAGATATGGCGTTATATCCAAAATTGTGACGTGACGCAACCTTGAAATTTCACTATCAACGCCTCTAAAGCAGTTTCACATAACAAAGCCATGATAATTCAATTCAATTCATGTGTGTGTGTGTGTGTGTGTGTGTGCGTGCGTGCGTGCGTGCGTGCGTGCGTGCGTGTGTCTGTGTCTGTGTCTGTGTCTGTGTCTGTGTCTGTGTCTGTGTCTGTGTCTGTGTCTGTGTCTGTGTCTGTGTCTGCGTGTGCGCGTGCGCGTGCGCGTGCGCGTGCGCGTGCGCGTGCGTGTGTGTGTGAGTGTGTGAGTGCGTGCGTGCGTGCGTGCGTGCGTGCGTGTGTGTGTGTGTGTGTGTTCGAAATTTGGTACAGTGCTACTTCAACAATATTTAAAGATCATGGTACGATAACCATGACCTGATCAACCGTTTGAAGATCATCAGTTCCTTAATTGTTTATGAGGGGATCTGACTACCTTCTATATTATGTCCTATCGATTCGAAATTTGGTACCGTGTTACTTCAATGATATTGAAAGTATATGGTTAGTTAACCATTATTTATACCTTCTTTAAAAAGGACAAAATAAAAGTAAATTTAAACAATTTTAAAAACCCCCCAACACTAAAAATAAACCCTAAAAATTAAAAAATAATATTTTAAACCTATTATAATTATTATCGTCACATATATTATGTAAGTTAAAATATTTTTACTTTCCAAGTACCGTCGAGTCGGGGATCGCTAAATGAGAAAAAGCCGCAAATTGCAACAAAAGAATTTACTCCGAAAAGAGATCGCTCGTACGTCCTAAATGTAATTCTTAATAATAATTAATTAGCCATTGTTGCAAAAATCTATATATATAAAAGAAAGTCGTGTTAGTTACACCATTTATAACTCAAGAACGGCTGAACCGATTTGGCTGAAAATTGGTAGGGAGGTAGCTTAGAACCAGGAAAAGGACATAGGATACTATTTATCGCGGTAAAATGTGCGGTTCCCGTGGAATACTGTATTTACGCTTTTACGTAAAAACTACTTAACCGATCATCATGAAATTTGGCACGGATATAAAGTAGACTACGAGGAAGAACATAGGTTACTTTTTATTGCATAAAAATGTACGGTTCCCGTGAAATACTGTATTTACGCTTTTACGTAACTACTTACCCGATCATCATGAAATTTTGCACAGATATAAAGTAGAGCACGGAAAGGACATAGCCTACTTTTTATTGCAGAAAATGTACGGTTCCCGTGGAATATTGTAGTTACGCTTTTACGTAAAAACTACTTAACCGATTATCATGAAATTTTGCACAGATATAAAGTAGAGTACGGGAAAGGACAAAGGCTACTTTTTATTGCAGAAAATGTACGGTTCCCGTGGAATACTGTATTTACGCTTTTACGTAAAAACTACTTAACCGATCATCATGAAATTTTGCACAGATATAAAGTAGAGCACGGGAAAGGACATAGGCTACTTTTTATTGCAGAAAATGTACGGTTCCCGTGGAATACTGTATTTACGCTTTAACGTAAAAACTACTTAACCGATCATCATGAAATTTGGCGCTGATATAAAGTAGACTACGAGGAAGAACATAGGTTACTCTTTATTGCATAAAAATGTACGGTTCCCGTGGAATACTGTATTTACGCTTTTACGTAACTACTTACCCGATCATCATGAAATTTTGCACAGATATAAAGTAGAGCACGGGAAAGGACATAGGCTACTTTTTATTGCAGAAAATGTACGGTTCCCGTGGAATACTGTATTTACGCTTTTACGTAAAAACTACTTAACCGATCATCATGAAATTTGGTACAGATATAAAGTAGACCACTGGGAAGGACATAGGCTACTTTTTATCGCGGGAAATGTACGGTTCCTGTGGACAACTGTATTTACACTTTTACGTAAAACTACTTAAACGATCATCATGAAAATTGTCACAGACATAGAGTAGACTACGAGGAAGAGCATAGGCTACTATTTATCGCAGAAAAATATGTTTGGGGATTTAGTAAATAGGGGATTTAGGGATTTACAAATAATGTGATTTACGCGACGATACTCAAAGGAAAATTCGAAGGTGAGGAAGTTTTGTAGACAAAATCCATTTTTTTCACCTGGTCAATTATATGTGGCATATTCACGGATCGGAAGACCATCTGCGTTATTTATTCTTGCGCCTGATAATAAAACAAAAAATGTCGTCTATTACAAGATGCTTTACTGAAGATTGCAACCCATGCACCAAAATACATGGCCCATTTTAACAATCATTAAAATAATTGATTTCTTTTTATTATATCTACCTATTATCCTAATGAAAAATTGCACTTAATGAAAAATCTGTTCATTTATTGCCTCTAAGGTAGAACAAAGTTTGCCGGGTCAGCTAGTATTTTATAAATTTTAACGGTCCCCCGACGAGGCGACGCTTGGAAAATAAAAATATTTTAACTTACATAATATATGTGACGATAATAATTATAATAGGTTTAAAATATTAATTGTTAATTTTTAGAGTTTATTTTTAGTATTGGGGGGTTTTTAAAATTGTTAAAATTTACTTATATAATTTAATTATATAGTTTTATTCATTCAATTATTTTTTATATTCAAGATGCATAAGTTAACATTTTTAACAATATCAAAACGTTTATGGCCTTTTTTGTTTATTTCAATTATTCGTCTAAATATTCTTTTAAAGTGTAATAGTATTTGGTTGTTAAATAGTGTTTTAATTTATATTTAAATAGTCTTTAATAATTTTAATGTCTTTTGGTAACTTGTTGTATCGACCTATGCGTAGAACAAAGTCCGATTTGAAAAATTGCTACTTTTCAGTAGAGGCAAAACAAGTTTTGCGAATTGAAAAACTTGAATAACTTATAAACGGTGAGACTTTTATTTTTGAAATTTTGGTATGTTATTATGACATCCTAGTCTAGTTAACCGCTTTACACTGTTAATTATTAATTATTATATTTACTGAGATAACGAGTTCTATATCAACCTAGGACGTTTTACAGCGGAGAAGCGAGAGTTCGTAGTGATCATATTACGTTATTTTACGGAGACATTTAAATAAAACGCCGTTCTATATTCATATGGTTCATTTTTTGTTGGAGTTATCCGACATTTTTAAGTCCTAACTGAATAATTATAGTCTATTATTTTGGTATAGCATGAGCCACATTACGCATAAATTAACAATAATACATAATTATTTATTAAAATCGTTTATTTACATTTAAAAATCTCAAAATAGGTGGTGTTTTAAACTATAATTAAATCATAGTCGGTACTAGGTACTAACTTAAAATTAAAGACTAGTTACCATAGTCTAAAACCTATTTAAAAACAATATAATCTCTAAGATATGCCCATAAAAATAAATATCGTTTGAAACTTAAAATGAAATAAAAAATAAAAATTTGTATAATTCTACATTAAAAAGCCCAAAACAAAATTTAAACTTAAAAAACTTTTTTAAAACGTAGTTATAAATTGAACTTCTTTGGTACTGTATCTAAACTATCTAGCTATGTTGTATAA
Source organism: Glaucopsyche alexis (assembly GCA_905404095.1). Taxonomy (NCBI): domain Eukaryota; kingdom Metazoa; phylum Arthropoda; class Insecta; order Lepidoptera; family Lycaenidae; genus Glaucopsyche; species Glaucopsyche alexis. The sequence goes on along the minus strand of FR990044.1, from coordinate 618,790 downwards.
TATAGTTGGATAGGTACAAGTTCAGTTTAACCTACATGGGGGAGGTATCTGCACGTTTATCCAAAATAATGAAAAAATAACTATAATATTGTTATGACCATAATTCCGTAACAATAAGCATGTCGTATGCAGGAGAAATAATACTTAAAAATAAATTTTGTCATAATAAGGTTCGGATTGATTTAAAGTATCAATATGGTGTCTATATAATCGATTATCCTGAATGTGATAGTGTATACGTGGGTCAAACAGTTTGACCCACGTATACAATATATGTAACACCATATAGGAATGTTCATCAGGTACACTATAACTTCTCGGCCGCCTTAACCTCCTTATTAATAAAAATATTTACACCATGCATAAGCAAATCCAAATCGCTCTCTTTGTCTGTCAAGTGACTGTTCCAAACTATCTGACAGAGACAGCCATGTTGGATTAGCTAATCCGTGGTGTAAATAATTTTATTAATAAGGGGGTTAGCGTTTTATGTCATATCTCGCCAAGCGCCCGCCTTCAAATCTGACGTCGAACGTAAGTTGCCGGTCAGTGCTAAAATGCCGATTTCGACGAAAAGTTGTATGAATGCACTAGCTTATATTAGTATATTCGGAATAAAATTTTCTTTAATAAGTATATAATATAAACTGAAAAATTAAGAAGTGTAATTATTTCGAACGGCCTAATCGTACAAGTATGTAAAATCCCACCTCTTGTTATCGAAAAAAGCATTTAAAAAATAATTTAAGACGTTAGAATCATTATAAAGAGACTAATGATATTAATAACGATGATATATCATATCTAAAAGGTGTCTAGCAAAATGTGATTTATCACGATAACCATTTCTATAAGACGCAATGTATTCTTTGTACCGAGTCTCAAAGTTACGTCCAGTTTGAGTCAAACTTTGTACCGTGTTTTAGAGTTACATATAATCACATTTCACTAAACACCTTTTAGATAGTGGTTATTATAGTGTACTCGATGGCCTTTCCTATAAGGAAAATATACATAATGAGACAAAAGCTTTTTACCAAGCGTGCTGGAATAATTAAAAATAATTAAGAATAGAGCATTAACAGACTTGCATTACGCATGGTTAAACGTATACTCACACGTTTGCTTGCAGGTTGTGGGTATTTTTCCCGAAAGTATAGATTATACTTTCGGGATATTGCTAGATATAATATTAATTAAATTGTATACTACTATCTACATGATTGAACCTAAAAACGTTGTCAAAGGTGGAATGACTATCAGTAGGAGACTGCATAGGAGTTAGCACCGACAGTTCTTGTCCAACTGGAGTACACCTATGGTCAGAAGTCACAAGTTGTATTATATGTGATTTTTCGAAACTAGAAGGCGCTCTTAAAGAAAGTTTTGATGGTCGGCCATAAATTGTCTCTTATTAGGTGGATTAGGTGCGGCATTAATTTCATTCCAAACATCACCCAGTTGCTGACTTATTTCTTCTGCACCTTGTTGTCAACAACTGAAATATTAAAAATTGTATTACTTCACTGTGCTGCACACTGCACCATAATATTATATTAAAAATAATATATAATATTATGACATATATGTAACTTGAAAACATAACATTATAATACAAAGTAATATAATATATAACTTGAAAACATAACATTTTAATACAAATTAATAACATTTGTACAAACCTATTTAAAAAGTTTGAATATACAAGTTTTAATGAACATCGCAGTACACAACTAAAACTGTCGATTATACTGTTATATGATATGCCGAAGACCCTACAAATGTGTATATATTGTAAGGTAACGCAGCTTAAAACTATTTTTATTTATTTAATATAAAATATATTTCTATTTAACGATATTTTTAAAAGAACAACGTCCTAACTGATGTCATTATTCAGGTGATAACGTCCCATCTGCATATCGAACTGACAAAACGTATTGTAACTGTTAAGGACAGCGGCCTCGCCTGTGTTTTAAAGTGAATTTAAAGACAATGAACACTTATCAGTGCTTTAAAACGTTTCTAAAAACTGTGAGTAAATAGTACATAAACTCTTAAGAGTGAAAATTGTGAATATAAGTGTTGTACATAAGTGTTAAATTCATTAGAATAGTGGTAAATAATTGTTTTAAAGTCACGAGTTTATTTTCTTTATAATTTCTTAACCGTAGCTTATTTCGCTTAGAAAATTAGTGTTGTACATAGGGAAAATTAGTGGCTAAAGTAAATAACGTTTAGGTAAATTAAAATGTAAATGGTTTTAGAGAAAATTAGATTATAATGGTGAAAAATATATGGTTTTTCTTATACTTGTAACTTTAACTTATGTGTTATTAAGTATCTATGTAAACTGTGTGATTATGTATTGTTTTATGGTAAATAAAGAATTTCACGTTATGCGTTTCACTTATCCTGGCTCAGGGGAAATAAAGGGAAATTAGGGAAAATTATGGAAAAATGGCCGTATAGAGAAATAAGAGAGAGATAGCTTATATGAAAATTAGAAGAGTACATTTGTGCTCCCTATACGGCATTGCCCTGAGCCAGGTAAGCTAACGACTTATCGTGCTAAATGTTCTCCTCAAATCAGTGTTATTTTTATACGCCCCCGCTCTGCCCGAATCGGTGTAACCTTGCTATCTTCGAGTCTGATCAGAGCCGGCGGTGAAAACCTAGTGGAAAAATACAGTCCCATACAGTAGTGCGTGGTCCTTCGAGCCGGATTGCAAGTTAGTGAGTTAGTCGCGTGTGATCCGAGATACAAGATTGAAGAAATTTTCGAAGTCCAATACCAGTTGAAAACAATCAAGACGACACTTAGAAGAATTTATTGATGACGGAACATAGAAAAAATTTACTGAACATCGGACATAGAAAAATTTTACTGAGCCAAGGAGATAGAAAAATTTATTGAAGACTGGACTTAGAAAAAATTTACTGAACACTGGACATAGAATAATTTCATCGAGCCAAGGACATAGAAAATTTTTTGAAGAAAATTTATCAAGCCGAACATAGAATTTTGGAAGAAAGGAATTCAACACCGGGGATCGACGGACTCAGATTAGAAGATTGGACTCGAAGATACAAGACAACACCAAGGAAGAGGGAAGCAAGGATTCGCAGAATTTTCGCCTGAAAAACCTACCGAAGATTCTTGAAGAGTCGTGAAGACTCTGAAGATTTTTGGAGTTTGAAGACGAATATTTGAAGATTAATTTTTGATTTGAGGATTTAACTTAACGTAACATTTAACTTAAACTATGGTCATCACAAGGAGTCAGAGCGGGGCCGAGGAGAACCAACCACAACAACAACAACCGCGAAGATTTCCAGATCCGCCACGATCGCCGTCTGCTGCCGCCACGAGCCAGCCGCCGCCGACCGAGGGAAGGGCAGATCTGCTTCAAACAATTTTAAAACCGAGACCAGGTATTAGCAAGGCACCTGTAGCTCCGGAAGTGCAAACACTAGCCAGGAAGAAGGCTATTTCAATTAGGTCGCGTCGATCGACAGCGAGTGTCGTCGCACGCATGCAATATGAGGCGGAAGAGAAGCTTGCCGCTCTCCGTAAAAAGGAACTGCAAATAGAAGCAGAACTTATCAAGAAGAAACTCGTCGCCGACGTCGCCGCTGCAGAGGATGGAAGCAGCCCCGATGACGACGAGCCGTCTGAACAGGTGGAGCAACGTGTACGAGCCTGGCTAAGCGAACAAGGACCCGACCATGAAGAGGCTAGACAAGAGCCGGTCGTGTTAGAGGAGAGAGAGACGCCGAAGCCAGAAGACATGCCACCAACTGGAGGACGACGCGAAGGTCAGAGGACGAGATTTGAGTGGCCGGAACAGCGCCGCCCACGCTCACCCACACCGCCCACGTCTAGGGCCAACGGGGTGGAACATCTCGCTGAAACGTTAGACAAGCTGCTGAATCAACGCCAGACGCGCCACACAACGGAGCTGCCTACATTCTCAGGGGCTCCCACCGAATGGTTGTCCTTCAAGGCAGCAATGGAAGACACCACTGCATTCTACAAGCTGAAACCGATCGAGAATTTAGCTCGGCTGAGGAACTGCTTACGGGGAGAAGCCAGGGAAGCCGTGGCACCACTGCTGAGCGTCGCTACGCCGCCCGAACAAATCATGAAGACTCTAGAACAATGCTTCGGACGTCCAGAAGCTATGGTGGACCGCATGATGGAAGACCTGAAGAGGCTACCGAGGCTCGGAGGTTCGGCGGCGGAACTCAACCAATTCGCCGTGAAGATTCAGAACATGGTGGCTATCCTGAAGAGGCTGAGGCACGGGTACCTTTTCAACCCGTTGCTCACGAGAGACATTCTAGAGAAGCTCAGTCCCTACGAGAAAAGCAAGTGGTACGACTACGCAGAAGAGACGTCGCGCTTCAGGAACGAGCCCGATGTCATCCTTCTCTCTGAATTCTTAATGAGGGAAGCGGACAGGGCACTGCGCTACGGATTCAGCACGACATCGAAGAGAGAAACACCGCGTCAACCTCCGAACAAGAGTGAAACCAGAGCAAGAAGGCCAGTCTTCGCGGTGACAGATGAGGGCAGGGGTTCGCCGAGCCACAGCCAACCCAAGAAAATACGCGAGGAAGCAATGAAGTGCCCGATATGTGCCAATGATCACGCTCTGCCTCGCTGCGCCACCTTCAAGAAAATGAGCGTACCAAAGAGATGGGACACAGTCAGGAAAGAGGGGCTGTGTTTCCTGTGCATATCGAGTCGACACAGAAGATTCAACTGTAAGGCGAAACGGTGCGGCGCACAGGGTTGTAAGCGGCTGCACCACACGTTGCTGCACGAGGAGAGGTCCGGCGGCGCTCCATAGGCTGAGGACGCCGTTATTACCGCATCGGTCACGTCCGACCGTGCGGTAAAACTCAAGATGAGAAGGGTTCAAGTCGTAGGTCCACGGGGCGAAGCGGACATCTTCGCGCTGTTCGACGAGGGCTCGACAGTGACTCTGCTGGATGAAGACGTCGCGAAGGCTATCGGCGCAGACGGTCCGTCGAAAGTGCTGCGGATGCACGGGATCAATGCCGAGAGGAATGAGGAAAAAAGCCGACTCGTACAACTGGGCGTACGGGGTCACGACGGTACCAGGCACGACATCACTGCGAGAACGGTGGGCGGATTGAACTTGCTCACTCAATCCGTTCCGGAATCATTGCTGCAACTCGCTCACCTGCACGATCTCAGGGATGAAGAGATGTGTTATGAGAACGAGAAACCCCAACTTCTCATCGGTACGGACAACTGGCAGCTCATCGTGTCAAGAGAACTGAGAATCGGGAAAAGGAACCAGCCTGCGGCCTCAAAGACCAAACTCGGCTGGGTGATCCATGGCAGCATCCCGAGGCGCATCATAAGGCAGGATGATGAGAGTATCCTGCACATATGGACCGTCGACTACCCGGACGAACGAACGGGCGAGAGTCTAGACGGGACGAGACTCCAGTGGCGCAAAGAGGGCGTCACATTACCCCGGAGTAACAACGGGGGGAGTCAGACAAACTGCAGTATGGGACCGGGACTCCAGTGGCACGCGAGAGGTGTCATAACCCCAAGGATCGACGGGGGGAGTCGTGCGGGCTGCAGTTTGAAGCGAGAAGATGGGGATGTCCGAGTCGTGTTGGCCGCAGCCAAGGCCAAAGTAGCGCCGTTGAAGGCCCAAACCATACCGAGGCTGGAACTACAGGCCGCCCTGGTCGGAGCGAGGCTGGGAAACGCCGTCGTAGCAGAGCACAGGTGGAAAACAGATACCGTTTTCTACTGGATTGACGCACAGGTGGTGCTGTGTTGGATACAGAACGGCAGCCGGAAGTACACGCCGTACGTCGCGCACCGCCTGGGGGAAATCGCCGAACGGACGTCTGTCCACCAGTGGAGGTGGGTGAGCACTAAGAACAACGTCGCGGACCTAGCCACGAGAACGGGCTATGTACCGAAGAGCGACGAGGACCCATGGTTTAAAGGGCCAGATTTCCTGCGCAGGCCTATGAGCGAGTGGCCCGCGGAGAGTCCCGCCCAAGTCGAAGATAAAGAAGAACACGTCGCCTTTTACACCACAAGGGCGAGTGAGCTGGATTGTCTACCGGATGTGACGCGCTTTTCGAGTTACGAGCGCCTCATAAGATGCACAGCGATGGTTTTGTTATTCTTAGAAAAGTGCCGAGATCGTCGAGCCAACCTCGAGGTACGACACCTAGAACGGGCCGAGAAGTTGTGGTATCAGAGGTCACAACGGGACAGCTTCACGCAAGAAATTGAAAAGATCACAAGTGGCAAGACGGCGCCTAGGTGGAGCTCCTTGTACCGGCTCAATCCGGTGTACAAAGACGGGCTGCTCGTACTAGACCAAAGAATCAAAGCAGCGCAGGTTCCAGCGGAGATGAAGAACCCAATCATCCTGGACGGAAGACATCCGTTCACGAAGCTACTGGTGGCACGGCAGCACGCCCGGGCAGGACACGGGAGCCGTGAGAGGGTCGTGAACGACCTCAGGCAAAGGTTTTGGATCCTGAAGCTGCGGCCGACGGTGCGCAGCATAACAAGTAAGTGTGCGTTTTGTCGGCTACGACGGGCGCACCCGAGAACACCACAAACTGGAGACCTGCCGGCGGAGCGTCTGGGGGCGTTCCAGAGACCATTTTCGTACTGTGGTCTCGACTGTTTCGGCCCGATGACGATCACCATCGGCCGACGTCACGAGAAGAGATGGGGAGCGCTCTTCACCTGTCTGACGACGCGGGCCGTGCACCTGGAGCTGGTGGCCTCGCTGTCGACAGACTCGGCATTAATGGCCATGAGAAGGATGGCTGCGCGGCGAGGATGGCCGTCAGTCATGTACAGCGACAACGGGACGAACTTCAGAGGCGCGGACGTCGAGCTGCGGCAGGCGTACGCTGAGTGGGCACCGGCTATGGCTCAGCTGGGCCTCACGCACCGCATGCAATGGAAATACACCCCGCCGGGGGCGCCGAGTCAAGGAGGTGCCTGGGAACGGATGGTGAGGTCGGTGAAAACCGCCTTACTCGCTACGCTGAACGAGAAGTCGCCGAAAGAAGAGGTACTCCAGACCCTGATGGCCGAGGCGGAGTATTCCGTGAACGCACGACCGCTAGTTCACGTTTCCGTGGACCCCAGCGACCCGGAGGCAATCACACCGAACCATTTCCTCCTCGGGTCGTCCACCGGACTGCCGTACGTCGGACCGTGTGTGCCGGCGGACAAGAAGACTTGGAGAGTCGCGCAAGCCCTTGCCGACGAGTTCTGGAGGCGCTGGGTGAGGGAATACCTCCCCACGCTCACGCCACGCTACGGGGCGCCGCAGAGCAGCCGTGCCCTGGTTCCGGGCGACCTGGTCGTGGTCGTAGATCCGGCGCTGCCGCGTAATACGTGGCCGCGCGGGGTCGTGCACCGGGTCTACCCTGGCCCGGACGGACAGGTGCGTTGTGCGGACGTTCGCACGCGCAGTGGTGTGTTCCGCAGGCCCACATCAAAACTGGCAGTGCTGGAGGAGGCGCCGCAGTCGCAACCGCGACCGCTGGCGGAGCAGACGGAGCCGGGGGCGGTGCCGGGCGCGGAACGAGCGCCGGAGCGAGCTACAGACAGCTCGCAGTCGCCGGAGCGAGCTACAGACAGCTCGCAGTCGCCGGAGCGAGCTACAGACAGCTCGCAGTCGCCGGGGCGAGCTACAGACAGCTCGCAGTCGCCTGAGCGAGCTATAGACGGCTCGCAGTCGCCGGGGCGAGCTACAGACAGCTCGCAGTCGCCTGAGCGAGCTATAGACGGCTCGCAGTCGCCGGGGCGAGCTACAGACAGCTCGCAGTCGCCTGAGCGAGCTACAGACAGCTCGCAGTCACCACCACGAGCTGTAGCGAGCACAAACAGCTCGCGGTCGCAGCCAGTTGCAGCGGGCACGGTCAGCCCGCAGTCACCAGAGCAGTTTGCGGCGGACACAGACAGCTGGCAGTCAGCGGAGCAGTCCACGGCGGGTCCAGCGAGCCCGCGGTCACCAGAGGAGGCTGCGTAGAACCTGGCTACTGCGCCGGGGGGAGGATGTTAAGGACAGCGGCCTCGCCTGTGTTTTAAAGTGAATTTAAAGACAATGAACACTTATCAGTGCTTTAAAACGTTTCTAAAAACTGTGAGTAAATAGTACATAAACTCTTAAGAGTGAAAATAGTGAATATAAGTGTTGTACATAAGTGTTAAATTCATTAGAATAGTGGTAAATAATTGTTTTAAAGTCACGAGTTTATTTTCTTTATAATTTCTTAACCGTAGCTTATTTCGCTTAGAAAATTAGTGTTGTACATAGGGAAAATTAGTGGCTAAAGTAAATAACGTTTAGGTAAATTAAAATGTAAATGGTTTTAGAGAAAATTAGATTATAATGGTGAAAAATATATGGTTTTTCTTATACTTGTAACTTTAACTTATGTGTTATTAAGTATCTATGTAAACTGTGTGATTATGTATTGTTTTATGGTAAATAAAGAATTTCACGTTATGCGTTTCACTTATCCTGGCTCAGGGGAAATAAAGGGAAATTAGGGAAAATTATGGAAAAATGGCCGTATAGAGAAATAAGAGAGAGATAGCTTATATGAAAATTAGAAGAGTACATTTGTGCTCCCTATACGGCATTGCCCTGAGCCAGGTAAGCTAACGACTTATCGTGCTAAATGTTCTCCTCAAATCAGTGTTATTTTTATACGCCCCCGCTCTGCCCGAATCGGTGTAACCTTGCTATCTTCGAGTCTGATCAGAGCCGGCGGTGAAAACCTAGTGGAAAAATACAGTCCCATACAGTAACTATTCTGTGATTCCGTAAAAAAACGTCCCATAGTTACATGAAACCTTCAGAAGTTCTAAAGAATTAGTCTTAAATCGTTCTAATATTACTTATAATGTCAACGTTTATGGTACTTCAACTTTTATTGATAACACGACAAATATTTACCTAATAAATAAACATGAAACTAATCATACTTTTCGTACTAAAACGTATTTTTCTAACTCTCCGTCAAAAAAATGTCTTATATGAAGATGATTTCCCGTTTCTATTTACTAGCTTAAAAAGCGGAATATTAAAATAAAATCATTTCAAAGCATAATAATATTTAATTTGAAGAATAATATAAGTAAAAATATCAACTTACCTGGATCTACACCGTTCTTCATAAAAATATCTTGCTTATTTGAAAAAGAAGGACTACAATTAAGCTCTTTTCTCTCTTCATAAAGTATATCCAGCAATATCCGTAAGCGTGACATCTCAAAAATACTTTTAGTACGCAATAATTAATAAAATTATAATTTTCGTCAAAGCGAAAAAAAAATCACACACATGACGCAAAAAACCCTTCTTTCCGCTCGACAACGCCTGAAGTGAAGATCGCGCGAGGCGCCCGCGCCGCGCGCGCTCCAATTTCTCCGTCCTATGAACACAAGGTGCATTTTAACATGGAGCTAAGATCAAATAAGACGTTGTACGATTCTGTATTTCCGAAATTAAGCCAGATACAAAAATTCTGAAAATGTCAGACTGTACAGCTTTGATTCCTTATTTCATTTATCCAAAAAACGCACTTTTGCTCTATGATCACAACGGACTTTGTTCTACGCATAGGTCGGTATATTTTAGGTGCGGTACAAACTACACTTCTTCTCTTAATTTCTGAGTTAGCTTGTATCGCTGATAACTTAGTTTTATATATAGCAGAGGAACATGGTTCGTATCTTTCTAGATTTTGTCTAACATAGAGAGCACATTTGTAAATATACATAGATGTCACTGTTAATATTTTTAACCTGATGAAATATGGTTTGCACGTGTCCCTTCTACCTATATTGCAGATTTCCCTAATGCATTCTTTTGAGCCCTAAATACTTTCACTAAATCCGTAGAGTTGCCCCAAAACATAACGCCGTATCTAATATTGGATGAAACTTATTCGTGATATGCCGTTAATAGCGTCGGCCTATTTGTTATCGCCCTAAGTTTATATAAGGCATATGCGCTTTGATTAATTTACTTACTTAAATGTTCTATATGTGATTTCCATGTCAATTTCTTATCAATTATTACACCTAAAAACCCTTGAACGCCACGCAAAAATTGTACGATTAAGTGTTTGTTACCGGTGTCATGAAGAATGCGCTCGCACGCCGGGGTACAAATCATAGTATACTTTAAAAAAAAAACATTAGTTTCCCATTACTGTCCTATTTATACAAAAGCTATGAAAAGATCTCAAAACGCGTTCCACGAAATCTGCTAGATCAGGTGACCCCGGCTCACCCCGCGCCGGCCGCGGCGCTCTATTTACATATTCCCTTTTATGGTCCAAACTATTTTTAGCTGAAACAGGAGCGATGATAGACGACATGATAAATGCGGTTTTTGATTCCCGAATCCCGATCCCCGAATAGACCTCCGACCTGTCATATAAATATTGGAATATCGACGTAACAAACTGGACTGATCCAACACTTTGTTAAAAGGTTTGAAAACCAAAACCCTGATTAAAACCCAGCAAAAACCTTAGAATTTTGTCATAAAAATTTCGTATAATTATTTACTTTCATACATTGAATTTCATATTATATTATTTACTTAAGAGCATTGATCGGCGCGCGACTCAGATTTCACGAAAAACGCTACTTTTCAAATGCGTCTATATCTAACAAAAACTGGTTATTCTGATTTTTACATGTAGAAAAACACTAGAAAATATTGTATTCTAATTTTTTTTTTATGAAATAAGGGGGCAAACGAGCAAACGGGTCACCTGATGGAACGCAACTTCCGTCGCCCATGGACACTCGCAGCATCAGAAGAGCTGCAAGTGCGTTGCCGGCCTTTTAAGAGGGAATAGGGTAATAGGGGAGGGTAGGGAAGGGAATAGGGTAGGGGATTGGGCCTCCGGTAAACTCACTCACTCGGCGAAACACAGCGCAAACGCTGTTTCACGCCGGTTTTCTGTGAGCCCGTGGTATTTCTCCGGTCGAGCCGGCCCATTCGTGCCGAAGCATGGCTCTACCACGTAATAAAAAAAATTTAAAGAATGCGAAATTATCAGGAATTATAGTTATTTAAAATGATGATATTTATGTATTTTACTCGCTCCTTTTGTTTCTTACTTACATAATCTATGAGAAGAACCTTTTATCTTTAATATGCTATTTAAATTTTTAACTAAATTACTTTGACGAATTTTATATGAATTTTTAAAACTACTGTATTTATCGAGGCGCACGAGCGTTTACAACAGTATTTGTAAACGCTCGTGCGCCTCGATTTATTTAGTAGTTTTAAAAATTCATATAAAATTCGTATAATAAATATCATCATTTTAAATAACTTTAATTCCTGATAATTTCGCATTCTTTAAATTTTATTTTTATGATATAAAAATAAAATAAATAAAATAAAATATGTTTATTTCAGGCAAAGCCCATAATTTAGTAACTACATAATTATAGGTACTTATTTAATTTAAATATTTCCCCTCAGGGGCTCCGGGCACAGGCACGTGTGCTTGGACCCAGTGTCGCAGAAGGGGGCTATCCAGCTTGGCGCTAAGCAGATTCAGGATGGTGTTGGGACTTTCACGCGTGCGGAACATCAGCGACGCGATGCGACGCCGCAGCACAGTGTGAAAACCGTCTGTGTGTGCATACGCAAACATCGCAGACGCACTACAGTAGCGAGGAAGCCCCACCAACACCCTGAACGCATTATTATATTGTATGCGGAGAGCGTTGATGGCCCGCTGCGAGTAGCTGACCCACAGATTGCAGGTGTAGAGAGTTTGGCAAAATGCTTTAAACAGTGTAATTTTAACATCTGTACTACACCTCGCGAATCTGCGTGCCAACATGTTACAGCGGACCGCCATCGCTCTCCTCTCTCTTTCGATATCCCCATCGTCTGTTAAATCCTCGGTGACCACATGGCCGAGATATTTAAACTCTTTCACTCTTCGAAGAGCAACACCATTGAGCAGCAGAGGCGCCACATCTCCCAGCTTACGACCCCTGGATTGAAATATCAAGAGCTCACTTTTTCTTACATTATATACGAGGCCGTGCATCCTCGCATACTCCTCACACACTCCAATCATTTTTCTGAGGGCGGCTATTGATGGGCTGAGCAACACCATATCATCTGCATAACTAATACTATTAACACAGTGACCATCAATAGAGCAGCCTACTCTAGTGTCGCTCAGCGCAGCAATCAGCCTATTCACGTACAAGTTGAAGAGCGAAGGAGACGTTAGTCCCCCCTGTCTTACTCCACACTCCAACTTGTACTCGTCAGAGAGTTCACGGAGCCATTTGACCCGGTTAGTTTGGTGGTCATACCAATATCTAAAAATGTTAATTAACTCACCCGGCACACCTGCGTCTTTTAATTTATGCCATAGGATATCGTACCTAACCAGGTCAAATGCCTTGGAGAGATCAAGAAAGGCTGCATATACGGGCGTACTCCTATCTGTATAATACTTGACAATCTGCTTCAGAGACATAATCGCACATTCTGTTGAGAGTCCTGACCTGAAACCGAACTGTGCATCATGGAAATTTAGATGTTTTTTAAGTTGTATCTCAAGCATGCCGTCAAGTATCTTAGATGTGGTAGTAGCTAATGATATAGGGCGGTAGTTACACTTATCGGAGCTATCTCCAGTCTTATTCTTAATTATAGGAACTACTACCGTCTTCATTAGCTCGTTTGGCAGGTAGGAGTGCCTAATACACAGCGTAAATAACAGTCCCAAGAGCCGTGGGAGATGTGGCCCCGCATATTGAAAATGTTCTATGCCGAGGCCGTCGTGTCCAGGTGACTTTCCTTTATTTTTAGAGCAACTTGTTTTGCTGTGACGCGCTCAGGCACCGTTAACACTACGACCTCCGCATCCCTGGTTTTCTCATGCTCACTATTCAGCGGAGACTCTACTTGAAAGTGACATCTAAACATATTTGCAATATCTTTCGTATCACTGATGCCGTTAATACTCACCGGGACGCTAGGTTTTGTGTTCAATTTTTTTGTTTGTTTCCAAAAACCTTTGAAATCTTTATTTTTATGTTTAGTTGCCAAAATGTTCATTTTAATTTTTTCCTGGTTATTCTGACAATATTGTAATTTAGTTTTAAATATTTTTCTAGATTGATACATTTCATTATAAATACTACCACAACTGGGTCTACCATACCAGACCCAGTTCAAAAATTTCTGCCTAGCATCCTTGTGAGCGTTACGAACATACTTATTCCATCCGACAATAGGACGACCACGGTGTTGACTGCCACTACCAGCACAACCAACATAGCTGTCAGCAGCAGCCTCTTGTAATGATGTTACAATGTCACCATAAAATGCATCTATTGCGGCCAAGTGCACCCTATTATTATTACTACACATATTATCACAACACTTGTCAAATTCACTAGGGAAGCTAATTTCTCTTAATTTTACATTACAAGATTTAGTATATTTTTCTATTTGGCTCAAATCCCTGTCTCCCCATAGTACTTTATTTGAATTGGCTAGCGGTTTGTGAATAGTTCGACCAACTGTTTTTAAGTTACACAGAATCTCAACTGGATAGTGATCAGACCAGAAAACATCATAACATACCTTAACAGAGATAACTGTCTTTAACGCCGCCTCAGTAACAATACAGTGATCAAGCCACCTGCGGCTACCGTGTGCTTCACTCACAAATGTATGGGTATTAGAATTTGAGCCCAACATCTGAAGATCCACACATGTCCAGTGTTGCTCATTACAAAATTTATGAAGTTCATTACCAAACAGTTCATTAGGATGAGCATTAAAGTCTCCCATGATAAAAACATTTTCAATATTGTTACTCTCAACTATTGAAGTAATTTCACTTAAGCATTGAACAAATTCTAATAGATTGTCTGATAAGTCAGTGGGCATATAAACAGAAAAAACAAGTATCCAACGATCCATCACACGCAGCTTAATTGCGCTAATTCGACTACTTTCACACGAGATCACAGACGGTTGACTACATTTGCTGTTCCTGTATAGAAGTCCAGTACCTCCATACGGTCTTCCGCGAAGTATACCGCTTGTTAGGTCCACCGCAGACTTACCGCAGTATCCAAAGTCACTATTTACTTTGCCGAGTTCAGGTATCTCGTGCGGCAAGAGCCATGTCTCTTGCAATGCAATAATATCCGCATTTTGACAAAGGCTTCGTATACACTCCAATGATCTCTTGAAAGACTTACAATTGAAACTGATAAATTTTAAGCATTCATTGTTGGCTGTACCACCCATTTAGACCTTTTATTGTACCATTATCAGGTTTCTTACGCCTGTCTAAATCTCGTTTGCCAAATTCGATAAAACGACGGAACGCTATACCATCAGGCCATAAGGTGCTGTCCAAAAACAAATTCAGTTTTTCCTTAGGAACATACATTTTAAATGAGTTGTATTCTCTCAGCTGCTTTGGTTCGATCTTCTGCAAGGTGATTTCAACATTTGTTTTGCTCTTTATGTAGGAAATTATATGATTTTCGCAAGTGTCCTTATGCACGTTATTTATAAAGAGAGGTACACTAATAGCCGCTGCCTTAAAACTGTCACTAATCTCGGTACATGTGCCTTTTTCACTTATAAACCGATTTCTGTTCCGTTTTCTATGTACTACTTGCCATTCATCGTTTGCATTCTGTCTTATTAAAGCGCTCTGTGACTGGAGCGAACATCTTACCGAGCCGGCATTAGTCGCCGTACCAGCGCCAGTGCCTTGTGTTCGTTGCGCGGTGTGAGTCTCAGCGCATATAATATCTGTGCAGTTGTGTGCCATAGATGTGATATCTGCATAAGACGGGTGCAGCGGTGAGTACTGCGTTTGAGTGGGCTCGCCTATCCCACCCTTATCAATATTGATTGAATGGTAGTTATCATTCATCGGCTCCTGTGTAATACGAATAGACCCTGTAGGGCCACTTTCGCAGTTCAACTCGGATCTATTTGTATCAAGTTTTCTGTTAACAAAGATATCCTGTTCGAAATTATTACCCTTAGATATTTTCTGAAGATCACACACTTCATTTTTCAAGGCTAAGAATTGGTCCACAGGTGTATATGTTTCCTTAATAGTCTCGATCTCGTGTTTCAGTGAAATCAGATCTTTCAACAGCCTAGTCGCGTCCAAGTGATCAAAAGTTACCGGTGGTAGTTTTTGTAGGTCACGGGCAACAAAAATCGGCATCTCCTCAGGATCCTTCTGTTTTATTAGCGAGATTATGTCCTCTAGTTCTCGCTGTGTTTTTCCTTCTTTCTTACGGTTGACCCTTCTTCCCGGTGTCTTGTTAACAGAGGTAAACAAAAGACTTTTTGCTGCACTAATTTCTTCCGGTTTAAACGCCGTGGCACACAGCCTGATGATTGAGTCCTCATCCATCACATCACACTTGTTTTGAATAAAAGTCAAAACTTCGTTTATTACTAAATTACAGTTTGCACACTTTAACATTTTTGATGTCGTTGATCCATTCAAATCATCCATTTCATTGAAAAATAAGTTTCTACGTCTGATTTCACTATAATTTAAACGATTTTAAAGTATCAAACAGGATAAAATAATTTATTTTACGGAGCTAAATAAAAACGATGTTGTCAGTTTTGACCTGTTGTCAATATGGTATAGAAACGTATATAAAAATAATCTGACAAAGAGATGATCTAGAAGAGGATCCAACAAGTTTGTAAAGATTTTTTTTTTAAATGTAAGCGGTTTTAGCTATTATATGTTTTGAAATTGCCCCTGAACCTAAAGTTGTAAAAACTTCTGGTTAGTTTTGTCAGTTTTATTCAAAAGTTTGAAATTATTTTAAAATAAATGATAAGTGAAAAATTAGAATACAATATTTTCTAGTGTTTTTCTACATGTAAAAATTAGAATAACCAGTTTTTGTTAGATATAGACGCATTTGAAAAGTAGCGTTTTTCGCGAAATCTGAGTCTCGCGCCGATCAATGCTCTTAAGGCAAAAAATAAAAATACAGTAAGGATCATAAGGTTAAAGGCGATTTAGGCATTTAAATTTTCAAGATGGACATAAAAATTTAAAACCAGCCAACAGAGAATGGGACTCACGCACGAAGGTTCCGTACAAAATGGCAAATAAACGTTACGTTTGTTGTATGGGAGCCCTACAAAAATATTATTTTATTTTGTTTTTAGTTTTTACGTTTTAGTTGTTATAGCGGCAACAGAAATACATCTGTGAAAATTTCAACTGTTTGGCTATCACGGTTCATAATATACATCCTGGTGACAGACAGGCGGATGTACAGCGTCTGAGCAATAGGGGTTTTACCATTTGGGTGTGGAACCCTCTAAATGATGGCCACCAGATCTATTCTGTCACTGGTAGCCAGAACTCACAGCATACGTTAACTAAAACTGCGTGCGTGGTCGTACAATTACAAAGATTGATACCTCCATAAAGATACGGGCGATAAAAGTCATTACACTGCCAGCCACTCGGCCGGAATCGCTGGGGCAAAGCGGGCCATGAAACAGGCGGCTGCGACGACGACAGCTGCGGTAGCGACAGCGGAATCTGGTGCGGAGGTAACCCCTAGCAAAGACAGCAAATTCAAATTCTTTATTAAGCACACATAATAATATACAATAGAATAAAGATGTAATGTACATCACGTCAATCTAATCCTATACAAAGTTAAGACTTGTGTTATGGCAATCAGACAACGGATACACATTAAAAAGAATATACTATAATCTTTCCTACTTATACAATATAAAAATATTATAAATGTAAAAGTTTGTGAGGATGTATGAACGGATGGATGTTTGTTCCTCCTTCATGCAAAAACTACTCAACGAATTTTGATGAAAATTGGTATGATAGTAGTAGGGCTCTGGATTAAAACATAAACTACTTTTTATCCCGAAAAAGTACAGTGCTCCCGAGGGATACTGTATTTATTATGCATGACTTAGACTATATTGTAGCATGTCATTGAATTGGTTTACAAATTACAGCACGTTTCGTGGCCGCATCATAATGGCGAAAGTAAGCCGATATCAATAAAATATAATGCCTCAGCTCATCTGAGCGGTACAGTAACATAATCACGTGTCGCAATTTAAAATATTACAATCCCAATATCTAATGTGATATTGACTTGTTTGTTTGTTCTACAATCGCGTTCAACATATTTTGTCATAATATGTTGGCATTATTTACGAATCTCTTGTCCTGATTTGTGTGATACTCCATTATTTATTCGTCTTTTAATTGTTTATACTATGTTGTTCTTGTTAATATCTTTTCAATGCGAATACGGGTTTTTTTAATTTCTAACGTACACACCTGTAGGTTAATTCTGCTAATTCAATCGTACAATAGTATTATTTTGACGCAGTCTCGATATGTTAAAACAGCAAAATGGTATTCTCCTAAAGGTCAAACCAACGTCAAACGCGTTTTGGTTGGTCCAAATTCCAACAATCAGCTTATGATGATAAAATGACGATTAATTTATAATTTATTGAAAGTACATAATATTATATTGAAAGTGTCACTAAAATACGAGAATTAGGGTTCAACTACAACTATCGACTAAATTAAAACACGACTCTGTCCAATTCAATTTAACAAATTATTTGATTCCATCAAATTAATGTATTTTTTTGAATTGATACACATTATAGTGTACTATTGTCTCTCTGTTTACGTTTAGATTAACTTTGACCGGAACAGAGTTTAATTGAATAAGCGATGTAGTTAGTTCGACAACAGGAGGTGCATTAAATATATTATGGTCGTAAAACCGTTTACTGCGGTGTAAAAATTAATGGACGATAATGCGCCCGCCCAGCCGCCCAGCCGCCCTAGCCGCCCCAGCCGCCCTAGCTCGCGGGTAATTCAAAGTTTTTAGGTTTACGACAAGTTTATGATTCTTATGAGGAAGCATTGATATTTGCTCAGGAAGTGTTGTATTTGTTGTGATAAATAAAAATTTAAGTAACTTTAACGAAGCCTATTTATAATGTTCTCCGAAGTGGGAAGATTGTTCCGTAATAATAGCTATTTTCGGACATAATTCTGTGCCTACACTAGAAATGAGTATTGTTAACGTTACAAAATGTTTAGACAAAGTTTTATATCGTCTTTATTAAGTTAACAATGACTTTCCTCAAATAAGTTAAAAGGTTCACAAAGACTGATGAACAACGAGGTTCAAGTTAGGTTTTTGACAAAAGTATTTTGACAAATATGTTGTACATTATAACCTAATCGATATAAAGACATATACAATTACTGTGTTCAAATAAAAGGTTGATCAATATCAATTAAGGATATTTTGTGCCTGTGATATACAGTTTATGTCAAGACTCAAGACGTTTAGGCTGAACAATAACATAAAATTTCGATAAAACAAATACACAAAAAAAAATTACATTACGCTCTTTACGGCGCTATTAAGGTCATTGATCTCACACAGCTGATTCTATTGATGTTATTCAGGCAGTCTTTGCTTCCACATTAAAACACCTGTTAATGACCTCAGCGCCTTAAATTATTTATCTGCCTAAACTTCTTGACAGCAGTAGATCATATGCCCAAAATTCAATGCAAATAAAGATTATGATTATGATTATGATTAGAACCATAACTTACATACGAGTAGGTTGTTCTGTGTGCAGTAGTACAGACTATAGACTATAGGATGTAGATGTGGACAAGAGACGGTGACACTGAAGCTATCTGTCATCGTGGAGTTTACTAATTAATATTAGTTGAGTCTTGTTGTATGTATAAATTATAGTAAAAGTAAAACTTCGTCTGTTCTTCCCCGTGACAAATATTTATTCTGTGCCCGTGATAACGTATCTCGTAGCTCGTAGCAACATCACATTGTATAGATTAATATTTATAAGTTATTTTCGAATCGAAATCTGAACGATGAATAAGTATGAAGTGCCAATACATAGATGATAGAACGCATCATATTTATTTATTACTAGCTGTTGCTCGCAACTGCGCCTGCATGAATACAGTATCTCACGGGATAAACCTATTTTATAATCCAAAACCTAAGTTACTACCATACCAAATTTCATCGAAATCCGTTCAGTAGTTTTTGCGTGAAAGAGTAACAAACATCCATCCATACATACATCCATCCATCCTCACAAACTTTCAGTTTTATAATATTATATTAGTAGGATATCTAATCAATAGCCTAAAATATAAGTTTTATGCTTCTAGATCTGGAAATGACAATACTTTCATGCAACCTAGTGAACCTTTCATTCTCGTTTTCAACCCTTTACAACACTTTTTTCCAATTAAAAAGTAGCCTATGTCCTTTATCAGGCTCCAGACTGTGTACCAAATTTCGTTTAAATCGGTTCAGTAGTTTTGGCGTGAAAGCGAGACAGACAGAGTTACTTTCGCATTTATAATAATAGTATGGAAGTACACTCTTGTTGTTTGTTGCTATTAAAGAAACTTAGGCCTAATAATATTACTGGTAGCGTTACGACCGAGAGAGTCCAGTTTGATACAGCTTTTTCTCATCTAAAATCTCAAGTGAATTAAAGACTGTAATTTTATTGTGTGACATTTTATTAAAATACCTCTTGAAACTTCTGTGTTCACAATATTATAATATTAAGTTATTGAATCAAGTATCTGCAGCCGAACATAGAAGCCCTATACACACATATACTCTTATCATCAGATATATAAGTAGGTACTCACAAATTTAGCTGATGATAAACTCTTAACTCGTATGTCATAAACTAGCAAAGTTCGTTAGCGAGTTATTGTGATGGCCAGACTAATATTATTACGGGAAACATCACCGGGTGAGACGGAATTGTATTAATTGTAATTGTCCCTAGTGGTAACATGGAGAGGGATTTATTATTTTAGTATTTACATGAATTAGGGACCTAAATGTGAATGTTTGATTAGACTGACCTTATACGAGTTCGGAGGCTTAGTTCCCAAAGAACATGGCCCAGAATTCATATTTAAAAAACACAGCACGGACAGCGATGAAATGTTTGCTACTGGGCTCGCTTTAAATCATATTTGATTTCAAAGGGCAACCCTAAATACGGCGGGTATAGAAGTAGGTGGATTAGTAGGTGTAGATGTATTTGTTGGTGTAGAAACTTTAGGAGTATGAAGTTAGGTTGCTGTTGTAGGTAGGTAGATGTATGCATAGATTAGTAACGGAGCTTTGTTTCCGCCTCTACAATTACGGAACTTCCGCGAGAAATCGTTCCCCTGTACATTGAAACTGTAGGCGTAATATGTACGAACATACCTACAATTCCAACACCAAAAACAACACCTACACCAGCTAACCTAACCTACACCGACTAACATAATAATTATGTAATACAATACAACCAGGTTTTTAATTTCTTTTGCTAATCGCCATTTTTAGGGTTCCGTGCCTCGAAAGGAAAAAACGGAACCCTTATAGGATCACATCCGTCCGTCCGTCCATCTGTCTTTCAAGACACTTTTTCCCAAGTACGAATGGAGGTATCAAGCTGGAATTTATATCAAATACTCAGGTCTACTGTCCCTTGTCCCATGAAAAAATCAAACTTCTAAACCAACTTAATCAAAAGATACCGTTTATGCCGCAAACTTTCGCAAATTTTCGACACTCGCAAGGGAATCAAAACCTACGGGCCACAGGGTACTTCCCGTGAACTCAGAATCCTGAAATGTGGTACGAAGCAACGACTTGCGAAACCCGTTAGTTACATCATATAATAAAAATATTTTTATTAATTTTAAACTTACCTACTACCCCTACTATGACACGATTATCGTGATGGGTTAACTTTTACTTATATACCTACAGGTTTGTACGGAACCCCCGGTGTGCAAGTCCGACCCGCACTTTTTTTTGATACATCGTCTCACGTCTGTCGTTTCATGGTCTATTGGTTTTTTTTTCATATATCCTCTCTATCGATTCGTGGTCTATTAAAAAACGATATTATATCATCAAGCCACTCAAGGCGTCAAACACTTCGTTAAAACATCACAATTTCATAAAAAAAAAAAACACTGAAGCGTTCACACATCGCTGTCCGGTCTGAAACTCTGTGACGCGCTCAGTTCGTTGACCCCCGAATGTGACCACAAAACAGCTTGGTCCTAAACGTTTCTCTTAACTTTTTAGGGCGAAAGTGATAAAACTAAATTTCTCGTTAATTGAAGATGCAAACTCTATCTTTTTAATTTTCGACGACCTCTAGCTGTGGCTCAGTGGTAGAGCACAGTACTCACGCCGAGGGTCGCGAGTTCGAATTCCGTCGAACTCCAAAGGAATAAAAAGCTTTTTCGTGTTTCTGAGTCATGGATGTCGTATTATATAAAATTATTAAATATTAAATATTTTTCCGATTTCTGGTACTCGTTGGCCGTTACACAAGTTCTTCGAGAACTGATCTCGGGTACGTCAGTATTACCTATATATTATTTGCCTCGGGTCCAAATTGACGTGGAAGTGAAGCGCCTATAGATATTACTAGCTTTTGCCCGCAGCTTCGCCCGCGTGAGATTGGGTTTTAAGTCAGTTACCAATACTAAAATTGAATACATAATGGTGTAGGCACTGTACAACCGTATCAGTTGTATTTTGTTTGAATGTTTCCTGCGACTTCATACATTCAAGAAATCTACCGGGATCTGTACCATAAATAAAATTTAATAAGCTGCAAAAAGTATTCTGTGTTAATTCTGGATAAACTACTACCATAACAAATTTTCATCAAAATTCTTTACGTGTTTTCCGTACTTTACATTATTGCATGAAAAACTAAACAATTATTATTTACATACAAACTTTCCGTTTCAGCCTGGTGACGTCCACTGCAGGACATAGCCAGGACATACAAACTTTTGCGTTTAGGTATAATATTAAGTAAGGATTTCTTTGTAGCCGATAATTAGTATTTTAACGATTTCGAAAATCTTTTGAATGGGAAGACGTTGTGGACTTTGAACTTAATAAAAATAATTTGGATTGTGATCGCCCATCCTAGTTGGGACCACGACAGAGTTTGAGAGAGAGATGAGTTAGCAGTACGACCACGAAGCCATCTAGCCTCTCACTTATTCCTCATATAATAATCATACACATTAATGATTCGGATTAACCTAGGTAAAGTTTTAACCAATTCAAATATCTGGTTACTTTATAGCATTTTATACCTACTACGTTATTTTTTAGATTGATAAAACTTTTTGTAACTATGAACCGAGTGAATTGAAATACCAACACAAAATTATAAGCAGAGCTATCCTAGTTCCTATCCGCGTGGAACCCGTAGGTAGTTAGGTACTCAAAAATTTTCCGCGATAAAAAGCGAGTCCTATGTGTTTATCTAAGGGCTAAACTACTACGGTAACAAATTTTATAAAAACTCGTTCCGTAGTTTCTGACATTAGAAAATATTTTAAGAAAATCTTAAAAGTCATTGTTTTGGGTTAAAAACTAAAAACCTATGTATTAAACACTGATAAATCAAGCACAAATAAATTAAATATTACATATAACAACAAAATAGAAAGAAATTTAATTATACCTACACTAAAATATTCTACTGAAATAGTATGTATGTATAAGTAATAAGAGTATAATTTGAATGCAACAATCGCAAATATTTATTTAGGTGCCTAGTTTTTCAAAGACATTTTCATCCTTTGAGTATAATATAACCACTTTTCATCAAATTTAACTTTCGCATTCTTGTCAGATTTATTTTTCAACATGATGACAATATATTATGTCAAAATAAAAATAAAGCTATATTCACGGGCTATCGATTGCTTCGATCAAATTGGAAATTAATTCGTATTTGAAAGTAAATTGCTAACGACAAACTATCACACAAAATGATTAGTGTAAGACCTACCAGCTAGTTTTTGCGGTCAAAAGTTGGAACAAAATTTACGCGTATATATACGAGTTTCATATAAAAAGTATAGTAAGGTGGTCCTAGGATCTCAGACTATATTCAATTTTTATCTAAACCGATTTACTTACAATTACGAATCCAGTAAATGTTTAAATTGTAAAGACTAAATCGATCGATTTCTTGTGAGTGGGAGCTTTAAATCAAAAGTACTGTAGCGACCCTAACCTAACTTTTTGTACGTACTTAATATAATAACATCTAGTATTTAAGTATTTGGCACTTGCACGCAGGATCAGTCACTGCGCGACTTTAGTCATGTGAATATACAGTATGCGCTCAACAGATGTATTATTTACGTCACCCCGACACGCGTCTTTACAGTGGTGACCCCGACGTGATCCGTTGAGCGTCGCGCGACGTACCTAAATGTTTTTCGCGCGTTGAATTTCGGGTGTGACGAGACTGTGATCGGTATATATTTGTGGAGTTTGTGGTGTTAGATATGGCCCAGCCGGGAGCCGCCGTACCAGGTGCCTTACCGGGCGCCGTACCGCAACTTCAGGGAGCCGGATATCCTGCACCGTCGCCGCAAGGGCCCACCGGTGATTTGGCAGCGATCACACTAACGTCTAAAATTCCAGAATTCTGGATAGACGCTCCACGCGTATGGTTTATACGGATTGAAGCCATGCTGGCACCTCAAAAGCTGTCGGACGAAGCTAGGTTCGATATCGTAGTCTCGAAGCTCTCCAAGGACGCGATACAGCAGGTCACGGATATGCTGACGAATCCGCCTGCCGTAAAGAAATTTGACGCTTTAAAGCAGCGTCTCCTGGCTATCTACGAGGAATCTGAGAGCAGGCAGCTTCAGAAATTAATCAGTGAGATGGATCTGGGGGATCAGAAGCCTTCCCAGCTCTTGCGTCGTATGAGAGAGCTGGCCAAGGGCAAGGTTCCTGACGACACATTGAAGATCCTCTGGCAAGGCCATCTCCCATCTCAAGTGCGCGCTGTTCTCGCCGTGTCAGACACCAAAGATCTGGACAATCTCGCCGCCGTAGCAGACAAGATTTTCGAGACGACGAGAGCAGTTCACGTGAGTGAAGTCGGTTCGCAGCCAGCGCCCAGTTCCTCGAGGGATACCGACATGTTGATGGCGGAAATAGCCAAGCTCAGCATGAAACTGGCCGGCATAGCCGGGTCGCAGCAGAGATACCGTCGTCCTCAACGTCGTTTTGGCAACAATCGTTCGCGTTCTGCGTCCAGGAATCGTACCCGTGACCCGACGCCTTCGACGTCCCGACGGAATCCAGAAAGCCCGGACTGGCTGTGTTTTTATCATCATCGTTTCCGAGCAAGAGCACACAAGTGTGTCGAGCCCTGTGCGTGGAAACCACGTACGGAAAATTGACTGCAAAACACCGCGTCGTCATCCGAAGTCTGTGATCTACCGCCGAGTATTATCCCGTGCCATCGATTACGTATTACAGACCGTACAAGTGGTTTACGTTTTCTTGTGGATACTGGGGCGAATATTTCTGTGCTTCCCGCGGATAAAGTATTTAAAAACTATAATAAAGTTGAGTGCAATGACTATATGCTATACGCGGCAAACGGGACAAAAATTAAAACTTTCGGAACAAAAACTTTAGTGTTAGATTTAGGATTACGACGTGCTTTCAGGTGGACTTTTGTTATCGCAGATGTGCGACAGCCTATATTGGGGGCTGATTTTTTAGCGAACTTTAAGCTTTTAGTTGATATAAGTGCTCATAGGTTAATTGACGAAATTACTAATTTAAATGTGTCTGCGAGTATAATTAGTAGTAAGGATTTGTCAATAAAGACCGTAGATGTAAACTGTCCGTATGCTAGTATTTTAAGTGATTTTCCAGATATTACGAAGCCGGTTTCTTTCAAGGAGCCGCCTAAGCACAACGTGTACCACTTCATAGAGACCAGTGGCCCGCCGGTCCACGCTCGAGCTAGGCCGCTGCCGCCGCATCGCTACACTAAGGTAAGAGATGAACTTAAGTTTATGCAGGAGTTAGGCATTTGCAGGCCGTCCAAAAGTGCGTGGGCCAGCCCACTTCATGTCGTGTTAAAGAAAAATGGCAACATGCGGTTATGTGGTGACTATAGGGCGCTTAATGCCATAACAAAGGCAGACCGCTACCCTATTCCTAGGTTACACGACTTTACATATTTACTAGCAGATAAAAAAGTATTTTCTCGCCTCGATGTGTGCAGGGCCTATCATTTTATTAGTGTTAATCCTAGTGACGTAGAAAAGACCGCCATCATAACTCCGTTTGGGTTGTTTGAGTTTCCGCGAATGACTTTTGGGTTAAGAAATGCGGCTCAAACATTCCAACGGTTTATGAACCATACGGTTTTGACTGGATTAGATTATATTTATTGTTATATTGACGACATTTTAATATTTAGTGATGATAATATACAGCATGAGCAGCATTTAAGAGAAGTGTTCAGTCGTTTGAACGAATTTGGAATAACAATAAATTTAGATAAATGCATTTTTGGTAAATCGAAAATTGATTTCTTAGGTTTTGAAGTTTCTGCAGAGGGTATTCGACCCCTGCCGGAGAAAGTAGAGGCAATAAATAGTTATCCCAAACCGGAAACGATTGAACAACTTCGACGATTTTTAGGAATGGTTAATTTTTATCGTTTACACCTGCCTAATGCTGTAGAGTACCAGGAACATTTAAATCAGTATTTAAAAAATTCTAAAAAACGTGATAAAACTAAAATAGTTTGGACGGAAAAATCTATTGAAGCATTTTCGCGATGTAAAACTAGCTTGAAGAACGCGGTAACGCTAACGTATCCGAAACTCGATACCTCCCTGGCACTCATGACCGACGCGTCGAACACGTGTGTAGGGGCCGTGTTACAGCAGTGCATAGATGGCAAGTGGGTTCCGTTAGCTTATTTTTCAAAGAAAATGTCAACGGCTCAGACCAAATATAGCACATACGACAGAGAACTTTTAGGCATTTATTTAGCTATTAAATACTTTAGAAATTTGATTGAGGGTCGTCATCTTATCATATATACAGATCATAAACCGTTGACATTTGCTTTTAAAAAGATAAATAGCAGTAATGAATTGCCCCGTCGGATTAGACAATTGTTGTATATCAGTGAATATTCCACAGAAATACGCCACATCGACGGCGACATGAATATTGTCGCCGATGCATTATCGCGCGTTCACGTGGATACAATTGCAGGACCCACGGTTTTGGATTACGTTGCAATTGCGCAAGCGCAACGTGACGATAAGCAGTTAGCACAGTTACGCGAACGTTCTATTCATAATAATGAATGTAATTTGATATTTAAAGAGATAATGTTAACTGGAATCGACATACCTGTAGTGTGTGAAACCTCTACAGACAAAATTAGACCATACATTCCGGAGCAATTTAGGAAACAAGTTTTTCATTCGGTTCATGATTTGAGTCATCCGGGAATTAGAACTTCTAAAAAATTAATAAAAGAACGATTTTTTTGGGTAGGTATGAATTGTGATATCGGTAAATGGACTAAGGAATGTGTGAATTGCCAACGTGCTAAAGTTGGGAGGCATAATAAATCCGAGTTAGGTATTTTTCCTTTAGCTGAACGTTTCACACACATACATGTCGATATTGTCGGTCCACTCAATATTACAGCTCAGGATTATAGGTATTTGGTCACTATTGTAGACAGGCAAACAGGCTGGCCAGAGGCGTATCCAGTTAAAGATATTAGCGCGGAGACAGTAGCTAAAGTTGTAGTCGAGGGATGGATAGCACGTTTTGGCTGCCCTGCTAAGCTGACAAGCGACCAGG
Organism: Glaucopsyche alexis; assembly: GCA_905404095.1. Taxonomy (NCBI): domain Eukaryota; kingdom Metazoa; phylum Arthropoda; class Insecta; order Lepidoptera; family Lycaenidae; genus Glaucopsyche; species Glaucopsyche alexis. The sequence continues at coordinate 591,906 of FR990044.1, read as the reverse complement.
GCAGGCAATTCGAGAGTACACTTTTTAGAGAGCTGATGAAGCACCTAGGTATAGTTAAGATTCGCACCACGCCTTACCATGCTCAGGCTAACGGCATGGTGGAGCGTTTCCATCGTTCCTTGAAGGCTGCTTTAATGGCCAGGTTATGCTCTAGTACTTGGGTAGAGGAATTGCCGATGGTTATGTTGGGCTTACGTACTGCTACTCGGTCGGATACCGGGGTAAGCGCAGCGCAGATGACATACGGTACTACGTTGCGCCTACCCGGAGATTTTTATGCAGAAACTAGTTTTAAAATTTTAGATCATAGCCAATATGTGGAAAGGCTAAGTAATATCATAAGTAATTTAAAACCCAAGCCAACGACGCATAAGGACGCGCGCACGCTATTTGTTCATCCTGATTTAAATAAGGCAGATTACGTTTTTGTGCGAGATGATTCTGTGCGTAAACCTTTGAAAACACCTTACGACGGTCCGTACCGTGTTTTACAAAGGCTATCAAAAGTTTACGTTGTACAGTTGCCAGGCCGAAAAGCGACCATATCCATAGATCGTCTAAAACCCGCGTATATTTTACAAGAGCAAGTTTCGAACTTGAGTAGAGATCAACAGACAAACTCGCAGGAGAATGTCTGTGTAGTGCCTAATAGTGACGCGGGCATTGAACCCGCGAAAAAGCTTACTACGCGTACATCGAGTTATGGACGTACGATAAAGCGTCCAGTAAGGTTTTATTAGTTATAGTCACAGCTAAAGCGAAGCGTTTGCGATGCGATATTTTCATGTTTACTATAATGTGTATATTGCATACTGACAGTAGTAGAATAAGTTTTAGTAGTAAGAAATATAGTATAGTCTTGAGTATGACTCTAGCTTTAAGTTTACATTAAGTAGGTTACAATTAAACAAAATTTCATGTTAAATATGTTGAATTTTTATTAAGTTACTTCAATTATTAATCAATCGTGAGAGTAATACATATTTTACTTAAAAAGTTTTCATCTTTTCCAATATGGGCAAAAGTTATAGTAAGCAAGAGGAAATTGTCATAGCCCAGAATGGTGCAAACGGAGCCAGTACTTCTTCCATGGAAAAGAAAATGGAAGTTTACGGCATCGTCATAACATGTGTGGTTTTTCTGCTGCTGTTAATAGCTGTCTATATAGTGATGCATAAGTGTAATAAAAGTGTTAAAAAATGGGCTAGGAAGGAGATGTTGTCCGCTGTGTCTGTTATACCGGTTGATAAGCCCAGTCAACAACCCGCGCAAACGGCGTATATGTAATTGTATACGGTGGTTTTAATTGTGAGTTGTGACGCGTAGTGTAAACATAGGTATTAAGTGTTGTTAATAGTTGTAAGTGTCTTGCCGGTGGTCATTTCACGACCTACCGCATGATTGTAATTGTAATTTGTAATGTCATTAGATAAATAAAATTTTTAATTCTCATTTTTTTAAAGGGGGGAATGTTGTAGCGACCCTAACCTAACTTTTTGTACGTACTTAATATAATAACATCTAGTATTTAAGTATTTGGCACTTGCACGCAGGATCAGTCACTGCGCGACTTTAGTCATGTGAATATACAGTATGCGCTCAACAGATGTATTATTTACGTCACCCCGACACGCGTCTTTAAAGTACTAAGGAGTATTTATATCAACTTTAAAGCAAATCGCTCCCAAACAACTTTCTTTCCCTTTTTATTCCCGTTAGGGGGCGAATTTCAATAAAGTATGATACACAAATTCCATCAATTCTGTTACATAATGTTTGTGCAAAATATGAAGTAGATTGGACCAAGGAATCACGTTGCCCCATACTAACTGTTTTCCCCCTTTTCACCCCCTTAGGAGTCGAATTTCGAAAAATCCCTTCTTATCGGATCCCTACGCATTACAAAAAGCAAGCCCTGCAAGTTTCAGGTCTCTACGATCAGCGGTTTAGGCTGTGCGTTGATCCGTCAGTCATTCAGGACAAAAGATTTTTTATGTATAGATTATTATAAATTCTAACAACAAAGTAGTAGAAAATATTAGCGTCTCAAAAGTAAGAGCAATTCACTTAAATTGCTACGTAGAGTATTGCTAAGATTGCGTCCATCAACACATGTCTTATAGTCTCTATAAAGGAGAATACACATTATTGTTTGTGTTCTTTGATTAATGAAGAAATTGCTGTGTTTATTTCCTAGCTAGACTCTAGTTAATGTTTTTAGTACATAAGTACCCAACTTATCTTCCTGTATTGTGAATTGTACCTTTTTGTGAACCTAGCAAAAATAATATTATCACAGCTTGCATATAGATGCAAGCTGTGATAATATTATTTTTGCTAGCAAAAACAATATTAAACCTAGCAAAAATAATATTAAACCTAGCAAAAATAATATTATCACAGCTTGCATATAGATGCAAGCTGTGATAATATTATTTTTGCTAGGTTCACAAAAAGGTACAATTCACAATACAGGCAGATAAGTTGGGTACTTATGTACTAAAAACATTAACTAGAGTCTAGCTAGGAAATAAACACAGCAATTTTTTCATTAATCAAAGAACACAAACAATAATGTGTATTCTCCTTTATAGAGACTATAAGACATGTGTTGATGGACGCAATCTTAGCAATACTCTACGTAGCAATTTAAGTGAATGAAAAAAGTACTTATTAGTCTAAGCTAGGCTACATTGTAATGTTTATAATATACCTAAATAGGTACTTCATACAATAATAAAAGAACAAAAAAAAAACAATAATCAAAGTTGTGTTACCTTACTACTACTATTTAAATTAAATATATACAAATTGCTTTATTAAACTACAACCTACATCATTTAACAGAGGATATTTTTTACAGTTTTTAAGAGGTAAGCATTTCCCATCTTCTTACAATATAATATTATCGCCAGTTGTTTTTTAGATGTTTTAAACATTTTCAATAGGTGGATAGACAAATAGGTGATTGAACTTGCAATCAAAACAATAATGTCTGGCAATTAGGGAGTAAGGATACCTATACTGCGTTAAATTTTAAACACAGCCAAAGAATATATTATATTACTAACGTAACACAGCTATTATGCGACGCACGAAGACAAAACATCTGTATCATGTTACTAAATGACAAACAGGTGGGACTTGGAAGATACCGTAGCTTCAAGAAAACCGGCGGGAAATAAAGCATGCGTTGTGTTTTGCCGAGCGAAAGTTCCTAAAGTTGGAGAGAGTTTAAGAGATCTGCAACAACTTGTAATGCCTCTGGTGTTGTATCAATGTGTTGTATCAATGCACAAGTTGTTTATTTGAAAAAATATTTTGATTTTTTTTTAATTTTTGAATGTGCGACGGTAATCACTTGCCAACATATGACTGCCTGCTCGTTTTCCGTTCTTATTCCACATAAGTCAGTGGCAACCTATCTTTTTTATTAGTGATGAGTGTTTTGTCGCCGCGACAAATTAGTTTATTTGTCGCCGCTATAGATTTATTTTGTCCATATTTCACACATCTGCTGAAATGAACGAGTGAACATGAATTTCTCCACTTAATCTTATCTACTGATTTATGACGTCATTTTCGCAGCTCCCTAATTCTGTAATGGGTAAGTTTTAAGTTATGAAAACCTAACCAAGAGCATGTCAGGACATGTCTAAGGAGGGTTCCGTAACTATGCAATAGGTTTCTTTTTTTTTTAATTACTTTCAGTCCGAATTACTACTGCCCGATTTCGCTCAAAATAATTTCTCTAAAAAGCATTTTTATAATTTAGCTAACCTATTAGCATAGAAAGTTACAAGTTTCTACCGCTTACATTTTAGAAATACTAGGGGAGGACCAATTTGTTAGCCTTGAGGCCGATACAATCTATAATACAATCTATAACTGTTCCAAATTTTATTAATTTATATTCATGACTAGCTATTGCCTGTGGTTCCGCACGCGTTTATACAGTATCCCAAAGGAACTCTGTACTTATTTGGGGTAAAAAGTAGCATATGTTTTAATCCGGAGCGTAAACTACTACCATAACAAATTTCATTGAAATCCGTTCAGTAGTTTCTGCGTGAAAGAGTAACAAACATTCATCCATCCATACATCCATCCATCCATATGGATGATAGATACACCTCACAAACTTTTACATATTTTATAATATTAGAAGGATTACAGAAATTAGAAGGGCGGACAGACAGACAGCAGGATGGACGGAAACTATGAGGGTTCATTTTAGTAGTACGAAACCCTAAAAACTAAGGTGAGTAAAATATGAGTTTTCTTTTACAGACGAAAGTTTAGATTTACCTGGACAGTCTTGTCTTCGTAGTTTTCCCCTTTCTAGATAATTTATAGCGTAGGGATAGTATTTACCGCTTGAAGTTACTAATTATTATCTTATGATTCTTATATTATGCCGACTCGTATTTCAACTTTAAATTAAAATGAAGGGATCAAAAAATAATAATAATAATTCATTTATTGTCAGAATGAAGTTATAATGGTTTTATTCTAATTAATTTAATTTGATCTTCAATTATACCACATTAATGGTGTGCAATTAACACTGTGGGTATTAACTCTAGGGGATAAAAAAATCAGGAAGATAATATTATCTAATTATATAAAATAGAATAACTTACCCGTGACATAATCCCTCGGGAACAGTAAATTTTGGTGTGCTCTGTCTGTGCCAAATTTGATCAAAATCGTTTTAGTAGTTTTGAAGCCTATTCAATGCACAATAAATAATAAAATATTTTCTCTTTATAATATTTCATATTTTAATATATTAACAATGAAGGAAAGAAGGAAAAATAAATCGATCTATGAAAATAGTTTGTATTAAATAAAAATAACATCTAAATATACAGTAAACAGATTCCTAAATCCTAACATAAGAGGTGGTAAACGAATTCCCGAAGACTTTCCAGATGGCACTCCAAACTAGACCCTAACAGAGTATTATTAGGTTCGAAAGTGGAAAATTTACAACTAAACTATAACAATATTAACTTTATTTACATTAAAAATATATTTGTAGAATTAATCACATTATACAAAAATCGTAAAACAACTTATTTCGAAGGAAACATTCTACTAATCATAGCAATTTACAAAACGCAGAACTAACCTAAACTTAAACTATATTTACAGTAATTCTTCTCGCCTTATATAACTAACGCATACATTAATTCTTTAAACACACATTCATTCCTTCAAATATAAACAGGTAGGTATACTAATTACTAATGGATACAACTATTTACATAAAATGAAGTAAGAGGTACTGGGATATTAAAACATTGTCAAAATTAAGAACACCATAGCCAAGATCAAAGTCTTTGGCGTAATAAAGCTACAGTCGCAACAATCATTATCACCAACTTCAGACGTAATCACTAATCAGTAAAATCAATGCCTCTAGACACATTTCAACAAACGCCCTATTCTTGTACAGTCCAGCGATAACATCGCTATAAGGGTCTGGCAAACAACAATCTTTCACTCCCCTGCCTCCTCATCATTTCGGCAGCAGCTGGCGTCGCCATAAACACTGCGGGCTGCCCCGATATCTCCACAAAACTCCCTCTTTTCCGATGTTTTGAACTCAATCTCCTATCTAACCTCGTATCGAACACATCCTCTACTTCACTATGATCATAATCTATGGTCGGCTCGTTCATTTCTTTCCTTCTGTAATTCTTCTTCCCATTTAAGAAGTAGGATTGCGATACGTTAGGTGTTGATATGTGTTTGGACAGTCTTCCACCTGAGCCAATTCTCTCGAATGATGGGAAGTTTCGATGAATGTTCTCCGAAAAAGACTGTCTTCGGTGACTGTACCTTCTGTTCGTAAAGGGCTGGTTGTTGAATGACGCCCTTCTGATAAATTTCTGTTCTTGATCTGCACGTTTCTTCTTCTTGGACTTGAGGGAATCTTCGTAACTGCACCTAAAACAGGAACAATATTATAAAAAGCCATGATGAGAAATGTAAGAAATCGGAAAGTGATTTTCATTTATCTCTGAGGAAATTGTATAACATTGCAAGGCCCTCGCTTACTCAGACTTCAAATTTATGAACCTTGAAAGCCTAAACAAATATAGCCAATATCACTCTCGTAATTTGAATATCGACTGAAGCTTTTTTTAAAAGACGAACAAAGAAAATGCCTGGTACAACTTTGAGTTTATAAAATTAGACTTTTTCAACATGGGTCATGTTATAAAAGTAGCACAGTAAGAAAATGACAAGCTTCTAGACTGTCACTTAACACTATCGCTGACTGGCTAGGTTCTCACACTCAACGTGCTAGTAATTTTACAACAACCATTTTTAGTTTTGCCTCCTATATTTACGTCATGGTTTCTCATGTATGTACAGTTGCCAAAAAATCTTATAACTCACCCGCTGCTCTCCTCAGAGGTATGAGTGCTGGACTGCCCACAAGCACAGCGGACCGCCTCGGCGATGCCCGAGTCCTGCCCACTGGAATTCACTGACGTTATTGATGTGTCTTGACCCCTCCTATGTGAATACGTGTATGAGTGTGTGGGTCGTCAGCTGTGTGTTAGTAGGTTGCATGCTGGTTAGAACACTTAGAATTAAATAAAATTAGAACAATATTCAAGATTTTGAAGAATATTTCTGTTGAGTTAATTGAATTGATTTTGTCCAGTTTATGGATGTAACACAATGAAAATTATTTTATAGAAATTATAGAACTCAGGCGTTTAGAAAGCAACTGAAGCTGAATGTTGATCTACATGATACTAGTTTTTATTCTAATCTATACTTAATATAATAAAGAGGAAAAGTTTGTTTGTTTGTTTGTATTGAATAGGCTCCGAAACTGCTGGACCCACTTTGATGAAATTTAGCACAGATGTAGAGTTGACTACGGGGAAGTAAATAGGCTACTTTTTATTTCGGAAAAATGTACGGTTTTTTGCGAAATTAACTTTTGCGCGCACGAAATCGCGAGAAAATCTAGTCTTGAATAACTGAAAAATATGAATGAATCTCACCTTTTTTGCAGAGGTCGCTGGTTGAATTTGATACACATTCGCTCATGTTTCTCCGAGCCATTGATGTCAGCGAACTGACCCTTTATGCACTTCTGATGTGCTTTTCCGAATTCTTCAATTGTATTACCATGTGGACAGGTATTTTTCAATGTGCTCGTGTTAACAACGTCTATGTAGGAATCCGCTTCGCTGTAGGACTGATTCAGTTCCTGGCACTGGTTGCTTCCCGATGGAAAGAGACCTCCATATTTAGTAAGGTGCTCAGTGGAGAAAGCGTTAAAACGTTGTTGGGAAAATGGTTTGTGACGATGTCTGTTAGAAAAAGATAGTAGAAGACTCATTTAGAGAAAATATCATGTTAATTCTCCATAATAATAGTGTTATTTAGTTAGAGTTAAATATATAAAAATAAATATAATATAATTAGAATTTAGTGGAGACCAGTAAGATTTTAAGTATAAGAAAAAAGTAAAAGCTACAAGTATTTACATTAAAATAGCTATTTTAAGAGAAGTAATGATTGGCATGCTTTCTTTTGGGATGGTGATGATGTCTGAAAGACGTAAGAAAAAAATATCGCTTATTGAAAGCGTAAATAATTAGAAAATAGTGAAGAATGGGAGCTTAGAAATATATTTTAATCATAAACCTAACGACAGACTTGTCTGGAGGCACAAATATACCTGTAATTGAGCGCCACGAGGCTCCTAAGTAATGTGAGTGTACGGGAATTGTTCTTCCCAATTTAGTAATAGTTGTAAGTGAACATCACGTTAGTAGTAATTATAATTATTCCTAGTAGTTTTTTGGTCATTGATGAAAATTGATGAATCATCGATGATAAGAGCAAAAACTTGTTAATGATCATGATAAATGAAATTAATTCTTAAAGGTATAATTACCTTCTTGTCCTCCGAACGCACAGTATACATATTGCAGTGGTACAAGCTCCAATAAAAACGAGACATCCGAGGGCTACAATGCTTATCTCTATAGTGCTCAAAGATTGTCCACTTCGCGCTTGTACCATGGCAGTGTCGCCCACTTCCAACACTTTGAATCCAACTAGATCTTGGCGCAGAGACAACTCACGTTTCGTTAACGACCTTTAAAAATTTAATAAAGTATGTATTTTTATCAAACACAAATAAAAAATATTAATTGCGTTCTTACTAAGATGAATTATTTTACTGTATTATTTCGAAGAGAATAGTATTTAACTATATTAACAATAAATTATAATTTCATGAAGGAGTTCAACATTAGCCTTGCCTATTAAAATATACGAATAATATGTACTTACTTTTGTAAAGTCTCCATATCAATGATTGCATTAGATATTTGGTCAACTGCATAAATGTACAAATCAGTTCTGCACAAAAGAAAATAAAGTTGTATATTTTGTATAAAAATAAAATATTGTAGTTAAAACATAGAAATATTATAATAAAACTTACGCGTATCCATCCATCGTAGACTTAGAACTAGATTCTATTCGTCTCACACGAATATCAAACCCAGTGGCGTTAGATAGATAGCGAGTTATATTTTCCAATTCTTTTTCTACTTCTGTAGGTTTTGCTCCGAGTACAATTATTAATTGTTTGCTTTCATCTAGTACATACACCTGTTAAAAATTTATATTACCATTTACTATGTAATAGACATCATATTTTATATTATTAACCCAGAAAAAGGATAAAAACTTTACTAACAAAAACATTTGCAATAGCTGAACGGCCATCATCAGCACCACGACGATCTGTTGCTTTTACATCAAAACCAATAACACGACCGGCATCTCTTGTGAATGTACCCGATGCGCGGACTCGACCAGTCACTGAATCTACAGTGAATCTGGAACTTTCAGTGTTGATCACTTGATATCGAATGTCCGCATTAATGCCCACGTCCGCGTCAACAGCCTGAAACATATAACTATGGTGAGTACTTCTGTTTAAAATATAGTTACTGTTTTATTTATAAAGTTTAAAAATATCTTTTTTTTTACCTGTAACTGAATTACTTCGTATCCATATGAAGCTGTAGTAGGAATAGCCGTAACCATAGGACGCCCGCCATTAATGAATTTAGGAGCATTATCATTAACATCCTTAATTCTTACTACGATTTTAACGTCAAACTTAGTCATTCCTTCAAGAACTTCGTCCGCAACTGGATAAATCATATGAGGTAGTTCTCTGCTGATTTTTTGTCTTTCTGCCCTGACAATAATTTCATACATATCTTTCACTTCACGGTCAGGACTTCTTATTAAATATAGGGTGCCGTTTCTAGGATCTATAACAAAAGTTCTCTTAACGTCTGTATCATTTTCATTCAGAATGAAATACCGCATTTTGTTATTCTCGTAATACTCTGTAAGGTTTAAGGTCAGAAGTTCTACCGGCGTGTGGACGTTTTCATCAATTTCCAATTCATAGTATCGGGATATAAATACGGGTTTATCATTAACTTCGATTTCATCGGGAACATCTTTCACTGATAACATTACAATAGCTGTTGAACTCAAGCTTGGTGATCCTAAATCGGAAGCAACTACTGTTATGTTATGTATTTTTTGACTTTCATAGTCAAGTCTCCCTGTTGTCGTTAAAATGCCTTCTTTAGAGTCAATATTGAATAAATTAGGTTGATTTTTTCTTTGTGGTAAACTGTATAGTATCAACCCGTTACCATTTCCAATAAAATCACTATCATTAGCATAAACTCTAGTTACTATTGTACCAATTGGAGCATTTTCATCTAAAGTAGTTTTATAAATGGGAATCATCATAACCGATTCAAAATTATGATTCGGCAATTCATCTGCTTCTGGATGCTTCCACTCAATTACTTCATCGTAGGCAAAAAATTTTGGTGCATTATCATTAACATCCAGAACCTCTACTTCCACAGTTACTGAAGAAGATAACTTTTTATCATTTCCATTATCTTTGGCTACTACTGTTAAAATATATTTGTCTTCTTTCTCTCTATCAAGCACTCCGTTAACACTAAAAACGCCACTTAGTGGAGATATTTCAAATGGTAAATCTTTCCCTGCAGATTGTATATGATACGTCAAATTCGAATTTTGACCGAAATCTGCATCCGTTGCATCTACTTTACCTAGCACTCTTCTATTGTATTGCGCTTCTTCAACGTTAAAACTGTACCATGATTTTTTAAACATTGGGAAATGGTCATTGACATCTTTTATGAATATTCTTAAAACGATATGATCACTTAGATTGCCACCATCTAATACTGATATATTTAGACGGAATTCTGATTCAGGTGGCAGCGTTCTAGCTGCTATAATATGACCATATTTTTCATTGATTACAAAATATCTTTTAACTTGTAGGGCATTAGCAGGAAGAGCATACGGTGGTGTAAATATTTCTGATACAAATTCGTACCTAAGTTGACCATTTACACCTACATCTAAATCCAGAGCACTTAATTTTAAAACTGTAGTACCAATTGCAATGTTTTCTGGTATAATAAATAAAGGTGAATCTGCAGTTACAGAAAATTTATTTTTAGGTTTAGCTTTAACTTTTATAAGTTTTCCTGAAGAGTTACTAATGGTTTCCTTATAAATATTTATGTTACATCGGTCGTCATTTTCTGAAAAGTCAATATTTTCCCCTAAAGGTATAATAATTTCATGAAATTTGGGAGCGTTATCATTTTCGTCCAAAATATTAATCAGAAGCTTCGCTTCTGATTTAAGTTTTCCATTATCATGAGCTATAAGATTTATTGAATAAGAATCTTTTTCTTCACGATCCAAAGAACTTCCTACGAAATATACAATCCCTGTTTCTTTATCGACATCGAATAGTTCATTACCGTCACCAAATAATTTGTATGAAAATATAGCATTTTCATTAATATCTGCATCTTTAGTTGTTATTCTATTGTTCATTTGAACTTCAGTTCCCTTTGCTGCATTTTCATTTATCACACCTTCGTAGGCGGGAAATTCAAATAATGGAGGATTATCATTATCATCATCCACGTGTATGGTGATTTGATAAAGACCTGCTCCTGATATAATTCCTTTATTAAATTCAGCGATTACAGTTAATTGATACGTTGACTTTCGTTCCCTATCTAATGGTTTCTGGACAAATATGGTTCCGTCTGGTCCTGAAAATAAAATTTATATCACAAGTAATTATTATAATTTTCCACACTAACAATATTATTTAATTAAAGAACGGAGGTAATAGTATTACCAATTGCAATTTCGTCAGATACATCTTGTTGGTTTGCAATAATAAAGCGAAAATTTCGCGTATTATTTATTGATAGAGAAGTCATATTCAAGTTGAATATTTGTCCAATTGTAGCACCAGCTACGTTTTCTTTAACATGAAACACTAATGGAGCATGTTTCCCTCTGAAAAATCAAATGAAATACTTCGTAAACACCAAGAAATACAATTAAAAATTACCTGATAATTTAAAATAATTACCTACTTCAAGAAAATCCCCCTTTCATCATTTACGTCGACAACATGCACAGTTGCGTTAGTTGTTAATGTTACGTTATGTTTTTCTTGTATAGCAACTGCTTCAAAATCATAAAGTGGTCGCTCGAATTTGTCTAATGCGTCGATTACAGTGATTACACCAGATCTTTCTTCAACGGCAAACGGAACTAAAAACAAATGGTTATCGATGTTTATCACATTATTAAATTGAAATTAAAGTAAAATTAGTTAATATAGAAAGTGCATACCTCCTTCCTCATATCCATGTAGTAAATCGTAAGTTACATCCGTTTTTTCCATTGCGTCGTTGACTTTTATTTGTCCAACGCTAGTGCCAATACCTACATTAGATCCAACCCAGAATTCGTACGGCGCACCTATAAAGTCAGGTCTGTCTGACCTGGAACCTATTATTGCAATAAATATATTTATTAATGTATTACAAACCGATTTACAACAATATCATAGTATCATAATTTGTATCTAATGATTATTTGTATTTACCTTTGGACCCATATACATCGATAGTTACAACAGCTAAGGAATATCTTCGTTCGCTTGGGTTTGTTGGCTGATCTGAAGCTTCTATAAATAATGCATGTCTTCCTTCAATTATAGGGGACTCTGCTAACGTGATGATACCAGTCTTTGCATCAACTTGGAAAGGCGATGTTATTGTTAAATTCGACGTTCTTTGCAAATCGTACAAAACGAGACCATTCCTTCCTAAGTCTGGATCAACAGCTTTAATTTTTCCGATCTCAGTCCCAACTTTCGCATTTGATTTCACAGCAAATTCATATAAATTGCTAGGAACGAATATGGGATTATTATCGTTAGCATCGAGCAACGTTACTTCAACAGTAACAAAAGACATTAGTTGATTTATGTTTTCAAAATATTCAATGTTTTCTCTATTACTGCCGATTTTGTCAGGGAAAACGTAAGTTGTTTTGTCATTCATATTTTGAAAATTAGTCGTTGGATTACGCCTTATTTTGGATAATCGCTGCTTGTCCAGAAAAGTACCAACTACGCTTGGTTTCTTTTCATTTGCATACACTTTCATCCGTAGTGACGAATGTTGTTCTCTGTCTAATTCCGACTGAAAATAGAAATAATAAATATTAAACCGGCGTGAACGAGGTTAGAAAAAGTTGCAACAACTATGAGGTAGGGTATGACATACCCAAAATACAAAGTGCCATAATATTGATAATATTATTATAATTTATATTTTGTTTATTTATGTAGTTTTATGTAGTTATATAAAAGTTTTATAATTTTGTAAAAAGTAAATGAAAAAGTTCACAATTCTAACATTAATATTAATTATAATTAGTTTTCTTTGACTATGTAATTATTAAAGCTCCAAAAGATTTAAGGTTAACAAATTAATTAGAATTAAAATAAAAAATCATTCTTTGGAATGTAACTCAATCGAAAACTAAAATATATTGAGATCCTCCTCGTAATAAAATTATATATTATTATCTTTATATGCACAATTTTCGCAAAAACATTTTGCATGCTCCAAACATATTGGTAACATACGGGCACCATAGTGATCAGTTACTTGTTCTGAACTGGAATCACTAAAGAAATCAGTTACTACCTACTCTATCATTCTACGGATACCTCACCTCTTGTTCGTACTGAAAATATGCATTTTGGTCAAAATAAACTGAAAATAATTGAAAAAATAAACCGTTGATAAACCAAAAAATGTATGTTATGAAAATTAGCCAAAACTTAGATATGAGGTCGGGTAATAATGGCATACCCGAAATGGGTTCGCACCCAATTATCCCGGCTTGTGTCCCATGCCACTCTTAGATTACGTCACTTACCTCTCCAGGATCTACCTCCATCTACCTCCAGCTACACCAGCTCCAGAAAATATTATGTGAATGAAAATAGTAAAATTTAATAGTGGTTTGGTTTGTGGTCGCCACTTTTTTAAACAGCCCGGCTCTGTGACTTCCATATATTTTATGCAGTTTAAATATAACTCTATTAGGAAAACTTATTTTAGTAAGATATAAAATACATCAATAGTTTTACCTGATTTCTAACTGTAAGCCAGCCAGTTCTAGGATCAATAGAAAAGGCACCCTTGGAATCGCTCAACTGATACATGAATTCCCCATTTTCACCTTGATCCTTATCAGTTGCCATCACTTGTAAGACACTGAAACCTAAAATTTTAAAACTTAAAAAATATTTTTCTAGCTTTTTATCGAACTAAATTGTAATAATTTCGACAAATTATTACCGTTAGGTAAATTCTCCACGATACTAATATTGTAAAAGTCTACTTCGAATTCGGGAAGGTTATCATTCAAATCCATTACTTCGACTTCAATTCGGGCAAGTGCTGTTTTCAGCGGATTGTCCACTTGCGATGCTTGAACTTGCAGCACGTAGGAGTTTCCTGAAATTATACAACATTGCAACAATATTTTATAGGTGTGTCTAATTATTATCATTTTTATAGACCATAATATCTACATTGACTCTTAAGTATAGATTTTCACTTTTAATTATAATTATGTCGAGCTATTTTAGGAATATAAGCCTTTTGCATGTAAGCCTACTGAGTCATTGCTTCGCATGCTTTCTCAAAAATAAATTTAACCTTACCTAATCCTATGGATACTATTTGAGCCTCCTGATTTATCGAGTTTCACATATTGTCTCCTCATAACTAGTTTTATATTATTAACACAAAAATAGATATATATTATTAATATATATCTATTTTTGTGTTAATAATTTGTAGCTTTTGGTACCTGGTAGTGTGGGCTCCACGTCCAGGTCGATTTCCTTCTCCAGGAACAGGCTGCCGTTGAGGGCACTCAGCAGGAACAACCGGCGCTCGTTGCCAGATATCAGCTCGTACCGCACCGGCGCCGCCACGCCCGCGTCCTGGTCAAATGCTCGGATCGGCTGCTCGAATACCAGCTCCTGGTGAATTCTTTTACCCTGAAGAAGTTAATGTCTTATTGATATAAAACGTTCATATGTTATGTTTCAAAATGCAATAAAATAGTGCACATGAGTTCCAATATGGCGCCCATTCCTTATTTTGCAACACCACCTTATTACAATAATTCATCCATCTAACAAAATATAAGATTAAAAACGATTGTACTAATATTTACCACCAGCGGGTAGAATTCCGGTATCCTGGTGCGGTAGACGTCGCGTGTGAACTTTGGCGGCAGGTCGTCATTGTCCTGCACCATGATGTGGACGGTCACGTTGGTGCTGCGCGGGGGCGAGCCGCGGTCCTGTAATATGCAAATATTTCCAATTGATTAATGATCGAAAATAGCACTAAAGGGGATCTTTAGTACGACTCCTACAAGGATAAACCTTTCTTTAGATAAGAAATTGGGTTTCCCAAGACATCTTTAACCTTGGGAATTCTAGGATCACATATAAATGCCGATTATTGTATTGAGAGCCGTGATATGCCGTTAAATAACACCTGCAACTGTGCAACACTCACAGAAGCGGTGATGATGAGGAAGAACTCCTTGTCCCCGCTGTCGTAGTCGAGCGGCTTGGCGAGCACGAGCGCGGGCTTGTGCGAGCTCTCGAGCGCGAACCGACCGCCTTCGTTCCCCGCACTGATGCTGTACTGGACATCGGAGTTCGGCGTGTTCGGCTTGTCGCGGTCCACCGCGCGGATGCCCTTGAAGATCGTCAGACCTGGAATGCACGTGGATTCAATATTTAAATATGCCACTAAGCAGAATTCAAAACGCACTTTAGACTGTTCAGGAATTATGTTAAAACGCACCAGAAAAATAGGAACCCAGTAGTCTGCTTATTCACTCCAGTATCACATTTCTCCATCACCAAATTACAAAGCATATCAGAGAACCCCCTCCCCTCTGCCTATATGCAATTTTTTTTGCAAGATGGTCACTAACGGCTGCACTCAGAGACATTTAATGCCTTACTTAGTACAGATGATATTATAAACTATTCAAAAAGTCCATTTAATTTCTGTCAAAATCTCTACTAAGTAGTTCCTCAAGTAAGCATTAAAATGTCTCAGTGTGGCTGTTAGTAACAAAATTAACATTATTCATTTTGGCTGGCAATGTATAATATTTGTGTCTCCTTAGGTTTTGCTAATAGGGTCTTATGTTCTAAACATAGATACTTTAGACTTTCTCTCTTACCACTTACCCACTCTTCGTTTTAAGCTTGTTGTATTATCTGACACATATACATTTACTTACACAAATATGACTTAGATTTCTATAGCATCAGATGGGAGCTGGAACTCACCTGTGGGGGTGAGCTCGTCGACGGCAGCCCGGTACGGCGTGTCGGCGAACTTCGGCGCGTTGTCGTTGACGTCCTCCACGTAGACCGTCACCGACAGGTACGCCGACACCTGACGAACACAACCAGTACTATGATAATATAGTGCGAGGGTAGGCTATCAGCAGTTACATACATACATACAATTTCCCGTAGGGGTAGGTAGATACCACTTATTATTTACACACAAGTTTTATTTTACTTTAATTATGAAAATATACGGAGCGGCATCTGTACAATTATACAACTACGCTCTTAATATCCCTCGGCAATTGTCATTTATGGAAGTGACACACGATGTATGAAAAACGATGACTCCCAAAATACACGAAGAACTTAGTTTTACATCTGAAATCGAAATCATTATTTCATTTATAGTTTTCCAAAGCCAATTGTCTATCTAATATCTATATATAAACGTCCTGATAATCTTGGTCTTCCAATCTATAAAATACATAAATCTACATATTTTTGTTCTGTTCAAATCCAATTTAATCTAAATGTTAATAAAAAACAATAGCTCGCTATAAAGCTATCAATTTGAATGTCACTTATTTACAGCGCCATAAAGAAACACATTGACACAATAATTTGGCGAAATTTCATAATTTTGTTTACGTTTAAGCTAAATTAGGTCTGAACAGAGTGTTATACTAATTACTTAGCGCTGGGGTCCGGGACAAACACACTTAAGTTATAGCTAATTACTAAAATTTCAAATTAGTAACTAACTACTGCAGCTACTAGTAGCTGTTAGATTTATATACGTTAGTTTGTATGTTAGTTTTAACGAATAAGATAATACATCTGGTGATTAAGAGTTATTCAGATATTTACGACTCTACTACTAAATATATAAAATACGTATATTTACCGTTTGCTTAGCCACATAAAGTAAAATGTTTACTAGACTTAAATATTTAATATTTTAAGAAAACTTGGGTAGACAAACATTTATTTTGCGCAACATTTAATTATCACAATAAATTAAAATAGTCACATCATTTAAAATGCCTTAAAAACTTTATTTTAATCTTTCAGATCCCTCGTGAAATGTCGACTAACCGAGCAATTAATTTATCGAATTTTCGAGAAGCCGAAAACATTCGAGAGCTTTCAGCCAACAAATTCAGCGGGGGTGTTGAGATTCTTCTCCTTCAAATCTCATAATTGTTCTAAATTACTAAAGAACATCCTCATGTTTCATTAAAATTATTTTTGAGTGTCTCTGAGTACCAAAAATGTGCTTATTACTCATTCATAAGTCTTAAGGCGCCCACACACGATAACCAAGCAGCTCGGCAAACTGTGATGGCGGGGGCGGTGGGTGGGGGCGGGGTGGGGCGGTAATAAACCGAGAGCTACTTTTAAAGCAGGTCCTCGAGGCAACCTGCCAACTTGCCCTATAGGGCATACTCTCCCATTATACCCAAACACGGGCCGCAAACCGCAGACCGGGCTGGTCAGTAGCGGGGCTAAGTCAGTACCAAACTAAAATAAATAAAAAAAATAGAATTTGAAGCAAAACTGTGATTGAGAAAATTTGGATTTGTTGTAGTTTTATTCTTAAAGAGTTTAGAGTTGGAAATAAAAGTATGCCACGAGATTGTTTCGGGCCTTATCACCTAGCCTAGCGTGCGAAACTCTCGGTTTTGTATGGGTCCAACTTTAAAATAGAAAATAATAACCTAACGTTATATCCATTATCCGTTGTCTGATACCCGTAACACAAGTTTTACTTAGCGCGGGATTAGATCGACGTGATATATTATTATATTATTAATTATGTATTAATAATGTTTGTATATATTTTATGTGTGTGTGTGTGTGAATAAATAAAGAAAGAATTTTAGACCAACAACGTATTGTAACTAAAGTGTACTTTTATGCAGCGCAAAAACTGTCAATGGTATTATATTATTTCGATAAAGACACATTTAACGATAAAGATAATAATGCTACATATTATTATGATCGTTATTATGTTGACATAATAACGATCATAATTATATGTAGCATAGGTAATTTGTAAAGTATTGAACGTATGTAGTCTAATTTTGTGGAACATAATATTATCTTTATCGTAAAACGTGTCTTTATCGAATTATTATAATACCAGACAACGGGAAGTATTTATACGTGCTATAATTGGCAGCAGCTCTCGGGCCTGGAGATTCGGGTACCGGGGAACAAAAGGACCAAAGTCGACTTCATAACAAGATATAAAGAAATGTAAATATAATTAAATTCGAACGACACTTGTGTTACTTCGGGTTGATTAAATTTAGAATTACATATTTTTATTTTGATAGAATTTTGGTTTTCGACGGAAAATCATTGTTTTCATTTTTTTCTTTACTTTGCTTGCTAAGGATCTTGCTTAGTGTGTACACTGTACAACCACCATCATGTTGAACGTTGGGACGAGTGCACGTGCGGAGTGCGGGGTGACGACTGGCCGTGCCCACGTGGACGTCGTTAAACAGCGGTCACTCAGGATGTCAATTATTTGGAGTTTTACTACTGCGGGGTCAGGCAGTCTGCTTGACCCGTAACCGCCTGACAGTGAGGTCAACTCTGCAGACACATATAGGAAATATGCAAATTTTATATACTTACAACATTAAGTCGTTGTCAATTACGTGAGACTTTTTTGATGACTTTTATACCTCCCCTACTTTTGGTGGGATATCGTGAGATTCGACCCTCTCCCCTTCTACGGGTTCTACCTAATCTCACATTTTTCAAAGGTATTGTGTGTAAATGTGTTGATTTATTAAAAGACAATTTGTTCATTGCGTTTATTGAAAATACTTGCTAGTATTGGGATTATTCTAACAAAGCTTGTAAGACGTGCACAATTATTGGATTTTCTCTTGATATTTCAAACTTTTTAATGTAACCTAATTTTCTCGCATTTCGAGTATATTTTTACCAGTAAAAACCCTTTCCCCCAAGTGTAATTTAGTGAGATTCGGCTGAGGTCGTCGATATGTTACATGAGTGCTCTTTAATCGATTAGATTTAAGAAACAAGTGAAGGTGCAGTCGTCAGTTTGTGGTGAACATGAAAGTTGAACCTGCAGACGAGGGTTGAACTGTAGCCGGTCAGACCGTCCGCGTCAGACACGCGATATGAGCTCCAATCCATATTTATGGATGATTTATGTCCGCCGCGCCGTATCGGCGATCAGCGCGGGGAAATCCGTTTCATTCGACGTAAACGGGCTACCGGCGACTGCGAGCGGTCGCTACTGCTACACATTAGTTGTTACCTCTCTACCTCTCTACATGACTTGTTTTTTTTTATGTAATGAACCAGGAAACGAGCAGACGGAACGCCTGATGGTAAGCGATTACCGCCGCCCATGGACACTCGCAACACCAGAGGAGTTATACTTGTAACTGCGTTCCTGGTCCTTAAAATCCCCAATCCCCCCCATGGGCCTCCGGTAATCTAACTCACTCGGCGAAACACAACGCAAGCGTTATTTCACGTCGGTTTTCTGTGAGGTCGTGGTATTTACCCGGTCGAGCCGGCCCATTCATGCCGAAGCGTGGCTCTCCCACAGTTGTGTAGCGGTCGCGGCAGCTGAAATTTATGAAAGCTGTGTAGCGGCAGCAAAAGGTAGCCATCCGATTCATGCGACACGCGACGCAAGATCGCGTCCCGAGGTCGAGATAGGGTCGCGGAGCCACTGCTTAGTATGAATTTATATAGAGCACTAAACAATCGCCGCGACCCGCGACGCGCGACTAGTGAGTGTGGCCAGAGAATATTCGCTGGTTTGCTCGGCGCGGTCGCTAGAGCTACCTTAAGGGCCACCGCAGTCAGAGAAGCGCAGCGATTTTATTAACGCACTCGAAAATCAACTTTATAATATAAATTATTACAATTAAATACATTAAGTGCTGTACGTGCTTGAACCTGACAAAAAATGCTCGCGCGTCCTCAAAGATGTACGCCTGATATAAAATAAAAAATGCCCGAGACCGCGCGAGGATCCATATTTACAGAGCCAAAGGCTGTAGTCGGTGGTCCGAAAGTGCTGCGCTTTAAGCGATCCATGCCAAAAAACGTCGATTTGAGACGATTATCCACTTATCAGGGCAAAGATCTGCCCTAAAGATATTTGGTATACACTAGACAGTAATATAATCACGAGCCATTATGTATGAATACTGAATACCTAATTAGTAAAAGATACGTCTTTATAAAACCGGCCAAGTGCGAGTCGGACTCGCGCTCGGGTTCTGTACAAATCGGCAAAAAAAACAAGTTACTTGTGTGGGAGCTACCTCAGAATAATTACCGTATTTATCCTATTTCTTTGGGAGCTATCATAAATACCTACAGTGTCAATTTCAACTCAAACTCAAACTCAAAATTTTTATTTCCATGTAGGTTATAACATAACACTTATAGAATTGTCCTACATGATGCCTACCACCGGTTCGGAAACTAGCCCGGCGAGAAGAACCGGCGTAAGAAACTCGCACGGGGCCACCTTTTAGCAAAAAGATGGGAAAATTGTTCTTTTCAAAAAATATTTTTACAATGTTGTAACTTAATCTAGCTGTCTAGCTATCACGGTTAAGAAGATACAGCCTCGTAACAGATGGACAGAGCGAAACTTTATGGGTTCCTTGTAGTTTCTATGGAAATGTTGGGACATGTCTAACGCTTTAAACCCTAGCTTTTAATTTTTCGTTTGGCGTCATAAAATGTCGTTTTAATTGCCTCGAGACGTGTGGATTTGCATAAAAGCTGTGTAGGAAACGATAAAAGCACTGGGAGCCAATAAGGTTCACGTTTACGTAGGCCGTAAACGTACGCGGTTCAACGGCCTACGTGATGCGTCGAACTCGTCGGTGATCGTACGTAGTGCCACAGAATATTGAGAGACAGAAGACAAACTTCAAGTCACTATAGCTCCACTGCAATGTCAGTATTTTTTAAAGACTAATGACGTTAGGGTTTTGTGCACTACGCGGAAATTTATCAACCAGCAGCCAATATTTTACTTATAAAGCATATGAGGGCTTATAATTTATGTAATATAATAAGTTATGAACACAGGGCATTATAAATAAAACATTGGCTACTGGACGATAAATTGGCAGGTAGTACGGATAGATACTACCTGCAGCGCACGCTGTTTACGTAGTAACTATTTAGTAATATGACTATACAGAATAAATTTGTCGTCACATAACAAAGCATGTCAGGACATATCTAAGGAGGGTTCCGTAAGAACAAACGCGTAATATGCTTTTTTTTTTAATTACTCCAAAAGTTACTATCCGATTTGGTTCACAATAATTTTCCTAAAGAGTTTTTAGCATAATCTATCAGCATGGAAATTCGCAAGTTTCTATCTCCTTCAGTAAAAAATGCTAGGGGGGGACCAACTTACAAACTACTTTGGAGGCCGATTATTCGAAAATGGTCAACTTTATAAAAAAGTAACGTTTGAAACCTTGCCTTTATTTTAAAAGACCTATTCTATGATACCCCACACGATGGGGTAGAGTGAAAAAAATATTTTTCATCCCCAATTCACATGTATGGAGAGCCACCCCTAAAATATAAAATTATTATTTTTTATGATCCTGAAACTGTGATCTATACACAATCTATAACTGCACTAAATTTCATCAATTTATATTCATAATTACAGGAGCTAGAGGCGCGGACAGACAGACAGACAGAGAGACGGACAGAGCGAAACTATAAGGGTTTCTTAAGTATTACGGAACCCTAAAAAATGGTACCTACATAAAATGTTTGCCTTCTGTCTCTATTTATTATGTGGCAGTACATTAATTAATATAATAAGACTGATCATAAATTGTAAAGTTTATGTTCTACAATCTACGAGAGACTACTGCGTGTTCTGTTGGCGCTAATTGAGTGTTAGCTAATTCAAGTTAAAGGTTTCTGCGAAGATTGTTTTATTAAAAATCAAAAATCAAAAAAAAAAAATCAAAAAAGTTTTATTTCCATATGGGTTACAAAGTAACGCTTAAAGAATTGTCCCTACTTGATGCCTACCACCGGTTCGGGAACTAACCCGGCGAGAAGAACCGGCGTAAGAAACTCGCACGGGGCCATCTTTTAGCAAAAAGATGGAAAATTGTTCTTTTTAAAAAAAAAATGAAGTAGTTTACAATTTGAAAACTTAGGTCTAGGTATATAATATTGACAAAAGTCAGATACATATTATAGTACATAGAAGTAGCCTTGCAGGTGGTCATCCTATTCCCAAGGTGTGCGATCGTCAATAAAATCATTGACCTTATAATAGGCTTTTGCACACAAACGTTCTTTAACTACTTTTTTAAATTTATTAATGGAAAGATTTTGAACGTTTTCTGGGATTCTATTGTATAGGCGTATACATTGACCTTTAAATGATTTGCTTACTTTACTTAGTCTGATCA
Organism: Glaucopsyche alexis; assembly: GCA_905404095.1. Taxonomy (NCBI): domain Eukaryota; kingdom Metazoa; phylum Arthropoda; class Insecta; order Lepidoptera; family Lycaenidae; genus Glaucopsyche; species Glaucopsyche alexis. Next base: position 569,583 of record FR990044.1, on the reverse strand, counting down.
CCGGTATATCTAGCTTGTGCTTATTTCTAGTGTTTCTACAGTGATTGTCGCTTTTAGTTTTAAAATTACTAATATTCTTTCTAACATATAATACATTATCCAAAATGTATTGAGAAGCGACGGTTAGAATACCTATTTCTTTAAACTTTTCTCTCAGAGATTCAAAGGGGGACATTTTGTAAATTGAACGTATTGCTCGCTTCTGCAGCACAAATATCGTATTAATGTCTGCGGCACTTCCCCATAAAAGGATGCCGTAAGACATTCTACTATGAAAGTAACTAAAGTAAACAAGTCGCGCCGTGTCTTCGTCAGAAATTTCTCTAATTTTTCTGACTGCATATGCTGCAGAACTGAGCCTATCTGCAAGATTAGCAATATGAGGACCCCACTGTAATTTACTATCTAGTGTTATACCTAGAAATACAGTGGTGTCCACAAGATTCATTTTCTCATCATTTAATAGTATATTGGTTTGAACTTGCCTAACATTGGGCAATGTAAACTTTAAACATTTTGTTTTTTTGGAATTTAAAAGTAAGTTATTAACATTAAACCAATGTACTATTTTTGAGAGAGTACTATTTACCTCGTCGTAGTCTGACTGCTGTCGCTTCACATTAAAAATTAGTGAAGTGTCATCGGCAAAAAGTACTATCTCGTTATCATTATCTTTAACAAGATAAGGTAAATCATTTATATAGATGAGAAAAAGAAACGGGCCCAAAATAGATCCCTGTGGGACACCTAATTCTATTTTGGTCCCAGTGGACTTTTTACTATTTATCTCCACCCTTTGAGTTCTATTGTTGAGGTAAGAACTCAAAAGTTTGAGTGCAGAGTCCCGAATGCCATAGTGGTGCAATTTTCTGATCAATGTAGCATGCTCAACACAATCAAAGGCCTTGGAGAGATCGCAAAATACACCTAATGCATCCTGTAACCCCTCCCAAGCTTCAAAGATACTACAAAGAAGACCTATACCAGCATCCGTTGTGGATCGACCCTTAGTAAAACCGTATTGATTATTATGTAATAATTTGTTTAAATTAAAATGCACTAATAACTGTCTTAAAATAATTTTTTCAAATATTTTACTAAGAGTCGGTAGAATTGATATAGGCCTGTAGTTTGTCGGATCAGATTTATTTCCTGCTTTGAATAAGGGTATTACCTTGCTATGCTTCATTAAATCAGGGAATACACCACTTTTTATACATTCATTGAATATTGTCGCTAGATAAGGAGCTACGATGTCAATTATTGATTTAATAACTTTTGTAGACATGCCCCAGAGATCAGCAGTATTTTTAATATTCAACAATTTAAATGTGTTATTAATATCTCTGGAGTCAATTTCTTTAAACTTAAAATTGACATCACATTCCTTTACATTATCTCTGAGTAGTTTTTCAGCAGCTGCAGGTGAGGAATTTAAATTTTTTGTAGTTGAGACCGGAATGTCAGCAAAAAACTTTTCAAAGACCGTCGCAACTTCCAAATCAGTAGTAATTTTTTTATTTTCAAAATAAAGTTCAAATTCAGAGCTACGACAGGTGACGTTTCCAGTCTCACCAGCTATTACCTTCCATGTAGTTTTAATTTTATTTTTAGAATATTTAATTTTATTCTTTATATAAAGAGCCTTAGCAGCTTTACATACTTTTTTGAAGGTTTTTGAATAGTTTTTAACATATGTTTTAAATGTTTCATTATTATTAATACTTTTTTCAGCATATAATTCATATAGTCTTTGCCTACTAATTTTAATTCCTGCAGTTGCCCATTCAATAAAGTTACTTTTTTCCTTACAATTTCTAACCGTTTTAGTTGTGAATACTGAATTAAATTGGGTTCTTATTACCTTAAACAATTTACTAAAAGCTTCATCTGAGCTATTTGACCCATCCAATAATTGAATATTTGTACTTAAATTATTTCTAAATTTCTCAATACGTTTTGTATTCACAGGAATAAACACAAACTCTTCCTTTTGGTTACGGTCATAATTAATATTAAAAGAAGCTAGCTGTCCACAGTGATCAGAACTGAGCTTATTAATTATTTCTTTTTTACATGGAGTAATATTCGTGAAAATGTTATCGATACAAGTAGCAGTTGTGTCACACACTCTTGTCGGTTCAAGAAATAAATTAAAGAGGTTATACGATTTAAACAAAGATGTGAATCTAACAGTTGTGGAGTTTAAATCTAATAAATTTATATTAAAATCGCCACATATAATAACTTTTTTGTTAGATGCACATATTTTTGACAATACTCGTTCCATATTACTATTACAGGTACGATAAGGAATACATAAACGGTTCGAGACTGGTGAATGGTGATTCTGCGGTCTCGCAAATAACGACGTATTCGTAATTCGTATTAGAGTGGTATTAGTGGTACGGTGACCACCGTACTACATTTGGGTATTTGGCTACATGTAAAAATTTAAATTATTTTTAAACGTTCAGAAATATAAAATAAGTAGGTATCACAAATTGATGAAAGTAAAAGGAATTAAGATTTAGTAGGGTAATTTTGTAATTAGGAGAATTTCAAAGTAACAAAAAGAATTGAATAAATATATTTTTACATTAGTGTAAAAAACCCTACATAATTAGTTCAATTAGGTACATGATACATCAAATAAAAAAGATTTACTATGGTAAGTATAAGTATGAACATAAACTCGCAAACTTTGGAGATATCAGAAATTTTGTGCATCTGGCCATACCGCCTGCCAAGGCCGGTACGATCACATAAAGGGCGTTTACACAAGACTCGTCAAAATCGTGCTGGAGCCGCGAGTCGCGACATACCTCGAGATACCTCTTTAACCCTCATCAATGCATTTGTCAAACAAAACTATGGCGCGGGCGGACCAATCGGCGCAGATCATCGTCTTTAACGGGGTCTTTCTTGAAATTCTTAACACGAAATAATAATAATGGCAGGGGATTTCCCCGATCATCATCATCATGGGGTACTCATCCCAACTTACCTGTCCGGTAGTTGTGGTATAGTATACGGGTACGCGACCCCGGCTTCCCTAGCTATTACTGTCCTATCCCTTGCCCTCCTGGGCGGTAATATCCTACATTTCCTATTTCCCACTCTAACCTACCAATCTTCCTTTCCACACCACCTATCCTTCCCTTTCCTTATTCCTACCCTCTCTACCAATCCGTGGAAACGCAATGGATAATAATAAAAAAAAATTTAATTATCCAAAATGGCGGCGATGAGGTTCACCACCCATCACGTCTCGTTTCTCGCGGAGGTGAAAAGCGGACCATGGAAAGCCGCTTCGCTACGGTGAATGTAAGAGGAGGAATGGATGGTAAGAATGAAAGTGAACGAAGCGAAACGAGTATGTAAGGATCGTAGCAAGTGGCAAAAAGTGGTCTCTGCCTACCCCTTTACGGGAAAAAGGCGTGATTATATGTATATATGTATGTATCATCATCACCACTCACCTGCTCATCCCCCTCGTCGGAGTCGCAGTGCAGGCGGAACTTGAGCACGTTCTGCGGCGCGTCTCCGTCCACGAGCGCGTCCACGCTGCCGGCCAGCACGATGCCCACGTGAGTGCGGTTCACGTCGCGGTACGTGAAGAGCGCCGCGTCCTCCTCCCGGTCTACTGGCTGGAGGGACAGGTTCTTCCTGGAATACGAGGATTATGGTATCAGGTGGCGTAGGCCGGTTCTCCTTCGTAGGGAAGGAGAGCCTGTATAATAGGTAGGGATGGTCATTGGGGTCATTAAAGGGAAGTGGTAAGTAAAGCCGATAGGAATGGAGTTTCAGAAATCCAACGCCAAATCCAAATAGCATGACCAAAAATAAAGAATAACCTTTAAAAAATCGAACATACGAGTGTCAAGTCAAATGTCAATGACAAATCTGACAACTCGACACCTATGTTGTGTAATTGTGTTCGATTTTCAATTTATCCAAAGTTCTATTGTCAATGCGTCTCGCGCGCGCTCTACAAACATAAAAAACCGGCCTTATTTTTTATTTGATAATGCTCTATCTTTACTTTTTTAAATGGTCTTAGACCGACAATATTGTACCTAGTAGTTTTTAAAAAGATAACGACATCTATGGTACCAATAACAAACTACAGCGAAACCTAAGTGTAGAGCCACGTAGAGCCATGGAGGAATTACTATGGCAGAACAAACGAATCAGAAACAAACTAAAAATGCGTAGGTATCATGTTTAAATAAAATATGTATATTACAGTCGAAATATTTACGTTTTATTTTACATTAATACATATTGTTAAATAATAATAGAGATAATTTTATTTTTATTTTTTAGTATTGCGATAAGGCGTCATCTCTGGTTTAATTGAAACAACTAGACATGACAAAGCGTCCTCTTGTGATACCACGCACCGCCGCTAGATGTCACTTTTAACTTTTGACAATTTATTTGGGTAATATTTAAAATTATGGACTTGAAAAAATTAAATTACTCGCACCGCTAGCAGTATTTTATCAAAGGAAATCTACTTTCACTTCGTCTTGTATCTCCTTTACATCATAACCACGTGTTTTATGGGAATTCCGTTCTAGGGTTCCGTACACAATACCCATTAAAGGGTAAAAACGAAACCCTATTACTGAGACTTCGCTCTCCGTCTGTCTGTCACCACTACCAGGGTGTATCTCGTTAACCGTGATAACTAGACAATTGAAATTTTCATATTATATGATGTATTTCTGTTGGCGCCATAACAACAAATACTTACTAAAATCATAATTAAATTAATAATATATTTAAGACGGCTTCCAATTCCCATAAAACAAACGGGTTTTTTTAACAATTTCTTGCTCGATATTAATAACGGCAACAAGTAGACGCTTCTTATACCTTTTGACTGAATATTGAGTTATATGATATTCTCTTTAAAATAAATAAGAAAATTAGATAAATATTTAGGGGGCCTATACAAGAATGACAAACTTGATTTTTGCTCGATATTAGTACGGAACACTTCGTGCGCGAGTACCTACGACTCGCACTTGGCCGGTTTTTTAGCGAAGCGGTATCCATGGAAACGGTAAAATTGGTGCCGTACCGTAAACAATTTTAATTTAACTCCACGAGAATATTCTGACATGCTCTACTTTGATTACGGAGCTTTTTACATTTTGTCTTTCTCTGATTTTCATCTAAATCCGTCTCATTTAATGTCCTAATCAAAATGAATACATACAGCTTCAAAAAGTAGTTATAAAGTAGGCCCTAAAGTCTTTTAACCTGCATAATAAGACAAAGTTTGTCCTAACCGTTAAGCCATCTTTCATCCAACTTGAAACAAAAATTAGTCATAGATATAGGTAAGTTAAATAAGCATGTAATGAAAACCTAAATAGTTTCATAATGATTGCGTGTTACTCAGGTCATTACGGCTTTGTTGTTACAAATATTACAATTTGTGCATTCAGTTTATTTTGTAGGCAATTAGGCTGGGACTATATGCAACGGAATCCGGTAGGCCGTAGAGAATTCTGATCATTGGAAATAGAAATCTGTGCTAACACAATAGAGTTGAAAATCGAACACATGAGAGTCGAGTTAAACGTCAATGTCATATATGACAGCTCGACACCTGACACTTCAATTTTCAACTCTATTCTATTAGCGCAGAGTTCTATTTTCAATGCTCAGAATTCTCTACGGCCTACCGGATTCCGTTGCATATAGTCCCAGCCTTAATGTCGGTGTTGCGAAAAGTCAACTTTGTTTTATTTTATGGTTCATTGGAAGTAAGCGGTAAGGCTGGGGCCTGAACCTACAATATGATCCAGAGTCTGTGAGGTCGGGGAAAATTCGGAGCACTAAGAATAGAACTCTGCGCTAATACAATAGAGTTGAAAATTGAATACTGAGTGTCGACTGTCCGGTCAGATGCCAATGTCATATAAGACAGCTGTCGAGCTGTTATTAGTGCAAAATTCTATTTTCAACGCTCTGAATTTTCTCTGGCTCACCTAACTCCGGATCATATAGTCCCAGGCCTCCCAGTCTAATTATCATACTCGAAACTTCTATTTTCAAGTCAATTATAGCACAGTTATATTTTAAGTACTCTGAATTTACGCCGGATTAAGGATTCCGGAGCATTAATATAGTCCCAGCCTTACAGTTATGTGTACCGCCGAGTTTCTCTGACTTTGATCCTTACGACGTCGGCATAGAGGTCCTGTGACCTGTGAGTTTATGTGTGTATATATGTGAGTGTGTGTGAGTGTGTTACACAGTCACCTGGGATGCACCTCGACCTGCAGCACCTCCTCGCCCACGCGCAGGTTCTCCGGGATTCGCACGAACTTCAGGTACTCGCCCGGGGGGTAGAAGTTGCAACCTGCACACAGACAATTCATCATCATCAGCCACCTGCCGGACAGTACACGTCGGTATTGAGGAGTAATTAAAAAAGCGATATTATGATAGCTTAATTTTTTTCTACGTCCATGAGCTTAATGTATAGTACTGTTGCCCGCGACTTCGTCCACGTCAATTTCTGTTATTATAATCGCCATAAAAAAGGTTATAGTGAGCCAGTCTTAAAATATAGACATAATATACTGTCGCGGACATTTTTTTAGATCACCTAAAGAGGAATAATTCTTTCATACACATTTTTAGGGTAACTTGAACCGTTTACGCAGCGCACGCAACGGAAGCCCTCAAAGATGAATAATTTTTCCCGTTTTTTCCACATCTCTTCCTAATTCTTCGCTCCTATTGGTCGCAGAGTGATGTTATATAGCCTTAAGCCTTCCTCGATAAAAAAGAATTTTTCAATTCAAACCAGTAGTTCCTGAGATTAGCGCGTTCAAACAAACAAACAAACTCTTCAGCTTTATAATAATAGTAATGATTTATACCAAGAAGTTTATCTTACGTCGTATAAACTATAATATAAGTATATGCTGTCGTACTTGTTCTATTGTTCAGTCACATTCCTTGCCTAAGATTGTCCTAAGACCAAATGTTGTAAGTACTTGGTCCATTGTTCTGTCGCATTCCACACTTCCTAAGCTGTCAGTCACAGCAACAAGACTATCATCTTCCACCTCCGAACTGACAATCGGAAGCAAGTCTATGCTTACGTAATCCCTGCCAAACATTCTACATCCCTAAACATTCAAATGTAAGTCATTAGGCCACCAGTCGCAATTAATTTTCTATCTGTTAGTGTGGGAACCGTTTAAGTAATTGCCTTTTGTGTGGCCCGCTCTCCGTGTTTCACTTTTAACCGTGGGTCAATTTTTTGGTCAATTGAGCCATTACACCTAATTATGGTTAATGTGTTGTCTGATCTACTGACAGGTTACGTGTTTATGTGTGTGACATGCCCAAATGGCACTCACCAACTCACTGGCTAGTAACCTCATCCTTTAACAGTTTAAATCATTATAATATGTCACTGAAACTGTAATTTATGTTGGCAATAAAATAAATAATAGTCTCACTATTATTTATTTTATTGTAACCTATTTAATATTGTATAGGTATTATGTGTGATTATTTTCATTTAAACAGATTATAAACTTTCGAAAACCAGCATGTCATAAACAGTACGATGGAACTAAAAAACAATATTTGAGGTTATTATAAATCTTTTGCCGTTGCAATTTTTTAAGCATTTATTATTACAACTTTAATAATAGCGGTATTTACTTAAATATAATTGAAAACTAACGTTTCTCCAACTATTTATTCATTCTTAAAATATGTCTTATCTTTTTACAAAAATATATTAATTACAACATTATGATAAATGTACAATGCTCGCATAAAAGTTACTAATAATTGTATCATAAAATACATAATTTAACAATCGCCATTATACAAAATGATATCATTACTAAAACTGAAAGTAAGATAAGTGGCACTTTACTTTCTTGTCAGATACATTGACTTTCCTCAGTACAAAAACTGTCGATGCAAATTGCAAATGAAATGGATTTTGTTCGTTGCGCCGCGCCGGCCGTTTGTACCATGGTTTTGATTTGCCTATATCGTTAACTGTCACCATAGTCTCACGCACCGGGCTATTTGCCTCTGAGTTATTCTGTTATTATCAGTTTATGCTACTTTTCATTGGAAAAGCTTGAGCTGATAAGCATGCATAGTAAGGGCTAAGTTTTTGAAAGCTTAGCCCTTACTATGCATGCTTAAATGCTAATGCGTGCACTCACACAGGATTGCAGGTTGTGGGTATTTTTCGCGAGATTTTGCCAGTTGCTAATTGCTATATAATATAATAATAATACAATTATAGAAAATAAACAAAAACAGAATTCCAATTTCGACACCAACAACTACGCTAACTCATAAAAGTGTACTTTACAGGAGACACGTTTAAAGGGAAAAGAGCAATAACTTTTTTCATAAATAGAATACATCAATGAAATTTGGCACCATTAATAGTTAATTTATGTACTGTAATATACTAACCTTATTTATTTCTAATTATTAATATTTTTTTATTTAGCGCAAGTTAGCCGTATATAAACGTAATTCCTCAATAAGACTTTACATGATACACCCGTCTAACTAATGATAGCGTAGTGTGTTACGGGAGATCATGGTATGAAAAATGTGTTATTTTTATTGGTTTTCATTACTATTTCTAAAACAAACGATGCATTAATTTTAACCTTGGGTTACTATGTATATCCACAAGATATAGTAAGGTAAATTACTATCGTAAATAGCGCGTTTTTAAAGTTAGCTTAATTTAACTGGTGCATGCGACACTGGCGGATAACGTATTAAAAGCAGTCAAGTTAAAAATAGCGTCCTTTACATCGTACTGTGCAACAAGTTAGCGTATTATTTCAAATTTAGACTATCGATTCCTATACATTCTAGATTAGATTTTGTATAAAAAATATAGGTAGATAATATGTAAGTAAAACAAAAATAATACTTATTTAGTTATGACTCTTTAATAAAAGTTTAGGTAAGTACTAACTTATTAATTAACGATGAGATCAGAATCAATCACAGTTTGACTTTGTTATAAAAGATTTAATCAACATTGTACTTATTAATAGTAATTCTTAGGTAAGCAAATATTATAACATCAAATATTAAGGACATAAATTTAAACGGTATGTTATACCTATCTCATCATTAAGTAAAACACTCAAAGTTCGTCATCACTTGCATTCACCTCATCTTGGTCAGTTGTTAATAAATTTCTATAAAACGTATGATATTTTTCGGGAATAATATTGTTATCACAATAATATTTTAGGTCTTTATATTTTGCTACATTAATTGCTAACAAATTTATGTATGCTTTTTCAGGGAAAGGCTCCGAGTGGGATAATCTAGTAGATGTCTTTTTAAAACATTGTATTTGATTGCTTTCGTTATCATTTAAACTATAATTATATTCCAACAATCCGTAGGCGAAACGCCATTTTTTTTACTTTATTCCACATAATTTTATCGTTATTTAAATTTTTAGTCCAATTTTTCTTGCTAATGTTAGTTTATATTATGTTTTGATTGACCTCGACAACATTATAAAGGATTCCCATTAACCTTCGCCCATCGCACCAGCGAATACCATTCATCAGGTGTATATACCTCCCTACCCCTTGAGATTTTTTTATTAGTGCATGAACTGAATCTCCCTCATTTTGTGTACCTATGGCCTTTTTCCATAAAATGATGGCTTATCTTCATATTATATTTTTTGGCAGCTAATAAATACATATAGTATACAATACGGTAGCGATTTTGTCCTCCACAGTTGTCTGACCATAAGTTAGCTTCGTGGATTCCCTTAAAGGCTAATTTACTAAAAAATCGTATAAGCAACTGGCCACTTCATTAGCCCCTCTCTTAGCCGTTTGCTCATCCCACATATAACAAAATGCTACAAACAACAAATCTAACAAAATACATAAACGTATTCTCTTTCTTGCAATCCACTCATTTTCGTGTTTGAGACGTTTGAGACCCACATCATTTCTTTTTTTAGATCTGTGTTTATTCTTCTTTGGAGTCGATACTGCAGATAGTCACTATCATCAAGCGTTGCAGGCGAGAAAATTAAAACACAGGGAGTAGATATCGCATGTGTGTAATTGTTGAGGGCGTTATATTCTATAGGCGAATCGGGGAGACTTTCATGGGCAGACGTAGCGACTTCAGGTGTGAGTGTTTTATCTTCTTTATCTTGGTAAAGCATCGGCACCAAAGTATCGTCTAAACTATTTGGAGGTTCAGAAAATCAATCACAATAGGGTGACGGTACAGGGGTATCATCTTCTATGCTATCAGAAATATCATTAGTGACAATCGAAAATAAAGGTGCGATACTTGGTGGAGTTAATGTTAATGGAGAAGGTGTTTGAATAGAAGTCAATGCTATAGGTGAATAATAAGTGGAGAATAAGGAGTTCCCAAGTCGTTTATATTTATGTCTTGTAATACTACACTGTCTTGCGGTCTTTGCCTGTCTTTGCCTGTATCTCGTTTTGAAGAAGGTTCATCAAACATGACGTACTTAATTATACAGAGCCACGAATTCAGGATTATCAATTTCGGCAGGTAACGGCGAAGTATTCTATAAGAATAGGTATAATTTATGTTGAATTAATGTGATTATTAAAATAAATCATTTTATAAAAGAAAAACAATATATATAACAATCAAGGTAGCATTAATATACGTATTTATATCATTATTTTATAACCTAAATATCGTTAACTTAAGCATTTTTCAAACAAATCAGTAAACACGAACGTACTATACTACGCTAACTATGTGTTAGCGTAGTGTTGCACGAAATTTGAGCAAAATGGTTTAAATTAAAAAAAACGGAGATTACTACTATAAAACATATTTATACACTTTGCCCTATACTAAAAATATTTAATAAAACACTAAGCTTACCTCTCTCGACATTATGTAGCGGTATCTCACTATTTATATCAACACTCCTCAATGAATATTCCTCCTTTCTGGTTAAATCCACTAAGTATTTGGCTCGTTGTCGTGAGATTTTTGTAATAATAAAATAACAGTAGCAGTGAAATAAATAACTTATAACAATTACACTATTAATTAAAAAATACGGATATTCAATCAAACTCCGCGCAATTACATCTTACAGAGCGACAAGTGTCGTTAGGCTAATGTAAACAAACAAGCGGCACTTCCCCTCCCCACGCACATGCCGCCAATATTAGTTAGCGTAGTTTAGATCGAGTGATTACAAAAAGTACATATACTTAGCCTTTTGTAACATTTGTAACTTTGTTATTTTTATATATTTATTCACGATTTTTTTATTATATGTAAAACACGATATTTTAAGCCACTTGGTATTAAAAAACGGATTTACCTAAAAATCGAGTTAGCGTAGTATAAATTGTTGGTGTCGATTTACTTGTTGGTAACTACGCAACGAAAAAAGAAATTGTTTATTTAACATCGTTTGCGCAGTTTTTGTTGTGGTAATTTAAAATTTCACGGCAAATCAGCGGTGAGTTATTGAAAGCAGAGCGGCCGCTAGACCGTGGACGACTAAGTAAAGAGGACATTTTGACTGAACATAATCCAATTTGAACGCACGGAGATCACAAAAACGTAAAAAGAAGTCTTTTTAAGAGGTACACTGGCGCCCTCGACGACGTGCGACTTTGAAACGAATTTTACTTACACACTTTAATAGAGGCAGACACCGCTTCAGTAATATGAATAGTAAAGCAATCAAAGTATGCTGGCCGTATCGTAGTGACACGTGCCGCACGCACACATTCACAGCAAGTAAGGGCCGGGCCACACGGCGCGGCGCCGCACCGCACCGCAATACTCCGCACCGCACTGGCGGCCACACGATCAATGCGGCGTCGCCCTGTGTGCACCCCTCCCCGCCTCATCTGTCTCGCCCCGCCTCGCGCCGCTGTCCGGTGCGCCTGCGGTGCGGCGCCGGAGCGGCGCCGGACGCGTCGTGTGGCATACCATACATTTTTATATGTAAAAGACCCGTTGCGATACCGCTCAGGCGCCGCGCCGCAGCCGTACCGCACCGTGTGGCCTGGCCCTAAGACGATCGGCCGCCAGTACGCCAATGGCATTTATCCGTAATCTCACACAAACGTAAGTCGCCGCCATTGTTGTGCTTCACACAATGCTTATCTCACCTTCCGTCCGTCTTTTTTTCTACGTCCATGCTTACGACATTATTATTTATTATCATGTAAGTAAGTAGATAATATTCATGAAATGTGAAAGGACATGCAAATCGTAACCATTCCTATTATTTGACGACCTCTGTGGCTCAGTTGGTTGAGCGTGTTGGTGCTCAAGCCGGGGGTCGCGGGTTCAAATCCCGCCGAAGGAACAAAAAGATTTTCTGTGTTCCTGGGTCATGAATGTGTATTAAATCTATGTATAGTATAATAAAAATCTTAAATATGTGTATGTAATAAAATATTAAATATATTTCCGTTGTCACTTGTCTGGTACCCGTAACACAAGTTCTTCGAGAACTTACCACGGGATCAGATTGACGTGGTGTGAAGCGTCCATAGATATTATTATTATTATTATTATCCTATTTTGAGTACGATCAGAAGATTATTACATTATATCTTTGGTATTTTGTCTCTACTATTATAAAGTGATAAACTAATATGAACTTATTTGTACTTGAGCAAATAAATTTATTATTAAAGCGCCTAATATATTATCATACCTATATATCATTTGTAAAAGGTAATTTATTTAAGACTAGCTAATGCCCGCAACTTCGTTTGCATAGAACTAATGAAATCGGAACCCCGTTTTTTTAACGGAACCCTAAAATAATAGTAGCATATGTTAGACCTTATAACATCTGTCAACAACAACAGCTATCTGCCAGTGAAAGTCCAGTGAAAATCGGTCTAGCCGTTTCAGAGATTAGCCGGAACAAACAGAAAGACAGACAGACGGACAGACAAAATTTTTAAAAATGGATATTTTATTGTAAGTACCGATTAAACTTTTATATCAATGGATACATAATGAAGTAAGAAGCTTGAAATTACAAACATACTTAAAAATTTATTTATCTGCATAGATTAACCCCCTTACTAATAAACGCTGTGTAAGCTTCGAATAGTTACACAGTGTTTTGTCTTCTTCAATCGAAATAAAAATGTCTATTGTGTGACGTGAACAAAACACTGTATTCAAAGCTTATACAGCGTTTATTAGTAAGGGGGTATCTGCATAGAAACATAAGAGTCATCAGACGGAACTCAAAAAATTAAAAAGCAAAACAGACATTAAATCCTTACCTAGTTAAAGAACTAAGACTAAATTAAAGATATTACTAAGTAGGTTTGAGGCAACTAGTAATACGTAGATGGCGCAATTCTCAGATTAATAAGTAATAACCTTATTAGATACTGACTTTTAGCTGGAGTAGAAGTCATGTCTATTTCGTTACTTAATCTCCTTCTGACAGACTAATGGGGAAGAAACACAATTTCTAAAATTAATTAATATTATGTTTATAGCAGTTTTTCCGCTAAATAATACCCACAACCTGCAAGCAAATGTGTGAGTGCACGCATAAGCATGCGTAACGCTAACGAACTTTGTTCGCAGGTCCACTTCCTGAGGATGCTCCGGGTTCGGGGCGAAACGCGCGTCGAGTTTTGCAACCTGCATGGTGGTGTGGGGCTTTGCACGATCTTGCCGACATTGTTGCTTGTGTGGTGGTGGTGTTTGCACGATCTTGCATCTGAGTGCACGCATAAGCAGTGTGGGAGGAGGGAGGTGCGTTACGCATGCTTATGCGTGCACTCACACATTTGCTTGCAGGTTGTGGGTATTGTTTAGCGAAAAAACTGCTATAAACATAATATTAATTAATTTTATGCTATGGATTTCCGCAAAGTAACGCCTGATTCTATTAACTAACACAATTTCTTTCAAGGTGCGATGTTTTATCTTATACTAGCTTTTGCGCGGGGCTCCGCTCGCGTAAATACATTATCCCGTAGGAACACTACTTTTTCGGGATAAAAAATATCCTATGTCCTTTACCGTGACCCAAAGTATGTCTATACCTCATAAAAATCGGTTCAGCGGTTAAAGCGTGAATAGTTAATAGACAGACAGACAGACACACACACATTTATAATATTAGCATAGTATAGATGTGACATATACATTTATCTGTTATTAAATAAATAAGGAACATCGATGACGTTGTTGATCTTGCGCTGGGTTTGCTGGGCTATAAACATAATCGTTGTTTTACGATTTTCTCATCGTAATATTATCGGGATTTCATCACAATAATTATGATTATTTCGTCGGTGGATGCTGCACCGTGCACCGTGACCAATTCTGTCACAATCGTCTATAGCAAATCGTCCCATAGCTGTTGCCTAAGAGCTTCGGTTGTGCGTTATGGTCTCTTCATATTTAGGTCTATGCAGATGCAACACATAATTCGGAGATCGACAGCAAAAGTATTGTTCCGTCATCTGAGAAATTGTCGTCGGTCTCATTCGATTCGGAATGTACCTACCTAGTTGTGTTTTTGCTGAAAGTATAACTTGCGAGAGAGCTTGTAGCGGCTGTAACTGTTAAACTAGCTGTTGGTTCGTGAATAATATTAAGGTAGTCTAGTAATACTTGGAGATCCTTAAGGAATATCCGCCCATCTCTATAAATCGATCGGATTAAAGTTGAGAGTCGAATGTTCCTTAGAGTTCCTTATCTGTGTGAATATAATATATCAATACCCCTACCCCCCTTATCATATAAAATATTAAATACGGTTAGCGTATTCGTTTATCTGTTTATACTATTTAAACTTATTTATGTTTTTCTTATTTAAATGTACATAAATGTAGAGTGTACACAGAGTATGTACTTTAAATCTTTGACCTTAATATAATTGGGGGGATGCCAACAATAGTTCAACTTCCCCTATTCCTTATTCCTTATTATTTTTTCTTATTAATTATTATTTATCAAGTTACACATAGAAAAAGTTTTCGCAATCTTACAAGTAAACTATCATACCCGTGCCTTTTCATCTGATCTTTATCTTTCATACATGTGTATGAAAGATAAGCATCAGATAAAGATTGCTTACGAAATTCAAGCCTCTAGTCAGACCAAAAATACTCAAACAGTGTCATTGATGGATCGCATTTACAATAGGCCAATAAATCAAATTTCAGAATCGAATTCCTGTCCAACAATAGGCATATTTGTGGTGTGATGCTTATCATGATGTACAGGTTCCCAGCATTGTGCGCATGGGCAATTTGTCTGAGCCCGTAAGATGTGAACTATCGGTATATCTGTATGGCGTGAGAGAGCCGTACAGTGCCGTACAGCTGATGATACAATGTATGTATGTAATTTGATGAATCTGATCCTCTTATCAGGGTTATGGCTTTATGGCTAGCCAACTGGAGCATCATGATCTATATATTTTATATTATACTGTATAATTATACTGTATAATGAAGAGTTAAGAACATAATACGTACGTAGTACCTAGTTACTCCGAGTGATCTAACAACAGTATAATGAAGAGTTATGACCATATAACTCCCACACCTATCTCGGTGACGGTGGCCGGTTTCATTAAACCAGGCCAGTTACCTTAAATTTTATAGTGGCCAAGTGTGTGCGCAATACACAACAATCATGATCAGCCTGCATTTTCCTAACCAAATTTAGAAACAACATTTTTGTTGTTCTAATGCGGGAATCGAACCCACGACCTCCGAGTCGAGAGCCAATGCTTTAACCACTAGATCACGGAGGCTGTTAAGACCATAATAAGTATGCAGTACCTAGATACCCAACTGCGCCAGAAGGAAGGTTTTTTCGAGTGTATGTATGTATGAATGTATGTACCTATATTTTTTTGACACGCTCTAGAGCCTAAACGGCTTGTCGCATTTGAGCTTGAGAGGTACCTATATCTAGATTCGCCAGTAGCACTGGATACATCAAAATCATTTGACAAAGTGGCGTTTTCGTTTTTTAATTAATTTATATTATGACTATCCAATTCAAGCACTGATTTTAAAAATTGTTCTAGAATTTGGGTGTATTGCTTACCTACCTCAATAGTAATTCCTTGCCTAAAGCAAAGCATTTTGGTGTAAAGAATAAAAACATTTATCACATAGTTTCAAAGCATTAAATTTTTTGTAACTACTTAGTTTTTGTATCACGATGATCTACGATAACACCACGGATAGATATTTTATCTGCCTGGCTATTATTGCCAAGGTCCGCTAACTGTCGATAACCACAGGAACCGTGTAATCTATCTCCGATATACCACAACATCTAGTATTATGTACTTGACGAGAAAGTAAGATTATAGTTGTTGAGATAACGGGAAACGCCGGGTGAAGGAAGTAGTTTGTAGGAAGTGAAGTGTCAAGTGAAGAAAGTGCTGTCAACGAACTTTTAGGTAATTAGTATACTAAGAAATATGTAATTAGTGTACTAGACTTGTATTAGTGACGGGGCATATCAAAGCTAAAAATGTCCGTACTTTGAGTGTCCCATTGTGGCACCCGAGTTTTAAATTTGACAATATAGAGGTTAGTGTTGCGCTGTAGAAGGCTGTCGAAATTACGACAAATGAGTAAAAAAGATAGACGAAATAATTATAATATTATAGATAAAAGTTGAATAATAAAAATTGTTGTAATTAAAGTATAGAAGGTGCTTCATAAAAATTAAAGCCTGTGGTAACATGGTACATCGTACAGCGTATTATGATCGAATCTCAATAGATGGCGTCACTTTTTCCTTGCATGAAGAGATTTTAGGGTAAATGTATGCAATAGTCTGTATTTATGTATAAATCATGACTATAGTCTATTCGATATAAATATACCTAGGTATGTATTTTCGCGATAAATTTAAAGTAACTGCGAAATATCACAAATGACCAATGACGCGTCGGTACTGAGTGAGTGGCTTACTTCATTTTGTGAATAATAATAAGAACCCGGCCTAGGTAACATTGGTCATTGCTCTGATAATTCACTTCAAACGTAACGCCAATAAGCTATAAAGGCCCCCACATATGAGAGGCCGATCGGCCGAACTGTATTCGAGCCCACACATTCGGAAAAATCCCATCAGTCCATTCTGTCCGTTTTGCCGCGCGCTACCGTTGTATTTATCAATTTTGTATTTAAACACCGCGAAAACTCATACTACACTTGTACACGATACACGACCGCACGGCCGCGGCTCGGGCGAGAACTGAAGCGATTTGTCCACACATGGTCCGTTCAGTCCGCCCGTTCAGGCCGGAATAATTAATGTTGCCAACTTAGTTATTTTACAAAGTTTTACTACTAAATTAAATATTTTATTCCCTCCTTAGTAGGAATTTAGTTGTTAGAAGTGTTTTAGTAGGAAAAAACCAAACAGTAATCATATGCAAAATAATAATCTAGGGATCTTTAGGGATTCCTAAGTTAAGTAGCTTCTTTTAATAATTTTCAGTTGGTTTTAGTAGTTTTTAGTAGAAATCGATAAGAGTTTAGTAGTTTCACAAAAACCGAGCTGGCAACACAGGAACGTATCGCTTCAGTCCGTACAGCCGACTGATGCGATCTCGAAATTGCACACAGACGATACGATTTTGCATCCGTTCAGGCCCAACTGAAGGCAGACCGGCCGCCGTATTACGTAAATATAACGATTAGCAAAAATATTGCAGTCATCTCGCGATAGGTGCGCAGTCGATTGCTGAACGTCAAATAAAATCGTATTACCTACGCGATCGATTGCTAATCGCTCGCTGTTGTGTTTTAATGCACTTTGCTTCATTTTCGCTTATTATTGCTAACTGACAGTTCAAATCGCTCGCTGATTGCTTTTGCTTTGCTGTAAAAAGTCTTACGCAGTGAAGAAATCGAATGATTGATTGCAATTTATAGTTCCTCGATTGTATTGTGTTCCTCGGCAGTACTGCCGCTAGGTTGCTTCTGCTAGGTTTTTGCAGATACGTAATACGAATTTGCGATTTTTGCGGAAAAATTGCGAAATTTTTGCTATTGCTTGGCTATTGCTAGATACGTAATAAGCCCGCGGACCATGTATGTCCCCTAACAGTACACCGATACTACGTTAGTAATATATATTCTTTGCCGATACCTCATAACTTTTGTTTTCGCTCTTTTGCATGGATCTTAATGACATAACGAGTATCTAAACTACACTACCTATATGAAGTTTAAGCATTAGCTTCCTAGATTCTTTGTTTGTTTATTTAACATAGATGATATACCTAATCTATATTATAAAGTGATTATAAATCACTTTAAAGCTAGTAGCTACTTTATAATATTAATTATCATGTTAGGTTTTCCTGGCTAATATTGCTTCCTCAAAAAAATAAGGTTTCTTTATATTAAACTAGATGTTGCCCGCGACTTCGTGTGCGCAAAAGTTAATTTGGCAGAAACTGTACATTTTCCGCAATAAAAAGTAGCCTATATTCTTTCCCGTGGTCTACTCTACATCTGTGCCAATTTCATCAAAATCGGTCCAGTAGTTTCGGAGCCTATTCGATGCAAACAAACAAATAAAGAAACAAACAAACTTTTCCTCTTTATTATTAGTACATAATATAGATGAGATAAAGTAGTAGATTTCGTTGAAGCTATCTACCACTAAGGTATTCTTGTAAACCTTAATTTATCGGAATTTATTGGTTTTATGGATAAGTTGTGGTTTTTGTTCGTTTACTAATTTTATCGCTGATTAAAAAAAATCAGAATCTTTAATAAGTGTCGGATAGCTTAACCGGAAGTTTAGTCGCCGCTTGCTCTATATCGATCGACAGAGCAAAACACGCAAATAAACTATATATATACACATATCAGTACATTTTGAAACAGCCCCGTAATCTGCCCAATTTCATGTACTTTTTATGGGTTTATGAGCTCGATAGTTATCAGATACATAAGCAACAATTACTTACTACATTTCCTCAAATAACTTACACAAAGCCTACTTACGTAATATTTTATCACTTTATTTTAGCGAAATTGTTAGAGACGGAAGCATTATCCAATTAAAAACCCTTCCAATTTGTGATAATATCTCAGCTAAATTGAAAGTAAAAACCTAATAGAGTTACTTAACACGTTTACTGCAACAATAATCAAAAAGTACAATAAAGTTTAGGAAACCTTTTATCTAATGTTACTTTCGTATTAGGCTCGGATTACACTCGCGTCTAGCTCCGATCGCTGGTAGCATGCCTCCACAACTTTTCTAAGTTTGACGTGTCTGTGCAGTGTCTGTGTGTGTATGTGGCATTTCATCGTAGCTCCCAAACGAATGAAACAATTCAAATCTAGTTTTTGTCGTTTGAAAGGTGACGTGATCCGACGTGACGAACAGCCGAAACTACTGAACGGATTTTGCTGAAATTTGGCATACAGATAGTTGTAATGACTTAGGCATCCGCTAAGAAAGAATTTTTGAAAATTCGCCCCCTAAGGAGGTGAAAGAGGGGTTAAAATTTTGTATGGTAACCGAACTCCACGCGGACGAAGTCGCGGGCAAAAGCTAAGCTAGATTTACTTATATAGCTGCCTATAAGTCATCATCATCAGGTTTGCAGCTTGCTGAGAGTCGGGGCCCGGGGGTGTGACCCGTGTGGTTCGTGGCTAGATTTTAGACTTAAAAAGTAGAATAGCGAATCGCAGAAGCTGCTTTTGCGAATCTTCGTTTTTTTTATAACTAACCGCTATAACCGCCGCTGGCCACCGGTCGCGGTCGCAAGTAGCCCGTCTGCGCGCAACTCGCAACCCTCGAGTTGTAATTGATGTAATTATGTTAGACAATAATTACGCGCGACCGGATCCGGAACCGAACTCGGAACAATGCGGTTCTCAGGCGATCGCATCAGGTTGAGTAACCGGCAGGGTTAAGGTAACCGATGCTAGATAGCGGTCGCTGGTTACCTCAAGTTTATGTAAGAGGCAAATTAATTTAGCTAATTCAAATGACTTTCAGATTGGATGCCATTGAATCAAATAGATAACTAAGTTTAATAATTATTACCAGACAGATTATAATCTGTCTGGTTTCCTTACGTTTTACAAAAAAAAAAAAAAAACAGTCAAGTGCCAGTCGGACTCGCGCTCGAAGGGTTCCGTACAAAATGGCAAAAAATCACGTTTGTTGTAGGTATGGCAGCCCCAGTGAAATATTTATTTTGTTGTTGTTTTTAGAATTTTTGGTTTGGCGTCAAAAGAAATACATTTTTAAATGAAAATTTGAACTGTCTAGCTATCACGGCTCTTGAGACTCAAGCCGTCCCAGTAATGGGGTCCCGTTTTTAAGGTTCCGTAATATATAAAGAACCCTTATATTTTCGCTCTGTCCGTCCGTCTGTCTGTCGGTCTGTCCGCGCTCATCTTTCGCGCAGGTTTCATACATGTTTTTTTTCAACTCCACTATTTACGAGTAATCGGCCTCCAAAGTGGTTTATAAGTTGGTATGTCAGGGGGGGGGGGCATTTCTAAACTATGAGACTTAGAAACTTGCAATTTTCCATGTTGAAAGATCATGATAAAAATTCTTTACGAAAATTATTTTGAATGAAATGGGATAGTAACATTTAAAGTACTTAATTTGAAAAAACCTTTTACGCGGATAACAAATTTTTCCGGGTATGCTCTTGGTTAGGTTATTGCCCTTTGAGTACGGTATACGGAACCCTTTAACATCATACTTTTACAAGTTACACATTTTAATCTATAAACCAAACTCATCAGCTTCATTTATGGATTTCTTTTTAAAAAATGTCTTAAAATAATCTTGCCGTGCACCTTTCGAAATTTCGCTACGTAAAGATAAAAAATTCATTCCAATATATTTTTAACTGAAGGTCCAAATTACAATATCCTTACCAGTTAATACTTAACGGAGACCGGTTTTTAATTAAGATAATTATTGTTTTGTAATACCTTTCATGACTTTCATGTAAGAAAAAACTGATAAGAGCCCCTTCACTCTTGGTATAGTTTAATACTGTGGCGGACCAATCAGCGCACAGTCCTGAATCGCGCTATCGAAATTTTCTAACATCGCCGATATATATTATTTATATATACGACATCTGATAACCACTACAGTGGGCTTCGGCCTGACCGGGCATACCATCTCGCTCGGTCGGAGATCTCCCTTTGGGGCTTGCCACTATATCCCACAATACTCTTGAGTCTTAATATTTTGTAAATTACCAGTACCAACAATAGATGTACCTAGTCATGACAAAACCTCTAAAAGTCACACTGTTATTTTAACTTCATCCGTGGGTGGTAATTAGTGTGGATGTGGACATTATATTTACAAGTTTTGTTTTAAGTAGCGTGAATTTATTTAACATCAATACGAGGTCACTCAACTCCAGTTGTCGACCTTGAGCCCACTTTCATAATATTGGCAAAGTTTAATGTTGAGTATCAAAAATTATAATATTTGTAACATTAGCAGTTATCACAGACTTGAATTTCAATGCAAAAACGTTCGAACGAGTCCCAAGAAGTCCATCTTAACTGACTGACATATTGATAAGTCGCGAGTAGATAATACGTAAACTCAAACTCAAAATTTTTATTCCCATGTAGGTTATGAAATAACGCTTTTAGAATTATATAGGTATGGATATAAGAATAACGCCTCATTGTTTTTTGAGTTACTCTCAACTAGCCCTTTCATTTGATACCCATATTGTAGAAGTGCATAAAAAATAACTATTCCGCCATCTTGGATGTTCCGCCATATTGGATTTAGAATGACGTCACATTATTTTTCGAGTTATTCTCAACATGCCCTTTCATTTGATAGCCATATTGCAGAAATGCATTAAAATAACTATTCCGCCATCTTGGATGGTCTACTGCCATATTTGATTTAGAATGATGTCACACAGCTTATAATCGTGTATTGTCATCCAAATTAAACGTGTGTACAAAATTTCAGCTCAATCGGTTAAAGATATCTGCTTCAAAATTGAGTAGCAAGATTCCACCCGACTTAATATACTACTTACATTGCAAGTTAGTTGCACATTAGGGATGTAACGATTCCAACGTAGATATTATGCTTTGTATGCTCAGAGCATTAAACCCATATTAAACCAACTTCGCATGTTATTTGTTGTGGATGTTTATTATTTTGCACTGATGGGAAAACGTCAGCAAGTTCAACACACAAGTCGTGTATTCCCAGCCCATAAGGCGATGTCCGTAATTCGATTTAAATCGCGACCGGTCCGACAACTTTCGTTTTCACCAGAACATCTCTACACTTGTGAACCGTATTGAGTAATAGTGATGTAAGAGTTTACCGAAACAGCGGGAGATTATTGATTTGTAATGATAACGAATGTGACGATAGACGCTTTTCGCACTATGATTATATTCGCTTATGAAATGCGTTCGACGAAAACCTGCATAACTCATGCGTTGATTCTATCCGTTACATGGTCTTAGGCTTTAGTGAATTGACGATGTGATGCATCGCCACACCCATGCTCATTAGAACATATGATTTGTTTAAAACGATTTACTATTATAAACATTCAAACATTCCGCGACAGCAAATTTTTCAGTTTCAACTTTAAACTATTTAAGGTTGTGTTACGAGTTTCTAGCAAAACCAATATAGATAATAATCATTGTGACATAATACTCATAAGCATCATAACCTAAAAAAGTGGATGTACTTAAAGATGCAATAAAAAAGTGTTCCACGTTATTTCCAGTAAGATCTAGAAACCAGAATGCGTAACAACACAATACAAATTCATACGCTCCTCTTCGTTTCCCTCACAACTAACAACTGTCGACAAAAACGCGGACAATTGATGCGGAATGGTTCTGAGTTCGCACCGCATCTGCTGATGCCGAGTAAGTGGTGCACTTCCCGGGTTTTTGTACATGTCGAGTGTCGACGACCGGGCGCTAGAGAGACCATGGCGATATATACATAGATAAGACTAATATTATGAAATACTAGCATTAATTGCTCGAATTGTGAAATTCGGTTTTAAGTTTCATCCTCTATTTTACTCTCTTGGGGTTGAATTTTGTAAAAAACTTAGTGGGTGCCTACTGCCTACGTCCTATGAGAAATACGTGTTCAAAATTTAAATTTCTAGCCTTAAGGGTTAGCTTGTGCGTTAATACATCAATTAATCAATCAGCTTTGCCTTTTATATACATAACTAGCTTTTGCCCGCGGCTCCGCCCGCGAGAAATGGGGTTTTTTGGCCACTTACGACTGTACTCTAAGTTAAATCTGTATCTTCCTTATCTTACGTTCTCTCTTTAATTACTAATAGTTTGTCCGAAGCACCATCATACCATATTTCATTTCAATGGTTTAAACACTTAAGCCATGAAAGACATTTAAAAAATATACACAATAGTACATTATCCCTCGGGAACAATATTATATATCTTTTTGGGATAAAAAGTAAAAATACACAAAAAAGTATGAAATAAAACTTAATCTCTAAATAATTCCCCTTTCAAATTCGGCTAAAATTTTTACTATTTCTCTACTCAATCTTATTAATTTTGAAATCGATACCAGCCCAAACAATATTCTACAATATTTTATAGAACTTACGTTCATATTTGCTGGTACCGACTTCAAAATTAATAAGATTGAGTAGAGAAATAGTAAAAAATTTAGCCGAATTTGAAAGGGGAATTATTTAGATATTAAGTTTTATTTCATACTTTTTTGTGTATTTTTACTTTGGAAGTCCGTTTAATTTTTTGTTTAAAAATAATAATTTCACCCTTTTTAGAGATATATTTTCTTAAGTTATCTATACTAATATTATAAAGCTGAAGAGTTTGTTTGTTTGTTTGTTTGTTTGTTTGTTTGAACGCGCTAATCTCAGGAACTACTGGTTCGAATTGAAAAATTCTTTTTGTGTTAGATAGTCCATTTATCGAGGAAGGCTTTAGGCTATATAGCATCATGATAAGTTCAATACGAGCGGAGCACCAATCAAGAATGTTTCAAAATCGGGGTTTTTTTTTCCCCTTTTGAGAGCTTTCGCTGCGTACGCTGCGGAAACGGTTAAAGTTTCGCTTAAATGATGTATGACAGAATTGTTCCCCTTTAAAAGTTCTAAAAAAAAGTCCGCGACGGTATATGTCTATCTTTTAAGGTTGGCTCACAATAACCTTTTTATGCTAACCAAATTTGTTCTAAAATTAAGCATTATTTGTGAGGGTGTTTTCATAAAGATGATATTAATCCTTATCCAAGTAAATACGTTATTCATTACAAGCATTTAATCTAGAAGAAATTTGCAGTTTACATCATTTGATTTCAATGAGTATTTTAGAAGATATCGCAGTAATAAAATAGTCCAGCACGCAATTATGTACGGCGCACGGCGCGGGCGGGCAGTCGTAAGGTGGAAGCGTTTCTCCTTCTAAGTAAATGAAGTCGCGGGTAAATTTTAGCGATATCCCAAAGTAAATGTTTCACGCGGACGAAGTCGCGGGCAAAAGCTAGTTATTAATACGTCTTAAGAACGTCTAAACTAAACGATCGAATGTATAATTGAATACGCCCCAAGCTTCCATAAAATATTGCTATTAAGATGATGATGATGATTACTGTAAGTTATAAAGTGGCATATGCTTGCAGTTCATTAAACAATACCGAAATTTCCAAACGCATATCTTTAAAGACTGAGGAGTTCTGTACAGTGCTTTTGGATCCAGGGTATATCTTGGTACAATATCTTATTTTTTGGTAGCATATGCTTGTGTTACTTCAGTAAAAGTCAAAATCACTATATGTGTGGATATAAATTTCGAGGAGTTCCCTCGATTCCTCATGGATCGCATCATCAGGTTCCCACTTTAGTGACTAAAGGACCAATTTCGAACTAAACCCTTTACAACAACAAAAGAATTTTGCAAATAGGTCCATAAACGGCAGAGTAATGTTCAAAGATATCCGTGTTAGTGTAAAATACTATGAGAAATACCTTTTATATCATCATAATCTGATGATGTATGGTGTGATAGTGGTGATGATGATGATGATTACTCTAACTGACAGGGTGGCATATGCTTGCAGTTCTTTAAACAACGCCGAAATTCCCAAACATGTATCTATAAGGAGCCAGGAGTTCTGTTCTGTACTTTTGGATCCAGGGTATACCTTGGAGCAAAATCTTACTTTTAGGTAGCATATACTTGAACTACTTCAGAAAAAGTCAAAATCACCATATGTGTCCATATAAATTTCGAGGAGTTCCCTCGATTCCTCATGGATCCCATCATCAGGTCACCACTTTGATATCAAAAGGACCAATTTGGGATTACACCCTATACATCACAGAAAAAACTATGAAAATCGGTCCACAGGCGGCGGAGTAATCGTTGAACATACAAAAAAAATAACCGCCTCCTTTTTTGGGAAGTCGGTTAAAAAGTACACTGCGCGTTTGTCCAAAGCATAAACCACTGCCATACCAAATTTCATTCAAATCAATTCAATCGTTTAGCAGTAAAAGACAATCAAAGTACACATAATAATAATACATTATCCCACGGGAACACCGCAAATTTTTGGGACAAAAAGTATCCTATGTCCTTTCCCAGGACTCAAAGTATCTCTGTACCAAATTTCATCAAAATCGGTTCAGCGGTTAAAGCGTGAAGAGGTAACAGACAGACAGACAGACAGACAGACAGACAGACAGACACACTTTCGCATTTATAATATTACTAGACTAGATGACGCCCGCAACTCCGTTGCGCCAAAATTCGTTTATCGCGGCGGAACGTACATTTTTCCGGGATAAAAAGTATCCTATGTCCTTTCTCGGGTCTCAAAGTATCCCTATACCAAATTTCATCAAAATCGGTTCAGCGGTTTGGGCGTGAAGAGGTAACAGACAGACAGACAGACAGACAGACAGACAGACAGACAGACACACTTTCGCATTTATAATATTAGTATGGACTAGTACTAGTACTAGTACTAGTATACTAGTACTAGTACTAGTATGGATATTATATACGAGTAGACAGAAGATAGATGAACAGGAAAGATTTTGATGTTTGTATTGAATGGGCTCCGCAACTATTGGATAGATTTTGATGAAATTTAGCACAGATATATGTATTATGAAGTAGACTACGGGGAGGGACATAGGCTACCTTTTATCACGGAAAAATGTATGCGATAACTCTATTGTATTAGTATAGAGTTCTAATTTCAAAGCTCAGAATTTTCTACGGTCCTCCAGAGTCCGGATAGTCCCAGCCTTAATGTCTTCCAAAACCACTATTTTTAAGCGGAATAATGAAATATATCTATGGTGTACGTTGTAGAATGTTAGGTAAGTTAGGTAATTGTTTACAATCGTCTACGACTTGTTACATTCACAATGATTGTTCTTGGTGTGAATGAATATGCATGCCTTTCTAACTTAGTATTATAGTTTAGAGTTATTTAAAGTTCGCCGGACTAAAACAAATGAAATGTTACATATAAAATTTCGTGTCACTAATTCATTACGGGGTTTTGTATACCTCGTAACGTAACCGAAATCCTGCGAAACGGCTTTCACCATTTTTTTATGATTCTGCGTATATTCGGAGGTCTGAGAATAATAGGTCGTGAACTAAATTTGTATACCCCTGGTTGAAAATTGTACGGCAGAACAAACTGCAAACGCTGGGTCAGCTATTATTTGTCTATAAACCTTAATATACTTACAATAGAACACTGAAAAGTTACTTAAATTTTATATTCGTGGTTTTATTTTTATTAAGAATATATTAAACAATGGAAAGTTACATTAAACACATTATTATGTCGAATAACGCACGCTACTGTCTCCACTTACGAAAGTGCGAAAGTGAGCAAGGTCATTCAGTCTACACGCCTTATTCGTATAAAAACATATTATAATAATTAGCTACTATATTTTGTAATAATTTCATAAAATATTATCTTAAAAGAAGTCTACTTTGTACCTACTTCTACACCTACGAGTATTTGTTTTAATATGATAACACTAAGGGCCCTGTGATTCCCGTCATGCGCATTTTCATACGAATCTGTTCCCGTCCGCGCGCGCTGCCCGCATGATAGGAAAAATATGTATTCAGAAAATGATATTGATGTGGACAGCCTTTATGCAGACAGGAACGACATGCGTGTATCCGCGTGA
This sequence comes from Glaucopsyche alexis, assembly GCA_905404095.1. NCBI lineage: Eukaryota > Metazoa > Arthropoda > Insecta > Lepidoptera > Lycaenidae > Glaucopsyche > Glaucopsyche alexis. The sequence goes on along the minus strand of FR990044.1, from coordinate 542,297 downwards.
CAGGGAAATGCTATTAAGCAGTATAGTCTAATTTTTCTTACATATATTTTCGCGCAGCCATAGACGTGTAAGTTGTACATTGGACGTCTATGAGCGCAGCAAGAAATTCTCATATTATGCTTATTAATTGTTCCATATACCTAGGTTACCTATTTTCTATCGCCACGTATTAAAGAAGTCATAATTTCACGATTTTACGATGGTAATTAATACAGTGATACGTAGAAAGTTGTACCAGTACAACGGGGAAATACTGAATGTGGGCCATAAGGCACATTAATATCGCGAGAAAACTGCATTGTATTGTAATTATTAATTGTATTGTAATTAATTATTAATTTAATTAATGTGGAAACCACTCAGTAAAATTACTTTTTATTATCACTTCTTACTGCAATAAATTTCTCGTATTAAAATCACTATGTTATAAATCTGTCAAGACACAAGTCACAACTTGGATCTCTGATCTGATCCAATATTGAGTCTGTTGCATCTACATCTACAACTGCTTATCTCTGGTATTCACTTTTTCAGTCAATGCCTACCTAAAGCCTGTCTCTACAAAGCTATTCTAGCCGTTGTAATTCTACTGACTCGGGTTAAAATCGGAGATAATGGTCTATTTTTTATTAAAAGTCAGTTGTGGATGATACTTTTCTTCTTTATTTTTAGAAAGGATTTTTTGTAAGAAAAAAATAACACCCTCATAGTATAACAATAATTAAAATAAGTTTAATGTACTCTTTCGACTTAAAAGTATAACTAGGTTAACAATTTAATAGAAATTTTTGACAGCTTCTGAGCTCAGAATACAGAAACATTATTTAGATATTTTTCTGTAATTCTGTGCTTCTGAGTTAGAAAATGACAATCATATAATATGTATCCTATTACATAACCCTACGTTAAGACAATAACGAGTATAATTAAAGTTAAAAAAAGTTCTCGTTTAGCTGCGTTACGGTTACACTCCATGAGCATGAGATAAGTATCGTCAACCAATCCACATTGCGAACAATTAGGGGACTCCGATTTGCCCATCAAATGCGCAACACTGTTACACGCTAGTACAACACAACCTCATCCCTGGGGGTCTAAAAAGGCCACTTTAGACATTTCATATTATGTTTCATAATATATTTTGACAGTTTTCAATAGAAATGCGTAAAATGGCGCACATAATATGAATTGAATATTATTCATCTAATGTTCATTTAATGTTCGCCTCAAGTGGCCTTTTTAGACCCCCTGCTCATATTGGTAACATCAATCAGGCTTGAAACGTAGGCTGCATCGTTTTATACGATATGCCTTCACTGCATGAACTTTTGTCCAAGCACTCCTTCCAATATATTGCATCTTTATTTCGGTATAGGTTTAAGTAAAATATAGAATCGATTCATACAGAATTCTCCGAGCGAAGTAACCACCTGGCCAATGCCTGGTCGATACATATGGGGCCAACCATGTGCGGGATTCCTCACGATGATTTCCGTCACCGTCAGAGCGGCTATTTATTGTACTTGATATCCTAACAAAACTCATTTCACAGCCTGGGAATTGAATCTACACCTTCTCGAATGTCAATCTTACAATCTTGAGTTCCTGTAAGCTCTAGTATCTCCGTGGCCTTGTGCTACTCAAAGCTAACGCTAACCTGATGACTAGATGTTGATTTCTACGGTGTGTCTGACTCTGTATATACAGTCGCTGACAAACCACGTGTACCACTTTTCCATTTTATTACTATGGCGATAAGGTTCAAAAGTAGTACACCGAGGTTGTCGGCGAATGTACGTGGTCGGTAACCCGCACCGCACCTGCGCGCCTTCCAAGATGTGTGATCACAATTAGATAAACGTAGGAGCTACACGGCCTAGTGAGTAGCACTAGGCCGTGTAGCCTTACAGGAACTCAAAGCTAATGCTAATCTGATGAGCAAATGTCGCATGTGGAGGGATGTCCTCGTGGCGTGGCGTCGGATTACGCACTCGCAGGAAGTATTGAGTATACTACATCCACATTCCACACCATGAAGGTATCTGAAGCTACTTATAATACCTACTTTTTATATCAATATCACAATCGATTTTGTATTTTATATCAATAAGTGATTTCTGATTGAACAGTTGTCAACTAAAACAAAAAATTAAACCGACTACCAAAGTAAAAATTCACAAAAAAGTATGAAATAAAACTTATTTTCTAAATAATTCCCCTTTTAAATTTGCCTAAAATTTTAACAATTTCTCTACTCAATCTTCTTAATTTTGAAGTCGCTACCAGCCCAAACGATATCCTAGAATATTTTATAGAACTCACGTTCATATTTGCTGGTACCGACTTCAAAATTAAGAAGATTGAGTAGAGAAATTTTTAAAATTTTAGCCAAATTTAAAAGGGGAATTATTTAGAAAATAAGTTTTATTTCATACTTTTTTGTGAATTTTTACTTTGGAAGTCGGTTTAATTTTTTGTTTAAAAATAATAATTTCACCCTTTTTAGTGATATATTTTGTTCAGTTATTATTAATACATCTTAAGAACGTCTAAAATAAATCGAGTTTATAATTGAATACGCGCCAAGCTTACATTAGGTATTGTTAATAAGATGATGATGATTACTGTAAGTTAGAAAGTGGCATATGCTTGCAGTTATTTAAACAATGCCGAAATTTCCAAACGCATATCTTTAAAGACTGAGGAGTTCTGTTCAGCGCTTTTGGATCCAGGGTATACCTTGGTACAATATCTTATTTTTTGGTAGCATATGCTTGTGTTATTCCATTAAGAGTCAAAATCACTATATGTGTCGATATAAATTTCAAAGAGTTCCCTCGGTTCCTCATGGATCGCATCATCAGGTTTTCACTTTAGTGACTAAAGGACTAATTTAGAATTATATCCTTTACAAGAACAAAATAACTTTTGCCAAATAAGTTCATGAATAGCAGAGTAATGTTCAAAGATATCCATGTCGGTGTAAAATACTTTGAGAAGTACCTTTTATAGCCAGTGTTTTTCAACCTGTGGGTCGCGACCCCCTGGGGGGTCGCGAATCTTCTGTAGGGGGGTCGCCGGAGGTAGAGAAAACTTTAGTAAAAAACCAATGAAGATTAAAAAGATTGATTTATTATTTTTTATCGATATCATCGATGTATGTAATTGTAAAATAATGTGTTTGACGTACTATATTATGTACTTATATCCGAATCCTAATTATGGAGACGCATTAAAACGTCGTATGGAATGAATATTTGTAACGCTGTAACATACACATACATACCTACATGATAAAAAAGCGAAGGGTCGGGGGGTCGCGAAATATTTTTTCATACAAGGGGGGTCGCATCACGAAAAAGGTTGAAAAACACTGTTTTATACCATCATAATGTGATGATGTATTGTGTGATGATGGTGGTGATGATGATGATTACTCTTATTGACGTAGTGGCATATGCTTGCAGTTGTTTAAACAACGCCGAAATCCCCAAATATGTATATATAAGGAGTCAGGAGTTCTGTTCTTTACTTTTGGATCCAGGGTATACCTTGGAGCAAAATCTTACTTTTTGGTAACATATGCTTGGATAAATTTAAAAAAAACTCAAAATCACCATATGTATCCATATAAATTTCGAGGAGTTCCCTCGATTCCTCATGGATCCCATCATCAGGTCACAACTTTTTTGAAAATGGGACCAACCTCGGATACACCCTTTACATCAGAAAAAGAATTTTGAAAATCGGTTCACAGGCGGCGAAGCAATCGGCTTACATACAAAAAAAAAAAAAAAAAACAAAATATATACAGCCGAACGTATAACCGCCTCCTTTTTTGGAAGTCGTTTAAAAATAGTAAGATAGTAGTCTTTTATTGTGGTTAGAGAGCCGAAAAGGGGATTTTAGGATATGCTCGAGCGCGTGAGATTAATTTAAGCGAAGATATCTAACATATTGATAAGTACCCCCCGCAGGTATGAGCTCTTAATGTCACCTACATTAAGAGCTCATATCCGCTGGGGTTCCAGCATGTCCACAAATAGCATTTTGGGCTCCCCAACTATGTAAGTATTTTAGGTCGATCACCATTGCTCTTGGTCAATGTGGAGTTAAAAAAAGTGTAGTCTACCACTCCAGCTTCCTACCAGTTCGTTAACTTCGAGTGCCTTCGAGAAGTTATAGTGCGATTCAAATGAGAAATGGATCGAGTCGACGCCATATTGTTTCGAATTTAGACTGTTATGATAGTTAAATTTATGTAATTGATTACGATTTAACGTTTTTATTTAAATCCGATGCAAGGCATATTTATATGCACATAAGTTTTTCTGAAAATCGCACTTTTCAAGTGATGTTTGACAGAAAAAGGTCGTTAACGTTCCTATTCTCATTTGAAACGCGTTATATTACTTTTATTACAGTTCAATGAATGTGCGATATTGCTTATTACCGTGTAGTATAAAAAGTGGGACAATAGTACATTTATCTAATTGTGATCACACAACGTGGGAGGCGCGCAGGTGCGGTGCGGATTACCGACCACGTACAGTCGCCAACAATCTCGGTTACTTTTGAACCTTATGCCCATAGTAATAAGGTCGAAAAGTGGTACACGGTGTTTGTCACCGACTGTCAGAGTCAGACAGATCGTAGAAATCGTATGAGAAAAATCCTATAGCCTCCCACGCCCGACATACAGATACAAACGATTTTATACCCTACATCAATGCAATAAAATTTATTTTAGAAATATAAGTATAAAAGTGCAATATACTGTACCTAATCTTTATTTATATAGCACTAAAGACTAAGATGCAAGTGAATTAAATTCACTATAGTAGCTTTAGTTAATTTAAGGTGAAATTCATGAGAATTTATTTGTCAGTTTTTAAATTCTAGCCGGTGAAAATATATTGTTCAATTGCGTGTTTAGAATAAAGGTGGAAAAAGCTTTTATTTGGCATTGTTGATTTCACCATTCATAATTATTATAAAAACTTGAGTTTAATTAAACTAGGTTAAGGTGAACTCAATTCAAGTGTCCGGTTAATAAAGCCTGTATTTTATTTTTTCCAGATCAGTTAGGCACTAAGGCCCTAGGTCCAAAGTTCACTTATTTTTCAGACTATATTTCACTGTATGCTGGTGAATTATTATTTAAATATTTTTATATATTATATTGTGCAGACCTTTTAGATAAAATTCCAATGGTGGCTTACAATAGTTCTAACACTTCCGTCATTCTGAACTATTTAATTACTATTTCATAATAAACACGTTATATGTATGTTAGCATAACCTCAATTAAATTATGTTATAAATATTACATAAGGCGGTGCTCACACCTGATTAGAGATCAAACGTCTTGAGGTCAATGATTTAATGTAACAGACATGTTACGACACAAATCACAATACACAATTATTAATATTCATCACGACATTAACTTACTTTAAAGTTCTACAATTTGAGGTCAGAGAGCTTTAATGTTCAACTATAATGTTACTTTCTATGAGCAAGTTAATAATTTTTAGATCTTAATTTTGAGGTTTAGTTTCAGTTAGTAAATTCAGTCTTCTCATTTTATAGATTAACTAGATGTTGCACGCGACTTTGTGCGCGCAAAAGGAAATCCCGCAGTAACCGTACACTTTGCCTATGTCCTTCCCCGTGATCTAATCTATATCTGTACCAAATTTCATCAAAATCGATGCAGTAGATTCGGAGCCAATGCAAACAAACAAACTTTTGCTCCTTATTATTACTATAGATAAACCTGTTGTTTTTCTGGAATCGCTTGAAGTGACAGCAGTAGATAACAATAATTTAATTACTAAGGACCACTGGCGCAGACCTGGGTTAAGGATAACACATTTTAAATGTCATGTTATCGCTCTCATTCTTAGTATTTATGAAAAAGAAGGCATGATATTTATTTTTATGTTATGAATTTAAACAACTAAATCTATTGGCTACTCGTAGTAATCTTGATTTTTATGGCAAATGTGAGGTAGTAAAACAATGCTGCATGTCACCTGAGGATTGTGTAAACACGTAAAAAGTGTGCAGTGAAACCGGCGGGACACAAATAGTGCATGAACTGTCAGTTTCAAAATCGTGCGAGCGTGCGCATGCGCCGGCCGCGAGTGTGCTCCACATCGTATCACGCCCGCGCCGTGGCGTATCTACACGCTGTTGAATCTCTGGTATCGGCGAGATCTACACGCTGTGCTCACGGGTTTTGACTTTCTGACCTTAATTTTTAGTCATTAAAATACTAAACCGATTTCTTTTTGTTGCCTGAATCTAGATTCAAGCAAAAATAAATACCGAGTAGCGAAAGTGAGTTAAGGCGAGTTGAAGCCATTTAACAGTACCTACCGTGAATAGACCATGTGGTATGCAGCCTTCATTTATTAATCCTGAATTATGTCAAATGAAAAACTTTTTTAAGGTTCCGTACCTCGAAAGGAAACTTTGTTGTCCGTCTGTCTGACTGCTGTCAAAACCCTTTTTATCAGGAGCGCGTGGAGATACCAAGCTAGAATTTATATCAAATATTCAGGTCTACTGTTCTTTGGACCTGTGAAAAAATCAAACTTCTAAGCCAACGCAATCAAAAGATACAGCCGTTAATGCCGCAAATTTCCGCAAATTTTCGACATTCGCAAGGGAATCAAAACCTACAGGGTACTTCCCCCAGGGTAATCTTGAAATTTGGTACGAAGCAACGTTTTATAGCACAATTAAAGGAAAAATTGCGAAAACCGTAATTTTTTAGTAACATCATATAATAAAACTATTTTTAATAATTTTAAACTTACTACCCCTTTTCTCATGAACGCGTAGAGGTAATAAATTGAAAATTAATATCAAATACTATATACCTTTAAGCTGTAACAAACTCACTAGAGGCTTTTACGGAACCCTAACTTGGCCGGTTTTTATTTAATTTCGTTTTAGTACAAGTGCTTACGAGAATAATGTCTTAATATACAGGTGTAACTTTCCGTTAATTTCTTGCTAGTTATTAATAGACCTGTCCGTTATTATGAATTATGAAGAAGTGGTAAACGCTCGCGGCTTGCGTGCCGAACTACATTAGCAACGGAACGAACTAGTTCGTCCGTCCACTCGTCGTTCGATAACCATCGCTCCACATTACCCACTGAAGACAGCGGGAATGACAGATGCATTGGGCTCTTTACGGCGAGATTACACAGTGCGAGCTACGGGCGTCGCAGTAGACAGCTACTGTACCCTTGTACTTGCATGCTAGTAGCTCGACTCGTCTCACCCGGTCACACAGATGCGAGCTGCTGATGTAGACAGATAATGCATCTGTGTACTCGCCTTTTGACTACTCATGTGACAATGTGTGTGTATGTGTGTGTGCTTGTATGTGTGTGTGCTTGTGTGGGTGAGTGACGAGTACAATAAATAACCTAACCTAACCAAGAGCATGTCAGGACATGTCTAAGGAGGGTTCCGTAACTACAAACGCGTAATATGCTTTTTTTTTAATTACTCAAAAAATTACTGTCCGATTTGGTTCACAATAATTTTCCTAAAGGGTTTTTAGCATGATCTATCAGCATAGAAATTTGCAAGTTTCTATCTCCTATAGTTTCAAAATGCTAGGGTGGGGACCAACTTACAAACTACTTTGGAGGCCGATTACTCGAAAATGGTCAACTTTATAAAAAGGTAACGTATGAAACCTTGCCCTTATTTTAATAGACCTATTCTATGATACCCCACACCATGGGGTAGAGTGAAAAAATATTTTCCATCTCCACTTCACATGTATGGAGAGTCACCCCTAAAATATATATTTTTTTTTTTATGATCCCGAAACCATGATCTATTCACAATCTATAACTGAACCAAATTTCATCAATTTATATTCATAATTACAGGAGCTAGAGGCGCGGACAGACAGACAGACAGACAGACAGACAGACAGAGCGAAACTATAAGGGTTTCTTAAGTATTACGGAACCCTAAAAAAGTGTTGTTACAATACGAGAAGCTGTACAACTGGTGACTAGACCAGCTCACGCTGTAGAGTCGTTTTATAACATTTAAATGTATCTCTTCCGCATCCCTTTCACACAAAATTATATTATTTTGCAACGCAAAACATTAACTCTGGTAAACAATGATGTATCTTGTGCTGAGATTTAATTACTTTTCTGACGTTTACCTGGACCGTGACACGAGACTTTCATTTCTAAATATTTACTTAGTCGTTTGCAAAAGTTTAATCTTTCCACCGTAATGTAGAGATCTGTACCGTACAACCACGCTCACTACATTTAAAATAGATTATTTAAGTTGCAAAGAAAATATTTTGGTTCCTTCACGATGACTCAATTCTTTTGAAAGAAATTTATTTTTTCCACATTGCATAAAAAAAAACCTTTCACCACACACTATCCCAAATGTCATGCACGTCAATTGTATAACTGATGTAGAGTAATTACCTGACTTATATTTTACGCGAATAAGTCACAGAGAAAGTGCGGCGCGGAGGGGAAAGCCGCCTGCGGCACGACCTTTGACTCAAAAGTCATTAGCGTAGGGCGAGCGCATATTTAACGTCACGTTTACAAATGTTCTTAATGTCTTTATCGTAAATATATGGCGCGCTAGTTGTTTGATAATAATGAGTATCAGTAAAAAGTATACGTCAACACCGAAAACTAGCGTGAAAAGGAACCGAAGCCGTTACATGAAGTAGTTGATTAAAATCCTGGATTTACCTTACGTTATCGGTGAATTGTCTGCATTATGCATATTGTTTGTTTGAGATTATCTCAAATTTTTATTGCCATTATAATATTTCGACTCTACAATAACGATTGTAATGAACGCATTATAATTACATTATGTCGTTATCCAAAGATGAATATTTCGGTACTCAGACAGTTTAGGTATGTGTGTGTTCGCTTGTTTGTATTTAAATGTATGTATCTGAATATTATGTGTATTTTGGTCCAAAATGAGTTAAACTTTTCTCCCATGTCTCTACGACGACATTTTTGTCGCTTATGTATATATCCAAGCATAAAACGCCTAAATCCAAGTTATCGTAGTGTCACTTAGTGTAACCGACCCAATTTTTGGCCATTATTACTAAGTGGGGCTTGCGCCTGAGTAAAAATGGCTTCAATTTTATTTGCTGTCGCTATTTTGTTTTTTCGCGGGATACTTCTAGATACAATATTAATTGATCGATTGATGTGATGAGTCTTTAAAGAGCAAAATAGATCACCCCGTACATACACAAGCTATTTCGCAGAATCGGTTACTTAACTTACGATTATTCGCACCTATCGTACTTACGATAGGTGCGAATAATGTTTGTAATTACCCGGACTGGGTATCAGTATAATACTCGGCTTATCAGTGACTTACTTTTTGAGTTGCAAACTTGTCTAAAATCAAATAATATTAAAAATAAATTAAGAAATACCCTTTGCTGCGAACCATTATAGTAATATAATAGCTTAGCTCATATTCTCCATTATTACTTTGTTAAAAATCTTTCCTAAATTAATTTTATTATAAATCTTATGTTTGTTGTAATATACTAATTACTACACTAATCCATACTTCTATACTATTGTAATATTATAAATGCGAAAGTGTGTCTGTCTGTCTGTCTATTTCCTCTTCACGCTTTAACCGCTGAACGCATTTTTATGAAATTTGGTATAGACATACTTTGGGTCCCGGGAAAGGACGTAGGATATTTTTTATCCCGAAAAAGTAGTGTTCCCGCGGGATAATTTATTTACGCGGGCGGAGCCGCGGGAAAAAGCTAGTTACCTATAAGTTGGTGCTAACTTGTAATAACATCTACACAAACTTCTGTGGTTTCTTGATGTTATTGTTATATATTAATATTTTAGATGTATTATTTCAAGTGCAAATAAATGAAAAAATATATGCTATTACAATGTAACAAGATGCTTCTATTTACTATTTGAAATTTAAATCTTTAAACTCCTGAACAATTTGGTTTTTGGCGCTTAAACGTTTTAGCCGTCGATATATTGTTTACTGTGTAATGTGGGTGTCGCGGCACCAAACCACACCAAACAGACCGTAGTGAACAATATTCATGAGATTTGTAAGTCGGTAATAACTCGTAATAATATAATGACAGTGAGCACGAACGCGTTGTACACATATATAGGTAAAATAAGATACGTATTCAATATTCATTCAGTCACTTTTTATTCATATCAATTGCTTTTCAAGTATTCTTTATTTCTATCATGATATAATATAATAGATCATCTCGCATAGTCCATTGCATTGCACATAATTTATTGTGAACTATTTTTTAATTTCTAATGACATGTTCGCTACTCTCTTCTAAAGAATTCGAACACAGTCAGTCGGGCACTAAATTGGTAATTGATTTAGGATCATTGTGTTGACAACGATCATCTTGTGGTTTGGTACATGGTTTTTTTTAGGATCCGGTGAATGTATAAACCGGTCTATTAGCTTTGCTTTCGGGTCCTTTGTAATGTATATTTGGTCTCTGGGCGACAAGGCATTGGCTGCAAGTTGCAACCGTCTGTGAGTACTTTTTTTACTAAAATTGTCCAAAAATCATAAGGTTAATATACCCAAATTCCCAGACTAATACAGGCTACTAATCTAAGCAAGAGGGTATTTTCCTACTTACTAGGCATTTAGAGTTTCATTCAAAAAACCTTAAGAATCTGTACGTTGTACGGTGTACCCTAGTCGATAAAGTTCTTATTTCTATTAATTAAAACATACATACAAACTTCGCACGCCTTGTCTAACTGGGCCTTTTGTGGTTTTTGTGGTCATACATTATAAAAGCTCTTAGACATAGACCTCATAATGTAAAGAAGTGACAAACTCACCTGTCGCCAGGCCGACCAGCACACTCAGCAGCACGAGCACTGCCCCACTCATTGTCACTACAGTCGCTCACTCAGCACACTTAGCACACTCAGTACACACACGAGACACGAGACATCTTGTCAACGCTTGTAGGTATCTGAAAACAAAAAAAGAATCAGTTAAATGATGTAAAAACATCAAACGGCGAGTCAGGCTGTGGTCTCGGGATGATTCTCGACGTGAAATTGAGAATAGGGGAAGCACCATAGGGAGATCTCCGACCGAGCGAGTGCTCGGTCAGGCCGAAGCCCCTTTGAAAGCATTTCAGATGTTGTATATAATTATAGCGCCGAAGTGTGAAATGTAACTTGAGTTTATTCTGGTCTAATCTATACTAATATAATAAAGCGGAAAAGTTTGTGTGTTTGTTTGCATTGAATAGGCTCCGAAACTATTGAACCGATTATGATGAAATTTTGCACAGATGTAGAGTAGACCACGAGAAAGGATATATACTACTTTTTATCGCGGGAAAATGTACAGTTTCTGCGAAATTTACTTTTACGCGCACGAAGTCGCGGGTAACATCTAGTATGCAAATAAAACAACATCAAAAGGACAATAATTCTCTAATAGTAATTGTACAGGCCTATTAGGGAATAGCCAGATAAATTCCAGGTACCTATTCAAATGCATTGTTTTAAATAGAGGTTTGTAAACTGTATGTGAAGCTATACAAAAGGGGATCAAGTATCCCCTTTTGTTCGAGATCAAGTTTCTCCTAGATTACTTCGATGGTTAATTTTTTTTAATAAAATTACTTTATAATCTAATAATCGTAAAAATGAAACTTGCTTGAATTTATGTTCAATAAAATTAGAAGATAAAAACATGTAAAATTTAGTCATTATGTACATACTTAGGTACATGAAATTATGTATACCTATTCATTATTTATATTATCATAATATTATGATCGTAATAAACCTATATGGTGTATGTTTAATGTCTATGGCGTAATAAATGAGCATGTACGTGAAATTGTTAACTCGGTGAAAGTCAAATAGAAGAATAGAAGTTTTCTATAAATATTTAATTAAACTATAATATTACCAACCGTAGAAACTTTGCATTTCGTTAAAATTATGCAGAAAAAAACATTTTATTTCGATTATATAAATTTATTTGTTGTGTTTTTTAAATAGTATTTAACTATTAGATTAAAGAGACCGACACATTATAGTCGATAGTAGTTAGATATTAAAATGTTCATATTGATCCATATTTACAGACCTCAAAAATGTGTCGCTATAAATGATGTCTTTGTCTTTATAATGACATCGGTTTTGTCTGTAGGTACCTATATATTGCGCCATGTTGCGATTGCGACTGATCATAATAATACATACTTCAATTGGCGATGCATGTTGACCGTAGAGGGCTTATGTCTGATGGTGTCGGGTCATTAAACTCTGTGATCAGGAGCAGCACGTGTGAGGAAGATCTCGGTGCAGTAATTAGCTGCAATGAACCGCGTAGGATCCGTAACGGTACCGCCCGCGCCTGCACACCACTTCACCCGATTGTACCTGACTCTACCTGATTTTTATCTGACTGTACCTACCTACCTACAAAATTGTAGGTCACTTAACCCATCCTGATTGAACATGACTGTACCTGGTTGGATGGACATTACCCGATTGTACCTGACTCTACCTGAATTGTAGCTGACTGTACACATATTTAGGTCACTGTACCCATCTGTATCTGACTGAACATGACTGTATCCACGATTTGACTTCGCCGTAGACGGGTTAAATACCGCGACTAAAATTTTACGGATAAAAACACCAATATCATCCTTGTACACGTTATATTATAACGTGTACAAGGATTCAAAAGCAATTAATTTTGAAACTTAATAGACGTTTCACAAAACGATTATTATTAATAATTACAATTGTGCAATATTTGACATTTGACGTGAAAGTTAATTATCATCACATAACATTTTTGTCGATAATTAAATAGCCCAAGAGGCGATTTTTGAAGTAACTGAACTTAAAATTGAATTTTACACACGAAAATGTACAAATGAAAAATGCCAAATATACAAAGCTGTAGGACTGCGTGGCAAAAATGCTGATGTAGAATTATATCCATATTAACTAGAGTTGCGTCAGTATACAAAAAATGTCGTTTAAATTGTTAAAGTCGATGATATTGTATAAGTACGGTTGTCAAAAAAGCCGCCATACCACTTGTTGACCTTATATTAAGCCATATTGCGGTAAAGTTTACAAACGGTACGCCGGCTTGTCGGCAACCGTACGCGTACTTATTAGTTATTAGTTACTTCACTGAAGTTTACGTCGTTTATTTATATGTAAGTCCTTACTTACATTATAAATGCGAATTAGAATGTATAGATGTGTGGATGTTTGTTAGTATTTCACGCAATAACTACTGATCTGATATTAATGAAATTTGGTATAGTAGTCGGATTTGGATTAACACATGTACGAACTTAAGTAGATACAGTGACTTTATCGCAGCAAAATTAACGGTTCCCGCGGGATTACTTTTTGCGCGTACGTTGTCGCGGGCAACATCTAGTACCCATGTAATAAGTTATTGTTTTTGTATACATAAAAGTGTAGTCATTAATAACCATTAGTGAATAGTAACTGCGACCGTTAATATGCAATGTTTATGGAAATTGATCTAACAGTTAACTCAAACTTGCATAAATTTAAATATATTCATTGTATTGCAGGTATAAGTTTTTACGTGTATTACCGCCATTATAAATTACGAAGGCGTTTAAGGGTAAAGCTCGTTAAAACTTTCAATATGAAACATGTACCTGCTTATATCATTACCGGCGCGATATCGGATATCGGGCTGGATATTAAATAGCCTAACCAAGAGCATGTCAGGAAATGTCTAATGAGGGTTCCGTAACGCGTAATATGCTTTTTTTAATTACTCCAAAAGTTACTGTCCGATTTGATTCACAATAATTTTCCTAAAGAGTTTATAGCAAGATCTATCAGCATGGAAATTTGCAAGTTTCTATCTCCTATAGATTAAAAATGCTAAGGGGGGACCAACTTACAAACTACTTTGGAGGCCGATTACTCGAAAATGGTCAACTTTATAAAAAAGTAATGTATGAAACCTTGCCTTTATTTTAAAAGACCTATTCTACGATACTCCACATGATGGAGTAGAGTGAAAAAATATTTTACATCCCCACTTCACATGTTTGGGGAGCCACCCCTAAAATATAATTTTTTTTTTTATGATCCCGAAACCGTGATCTATACACAATCTATAACTGCACCAAATTTCATCAATTTATATTCATAATTACAGGAGCTAGAGGCGCGGACAGACAGACAGACGGACAGAGCGAAACTATTAGGGTTCCTTAAATATTACGGAACGCTAAAAAACGCACTTATGTTTATGACATAAGAGCGTTTCCAGTCTGTTTTCGGATATCAGTACGATAAGATGTGAAACACTCTAAGTACACTGCACAGTCATTTTTAAAAACTTGAAAGAATGTCAAACAACAATTTTTACTATCATAAGTCAATATTTTTTTCTATTTACTATCAAAAACTCAAGTCACTGTTAGCTAATACGTATTGTGTAACGGCTGACAAATTACACAAATTAACATTATGCATTAAGCCGCGACCAATAACTCACGAAATTTAATGTTTTTCAAATAGATTTAATCTAAATTGCGCAATAGCTTTCTTGAATTACGGTTTTGTAACAACCGACCGCGGACCAAGTACCCAGACTTTCCCCTACTTTAGCAATTTACACCTAGATTAACCCCTTTATTAATAAAATATTTACACAACGGAAATGTTGCTATATTTGTCTATGAAAGTGACTTTTCAAACGTATCAGACAAAAGCAGCTAATTTTTATTAGTAGGGGGTGTGTGAGGGGTGTGTACGTTTGTTATTCTAGATTAGGTTCATGACGTAATAATAAAATGCGCGTCCTATGAATTCAAGCAAAACTGTAGAAAAACATTAATTTCAGTCTGTCTAGTTTCCATAAGTAACCTAAGTACAAAAAAAATATCAAAAAAAAAAAAATACAAAAAAATATATATTTGTTTCAAAAGTATCTTTTGCTGCCCATAAATTAGTCAACATGTTTAAGATATTATAATATTATATTCTATCTTCAATTAAAAATATATCAAATATCAGAGAATTGTAAAAAAACCTCACAACACATTAATTGTTACTAAATATAAAACAATGGTCAATTAATCATTATTAGTTACAGCCAACAAACTACATTATTTATAGTTTTAAGACTAACATTCTGCAGTAAAAGTATTGCAGTAGAGACCGTCGCGCATTCCGCGCTAATCCGTAATCGCCGCGGCGAACAAAAGACATCAACGCGTGCGCGCGTCTCTATGTAGAGCTCAGGAATATTTCACTACGTTGTTATGATGGATATTTTAACATTTATATTGATATGGTTGATGTTGTCAATACAAAAGTGATTATTAAAAAACAAACATTACATTTATACAATTTTATTTATATTTACACAATTTTCTTACTAATAAAGATTTATACAGTGTATTGCAATACAATGTTTTGACAAGGATGTCTTATACGTTGGAAAAGTTGACAGACAAGGGCAAAACATTGTATTGCTTATACACTGTATAATGTATATTTATTAATAAGGGGTTTAGTAGATTATTAGATATTTCGGGCACTGAAATATAATATTACATCCATATTATAGTAAAAGGTATATTATATTATAACTTTTACTATAATATGGATGTTAATATTTTTGTAGGTTAATTTTACAATTAGATAGATTTGAGTCTTTTGAAATTTGTGTATTCCAATTAGTAAGCTAATCTTGTTACTTAATTATTTTATTGGGTAAGATATTTTATCAGGCCCCAGTACTTTATCAATAATTAATTTATACCATTATACTTCGTACATATTCTTCGGTGATGAAATTCAGCGCACCCTAAACCTTCAAGTTATGATAACATAGTAGTACCGTTTTAACATACAATTAAATATTTTTGCTCTACATAGTGTGATACAAACATCATGGTAGAGTACGGACAGTACGGTACATCATTTAAATGTAACAAACTGTTAAACCTACATCACGCTTGGCTGCCTTATGCCATCATCTACAGAACTCTACCTTCTTATTATTCTCAGAAGTTTTATTACATTTTTGTGTGAGCTTTTAATGTGTTAGTTTTTCTCAAAACACAGTGACCTAATTTATGTAGGCGAGATATTGTTTGATAAATTAAATTAACACCGTGTTCTTTCTGGTACGTTGGAAAATACGCGAACTGTTATTTTAAATTTTAATATTGTTCTGTCTTTAATATATATTTTTTAGAAAATAGTCAGATGCAATTTCAAGTCACTCGAAAAGAGCAATAAAATTTATGAGAAATAAAAATTAATTGATACTTGATTTAGTAAGTTAATTGTTGATTTCAAAGTCAGGCTGACATAATCTATGTGATGAAGCCTTTAAATAAAGATTAAAAAAATGATAGTAAAACGTACAAAGTAAATGTCTCTCTATCTATGTATCTATGTAAATAATCTCTTAAAATACTTAAGCTAATTGAATTGTCGAGAAATATTTAATAATTGTTTGTCAAGCTAAACACCTACATCAGTTTTAAAATTTATAAGAAAAGTAACGGGAAACAAAAATATTTCAAAATCCAAGAATGATTTTCATAGTACAGGTATAGCTCTTCTTAACAAACTATATTGCGATTGCGATAAGAATATTATATTGTGTCACCATTGGTTTTTAAACTACTACCTACTACAATTGTACTTGCTAAAAACTAAATTAAAAATCTTTGTAACTCCCGAATTATCAAGCAGTTTCAAAGCTGATAATAATAAATGCTAAAAACACTGGATCATGTCAGATTTCAAACAAATAAAGGGACATCAAAATTGGTTCATTCGCTTGGGAACTACAATAAATGGGAACCACGGACAGACACACATACACACAAACAGATAGACAAACCAAACTTATAACAACCCTCTCGTTTTCGTCGGTGCAATAATGTATAGCGTCGAGAAATTTTAAGTCATTAACGTATAGTTTATATATTTTCAGTAAGAAGAAAAGAGCGACTAAACAATATTAGAGAGGTACAAAAATTAGGCGCATAGAATTATCAATAACTTATTAGATAATTTAGATATATATTTATTACTTTTTTACATGTTTTATATGTTCAATTAATATTTCTTCATACAATTATTATATGAAGAATATAATAATAAGATAATTCTGGGTAATTATGTATCTCATTCAAAATTTGATCAAAAATAAGTCAAAAAATGAGCTTACTTATAATCTCGGCTTAACATCCCACAGTAAATCCCGTAAGCACAGACACGCTCCACTAACTCGACATTTCCCCGCGGAAACCGCCGACTGCGGACCGACCGCCGTCTCCAGAGTACAGAAAACTGAGCGCGCGCGAACACGACAGTGACGGCCGAGAGACTGGCCGGTGCTGTCGGCGCCAGGTGACTGCTGCACTCAGCTGCCGAGGTGTAGGGTTAAGGGTATGAGGAGTAGTGCAGATGTTGACGACTCAGTAGTGGCGTAGTTTCTTTAACTGCATTCCTATCGTCTTCACCTACCACTTACCTTTTGAAGACCCTTATCCAAATCCCTACCTATTATACAGGCTAGAGCTTCTCTTCAAAGGAGAACCAGCTTTTGCCACTGCAGTATATTAATGGAAGGCTATCAGATAAGAGTAAGAATCTAAGACAAAAGTTTAAATTTCAGCCTTAACGTTAATTTTCATTATATCTTATTGACTCACCAAGAGAACAGGTTTCGATTTTTTTTTATAATTCAAAGCATTGTAGTATCTATCTATATTTAATGAGTTGTAAGAACAATGTGAAATACTTACATCATTCATTTATGCTAATGAGATGTTTAATGTGACAAAATCTAGCAAAAATAAACAGTTTTCTTCTTACAAACCAAACAAAAATAATTTTAACAGGCATATCTAACAATACAGTAGTATCTACCTATTATAAAATAAAAGATCTAATACATTTTTCTGAGCCATAAAAGTATTAGGTTACGCCCAAAGTTTCACACACGCAGTGTCACAAACGTAGAATTTTTGCATGTTTACATTTTTGTTTCAAGAGATTGATTTTGTACGAAATCTTAGCTAAATTTTTTAAATGATTACAATTTAATAACAGATTTAACTCCTAAAAATCTGCTCACTGACGTAAACAATGATATTATACTTTAATTTATGAGTCTATGACCACACTATAAAGTTAACTCTTCCTGAAGAATTTTCCTCGTTACCAAACCGTTCTAAATTCGGTTTAGTTAATTAACCCCGATCTTATGTAATATGTAAACGATTTATGATCATAATATATGATACAGTATATTACATTATGTATTAATCCACTAGTCAGATTTAGTTGGCACCGGTCGGGCGACACAAAAACTGACCCGGTACGTCTTGAAGGATTTATCGATGTTCTAAATCTAGCATATACCGAATTTAATTGGAATTTATAGCGGAAAATTACAAGTATGTAATATTTTTAACAACAACTAATACCTGATTTCGGTGACGGGGGCCGGTTTCATTGAAACTAGACTAGTAGAGCAGCAGCAGGACGTAGGAGTTATTTTTATAATGCCCAAGTGTGAGCGCAATACACAAGAGCACTCTCTCTTCATACAAAAATGGCGATGAATATTTTATAAAATTATCCTAACCAGACTTGATGACAACATTTTCTGTTGTTTCAAGGTGGGGATCAAACCCACAACCTGTGGAGTCCAGAGCCAAGATCTGAACCATTGGACCACGAAGGCGTTATATATTTAGGATTATGATGTAGATGTACTGGACACTGGTAAATTCCACTATAGGTAAGTTTTAATAGTACCTACCTACTAACCCACGTGCCGCCGCCCGCTCGCAGCACTAGCGAATACTGGCTTAGGTGCTAAGGTGTCCCCCCGATGGTTGCACGCCTTGTCGTGGCGGTGGGGCTTAGTAACCGTGGACTGGACACCCACGGTGAAGCGAAGAGGCAACCAGGGCCGGCTAGTTTGCCGTCGGCTGGCCCGAGGAGGGCGCTCCCAGCGGACTGGAGGAGTCCGCTGCGGACGCGCTTGGAGGTGGGACCGCAGAAGAAGAGGAGTGCCGGTATTACGGTGCGCCGTACTCCCTATCTTCTGCGGCCGTGGAGGGATCGCAGGGGGAGAGGCGTGGTGGTGCTGTGCCATTCTCCCTACCCCCCTGCGACTTGGTGGGGCTGTTCCGTATGTTAACGGCATCGGTGGGGCCGCAGAGGAAGAGGCAAGTTGGTATTACGGTGCGCCGCTTGCCCTATCCTCTGCGGCCGAGTGTGGTCGGTGGCAGAACCAAAGCCCTGATCTGCCACCGGGTACCGGTTGTGGAGGCTGGTATCCGTGGCCTCCTAGTGGCAGACTCGGGGGGAGTCTGCTACAGTACTGGTGGAGGCCGAGGAGGGAGGCGCACCTTACCATCTGGTGCGCCTGGGTCCTTCGGGCCTTGGATGGGGCCGCTTGTGGGCGGCTGCCGCCGGCGGGGTCGCGGATGTGTGTATCGTTCCCGTGGCCCCGTCACAGGGCGTCGAGGAGGCAGGTGGGGGGTGGTTTTTAGTGGGTATACCGTGGGTCCCATTAGCCTATACGAGAGTCCCACATCGCCACTCGGGTGCCCCGTGCGCCTGGGTGGTATGCGTAATGCATTTTCCCCCCCGGAAAAAAAAAAAAAAAAGGTGCTAAGGTGTCGTTATTGCCGCGATTTTGAACTTTACTTCCTATTTAACACGATAGGTACCATTTCTCACGTTACCAAATAACAGAACACACACATACTTGCAGTATATCATTGCGTCATTCACCTGTGTTAAATTAAGTGTATCATCTAGTATCTCACATAAATAATAAAATAGCTATTCCATAATCCTACTAGTGCAATAGAATAGAATAGTATAGAAAAGTCTTTATTTGCACAAAAAATAAATCAAAAGATAGCTTAATATCTGTTTCTACTCTGGAGTCTCGGTAAGTCTATAAAGGGTCAATAGGTTTGCTCGGGTCAAGCGTCGGTCAGTAATCACTCGCTTCAGGCTCACCATTACTGCACTCGATTGACGATCACTCAAAGGTCGATATTATGCAGTCTCTTCCCGGATTACTACTTTGTCCCAGATTTGACCAAAGCCTTCGGAGGAACCCCGAATTAAATTCCAATTTCCGCCTTTGACTCAAGTATTTTCAATTAAACCTAGGAGTTCCTACCTTTCCAGTCAAACGTTGAAAGTAAAATATATCTGTTTCAGGCTTTACCTAGTCAAATCTAAAATGCGACCGACGAACTCGAGGCGAATATTTGGGCTTTGACACGTCAACTCAAACCTGAGCATTGACTAGTCAAACCTAGGAGGCCGGAGCTTTTAGGTTTACCTTTATCAGATCGATGGAGTAGAACTGTGTGGTAGAAAATATGTAGATACTGAGACCAGTATTTCTTGAATATAAGAAAAGAAGGCTGCAGTCCACGACAAAAGCTAGGCTTAGGCTGCAGTTAAAAGACTTGTCTTCATTAGGTATTAGTATTCATAGATATGCAGTTCCTTTATCAATAAATAGCATCAATTGTCCGCGGCTTCACCCGCGTAAAATTGGATTTTAAACTTTCATCCCCTACTTTACCCCTTGGGGGTTGAATTTTAAAAAATCCTTCCTTAGTGGATGCCTACGTCATATAAGAAATACGTGTGCAAAATTTAAAATTTCTAGCCTTAAGGGCGTTGATACATCAGTCAATCAGCTTTCCCTTTTATATATATACGAGTAGATTATATTAATTGATTTAAGTACACCACGACATAAGTAAAATTGAAAAGTCTGCCTAAAAGTAAAATTGACGATTGATAGTCTTCCTCGAAGCAAAACTCGTGGGTTTCCTCAACGTTTTCTTCTATTATTATTATGTCTTTATTTAAATCCAATTATTCTGTGACGTGAGAACATGTATGTGGGTTGTTCCGCCGGGAGCGCTTCACGAGGCAACCACGTCGGGTCCCGTTCTGATAATGATAACAGTTACATTACACACATTATCATGATTATATGGAGATCACGGTTAGGGTAACCAGGGGTTAAAATCGAAAAGCCGGTTGCAAGGGTTGAAAAATCGTGATTTCAGTTAAAAAGTCCGGTCCGGTAAAATATGAACTGGACAACCGACAACAACAATTTCTTGAACAAAGTTGTTATTCAAATGTGTGAACACATTGTTACCCACATTTCTAGCAGCACCTCCAAAATTAACATTAGCGTTATCACTACTGAAAGACACGTACTTTTCTTTTAAATAAATATATTTAAACTAGAACAAAGAACCTAAAACTAAAAACCTTAAAAAATATAATTATTTTATATTTCTTTTAAATTATACTTTTCGAGAAATGTCAGTGGATGATTGTTATTGACTATTTATTGACATGATTAAAAATCCGGTCTCGAATGAAATCCGGCTGGAGTCCGTCCTATATTCTTAAAATCTGGTCTAGACCGGGATTTATCTGGTCAGATGGTAACCCTTATGACGGCAGACCAGGGAAAACGGCGACAGTCGCTGTCATAACCCGAGGGATATCCTTTTCCTTTTTTCTGGGCATTACACTGCTATACTATGGATAATGTTTTTATTTTTGTTTGATTAACTCTATTTTGCTTCTTAATTTACTGTTGTTTTTTATTGTATATATTTTATTCATAGTTGTGTAATTGTTTCAGAGGAGAGGAATAAATGATTCTTATTCTTGTTATATTATGTGGGGTATGTTGAATTTTGTAATTTAATCTCACGCCTGATTGTGTTAAATATTAACACAAAAATAATAATTTAATTGTTTAATGTAACTATTATATAAGGTATATTTAGGTAAGTATAGTCTAGTGGGTTAAGCGTCGTCGGGAGGAGGAAAGGAGCCTGAGAATACTCGTAAAATAATTTTTGCTTATTCGTTGATGCTAAAATCTAAATGGACGAATACTTGGATTACTTGGCATGTTGAAAAACCACTGTTTAATATTTATGCTGGTAAATACCTGTCACCTACTATGTAATTTTTGTATGTATTCATGCTTCATTTGCCTATTTAGAAGTGCGAAACAAACTCATTCAGCAATCGATTGTGTCACGTGTCAGTCTGTCGTGATATACCGCCCTAACAGTTGGCCGGTCTGTATCGTTTACTGCCCGAGTTCATACATTATGATAATGTATGATGATTTAATTAAAGCACCAGTTACACACGATACCGCTTTACATCATCCACTCAATAGCGAGTGCGGGACACGCAACGTTCGGACCGCAGATCGGACAACCTTCGAAGATCAGTGAAGTCTTCCAAGTGGCCACGCTAGGCGAGTGTAGTGGACTACAGTCTATTACTTAATCCCCCTTAGGCTCGGACTGCATATTCCGGAATTTCTCTGGCCGGAAACAAGCAGCGCCGAAAATAGAACTGCGCTATTTGAATAGAGCTGATTTTCAGCGAACATACGAGGGTCGAATTTTTGAAATTGCTATCGTATGCTGTCAAACATGTTCGATTTTCAACTAAATTGAGTAATAATAATAGAATAATAATAATTAATTTCAATGCAAAAATTTTCTGCGCTATTTTTACCGAGCCTTGCATTATAGGCGCGCTTACGAATTTGACATAAATCGACAGTTTTTCGCTACATTTTGCTACCAAAATATTACATAACTAACAATTTCCACAGTACTTTTTTGTCTAAAAATGGTTGAAAAATAGTATTAAAAATGTAATTTTAAGTAAGTACCTACATTAAAAACAATTTTCCAGAAACTATTTACCCATAATTTACAAAAAGAGGCCGTGTTTAGGATTACTCTTCTACTATGAAGCTTATTTTGTTTATTCAAAATTACTCAACGATAAAAAAATAAAAACATAATCAAACAATATTAAAATATTTGGTAAAAGCAGACAAAATTCCTCAAAATTTTCACGTGTTTTGCTAATAAGTATGAATCACAATGCGTGGCCATTAAGGCTTATTTTATTTTGTTTCTGTCTGGATTTATTGCACAAAACATTTCTAATATCTTTAGATTAGGGAAAGACCCGTGAGGACGGCATGGTGTATTGTAACTTTGTCCACTAGATATTCGTCTTCTCGCCGAATTAATTAGAGAAACGGACGCCGGTGACGCAACACGACGAACTCCACTGCAGACGTTAAGTAGTCTTATGTCATGTTAATCGACTATTAGATGACTTTAAATCATGATTGTGTCTGATTGTCTGCATAATGTACCTATGTCCCAATTTCTATCAAAATTTATAACCTTAAATAAACCAAACTAAATATAAAAAAAATATTACTTACATTCCTGCATATCACTATAACTTTCTTGGTTTGTTTATTTGCATTGAATAGGCTCCGAAACGAATGGACTGATTTTAATGAAATTTGGTTGAGAAATAGAGTAGGTAGGGAAGAACATAGGCTACTTCTTATCGCGGCAAAATGTACGGTTCCCACTATACGGATGTCTAATTTCATGTATAGAAAAGTTTTAACACATTGGCGAACGTATTTAATTGCAAAACGGCGTAGACAATTTTTGTTTGAAAGTTAAACATAATTTAGACAGTTTATTAAAATAACGCAGAAGTTTAAACTGCCTACGAACGGTACGGTATAATTATTAAGTGAAAGTTAACATTTATGTACAACTAGGGAAGTATTTGATAACATCGAAATGCCACCGAAAATGTTTACTTTTCTGACAGTAATTACCTATGTAAAATCACAACTTTCTAGTAGGCCTTTACGAGTAGTTTTGTTTTGTTGGCATGCACTACGCACGCTACAAGGACTAGATTATCGCAATTTTTTGACAAACTTGCTTTTGCAAATAATAAATTTCTTAGAATAAAATACACTATAATATGTTCCCCTGTATCCTAAATAAAATAATAATAATAATATCTATGGACACTTTCATACCACGTCAATCTGATCTCGTGGTAAGTTCTCGAAGAACTTGTGTTACGGGTATTTACTATTTAGACAACGGAAATATATTTAATACCTACTTTTATACTATACATATAATATATATTTTGAGGTTTTTTAATTATATAATACACATATTCAATACACATCCATGATCCAGGAACACAGAAAACATTTTGGCCCCTGGCCGGATTCGAACTCCGGCTTGAGCGCCAACGCGCTAACTACTGAGCTACAGGGGTCGTCTATCTCTAAAATCTATGAGACCAAGATCACTTGTCTCAGCAAGGTCGTTCAAAGTATTATAAATTATAATACTAGGTAATATTTTTATTTAGTTTTTAAAACTATGTATTTAATAAAACGTGTGTGATCGAGTTAAGATGTGAGGCAAGGGCATTTCATTTTAACATCGTCGTGTTAAGAATATTTATATTTAGTTAATTAATATGTTATTGTTATTTAAATATTATTATCGAATCGGATTTGAACCCGCGACAGCCTTCAACAAACCTTCACGTAACGGGCTCCGTGTGAACGAACTCGAGGACACTAGCACTCCGGTTCGCGGACTTTTACTTTCGCGACTGAACCGCGAGTCGCGTGGTCGCGGGTACAGGTGCTAGGTCGCTGTTGGACCAAAGACGAGACAAACATAGACAGACAAACAGATAGATATTATGTAGACAAATAAATAAAAACAAATAGGCAGCTTGGAGGACACAGGCAAACAGTCAGCAATTACACAGACACACATACAGTTGGGACGACAGACAGATACACAACTGGACAGTGCTACAGGAAGGCGGAAAGATAGACGAACAGCTGGCTGAGAAACAGGCGTATAGACAAAGATATAGGACAGGCAGAATATTTACCTAATAGTAATAGGTACTAGTGGAACTTTTACAACATGTAAGTAAAAGCTCATAAGAAACCGATTTAGCAGTAACACCGACATTTTAATCCGAACACACGATACAAGATGCAGATTTACTGTGATGTTGTCAACAACATGGAATAATTTATATTTTCTTAATTGAATACATTTTAATTTATTAATAAATTGACCCTTTTATTTATTTATTTTGAATGTCAATTAGGTTTTATACCTTCGCGTTAATATGTATTTTAAAGAGTTACGCAATCGTCACTTCCGTTTTTATTCATGTATAATATAAATATAAGTCTCAAGATAAAGATATTTAAGTTTATTCTATATACGAACGGCCTTTGGTGCTATTAACTGATGCGTCCCTAATAAGCTCCTAAAAACGTATGTTTGGAGACCACTACGGAGAGTTAGCCGTCTATCTAGTTAGCAGCACCCCATTCAACGATCAGCGTTCGTCACTATACTCACAGTCACAACACGGTAAACGCTCCCGAGCCATTTGCTATGACCATTTTTAATTTTTGTTATTTTTTTATTTAATACAAAAAAAATATATCGTTAAGTTTATTGTTTTTCATTAAATACCTTAAAATAAGTAATTTTTCAATTTCAGAAAATTCTTCAAGGTTTTCTAGATATTTAAAAAAATATACAATTTCTAGACTAGGTAAAAGTGTACCAGAATCTCATGGCATTTAAAAAAAAATGAAAAAATGTGATTTTTATATGGCAATGTCAAGTGTGACCAAGTGTCAACCGCTGCTAAAATGTTGTGATTATGTTCTTGGAATTTTGTGATTATGTTCTTGTTGTTTTTGTGAAAATGTCGAAAAAGGCAATTCGATCTCAAGCGAGAATTATTGTTTTCAATATCTATCGTAAATTACAGGAAAAAGAAGGTGTAAATCGAACTCAATTTTATAATTTAAAGCTCGTAGTAGCGTTGAGTAAGTTAGAGTGAATTGTTTTGATACTTTTTTTTTATATTTTCTTAGATACTTATTGTGACTTCTTTAAATGTGTTTCCAATATTAATATACGGTGAATTGTAGCTGATGGCACATCGAATGATGGTTTGTTTTCCATGCCTGGTAAAAGGAGGAGGAGGAAAAAGGAAAATCAACATAAGACAGTTTCGATTTACAGTTGATTAGGGATATAAAATAAACGAGTTCTTCTTCTTCAGTTCGGAAGGAAATTCCAACATTAAATAAACTGTTGCCAATTTAATTGTACTTATGTTATTTGTAATAAATAAGTATAAATATAAAGTAATTCACGATTGATTTTTTTCATTACATATTTTCTATATTATTTACCCGATGTATAAGAACATTCTTCATACAGTTTTATTAAAATTCTTGTTCAATAATACTAAAGAAATAAGTAAAAATTAACCAGTATCAAGATCGTTTAATCCAATTTCCCCAGTATTGCACACTACAAAACTTTATTTCCCTATTTGCCATGAGATTCTGGTACACCTATAGATGTTTTTATAACGAATATAGTTGACATTTTAGAAGCAGAAGTTTCGTATTCCGGTATAAAGTACATTTTTTCTAGTAGGTAAGTAAATATTTTGTACGGACGAAAATTCCACTGCTACTTTTATAAACACCAAATAATAGATTTTAGTTTGATGTTGTTGTCCCACGATATATTTTTGAAAGTAAATATCGTTATATGAAAAAAATGCATTGTATAGAATCTGACGAATTCCAATAAAAATAATTAATATACATTTCGTCTCATTTAATCTTCTGGAATAAAGTTATTCGAATAAATCGAATTAAATTGAAGATTAAATTTTGCCCGATTTGAAGTTTTGTTTTTCGAGCATTTGTAAGCAAACTGATGCAGCTTGACTTAGTTTGAGATAATTATGTCGTTGAATTCGTTTTCTAAAAGTCTATATTGGTATATTTTGGTATTTCAAAATAAGAATGAGAATTTTGGTTTTTATTTTTGATTGAATGACTAGGTGAGGATTGCGTAATCGTTTTGTTTCTGACAGAGATTACGTCGATAATATTTTGGGAATCCTTACGAGATTCGTTCTCGGTGAATATGACACATTTTATGTTAATGGTTATTATTAATATATTGCAATTGAGTATTCGAACTCCCACCGACGTCGGTTATGGAGTCAGTAGTTATGGAAGGACATATAAGCTACTTAAGTGACATATATGATCTCCAAGTAAGAATGCTGAAGACAATTGTACCAAAAAATGTAAAGTTAAAATACAAAAATGACACAGAAGGTTTGTTTATTTTTTGTAAAGTGACGAGTGTTTTTGATAAAATGAAATTCGCTGTTCTAAATGAATGTAAAAATAAAGATATACTTATACAAAAAACAAGACCAGTTAAGTTACGCGAGATTGCATACAAAAATAAGTTTACTATTTTAAAGTCGAATAATATTGTGTATGGTTCTAGAATGTTAAGAAATATAATACCAACAATTACTAACAGCTTACCCCCAAAATTACAAGATAAAATTGTTAATCAGCAGAATTTTCGAAAAGATTAAAAAAAATATTTAATTAAAATGGACTATAAAGAAAAATATATTACATAACTCAAATATATATAAATTCTTTGTATGTTATTGTAAGTTTAAGCACTATATGTTATAATACATGATAATGATTTGAATTTTGTAAGCAGACTTGCTTACAAAATACGTACGACTGTACGTGTTTGTGTGAACTATAGTGCCCAGGTAAAACGATTCGGTTTGTGGCGCACATATATAGGTTAATTCAATATTGTATATTAACACCCGGTTTCTGAAAGGCTGATCAACGCCAAAATTAACTAATCAGCGATCAAATCTCTTGTCAAGTGTAAATTGAGTTGCACAAAGCTTAATCAGTCGTTAGATTTGATCACCGTGTTAGTTAACAAAACTAATGCCAAATCACATGTCAAACGCTGTTTTCGGTTTCTGGAAAGCTATTTAAGGCGTAATCATAGATTAATCTTATGTCAAATCTATTGTCAACTGATCAATGTATTTCGGTGAATTAACTTTTAAAAATATTAGTTTTTCTATGAGTTTTTCCCATTTTTCCACTGATATTGTTTACAGAAGGTATTTAAAGTATTTTAACTAAGTTAATTTGGCGCATTTACCTACTTTAGGTATGTTACCTACATACCTAAAGTAGGTAAATGCGCCATTACAAATATATTTAAAAACTCCCCCCACCCATTTCGGTGACGGTGGCTGTTTTCATTGAAACCAGGCCAGTTACGCAGGAGTAATTTTTTATAGTGCCCAAGTGTGTGCGCAGTACACAAGAGCACTCTCTTTCCTTTACTCTCATAATCCAGTGGGACCTCCGTGGTCTAGTGGTTAGAGCATTGGCTCTCGACTCGGAGATCGCGATTTCGATTCCCGCGTTGGAACAACAAAAATTTTTTCCAAGTTTGGTTAGGACAATGCAGGCTGACCTCATCTCTCATCAGACATGTCAGTTATCCGTCCCACTGTGTTATGAGAGTAAAGGAGGAGAGAGTGCTCTTGTGTACTGCGCACACACTTGGGCACTATAAAAAATTACTCCTGCGTAACTGGCCTGGTTTTAATGAAAACAGCCACCGTCACCGAAATCGGTGGGGGAGTTATTAAATATATTTATAATACATATATACCTACATACCTAATGTAGGTAAATGCGCCAAATTAACTTAATAAAAACACTTTAAATACCTTCTGTAAACAATATCAGTGCTGCTCTTGTGTACTGCGCACACACTTGGGCACTATAAAATAACACCTACCTGGCCTGGTTTCAATGAAACCGGCCACCGTAACCGAGATCGGTGTGGGGAGTCATTATTATTATATTATAAACGCTTCAACTACATTTCTTTAATGCTCTATGCCTGATATGATTAATCTAATTGAATAATAATGTGTATTGTAAATAAGTAGGTAATTCATTAAACTTTGCTTACATTAATTTCACTCTTTTCACGAAATATTGAACGTAAAATTGGACGCCACACATGTGTGATTATGTTAAAAATCAAACTTCGTGTTATGTCAAGATGATCAATGATTAATAAATTTTTCTCTAATTAGCGTTTCAGAAACGCAAATTGATTTAACTATTTTGTTAACTTAACATACGCGTTAGTTGATCAACTATTTGATTAGCCTTTCAGAAACCGGGTGTAAGTTTTGGAAATCAATTAAAAAAAAAAAGAATTTCTTCTAGTGCCGCTTTAAAAATCGTATTTCTATTCATTAGGTATTAGATAGTAAATAGAACATATTTGTAGATCTTTATCAAAGGAACAATTTAATAAAAGTTTAAGCTGCAAACTGAAAACTTCATATTATATTTTTCATCAGTATCGCATATTCTATTAATAAAATTTTTTGGTGCTACGAAAAACTTCAAATAGTAATAACACTTTAGGTAACTGGAGGAAACACTGAATTATTTTCAGTAAGGAAGTAGTAATATTTTCTATATAGTGTATATAACAGAAAATTGTGCTATAATCCTACCTTTTTCATTTTATATTAAATAAAAAGTAATTAGGTAACTTTATAGAAACTGTATTAAAGTCTATATATGTAGGTAATATATTAATATAAACACATTCGCACGCACAAAACGAAGATTGATTACGCGCCTGTTACATTTGTACATTAGTAATTCTATCAGTTTGTTATGTCTGTGACCATACTTGGATATCGGGAAAATAAAAAAGTACCTGAGTAACCTACACGCGAAAGTAAAACTTCATTCATCATTAAAAAAATCAAAAATACTCTCAAAACACATAAACAAGTTTCACTTCAAAATTTGACAAGTAACGTCTCCACTGTTTCTCCTCATCATCGTTTATAAAAGAATGCAGCAATTTAATTTTTAAGACGCGCCTTTTCCTAATAAAAAACCGATAATTACAAGACGTAATAAAATATGTACTGTATCTAATAAGCCTTACAACTCTGTGAGAAGAAATGAAAACGTTAATAATATAAATAGCGAAATAACTTTAACAGAACTCATAACAGAACTTTATTAATACTAAAAGTTTAAACTCTTAGGGCCTGTTTAACAATTCTACTACTATTATAAATGTGAAAGTTTGTGAGAATAGATGGATATTCGTTACTCTTTCACGCAAAAACTACTGAATGGATTTTGATGGAATTTGGTTATAGTAGTAGTTTAAGCTCTAGGTTAATACATTAGACTACTTTTTATCCCTAAAAATTGCAGTGTTGCCGTGGGTACTATTTATGCGAGCAGGGAGACGCACAGGCAAAAAGCAACAAAATCTAGTCTATTGATAGGTGTCATAAAGGCATGTTATTTAAGAAATAATAATAATATTAAATTAAACTAATTTAAGGCATGTTTTAAGCTTATTGGCATATTTTGTCTCGGTCTCTCAATATGAAGCAAGCAGCGACTAAAGTTCCCAATAAGCCGAAACCATTATAAAATATTGTAAAAAGGCCCTTAGTATTGTTACGAACAATAAGACTAGCGCCATCTAGCGTCAACCAATGAAACCACTTGGTGCGAACAGGGACAACGTTTTCACGTCTACTCAATACTAGATGGCGCTACTGTGCGAATATTCCGGAACAATTCAACCAGTTCACGCGGCTAGCGAATATTTCTGGAACGGTCTGGAACTCGATTCGGCCCATATAAATACGCCACAGAGATGCGAACGAGTCAGTTCAGTTTCGAGCTACCTTCGGGCGATTTCGAGGCGAAACAGGCGATAAGTAAAAGTGATACCAGTGATTAATACCAGTGAAACCCGCGATTTGGCTACGACTTAAGGACACTGTTAGTGCTTAGTGTTTGGACTTAGTGCTTAGTGTTTGGACTTAGTGTTCAGTGTTAGACCTAGTGCTTTGTGTTGGACCAAGTGCTAGTAAATAAAGTCTTAAAAGGAGTCACCAGGTTTTCTCTCCAAATCCTTCGAACCCTAACACGTAACAACTGGTGTCAGAAGTGAGATTTGGAGATGCCATTGACTCCGAGAGAGGACTTCAAGGAGGGCGTCAGAACAAGGGCACAACGAGCTGCGGAGGCCACACCCACTGGGGACCAAGCTCCGCCCACTGTGGGCCAAGCCCCGCCCACTGACCCCGCCCACCAGGACCCGCCCACTGACCACGCCCCCCAGGCTCCGCCCACTTTGACCCAAGCCACGCCCACCGACTCCGCCCACCGGGTCACACCCACTCAGGCCACGCCCACTGGCCCCGCCCACCGGGTCACGCCCACTCAAGCCACGCCCACCAGCAGTACCTTGGCTCTTCAATTAGGAAGTTTAATTGAATTAATGGAGCTGCAAAGGGCTGAAATTCAGGCAATGAAAGAATCACACGAACGCAGGCTCGGCGCTTTGCAAGACTCACAAGAACGCAAGCTCGGTGCTCTGCAAGAATCACAAGAACGCAAGCTCGGTGCTTTGCAAGAATCACAAGAACGCAAGCTGACTACGATTCAAGAGTTTCAAAAGGCTGAAATCGGAGCGATTCGAGAATCGCAAGAGCAACAAAAAGACCTTCAAGAAAAAGCGCTTTGGGCTATAAATGATGTCAGTGACACGGTGATTAAGCTTCGAAAGGATGTCGACGTAGTGGAAGAACGAGTTACTGGGTTAGGATTGGACGTTGAAAATTTGAAAACCGTCCTCGCTGAACTACAGAAGAAGGTAGTGCACCTTGAAACCACGGGAGTTGCGACGTCAAGTGGAACTACCAGAGTGGCGCAAGGACCGAGAGTGAAAGTGCCGCCATACGACGGCACTACTTCTTAGAACGCCTATCGTCAACAATTCCAGACTGTTGCTACTGCCAACGAATGGACGGAAGAACAATGCCTGACCGCTCTCACTGTTGCGCTTAGAGGGCAAGCTTTGTCGATCTTGGAAGCACTGCCACATACAGGAAAGGGGTTCCAAGACCTGATGGAGGCACTTGAATCCAGGTACGGGGAGCGACACCTGGAGCACGTGTTCCGTGCCCAACTGCGTGACAGAGTCCAACGCTCAGGAGAAGGACTGCAACAATGGGCGTTGGAAATTGAAAAACTCGTCAGGAAGGCACACCCAAGAGCCGACACCAAGATGGTAGACACGAATATTGTTCAAGCATTTGTCGACGGAATCAAAGACCTGGAAGTCAGAGCTGCAGTGAGGCTTCGTCACCATACCTCGCTAAGGGAAGCATTGGCGCATGCTTTGGAGGTCGAGGCTGTTCGCCACGACATACGGCAGACCCATCAGATCCGCGAGGTCTCCGTGGAAGTCAAGGAGGTTAAGGCTCCTATGAAGAAAAGTTCTGGAGCCATGTGCTACAAGTGCGGCGAGAGGGGGCATCTTCAGCTCAACTGCCCGCAGAAGGAGACCCAGATGGCAAGGATGAAAAGGATCGAGGAACAAATAGAGGAGCTGAAGAAGCAAGGGGCTTCGTCCCCTTGTCCGCGATCAGGGAAACGAATAAAAGCCAAGACTAAGGGGCGAGTGCTGGCTGACGCGGAGGAAGTTGCCTGGATGAAAAAGTGTAGTTCGATAACAGGCGCAGACTCAGCAAACAACAACAACTATGGATTAGTGACTGAGCTACTCGATGACTGCAAGAGTAATCTGACTTATTCGCAGAACATGAAAGCTAAGAAGTTTATACAGCGCTACGCGAATATTTTCTCCAGTCAAGAAGGGGACCTTGGAAGAACGTCGATAGTTCAGCACAGGATAGATACCGGAAGCGAGAGACCAATTCGTCAACGAGCAAGACGGATACCAATTGCAAAGGAAAAAGAAGTTGAAGGCCTTTTGGAGGACATGAGAAGGAATAAGATTATTGAACCGTTTGCAAGTCCGTGGTGCTCACCTGTTGTATTAGTGAAGAAGAAAGATGGTAGCACGAGATTTTGCGTGGACTATAGGCGTCTCAATGATGTCACTAAGAAAGACAGTTACCCGTTACCTAGAATTGACGACACTTTAGATACCTTGAATGGCATGAAATGGTTCTCGACCCTAGACCTGAAATCTGGATACTGGCAGGTGGAAATTCATCCAAAGGACAAGGAAAAGACAGCTTTCTCGACCGGTAAAGGTTTATGGCAATTTAACGTCATGCCCTTCGGATTGTGCAACGCACCTGCCACATTTGAGCGACTCATGGAGTGTGTAC
This sequence comes from Glaucopsyche alexis, assembly GCA_905404095.1. Classification (NCBI taxonomy): domain Eukaryota; kingdom Metazoa; phylum Arthropoda; class Insecta; order Lepidoptera; family Lycaenidae; genus Glaucopsyche; species Glaucopsyche alexis. The sequence continues at coordinate 509,139 of FR990044.1, read as the reverse complement.
TGGCAGGTTTAGTTGGAGAGGCCTGCTTGGTCTACTTAGATGACGTCATCATTGTCGGCCGCGACTTCGAGGACCATTTACGAAACTTGGAGCGAGTTTTCGCCAAGATAGAGGGAGCCAAATTAAAGTTGAACCCAAAGAAATGTCGTTTATTCAGGAGTAAGGTCAATTATCTCGGCCATGTTATCTCCAGTGATGGAATCCAGACAGACCCGGATAAACTGGAAGCAGTTCAAAAATGGCCTACCCCTAAGGACAAAACCGAAGTGCGAGCATTCCTCGGCCTATGCTCATACTACAGGCGTTTTGTTAAAGGATTCTCGGAAATAGCCAAGCCATTACATCGGCTGACAGAAGATAAACGACAATTTAGTTGGGATGAGACTTGTGAAGATTCTTTTCAGAAACTAAAGAAGCATCTGTGTGAAACACCAATCCTGGGGTATCCACAAACTGAAGGTCAGTTTATAGTCGACACGGATGCAAGCAACACGGCCATTGGAGGAGTGTTATCTCAAAAACAGGGTGAAAGAGAAGTTGTTATTGCATATTTCAGCAAATCTTTATCCAAGCCAGAGAGAAACTACTGCGTGACAAGAAGAGAACTCTTGGCTGTTGTAAAGACGCTACAACATTTCAACAAATATCTCATCGGTAGACAGTTTTTGCTGCGAACTGATCACGCAGCCTTGAAGTGGCTACTGCAATTCAAGAACCCAGAAGGTCAAGTAGCTCGATGGATTGAACAGCTTCAGGAGTATGACTTCAAGACGGAACACCGCAGCGGAAAGACGCATGGGAATGCCGACGCACTTTCACGAAGGCCGTGTTCGGAAGACTGCAAACATTGTGTTAAGCAGGAATCTAATGAAGTTACATTGAAGCTAACGAGAACAAGTCCTTTGGGTCTCTGGGAGAATGATGCTATGAGGGAGGCCCAAGAAAGAGATGACGACCTTCGGCACATCATTACATGGAAGAAACGGGGTGACGTCAAACCAATCTGGAGTGAGGTTGCACCCACTGGCGCTATCACTACGGCGTACTGGGCGCAATGGGACAGTCTGATAAACGGAATACCCTACCGGAAATAACGGCAGAGAGTTCCATCTTCAGATAATTGTCCCAAGAACGAGAGTACCAGATGTTCTCCGTGAAATACATGATGGCGTATCAGGAGGTCATCTAGGTGTCAAGAGGACGTTAACAAAAGTGCGCGAAAGATTCTACTGGTTGCATTGTCGAGATGATGTACAGGATTGGTGCCGCAAATGTACTACTTGCGCTGCTGTAAAAGGACCACAGACCAGGAGCCGTGGGAACCTGCGGTTGTATAACGTCGGTGCACCGTGGGAACGGATTGCAGTTGACGTAGCTGGGCCATTTCCAGTAACGGAATCGGGAAACAAGTATTTTATGGTCGTCATGGACTACTTCACCAAATGGCCCGAGGTGTTCGCCATACCAAACCAAGAAGCTACAACAGTCGCTTCTAAGTTAGTCGAAGAAGTGATATGTCGCTTTGGTGTGCCTCTAGAAATCCATTCTGATCAAGGCAGGAACTTCGAATCGCAGGTGTTCCAGGAAGTGTGCAGAATTTTGGGCATGCATAAGACGAGGACCACCGCGTACCGTCCACAGTCTGATGGAATGGTAGAAAGATTTAACCAGACCCTTGAGAGGCATTTGGCGAAATTGGTAGACGACAAACAAAAGGATTGGGACAAGTATATACCACTCTTCCTTCTGTCATACCGAACCGCCGAGCATGAGAGCATAAAAGCTACCCCGGCGTATGTCAACTACGGTAGAGAACTACGAATACCAGTAGACCTATTGACAGGAGGGACCAGAGACCGTACAAGACTATGTCTGCGATTTAAGGGAAAAAATGCGCTATATACACGCCTTGGTTCGGGAAAATGGGTTACAGTCAAGTAAGAACATGAAAACCAGGTACGACCGGAAATCGAACACGAGCGGCTTCGAGGAAGGGTCACTGGTGTGGCTGCATAACCCAACTCGCCGGAAAAGGGAAATCTCCAAAGTTGCAGACCAAGTGGGACGGACCATACAAAGTGCTTACCCGAATAAATGATGTGACTTATAGGATCCAAAAGCAACCAAGAGGGACATTCAAAGTGGTACACATAGACCGTCTGGCGCGGTACCATGGCAGTAACAACGATGCTCGGGACGAGCATCTCTAAGAGGGGAGTAGTGTTACGAACAATAAGACTAGCGCCATCTAGCGTCAACCAATGAAACCACTTGGTGCGAACAGGGACAACGTTTTCACGTCTACTCAATACTAGATGGCGCTACTGTGCGAATATTCCGGAACAATTCAACCAGTTCACGCGGCTAGCGAATATTTCTGGAACGGTCTGGAACTCGATTCGGCCCATATAAATACGCCACAGAGATGCGAACGAGTCAGTTCAGTTTCGAGCTACCTTCGGGCGATTTCGAGGCGAAACAGGCGATAAGTAAAAGTGATACCAGTGATTAATACCAGTGAAACCCGCGATTTGGCTACGACTTAAGGACACTGTTAGTGCTTAGTGTTTGGACTTAGTGCTTAGTGTTTGGACTTAGTGTTCAGTGTTAGACCTAGTGCTTTGTGTTGGACCAAGTGCTAGTAAATAAAGTCTTAAAAGGAGTCACCAGGTTTTCTCTCCAAATCCTTCGAACCCTAACACGTAACAGTATTATAGCTAGAGCCTAGACCTAGAGCTACCATCATATACCTAACGACAAAGATGTATGTTGCGTTTGGTTGCAAGTTTAAAAGTTAAGTTACATTTGTAGTTGTTAACAAGTTAACAGTTTACACATAATCTATTAAATTGTGATCATCGTAAGTTCAATGCCGGTTAGGAAATGACACGTAAATGATCTGATCTATCTAATTCAGTTATAGTTCGATATTATTAACGAATCATTACATTAAGCTTTAAATGAATAGATAGCCGGTTCGTACGAATGTATTTAGCACTACATGTTGCCCGCGACTTCGTGCACGCAAAAGTTAATTTCGCAGAAACCGTACATTTTTCCGCGATAAAAAGTAGCCTATTTCCTTCCCCGTGGTCTACTCTACATCTGCGCCAAATCTCATCAAAATCGGTCCAGTAGTTTCGGAGCCTATTCAATACAAACAAACAAACGTACAAACAAACAAACAAACTTTTCCTCTTTATTATATTAGTATAGAATTATGATGTAATGAGTACCAAGTTTGATGGCTTTGTGGACGTAGCGCTAAATTGTGTTAAGCAACCCCGGTCTTTTTTTATTATTTTTTTCATACCCACTTCACATGTATGAGAGCCACCCCTAAAATGTAAAATTATAATTATTTTATGTTGGCAAAACCGAGATCTATATACCTACAGTTTTTACTATACCAAAATTCATCTATTTATATTCATAACTACAGAAGCTAGAGGCGCAGACAGACAGACAAACAAACGGACGGAGAGCGAAACTATAAGGGTTCCTCAAGTATTAAGGAACCTTAAAAATGAAAGTCGCAGAAAAAAACATAACTTCGATGGAAAACTGTTTATAGATGGATGTGTTTGCGACATGACATGTGTCGCTGATGATGATATGTCACGAAGCGAAGTAATCCATACTAATATTATAAATGCGAAAGTGTGTCTGTCTGTCTGTCTGTCTGTCTGTCTGTCTGTCTGTCTGTTACCTCTTCACGCCCAAACCGCTGAACCGATTTTGATGAAATTTGGTATAGGGATACTTTGAGACCCGAGAAAGGACATAGGATACTTTTTATCCCGGAAAAATGTACGTTCCGCCGCGATAAACGAATTTTGGCGCAACGGAGTTGCGGGCGTCATCTAGTAATATAATAATTTGTACATAGAAGATGCACAGATTAGTTACCGTTAGAGGCGGCCGTGGGTACCGCTGCGACCTCTATATTCGCTGCTCTATATTTACGTGAATTTACGATTCTTCTCTGGAGGTAGAGCATTGGAGTACTAAGTAGTATAAGTACGTGAGTAATAAAGTATAGGAGTTACCGCGATTTATGTCTGCAAGTTGTAACACAAGGCTAGTAAAGTGAAGTTGCAACGTTGTTTTTACAATTTGTGTGTTAATAAAACTGATACTTTGTATCGATTACAACTATAAATTGGCATGGGCCAAATGTTTTACAAAATAACTATGTAGGTTTAGTAGTAAATAGTAATAAAAGTAATTACAAAAAAAAAACAATTTAAATTACGGTTCACTACAACAAGCTTCTTGTGAAATAAAAACCGGCCAAGTGCGAGTCGGACTCAAGCACCGAGGGTTCCGTACAAACTTGTAAAAAATAATAATGGTTCACGGTTTATGTTTTTTTGCATTTATATATTTCATATTATGTTTATGAAAATAAATGTTTTTTTTTTTTTGAGTTGATTGAACGAAAGGTAAATTGCGGTTTACGATTTATGAAGTACTTAAAAAAACTACTTACTAGATCTCGTTCAAACCAATTTTCGGTGGAAGTTTGTATGGTACTTAATGTAACTTTATATATTATATTTTTTAGTTTTATCGTTCTTTTATTTTGGAAGTTACAGGGGGACACACATTTTACACTTTGGAAGTGGGAACCCACACGTATGGGTTTGATGAAAAAAAATATTTTTGAGTTTCAGTTCTAAGTATGGGGAACCCCCAAAATTTATTGTTTTTTTTTTTCTATTTATGTGTGTAAATCTTAATGCGGTTCACAGAATACTTACTTACTTACCAAGTTTCAACATTACAGTTCTTATAGCTTCGGAAAAAAGTGACATACGGACGGACACACAGACATGACGAATCCATAATCATAATCATAATCATAATTGTTTATTTGCATTGAATGTAGGTTACAAAAGTTCTTATAAATATTTAAATATAGTGTCACAACATTCTGCTTTAGGAAGCGTGCAAATGTCCTTTTAATAACCATTTCAAAAAAAAACACACTGAAATAATTAGTTCAATATTATACCTACTAATAACATACAATTTTAAACCATTTCACAAACCATCATAATATTATGCACCTCATTAACATTTATGCTACATTACACTTAACTAATTTTTAGTTTTATTAACCTATCTTAAATAAAATTTCATTAGATTGCAAACAAAAAAAAATTAACATAATAATAATAATAATAAAATACCATTAAATTAAATCAAATTAAATTAAAATGTCATTTTATATTGTGTATGTAAAATTAAATGTCAATGTCTATAAATACAACATAATATTACCTACCTAATTACTAATCTAACAATAATTAAATTTTATTAACATTTGGTCAAAAACTCAAAATAATTTCCTTGTCATTAATGAATTCATTTATACTATAATAGCATTTGTCAATTAAAAAATTAAATATTCGATTTTTAAATGAGTCAAAGTTTTGTTGTCTTACATTTTCGGGTAATTTATTATATATAGTTATAGCCATACAATATGCACTTTTAGCAAAAATATTAAGTCTTTTAATTGGAATTTGTAGTTTGTCTCCTCTATGTGGTCTTTGGCTTACTTCTTCTGTTTTTTTAATGAAAAATTCTTTGTGTTTTTTTACAAACTTTAGTATCTCAAAGATATATAGACATGGAAGTGACAATATTTTATATTTTTTTAATATTGGCTTACAGCTATCAAGTTGTCGGGCACCACATACTGCTCGCAAGCAGGCTTTTTGTTTTATAAAAACATTCTGGCTATGGCAAGAGTTACCCCATAACACAATACCGTATCTTAATATGGATGATACATAGCCATGATAGGCTATCAGAGCTGCCTGTTCATTAACACTTTGAGATAAAGTACGCAGCACGTATATAAATCTATCTAATTTTGTGCACAATCTCTCAGTATGTTGTTTCCAAGAGAAATGTTGGTCCAATATAATACCTAAATATGTCGTCTCGTTAGCAAGCGCGATATTAGAACCTTGATAATTTATATTTACTTTTATGTTTGCACTATTAAATGGTTTGAAGTGTATCATGTTTGTTTTATCAGCATTTATTTTTAAATTATTTAATTGTAGCCAGCTGGAAACTATTTTTGTAAATAATCGTAATGTCATCTACGTACATAGTGCATTTTTGTTTTATAAATGCCGGGAAATCATTTATATAGAGCAAGAATAGCAAAGGCCCTAATACACTGCCCTGTGGTACGCCATAAGGATTATTTTTCCTATATGTCGAAACAATGCTATTTACCCGATGCCCTTCTGTTTTAATTATTTCTACTACTTGTTTTCTATCTTTTAAATAACTGTTAATCCAATCAAGTGCTTTACCTCTGATTCCATATTTTTCTACTTTATTCAATAATCTTTTGTGACATACTAGATCAAACGCTTTTGACATGTCAAGAAATAATGCAACCACTGAATTACCCCTGTCAATATTTTCAGTTATGTCTTTGTTAAGGCAAAAACTTGCCAAACTAGTGCTACTATCTTTTCTATATCCAAATTGAGACGAGTTCAAAATATTTTTAGAAATTACAAAACTATAAATTTTATTGTACATAATTTTTTCAAAAATTTTTGATATGTTTGATATTAACGTTACAGGGCGGTAATTTTTCATCTCATTCTTAGCGTTTTTCTTATATAAAGGTTTAACTATTGAGTATTTCAAAATATCTGGAAATTTTCCTTCAAGAAATGACAAATTTATTATATGACTCAACGGTTCACAAATTTTGTTACTTATTTTTTTTATTATTTTCGTTGATATATGGTCATAACCTGTAGAATTTGTGTTCCTCAAACCTTTAATTACTTTAAAGACCTCATCTTTAGTGATTGGAGATAGAAATAATGTTGTGTCGTTGAAAGGAATTAAATTATTATTTATTAAATTAAAATTATTATTATTATTATTAGGGTAATTTAACTGACTTATAGAAATAAAATATTTATTAAATTCATCTGCTATTTTTTCAGGATTACGATATGTCAATTCATTCACTTTAATACATTCAATTTCGTTCAAAGTCTTCGCTTTATTGTCAACATTTGAGTGTATAACTTCCCAGGCTGCTTTGCTTTTATTTTTAGCTTTGTTAATATATTCCATGTTACCTATGGATTGTGATTTAGAGATGCATTTTTTTAGTAATTTGGAATAATTTGCGTATTTAATTTTGTTATAATATTTGTTGTCCTTCGAATATAAATATTGTAAATATAACTTTCTTTTAACTATACATGACCTTTTCAGACCTTTTGTTATCCATTTATTTTTAAGTTTTTTACTTACTATTTTTGATGTTATCATAGGGAAACACAACTCGTAAAAAAGTGTAAGTTCATTGTGAAATATATTATATGCAATATTAGTTTCATTTTGTTCTAAAACTTCCTTAAAAGATAACGCTGTTATACAATCCTTAAATTTATTTATGTTACTTTCAGAATAATCCCTTATTTTTTTTAAATAGTAATCTGATCTTTTGTGTTTTATAGAGTTTGCTTGTGGAACTGAAAATGAAAGTGTTTGGGCTGTCTCATGATCTGATAAGCCTAGGTACCATGTATTTGATGAAGTATCCCTAATATTGCTTACTATTAGATCTATACATGTTTCTTTCCTTGTTGGTTTTATTATGTGATTGGTCAGATTATGATTGGATAAAACTGAAATAAGTTCTTGAGAAAATTTAGTTTTTTTCATTAAATTTATATTCCAATCTCCACAAAGAATTATTTTCTTTTTAGAAGTTATTTTTAATTTAAGTAATAGTAAATCTAACTTTGTGAAAAATATGTTTATGTCAGCTGTTGGAGTTCTATATATACAAATAATAAATAAATTTATGTCTGGTATTTTAACTGCACAGTATTCAAAGTGTATTTCAACAGGTTGTACCTCACGAATTAAATTATCTAATTTTATAAAGTTAAATTTATTTTTTATTAAAATACAAACCCCTCCTCTTTTTTTATTCGCCCTTGTAAATTGAGCAGCCACATTATAGTTTTTTAGTTTTAGGTTTTGTTCAGAACCGCATTTTATAAATGTTTCTGTAAAGCATATAATGTCTACAGTACTGAATATATTGTCATTTACCTTTGCTTCTTGCAATAAATTCTGCATTGCTAATTCAAATATACCTAATTTACCTAATATACCTGCTATGTTCTGATGTAAAATTGTAACTAAATTGTTATCATAGAAAAAACCTGTTTTTATCTATCGAACTAACTGTATTAACATAATATAATCTCATCTATATAAATGACCTTCCTTATCTAGTTAAAGATAAGCATGAGATAGTACTTTTTGCTGATGACACTTCACTAATTTTTAACCGACTTCCAAAAAAAGGAGGCGGTTATACGTTCGGCTGTATATATATATATTTTTTTTTTGTATGTTCGCGGATAACTCCGCCGTCTGTTGGCCGATTTTCAAAATTATTTTTTTGATGTAAAAGGTATAATCCGAAGTTGGTCCCATTTTCAGAAAATTGGTGACCTGATGATGGGCTCCATGAGGAAACGAGGGAACTCCTCAAAATTTATATGGACACATATGGTGATTCCACTTTTTATGAAGTAGTCCAAGCATATGCTACCAAAAAGTAAGATTTTGCTCCAAGGTATACCCTGGATCCAAAAGTACAGAACAGAACTCCTGACTCCTTATAGGTACATGTTTGGGGATTTTGACGTTGTTTAAAGAACTGCAAGCATATGCCACTTTGTCAATTAGAGTAATCATTATCATCACAGCATACATCATCACATTATGATGATAAAGAACTTATCATCATAATGTGATGATGTATGCTTGAAAGAACTTAGGTACTTCTCATAGTATTTTACACTAACACGGAGATCTTTGAACATTACTCTGCCGTTTATGAACCTATTTGCAAAATTATTTTGTTGTTGTAAAGGGTTTATTCGAAATTGGTCCTTTAGTCACTAAAGTTGAAACGTGATGATGCGATCCATGAGGAATCGAGGGAACTCCTCGAAATTTATATCGACACATATAGTGATTTTGACTTTTACTGAAGTAACACAAGCATATGCTACCAAAGAATAAGACGTTGTACCAAGGTACACCCTGAATCCAAAAGCACTGAACAGAACTCCTCAGTCTTAAAAGATATGCGTTAGGAAATTTCGGAATTGTTTAAAGAACTGCAAGCATATGCCACTTTGTAACTTACAATAATCATCATCATCATCTTAATAACTATACCTAATGGAAGCTTGGCGCGTATTCAGTTATACATTCGATCGTTTATTTTAGACGTTTTTAAGACGTATTAATGATAACTTAACAAGATATATCACTAAAAAGGGTGAAATTATTATTTTTAAACAAAAAATTAAACCGACTTCCAAAGTAAAAATACACAAAAAAGTATGAAATAAAACTTATTTTATAAATAATTCCCCTTTTAAATTTGGCTATTTCTCTACTTAATCTTCTTAATTTTGAAGTCGGTACCAGCAAATATGAACGTGAGTTCTATAAAATATTGTAGGATATCGTTTGGGCTGGTAGCGACTTCAAAATTAAGAAGATTAGGTAGAGAAATAGCCAAATTTAAAAGGGGAATTATTTATAAAATAAGTTTTATTTCATACTTTTTTGTGTATTTTTACTTTGGAAGTCGGTTTAATTTTTGTTTAAAAATAATAATTTTTAATGTGAAGCGACGACAGTTAAATTACGACGAGGTAAATAGTGCTCTCTCGAAAATGGTACACTGGTTTAATGTTAATAATTTACTTTTAAATTCCAATAAAACAAAATGTTCAAAGTTTAGCCTGCCAAATGTTAAGCGGACACAAACCAATGTACTATTAAACGATGAGAAAATGAACTTAGTGGACACACTGTATTTCTAGGAATAACACTAGATTGTAAATTACAGTGGGGTCCCCATATTGCAAATCTGGCTGATAGGCTTAGTTCTGCAGCATATGCAGTGAAAAAAATTAGAGAAATTTCCGACGAGGACACAGCGCGGCTAGTTTATTTTAGTTATTTTCATAGTATAATGTCATATGGCATTCTTCTATGGGGAAACGCTGCGGACATTAACACAATATTTGTGCTGCAGAAGCGAGCTATACGTTCTATTTATAAGATGTCATATTTTGAATCTCTAAGAGATAAGTTTAAAGAAATAGGTATTCTGACCGTCGCTTCTCAATACATTTTGGACAATGTGTTGTATGTCAGAAAGAATTTAAATAACTTTAAAAAGAAAAGCGACAACCATTGTAGGAATACTAGAAATAAGAACAAATTAGAAATACCGGTGATCAGACTAAGCAAAGTAAGTAAATCGTTTAAAGGTTCATGTATACGCCTTTACAATAGAATCCCAGAAAACGTTCAAAATCTTACCATTAATAAATTTAAAAAAGCTGTTAAAGAACGTTTGTGTGCTAAAGCTTATTATAAAGTCAGTGATCTCATTAACGATTGCACACCTTGGGAATAAGATGGCCCCCTGCAAGGTTGCTTTTATTTACTTAACCCTCTATTTCATACGAAGCCATTTTTGGCTACTAAACTTTAGTATTTTTTTTCTACCCTAATTTAAAATACAATTATTAAAATTTTATTATAGTAATATTAGAGAGTTCAAGCATAAACAAAACGAAATTTTTATTGTCTGTGGCCAATATCGTATGTCATTATTACCTCACTTTTCTCCGGAGCGTAAGCAAAGTCTTTCTTAGTGAAATTTTTGCAGCTTTGTTGGTGGAAATTAAATAGAAAAGGTAAGAATATTGATTTTCAAAAATTAAAATAATGTTAAATAAAGCCTCTGTTTTTGACCCCTATCACAGTTTATTCAAAATATTTGTTCCTTATTCTTTATAACCACAATTTTCTACGGAAGCCATTATTGGCTTCGTATGCATTTACGATGAAGTAAGCTTGCGCCTAAAATGGCTTTGCATGCATTCAGAGTTCTTTTTTTTTCTATCTTTCCAGAGGGTTCCTTCACGCTTTTTTGGCACAGCTAACTGCATTCAACCTATTCCTGGTGATGGCTCTCTTAGTAACGATGATTCACTATCTGATTCCGATGATGATGTTCCACTTTCACGCTTGCGAAACCTAACACGTAAAAAACCAATAATTATTCCACCATCCGATACCGATACTTCCGATGACGAAATAGTTGATCCTAGACCTAAAACTTTTCAGCAGAAGCGAGCAGTAAAGGAAAAATTTTAATCTTTATCTGGACTGAAGGAAAAATGCCAGCGTATAATGAAAACAATTTCAAGTTTAGTAGTAGTAGCCTAGAATTGCCAGAGTTTACTCAAGAATTAGAATCACCTGCCGATTTTTTCATATGTTTTTTTTACAGATGATTTGATAACATTTATAGTGGAACATACGAATCTGAAATCTACTCAGGTCAATGTAAACAAGCCAGTAAATGTCACAAGCGCTGAGATTGAGCAATTTATAGGTATTGTCATCTTCACATCATTAGTCCACCTACCATCTACACGGATGAATACATCCGTGTAGATGGTAGGTGGACATTGACTTGACTTGACGCTGACCAATGTTGCTGGACCAATAGGTCCAACAACATTGGTCAGCGTCAAGTCAATTCAATAATGACATGTAATAGGTTTGAAATGATAAAACGTCTCTACTCCTACGTTAAGCAGAACCGGTACTCCTACCAGAAATGAAGCTCCAGCACCTCGGAAAAGGGCACGGAAACCCCCAGCAAAAGTACAAGACCTACCTCTATATTCAGTACGTTCAGACAAAATTGACCATTTACCGATTCACCAAAGGAATCGTCAATTATGCCAGAATGAATGTTCTTTACGTTCTCATATAAAATGTGAAAAATGTGACATTTTTCTTTTCTTGAATGAGAAAAGTAACTGTTTTAGAGCATTTCACCTTGCTTGAGTTTTGGTATTCGTTGTGCATAGGAAGCCAAAAATGGCAGTCTCATACACAGACGTTATTGCATGGGAAGCCAATTTTGGCTTCTATTTTTTTTTATATATATATTAAACTTATTTTTCTTTTTACATTATATTTTGTCTTGTTAGCCCTAATAAAACACATTAAAACAAAAAAAATATTTTTTTTCTTTTTAATTTAATAATTCATGCAATAGAGGGTTAAGTATGCTCTATGTACTTATGACTAATGTTATATAGATTAAGTTACAACATTGTAAAAATATTTTTTTTTGAAAAGAACAATTTTCCCATCTTTTTGCTAAAAGGTGGCCCCGTGCGAGTTTCTTACGCCGGTTCTTCTCGCCGGGCTAGTTTCCGAACCGGTGGTAGGCATCATGTAGGACAATTCTATAAGCGTTATTTCATAACCTATATGGAAATAAAAATTTTGAGTTTGAGTTCCATTTTTTGCCATTTGGCTGCGGAACCCTAAAAACCTCGTTTTATCCTTGAACTTTTCGAATTCTACAATCTACTGTTAAGTGCCAGATAATTAGCTAATATGTCGGTATGTTTCATCTCCGTTGCTCAGTATTGAGCAGCGACAATACTTCCGAATAAGCTATCCGATACTAACGAAAAATCAGAAACAGGCTCTTCATGTAGGTACTTTATTTGTAACTGATAAAGAATCTTGGTTGTAAAGATTGCAAGGCTTACACAAGAAGTGCGAAGAAATGCGGTTCCTAGATGTCTTGATTACGATACAGATGTAAGTTCATAAAACATACTTACATCCGTATTATTATTACCTTACATCACGTTCCCGAGATGACATGAGCCTGGCAAAACATCAGGCGTCATTAGATGTAATCTCTGTGAAAAACCCAACACAAGTTTTAATTAGTTTTTTTTGCGATTACGATACAATAATTATGTGACAGTTCAAATTGCTGATGATAGAGTAGATGCAAATAGTAGAGACAAAATTAGAACAGATAAAACTATAAGTTCTTTATAACCTCCCCGTTCCACTGATGGATGTCGGTGAGAGCTTTTTGTTGATACAATAAGATATAATCTACGATATAATATTATGATCCTTACGCCGGCGGCCATATCACTTTGTAGAATTCACTCACATAAGTAAGCGTGAGTTCACATCAAAACGGGACGCTGCGCGCATTTTTTAAGGTAGCGAATGGCGATTCAAAATTGTAAAAAATATACCTACATGTTTCATTGCAAGAACGATGCCGTGCGCCGCGTTGTGCAGCGTGGTGCGGCTTGGTGCAGCTTGGTGCAGCTTGGTGCAGCTTGGTGCAGCTTGGTGCAGCTTGGTGCAGCTTGGTGCAGCTTGGTGCAGCTTGGTCAATCTAACTGAATAGTCATTGCACGAAATAACATTATGCTAGTAACCCTTCGAACTTTTGCAATGAAACGTGTATTTTTTTGAGTAGTGAAACAACTTTAATTTTGCATCGCTATCTTAAAAAGAGGGCGCCGCGTCGCGTTTCACAAAAAAAAAGCCACTTAATATATGCAGTGTTTTTCAATCTATTGGCGATACGGACGAACTTTAGGGTGTACTTAGTTAATACTTTGTAAACATATTCCTAATTTCCTAAAGCCTATTAATAAATACTCGAGCTATAAGCCTATAACGTACGTAGTAACTATTATATCTGTGCCATACCGCAAATACTTTTGAATATAGATTCAGTCGTTAGTATATTATTACATGCCATATATTAAAAAAAAATGTAAATAAATCATCCACTATATAATCAGACCCGGAAACTAATATATTTTCATACATTTTGGCTCTCCCAGGCTCCGGTCAGTTGCAGGTACCGGCCGGGCATTTACCGGAAGCATAGATATATAATATTAAAAAGAGGTAGATATGTTATAAACGCGTAAAAATGAAGACTCGAATTGGCCCGAGTCGGGCCAATTTTGGTTTGTGTGTTCCACGAGTAATAGCGTGTTTTGTGTTACTATGCGACGTTGACACATTGACACGCGTCCCATGTCAATGTGTCTCGTGGCACAGAAATATTGTCAGTTTTGTAAGGATATAACGTATCTATGTAATAATTAATCAAAGACCGGAAGTGGAAAAATAACCAATTTCTTTATTTTATAAAGAAATTGGTTATTTTTCCACTTCCGGTTTCATTATAATATACATTCCCATCGTCTTCAAACCTGTACGAAAAATTTACAAACTAATAGTGAAGTACCATGTGTGATGTGCTATAAAGTAGAGCTGCTTAGCTCTGATCATCATTAATTATGATGAAGTAGTACTTTTCGAATCGATTAAGAGGCGTCGGATTAGCAAAGAAAGCTTGAATGTTGCGCAACCGACGATCGTTTCCGACCGCGCCGGCTACTGGTTATGAATGAACTAATTTTAGTATTTAAATTGTATCAGAAAATTAAATTGTATCAGAAAAGGCAACCAAATCTTTTCCGATAACATGAAAAGACCGAAACAGCAGACTGTAAATTTTATGGTTTTGCTATTATATGGGTAATACGCGAGTATTCAAAGACTTTTTACGTAGATACTCTAAGGAAGGACAGTATTAACATGCTAACGGTTGCATCACACATACAAAGTAACTAGAAGCCATGATGGTTTTATGATAAGTTCGTGTCACACATGTGACATGACACAACATAATATGTTGTGCACCTGTAGGTAATGACAACATCAGACCTCACAGGCCGCCTAATGCGACATGTCGTTTGTATTACCTACTACCGATGTTATTGCGTAATCTTAGGTATCTAGATTATTCTAATTTCTTATTATACTACATACTGCGAATCCGTCGGCAAAACATTTCTCCTTAAAGGTAAAGTCGCACTAGCCGACTGCGGAATGACGGACGCGTCCCTAGTCCCTACCAGTAGTAGGAACGTAGTAATATGCCGCGTCGCGTAGTCTCGCTGCCGCGTCCCTAGTGCGTTATATCTCATTATCTCATACAATTTCGTACAAAGAATATTTTTCCGTGTCGCGTCGCCTAGTTCCGCTGCCGCATAGTTACGACTAGTGATGTTCCTAATCTAATAAAGGTTTAATCAAAAATCTATATTTACATCAGAAGCGTTGGTTATGAAAATTGATTCGTCCGCGTCGTGACATTTCTGTATAATTTTTTTTCGTACACCTTGTGCGTATGAGTCGAGATAAGCATTCACTTCATATCTACAACGTAGAGAGCTAGCCAAGCAACAAAGCCTATACTTTACGGTGTAACTTTTACACCACAAAGTATCGGTTCTTACGTCGTAGGCCGCAGCTCTATCATTACCGTTTAACGCACTGCTGCTTTCGCTAATCGCTTTTCGCCTCAGTATAGATTATGTAAAGTCCTATTAAATATTTTATTAAGCGCCATGATAGATTGGGTTCTTACTTTTATTATGGTTTTAATGGATATTTTTCAACCGTTAAATAATAATCTTGTGTATAATGTAGGTACCTACCTACTCGCTACAAATTATTGTTAAACGTCTATGTACTATAATACGATTAATGGTTTAACTCATTTTACTTCTATGGTTCTGTCCCCACTTCCCCAGCAACGCGGGATCGAACCCACGTTCTCCGGACTCGAGAGCCAAGCTCCAAAGTCCAAACCACTGGACCACGGAGCCGACACTTTTAATACTACTCCAAGGATCGTATGAAGTACCACGACATGTCTAGTCTTCTCGACCATTTCGCGTTTATTAAAAGTAAAAAAATATATACGGACTACGGGAGATGTAGGTATATATAAGAAGCCCAATTCTCTTAACAGCTATATTCGATATAATCTCGGTTCAGTCAACGAGCTGACTCATTCGTCGCGCTCGCACTCGCGAATTATTATGCGCGCGCAAGCGGGACAGCCTGAAAACCCAAACGAGAATTAACCGATATTAATAAGAATAAGAAAATAATAATAATACCTACTATAGTTGATAATGGCAGAGTTGTTCACGATACAACTTGTAAATTGTAAAGACTACAATAAGAACGTAAGAGGTTGTCGGCTGTTGCGCGTGAGTCGTGACATTTCCTCTACCGATCTCCGTGTGACGTCAAGACGAAGTGCGTGTGGAATATCGTAGGTATTTGTGGATTAGGTCAGAGTGGGTCATGTTACCAATAGGTATACTAGAAAAGCTCTCATAAACTTCGTCCTACTAGTATTATATGTTTTTATAAATATTAATATTATAGGTAATTGTGTGTAGAGACTAGATACCGATTTATTTAGAAACATGCTAAATATATTGCTTTAAAATATTTTTACTGGCTTATTATTAATTATTATTAGCTCAAAAGATTTATTACATAAACCAGTATACCTACATATTTTTTCCATAATAGTTCTTCAAACTAAAAATTACCTATTGTACTAGTCCTAAACTATTTTACTTTACAAATAGCTCTCTCTATCCTCGTAGTCACCGACATTCCTCAGCATTAGCTATGTCACGGCGCGTTTATATCCAATCTCGGCCTTTCACACTTACCATCACATCTTATTAACTAACATAGACTATTAGCTTTAAGACCCTGTTCACACACAGAGGAAATCGCGCGACTCCTGTGCTTAATCGCGCGGTTAAGTGTGAAAGTTTTAAGACGATGCCTTTGTAATAAAATGCACGTGGTTAATCCGCTCAGCTCTCAATCGCGCGGTTTTCGCCGTGTCTAAACAGGGGTTTAGGCTGGGACTATAATATGATCCGGAATCTGGCAATCTCGGAAAAAGTTAGAGCATTGATAATAGAACTCTGCGCTAATACAATAAGAGTCGAAAATGGAAGTGTCGAGTATAGCTGGCATATATGACGTTGACATTTGACTCGACACTTGTTTTACACTACTATAACTCGACACGTGTTCGATTTTCGGCTTTATTGTATCAGCGCAGAGTTCTATGTTCAATGTTTTGAATTTTCACCGGCCTTCCGAATTTCGGATCATCTAGTCCCAGACTTAGAGTCTGTTACATTTGTTCATTGTGCAGGAAGTATGAAAGATCTAAACTCTGCATTTATTTTAGCAGATCATCATATTCACAGAAAACTGGCTTGACGTAGAACTTACACTGAATTCCACTAGGGAGTAGGGGCCGATTCTTACTAGCGCAGAATCGAAGCGTAGCAAGCGATTTTTTTTAAATGTAATATAATATTTTTGTAATAACATATTTACTCTTTTGTCCAAGATGTAGGTAACGCACATATTCCTTCTAAGATATAATATGAATTGACCGTAATAAAAACACCTACAGAACAGTGTGCTGGTGATACCAATATTTTTTTCCACATAGGTACTCTTTTAAACTATTTTTCATTTTAAATATACATAGTATGAAGTAGGTCATTCATACCATTAATGTGATATTTATAATTTAAATGTCCACATTTAGAGAGTTCCACAAAGAGATTAATGATGTACACAATGTAGAACTAGTGACAAATGTATACAATGAGGTAGTGTTCAGTGTCCACATTGGTCAGGCTTTCCATCTCGCTGTGTGGAGAGTGGAACTAACGCGTATGACATCCCCTAGTTGCGGCTAGTGACCACCGCCTACAACTCTATTAATGTGCTTGTATTATGTATAGCTGCATGCTTTACTTTATACGGGCTACACTGAAAGGAGGAAAGGAGACAGTAGCGACGTGAAATGGTAGAGTAGCTACGAATTATTATGCTACAATTCTGTACGAAAGCAGCAAACTAAATAATTGATGTGTATCATGGACATAAAATAATGAAGTTTTTTTTTAACAAGATTATAAATTTATTAAAGTGTGCCGTGTGCCAGTGGCGAAGGCTGCTTCTCCTTCATAGGGAAGCCGGAGCCTGTAAATAGGTAGGGATTTCTATGAAGGTTTGCAAAAGGTAAGTGACAAGGGAAGCCGATAGGAATGGAGTTATAGGAACCCCACGCCACTGCCGTATGCTAGTTTTTGTATCTACTCGATTACCATTGTTTGCCACTAAGGGCCTCGTTTCGATGCCATACAAATTTTCTTTACAGCGAGTGACAAAAACTTGCACATAGCACACAGAATTTTGTAATGCACCAAACGGTACCTACGGCTATTAAATTACAGGGCTTAAGTCGTGGGAAATTTTTTCGCAGACTTAGGTTTTAAGATAATAACAAGAGCATTTCAGGACATGTCTGTGGAGGGCTTAAAAAAATAGCAAGAGCATATTATCAGGATTAAGGAGGGTTCCGTAACAATGAAGGCGCAATAAGTTTTTTCAAATTACTTTAAAAGCTATTGTCCGATTTCGTTTAAAATTATTTCCAGAGTTTTTAGCATGATCTATCAGCTTGAAAATTTACAAGTTTCTACCTCTCATAATTTAGAAATGCCAGGCCTCCCCCTAGCATTTCTAAATTATGAGATAGGTAGGCATTATGAGAGAGGCAGCTTGTAAAATTACTTTGGAGGCCGATTACTCAAAAATTTGGTTCGGTTTATTAAAAAAATCGTCTATAAAATATAGTTATTATTTAAAAAAACCTTTTCGACCTGTTGGGATACAATGAGTAAACAAAATCAACAACTAACATGAATAAAACATCAAATTATATTTAATAATAATTACCTACAGAAGTTCGCAAGGGCGGACAAACAGACGGACAGAGCGAAACTATAAGGTTTATTATTACTGTGAAAAGTTATAAGGGTTCCTTTTAGTACTACGGAACTCTAGAACAGCCTGTTGCTGTCACATAAATTAAGTTTTAATTCAGTAAGACAAATACATGTTGAACGTGCTAATTACTCACGAGCCTGCACGTAGGTAGGTACTCGTGGTGTGTGTTGATCTTATCCGTGCATTTCCCGGAAACGTGTTGCAACAGTCCTGTGTCCGGCCGCCGCGGCCGCGAGCAATTTCTACTATGGTACGCGTTGCGCAACTTAGATATCAACCTGGGCATAGGGCAAAAAACAGAGGACACGAACTAACATGCTGTCTTGGGAGTTAGCAGAGAGGAGAGACCCGAAGTCACATGCTGCCTTGGTAGTTCGCACAGAGGAGAGACCCGAAGTCACATGCTGCCTTGGCAGTTGGCACAGAGGAGATACCCGAACTCACATGCTGCCTTGGCACAGAGATAATGATAACATGACGTCACAGTCATCGGTCACTGGTGTCATCAATTGACCGAATGTAATCACTTGATCTGGGACCGGTTAACTAACCCGGTCAATCGCTCATTAACTTTTCACTTTCACTCATCGATACCGATTCAATAACTAGTTCTGTGACGTTTGTTGTTGCTTTACGACGATAATTCGTTTGATAATAAATGTGCATAATACTATAAAAAATGATATTTTAAGTGCCATTTTACCAACCACTAACATTATTGTTAAGCAAGGTAAAGGCCTGGGCATATGACCACGTCACGACGACGCGACGTGGTCAACATGAAACGGCGTAGTGTCGTGGCCCGCGCGACGTCACGTCGAACATTTTTGCGGCGACGTTAAATTAAACATTTTAATAATAGGTTGGAGAAAAAGTCTTTTCGCATTATAGTATGTATGAACTTGTCATAAAATATCTTGGGCTATAGCAATTGTATCTGGCTGATTTTGGTATCATTAAAAAGTTTTAATTTTACAGAAGACAATTCCAAATTCAAAGTAGGTAAATTTGAGATTTTCATTTGTTTTTCTTATTGTTAAAATGAGTGATTCTTATGAAGAATTTCGATACATTTTAAAATTTTATTACAAAAAAGGTAAAAATGCAACACAAGCCGCGAAAAAAATTTGTGATCTTTATGGACCTAATGCAGTATCTGTGAGAGTAGCGCAAATTTGGTTTAAGCGTTTTCAATCCGGAAATTTTGATATCATAGATGCACGTCGCTCTGGTCGCCCTGTTACGGACAAAACTGTTGCCATTTTTGAAAAAGTGGAGCAAGATCGGCATATTAGTAGTTACGATGTAGCCGAAGAACTGGGGATTGACCACAAAACGGTTTTGGCGCATTTGAAAAAAGCTGGGTACACAAAAAAGCTCGATATTTGGGTGCCTCATGAGCTCACTGAAAGAAACCTAATGAACCGTGTACTCATTTGTGATTCTTTATTACGACGTAATGAAACCGAACCATTTTTGAAGAAGCTGATAACTGGTGATGAAAAGTGGATCACGTACGACAAGAACGTGCGAAAAAGATCGTGGTCAAAGGCCGGTCAGGCTTCACAGACTGTGGCGAAACCCGGGTTAACTCGCAACAAGGTGATGCTGTGTGTGTGGTGGGATTGGAAGGGCATTATTCATTATGAGCTGTTACCGCCAGGCAGGACCATCAATTCTGAACTGTACTGCGAACAACTGATGAGATTAAAGCAAGAAGTTGAGAGAAAGCGGCCGGAATTAATTAACAGAAGGGGTGTGGTTTTTCACCATAATAACGCTAGACCTCACACATCTTTAGCCACTCAGAAAAAATTACGGGAGTTTGGCTGGGAGGTGTTAATGCATCCGAAGTATAGTCCTGACCTTGCACCTTCAGATTTCCACCTGTTTCGGTCGCTGCAGAATTCCTTAGGCAGTGTCAGGTTGACATCACAAGAGGACTGCCAAAAGCACTTGTCGCAGTTTTTTCATTAGAAGCCCCAAAAATTTTATAGCAATGGGATCATGTACCTACCAACAAGATGGCAAAAAGTTATCGAACAAAATGGCACCTATATACTTTAGTCACTTGTAAATAAACTTTATAAAAAAACCTTTTGAATTTTTATATAAAATGCGAAGAAACTTTTTCCCCAACCTAATACGTAATGGATGGATGTAACAGCCGCACTCGGAGATATTTAATACTTACTTGACCCGTGTTACTTATTAGAGATTTCGACAGAAAATATTATAATATTATGGACTTTATGTCAAAACCTCTACTAAGTAACCCTTTAAGTAACCATTAAATGTCTCTGAGTGCGGCCTTTAGAGAATTAAAGGAGACCGATCGCTACGTGCTAGAGCATTGCCCGCCTGTCCCTGAAAAAATGTAGAATTTATAATTTATTTTTCAGCCACCAGCCACGCTGCCGTCGGTAAGTACTTAGTACTTAGTCCATGGTAGTACCTACCTATATCTGCGAAGTTAACTATTTATGAGTACAAGTAGATGAAATTAGTTGAATAATGCACAACAGCCGCTTTTAATTTTT
Source organism: Glaucopsyche alexis (assembly GCA_905404095.1). Lineage (NCBI taxonomy): Eukaryota > Metazoa > Arthropoda > Insecta > Lepidoptera > Lycaenidae > Glaucopsyche > Glaucopsyche alexis. Next base: position 487,936 of record FR990044.1, on the reverse strand, counting down.
ATTGAGATAACTTAGTGATCTCAGTGCCTCACTTATTTTGTCTATATTTCTAGGACACTATTTTCTGCAGCAATCGTTCTATATCCTCCATGGTCGAAGTCCTTGTCTTTGTATAACTTTAATCGCTAGCGCCATCTAGCGTAGAATCTAATAACCAGTACGTTCACATAATAGTTTTGATATGTGCCAACAGAGGTGTCAGGACGCTCTTAACTTACAATTTGAGTTATTAAAATTTTGTGACTTTATTGTATTTAAATGTATACTATACTACTCAGAATGTTTAATATAAAATATAAATCATGAGTGATCAAACGATTTTAGGACCAATTAATATAACTTGCATTGTTGCATTATTATTAAAGTTACACTATACGAGTCAACGTTATCTATCGGTGAACTAGGGAACTAATTCAAACTATTTATTCTAAAATGTATGCTCAGTATGTAGTACCAAAAGGAAGGAATAGATGTCTCTAAACAAAATTTTCAGTTCGAATAATATCGATTATTATATAAAGCTTTTTTTCTATAATTTGTATTTGGAGGACTAACATGATTACTCGCGAAATTTAACGCAAAGAAATAGGCGTTCGAGTTGTCGGCCGGTAGGTAGACCGTGCCAGGCGCCAGCAATTTGCTTAATTACCACTTAATGGGGGAGCTATACGGTGGTAATTAGGCCCCTCCCCTCCCAGACAGGGGAAGGTTATACCTACATAATGTAATTACCTTAGAACTAATTGAAATATCATTAATCATAAATCCATAATTATAATTTTCTTATTACTTAAATTAACACAAGACAATTACAATACATGGGTTTTTGGCCCCAGGACTATAAAATTTGGAAAACCGTTGACCTAAAGGTCATCCATACAACTTCCCGTTAAACACTAATTTTATCGAATGCGTCATTTTTGAGCTTATCGAGCTCAAAAATAAAAGTGCTAAAAATTTTAGCTGATAATTTTCCTTCTTTTTTTTAGCTCTCTGAGCTTAATAAAAAGTGTTTTAGAGAGAGAGAGAGAAAGTTTAACAAAGCACTATTTTTTAAATTTCAAATTATCATAACTTTGGAATAAATAAACCGATTTTCACGCGATTGACGGCAATCGATGCAGTTTTTCATGTCCTTTGAAAAAAAATAATCAACAACAAACAATTTTTAGATGAAAAATGTCGGAGTAATTCCGAATAAACACTTTTTTTCGGTTTTATTTCCTTCATGATATATCTCGAACGAATTAACCGATTTTGACCGGATTAGAAACCAATAACTTCCCGATTTTTGAAAATCTTAGATATTCTTAGCGGGAGGTTAAAAAACATTAGCTTCAGTCAATCCTATGCGTTTTTAATCACGTGGACAAACGTGAATTTTTTTTTCATTTTTCAATATTTTGTAGAAATCTTACACATTTTAATTTTTATTAATGAGTTGGATAAATTGGTCTTAAAATATAATGTTTAGTGATAAACTAACAGTTTGATTATAATTTCATTACAGAATAATTGCCTAGATATTATTGTCATACTTTATAATATTATCTACATTATTTTAATTTCGGCTAAAATCCATTTCACACTATTAAAATCATAATCCATTCATTCAAAGAAAGTGTGCACACAAATTGTCAGCCATTAAGTTAAATGTTACCACTAGGTGTTAAATTGTTAACACGCGTAACTCGGGCGCGCTGAAAGCAATGCCTTGTTTCAACACGCTACACGCTTCCGACGTGACGCGACGTGGTCCGACGCCCATTGCTGAGTTTAAATACTCGATAATGGCTAATGGACACCTCAGTTTCTATAAAGCAGAGTTTCCAAGAGCGACACTCACAAACACCCATCTTTGATTAAACAACTACGAGTATAATATTTAATTTTAAACATGATTGATATTTTTACCCGACTACGGCGAATCCAAAAGGAAGGGTAATGATGTTGGCAGTCTATGTATGTAATTATGTATATATATAATATTTATTTATGTTTGTTCCACCGTAGTGGAACTATAACTAACTAACTAACTAACTACTGGTCCTATTTTATTAATAAATAAAGTGTCAATAGATTGGTAATAATAGCTCGGGTAACATAAGATATCCTACTTCATACTAATATTATAGATGTGAAAGTTTGTGAGGATGGATGAGGATGATGAGGATTATAGATGGATGTTTGTTACTCTTTCACGCAAAAACTACTGAACGGATTTCGATAAAATTTAGTATGGTAGTAGTTAAGCCTCTGGATTAAAACAATAGGGTACTTTTTATCCGGAAAAATACAGTGTTCCCGTGGGATACTATATTAACCCTGGCGGAGCCGTGGGCAAAAGCTAGTATCTTATAATCTACGTAGTCGGGATATAGTTTTTTAATTAAAATTGTAGTTATTCATCTTATCGTTTGATAGAATGGGAGCCCAGCTGTGCTAAATGTATAGTAATAGTAGGTACCTAACAGTCTCTCGCGGAGAACTACTATCGTAGATTTTGTAGATGGCGGTTCATCTCAAATATCAAAATACGAGTATGCTGCGGGACCATCGGATGGCGCAGCACAGACGATCATGATTTTGTGTAAACGTTACTTCGTATCTGCCAAACGTTACGGGGTTTAGAATTAACTTGTGAATCACAATAATGTAATCACAAGTTGTGATTACATTATTTTAGTGGCCCTTACATGATCTACACTATATTAAATGTAGTCACCTGATTATCTGACTAGAAAAGAGGATCCATGCTTCGGATGGGCATGTAAAAAGTCAGTCCTGCGCCTGATCTCTCGCCAGTCGTGTCGGTCATCCGGCCACCTGGGTTACGAGAGCAAACGTGAAACAAGGGCAGAGTGCTCTTGTGCATTGCACACACACTTGGACGCTATAAAATAACTCCTACACTGAATGCCCACCATATAATTCAGTGTATGTAGCCTCCGCCTTACACATTGTCTCCACACCCCTGACCCGCACTCAGTGTGAAGTGTGAGATGGCCGCCGCCGCTTTGTGCCCGATCGCGCGCGCGCTCGCGCTAGTTGTGAGACCTTTTGTTCTAACGCTTTTATTAAATAACACTATATCTAGAGCTAACGCTAACAAAAGTGGAACTTAACAGTGCTTTAGGTGGTAACCAGGTGATAAACTAAGAACTGGGGATTTATAGGAAACTAGCTGATGCCCGCAACTTCGTTTGCGCAGAACTGACGGAAGCAGAACCCTATTTTTTTAAACGGAACCCTTAAATAAAAGTAGCCTATGTTAGACCTTATAACAACAGCTATCTGTGAAAATCGGTCTAGCCGTTTCAGAGATAAGCCGGAACAAACAGACAGACAGACCGACAGACAGACGGACAGACAAAAATAAAAAAAAGTATTTTATTGTAAGTAGGTACCGAATATACTTTCAAATGCATTATGTGAAAAGCTGTTAATTTGAAGTTACAAACAGACACTTCATTTTTATTTATCTATATGTATAAAAGATATCATAGCAATGGAGCTTAAAATATAGCCCTGGGAGTTTTACGGCATGTGTACTATATAGGCTTAGTTTGAGTAAATTAGAGCATGTCTATTCAATAATATGATTATAGTTTACAATATTATCGAAACGTACGTAACATAAATATATACCTACAAATTGATAACCTCCTAAAACTAAAACTAAGAACTGAGACTATATAATAGGTTGGGGCCTAAGTAGCTGCATGTGTAGTAAAAATCCGGATCATTTCGGTTTTATTTGTGAGTATGCCAACGCTCCCGGTCTCAGAAACAGCTTTAACCGAAATGGATCAAAATATTTGTAGCGTTAATAATTAACATAGCATACATAACTTATTTACCTTTAGTGCTGTTTTCATAACCCATATACACAAAACATGAAACAAACTTAGTTATGCGCGATAGAATTCGCGGGTAGAAACTAGTACATAAAGATTTTATATTCTTATCTAGCTTTCAGAAATTTGTAAATAACTTAAAATGTGAACAGAAACGAAGACTAAAGCCCCAGAGATTCAGTTGTAGACGTTAGTCGCTGAAAGCTTTTAACAAAAATACATCAAATAATAATATTATGTATAATACTGCAGAAGTTCTTGAGAATTTAAAATTCAAATCAATATTGAGTATCAAAATAACTCCGGGGTTTCTTCAATGATTATATTATTATACTAGCTTTTGCCCGTGGCACCGCCCGCAGTATCCCACGGGAACGCTGTACTTTTTCGGCATAAAAATAGACTATGTGCATACCTTAAATCTATACTTATATAATAAAGAGGAAAAGTTTGTTTGTTTGCATTGAATAGGCTCCGTAAACACTAAGGCGATTTTGATGAAATCTGGTACAGATGTAGAGTAGACCACGGGGAAGGATATAGGCTATTTTTATCGAGGAAAAATGTACGATTTCTGCGAAATTAACTTTTGCGCGCACGAATTCGCGGGCAACGTATAGGATTACATAAAAGGCTGATTGATGAAGTGCATTGATGTATTAACGTACCGGCCAAACTGCTAAGGCTAGAAATTTGGAATTATGCACATGTATTTCTTATATTATGACGTAGGTACCCACTACGGAAGGAATTTTCAAAATTCAACCCCCAAGAGGGTAAAATAGGAGATGACAGTGTAAAACCTAAATTTACGCGGGCGAAGCCGCAATCAATTAATACTAGTTTGTTATAATATTTTTCAGCAAGTTCTAATATGCGCTAAGGCCTCAGAGATAGACACTTACTCTAACGGCTGGAGACCGATACCACGAGAGAGAGTGTTCAACTGGATTGACACAGGACTCCATGCGGCCGACGGTGATGGCCTGATACAGGTGGTTAATGGTCCTAAAGTTGACCTCATGGGACCTGTAGGAGCTAGGACTGACGTCGATCAAGGTAAAAGGTATTTTTTGCAAATAACCATTGATCAAGACCAACCGTTGACCAAGAAGTTTAATCATATTATATAATATAATAATCATTATTGAATGTTTCTTTCTGAATTTGTGATCGAAGTCAAACGTTTTACTGTAACGTTTTAATATTTTTGCCTATTTTCTTGTCTACGTTTATTAAAAAGGGCGCTGGAAATTAACAGATGTTTTGCAAAAGGAATAATATTATACCGTTACAGTGAAAATATTAAAACGTTATTAATAAAAATATTAACACCACGGATACGCTAGTCCATGTTGCTACCTTCGTCTGCCAACGTATCAGACAAAGACTGGATTAGCATATCCATGGAGTAAATTTTTTACGGGGAGTAAAATATTAACTTTCACCCAAAAAAGCTTTCATCTTTATTAGTATTAATAAATTACAATTGTTTCAGGAGTTAGCATCGTTTTACCGGTCAATAGGCGACATTTTGACGCAAGTTCTAATATGAGAACTGAAAATAATGACATTCCATATCGAAGAGGAAAGAAAATAGATTTTGTCCCAAATATCGTCTCAAATAATATCGCAAGGGATAAATATGAGAATACCGGGAACAATGAAGTCAATAAAGAAGTAAATAACAATACGTATGAAGTTTTTGAAAATACAACAGAAGAGTTGGCCGCAGAACAAAATATAATAACCAGGGAAGATAACTATGACCACGAAGAAAAGAAAGGAAACAATTTAACGGACAATCTACTGAAAATCCTTTCGAACTACAACATAAGATCCGACGATCGATTGCCAAATTATGCCTTATCTCTAACGCAGAAGGGTGCTAAATCAAATGGATATGTGTACATGCGTGTGCCTTTTAGCTACAATAGTCTGAACCACGTTCCTGTAGACCCTCTACTGGCTGTATTTCTCTCCAACTACGGCCACTACATACCGGGGCTGTTCGGTTTTCAGCACAACTACCACAACCTCTACGGCTACACAGCGTCCAACAATATCCATAACAACGGACCGTTTGGCGCATACAAGATATTCGCTGATACAGATTCGGCATTATAATTTTAGTTTATACTTCTTAGGGTCAGTTTACACTGCGAAGATACGCTACGGGACCCGGCGCTACATTTTCAAAGTAGCTATTCAAAATTAAACTTTATTCACCACACAATAACCACAATTTATTATAAAAAAAACTATAAACCGACTGAGTAAATTATTGGTATAGCCTATGTTACCCGAGCTGTTATTGCGAAACTATTGACACCTCATTAAATAAAATCGGACTAGAAGTTTAAGCGTTACGGTGGAACAAAAATACATACATACATGCAAGCATATGCACCATTGCCCTTTCGTTTGGCTTCGTCGTAGTCGGGTAAAAAGATACATGTTTCATATAAAACACTGCACAATGACATGCGCTGTGCAACGTGGTGCAACTTGACATTCGAACTCTTAAGAGTGCGCTAGTCAACGGCTCGAACTCAGTGTTGCGCGCGGGGAAAATGCTTGTTATTTCACCTAATATTGGAGAAAAAAGGATATACCCATAAAATAGTAATCTATACTTATAAGAGAAGCTATGCTGCACACATTTATGCAGCTGTGTAAAGTATTTTAGAAAAGGCGTCTTCAAATTACTCAAATCGACACTCGGCTGTTGGTGTTTTATAAAAAAACTATATAATATTTTTGTCTGAAGTAAAATTATCTCAATTGCTGAATAATCGAACTGTGTCGGTATTTGCTTGTTTTTTTATTATCGTTCTTCGTTTAATTTTTATTTACGTTCAAAGTTGCGCTAAAAATGCGATGTTTGGAGGCTATTATCTTCTACACTAATTTGAATTTCAGAAATATAAGCAAATACCGACCTAGATAAGTGTCATAAAAATCGATATTACGCTAGAATTTGGGTCTACAATGTTTGACTTTGGAGTATATCACCAACAGCGTTTGTATGGAGAAAAAAGCGACTAGCGCAGCCTTAAGCCCCATCCAGACTACTCGCGAAGTAGGCCGAGGTTGGCCGAATAAGACAGTGTAGGCACGCACTTCACTTCGCTTTTTCGTACTTCAGGTTACTTCGTGGATCACTTCCTCGGCCTACTTCGGGACCAGTCTGGACGAGGCATAAAACAGTGTTGGCACGCACTTCGCTCTGCCTTTTCATACTTCGGCTTACTTCGCGGAGCATTTCCTCGGTATACTTCGCGAGCAGTCTGGAACGGGCATTACAATGAAATGTGTATCTTCTTTTGCAGCTAGCTAGCTAAAAATATAGCGCCGTGTCGCGTATCGTTTCGTTTTGGTGTGAATGAGCCTAAAGCTCTTTTATTCAAATAATTCTCTATTGTTATAAATAGTTTTTGTTATACCTACGTTTTATCTATACCTATCAGCATCTAAATGAATTATCTCTAAAGAATCATAAGCAGGTTAATATTATTTTCTCCTCAGTACATTAACAAAGTACTTAAAATAATTGAAATTATTAAATTAACAAGTTATCTGTTCCTAACTTTATAACATTAGGGTGAGGGGTGATATTGTAAGCAGTAACGACTAGAGCGCCCTGCACACGTACTCGTAAAGTTCAAACCGCGGAGGGATATGTGCGGTTTGGACTACGGATCGAACTGTCGTGCTTATTACGACTAAAATGCGTCACGGCTTGGACTGCCGGCGTACGTCATAACGCGCGGTTTGAACTGTGGAAAATGCGCTGACATCGATACGCGAGATCAGACTATCGCGGTCGGCCGCGCTCCGATGAATCGTGTACTCACATGTACATACTCACATGTTAATACGGACTTCAACCACGGTCCACATCTGCAGTCGATGCGGTCACTTCCTTTATGTTTAAATATGTTGAGGTCTACGCTTACGCGTTAGGAGGAGCAAGGACTTTGCCATTATTGTACATAAGACAGAAAAATGAACGTTTAGTTTTGTACAGGCAAAGAAAATTCACATTTTCAGTTCCCATCGGGAAATACTAACATGTCCAATGTATTAATGCAGGTTTTATTTAGCAGAATTGACCCTCTGAATTCTGTTAATTAAAACCTGCATTAATACAATAAAAATCAAGTCCCGATAGGCTAAAACTGTCAAACGGTATTCTCGTAAACGTTAAGCCAACATGAAACGCGCTCTGATTGGTCGAAACTTCACAAAATCAGTTTATGAAAATAAGTCGCTTCACTTATAATACAATGAAAGTAAAATGAAAGTCTACTTAAATACGAGAATTGGGGTTCCGAACTATGTTTTGCTAAACATTCAATTTCCACAACCTGTACAATTGCAGCAACTTATCTACAGGAAGATTGTAGTTGAAGTTTTTTATAGTCGTGAAATGAACGCGGCGAGCGCAATCGTTCATTGTGTCCTCAACTGTTATATTTACTCTGTAGACTGCAAGTTTTAACGTCGAGTGGAGTACTTCACTACAAAGGTAGTGTTTATTGTCAGCGAGCTCGGCGATTCTGTTACTGTTAGTATACCTACATTGTTGTTGTTGTAAAGTTACAATAAATAGTCATACATTTAACGGTCAGTTTACATTGATAGACGACGCGGCTCTACATTTTTAAGATACCTATTTGTAGGGTTCGTACAACTTGAGATGCTGTGCTGCTATAGATAATGCTGTATGCTGAATGAAACTAAGATGCTGCTACTAATATGTATAATGCTAAAAGATGAAATGCTATATTATGCTACTGAGTTACACTTAGTCCGCAATGCGCGACGGTTTTGCGTGAACTGATTTAAAACTAAAATATATCTAAAATGAGCGTGCGCGTGAAATATATAAAAATGCTGATGATGCTCTGTACGGTTGTTGCACCGTATACTATTATCTTAAAAATGCAGATCCTACTCTACTGTCATCTGTGATTTGTTCATACATACATAAGTGTGTCTGAACTAGTCACAGATGACAGTAGATACTAGATATAATATATTATAATATCTATTCATATGCAGGCATTCCAGTCTTCTAAAGATAAAATATTGTAGTATCTTACTCTTATGTGACGACTGATGCCCTTAGAGATAAATGATGTGAAATTTTAAATCAACGGCTGATGCGGCGTTGATGACCATACATGATACAATACGGTCTCGGCAAGGCCGCGAAACGAGTTAACTAACTAAATCTGTAAATTACGCGTAGCTAAAACTTTGTACCATTTTTTACAAAAATCACGAAAACTGAGAAGTATAAAAGGCACAGTTAAAATTTATATGGAGGAGTAGAGAACTTCACTAATATATATTTTTTCTTAATAATACTTAAGATTACATTAAATAATGTTAAATAATTACGCCACCATACTAGATACGATGGATCGTACTAGTACATATATAAACACATATCCCACGAGGACATTGTATTTTTTTTGTATAAAAAGTAGTCTATGTCCAGATTCTAAAGTACCTACTATCGCACCACATCAAAATCCGTCCAGTAGGTTGTTTTGCTTGATAAAGTAACAAACATCCAAGTTAAGTTCAAACTTATGAATGATGAACCAATTTCGATCACTGGGCGACCACTAGTATAAGTTACACTAATTCAGGCCAATAACTAGTAAATGAAATACTCTCAACTAAGATGTACACAATACATGTTATTCTATGCCATCGTTTCTCAACCATTTTTATGTCGCGACTCACAAAAAAGCCAAAAAGGTAAGTAAAAAGTCTGGCGACACCGTCACTATAAAATTATAATAATATGTACCTATTTACACATAACGTGCTATTTTTATCATCAGCTATAGGTACGTTGTATTAGCCTTCATTGGTTCGAACGATTTTCTCGACGTTCGATACAAAAGATTCGTTGGAAAAACGTATATTTTGTACCTATATGTGGTTTGAATTTATGTTTTAATTTAAAACAGACTGCGACCCCCTTTAAAAACAAACTCGACCCCCCCAAGGGTCGCGACCCACCGGTCTTTCGGTGAGAAACGATGTTCTACGCAAAAATTCAATCTCAATTTACAATAATATTTCAAGTTTGTTTGATATCGACTTGCAATTAGTTCTACTTCTTGTCTTTACTAGAACAATGCGTCTTTTATTGCCAATCAGTAATATATTTCAGTTCCCCGACTTCATTATTTCCTTCAAAGTTCCCTTTGCAACTGAATCATTAGTTGATTTGGAAGTTTGTTAATTAATACAGTTTCACTAGTTTTTCCATCGCCCAGAAGTTAAATGGGGTCAATAAATTACCGGTACAGTTGGGTACAGTTCAGTAAAGTGGGGTACTGTCGTCTACAGTGAAGTACTGTCAGGTACAGTCGGCCACTGTGGGGTACATTCAGGCAATTCTTTAGTTTCAGTGGTATCGAACAATAATTGACCCAAAAATGGAATTGAAATGTTCGTTGAACTGTCGTAACAAATAGCTTAGCGTGTTATAAAAAAAAGTGTAATAATGTTGCAGTAGTGACTCCGTGCCATCCGCAGTGAAGTTTGCACACGAAACTGTAGCGCCGCAGCGGCCGCATAATTCCTGGGAATCCAAAGTCTTTGTTTTGCCTGGCTCTATTCTCTTATCAATAACAGAAATACGTACGAAACTATTGTTAAGTCTAGTCTATCACTATCCTACTTCATCCTACTAATATTATAAATGTGAAAAGTTGTGAGGATGTATGGATGTATGGATGGATGGATGGATGTTCGTTACTCTTTCACGCAAAAACTACTGAGCGGAATTTGATGAAATTTGGTATGGCAGTAGTTTAGGCTCTGGATTAAAACAAAGGGTACTTTTTATCCCGAAAAAATATAGTGTTCCCGAGGAATGCTGTACTTACGCGGGCGCGGAGGCACGGGCAACAGCTAGTTCAGCTTATTAAAGTTCAAATTACGGTTGAAGGCCGCCGAATGATTGATCATCTTAATTCCAAATTCTACACTTATCACCTTGTCGCTATAAAACGCATCGTATCGATTCGCACTTTTGTGTGCAAGCCCGTACACCGCACAAACTTCAGTGCTATTGTGAGCAGGGCTCGCAAACCTTTTTCTTCTTTTTCATGCAGCTGAATGCCTTCAAACGCCGTCCTTTCGTGGCGCAATTTCGGCGATTTTAATCAAAAAAACGTCTCCGTTTATGCGCTGGAATGTTCGATTGATTGGCTTATTTCAATTGTAAGGATTTAAAATCGAATTACGTCGGATAGAAATTGGAGCAGCATGTTCATGGCACATTATACGTAGGTGAAGTCTATCTTTAGGGCTCAAGTTTTCGTTAAAATATACCTATTAGATAAACACTGATTGTGAATTTAAAGGATATATAAGGCTAGAAAGAAAAATAAAACATGCAACACACAGGCCACAGCACAAAATATCAATGACAAAATCTCATAAGAGTGAAAGAGAAAATAAATATCCCACCAAAAACATTCTGTAAAAAACTAGCCAAGTCTCGATAGAGCTGCTCGTTTATCTCTAAAAAGTAGTGAAATCTAGACAAAGTCGTTCCAAGTCTAAGGTTCCTTGCTGCGATTTCTTTATTATTATAGTTGATGTTGTGTGACTTGGCCATTGAACATTCTTTATACGTTAGTGGGTACAAGTCAATTTTGTTTACACGTAATGTATATCTGTTGTAACTACCTATGTTTGTTAAGCGAGATAATACCCATACTGGTATTGGTAATTGGATGCTAGTGTCTCATTTTAGGCTGTTGTTGATTGTAGAATACATGTATTGGAGCAATGGTGTCATGGAGCCCCTTTTGTACCCTTGTGTACCCTTCAACGGCCAAGTCACACAACATCAACTATAATAATAAAGAAATCTCAGTAAGGAACCTTAGACTTGGAACGACTTTGTCTAGATTTCACTACTTTTTAGAGATAAACGAGCAGCTCTATCGAGACTTGGCTAGTTTTTTACAGAATGTTTTTGGTGGGATTTCACTTCTTTTTGTAGAAACGTTGATATTGATTTATTTTACTAGATTTTAGTGTAATTTGTTTATGATCGACGTTCTGGTCTTATCCAGAGGTTTTCAAATAGGGGCCTGAAAATGCGGCGAAATGGTTCCAGTAAAGAATTTTACGGCAGTGTTTGCTTCGCGCTCGACTTGACGGGGGCACTGCCGTGCCCCCAGATCGACGTTCTGGTCTTATCCAGAGGTTCTCAAATAGGGGCCTGAAAATGCGACGAAATGGTTCCAGTAAAGAATGGTACGGCAGTGTTTGCTTCGCGCTCGACTTGGCGGGGGCATTGCCGTGCCCCCAGATCGACGTTCTGGTCTTATCCAGAGGTTCTCAAATAGGGACCTGAAAATGCGCCGAAATGGTTCCAGTAAAGAATGGTACGGCAGTGTTTGCTTCGCGCTCGACTTGGCGGCGGCACTGCCGTGCCCCCAGATCGACGTTCTGGTCTTATCCAGAGGTTCTCAAATAGGGGCCTGAAAATGCGACGAAATGGTTCCAGTAAAGAATGGTACGACAGTGTTTGCTTCGCGCTCGACTTGGCGGGGGCACTGCCGTGCCCCCAGTCGACGTTCTGGTCTTATCCAGAGTTTCTCAAATAGGGGCCTGAAAATGAGGCGAAATGGTTCCAGTAAATAATGGTACGGCAGTGTTTGCTTCGCGCTCGACTTGGCGGGGGCACTGCCGTGCCCCCAGATAGATTATCCTAGCTTTTATAGTTTTCCCTTTAAGTGGCCATTAAACCCTAACTCTGTACCAAATCTCAGCTCTCTGAGTTTATGGGAAGTACTAGTTCTATTTTGATGATCATGAGTGAGTGAGTGAGTGAGTGAGTGAGTGTCGTAAATGCGAAACTTTGCTTTCGCTTAACTTCGGAACTAAATGACCTACAGACTTGAAATTTTGGATTTTAAGTATGTGATTATAGCTTACTGGATGACGAAAATTTCTGCGTTCTGGTCCTATCCAGAGGTTCTCAAATAGGGGCCTGAAAATGCGGCGAAATGGTTCCAGTAAAGGATGGTACGGCAGTGTTTGCTTCGCGCTCGACTTGGCGGGGGCACTGCCGTGCCCCCAGATGTCTTTTCGTTTTGTCTAAGGTTGTCTCGGCGTTGATGATCCTTTGGAGTCCATTTTTACAACGTAGGATTAACGACTTCAAGGCACTCATAAAAAGTGTTAGCATGTGGAATAGGGAACGATATGTTTTTTTTTTCATACTAATAGCCGGGTCTCTATGCTATAGTTATATCTCTGATATATATAAGGCTTAAAATAATCGACATGCCTAATTAGGAAATTCAAAAATAAAAAGCAGTCTTTAGTCTATCTCTATAACCAAAAAACGGTTACCAGTGTGCGCGTGTCGCGGGGCCGGGGCAGCAGACCGAGTAATTCAATTTACGGCCGTTAGTAGGTAGATAGCTATAGGCATGTCGGAAAATATCGATGCATCGGTATTTTTTGGATATTTTACCTATATTTTTTTATTTTACTAAGAAACTTCTTACCTTTCACTATTGCACTATTGTTTGAAATTAAATACATTTATTTACTATTTATTTTAGACTTTTTACTTTTTATAACGCTTGATTTTATTTTAGAAATAGAGCAGTTATAGGATGAAACTTTCAACGCCGCACTACTCCAGGGATGTTAGACATAAGTTTTGTATCGATATTGATACAAAAACTATCGACTTGTAACATCCCTCGTATCGACATAGATATAGAAACTATCGACAGCTAACATCCCTACAGTTTGTGTGTATGAGTATGTCCCACCATTGTCCCACCCTGCGCCAGTGCCGCCTGACCGCAACAGTGTTGCCAGTTTTTACAACTTTCCCTTATCCATTGTACTCCGAGCGCCAGTTTGCGACATTCGCACATTTAACGTCAGTTAGTAGAGAAAATACTGTGGAATTTGTGAACCACATAAAAGTAAAAACCACATTTATTTACTTGTAAAAAAAGTTTACTAATATGTCTAAAACTAGCGAGAAATAACGCTGCGTTGTGTTTCTAGATAATTCCGGCATCAGGGGACCACGACTTGTGTTTCGAATTTCACTAGCCTTACTGGGTCCTCTTTAACCTCTCTTAAAATATATTTGATAACCTCTGTGGCTCAGTGGTTGAGCGCGTTGGTACCAAGGTCACGGGTTCGAATCCCGCCGATGGAAAAATAAGCTTTTCTGTGTTTCTGGGACATGGTGTATAAAATAAAATATTATATATATAAGGTTCGGTAAAATCAATTACGAATACGTCGGGCACATGATCTACTGCTTAAGTAAAGACGTTTAAGCAGAAAAATAATTGTCATACTAGATAAAAAAAAGATCTTTATATGGGCGAGTTTGTGTTTTGCAGAGAGTCGCCCATACATGAGATGATTTTTTAGTTTGAGTATGACAATTATTTTTCTGCCCAACGACTTTACATAAGCTGTGGATCCTGTGACTAAAGTATCCGTAATTGATTTTCGGAGACCTTATACTTCCCTTTGTCTAGTCCCCGTAACACAAGTTCTTCGGGTACTTAGCACGGGGCCAGATTGACGCGGTTTGAATCATCCATAGATATTATTAAGTGCCATGTCAGTACAATCCACACAGCTGTAATGTTATTATACCGATTATTCAAGACAAAGCTAGCAGCAGCGTCGGGTCGGTCTGTACTGGTCGTAACATTTGAAGAGATTTGTATTCCGCGAGTACCCTGCTACATTAATATTCATGGAGATTTCCTATTTGTCTTTTTATTCGCATTAGCTGACTTTATTATTTACGAGTTACGACGGACTTCCGGAATCTGGGCCTTCTGGGAAAATTATTCAAAGAGCTCTCAGGATTATGTTTTATTTCGTTTAAAATTACAAACAATATTTGGTAATCCCAAAGGGACAGATTTTAAAAATAGGCTGTTTATAAATAGGCTACTCGAGTACAAGTCGCACCGATTAGAGTCGAGAAGGAACGCGACACAGTCGTTGGTCGAGTATGTCTCTTCTTAACACCTTGTTTGTGTTGCATTATTATTGTTTGGCCATTGGTTGGGCCATTAAGGCCGGTTTCAATTATCTGTCTACCAATAACTATTTGTTAAAAACGTTTTTGCGTTTTAATAAGCTAACTTAAATAGAGGAATCTTTGTCTGTAACAGCGAGATTGCGACAGCGATACCAAATGTGACGTTTTTAACAAAAATAGCTATTCGTAGATATTGAGACGGGTCTTCCTCGTGGTCTAGTGGTTAGAGCATTGGCTCTCGACTCGGAGGTCGTGGGTTCGATTCCCGCATTGGAACAACAAAAAATGTTGTTTCCAAGTTTGGTTAGGACAATGCAGGCTGATCACCTGATTGTCTGACAAGAAAGATGAATATGCATCGGATGGGCATGTAAAAAGTCGGACCTGCGCCTCATCTCTCGTCAGTCGTGTCGGTTATCCGTCCCACTGGATTACGAGAGTAAAGGAAGAGAGAGTGCTCTTGTGTACTGCGCACACACTTGGGCACAATAAAATTACTCCTGCGTAACTGGCCTGGTGTCAAAGAAACTGGCCACCGTCACCGAGATCGGTGGGGGAGTTATTATTTTTATTGAAATGGGCCGTTAGTGAGATATGTCTAACACTCATTTTAATCCCCGACGTCAAAAGAGGGGTGTTAAAAGTTTGGTGTGTGTGTCTGTCTGTCCGTGGCAACGTAGCTCCTAAACGAAAGGTCTAATTTAGATGCGTTTTTTGTTTGAAAGTTGACGTGTCGAGAACTCGAGAGTGTTCTTAGCTATGATTTATCATCATCAGCTCACTACATGACAATACGGAAGTTACTTTATTGTAGACCGTAGTAAAACCAAACTGACTTTTACGAGTTTCTGATAGACATGATGTAAGAATAATAAAGTTATAACGTGACATTATAATTACCCAGCCACTTCGCCGGGGCTAATGGAATAAGTGAAGTAATTAATGATTGAGTTACGATGACTTTTAGCAACTACACTCGTCTAAGTCGACACTTTACGTCGAGACGAGTGCCACTTACACGCTGAGTACTTTCAACTTTGGCGATAAGGTAGCCATACCATTGTACCGGTTATACCATATACCGGTGGAGTAAAACAAGCTAATGGCAAATAATTATCTGGATCTACCGGAGATATACCAAGGCCTCGCAGAAAATCAACGCTTGTGTTGTGAATATGTCGGGAGACATATTTATGGCAACCACTCAATCAATGGCACCGAATGCTACAGACTGGCAACGCCCCTGGTTTGGGTTATTGGGAGTGTTCGTAGATGGCAGTCACTTACCATCGGACGATCCGTCTACTCCTTTTTGCCGGTCATCAATAAAAATATTGCTTAGCATTCGCTTATCCGCTTTCAAGTAAATCAAGACTAATTTGTAAAATGGATTTTAAAAGCTCTACATTATCCGGTATCGAGATGGGGTAAGCGCGCTGGTAATTTGGCCTCCGTAGCTGTTACTTCATTAATGTTGTGCAGGAGGCGTTCTGCCGGCAGATTACATTATCTACACTTAGTTCGACGCGGAGCCTTAATAGACCGGGATCCCAGGCCTATTAGACGTAATTTATTTTTCAGATACTTAATAATTGAAATTTGAATAAACCTGTCTATCAGAATTCAGATTACAAAGTTGGGTAGAGAGTGAATAGGACTGTATGCTTTTGATGTCTTGGAATATTGGCCCGGATTATTCGTGAAGCTGAAATGTTTTTTTTTTTTAATATTATATCAAATACTAATTTAGATTCTTAAATTATATGACGAGCGCTGGCATTTACAATACTTCGCTAAGTGACACATAATATGCTATTATCACACACACTTTAACTAACGTTACATATCCGAATATTACATCAGTGTAGGAGGACAACCGAGCATTACAATTTACAATGCGCACCTTGTAATGATCTCGTCCGCTCGGCACTCAAAGTCGAATCTACGTGTAGATATAACGTTATATTACACACAAATGCTCCAGGTAAGGGAGCAAGGGAGCTTAATGTTAGAAATTATCAAATATATCAGCCAGTTAGGGGATCGTTGACTATATAGCTGTAACTTCATTTATGCATCAATTTAATTGGTTCAAAGGTTTTAGGTTAAGTGGCTAAAGTCAATTTTTATACCGGGACTGAAATTCATTCGCTTCGGTTAATTACTTTACTGATGTTGAGTGCAATGTTCGTACAGTGTCGTCATGTCGTGTTCATGGCTGCCAGTCTTCATATTATAGGCTTACATTTCATGCTTTGTGAAATTAGCCGATAACGTTAACGTGTCTTATTTTTTAATTGAAAACTGCTTTAGGTGCGTTGTTAATTTTTTATAAGATAGAAAATAAAACATTGATTTCGCAACACTGTAATACCGACACCGCTGCGGTATGTGGTAGGGCGCCTCACGCTTGCCTGTACGCTATTGTTGTCACTACTGCCGCCACTCCCGAAATGCTGCTGTTTTCATTATTTATCAATACTATGATAAATAATATTATGAATCCACCATCATATTTCACAATTAAAACAGAGTAACCGCGTACTCCCGGCATATAATAGTTTAAATGACAAAGTGCCAATAGATTACACCGCAGAGCGCCATCCATTTGGGCGCAGTAAATTCGTATTAAAAGTACATTGTCCACCGGTTGCCCTGATACAGGGCGGGGACTATACATCGACTATTGGTTGTGGTTGACTATAGTAACATCTGTGTAAAGTCAGTACTATTGTTAACTTATGATTTATGTAGGTAGGTAAGTAATATTATAATGTTATGTACAATCCATATAACATTAAATATTTATACATTATAATAATTTCTATACACTTCTTTTTTCATTATATAGTTTGACATTATTCTGAATATTTAGAACCATAATAATTAATTGCTATTTGACGACCATTGTGTAGGGAATGGAAGAACCGGTCTAATTTTGAGAACCGGGAATTTCGGGACTGGGCAATTTTGGAACCGGGATTTCCCGGGAAATTCGGGATTTTCGGGACTGGTGTTACAGCATGAAATCCAAGTGTAATTACTGTCTTAAAAGTAATTCAAAATATAAGAATAACATTTTATAGTACAATTTCAAATTAAATAAAGTTTTAATGGCAACTCGACACATCAGCCAACATGTCACCGCCAGATTAACGACAACTTTATTGGCGATAGTAAAGATCCGTAGGTCATTTTAGCATTTATTGATGGTGTTTCAATCTAATTTTACTTCGAATTATTTGATTTTTGCAAAACATCAAATGGTTGGGGTGTCCAGAATGCTATTAGTGTAGATATGTATCTACACTAATAGCATAGCTCGAATGTCGCGGTAACCTATTAGAAGTGGTAGAATAGATAATAAAAAGAGTAAATAACCAAACACACACTCACAAAAGCTGACACACTATAGGAATAGTATGTCAGCTTTGAGCAGTCGTCGTCTTGCAAAGTTGTAAAAAGACCATGACGTAGACATACTGAACGCGTCAGATTATAATTAGTATTGTTCATGCGCCAACAAGTCTCTGATATGAAGAATATATTAATCTGACGATTTGCGTGAAGTAGTATGCACGCCTCGCCTGTGGCTGGCAGTGACTAGTTTTGGTTTACAAGATTTCGCATTTATAACATTAAACCTAGTAAGGATAAGAATATTTTGATGTCAATAAATGTGCGAATAAAAACTCATTCACAGCAAGGAACATTTAAAAAGTTGGTTAGTGAACGAGAAAAGGCAACAAAATCAACTTTTATCGGAACAGTGAGATACCACATCGGCTATTGCCCATTGGACAGCGCCCAATACACTAATAATTGAACTTCTGAGCTAAAAGAGCGATATAGTTTACCGTGATCTGAAGATATATACATATTATCTTATATTTATAAAAACCTATTTTCTCGCACCCCTCACAGTTAGCTTTTATGTACAGAATCTAATATGAACTACTAATTCTATCCTTTTACCGTGTAATATTTTAAATTTTTGTCTTTAATTCACTTTAGAAATGATAAAAACTATTTTTTATCTAATATTTACAATTACCGATGATAGTTTATTTAAATACTTGAAAATTTTATTACAATCTGTTCGGTACCGAAAGTACCGAAATTCCCGGTTCTCAATTTTTGATTCCCGGTTCTCAGAGCGATTCAAAATTTCGGGAATTCCCGGGAATTTTGGGACCGGGATTTCCCGGTTCCATACCCTACCATTGTGGCTCAGTGGTAAGCGCGTTGGCATTTGGCGCTTAATCCGGAGGTCGCGGTTTCGGACAAAATGTTTTTCTGTGTTTCTGAGTCTTGAATGTGTATTATAAATATTATGTATAGTACCAACATTAAAAATCTTAAATATGTGTGAAGTATAAAAAAGAGTTCCTTTGTCTGGTACCTGTGATACAAGTTCATGGGATACTTAGTACAGGACCAGATTGACGTGGTATGAGAGCGTTTATATGTAGATTAAATAGTTTTATGTAGATTAAATAGATAATTCTTTTAGGATTCCGTCAAACTTAATATTCGCGATCACTTTGCAAAATAAAAGCAATTCATTCATACTGTTGGTTGCTATAAACTTTCACTAGGCTCCAGCTGTATTCCACTTGCCACTAAACTTCTTATTTTCAAACCAAACCTAATAAGTCCCTTTTAAGCCCTTTAGTGCTTTGATCTTAACGATTAAAATAAAGGAATTCTCGTTTAAAAACATTTTTTAGTATTTTTAAAACTCGTAAGGAAAAGATTTTGAGTTTCCATTTCCACGAGAATCGTTTGGAAACGAAGTAAAAACAATTAGCTTGTAATTGCTTCGTCTGTTATTATTTTTGCCATAAGAGGAAATTTCGCAGGTGAACATAATGATAATGAAATTATATGAAACACTTGGCCGGAGGGTGCAAAATAACTGACTTAATTAAACTGAGTCTTGCTCTAGTGTGTAAACGTGACAGTTAAATTTTAACTGAGAAATTAATTTAGACATTTTAATAACCATACAAACATTAGCTTAGGTCTGTATAATATAATATACCTTTAAGGTCCAGGGTTGTGACAGATAAAATTATTTCTGTTTAATTTTCAAGTTAAGCGTTACAGTCTATATTACTATAGCATAAAACAAATATATCACTAACGTAAAGAACCGTCACTCAACAATTACAACCATGGGCGTAGCCAGGGGGGTGGTTTAGGGGGTTCAAACCCCCCCCGAAATGGGTCGGCTGGTATATATAATACAGAGATCTGACCAATATACAGAGGCGTAGTTAGAAATTTTGCGCCCGAGGCCAATTAACATATTTTGCCGCCCCATTAACCCTATCTGAAAGATGATTTTTGAAGTTAAATCAGAACTTTGATACTACCCCCCCCCCCCCCCCCCCCGTAGTCGTTTTATTTTCTTGAACCCCCCCCGAAACTAAAACCTGGCTACGCCCGTGATTACAACAACAACAACAACGAATTACAGCTCGCGAATGTGTGCGCGGCTAGCCGGCTAGACGTACGCGGGGGCAGCACGGTGCGCGCGGGGTGTGGGTTTTACAAAACCAAGACTAAGCATTCATAAGGTCATTTCGTGCTTTGACATAATTTACTATAATATAATTCCATAATATTTAAGATTGATTTGTCTGACGCGACGTTTGAAATTATTTGGGTGTCAATCTTAGGCTTACCTCAACATGGTTGCTGTGCTCGAGCTGTCATTTGTAGAGAGTGTTGCCCCTGTGCCTATAGGTAAGTACTAGGAAGATAAGGCTGCTGCATATAGGTCATATGCAGCCTGTTAAGCCCGCAGTAGGCTTGTATGGTAGACAGCATCTTAGATCTCACATTAAGCTATCATCAGCTGCAAAAATATCTTAAATACCAGATTTGGCCGTTACATCGCAAGCGCAAATAGAATTCTCGCTGAAACAGTTCATTTTACCGCGATAAAAAGTAGCTTTTGTGTTTTCCAGTGGTTCTACTCTATATCTGTGCCAAAATTCATTTTTTTTACGCCTGATGTTAAGCGATTACCGCCGCCCACGGACACTCACAACACCAGAGGAGTTACACTTGTAACTCCTCTGGTGTTGCGACTTGAGTTCATGATCCTTAAAATCCCCAATCCCCCCGGGTCTCCGGTATTGGTAAAATCGGTTCAGTAGTTTCTAAGCCTATTTAATTCAAACAAACATACAAATAACAAATCTTTCCTCTTAATAATACTAGTGTTGATAAAAAAAACATGAAGAACTGAAAATATTAACTTTGTCTTGTTAATTAAAAAGAACTTCGAATATAAACAAGGAAATAGGAATTACAAACCCTTGCTCTGTTACAGTAGAAATGCCCCACAGTAAGGGCCGGACGGGAATTTTAATTTGTCTCTTACATGTCCGCCGGACGCCGGACGCCGGACGCTGCTTAGTGCGCTAAATTATTATAGCCTTACATTCGACCATAGATGTTAAATAGCTAAATACAGAAACACATGCTTTCGCATTTTTGTACAATATACTTTTAACAATTATTAATATTTGGTAATACTGTAGGTACCTACTGAATTAGACGCAATTCTAAATTTATGAAGCACTAGACTTTCGGAAATCATTGTTTTTCATACATCGTCTGTCATTTCCATTGAAAAACGAAGGAGGCCTATTAGCGATTGACGAGGTGTGAAGCGTCCATAGATATTAAATATTATTATTATTATAAATGCCTCATAATCTAGCAGTTATATTTAATCGTTGCTGGAATCAGACGGACGGGATGGACGTAAGAATGTTATTAGTGTTTTATTTAGGGAGTGGGAAGTTTTTACAGTTCGTAGTGGAATGTGCGGGAGGGTGAAATTACGAATTCTTGAGCTTCGCCCTTTAAAATGGAACACCCCCGCCCCGCGCCCGCCCGCCGCGGGTAACTGCACCATTATCATCAGCGTCTGCCTGTCATTACGTTTTGTACTCGCTTCTGCCTTTATTTGAGCTCAAAATGTTTTGTGGGGAGCTTAATATTTTGCAATTTGAGTGAAATGCAAATTGCGAAAATTTTCGAAAGGAATAAAAACGGCAATGTGATGTTTTATTTTTATGTAAACAAAGTGTATTATTTGTTATCAACAACATTTGTTTGAAATGTATATGTCTCCATAAAATTGTAAAGCCGTTAGATTGTAATATAACTAGTTAAAATGTAAAATGTTTTAAATAGACTTCCGACGCGAATGTTCTGCCTATAATTTAACACATTATTTTTCGTTAGATTATAAACATATAATAATGATCTTTCAACATATATTTACAATCTCGTTAGTTATTTTACAATCTGAGGGTTTTTATAATTTTACGCTGACATAATATTATAC
This sequence comes from Glaucopsyche alexis, assembly GCA_905404095.1. Lineage (NCBI taxonomy): Eukaryota > Metazoa > Arthropoda > Insecta > Lepidoptera > Lycaenidae > Glaucopsyche > Glaucopsyche alexis. Next base: position 465,624 of record FR990044.1, on the reverse strand, counting down.
ATTATGACGCAATATGTCGTTTATATATCTATGTAACATCTCGCAAAATAAATTACGGAAACTTTGAGCAAATGATTTATAGCTCACACATGTAAAGTTTTTGTATAGAATTTTGAGGGTAAAAAAGTAATTCTTTAACCGGCATTTACTAAATAATATTTAATAAACGATTCTTATTCAAAAATCACTTGTAGCATATGGGACAGTGTGAGGTCAACGACCTTCTCAGCGCCGTAAACTCATTCATAGAACAATAGAAAACTCTCAATTTGCTCCCTCATGATAACAACACAAATCAATATCCTTCTTCCTACTTATATTATAAATGTGAAAGTCTGTAAGGATGGATGGATAGATAGATGTTTGATACTCTTTCACGCAAAAATTATTGGACGGATTTCGATGAAATTTGATATGGTAGTAGTTTAGACTATAGACTCTGGATTAAAACATAGGCTACTTTTTATTCCGATGAAGTACAGTGTTCCTTTGGCATAGCCGCGGGTAAGTGCTAGTAATACAATTAGTGCAACTAGCCATAGATGCTTGTGTGTTGTGACGTCACAGTTTAAAATTAATAGCCAATCTCTTATTAAATTCTTAAAATCCAATTCGTCCTATTAAAACGAATGATCATTGACTAGTTGTATAATGGTTTAGAATCGATATCGGTTTAATTAAAGCACCGAATAAAGGAGCCGGTAGTCGGGAGTCGGGAGCCGGGAGTAATCCGGTAAATAGCGGAGAAAAAACGGCTTAGGGCCAGTTCATACTAGCGCAGAGACGACGCGCTGTAAAGCGAAAGTCTGAATATAGAAAAATCACCCGTACTATGTCCTTAACATAATGCATTCATTCCTTCTGAGATAAAAATAAGACGCATGGATTCACGTGTCTGTGCACGACCAACATTCCTTTTTACCAGACTACGGCGAAGTCAAAAGGAAAGGAAATAAGATTTTGGCAGTATGTATGTATGATTGTTCCACCGTAGCGCCTAAGCTACTGGTCCGATTTTAATAAATGAGGTGTCAATAGATTCGTAATAACATCCCGGGTCACATAGGCATTTAATTTACGTAGTCCGTTTATAGTTTTTTATAAAAATTGTATTTATTTATCTCATAAGTAATGATCATTATGATAATGCGAGTTTCTTACGCCGGTTCTTCTCGCCGGGTTAGTTCCCGAACCGGTGGTAGGTATCATGTACAACGACGTTCAAAAAGTGTGTAATAATACCAACTTTGAATAAAAATGTTTGAATTTTTTTATATAGACATAGGGGTGAATTTGCTATGTTGTCATGTTTTCAGAATCCGCAGCGCTTTTACATTGCGCTAGTATGAGTTGATCCTGGAAAGTGGGGAAAAAACGGATTAGCCGGCATTAGTCGGTCTAGTGCCGGCCTATCAGAGTCAGACACCCCTCAATACCACTAGTGCCCAAAAGGCAATAAGAGTTAGAATCGATCGGCAAATGCGATATATTATTTTAAAGTGATTGCTTTATTTTGACATTTTATATTGTAACATGGACACCATTACCTGCAGTGAGGTATTGAGTCGGTATCCTAATTCCTACTACTATTATAATCAATATGAAAGTTTGTGAAGATTGGCGGGTCGATGGGTGAATGTTTTGACACTTTCAGACAAAAACTACTGAACGGATTTTGATGAAATTTTTTATGGTAGTAGATTAGAGTCTGCATTAACATATAGGTTTCATCCCGAAAAACTCGTGTTCCCGTGGGATACTGTATTTACGCAGGCGTTGCCGCGGGTACATTATAAATGTTTTATTATTTAATTTGTGTGTAATAAAATAATAAAGTTTCCTCTTAGGTAACTATTAGAATTCCTTATTAAGAACTAAATAGTTTTAATATTGTGTCATTTATTTCTTTTGTTTTTAGTACTTACCTCACTTAGAAGTTAATTTATTTTAATGGCAGCCGAATGGAACTCATGTAGCGTGAAAATTTGAAATTTAAATATCATTTCTAAAACGCCTTTACTTCATTAGTGGCAATATTTTGCGAATTCGCGATCTCTCAAGGGTCCGTGGTCGTGATTTGAGACTTTTCAGTTTGGTTTTCAGGAAATGATAATTATTTTTTTGTGAATTACGAGAATATTGTTTATGCATACTGTCAAAACCTTCTGTGGCTTAATTTTAAGTAAAAACATTAAAGGTTCACATTACATTATTAAAAAATACGGATTTAAAAATAAGTTAAAATACCTAAATTATTAGGTAAATTATAATATACATACTAGTTGTCCCGGCAAACTTCGTACTGCCATAGAATTAAATTTGTTGACGTACTGTCCTATTGGAAATCTAAACCATTCTCGAATCTACCTGAAGACACACAAAAGATTTCATTAATCGGTCCAGCCGTTACAGAAGAGTTCAGTGACTAGTAGACGTGTATACACGCACAAAAGAAATATATATGTTACAGTTAAAACCCGTTTTTCGTTATAACTCGTTTTCACTAGTTATAACTAGGTTTTACTAAATGCATAATATGTTTAAACTAGAAATACCTAGTCAAAACTAGAATTTACTACTAATATATTTGATTTTCAGATAAAACTAGTTGTAACTCGAACTTTAAGTGAAAACGAGCACTAGTGAAACTAATTTGGGATTTAAAGCAAGATATAGTTTAAGTTAGGTAATCTTACACAAAAGTAACAGTTTAGGGAACATCGACTAGAAGTTGCTAAGGTGACAATCCACACTAATATTTATTATAATTAATGCGAAAGTGTATGTGTCTGTTTGTCCGTCTTTAACGCCAAAACTACTAAACCGATTTAAATGAAATTTATGAAAATTAAATTTTTGAGAAAGAACATAGGCTACTTTTTATCGCTTGGAAATGCACGGTTCCCGTGGGATACTTTGTTTACAGTTTTACGTAATAACTACTAAATCGATTATCATGAAACTTGACACAGATATAAAGTAGACCTCGGGAAATGACAGGCTACTTTTTATTGCGGGACATATACGGTTCCCGTGGGTAACTGTACTTACGCGGGCGGAGCCGCGGGAAATTAGCAAGTATTAATTAAAAAAAAAATAATCAAATAAGTCAACAGAAGACAATTGGGTATCAAACAATAAAAAATAATCAAACAATCTAAAAATTAAAAAATAATGAGAATCTACTTGTTACTGCGCACATACTGTGCACAGCACGCGGACGCCGCTTTGTCGAATCAGGGCCTTTAGTCCAGATGCATTCGATAATTTCCACGGCGAAGTTCGTAAACAAAATGTATGGGATTTGACATAATGCATCGCAAGCTACGTGTCATTTAAAGATGACTTGTGTCAAATTTCATACATTTTTGATTTCGAAGTTCACCGTCGAAATTATCGGTTGCATCTTGACTAGAGAGCCTTGTGACGTATCGCGACCAATCAGAGTAAGGTACCTACGAAGTAACATCCGATGAACTTTCATCGCGGTTGGAACACTTTTAACTGCGAGTCTGGAAAAACGCGTTTTGACTAGTAAGAACTAGTTTTAACTGATATTAAATTTTGAGCATTAGTTAATTTTAGTTTTGACAAAGGTGTTCAGTAAAAACAAGTTCTAACTAGGGAAAACGCGTTCTATCTAAAAACTAGTTTTAACTGTAACATATATAAAGACTAGTTGTCCCGGCAAACTTCGTACTGCCTTCGAAATTAGAATAAAATTTGTTGACGTACTGACAACAGCGCCACCTACCGGGTCCAATCGCAAATCTAAACCATTCTCGAACCTACCTGAAGACGCATAAGCAATTTCATTAAAATCGGTCCAGCTTTTAGGAGGAGTTCAGTGACATACACAACGCACAAAGAAATATATATAATATTATATAAAGTTAAGTTATTGCCTCAATGAACTAGGTAATTACTAGATCTCGTTCGAACCAATTTTCGGTGGAAGTTTGCATGATAATGTACATCATATTATTATAAATTTTTTTAGTTGTATTATTCTCTTATTTTAGAAGTTACAGAGGGGACACACATTTTACCGGACACACATTTTGGAAGCGTCTCTCGTGCAAAGTAATCAGTTTAGAAGCAGAGACCTCAACATATTTTTTAAGACCTATCCATAAATACCCCAAACGTATGGGTTTAATAAAAAAACATTTTTCAAATCAAATCAAATCATTTATTGCAAGAATGTGGTGGTATACATGAGGTCTTTGAGTTTCAGAAGTATGGGGAACCCCCAAAGTTTATTTTGCTTTTTTTCTATTTATGTGTGAAAATCTTAAAGCGGTTCACAGAATACATCTACTTACCAAGTTTGAATAATATAGTTCTTATAGTTTCAAAAAAAGTGTAACGTACGGGCGGATAGACAGACAGATATGACAAATCTATAAGGGTTCCGTTTTTTGCCATTTGGCTACGGAACCCTAAAAATGAAAAAAAGATAGGAAAAATATACCATTTAAAACAACATTCTGTATATAACGCATATACATACTTATAGAAAAAACATAATATAACCTATGCAATTTTCTTTTGAGTGAAAGTCATAGGCTGATGACTTCCACTCAATAGAAAATTGCTTAAAATAATCTATACATATAAAATCCTTTGTCCTGAATGACTGACGGATCAACGCACAGCCTAAACCGCTGATCGTAGAGACCTGAAACTTGCAGGGCTTGCTCTTTGTAATGCGTAGGGATCCGATAAGAAGGGATTTTTCGAAATTCGACTCCTAAGGGGGTGAAAAGGGGGAAAACAGTTTGTATGGGGCAACGTGATTCCTTGGTCCAATCTACTTCATATTTTGCACTAACATTATGTAACAGAATTGATGGAATTCGTGTATCATAGTTTATTGAAATTCGTCCGCTAACGGGAATAAAAAGGGAAAGAAAGTTGTTTGGGAGCGATTTGCTTAAAAGTTGATATAAATACTCCTTAGTGCTTTTGATTTAAAGCTCCCACTCACAAGCGATCGGTCGATTAAGTCTTTACAACTTAAACATTTATTGGATTCGTAGTTGCAAGTAAATCGGTTTAGATAAAAATTTAATATAGTCTGAGATCCTAGGACCACCTTACTATACTTTTTATATGAAACTCGTATATATACGCGTAAATTTTGTTCCAACTTTTGAGGCCCACCGCAAAAACTAGCTGGTAGGTCTTACACTAATCATTTTGTGTAATAGTTTGTCGTTAGCAATTTACTTTCAAATACGAATTAATTTCCTATTTGATCGAAGCAATTGATAGCCCGTGAGTGGGAAGCTTTATTTTTATTTTGACATAATATATTGTCATCATGTTGAAAAATAAATCTGACAAGAATGCGAAAGTTAAATTTGATGAAAATGTCTTTGAAAAACTAGGCACCTGAATATTTGCAATTGCTGCATTAAAATTATATTCATAAATAATACTCATTATATTACATACTATTTCAGTAGAATATTTTGAGTGTAGGTATAATTTAATTTCTTTCTCTTTTGTTGTTATATGTAATATTTAATTTATTTGTGCTTGATTTATCACTGTTTAATAGGTACATAGGTTTTTAGTTTTCAACCCAAAACAATGACTTTTCAGATTTTCTTAAAAGTTTTCTGATCTGTACGTTTGTGCGCGCTCATCTCAGAAACTACGGAACGGATTTTTATAAAATTTGTTACCGTAGTAGTTTAGCCCTTGGATAAACATACGGAACTCACTTTTCATCGCAGAAATTTTTTGGGTACCTAACTACCTACGGGTTCCACGCGGATAGGAATTAGGATAACTCTGCTTATAATTTTATGTAGGTATTTCAATTCAATCGGTTCATACCTACAAAAAGTTTTATCAATCTAAAAAATAACGTAGTATAAAATGCTATAAAATAACCAGACATTTGAATTGGTTAAAACTTTACCTAGGTTAATCCTAATCATGAATGTGTATTATTATTATATGAGGAATAAGTGAGAAGCTAGATGGATTCGTGGTCGTACTGCTAACTCATCTCTCTCTCTCAAACTCTGTCGTGGTCCCAACTAGGATGGGCGATCACAATCACAATTATTTTTATTAAGTTCAAAGTCCACAACGTCTTCCCATTCAAAGATTTTCGAAATCGTTAAAATACTCATTATCGGCTACAAAGAAATCCTTACTTAATATACCTAAACCCGAAAGTTTGTATGTACATAATAATATGTTTTGTTTTTCATGCAATAAAGTAAAGAAAACACGTAAAGAATTTTGATGAAATCAGGTATGGTAGTAGGTTAAGCAGAATTAACACAGAATACTTTTTGCAGCTTATTAAATTTTATTTATGGTACAGTTCTCGGTAGATTTCTTGAGTGTACCTACACAGGAAACATTCAAATAAAATACAACTGATACGGCTGTGCAGTGCCTACACCATTATGTATTCAATTTTGGTATTGGTATTTTCCCGAACAAGCTTTCCCTCTGACGCAAGCGAAGCTGCGGGCAAAAGCTAGTTTATTACAAAATTTGAATGAGAAGATTAAAATATTGTCTAATTTGATTTTGCAATGAATTTATATTGAGTGGGAAAACTTTGTTAGAGTCGATCGACGGTAAAGTTCAGAAATAAAACCCATCTGCCGAATCTGTGCCTCTGGCGTTGAGTCGAAATTTGCATAGTAAAATATGGGCATGTTAGATGAATTTTTGAATTATATAGATTTTGTAGACAAAAATATTGTGAACATCAAAATTCTAACATTATGTATTTAAAAATTTGGTGCAATCTGAAATGCTTCTTCCAGTCAAACAGCTGTAATTTAAGGGGCACCTAACTTTACGATGCGTTTGAAAAATCAGCTAAAAGATTTGTAGGTAAGTGGTCGAGAGTCATAAATTCCTTCAATTTCCTTCTTACAACGCCACTTCATGACTGAATCCCCTACAAAGTTTAAATGTAGAACAAACAGGTAACTCCGCTAGGGGAGAATAGGGACAAACGAAACTCCATAAATCAAAAGTTTTCACAAACGGCCGAGTTAAATGAAATGTCAAATAGTTGGTTAATACATTTTATACCGCACCAATCCGGTGACGGTTGGTGTCGGGTGTCACCGACTGGTGACACGGTGTCGGTGACGCGGAGGAAATTCGTTTCATTTCCGCATCGGAACTACAAGCAGGAGTGTACCGAATACATCTGATTTGTTGAACTGCCATTTCAAGGGTAGTGACGAAAACTGAAAACAGACTTCAAAACTGAATATCTACCTACATGTTTATTATTCTTATTAGGTAATCCAAAATATGCAGTGATATTCTGGGAATAAGAATTTGCATAGGATTTATAAATTAGTATTTAATTTTTTTCTTATAAATAAATAAATAAATTATGTTTATTTCAGGCATAGCCCATAATATAGTTACTACATAGATGACTTATTTAATTTAAGTATATCCCCTCTGGGGCTCACATGCACGTGTGCTTGGACTCAGTGCCGCAGACCGCAGTGTCCAGCTTATTGCAGCTGGTGTCCGCAACTTGTGAACTAATGGAAAAGGAATTATATTTTTAAACGAAACCGTAAGATAAAACTACTCTAAGTTACCCCTTATAACATTAGCTATCTGCTTGTGAAAGTCTGGTTAATATTAGTTTAGACGTTTCAAAGATTATCCGGAACAAACAGACAGAAACATTTTTTTTTTGGATATTATATTGATAGAATATCATTAATATATATTAAAAAAAAAATTTTGGATAATAATAATAAAGGTTCAGAATAAACGTAGCCCATTCGAGACAAGTTATATTCTAGTTTCTAGTAAACATAACTTCTACATAACTTAATGAAAAAAAAAATTAAATATTTCAAGCTGCCTTACTTACTTACTTAGGCTTACAGTCCGATCTGTTTTCACAACCTGAAATAAAAGTCATGCTAGGTTGACAAGAAGAAAAAAAGAAACAGAACAATTTATTCTGTAGATCGGATCGGCTAATCGCGACAAGGAAATCCCTCACGTTGACTATGTGGACTTTAGGCCATTTTCGTGTCATAAATCTGTAACTTTTTTGTTTTTCAAGATATTTACATGATTTTTTTAATATTTTACTCTTGATATTTAATATTTAAAAAGATATTGATCCTATCTACCGTAAACAACATATTTCAAGCATTCTAAAATGGTATATACTTATATGATTCTCTTCAATGAATTAGACGATAAACAAAAACTCATCATTTGTATCGTATAAAGTAGAAAAACATACCTTTACATTTTTACATATTAACACATGTTGCGCACTGATGCCGCAACAAAAAAATTCACCATGTAAATCTACATTAAATTTGCTATAAAATAAGTGTAATTACAGAACTTCGGCAAATTTCGATAACTGTCAAAACTCTAATCGAAAATGAAACATAAGAAAAAATGGCATACTACGAGATGTACGTCTCTAGTGGTGTCATATATGCAAAAACCCAATATTTAATTAATTTATAATAAAGAACATATTTTAAGGTTTCCAAAATGGTATAACACTTATATATTCCATAGAGGAAAGCTACTATAAAATCAAAGTTACATTTCTACATTTCAAGAATAGTTTTCAACAAATTTCCATTCAGCAATTTTGAGCGTATTTTTCTCAAAAATAGGGATAAACAGAAGTGTTTATCGTTTGTATTTAGGTAGATTGGACCTTTGTCTACAATTTGAGGTATAATACATGTACCTCTGCCACTTTTGGAAAAAGCATTTATGGCACGGCTTTCTTAGGAGTGTCCACATAGTGCGTTGGCCGTTCACGGGATTTACGGAGGGCGAGTTCGGAGGAGGCCCAGCATCCTCTGCCTCACTTAAAATTTGCATTTTTATCTCCAGCCTCCCCTTTTGGTGGCCATTTTCATACAGAGTGTTGGATTTCTTGCAAACATTCCAAACACAGGTTCTATTTTTAGTTTGGAATGAGTTTGGATTTATAAACTGCATAGTAAAAGTAATTGTGAAACAGAGAACGGAAATTACAATAAGGTATCAATCACTCACACAGTCACTTCATGACATGTTACTCGTATTTCGGCACCTGGCGATTGATAAATTATTATCTATTATTTTGGGCCTGTTTTACAAGTCTGGTAAGTGTTAGGTTAACTTATATTTTTCATCTTACATATCTGTCGCTCAATTAGTAAGTAACGAGGCAACTTCCGAATAAGTTGCCCGACACAGAATATTGAAACAGGTCCATAAGAGTATGGCCAAATATTTTGTTGTAGATAACTCTTTCATATTATGAGTACCTACTAGTTTCTACCTTTATTGACTAAACCGAATTCCGTAAGATAAGTTCATTGCTACCTAATATAATATATTCATTCATCGAGGGTAATATATCTCACACCAGCTTCCAAGACAATTTCTTTAAAAATGGACTGTATAAAGGGCACATTTTCACCCTTCGGACATTAGTCTTGATAAAACAAGAACATCGTTAATTGTTCTGCGTCTCCGCTTCGTATGCAATTTAAATGCAAATGCTTTTGTTACTTCTTACTCTTACCGAAGAAGGGAGACTGAGGACCCGGGACTTCTAACTTTTACTGAAGGGGGGAAACGCGGGACCCGGTATTACAGCGAAAATAATCGTCGTTCAAACGCCAATAACTCCGTAATGTATTCAAGCCGATTATGGGGTTCTGTTTTTAATGGACCTTATTGTTTTTATTTATGGTTTTATAACATTAAAATTTGCCTAATCATGGAATGTTGTATAAAATTATGCTAAGTTTCTTGCTTATAAATTTAAATTTTCTCTGTTCGTCCGTCGTCTGTCTGGCTTGCTAGGTCCTTTAGTTACGAATACCTATAGTGTAGGTAGGATACGATAGGGTAGAATAAGAAAAAAAATTATCCCCACTTTACATTTATAGAGAGCCTCCCAAAAATATAAAAATGTTTTTTTATGATGCAAAAAGTAAAATCTTTTTAGCACTTTTTTAACTCCTTTATAAAATAAATAAGAGATTTCAATGAAATAATCATCAATCATCAAAAATCTTTTCATACATTGCCAACTTTTTATTAAGTGAACCAGTATCGAGTACCTGCCTAACTGCAGATCCAAAATGGCCACGTAAGGTGAATCGTACTATGAAACTATGGAAGGTATAGGAAAAGAAAACTGTCTCGTATGGGGTCAATTGGTAAAACAGTGTCCGGCTGTACGCGGTAGTTGAAAAATCGTCCACGAGCTGCGCTAGCAGCGGTGAATGGTATGGACTATGGAAGTAATGTAACAGTTAGTGACAAATTGAAGTTTCTTCGAGTTAAAGAATTTGATATTTTCATGACTAGAGTTGTTAGTACACTTTCCTATTTACGTAGTTCAAAATACTTTCACCCTGTTGTCTCTATGTCGCCACCCTAATTAAACGCATTTCAGCCAACACTTTTTACACGGAGACAGTTATCCTTCCTCTACCCTCCATAATATATATAACATCAACTATTGAAGCTGGAAACCAGTGAATTATGGACGAATTCGTTCATCCCACCGTTTCTACGCAATGCTCTGATTGGCTGACGCTAATATAGCAAATACCGTAAAAAATTAAATCATATATTTTTTAACAATTTTCATACGCAGACGAGTTTATTTTTGATTAAAAATCACTCGGCTATAAAATGACTGTAACACTAGCGTTAATATACCATCAAGGATACACATTGGACCATCAAGGGGACATGAACATGACGTGTAAAGTGTAAACATCCGTAGTATTGTAACACGTCTATCAGAGCGATCACCAGGCGAAGGGCATTAGCGCTTCCTTTCCCGAGGGACCGCGCTCACTCGAACCACGGCCTCCAAGCTGGATGGATCGGACGACCCGTCGGACGACTGATCGGCAACCATGATCGCGAGTGACAGACAGTACGGTGTGTGGTGTGTGTGCGCGGTGCTGCTGGGGGTTTCCGGGTTGGTTGTGGTGCGGCAGCTGCAGCTGGAGTGGAGGGTGCAGGTGTTGGAGGAGCAGCAGCTCCTGCTGCAGGACCTGGTGCGAGTGCTGCAGCGGGAGCCGCATGAGCAGCCCGTGCCGGTGCTGAGCCGACGCGCGAGGGATGCCGTTGACTGCGCATGCCCATCAGGTAAGTGATCTTTTAGCAGGTTTTATAAGCCTATAGTATTGTTCGATGTGAGTACTTTTATCTTGGCCATATGTGACTTATCATTTATCCTGTACTCAGTAGTAAAATTTCCTAGATATTATGAATGAAACAGCTTTTATTACATCAGTGTGTTACTTTATGTATAAATAATTAAGCGGCGACTTCCAACTCGATTTTGATATTAATTAGGCGTGCGTACGGTGTTGATCAATTATGACGTGCGACAGGTTTCATTAATTTCGGTCTGCGGCCACGGCACCGCGACGGCTAGCGACAGATCGCCCGACCACTTTACAATATCCTGTGATAAACCCAATTGGGACATTATCGGACCCTCCGGCGAAACTAGACCCTCGGGGAGCCAGCATAGGGGCTAGTTTTGAACGACGGAGGAGACGTGGCAAATCCGATCGCAGAGCAAAACGACGAGACAAATTGTAATGCTCTATTGTCGCGGCCATTACACCTAATGGTTCAATGAGGTATTGACAGCTCGGCCAGGGCTTTATCCAATTGAGCCGCAGGGCCGTGCGAAGGGAAGGGCGTCGACCCCGCGCCCGGATATTAAAAATGGGCCCCTTAAATTGGATCACAAATTTGTTATCGGCATATATCCGCCGACAGATCGCCCCGGAAGAGCCGGAGATTGATGAAATTCCAACAAAAGACGAATTAACTCGAGTTTTTCTTCAAATCGCCAGCTAATTGCTTCTCATTGTGAATACAAAGCGCCAGCGAAGTTTTGTTAGCGGGGGTTAAGCGGGATTCACTGATTTCTGGAGGATACTTAAATTAAGGAAGCCTTATCGCGCGAGCTGCAGTCCAAAGATGCAAAATTCAGCACTTTATATTTGATAACTTGTTATCCTTTGTTAACTTTAAGTTTGGAAGGTGTAAAATCTTGTACAACTTTAGGGCCCGATGCGAATTCGCAATGTAAAACTGCGACGCAAAAGTCTGTCCCTTGCCGCACGAAATAGCATCGCGGCAATTCACGTCGTATGGTGGTATTACGTACGGGCCCGTAAACCTCAGAGCTAAGATTACATTACTTACGTTTTAAAATTTCCATTGATGTGTATAGACGGTCTCACCTTTTTCTATATTTTTAAATATAAAACACCGCCTTAGGTATTTTTTTGACGGGTCGTCGATGATCTCGAGAGCTTTCGATGATAAAGGGCCCTTGAGCTCCCCCCACGCAGTCCGCCCCCTCACCCCCTCACCCCCGCCGCACTGAAAACGTCACAGGTTTGAGGTTTCACGCCGCGCGAGTTACGACGAGTTGCAAAGATAAATTCAGGTTGTGAAAATTCTGGAGCGACACAGTTGTCGTAAAACTGTGGTATTAAACTTTATTAATAGAAAATATGTGAATCCTACTAATATTATAAACTAGCTGTTTCCCGCGGCTCCGCCCGCGTAAATATACTATCGAGTATCCCGCGGGAACACTGTACTTTTTCGGGATAAAAAGTAGCCTTTGTTTTAATCCAGAGCCTAAACTACTACCATACCAAATTTCATCAAAATCCGTTCAGTGGTTTTTGCGTGAAAGAGGAACAAACATCCATCCATCCATACATCCTCACAAACTTTCACATTTATAATATTAGTAAGATGTGAAAGTTTGTGAGGATGAATGGATGGATGTATTTTGATGAAATTTGCTATGGTAGTAGTTTGTGCTCTGGATTAAAACATAGGCTACATTTTATCCCGAAAAAGTACAGTGCTCTCGTGGGATACTGTTTTACACGGACGGAGCCGCAGGCAGGAGTTAGTATCTAATAATATATGATTTTTTACTACAAATATTGGTATCTAACGAATATAAACATTTTCCTTACAATTAAGGGGCAATGGCTCTCAAAAACCTAAAGTGACAAGGCTAAACCTAGGACTCTCCCAAGATTATAATAGGCTTTTTGTACCTGTAAATTGAAAGAGATAATAAAGAATATAGTAATAAAGACATGTCAGGTAGTAAACTTGATATTTTGACGACCGTACTTCTGTCTTCTTGCGAACCTGTCCTATTGAGGATCCGTCCAGTTGCGTATGAATAATTTGAAAGGTCTAAAAATTTTGAATGTCATGCGGTAAATAAGGAGTGAAAATAATGAACTTCTTTTTATTAATTTTTTATTGGTAATTTTATCAACAAAACAAAACAATTTTATCGTAACATATTGCGAAAATTTACATATTTTACTTTACCTAATTTACCGAAGGTATATTTTTTTCGGAAGCAAATAATAACTTTGGTTACCGCCGAGGCAATTTCAAAGTTTTGCGTTTGCTTTACAAATTGAACAATAAAAGCTAGTTACTAGCGAGTTACAAGCTCGAAATATAATTCAAGATGTTTGTGATATTGTTGTTTATCTTTACAATTTGAATTGAGAAGGTTCATTAACGGTAGCTATTTTTGTAGACTGTAGCAATGTTTTATAAATTTTAGAGCCTATAAAATTAAGACAATAAGCCCTCAAATTATAATAAAATTAGCTTTCACAACTTGTAAAATTATTTAGTGTTCCTAAAGGTACGCTTATTTATATTTCCCGTCCATTGTTCCGTTTTCATAACTTAGGTTATTTACTCGTAATTTTCTAAACCGGTTACAAAAACTGAATTTTTTGCCGTAAATGAATTCTAAGAATTTACTGACCACTGTAATAACTCCTTATTTGTGTCTAATTTGTTAAAGCACCACAGTAAGGGCGAACGCTCACTTGCGACACGACAGTCTTAAGACAGTTTGGTCTCATATAGACAAGTCTGTCTAATGGCCACAGTTTTGAAACAGCTGTGTCGCTTCTAGACAGTTTGGTCTCATATAGACAAGCCTGTCTAACGGCCATACTTTTGAGACAGTTGTGTCGCTGCTGGACAGTTTGGTCTCACGTAAACAAGGCTGTCTAACGGCCATACTTTTGAGACAGTTGTGTCGCTGCTGGACAGTTTGGTCTCACGTAAAGAAGGCTGTCTAACAGCCATACTTTTGAGACAATTTTGTCGCGGCTGGACAGTTTGGTCTCACGTAAACAAGGTTGTCTAACAGCCATACTTTTGAGACAGTTGTGTCGCTGCTGGACAGTTTGGTCTCATGTAGACAAGGTTGTCTAACGGTCACAGTTTTGAGACAGTTGTGTAGCTGCTGAACAGTTTTTAGTTTTGTTTCAAGTGTGCTTATCTTTATATTATAATATTATGTAATGCATAGACTGTCTTGAGACTTTCGTGTCTCCAGTGAGCGCTCGCTCTTATAGCTGAGGGGACATATACAAAGCCTGTCCAGGAAATAGGTCAAGCAACTTACGCAGACAGATGGACAGACCCTCTGTATCAAAATAATGAGACAAATCATCTCGTAAACCAATTTCATTACTCTTATTACATTTGTCATTTTCGTTGTTTTTTAACAAGCTCTTTAATTGTTTCTTAGTATATCTGATGACTCATCTGTCAACTAAAGATAATAATGTAATTAGAAAATATGAAAATGTTTGTAGAAAATACTTTTCGAAAATTTACGTGTAAAATTACTTACAATTGAAACCCTAAATTTACCATGAGCAATGTTTTGTTTTTCTAGCAAATATCCCCGCAAAAGGGTAATTATACTACGACCACCTTGTTATTGTCTTTCAGCAATCTTCATTTTTAACCGACTTCCAAAAAAGGAGGCGGTTATACGTTCGGCTGTATATATATTTATATATTTTTTTTTTTGTATGTTCGCGGATAACTCCGCCGTCTGTTGGCCGATTTTCAAAATTCTTTTTTTGATGTAAAAGGTATAATCCGAAGTTGGTCCCATTTTCAGAAAATTGGTGACCTGATGATGGGATCCATAAGGAATCGAGGGAACTCCTCGAAATTTATATGGACACATATGGTGATTTCGACTTTTTCTGAAGAAGTCCAAGCATATGCTACCAAAAAGTAAGATTTTGCTCCAAGGTATACCCTGGATCCAAAAGTACAGAACAGAACTCCTGACTCCTTATAGATACATGTTTGGGGATTTTGGCGTTGTTTAAAGAACTGCAAGCATATGCCACTTTGTCAATTGGAGTAATCATCATCATCACAACCACTATCACAGCATATATCATCACATTATGATGATAAAGAAGGTACTTCTCATAGTATTTTACACTAACACGGAGATCTTTAAACATTACTCTGCCGCTTATGGACCTATTTGCAAAATTCTTTTGTTGTAAAGGGTTTAATTCGAAATTGGTCCTTTAGTCACTAAAGTGGAAACGTGATGATGCGATCCATGAGGAATCGAGGGAACTCCTCGAAATTTATATCGACACGTATAGTGATTTTGACTTTTACTGAAGTAACACAAGCATATGCTCCCAAATAATAAGATGCTGAAACCAAGGTATACCCCAGATCCAAAAACACTGAACAGAACTCCTCAGTCTTTAAAGATACGCGTTTGGAAATTTCGGCATTGTTTAAAGAACTGCAAGCATATGCCACTTTGTAACTTATAGTAATCATCATCATCGTCTTAATAATAATACCTAATGGAAGCTTGGCGCGTATTTAGTAATACATTCGATCGTTTATTTTAGACGTTTTTAAGACGTATTAATAATATCTTAACAATATATAACACTAAAAAGGGTGAAATTATTATTTTTAAACAAAAAATTAAACCGACTTCCAAATTAAAAATACACAAAAAAGTATGAAATAAAACTTATTTAATAAATAATTCGCCTTTTAAATTTGGCTATTTCTCTACTTAATCTTCTTAATTTTGAAGTCGGCACCAGCAAAATATATGAACGTGAGTTCTATAAAATATTGTAGGATATCGTTTGGGCTGGTAGCGACTTCAAAATTAAGAAGATTAAGTAGAGAAATAGCCAAATTTAAAAGGGGAATTATTTATAAAATAAGTTTTATTTAATACTTTTTTGTGTATTTTTACTTTGGAAGTCGGTTTAATTTTTTGTTTAAAAATAATAATTCTATAGAAATGACAGATGGTGTATGAAAAACCACGATTCCTAAAGAACATTATCAAGGTAGTTTAATTGTACTAGGTTACTTTTTAATTATTTCCTAACAAATAGAGAAATAATTAATTGCTACTATTGGGTGTTAGAGAAGTTTCTATCAGCACTGATGAAGTCGGTATAAAAATGCTAATACGCGGAACCTGTTACGCGGCGAAGTGACGTTAGTAATGGCTGGCTTTGTCACTACGTAGTGCGGCCACCTAATAAAGCGGTTTAGCATTCATTATTATCTATAATTATATTATAAAAACTAAATATTTTGTTTCGTTGAATGTTTATTTGCATTTAATAGGATCCGAAACTACTGAACCAATTTTGATGAAATCCGGCACATATATATATATATATATATATATATATATATATATATATATATATATATATATATATATATATATATATATATATATATATATATATATATATATATATATATATATATATATATAGTAGACCATGAGGAAGGTACTCTTCCCAACTTACCTGTCCGGTAGTTGTGGTATAGTATACGGGTATGCGACCCCGGCTTCCCTAGCTATTACTGTCCTATCCCTTGCCCTCCTGGGCAGTAATATCCTACATTCCCTATTTCCCACTCTAACTTACCAATCTTCCTTTCCACAACACCTATCCTTCCCTTTCCCTATTCCTACCCTCCCCACCTATCCGTGGAAACGCAATGGATAATCAAAATTAATTTAATTATCCAAAATGGCGGCGATGTGGTCGCCACCCATCACGTCTCGTTTCTCGCGGAGGCGAAAAGCGGACCATGGAGAGACGCTTGGCTACGTTGAATGTAAGAGGAGGAATGGATGGTAAGAATGAAAGTGGACGAAGCGAAAGAAGTATGTAAGGATCGTAGCTAGTGGAAAGAAGTGGTCTCTGCCTACCGCTACGGGAAAGAGGCGGTCCTGCCTACCCCTACGGGAAAAAGGCGTGATTATATGTATGTATGTATGTATGAGGAAGGCTACCTTTGCCCCGCGGGATTTTGTTTCATACGTACGAAGATGCGGGCAACATCTATTTTGTGAAAAAACATAATTTTATCCGTGTGGGTGTTAGAGTAGAAGATACCAGAGAACCTTAATATTCAACTTTAATTTGACAATAAGCGTATTTCATTCTGAAAATAGCCTATACCTATAAAGCAATTGGTAGCTCATTAATTAAATCGACATCGACTCGACAAAGGTGATCATCAGCCGGAATTGTACAAACCAAACTTGGAAACAACATTTTTTGTTACTCCAACGCGGAAATCGAACCCACGACCTTCAAATTGAGAGCCAATCTCTAAACCACTGGACCACAGAGGCCGAGAGAGGAGAGATACGATAGTCAATAACAATAAATTAACAGCTTTCAAGAGGTTAATTAGCATTTCTTTGTAAATGTTTTAGCTATAACACAAAGTAATGAAAATGTTAGTTTTCAATTTTTTTTTTAAATTAATTGCTTATTTACTGGCCATACCGGCGGCCCAGACGGCTACAATTTCCCCACAGTCGGAGATAGCCACAAGCTAGTCATCGCCTCGGTGTTGTAAGTTGTAACGAGCGAAGTTAAACTACGACTAACTCGATTATGGACGTTTTATATTTCGTGTACACTTCACACACAATGAAGTAGTTCAACTGCCATCACGCTATAAAAGGAATTTTTAATTTGAAATTATGCACCTATGCGTCTTTTTCTTTTATTTATTTATGTTAAATTATGATTTTATTTTTTCAGCAAAGAAAAATAAACTTATTGATTACGTTTGCGCTAATAGTTATAATATGTATTTGCAATAAGTAAAAATCATTGTGTAGTACGGTCATGTAGCCTAAACATGATTTTAGATAGGTACACTACGTATATAATATTATACATGTAGAAGACATGGGATAAACATGCCTCAAACATCGCACTATATTAAAGTACTGGCTCTCAAATTAACACTGTGGGCTTATTGTGGGTAATGTTGGTTACAAAATGGAAAGAGAAGAAACAGCAATACTTCACCAATATTCTCAATAGTACTAAAACTAAGCACTTCACACTGTTTTAATTACTTTTCACTGTCTATTAAAATAATAACGACTCCACTTATTTCATTACTTAGCACTTATATTCACTTTCACTATCTAACAAGAACACCGATAGTTTCCGAGCCAACCTCTCGCCACGACGGCTGGTAGCATTCTGTTCCGTGACCATTCCTTGGAGGGAAAACGTGATCACTACTCCCACCACACCGAACGCGCGAGCTCGTCAAACTGGACTCTATCAGCGCCAAACAACATGGCGCTAGTGTTCCCGTCAACTATACTTCCGTACTATTGACTTGCTTGTCAATTCAGCAACAAAATATTAACCTCTTCGACACGGCCATCCTGCGTGACTCACGACCTCGTGAGTACCTAATCCTGTAACCAACTTAAAACCAAGGTATTAGCTTTACCCTAGCTCGGCCAACCTGACCATTTTTACCACATTACGTTACAAGCCAAACCCTCTATTCAAATTGAAGGCTATCTCAATTCATAAAGCTGACTGTACTTTGTTTGATTTAGACAATCTACTACCAGATTGTTACTCCCGTACATAATGGCTAGATCCAGGTAGAACGCATTACGGTAACCGAATGAAAGACCAATTGCTCAAACCCACTTAAATCCATTATTTCATATCCACTTAAGGTCAATATTTACTATCCAGTTCATAGTACCCATCGTATACCTTTTATGCCGTAGATCAACCGCATTAAAAACCGCATAAGATTATGACACATCCACATTAGAATTTAGGATGTTAACGCAATTCTTTGACGCAACGCAAAACATGTGACCGTTACTATATCCTCATCACCAGGTACGTGTCATTTAAAACTTGTCACTAAGTGACAATTGAAACCCAAAAATAATACCATTTCTCATCATGACTTTGTATCAAACAGCAAGTAATAGCGTTGTACCGTCAATAGCAACATCATTACTATGTAGTAACGACAAACATACCTACATGCCATCGTCACTACACAGCAATAGGATACCAATATGAACCGCATAATACTATGCCTTTGTCACTACTCAATGTGTATTAATAAGTAGTGACAGGATACCACCATCAAAATCATTATGCCTTTGCCACTACTCAGTGTGTATTAATAAGTAGCAACAGGATACCACCATCAACAACATCATTAGTGTGTAGTAATGACGTACATACTTGACATCATTCTTACACAGCAACGGAATTCCATCATCAACAACTCATTACTATGTAGTAATGGGATACCATCAACAATAACATCACTACTATGCTGTAATGGGATACTGTAAATACTGTGTACTCGTATAACGCATAGTGCAAATTACGTTTGAAACGGGCGTCACCACACCACATATTTCCACCATTGTAACTCTTGTAACTGTTGTAACTTTAGGATCAACAGCTGTAACCACCAAATAAAAACCTGTTGATGTGATCTCAGGGGTGCCCTAGGGGCATGCTAAAGCTGTTTTGAGATCCTCGATGAAACTAGAAGAAGATTATAGGAGGAGTAGGTACGCACCACGTTGCAATGGCAAAAAGCCAAAGAACAAAAGAGTAAAGCACCACGAGAATGAAGATAATCGCTGTTTATTAAGCTGCTACCGGGAAATCAAAATGCTAATTCGATTAAACTTCTTTAAATCGCGAACGCTTTTTTTAACCTCTTTTTTTTTGTTGTGAATTAAACTCAAACTCAAAATTTCCATTTCCATGTAGGTTATAATATAACGCTTATAGAATTGTCCTAAATGATGCCTACCACCGGTTCGGAAACTAGCCCGGCGAGAAGAACCGGCGTAAGAAACTCGCACGGGGCCACCCTTTAGCAAAAAGATGGGAAAATTGTTCTTCTGTCTTGTTTCAATTAAGCTTTGATGTCCGATAGTTAATGTAACCCATCGTGTGTATACTCATGGACGTACCATACAAACTATTGTAATGTTATGATCATTGAAATTAGCATTGTCTAAAAGTAGGTATGTAAGATTCCAAATTCACAGTTTACAACAAGTTTTAGCTTTTCTTTAACTTACAAGCAGACACACTGTGCTTTAACAGTATGTCACACGGTAGACCGTAGCGAGAGTGGCTACCATAAGCGATAAAGTGACAAAGTTCCTTAACACTCTTGGAAAAAGTTCCAACATACACGATGTTCTTTAAAGTCCACTTTTGAAATTGATAATCAATTATTATTTTGTGTTACTACATGTGTAGTACCCCAATAAAGAATTAAAACTGTATGTCTATGCTTCAAAAGTAAACAGTAAGTTTGAGCTTCATTAAAGTAACTGCAGGCGCCGGTGGCGGATTATCCTAAAGGCGAACTAGACATGTGCCTAGGGGCGCGAGGGTACAAAGGGGCGCTCCGACCAGGCCAGGTTGTATACCCGGTAAGGCCAAAGCCCTGGGCGATCACCCCCCGCCCCCAGGGGCGCCGATGACATGTTTGCCTATGGAGCTCTCAACATTTGATCCGCCTCCGGTAGGCGACTAACAATTGTAACAAACAACTGGTGTAAACACCTAACCGCAACATGTATCATACCGTTAAAAATCAAACGTTAAATTCTTATTTGTCATCTTTACCGATTCCGCCTGATATAAAAAGATTTATAGTGTGTCCAATAAATGGGTTGTAGTTTGTTTAAGGACCAACTTAATAATCACTGAAGTCTGTTAAGTCAGTATCGACTCGACAGGTGTTATTCACTTTCTTATAAGATCAGTATGAATGTATGACACACCCAAAACAAAAAACATTGGTAATTTAATTATGAGAAATTGTAAACTGAAAACTATAGTCGTCTCATTTATCATCTATTACCATGTTACAAATTATTTGATATCACGAAATGAAATCTCGATAATGACATGTAATTGCCAAAAGATAAGGAAATTAAACTTTAGTGCTGCATTTTCCGGTGTGACCTCCAGCGGTCATTCAAACAATAATAATAATAGGCTTTAAGATGTATGTACTCGTTTTTTACTTTACGTTCCTTTTTACTCATTTACTTGAACTTCTAAAAACCTTTGCTTATAAATCCAGCATAATTTAGCACCACTAATTATGATACAAAAACAACTTCACCAAGTATATCCCATCATTGTGAAGCGACTAGACCAGTCCACTAAAGATGTGCACTTGGCGCTGTCGCCCAAGCTGCTCGGTCACACAGCGCTGCTCGCTGCATACCTTGGAGCGCCCATCGGTACTCGGTTGCCGTTACCGCTCGAACGTCGAACTTCCATCTGCACATAAAAATAACGGCACGACAATAATGTTCTACTAAAGAACTTCTTTAACTTTAACGGGAAAATGTAGAAATCATTATTCAATAAATTGAATTTCAATTTAACGATCTAAGGTTTTCTAAAGAAAATGTAAGTACTGATAGACCCTCATAATACCAAAGGAGAATACAAGTGCGTTTACAATCTTTTACAAAGTAACCAAGTTCACCGGAGTCCAATGCTGAGCTTTCTGACCCGCCGCAGTCATGGCCACTGGACCGTCCAGAGCGTGTGACATCGCCGTCGTCACGTATTCATACCATCACCACCAGCCACGGTTTATACCACTATCCCTCGATTGTAATAAATACAAAGCAGATACACCTGCACATATTAAAAACAATAAGTTAGGGGCCCCGCGGCCCATCTTTGAGCTTACCGAGCTATTGCCACTACTACATCGCAGTCTGCCACTGCCACGGCACTGCAGCACAGTCATTGTAGAACTCCCGGCACGATCCACTCTTCTGAGAATTCGGCCCGCTGTTGTCCCATCTTTCCGCAATTACGCCATACATTTAGCGTGCTGCCTTGGTTGCACACTACCAAACTCGATCCACATTATTAACACTGATTTTATTTTCACTTTTTGTAAACCGCATAAGATTACACATTTTTTCAACTACCGTCACTTTTTTTTAAACTTGAACAAAGACTTGAAATTCATCTTGAACCAACATGAATCCCACTTCTGATGTAGAAGACATGGGATAAACATGCCTCAAACATCGCACTATATTAAAGTACTGGCTCTCAAATTAACACTGTGGGCTTATTGTGGGTAATGTTGGTTACAAAATGGAAAGAGAAGAAACAGCAATACTTCACCAATATTCTCAATAGTACTAAAACTAAGCACTTCACACTGTTTTAATTACTTTTCACTGTCTATTAAAATAATAACGACTCCACTTATTTCATTACTTAGCACTTATATTCACTTTCACTATCTAACAAGAACACCGATAGTTTCCGAGCCAACCTCTCGCCACGACGGCTGGTAGCATTCTGTTCCGTGACCATTCCTTGGAGGGAAAACGTGATCACTACTCCCACCACACCGAACGCGCGAGCTCGTCAAACTGGACTCTATCAGCGCCAAACAACATGGCGCTAGTGTTCCCGTCAACTATACTTCCGTACTATTGACTTGCTTGTCAATTCAGCAACAAAATATTAACCTCTTCGACATACATGTATTAAGTAAAAAACCTTTTTATAGTAGGTACTAACATGAGTTGCCGTACAAACTGCAGATGTTCTTTTTCCGATGTAAATTTGCAATCGCGTTAGAATATTAAGTACAAAAACTTGTGCAGTGTCTGGTAAGTCAGATGTTTTTGCTGAGCCTCGTCTTACACGAAAAGGGCTCCTCGATCCTTTTTAGGGCCGGAGCTAAGCGACGAGTCCATTTCCATAAATCAGGGCGGCCGTATAAATCGTCCAGATAAACAACTTTGTTAACTGTGATCAAACATTTTTGCTTTTTTGGATTCTGCAGTCCACGACTCAGAACCCTTATAAATTCGTCATGTCCCCCCACTCCTCCCGCTCTAAAAGCAGACTCGAAAAAAATTAATAAATCATGATGATCGTCCATGTGATGAACGTTAAAGTTCAGAAGTTATAGAAAGAGATTAGATCCCCTACATAGCGGCTGATGGAAATTCGCAGGTGGTTTTAGTAGGTAAAGTACTACAGTGCTGGGAACCCACGTGTCCCCGGGACAACCATCCCGGGGAAGGAACCTTTCACCTGCGAGATAAAAAAAAGGATAGAGGCCTAACTTGTAAAAGCTATTACTTGCAAACTTCGTACAATAATACGAAATCATAAATAAACATGAATAGGTTCATCTATAAAAGGCAAAAATGATTGACTGATGTATCAACGCACAGACCAAACCCTTAAGGCTAGAAATTTGATATTTTGTACACGTATTCCTTATATGATGCAGACATCCACAAAGGAAGAATTTTTCATAATTCAAACCACAAGGGGTCAAAATAGGGGATGAAAACTTAAAACCTAATTTCATGCAGGCGAAGTCGTGGATAATTAAGGCTAGTATTTGTATAATGGTACGGAACCATTCGGCCGATCGGTTTTTCTTTTTGCAAAGTTCGCCTGTAACGTTTTTTACATAATATTATCTTTAATAATACCGACTTTTTGGAAATATTATTTAATATTATTTGTTTATCGTCAATACTAATATTGTTTTATTATATAGTAACGATATTTTAAGTAGTTAATATAATAATATTCGGCTTTGTAGCAGTGCTACGCCAGTGTAAAGCGATAATATTAACGTATTACGTTGTAGCAGTGCTACGTAATTTACGTATTTACTGTGTGCGTCCCACGCCCACGTCCCAAGCAAAATACTTACATAATAACATAATGCTGATTCTAGTAGATACATAAAACATCGCAATAATATTGAATGTAGATAGTTAAATTCATTTTAACGCCCAAATGTTTGTAATCAAAAGACGTCTGTCGTTTCACTAAGATAACAGTACCTACAATCCAGTGACTCAGAACAATACAAAAATATTCGCGTGAGATTAATGTACGCGAGTGAATAAATATTGCGTGTCAAGAAAATTGGAGTGTCAGGACACGCTCGGTCATTATAAATGTAAGTATCGTCAGGCGTTTCACGAGATCATTTATCTGGTGGCCATCTTGGCCAGATTATACATCATCTGGTCTTGGCCATTTTTCGGCCAGATTGACACGCCATTCATAATGTGATGACGGGTGCGGTGACGGTCGAATCGCAGAATCATCTTTTTTCATTTTTATTAAGTTTTGCGTATTAAAGAAAATAATATATTTTGACACACAAAATATATTATTTTCTTGAAGAGTTTATTAAGACTTTATTACCTAACTGCGCCATAAGGAGGGTTATATTTATCATTACACTTGATGATGACTTTGTCGAAACCGGTCGTGTAATATAATATTCAAATGAATCTAAAATACTTATTAAAGTGGAAACATTGCAAGAGGTCCCGTGTATTATTACTGTCCTACCAATAGATTGTATAACAGACCCTTCCTAATGTTTACATTAGTTACCCCATAAAGGGGTAAAGTTGACGAAACTGTTTACTAAATAGTCCCGCAATAAATACCGAAACTTCTGAGGATTGAGGAGCTCTCGAGTACTGTCGGGTCCGCGGCAATCGGCGTATCAGCGCTATAAATATCTCGGCGTCCAAACTGAGCAACTTATCCGATAACTTGCTGGAAAACGCTTTCTTTGGTATTGCTCTCGTAAATATTGTGAGACGATGTTTTGTTTTTGCGAATGCAAAATTGATATCGGTAGATTGGATGGAACTTTTTAAATAACTTTGTAACTACAATTATACAAATCCGTTAAATTGTAATTATAACGTAAACAATCGCAAGATTAAGATTTTTTAAGGTTAGAGTACAAAATTACGTTGAATTTCACGTATGATAATTTGCATTTTGCAGGCAAAAGATAGTATAAAATCTATTTTCTGCTAAATCATGTAATTTGACTGGCTTTACTGGATATTCTCGAAATTCTATAAACGGTGAATTTAACACAACCGTATCATCTTCTCGGACAGCACCTCAGTCCTCATGCAAATGCTGAACTTGTACAATCTCCCTCGAGATGGGAGTGCATGACATAGTTTTAAATTAAAACCCATTCTCCACTATTCTCAACCCTATCGCCTAGGTAGAACAGTACATTTTTGACGACTGCTACTTCAATACATTTTGAATATGGTTTAGCTAGAAGTGCCGTAATTGTTCCGTCGATAAAATAACATTTTATAGCAGTTCCGAGGTTCATATGAATTCTTGAATAAAATATGAGTAACGAAATAATGGAGGAGGGATTTGACGACGTAGACCCATCTAATTTAGGAGATAGATAGGTTACATCAAGATAGTATTAAGTTTCGTGATCTACATACATACGACTTTTTTATCCCTGTAAAAATATATCATTTACGTTATACAATCCCTATTTTGCATACGAAAAGATATTGTTTCGACCGAAAAATAAACATTTTGTGCTTCAGACAATTTGTTCCGAAATTATTAGTACTTATGTATCATGTAATAATTTCTTGTTCATTTTCTAAGACACATCAAAGATATTTTAATAAGTAAAAAAAAAAATTAAAAATTTAAACATGCTTGGGCGTGAATGGGCCGGATCGACAGGACAAATACTACGACCACATATAAAACCGGCGTGAAATAACGTTTGCTCTACGTTTCGCCGCGTGAGGTCGCCTAAGAGGGGTTAGGGTCTAGGGGTTGTAAGGACCAAGAATTCAAGTGTGCAACACCAGAGGAGTTGCAAGTATCTGGTTTTGCGACTGTCTATGGGCGGCGGTCGTTGCATACTATCAGGCGATCTGTTTGATCATTTTCTGGTCCATTCCATAAAAAATTCAAACCAGCAGCTTTCACCTAGCAAGACAATTGTTTGTCAGCTCGTACAAAAACTCAATTAAAATATTTTGAACTAGCTGTTGCCCGCGGCTCCGCCCGCATAAATACAGTACACCACGGGAACACTGTGGGTTTTTTGGATAAGAAGTATCCTATCTTTTAACCCAGAGATTAAACTACTGCAATACCAAATTTCATCAAAATTAAACAGATTGTAGCATAGTTTTTGCGTGAAAGAGTAACAAACATCCATCCATCCATACATGCTCACAAACTTTCACATGTAGTAGGATGCATGTTTGAATACACACTCCGGCTCCGTGCATAAGTTATTTGCACTTCAATAGATGCTTCATCTACTGCCGTCTACCGTTTACTATCTACTGTTCTCTAGATCCTTCGTCTCGCTCTTCCATTCTACACGACGGCTCCTCAAACCATTTGCGTTAAATGTGTTTGAACAGTGCTCAGTAAAGCAATGTAAAGCTATATCTGATACTATAAGAATAAGGCTAGAACTACATGATCCGGAATCCGGAAGGCCGTAGAATATTATGAGCATTGAAAATAGAACTCCGCTCTAGTAAAATAGAATTGAAAGTCACATGAGTGTCGAGTCAAATGTCAATGTCATAATATATGTATGATAGCTCGACTCTCGAAACTTCCAGTTTCAACCCTCTTGTGTACATACAGAGTTCTATTTTCAGTGCTCTGAATTTTGACCGCCGCCGTTCCGGATTTCGGAGCATACAGTCGGGAGTCTAAGGGTTAATTCACACCGAAACGAAACAATCCATGACAGGGCGTTGGACTTTTAAGATAGCTATTTAAAATTTTCTTTCCCGTAGGGGTAGGCAGAGACCACTTCTTTCCACTTGCTACGATCCTTACAATATACTTGTTTCGCTTCATCCACTTTCATTCTTACCATACATTCCTCCTCTTACATTCAACGTAGCGAAGCGGCTCTCCATGGGCCACTTTTCACCTCCGCGAGAACGAGACGTGATGGGTGGCGAACCACATCGCCGCCATTTTGGATAATTAAATTATTTTTATAATTATCCATTGCGTTTCCACGGATTGGTGGAGAGGGTAGGAATAGGCAAAGGGAAGGATAGGTGGTGTGGAAAGGAAGATTGGTAAGTTAGAGTGGGAAATAGGAAATGTAGGATATTACCGCCCAGGAGGCCAAGGGATAGGACAGCAATAGCTAGGGAAGCCGGGGTCGCATACCCGTATACTATGCTACAACTGCCGGACAGGTAAGTTGGGATGAGTATCCCATGACAAATTGAACGTTATTTAAAATTGAACGTTATTAATTACACAGTAAGATACATGTTTCATTGTAAGAGTTCGAATATCAGAAACCGAGCCGTACGGCCCACGTGCAATGTATGGCTGATGTCATATGAGACGTGTATCCGAAATCCGAAATATCCGAATCCGAAACAGTATCGATTCCGGCAAATACCCGTCACAAAAGGCGGTGGATGAGGCAAATTTCATTTCTATTACACAATGCCTTTCCCCGCAGCTCAGCTATAATTAATTGCTTCGTGTGAGACTGCAAAAGCCTCGTATGAGGCTGCACAGATCTCGTATGGGGCTGCACACGCCTCACACTCGGTATAAATCAAGGCGAGTAATGAAACGCCCAATTGTGACGCCTACCAGAAACGAAACAAGGGACTCATCTACGGAAAATGTGTAGAAGACTCCTTGTTTTCTTTGTTTGTGAGTCTTAATTTCTCCGCATGTTACATAAAATATACCCTCTATGTAATTATGGACTTAGCACCGAATTGCCTAATACCATTATATGGTAATCATCATCATTAAGTTAGTTGCAGAACATGCTCTTGGTCTGTAATTGACATAATATTTGACGCCGCCTCTTGGATCATAAAGAAAATACAAGTCGTGCAGTTTCTTCATAAATTACGAAAGAAATCATCATATTATTATACTGGAAATGCTGACCCCGCATCAACGTGGTGGTCCCAGCGTTTGGTGTTAAGTTAGACGCTTCATCTTACATCGGTAAAAATCAGTAGTCTTAATTTAATTATAATTCTTGATTAGGTCCAACATAGATCTGATTCATTTTGATTAAGTCAATGTAAAATCAATTGTAATTAATTGTAATCAATTGTAAACTTATTTTTGGAAGTCTACTAAAGTGGCAAAAATATTTACAACACCAAAAAACTTTAAGATTCTGCTATGAACATATAGTCATAAATATATTTAATAATGAACAAATATTTTGAAGACCATCAAAATGCTAAACACTTATTTACCCAAAAAAATTGCTAAGGATGCATATAAGCCGGAAGAAAGTGGCCATTATTATCAGGGGGATGTTATTTAAAACTTATCATAAGCAATGTTTTAGCATGGAATAATTTGGGAGAAGCAATAAAGAGGCTCCTATGAGGGGTCCCCGGATATCGCACATGTTTTTTATAGATGGGGTTATCCCGGGATGGAATATATGGCCCAATAAAGTGGCCCGGTCATAAACGTCGGCTCACACTTGCCGCCCCGGGAAATTGACGGGTGCGGGATTTCCCGGCCCAGAATATAACCTGAGAGGTTTCTTATTTATTAGCAAAAGCTCAATATTTACGCACATGCTTTATTTAGGTTAAGGTCCTAACACACGTATACGAGTTATTTTCATTTCACACTTACCACGTTAGTAATAAAAATATTTATACAATGGATAAGCAAATCAATGTTTTGTCCTTGTTTGATACGTTGGAAAAGTCATTTGATAAACAAGAACTATGAGGTGTGGGGAGCTGGTGTAAATGAAGAACACGACCGTCTTTGTTTAAGTTACGATTTATTCTGCTCATATGCCCGTCTTCCTACCTAATACATAATAATATATAAAAACGTCTTATAGTATGTACGCTTGTCTATACCCCACTTCACCTCCGGGGTAAAGAAAAAAAAAATAAGTACATTTAATTATTTTTTTTTACAAAATAATAAATTTTAAGTAGAAATGTACTTAACTTTACTTAAAAATAACATTAATTGTTCTTAATAAAAGGTTTTGTTCTATCTTTGTGAACAATATCAATTTTTCCATTTTTCAAAATTTTTACATTTGGTTCCTGTTCCTCTATTACAATATATGGGCCGTTATACAATGTTTCTAATTTATTTCCTGTCTGGTTTTTTACTAACAACAAATCGTTTGGATTGTACTTGATTTTGTTTACATTTTTGTCATACTTTATTTTTCTTTTCTCTTTACACTTTAACAAATTTTTTCTTGCATCTTTATTAGCTACTTGTAATCTGTATTTCAATTCTAAACTATAGTTATCTGGATTATACAATGGTTCTACATTAGAAGAAATCCTACTCGGTATTTCACATGGTTTACCAAAAACTAATTCGTATGGGGCATACTTTGTACTTGAATGAACTGTATTATTATACGTGTAGCACCAAAATGGTAGCCATTGACTCCATGTTTCCGGATTGTTATCGCATTGTATTCGCAAAAATGAACCTAGATGCTTATGTGCATTTTCAAGTGAGCCAATAGTTTGATGATGGTATGCGGTAGAATTTAGTTTTTCTATGTTAAGTAATTTACATACCTCTTCCATCGTCTCCGACATGAACTCTGTTCCACGATCTGTAGTGATGACTTTGGGAATACCAAACCTTAAAATGAAATTGTTCACAAAACTCCTAGCTATACTTACCGTTTCCTTATTTCTAAGAGGGTATGCCTCGACAAACTTGCTTAACTCGCACTGTATTGTTAATATATACTTATTATGTTCTAAATCTATATCTAACGGGCCTACTACATCTAAAAATATTTTTTCAAAAGCAAAACTTGCCGTGGTTGTAATAACCATCGGTTCTCGTATATACCTAGAGTGTTTCATTTTTTGACACTTTTCACATTTTTGTACAAATTTCTTGACGTCATTTTCGATTTCTGGCCAGTAAAATTTACGTTTTATATTATTGACCATTCTGCGTACCCCAGCATGTCCGCTTGTCGGTAGCAGATGATAGTCATTTATGATAAAATTCTTTTCCTCTTCATTTTCTATTCTTTTTATTCCTCTTAAAATACAAATGCGTGGTCCGGACCACTTGTCTATACTCCTTATTTTTTCTATCATATTTTTAATGAATAACGCGTTATCATTTCTTTTTATTATACAAATTTCTTTTATTTCTAACATTTCACATACTTTTCTCAATTTTTCCACAAATACGTCTCGCGTGTAGTGTGCTTTAAAATCGAGATTAACGTATAATATATTTTTATTAGCTATAAATGCGAAACATTCAGATTCGACATCTATGCTGTTATTCTTTTTCATTTTCTTTAATTCTTCTCCTTTAATAAAACATAACTCAACTGATCCATCCGGTATTCTAAGTATTTCCACAACTTTTGGTTGATCAGGCCAATCGTTCGGGTGAATACTTGGTATACCGTTTCCTACACCATCATTTCCACTTTCATTCTTACTTTCAATCTCTTTCATTTTCCTAGCTTGCGCTCTTGTTGTTACTGCCATTATCCTATCATTCATATCCTTCAAATCCTGTGACGTTACACTTATTCGTGACAGAGCATCTGCTAATACATTTTCTTTGCCTTTTACATATGTTATCTTAAAATCATACTCTTCTAGTGCTAACCGAAATTTTAAAAGTCTACTTGATGGATCTTTCATTCCAAACAGGTATATTAACGGTTTATGATCTGTCATTATAGTAAAAGTACGTCCGTATAAATATGGTCGGAAATATTTCACGCTCCAAACAATGGCAAGAAGTTCTTTCTGAATTGTTGGATAATTTAATTCTGCTTTATTTAAAGGTCTACTAGCGTAAGCCACTGGTTTCATATTAATGTTACAAAGTACTGAACCTATCGCTGTACCAGAAGCATCAGTTTGTAATACAAATTCGTTTGAAAAATCTGGATATTGTAAAATGGGTGGTGAAGTAAGAGCTTTTTTCAAAAATTCAAATGAGTTTTCACACTCTTCCGTCCACTCAAATTTAATGTTTTTCCTACATAGCTTATTTAAACAATTTGTTATATCTGAAAAATGTTCTATGAATTTTCTGTAGTAATTACACATAGCGACAAAACGTCTGACTTCATCAACATTTGTCGGTCTGGGATAATTTTGAATACATTTAATTTTTTCTGGGTCAGGACGAATGCCATCAGACGATATTGTATGACCTAGATATAATAATTCAGTTTTTAAAAATTGACATTTACTTGGATTTAATTTAAGATTAACTGTTCGTAAACGTTCAAAAATTTCAATTAAGTTTTTATTATGTGTCTCTAAATTTCTGCCAAAACAAACACAATCATCCAAATACATAAAACAATTTTTGTAGTTAAGACCTGACATAGCAACAGAAATAACTCTAGAGAAGGCACTGGGACTCGTCTTTAATCCCATTGGTAGGCGCTTCATTTGATATTGTCCTGTACTGGTAGTGAACGATGTAATCGGTCTGGACTCTGGATTTAACGAACATTGATAATAAGATTGACTAAGATCTAAATGCGAGTAGTAAATAGCACCTGATAATGAATCTAAAATCTCGGTAATGTTTGGTAGTGGAAATTTATCATCTTGAATTACTTCATTTAACTTCCTATAGTCAACCACTAAACGCCATTTTTTATTATTATCGTTATCTGATTTTTTAGGTACTAATAATATTGGACTAGACCATTCACTTTGTGAAGGTTCAATGATGTCATCATCTACCATCTGCTTAATTTGTTTGTCTACTTCTGGTTTTAAGCTATGTGGTAATCTATATGGCTTAACATATATTGGACTTACATTCTGTTTCAAATGAATTGTTTGTTCACCTAAGTTCGTAGTAGTGAGCTTATCGCCAGGCAAATGGAATATGTCAGCATACTTCGAACAAATACTTTCTATACTATTCCGTTCGCTTATACCTAAGTGATCAAGTTTCAAATATTGCAACAATGTTTTTGCACGTGTAGAATTAGATGTACATTTATTAAATGAGCAAATATTATAATTATTTAGAGGTACTAATTCAGGCTGAAAAACTGAAATAACTATTTCCTTTTCACTGGTATTCATTAATCTGATAGGTATTATGTCATTTTTAGGTTTAACTATTAATCCAGCTAAAAATAAATTTTCTTGCAACTCTTTTGGCACAATCACACTGTCTTCTTTCATACTGTCTGAATTCAATTTTATATAATGAATAGTTTCACATCGCGCCGGTATTGATATGTAATCGGTACAAAGTTTGGGTGAAGTATATAAAGTTAACACGCTCTGTTTATCATTATTTAAAATTAAAATATTTTCCTCTAAGTCAATAGTAGAATTAAAATTATTTAGAAAATCTAACCCGATTATTCCGTCTGATTTACAAGGTAAATTATCAAACAAATAAAATTTATGTTCATAAAATGTTCCATCGAGCGCTTGCAAAGTTAAATAAACATAGCCTTCCGAGTACGTTTTACCGCCTATACCGTTTATAACTATAGGATCTCTATGTATCGGTATTCGCTCCGATAAAGAATTGCTGCGAATTGCTGATAATGAGGCACCCGTGTCTATTAACCACGAACATTTTTGATTACCTAAGTTTAAGTATACGTATTTTACGTTGTTATCACATGTTAAAATATAATTTTTAGGTCCGAAAAAACTGATTTGGTTCAGTAGTTTCTTGTTGTGGACTTTCGACATGTACTGAACAAATAGCTCGATTATTACCTCTACTATTGTAACCTCGACTACGATTCGAACTCACAAAATTATCACGAAAATTACCTCGCGTTGGGCGGGCACTATTATATCTCCAATTATAATTATTATTTACGTACCTACCTCTCATATTATAGGTGTTGTAACGTTGTCCTTGATTCGAACGAAAATTGCCTCTAGTCATTCGAACTGCAGGTGGGCGGCTTCTCTGTGAGAACCTAGAGTAATTAAATTGGTTACCTCTCCTTTGTGCGTTGAAGACGTTGTTGGATGACGAAGGCTGTCCGAGCTCCTCATCCTCGGCTGCACGCACCGCATCCTTCAACTGTGAATAGTCCCTGGCTGATATGATGGTACTCAGCCGCCTGTTACGCAAACCATCTGCAAACCTTTTAATTGCAAGTTTTTCGTTTATAGGTCTCAATATCTCACAAGCTTTCGGGTTTCCGTCACTCTGCGCAATAGTGAGACCCACAAATAAATCCGACAATTTATCACCAAACTCACATATGGACATATTATTTTGCGATAAATTATTTAATTGGCTAAGTATGGAATTTGCCGATTTTTTAGTTATTAAAAAGTTTCTAATATCCTGAATTAGACTCGTTACATCATTATATTCGCTTTTCAATTTTAGCTTAGCAGACTTTGATAGTCTTGTTTTTAAAATAAATGAAATTAACATTTTTTTCTGACAAACATCTGCAAGATATTCATTATACATTTCAATACCATCTATAATTTTTTCAATAGTTTGTTCTGAATTATCCATTACAGGTATCAAGGAAGTAGCAGTTTTTATATCAAATTTCTCCATATTTGCAACTGCACTTTCTGCGCTACTACAAATTTTATAAGTCAAAATTTTCTTATATATTAATTCTATCCGTTCTTTTAATATTTCATAGACATATTCAGCTAGTTCTAAATTACTTTCCTTATTTTTAAAAATATTAATAATATTTTTATATGTTAAAAATAATTTCTCAGCTTCTAAAATTTTTTCATTAACATTACATGCATATTTTACTCTTCTAGTAGGACCCAACTTTCTTAAATTAATTTGAATATCATTTAACTTACTCAGAATAATTTCTAAATTCTGTTCCATAAACTATGTCACTTAAAAATAAAGTCACTTAGAAAATAATGTTCATTTTCCAATGTTCATTTTCTTCAGTGTAGCATTCACGTAGACGTATACGAAAAGAGTAAAAGAGGGGGCAATCATGGGGCAAGAGGGCACAAATAACATTGGGGGAATTCCATGGGCAAGAGGGCACAAAATGTTGAAATAAAAATAATTTGGGGGAATATCTTGGGCAAGAGGGCACAAAATGTTAAAAATATTTGGGGAAGGGGGCGCGCACTTTTATTATTATTTTCAGGCAGGGTCAGCTCCCTCGTCTTGTCTGCCAAATCTTCCTGACAGCCGTTGGCGCATGCGCGCGATGAATTGATGCTGCATTTTTCGTTCCATCCACTTTCGTTCACCCTGTCTCCACTTCCTGCATCCGAAGTAGACTACTGCAGCAATAATAATTACCAAGGCCACAGTCAGTAAAATATTATTGGTAAACATATGTGATTGGACGTCATTGTCCTCGAAAATTTGTGCTTTGTTTGAACCTGCTGCTGCATTTTGACTTATCAGCACCTCCTTGTCTTCGGTTTTTGAATACGGCTTTCCCATAGTCAGAATTTATAACCCAAAAATTTAATACTGCACCGGTCACTGTTCACTGTATCACGCACGTCTTCGTTCAACAAAGTTCCCAAATGTTTTATAACTCACTAATTCAAAACTGTTTAACTTTGTGCACTGAGGCACACAGGAATCCGCCGCGTAAGCGAAATTCGCCGGTCACCCGACACTCGCCCACGCCACGGCATGGCAGGGTCGCCATGAGGTGTGGGGAGCTGGTGTAAATGAAGAACACGACCGTCTTTGTTTAAGTTACGATTTATTCTGCTCATATGCCCGTCTTCCTACCTAATACATAATAATATATAAAAACGTCTTATAGTATGTACGCTTGTCTATACCCCACTTCAACTAAACATTGTATAGTTTATCCATTGTGTAAATATTTTTATTATTAAGGGGGTTAATGTACCTATAGAAGTAAATGTAATTTTCTTACAACATAATATAATTTTAGAAACTACACTCACCAAATAAAAGACAAATCTCAATGTTTATTTTATGCATTTTATCATATTTATTGCACGTTTGAGTTGAAGATTTGGCGTTTGTCTTTGTCTTATATCTACAATCTCTTATATGCAGTCGAAATATTATGTAAATTCTTATGTATCGAGGTTCTATCTTCTACAAAGGAACTCGATCTATAAATCTCGAATAAGATACAGATACTTCGAATGATTCAACGCGCTATTTTAACTTAAACTGTTTTCTTCTGCACTTAATTTTATATTTATTTGACGGCGGTGCTAGACAAAGGGGTGCAATAAAAATAAATTCTCAACAAGTACCGTTCATAACGCAGACGCGACGCACTCATAGTTTCCCGAGGAAATGGCCCGCGAATCCCGGCAGACCCGGGACTGCAGTCCGGGATCCCGATACTGCGGGATTCTCGGGACTCGATTCTAGCCCAAATGTTTATATCAGGCAGACAGCCAAACAAGCCTTTTGTAAAAATTTGGCAGCAACGCTCAATTGAAGTAAACTATGTTAGTTGCGCTTTTCTTCTCCGCTCCTAAACTTGTGAATATGGGTTCAGTTTTTATAGCTTTTACAATATATTTTGTTTTTAAAATGCATACAGCTAAACAATGTAAGTTACTTGCTGCTATTTAATTTCACTTTTGAAATGTACCGACACAATGAAGTTACTTTTAAAATAATTCTTTAAGCGTTACTTTGTAACCCATATGGAAATAAAACTTTTTTGATTTTGATTTGATTTTGAATCATGGTTGCTTTCAGTCCAATCAGTACCTACTAAGAATTAATAATTAGACGTATCTTTTTTTATTATTTAAAAATTCATTTTTTTTGTTTGTTGTCA
This sequence comes from Glaucopsyche alexis, assembly GCA_905404095.1. Classification (NCBI taxonomy): domain Eukaryota; kingdom Metazoa; phylum Arthropoda; class Insecta; order Lepidoptera; family Lycaenidae; genus Glaucopsyche; species Glaucopsyche alexis. The sequence goes on along the minus strand of FR990044.1, from coordinate 429,765 downwards.
TCATCAGAAGCCCTACAGGGGCTTACATTATGTTGATGACTACACAATAAATTTTGTGACGCTGATATTTTAAGGTATGAAATAGGCTATTTTAACATACGGTTTCGTTTATTTATTTATATTTAGTACACAGACAGGTTACAGTCATTGCATGAATAAGTTAACATAAAGCATAATGGCTAAACTAGACAGCAACCCAAAAAAGTATATCTATCTTAATTATTATTCGGTTGATGATAACTACAAATAAAAATAACAAGAATACTACTACTACTTACATTTATACTAAAAGGGCCTATTGCAAGTGCTTAGTAAAAAAGGAAATTATATAAAAAATTAAATGAAATTAACTCATAATCTAAATTGGGAGACAAGTAGGTGCCTAGATTTTTTATTTTTATTTATTATTTATTTGTTTATCAGACACGAGAGGTGGTGAAATACTTGGCTTTCATTTTTTCCGTGATTGTTTTCTTGTACTGAGAAAATTTGCAGAATATCTATGTCCGAATTTGAAATTGCTAACTACTCTAACCAGTGGATTGTAATAGGACGTATTGTTCTTGAATACACGAATATAAAACATTTTTGGATTACGCGTTCTGTACAAAGTGTTCATTGATACTTGTGATAGAAGATTTGGAGCATCAATAGAAGAGCGCACAACCTTATGCAGGTAAAGCAGAATTTTTCGTTTGAAAAATAGGGTTCCGTTTCCGTTAGTTTTACGCAAAGGAAGTGGCGGGCACCAAGTATTATACGTAGACTAATATATCTTAGTCGTTGTTAGACATCTGAACATCAATTCTCGTATTTAAGTAGACTTTCATTTTACTGTGAATGTATTATAAGTGAAGCGACTTGTTTTCATAAACTGATTTTGTGAAGTTTGGACAAATCAAAACGTGTTTAACAATTGTTTAGCGTTTACGAGAATACCAGTTTGGCAGTTAAAGCGTATCAGGACTTGATTGTAATTGTATTATTACAGGTTTTATTTACCAGAATTGACCCCCTGATCTACTCCCACTATGCTGGGGTCGTCACGTCATTCCCGCAGCCCGCAGCTCGACACACGGGGCGATACACAACACACTGGGGCTGTCAATCACACGCCTTACAATAACACGCCTCGCTAAGGCTGAGGTCGCATTAGTGCGTTCCGTTGCGACTTGTGTCGCGTCGTCGCAACGGATTACCGCATTGTCACACCTGCGTTGCGTAGACGCGCGACATTGCAATGCAAGAGGGTGCAAGACGGCATATTATCCATCCCCTCTTCGTTTCCTCTAAGATATTCAAATTCTTTTATTGCTAGAGTGTAGTACATAAAGTATATTATTCTATGAGAGATGCTCATACATTCTGCCATTATAATGGCGTGCAATACATTAAATAACAATATTAACACAAGGAATAAGCTATACAATGTTTGTCCTTGTCTGTTCAGCGACTTTTATGACGTATTTCAGACAAGGATAAATATTGTATAGCTTATACATTATTATGTATTATATACCTAATTTTATTTACAATAACTATTCCTATTGGTATAGTTATTGTAAATAAAATTAGGTTCCGGGAATCGTTCGTTAAAACGCGTTCGTTAACGCAACGTAAATGGTGTATGTAAAAAAATCTACGTAAAACGACTCAGCGTCGACGCTGCGACAGCGCAACTCAACGCAACGCACTAATGGAGCCTCGCTCTAACGTGAAACAATGACCTGACCGACCCCCGCCGCGCGGCCGCAACGTCATAATGCCGTCTCGGTCTTGACATCATAAAATAATAGAGCCTTGCTTAACCTGTGATTATGTATTTAGTTATTTCGATTACAGAAGTATGGATTTCCTGTAGCCCAATTCACATACCTATTTATGTATTATACAATAGTGATCGCCTAGTGGTCGATATATTCGACCACAATTCATGATTCCTTTAGGTTTGAACTTTATAAGGATTCTTTTGTCTCTTATATAGGTAAAAAAGAAATACATGTTAATGTTGTCTATAGAATGTGAAAATTTGACAATTATGTCGTATGATCAAATCAACTCCTAGGTACTGTCATAACAAAAAGGCGTGGTAATGTTACTTATCTTAGGCAGTGTTTTTTTTGTTATTTTATAAATTTTATGTATATCTAAGCATTATTTAAAAAAATATCTTTCTGCACAGAAACTTTAACTGTGCCAAATTGTGTATTCCTCCGTTTGTATCATATAAACATGTATTTTAAATTGCCATGCTATAGCCATCAATAGAACCATTTCAACCAACCTAAACGAGAATGTAACAAATATAATAACGTGAATTGCCACCTGGTGAAATATTTACCTGAAATTTTGAAATTCCATCATCAAAATATGTAAAAGTGACGGCATTTAAAACGTCCACGTTTACTGTTATCCATCACCGAGTAATAAAACCCCGTGCATTCCATCAACACGCTCGCACCCATATTCCGCCGGTGCTGCACCCCATTTTTCACGAAAATGATGGGAGCGGAGATTGGGGGAAAATTTCGCATACGCTTTAGTTTCAAGTAGATTTTATTTAGGTGATGCTCTCTCTCGCTCCTGCTTTCCAGCCCTAATACTTTTAGACATAGATTTGAATCACTAGATGTGCCGCCCTCACTAAAGAGCGAACGAAAAATATAAAAATTAACATGTGCACCTACCCCTCATTCTGTTTGCATTGAATTACACAGCTTTCTTAGTGATTGTGTGCCAAAAAGTTAGCAATTCTTCTTCAAATAGAAGAAATTAGAATTCTTAAAGCTCATCCAAAAATAGTGTATGTGCACGTAGTGCACTGTGTTTTGCCTTTTTCTTTTTCTGACCCGATTTGTCATGTGAGAGACAATTTATTTGCAAGACTTCTCGGCCTAAGTTGGGGTGCTGTATACGGTATAACACATGAAATAAGATACGATGTATTTTGTCTCAAAGTATTTGACTGACATGGGCACTGCGTAAATACTAATTAGGTACTTACTTGCCAGCGTCAGTCAAAAATACCGCATTTTGTACCTCTCTCGGCGTATCTAACACTTTAAATCTTTGGTTTTCGGAGGCAGACGGATATTATCGTGAGCGGCTGGCAAATGTTTTGTGTTCACTTTTGTTTTAACGCAAGCTTACAGCGATGTATATTGTCGATTGGATTAGTCTTTTAGACTTTTTACATTGTTTGCAGAACATCCTCTATACCTTTTACTAACCTTTATCTTTACTTATATTATAAAGAGGTTTTTTTTTTGTTTATTTGCATTGAATAGATTCCAAAACTGCAGGAACCATGGTCTACTCTATATCTGTGCCAAATTTATAGGTATTGTAATTTTTGCTAATAAACTTTTATGTAATATTTAGACACAGGTATTATAAAAAATTTACTGACTTAACTGCTTGGGTTTATTTACTCTTGTTATTTTGAAAAAGCATTTTTCATTCGTCACCCGCGCTCATCCCAAACTCATGAAAAGTAGAGTTTTCTCAATAAAGGGCGCCAGATGAATTCGGTGTAGGCTTCCAAAGTTTTTATGGTGCATTTCGCCGGCATTTACTCCCTATTTCGACATCAGATGAAATTTTAAGTAATTGAATTCAGGGCCACCCGCTAGGCCCCTGGACCATAGAATTAAGAAAGACAGAAGGCAGCTTGCTAAGCGGCTGTATGTATATTGTATGTATGTTTATTAGCGTACGAGTAGTAATAATTATAGTTATATTTATTGTTAAGTAGGCTAGATTTAAGGAAGAGCGGCGTCCTATTACAAGCATCTACAATTCTGCACACCTACTAGTAACTAGGTGGTATCTCAAAATAATTTTTACAAAAAACTGTATAAAGGTGAACAAATATTTTATATTTTTTAATGTGATAAACCAAAGATGGCTGTACCTCTATTTTTATTGCGTAGCACGATAAAATTCTCTGTGCGCGTTGTAATAGCGCGGAATGCTTGCCTTCTGTTTCTCCTTATTCTGTGCCAGTACCGTAGGTCCCTATCGTCTGGCCCACCCGCGCGGGGTCGCGGGTTCGCCGCTACACGGTTCGGGCGTCGCTCGCGCGCCTGTCACATCCGAAATGACATCAGATAAATTCACTTTCTCGTGCTTTTATTGTGGACAAACTCTATCGGTTATTCGTTATCCGTTTCAGCCTGGTGACGTCCACTGCAGGACATAGGCCTCCCCCATAGATTTCCAGTACGACCGGTCGCTCGCGGCCTGTATCCACCGACTTCCTGCGACTTTTCTCAGGTCATCTGTCCACCTGGTGGAAGGCCGTCCTACGCTTCGGCGTCCAGTTCGTGGTCTCCACTCAAGAACCTTTCGGCCCCAGCGGGCATCGGTTCTACGGGCTATATGTCCAGCCCATTGCCACTTTAACTTGCTAATGCGCTGGGCTATGTCGGTAACTTTAGTTCTGCTACGGATTTCCTCATTTCTGATTCTATCACGTAGAGAGACTCCAAGCATAGCCCTCTCCATAGCTCTTTGAGCGACACGAAGCTTTTGAATAAGTCCCGTTGTGAATGACCACGTTTCGGCTCCATATGTTATCACCGGTAACACACACTGCTCGAAAACTTTTGTCTTCAGGCACTGAGGAATTTTTGACGAGAAGATGTTTCTGAGTTTCCCGAACGCTGCCCAGCCGAGCTGGATTCGACGGTTGACCTCTTTTTCGAAGTTGGACCTACCTAACTGGACTTTGTGCCCTAGGTATATATAGTCGTCAACAACTTCGAGCGTAGAATTTCCAACGGTCACTTGGGTGGGTACAACATGGGCATTAAACATAATTTTCGTCTTATCCATGTTCATACTAAGTCCCACCTGTTGTGAAACTCTACGGAGGTCTTCTAGCATAGTGTTAAGGTCTTCCAGAGTTTCTGCCATAACCACGATGTCATCGGCAAATCGAAGGTGAGTGATGTAGTCACCATTTATATTGATCCCAAGTCCTTGCCAGTCCAGGAGTTTGAGCGCATCCTCCAATGCAGCGGAAAACAGTTTCGGAGAGATGACGTCTCCCTGTCTGACGCCGCGCTGCAATGGAATCGCCTTTGTGCTATGCTCCTGTACTCGCACGGACATGGTGGCTTTGCTATATAAACACTTCAACACTTCGATGTACCGGTAGTCGATCCGGCATCTCTGAAGAGACTGTAACACCGCCCAGGTCTCAATCGAATCAAAGGCTTTCTCATAGTCCACAAACGCCAAGCATAGTGGCAGATTATACTCCTCGGTTTTCTGTATAACCTGCCGTAGCGTATGTATGTGGTCTATGGTACTAAAGCCTCTTCGGAAACCGGCTTGCTCGGGAGTGTTCGTTATGATAATGTTATATTATGTTATGTAATTATATTATCGTTTAACAACCCTATATTATAAGGTTAACCTCATTTCACGTGGGTGAAGCCGCGAGCAATGAATGCTAGTATACTATATAAAGATATAATATAAACTATATCTTTCTTGCAAACTGTGGGAGTGATTTCGTGAAATGTAAGCGGTGGGGAAGTTGGCAGTATTGTGTGTGTTATGTTACACGTCAAAAAACAATATTGTGTCTTTATTATTCCCTTTAACAGTACGACCACGACCTTGCTTTCGGCAATCGTCGTTCTTTCAAACATCTTTAATTTCCATCGAAAAACGAAATGAAATGAAATGAAATGAAATGAAATGAAATGAAATGAAATGATGTTTATTTGGTAAAAATATGGTTACAATAGCTGTTACAATTTTTTATAGTAGGTCGCATATTTTGTCGCATTAACGACGTCCAAATAGGTACTTATATTAACTAGTTCACAGTATTACTTATAGGTACATTTTAACCATAAAAATATTTTTATCATCATTCATTAGTCAAAATACCATGTTAATAAATATTTTTCTACATATTATATGTCAAGAAAATAAATGATATAATAAAATGTCAAAGATAATAAATAGACTCTAAAGTTAAAAGGTTTAAAAATAATAGAGATGTTAAAAAGTGCATAATTAAGTCAAAAGATTATATGTCATAAACTTTATGATAAAATGTAAAAGTACAATATTTACCTATTCAATAATATCAATAATGTCAGGAACTATAATATACTATTCAAACAATTTTCTTATGCAAATTCAGCAAAATCATATTATGTCATACAAAAATACTTAGTCTCATAGCATATTAGTCATTTAAAAATTCTTTGACATTATAGTAAGACTTCTCTATTAACATTTTTTTTAATTCTCTTATGGAGTGTTTTTTTGATAGTGATTTTACATGTGCAGGGACCTTGTTATAAATTTTTACACCTTGCATATGCATTATTTAAGAATAAAGTTGTTTTTGGTGTTTTGTCTATGATTAGTCTTTTTGAGTTCCTGAAATACTTTGTAGGTATCTTATCAAAGTTTGCCGAGGGCCATTAGCAATGGTTTTACTGTAGTCGAATATCATATGATTTTGAATTATCCATGTTTAATATGTATTACAAACGATTGGTACAGCTATGCACTCTCGGCTTCGCATTTCAGTTGTCGCCGCGGCATCGGAGATTGCATTTCACACTTAGCGTCAGTTCACACTGAGGCGTGGCGCTGCATTCATATAATAGCTATTCAAAATTGAACTCTATTCACTGTACAATAAGATACACGTTTCATTGCAAGAGTTAGAATTTCGAGATGCGCAGCGACGCACTGCCCTTGCAATGAAACTTTTATCTTATTGAGTAGTAAATAAAATTTAATTTTGAATCGATATCTTAAAAACGAAGTACAAGTCGGACTCGCGCATGAAGGGTTCCGTACAAAACTACAGAAATATCTCGTCTGTTGTACATGTGGCTCACTAACATATTAATTTTATTCTGTTTCCGGTATTTTTTGTTACAGCAGCAACAGAAATACATCATCTGTAACAACTTCAAGTTTCTAGCTATCACGGTATCGGAATAAAGCCTGGTGATAGACGGACGGACGGATGCACAGGCAGACAAAATGTAGCGACTGGTCTAGGTATGAGATGACCCTTAGCGCTCACAGTAGTAATGTAACTGTGCCGCTTCAACCGCACTACATATTATAATAACTGCAGCTGTGAAATGATTATCCCACCAAAAACATTTTCATGTAAAAAAATTATGCCAAGACGATACCATATGACTAGCACTGTCAAAAAGTTATGAAATCTCATGTAAAACCAAGCTTCTTACCCTACACGCCTTAACTCTGCAAGCGTAACTTCACAAACTCTACCTACCTCTACTACCTTAGTCATTTTATGTGGCCTGGCCATTTCGCTACATTGACTTGGCCGTAAGGAGAAAAATTTATAATCGACTGTTTTTCTATTATACTCTTTTATAATAACGAAATGGCCAAGCCACATAAAATGACTAAGGTGTAGAGTTTGTGAAGTTACGCTTGCAGAGTTAAGGCGTGTAGGGTAAGAAGCTTGGTTTTACATGAGATTTCATAACTTTTAGACAGTGCTAGTCATATGGTATCGTCTTGGCATAATTTTTTTACATGAAAATGTTTTTGGTGGGATTTCACTTCTTTTTGTAAGTTGTTATAACAGAATTGTTATTTTCTTTTTCTTTTTTTTTTTGGGTGTATTTCTTTCACAATAGAGACGCTTTTTTTCTGCCCACTCTCCCTTTGCCTTTTTTAGGGTTCCGTAGTACTTAAGGAACCCTTATAGTTTCGCTCTGTCCATCTGTCTGTCTGTCTGTCTGTCTTTCCGCGCCTCTAGCTCCTGTAATTATGAATATAAATTAATGAAATTTGGTGCAGTTATAGATTGTGTATAGATCACGGTTTTGGGATCATAAAAAAATAATAATTTTATATTTTAAGGGTGGCTCTCCATACATGTGAAGTGGGGATGAAAAATATTTTTTCACTCTACCCCATCGTGTGGGGTATCGTAAAATAGGTCTTTTAAAATAAAGAATAAAGGCAAGGTTTCATACGTTATTTTTTTATAAAATTGACCATTTTCGAGTAATCGGCCTCCAAAGTAGTTTGTAAGGTGTTCCCCCCCCCCTAGCATTTTTAAACTATATAAGATAGAAACTTGCTAAAAACTCTTTAGGAAAATTATTGTGAACCAAATCGGACAGTTACTTTTGGAGTAATAAAAAAAAAAGGATATTACGCGTTTATAGTTACGGAACCCTCCTTAGACATATCCTGACATGCTCTTGGTTTGGTTTTTCTTTGTTGGCTTACTATTTACAATAAGTGGCAGATTAGGGCGATACTTGGCTCTTAGTCGATTATATTCGACTACAGCTGACTATTGTGTTTTAATACAACTGAAGTCAATATTTAACTAGGTGAACGCCTTGCGAATTGGTCACTAGAGAATGCTACATAAGCCTGCTCACAAGAGTACGTATAGTACGTACATACGAGAGTACAAGACGTATTCTTGGGCAACAGTAGTCGCTTTTCATCAGGCGTATCACGTTTGCTCCCTTTTATCATATTAAACAATAATATCACGGTATTTCCGTAATATTACACTGGAACAAACAATCTATCTTCTAATAGGTATATCAAATTTCCAAGTCTCAATGTTAGTACTCCTCCGAAACGGCTTTACCGATTTTTACCAAATTTAATATGCGTATTCAGTAGGTCTGAGAATCGGCTACTATCTATTTTCCATACCCCTAAGTGATAAGGGTTGTTCACCCTTAATTTTTTTTTTTAATTTTTGGACGAAATCTTTTGTTTTTATTTTTTTATAATGTGGTAATTAAAAATACATACAATCCTAAATTTTTACTTTTTTATCACTATTTTTATTTTTTTTATAGCCATTTTATTTAATCATTTTTCATCCCGCTCGATAACTGATCAATTATAGTGTTTTTAACTTTTAATAAGGCAACAACGTTTGCCGGGTCAGCTTGTAATAATATAACTTTAATATATTGCAACGTAGGTACGTAATACAAATTACAATACAAATTTTCATTATCTGATAGTACTTCAAACAAGCAAATCTTGTAAATATGAATTGAGACTCTCGGAAACGGCTTTTAGTATTTCAGCTACTAGGCGACAGACTTTTGCGTTAATGGCAAATCGATCGCGGGTTCGACTCCCAGTCAGACGATTTTTTTTAATTCTATATTATTCTATGTAATAGGGTTTCGTAATACTCGAGGAAACCTTATAAATTTACTGTGTCCGTCCGTCCGTCTCCGTCTGTCTGTCTGTCCATTGTTTCAGCTTCTGTTATCCTACTAATATTACAAATGTGAATGTTTGTGAGAATGGATGGATGTTTGTAACTCTTTCACGAAAAACTACTGAACGGATTTCGATGAAATTTGATACGGTAGTAGTTTAGGCTCTGGATTAGAACATAGGCAATTTTTTATTCTGAAAAAGTGGGATACCTACGCTATTTACGCGAGCGGAACCGCGGGCAACAGCTAGTTATGAATATAAATTGATGAAATTTGGAACAGTTATGTAATATGTAACTTAAATGTCACTTTTGGCATCATAAAATACTTATTTTATATTTCAGGGGCTTCATACATGTGAAGTGGGGATGAATAATATTTTTTCATTGTTAGCCATTAATGTGAGGGGTATCGTTGAATACGTCTTTTAAAATAAAGGCAAGGTTTCATACATTACTTTTTTACAAAGTCAACAATTTGGAGTAACTGGCATCCAAAGTGGTTTACAACCCCCCCCCCCCCCCCCCCCAAGCCCTCCCCACCCTTTGCATCATACTAAATAATAAGACTTTTTTGTTCCCTGGCGGGATTCGAACCCGCGACCTCCGGCTTGAGTACAAACGCGCTCACCACTGCGCCACAGTGGTCGTTACTTATTCTTTCGGAAAAATATTTGAACTAATCGGACAATAACTTTTAAAGTAATTTAAATAAATACCTATTGGCTATTACGCGTTTATAGTTACGGAACCCTCCTTAGACATGTCCTGACATGCTCTTGGTTAGGTTATTCCTTTTATAACTTTTCTTCTTCCGTACTATTGTTTAAACTCCGAGCAAAGCTCGATCTCCCGGGTCACTCCTGAGCATGACTCACGTCTCCCAGGTACTAGTACCTGGGAGACGTGAGTCATGCTCTACTACAAACAAGTAGCCGAATCTTTCAGGGTAAAAAATATATACTCACGTTCTATGACTTATACTGTAATAAATTTAGTCGAAGCACTGACATCTGTCGGTAGCAGTAAGTACTACTTGAATGCCCATTTATAATTGATTATTGTTTATAAGCTATGCTAGGTGGCGCTTTTACTACATTTTATTTATTGTAAATTACTCGGATACTGTAAATATTTTGATGATACTAAAAAGTATGTAACTGTAATTTGATACATAGTTTTTTTATTATTTCATTTCCTTCAGTTAATTATTATTATTCGTTTTAATGATAACTCATAATATTTTTATAGTCTTGTGTTAAAGTGACATCTATCTCGTACATTATGAATTATGTTAGTTATGAGTCCGTCGCTTGAATTGCAATCTAATTGACGTAATATTTAAATAGACCGTACCTAATTATTTCCCGAGTATTCTTTAGTAATTTAAACGGAAAATACAATACGGGTAAAATTAACAAGTGCAATAAAATATGTCGATAAAGATTAAAAAAATATTGTGTTTTTTGTTGTTAATAAAGGGATACATGGTTATTTTATTAAATTTTATTGTTATTATCGGATCCCTAATAACAACAACAATTTTCAGGCCTCTAGCTAAATTTGTGGTAATATTATAGAAACTTCCATCCTGTAGTTTAAGGGGTTGAAGGATAAAAGTTTATTATATGAGACTTCTTACCTTAATAATTCTTAACTTAATTAAATAAATGTTGCATATATGTTAAATTTTCCGTTCAAATTCAGAATATTCGGGAAATAATTATTTCAATCAATATAATTTCAGTCAATTAGATTTCAAGCCTAGCGATGAACGACGACATAACGTATATAGTTCACAATAACGCGATAGATGGCGCTTTCACAGATAATTAAATTTAACTCCCTTGTTTAAGGGGTTGGAAGATGAAAGTTCCAATTTTGAGAATTTTTATGTTGGTTGTGTATTAATACAATCTTACGTAACAAATTTCAGCTTTCGAGAACATCCGGAAGTACGATATAATTTTGTTGATCATCAGTGAGTCAGTGACGGAATCAGACGTAGGTAATCGAAACTTTACATGTTTAATGAGACCGCTGATGAGAACAAATCCTGAAAGTTTCATTTATCTGGTACAATCCAAACTCAAGTTATGAGGGTTCAAAAAATCGACGAAACGCTTCGAGAAAAGGTGGTTTGATAGTGCCCTTGCGCTTCGCTTGACGTCTTGGCATGGGGGCACTACCGTGCGTTTTAGCACATCGCGGAATTTAGTTAAGTGCGAGGTTGTTAATGGAGAAGCGATACCTATAATATTATATCTGTACCTTATAGCACGTGTGTGAGCTTTGAAATGTCAATTATTGTAGACTACGCTTATGATACACACCATAACTTTATTTTTAATAAAACACTATAACTCGGCTGAATAAGTTATATAGCCTTGTTACCGGCCGCCGTATTACGTAAAAATAGTGGTTAGCAAAAATCTTGCAGTCATCGCGCGATAGACACGCAATCGATTGCTGAACGTCAAATAAAATCGTATTACCTATGCGATCGATTGCTAATCGCTCGCTGTTGTGTTTGAATGCACTTTGCCTCATTTTTGCAATATTTTTGCTACAACGCTCGCTGATTGCTTTCGCTTTGCTGTAAAAGTCTTACGTAATACGAAAAATTTGACAGCAGTGAAGAGATCGAACGATTGATTGCAATTTATAGTTCCTCGATTGTTCGGTAGAGGCATTACTGTCGCTAGGTTGCTTCTGCTAGGTTTTTACAGATAAGTACGTAATACGAATTTGCAATTTTGGAGCAAAAATTGCACAATTTTTGCTATTGCTTAGCTTTTGCAAGATACGTAATAAGCCCGCCGGGCTATTATTACGAATCACTATCATTATCACACCTCATTTATTAAAATCGGGCCAGTACTTCAGACGCTACGGTGGAACAAACATACATACATATACATAGACTGCCAAAATTACCCTTACTTCTGGCGTCGGATAAAACCATGCTCGAGATTGTACTCGATCCAAGCCTTCGGTTAAATTTATTCACTATTAAACGCTACCCCTTATGTAGTGCTCATTTTTACTACCTATTTTCCACTTCTAATGCTTAACTTACTTTTTTAAAGTTAATATGACAAAAACTAGCAAAAACTACTTTAGACTCGTATTCTTACCACATTGTTGTATCAAATCAAACAGTGTTGGCAGCTGGCAGCTACACTGGGCGCGCCGCCCGGCGTCACGTACTCCACCCGCCCACCACATGTTGCAACTTACACTGGCTTGTAGCAGTTTTCCTGTAATGTGCGGTGCATTTGACCACTACTAAGTATGAGGCTGAAATTATTGTCGAATAGTTATTTATTAAAATGAAATGGAAAATTAGACACACAAAATTTACAGCAGTCTGTAGAAAATGCTTTTGGCATCAAACCCACCTTTTTACACGTAAACTTGTCTAATGATCACAGAATTAGGATTTAATCTGGCTACACACACTTCTCAGTCTGCGATGATATAGTTAATATAATTTGTCCATATGTCACCGTAAAATTGTATTAACCGTTAGATTGTAATATTACTAGAGATATTATAAAATGTCGACAGATTGTCAAATAAAATTTTCTTATTACAATTTATGCGTTATTTTTCGTTATATTGTAATATTTACCGTGCCGATTGGGTAAGCGCCGCCATATTTGTTTGCTTTTTCATAATAATAATTATATCGAAAAATAATGCGTACAATTGTAAGGAGAAATTTCTATTTGACAATCTGTCGACATTTTATAATATCTCTGGTAATATTACAATCTAACGGATTTTACAATTTTACGGTGATACATATAAATCAGAAATTTTAGTTTAACCCACGTTTAAATCGGTGAGCTACTGTCAAGAAAATCCCAGTAGGTATCAAACATAACGACCATCACGTTCACATGCGGAGGAAGTTCCCGTCGCGTCGTGGGGGAGAATGGGGTGCGAAGTTGCGACGCGTCAGGTGCCGCTTATTTTTCCGCGTATGAATACTGCAACATGGAGAGAATACGAAGATCAGGTGCCGTGCGCTCGTTTTTCGCATATACGAAGACTCCCATAAGTAAATTATGATCGAGTTCGCGTTGGGTTTTGTCTTTCATTTAATATGTACGAACTTATAAAATATTCCAGTTCTTGTGCTTGAAAAAGTTTGCAGACATGTAGATTTGAATCTCAGCTGTGCTGAGATTTTTGTTATGTTTTCCACATGTCGACTACATTTAATAAAATAATGAATTTCAGCATTTCGAAGATACTTTAGTAGATTTAAGAGTATGCTACGGGGACTGATTTAGGCAGATTTAGTTGGGATTTGCCGCCCCCTACATATTTCTTAGGTTTCTCATTTCAACTGCTAAATAAATAATCGGCAAAGTTTTCGTTCGCTTCCATTGCTGTTGATCTATTTATACCTTATTGTTACATACATATTTTTATGTGTGCATCCTAGGGGATGCATGCAAAGGGATTGAACCCTTTTAACTTTTTGCTCGCTTGTAAGTTCTGTATCATTATAACCTAAAAATGAATAACTACATTCTGTTTAGAGCTGTTATTTTTGTTGCCTTTGTACATACTAAGTATTTTAAACGTACTTTGTAAAAATTACATTTAAAATGTACTCAACATTTGTTTTTTACAGTGTGCTTCAATAAGTTTTATTAACAAATTAGTGTAAATTAAGTTATTATATTTAACTTCACGTTGTGTTGATATTTTCTTTCTAAGTATTGGTTTATAATTATCTCCGTAATGGAGTTCTATTGGTTGGCGGAAGTCATCAAGCCAACAATGCCTTCGGAAGTTTTTCCTTAACACGTGCTCGACGGCACTCAGCTCAGCTTCCATTGACGACACTTTGATGGGTTTTTGAAGTCAGTTTTTGTTGTAAGATTTGTTTAGGGCAGATCTAATGTTTACACGTCGTCGGCGAACATAAATCACAAAGTTTGGCAAGATATTTGCAGAGGAATTTTTTTTCGACAAAATCGATACCCAATGTTGTATAACTCTCATCAAATTGTTGTTTGTTAGTCTCAAGTTTGCCGCTTGCTAGAAGCAATATAGAAATGGCAAACATACCGTTCATGTAGGCGTTTTCTGACACAATATTTACTTATTAGTTATTATGTAGTGACGCTGGTGCCATGAATAAACTAGTTAATTAAAATACACTTTTAAGTAGCTACTTGGACTTTTTTTGTTCGTTCAAGCTAGAGAAGAATGAAGATACTTCGTCAGTTACACTTACGTAGTAACTATATGTAATCTGTGGTTAACCAAAAACGCTGATGAATAGACAAACTTCTCAAGATATATGATCTTGAGAAGTTTGTCTATTCATCAGCGTTTTTGGTTAGATAACTTGTTTCTAAACAAAGAAAGTGACAGATATAAACTAGGTTTAATATAACTGACCAATGCGGTCCGCTTATCGATTCCATAACGCGTAATTGTCATAGCTACTGATAGATGGTGCTGACACAGAAAGGAATTAAAAAATCTTTACAGAAAATGATTCTTTTTCTTAGTTAAAATAGTTTACATCTCCACTCATCACACCAAAATCTATCAAACGCTTTTCATGAAACTAGTTACATTGCCGAATTATAGCAAAACTTTATAATTGAAATAGATTCATCTAGATGGATCTTTTGTGATGCGCTAACTCAACGCCAGTTAAACTCAGTTTATCTAAGTTAGGAAACCGAGTTTATGTAAAATCATCAAAAACGCGTTTAGAATAATGTTTTTATCATCAAGTAATGCTCGTATTTTTTATGTCCGGTAATTTAACCCCGAATTAATTTTATTCATCAATAACTTCAGCGATCAATTCACATCATAATGATGATCGTTAGCTGAAGTTGAGACATTAAAGTGTGCCGCGAATATGCTGCTTGTTATATTCTTTAAACAACATTACTTAAATGAGAATTTATGACGAACATTACACGGAATGAGAATATAGAGCTACTCCAATATTCATACAAGCGTATAGAGGGAACGTGCAACTCTTTGTTCAAGCTATATCAACAGTGATAACATAATACATTCATATTCTTACCTCCAGTATTTTTACCCGACTACGGCGAAGCCAAAAGGAAGGATAATTTAAACTAAAACTCAAACTCAAACATTTTCATTTGTTTATACATAGGTTATTACTTATTATACACGTATAGAATTATTGTCCTACATAATGCCTACCACTGGTTCGGAAACTAGCCCGGCGAGAAGAACCGCCGGCGTCAGAAACTCGCAAAGAGCACCTTTTACTAAAATTATGTTTTTTTTTTTAATATATATATTTTACAATAAAGTAACTATATTAATATTTGATAAAAGTCAAGATATATACTATATATGATGTCACCATAGAATTGTAAAAATATGTCTAATGATTCTTTGCTATATATTTATACTGTAACGAAAAATAACATGTTAAATTATATCTAAGCAATTGAATATTCGGTTCCGTGTCTTTCAAAATTTTACAATTTCACTTGTTATATTATAATCTAACGGTTTTTACAATTTTACGGTGACATACACACATTAGAAGCAGCCTTGCGTGGGGCCATCTTATTCCCAAGGTGTGCTGAAATCATTGTCCTTATAACTGAGCTTTAGCACACAAACATTCCTTAACAACTTTTCTGTCTAATTCTTATCACCGATTGATTGATTGAATGATTTTGGTAGTCTATATGGTATCATGTATGTATGTATTGTTTGTTCCGCCCGCGCCGTAACGCTAAAACTTATGATCCGATTTTAATGAATGAGGTGTTTATAGATTCGTAATATGTACCTACCTAATTACCCGCCGAACGTAGGAGGGTACCGTAACTATTAACGCGTAATAGGTTTTTTTTTTTTTTCAAATTAATTCAAAAGTTACTTTTCGATTTCTTTTAAATATTTTTTTGTAATGAGTTGTCAAGGCTGCCATTCCAGAGATTAGTGAGAACAAACAGACAAACAGACGGACAGACAAAAATTAAAAAAAAATGTCACGAACAGACACTTCAATTTTATTAATTTGTATTAATTACAGAAGCTAGAAGTGCGGATAAACAGACGCACAGAGCGAAACTATAAGGGTTCCTTGTGTATTACGGAATCCTAAAAACATTATTGCCGTTTGGTACTGAACAATTCGTGCGTGACCCCGTTCTATGTAAGTACCGACTTCCTATACACGGATGTGCCGTTATCTTCCAAATATGAATAACTCGACGCTACGAACCCGACGCGGCGCTGCATTCATAAGATAGCTATTCAAAGTTGAACTTAATTCACTACGCAACAAGATACAAATTTCATTTAACATCAGTCAGACACTGCACATGCACCGTGCAGTGCGGTGCAACCTGAAGGTCGATTCTGCTATTTTAATCCAACAATAATGCAACTTCGTTACTGTTTCGATACAGTCCGGAACCTATCAAACAGCAAAATGGTATTCAACTAAACTTCAAACAAACTTCAAACGACGAATTACACCGCGATGCGATTATCATTGTATCGCAGCTTGATTATAGATTGAGCGAACCACTTATCCATAGAAAATGGTATTCTCTTGCTCCCTTATTAATAAAAATATTTAAACCATGGATAAGCAAATCCAAATCGCTCTCTTTGTCTATCAAGTGACTGTTCCAAAGTATCTGACAGAGACAGCCATGTTGGATTAGCTAATCCGTGGTGTAAATATTTTTATTAATAAGGGAGTGAGAATACCATTTTCTATGGATAATGTTTATAAACTTAACTCCAATTTGACTCGAACCGACCCGTCAGCCGGATATTTTTTTCACTTTGACATGTGGGGATGCCATGACATAAAAATAATTATTTTACGCAAAAATCTCTTTTTTTGCCTTCCCCTCTCTAACCACGCGGGAAATAATTTTCCGTCCGTCTCAGAAGAGGATAAAATCGTGTATGCGTACACAAATGTGCATAGCCATGCCCCAAATTCGATGATTTTGTGTAATGTTTCAAAAAACACGAGCAGGAGACGCGCCTTAACTGACAATAATTGGCAACACTGGATCGTACAAACGTCAAGCAACAGCTGTCTTTATACATGCTTTGTGCTCGCTTTATTTATAAATTGTAGTCTTTGAGTATCCAAAGATTGTAGTCAATATCATTGCAAAATGACTGTGTTGGGATTTTAAATTTACGAAAATAGTGTAGTAGAATACCGACTTTCGGTCAATTTATGATAACAGGATGATAAATTTATAATGAATTGATAGTAAGTTGATAGTCTAAGTTAATTAAGAGAATTGGCCCTCTGACATTCGAACTCATGCATATTATCTGGTTCTCAAAAATGCGCGTGTCGTTTTAATTCGGTGTGAACCTTTAACTATACCAATAATCGTGACGCAATATTACAAGTAAGAAAATACTGAAGCAGCTGAAAATTTCGTTTGTAAAAGATTAAACAGTTGGCTGCGGGATGGCTGCGGGCTATTTGCAATACATCCTCTTAATAGCGCCGTGCGGCTACAGATAATATCTTAATGAAGCTCAGCTAGGTCGCCGTAACTCTGCAGTATGTTGGCCTTTTGTGATATATGGTTTTGAAAGTAAGGATGAGCCCCTACTAACATTTTCATAAACCTTCGTCACACAATTAAACTGACGTTGCGCGTGCAGCGTTCTCGTATCACGCGAGCTGTAGATGACAAGCCGATTTGACCATTGCCATAAATTACACCATTAAGTTGGAGACATTTTAAGTCTTAGACTGGGCCTGTCCTCGCAACAGTTAATACAAGTCAATGGGGTAGGCGCAATTAATTGACCGCGGCCTAACGAGAGGAGGCTGGGCCCTTTGTGCCCCAACCCGTTTTTATCGCGCCGGAGCTCACTATCTTTATGATGATTAAAAAGATTCTATTTGTTCGAGTATCTTATGTTAGATACAATAATGGCACAAAAATAATTTATTTTGATGTTACTTTACCAGCTTTTTTGGCTAGATAGTTAGTATGTACTTTTTAATTCTATTTCTCTAAACCTGATTGATATCTATATTTTAACATTAATACTTTACTTTGTTTTTGTCTTCAAAATAATTTAAAGCTTTACGAACCTTTAAATAGTCTCGCTCTTCACCTGTAATAGTTAAATATAACTTATTGTTGGTTTGTGTTATTTAAATATTTAATTACAATGAGTGTGGGCGCCGCCGCCTCCGCCCACCTCGCGTAATCGATTCATGGAATTTATTAAAATATTTTTTCTCTTAATGACTTTATTTTTTTGATAATGTCTTTACTCGTAAACGACACACGTTAAACAATTTTACATATTTTAATTTAACATATTATTTGTATTTTTACCCGACTACGGTGAAGCCGAAAGGAGTGGTAATATTTTGGCAGTCTATGTATGTATGTATGTATTTTTATTCTACTGTAGCGCCTAAACTACCTAAACTACTGGTCCGATTTTAATAAATGAGGTTTCAATAGATCGTTATAACACTCCGGGTAACATAGACTATATTATAATTTATGTAGTGAAGTTATAGTTTTTTTATAAAAATTTTAGTTATTCTGTTATCTTATTTTAAAATGATCCATTTGAAAGATACTTAAAACTTTTACAACTATGTCAAAATAAGTATGTATTTACTATACTAGTAGACTAGTAAAAGTTCCTAAGCTCGGGCCTCGAGAGTGGATCACTTAAGTAACCGACCAGAATAAGTTTTCCGGCACATTACCGTTGTTACTTGAAGAGCATTCGGATAACCACTCTACATTATTCGGCTACTGGGATCCGGAAAATTCCAGATATATCTGGCTCAAGCCGGTTATAACCGGTTCGTCGAATGATGTCTATCTCGTTTTTCATGCGTGACCTAATGACACGAGAGGGAGAGAGAAGGAAGATAGGGGGAGATTGGGGGAAATGATGTCGATACGTAAAAATATAAGTCGAAGCTGCTGCCGGCCCGTCCACACTCGCGCCTGATTAAATGACGGTCAGGGTCGTTAGGACCTCGCGAAAATTTGCTCCCAGACCTTTGTTACATTGATATATCGAAAGTTGATGATATTACTGGATATAACCAAGCTATTCCACTTTATCGTCCTCAGCCGTAAGTAGATTAAGTAATGATTTGATCCTTACCTACATTGTTATCTACTTTTCTTCCTATGTCGTTTCATAATTAAAAAATCGAATTATATTCTGCAGCAAAACAAAAGTATTCCAAATAAAATATGCATTGGTATTTTGAGCAAACAATTTGAGTAAAAAACGTGAAAGTGAAATTTATAGAGGTATCGGAAACAATCGCCATTTGCGTTCAAATCTATTACCGTATGTCCGCGTCAACTGATGCGATAGTTTTTAATGTCGGAATCCTTTGTCCACTCGCAGCGAAATATTAATCAATCGACTGGTATTTTGTTACTATTGGTTTATTTTAGAACCGACCAGTCTCACAATTTTGACGTTTAAAACCACCGGCCCATGTTTTATGTTAGTCCCAGGGCAAAGAATATATATAACTAACGTACCCAGGGCTTATTAAATGTCGCTTCTATGTACTGATGTACTATTATGATTTGTAATTTATGTTCAGTTCAGATGCGTTAGTTTCTGTCCTACTTAGGAATAAAATATTTTTCATTTTCTGATTTTCATGTGATCCTTTCCACCCCATTCTCCCCAATAATAATGCTTTTGATATTTTATTTTCTGATATGATCACTAAGGAAATATATACTCTTGTGTGCTCCAATTTCTGGATAGGAGGTTCTATTTATTAATCATTAGTCGACGTAAGATGACTGACAGGATTGTGAGGGTACACGACGCACGTGAAGAAATACAATATCATGCGTTATATAATAAGGACGTATTGAACATATGATATTTGCTCGGCTAATGAACTTCAAATATTATCTGTTCACCCCCTCCCCTCCGACCTCGCACCCCGGGGCCTCGGCGGCGAAGACGCAGCGGGGAATTGTTTAAACAAGCTAACAATTTAAGCTCGATACTTAATACGTCTCACTTTTGTTTGAACTTCATGCTCCACATAATTGTCAAATACAATTGCCTTTGAGATGAAAATTTCTTTGAATACCCTCATCGCTTCGGACGGCGAATTCGTTTCGTGTAAACACAACGGATGTGACGTCAACAGTTTATTAAGAACTAGATGTTGCCCGCGACTTCGTGCGCGCAAAAGTTAGTTTCACAGAAACCATACATTTTTCCGTGATAAAAAGTAGCATATGTCCTTCCTCGTGGTCTACTCTACATCTGTGCCAAATTTCAGAGCATGCAAATAAAGAAACTTTTCCGTTTTATTATATTAGTATAGAGTATGGATATAACTATAGATTTATACCCCCTTACTAATAAACGCTGTCATAAGCTTGGAATAGTTATACAGTGTTTTGTCTTCTTCAATCGAATTAAAAATGTCACTTGTGTGACGGGAACAAAACACTGTATAACTATTCAAAGCTTATGACAGCGTTTATTAGTAAGGGGGAAAGAGTATAAGCATCTATCATACCAGGACTTATTTTAACTCATTGCACCAGCACTTTATATTACCCTCTAATAGGCATAAATAATTTGTCGCATAACCACTATTTAACGTGATAAAATATGGCGGGAAGCGCGTCGGCCATAAATCTAAAAAATCCCGACATTACACATGTTGTTTGTGTGTATGTTTACGTTCCGTGTTGTAATTACAGGCGTTAAGTACCGACAAGTATTATTATTGTGATGTTATACTATTTAACTGTGATACCGCCAGACTTTAATGTTTTAACTTTTAACACTACTCATGTACTTGTCAAGTGATTTCAAAGTAAAATTCTGACAAAAACCATGCTGTTATGAATAGGGCAACTCCTATTCATGAAAACATTTAAAAAAAACCTTATCTAACGTCAACTAAACTAAACAAATCCTATTGCATATTAAATAAGTACAAAGTTCGTAAAATTTTTACAAAGTCGATATAATTTATTATTGAATATTAGTAAGTAGAGAAATAATAGTTTTTAAGTTTCGCAAAAAAAAACTTGCATGTTGAAAAAACCAGCCGAGTTAAACTAATGTTATACATGTGCACTTGTTATTTCGTTATCTTTTTAACTAACTTTTAGAAAAAAAACGCAAGTTAGGCCTTTATAACTCCTAAACTAACAAAGTTATATAAACCGTAATATAGTAAAAAATGCGCTTTAAAGTTGAATAAATAAATAAAAAAAATGTCTTAGCAACCTCTAAATGAAAGACATATCTAAAGATACCCAACACGACGGACGGACGGACGGACATGACGAAACTATAAGGGCTGACTGAAACGTCAACTACGGAACCCTAAAAATCATTTGTTCAAAATCCATCGTCGAATGTCGACAAATGTGTTACATCCGTAATACGGGCACACGTTTAATCGCGATTAAGCGATGTTTGTTGCGATAAATTACGCGCGAGCGTCCCGACTCCCACCTGATTCATAAATTTGTCGCCTCCCATCAGAATAAGGACTAGCCGTGTGCCAAAATTATTGAAATATGAATTCGTTAATGGCCATGAGTTTAACGATAAATATACAGATCACGTATGAAATTATTGTGCATTTAATTTAGTTCAAAATTATTTAACTTTATCGTGTTGGCCTTTATCATTGTTAAATGCACTATCGGTCTGCAAATCTATATATCTATAATAATTTTACATTTTTATGAAAAATGCAAATAATATGAAAAATAGCCTCACATGATACTCTGTATTTCGATGTTAACGAGGATCGCCGTTTTGAAAAATATGAAAAGCGGCAACAAAAGGTGAAAATTTCCACCCGCTGCGGTCGGTGTAACGAAGCCAATCACACGCCGCCCAGCACGACGCGGCCCGTCTCCCCACGCGCCGGCAGAACAACCGCAGTTTACACGGGAATCGACGAATGTTCAAAAAAGCTAGCAAAATATATCCGTATCCACTGTCCAGTGGAGTGTATTTCTATATTCGGAACTAGTATTTTAAATTGACTCTGAATATCTGTCGTTATTTTTCCTGGAATATTAAATTTCAAAATAATTAACAAGACGTTTTAATATGTATTTATTTTCAATTCAATAATAATCATATTATGTATATATAACGATGACGCTTTATTTTTCACACTTTAGAATTCTTTTTACCCGACTGCGCGACGCAAAGGAGTGGTAATGTGTTTATCAGCCTATGTATATATGTATGTATGTATGTATGTTCCTTTGAAGCACTATACAGACCAAACGCCTGGGCCGATTTTAATGATTCACACGTCAATCAATTCCTCTTAGTCCGGCGAGTGTCACTAAAGACATGACGTTGGTGAAAATTCAATATGGCGATACTGGACGCCATATTGTGAAAATGAAAAAAATGAAAGTCAACAAACTATGTCAAGTGGGGTATCGTTGAATAGGTATTTAAAAATCATTTTTAGTTTTCTCTCAACATTTTTCGATTTGACTGACCGTTTAGGATCTATATCGATTTAAAGTTGCGTAACAACCATTCTCATATTCCAGTGCAATTGTGATGTAGTATTGATGCTAATAGGAAATCCAGCCTGGTAAATAGCTAGCTAGATACTCATAACTAAAAAGTATAAAATAAAAAATAATAATTTAAAAAATTTAAAAACCCGACTGCGTAAAAAGTGAACCAAACTAAGTAGTAGGTACATAATGAAAAACTGAAAAGAAATAACAAGCACTTAGATGTCCGGTGGTCTAGAATTCTATAGTATATTATTGAATGAATACTATGGAAGAAAATAAAATATAATGTATTATTGGAACATAACAACTGAACAGTCGGGATCCATTATTCGACAGCCAATCAAATTTTTTAATGGATCCAGACTGTTTAGTTGTTATATTCCAATAATAGATTATATTTTATTTTCTTCCATAGAATTCATTCAATAATATATTATAGAATTCTAGACCACCGGACATCTAAGTGCTTGTTTTTTCTTTTCAGTTTTTCATTATGTACCTGCTACCTACTTAGTTTGGTTCACTTTTTAAGTAGTCGGGTTTTTAAATTATTATTTTTTTCTACAAATTTTCAGTTTTCTATAAAAGTAAATTGTCCATTCTCCTCGTGGCAATCGAGCGCTCAAACTTCAACACAATGCGATTCGATCCAAAGGTTTTCTATCTTTTTTCTCTTGCAAAGTTTTTCTTAAACACCTCTAGATTGTCCGATACCAACTTCCTGCTGATAACTCGTTACTTACCTGGGAGTTGGACACAAAAGATCTTTTGTACCGCGTCCCATTCTGAACCGGCAGATGTCCCGACTGCCGAGCTCCTCCCCCGGGCCCCGATTGCTCCGATACACCTACATATTAGCTGGCTCGACTTGAGAAAACAATTTTTTTGATATTTTGGATAAGAATAAGAATAAGAATAAGAATCGTTTATTCCAAGAAATTGGTTACATAGGTGTTACATTTGTATAATACTTATTTTATTTTATCACAATTTCGGCCCTTAAGGGCATGGAATAGTGTTAGTAAATTTGACTGGCGAATACAAAGCAGTTTCTATATATTTATTTTATTACCACCACACATTAACACATTTCAAGCCTAGCAAACGAAATAAATCTGTCATAATCTACATTTAAAGAAATATCACATTATTATTGTACCAATTCAAAATACTCACATACAATTTTTGCTAATACTAATAAATAGAGGAATATAGAATCATAATATTAATTCATAGTCACACACCTATTAAATAAATTGAATATAAAATCAAATGTCCTACAATAATAATTAAAATGTCAATATATTTAAAAGAAAGTAATCATAAGTATAAAATATAGATAAGATGTCAACAATTACAGTTATTAAAATAAAAATATAATAAAAGTTTATTAATAGTAATCCATTTTAATTCTTATTGTATTAATAGTTATTCGTGATGTCCTAAAAATTCATTAATAGTATAAAAACATTTTTCAGTAAGCCAATTGTATAGTCTTCTTTTAAATGAGTTATCATTAAGTTCTTTTAAATTGTCAGGCAGTTTATTATATATTTTTATGGACATACAATAGCTATTTTTACTTAAAAATGTTGTTTTTGTAATTGGTAATACTAACTTGTTCGGGTATCTAGTATTGATCCTAAGGACTTCAGATTTTTTAATGTAAAATTCAGCCATATACTTTCTAACGAACACACTTATTTCAAAAATATACAAACAAACTAAAGTAAGTAATTTTAATTTTTTAAATAGAGGGCGACATGAGTCCATGGGTTTTGCTCCACAAATAGCCCTGATACATTTTTTCTGTCCAATGAATAGTCTAGGTATATCTACAGAGTTGCCCCATACTATTAGTCCATACCTAAGAGCAGACACTACAAATGAATGGTATGCGGTTAATGCCGTTTTTGTGCAGGTTGTTTTTTGTAAGCGACTAAGGAGATACACATATTGATTAATTTTCTTGCCTATCAATTCAATATGTGGTTTCCACGACAGGTTATTGTCAATATTGACTCCTAGAAACTTTACAATATGCGATTCACTTATTTCATGTTGGTCATATTTTATACTTAAATCTCTACCTTTATTACCCTTATTATAGAATTGCATGTATGTAGTTTTTTTAACATTAAATTTTAAATCATTATAGTCCATCCATTCAATTATGTCATTAACAGCATTATTAATTTCTAAATTATATGTCAGATCATTTTTATTCTTAATTATTATGGAAATGTCATCTACGAAAATTGTACAATAATGTGAAGTAATTCTAGGTATGTCATTTATGTATAATATAAATAGAAGAGGACCCAGGACACTTCCCTGTGGAACTCCTCTAGTCTTTACTCTTAAATCTGAAGTAACTGATACTGTTTCATGCTTATTATTAGTTTTTGTAATTTTCACATATTGTGTTCGATGAGAGATATAACTTTCTAACCATTTATTCGCTAGTCCTCGGATACCATAGTGTTCACATTTGTCCAATAGTATTTTATGACTTACGTGGTCAAAGGCCTTTGTCATATCAAAGAACACTGCCGATACTGCTATCTTTTTATCAATACACTCTGCTATTTTTTTCATCAATGAGAAACATGCTAGTGTGGTGGATTTACCTTTTTGGAATCCATACTGTTCCTTGGTTATAATGTTATTTTTATCTATAAAAGACATGAGGCGCTTATGCATGATTTTTTCAAAAATTTTTGACATTACTGGTATAAGAGTTATGGGTCTATAATTATTTATCTCTTTTTTATCCCCATTTTTAAATAAAGGCGTTATAATTGAAGTTTTGAGCTTTGTCGGAAATTTACCCTCTTCTAGGGATAAATTTACTAGATATGTTAAAACTTGAGCGAGATCCGATACGCAGTTCTTTAGTACTTTTGTAGAAATTTCATCATACCCTGTAGAATATGAGTTATTTAAAGATTTGATTATTGCAATAATTTCTTTTTCGTTTGTCGGTTCTAAAAAAATTGTATTTTCATTTTGTGTAAGTGTATATTTTATAATTTTGTTTGTTTTTTCTTTAATTGCTTGTTCTTGTATAATTGAATTTAAGAAATTGTCATTTAGTATATTTGCAATTTTTATTGGATTTTGTATAATTTCATTTTTGTAGTTTATTTCTTCTATAGTATTTATATTTTTAGTTTTATATTTATTTCTATTTATTATTCTCCACGATGCTTTGCATTTATTATTGGCATTGAGAACGTATCTTTTGTTACTTGTTTTTTGAGCAATATCTATACACCTTTTTAAAATCTGTGAATATTTTTTAAATTTCATTTTATTTTCCGTGGTTTTACACTTATAATATTGGAATCGAAGCTTCCTTTTTCTCATACATGATATTTTAATACCCTTAGTCAGCCATTTAACTTGCATATCGGAATTTTTTATTTTACGTTTTATTGTCGGAAAGCATAAATTATACATTGTGGTAATAATTTCATAAAATTCATTAAATGCCTCATCTAATTTCGGAGTCTGATATACATTTGACCATGTAAAATTTTTAATATGTTCTCTAAATGTATTTATATTACGTTCACATAAGTCTCTTTGAAAGATAATTTTATACATTGGCAAAGTGTTTTTTATAGGTATCGTTAAAAATTGTGCAGTGTCATGATCAGATAATCCTAATTGCTTTACTTCACCTAAGGTATTTTCCATATTGCTTAGACATAAATCAATACAAGCTTTTTGTCTCGTTGCCGTATTTATGTGATTAATAATATTGTAGTTTTTTAATAAGTCAGTAAATTCATTTTTTGATTTAGTATTTTTCAGAATGTCAATATTAAAGTCACCAACGATTACAATATTTTTCATGTCCCTATTTCTTAATTTGTATAATAGCATGTCAAATTTATTTAAAAATTGTGTAAAATTCGATTTTGGGGTTCTGTAAATGCATATAATAATTAGCTTGTATATCGGTATTTTTAATGCACAACATTCAAATACATTTTCTGTACATAATTCACTAGCTATATCAAATTTTATACTCTCTATATGATTTCTAACTAGAATACAAACACCGCCACGTTTTTGTTTCAATCTGCAAAACGCTGATACTGTTTTATAACCTATTAGATTAACATTATGGATGTCTTCAATACTTAGGAATGTCTCTGATAGACATAAGACATCGACATTCTTACCTTTTTTTGCTAGTTCATTCAAGGCTACATTTAATATATCACTTTTATTTAGGACCCCAGCTATATTTTGATGCATTAAGTACATAATATTATTGGACTCGAAAAAATGTATCGTTTGCTTTTTTCTCTTTGTCTTTAAGAGTGTTTTCAAGATTATCGTCATTTTTATTTGTAGTTTGCATATTTTTTGTTATTTTGGATATTGGTTTAAAGTAGTATAATATATTTCTCTGTTTTTTATTTAATATTTTACTGTTCTGATCACGAAATAATACCTTTTTGTTACCAGGCGCCAAAAACAATTTTTCATAATACATAGAGTCAATGATCATATTTATTCTATAGCATAAGTGATTAACAAAATGTTGTCTGCTATCGTACCAGTTGTTTAAATGTAAGAATATACAGTTTTTATAATTTTGACACGTTAGTTGCAATAATTTATTTAGTTTATAATTATTAAGGTAATTATTGTGAAGGACACTAGTAACAATAATTGTAGTATCACTGTGACACTTTAGGAAGTAACCAAGGTTCATCAAAACTTTATAAGGATTTTTGTCATTTTCACCTATACACAATATTATTTTATCTTTTGAGTTTATCTTCATATTACTAAATGTTTTCACTAATTCATCACTACATGCATTTGGCTTTACAAATGAAAACACTTCATATTTTTCGAACTTACTGTTTAAACGAGATTTTATTAATGATGATGCTACATTAGCATACTGTTGACTTCCCAGTACCATGATTCTTCTTTTTTCATCCATATTTGTTATTTTTTCTTTAGTTTCCAGTAGACACACATTTTCTTTTACGTTTAGCGTTACCTTTGATATCGAGGGTGGTGTACCGTCTTTATTATATTTATTGATATCTAGATTTGTTTTAATGGGCGTGATATTAGCTTGAGGATTACAATTTGTTATTAGGTTCCTATTTTGATAAGGGGTTTGGTTAGTTTCTGCATAATTCAAATCTAGTCTTCTTTTTGGAAGGCCTACCATCTGGACATGACTTTTCTTCTTTAGCGTGTTATTTTTGGGGGTATTGCTTCTCGGACTTATACAAACAGTTTTAAGAACATCAATTTTATTTTTCTGTTCATGCAATTGTTTTTTTAATGTACATATTTCATCAGATAAGTTAATAATTTCAGAATGTGCACTTTCTAGTTCTAATTTTAGTCTAACAACCTCATCTTTTAGTTCATTCACCTGATCTTGGTTTCCTATAGTTGATATATCTGGTAGGCTTTTTGTGCTTATTTCGGAATCTAGGGAATCCAGAGATTCATCATTTTCAAGGCAAAAGGAGTTGTACATTCTATTCTGTTTTTTAGACCTTAGTGTAATGTTATTAGAATCCATTTTGTTTGTAAATTATAATTTTTCTTCCAATCTTAATTCAATAAAATAAAATATCTAATTTAAATAATAACAATATATCTATGAATTATATTAGTAACAATAAATCATATTCCTCAGTTATTCAAATTTTCTTCCAATGTCAATTTCACTATATAATAAAAAAAAAAAATGTCCAGTCAAAGTAATCCTTGGTACGATAAGTTATTATGTCCTTTTAATAATAAAATATGATTTTTATTAGTCAATATGAATTTCCTTATTATATTAATTCCTTATCTACTTATGCTTTTTGCGTCAACATTTTATTGATAAAAAAAAAAAAAACAAAATGTCTATGGTTTGCTGTCATCTAATTCATTGTCAATGTCAAAATCCATATGTTGCGTCAAATCCAGTTGTCTAAGAATTATAATGTCAAGATTTCAGTTTTTCCAGTATTTCTTTTGAAATTATTTAAATTTTTGAGTGTTTAACGGTGGTAATAATGTGTCACCAAGTTATAATAATGAACTATGTGTATTCACAATGTATAAGTATGTTCAAATTCACTATTAGCTATCAGTATTCATACTGCTATGAAATCATTATATTTTCTAATTAGTTAATCCATAATTTAAGTATTTTTGGTTCCTATGTTGAACAAAGGTTGGATTGTAAGTGTACTTTACTCACTTTGATTTATTTGGTCTTCCTCAAGTTCTTGGATACTGCAAACACTATATGTCATTTAGTGGTTCCCAAGTTGGTAATTTCACTTATAATTATTTAGTTTTTTGCTATTATTATATTTTAAAATAAACTTTTTTATCAGATCAGTGTTTACTGTGCAGCTGACAGCTGTCAAAAAAAAATCCAATAATACTCCATATGTCCAATATTACTCCAGTGTTATTGGATTTTGTAGCATGTAGTAGGATAAACATCGAAAATAAATTTAATATTATTGGTTCCGCATTTGCGCAAGCCCGTTATTAGAATATTGATAAAATACAACTTAATAAAAATATGAACTACTATACCAAAGTGACCTACCTGTATTCTTCAACTAATATCTACTAACGTCGTCTATTTGAATATTATGTGTGTATATAATAGACTAGCGACCCGCCCCAGCTTCGCACGGGTACAATACTGATACTAATACTACAGAATGTCTTTAAACCTCTAACAAAACGGGCGAAATCTAGTCAAAACAAACAGAAACAAATTAATATAGGTACCTACTAAAACTCAATGAAATAAGTAGGTGGGTATACTTTTATCGTATGAAATACCATAGATCTAAACTCTCCCCGTACGCGCACCCCCGCCTTGGTGACGCCCATTTCGCAACGGGCCGTGCAGCAGAAATCGTAATATTTTAATTTCGCCATAACATCAAAACCACACGTCCAATTTCAATCATTCAAAGACCAAATATTATCTACATAAACTGTAGTTAGTGATGAAATAATTTATTTTGATAAGGATTAATAGTATGAGTAAAATAAACGCGTTTAAAAGTAGTCCAAAAAAATTTCAAGATTTCTAAATAAAAAAATGGTTGTTGTGCCTCACTCGACATAGATAGGTATAGTGTGTCGCGGACTTTTTTGTAGATATTTATAAGATCTACAATTAATTAGAACATTTTATGGTTCTATCTTTTATAGTTTAGGCAGCGTACGCAAAATAAGTAACTTTTCTGGTTGATTTTTTACACCTTGTGTCCGAAAAACCCAAATATTTTACGGAACCCTATTTTTTTCCAAAATAAAATATAGCCTATGTTACTCGTGGATAATGTAGCTTTAGAATGGTGAAAGAATTTTTGAAATCGGTCCAGTACTTTTCGAGCCTATTCATTACAAACAAACAAACAAACAAACATACAAACAAAGTTTTCCTCTTTATAATATTAGTGTAGATATACATAAATAATATTCGGATAGACGATTTGAATATAAAAATGAGTATGTCACCGTAAAATTGTAAAAACCGTTAGATTGTAAAATAACTTACGAGATTGTAAAAATATGTCGAAAGATTCATTACTATATGTTTATAATGTAACGAAAAATAATGTGTCAAATTATAGGCAGAATATTCGCGTGGGAAGTCTATAAACATTTTACAATTTCACTAGTTATATTACAATCTAACGGTTTTTACAATTTTACGGTGACATATATTTGACAAGTTCATCTCAGCCCAGTTGATGCGGCCCCATCTCACCCTAACCCTCTACAACATATTGGTAAAAGCAAATTAATCACATTACCGCACCGGTTCGTTTAGTTTTAATCTGTCAGTTTCCGCGCCATGTACCCGGATACCCGGGTCCCGAATAACGCCCGGTACTTTATGACCCCATGCGGTCCGGATCTAATTTTTATTCATAAGCGTTTTCTCAATTTGTACGGGAAGGTAGAAACGTAAATGAATTGGGGATAATTATAGTAATTAAAGTATTTCGTTTACAGACGAAATAGATAAGGAAATTTCCCTTACTTTATTCCTCTGGTGTTTTCCCCCTGTTTCATATTAAAAAAAAAACATAGAATCTTTAAATGGCCTCAGAACTGTGACAAGTACAGACGCAAAGTTAGTTAACTTTTCTTTTCCAACCCTATCGCTGCAGCACTGGGCTGAATATGCTACCCATGTATACTGATAAATACCGGACAGTGTATAAATCAAACATGGCTAACTATTTCAAACGACACGCCATATTCGAGCGGGCGGCGTCCGTCAGCGTGATGCATGGACACACTGTCGTAAAGTATTGAAACTGCTCTTGTGATAGGGCTGCCTATGTACTAACTAATATCTTAGACAAATTGTGCAAAATAATTAAAGAACCAATGAGTCGTCACGAGAATCCTGTCAGATGTACACCATAAGTATTTTGTAAAAACAGTCGATTGTATACTGTTTGGTGATAAGTTTCAGCGCCACATTCATCACGCTAACATGAGGACCAGCCATCCGTGCTCATTAGATTAATCTTATTGAAATTTAAAAACGTAGAAATACTTTTCGCAAAATGATGAACCGCTTCCAATCTATTCCTGAGCTGACAGGCTACGTAAACTCACTTGCATTATGGTAATGTGTGTAGGTATTCATAATAATATTATTATCATGTTGGTAATGCAGGTGTATGAATGTTAATAAAATAATCCCTTAAATTAAGTAATAGATTACTTAATTTCTTCATATCATAATATATAATATAAAAAAATAATTAATTTGAAATATCAAACCTTAAACTTTCTAGTGCCAACCCTAGCGCAGATAGTAAATTTATGAATAATAACTCTCGGGTGAATTATAAAGTCTGTATTGATTGCAGATTGAGAGTAAATTGTTATTAGCCACGAGTATCGGCGCGGGCGGTAAATCGTGGTACCGTTCGTGTACTGTGGGAGTTGGGACGGACGGGACCAACGCGAGCTATTACGGGTTAAATAGACCACACTCGAAGGTACATCACAAATATGTAAACATACATACCACAGTATAAATAAAACCTGTGGGAGAGCCACGCTTCGGCACGAATGGGCCGGCTTGACCACGACTTCACAGAAAACTGGCGTGAAATAACGTTTACGTGTGAGTGACAAGGCCCAAGGGGGGATTGGGGATTTAAAGACCAGGAACGCAAGTTGCAACACCAGAGGAGTTACATGTAGGTACGCCTCTAGTGTTGTGAGTGACCGTGGGCGGCGGTAATCGCTTCCCATCATTCGATCCGTCTGCTCCTATCCTGGTTCATTTCATAAAAATAAAAATAAAATGACTGTCTGTTAGGTCGGTTTACGGATGATTATTTTACATTATAACGTCATCACAAGCCGAACGCTTAGGTCGATCGTGCCTCTCTATGGCTTGATTTGCGCTCTCGCTTGCACGCTCGGCTAAGGAGGAACGTGACAATCAGGCGGAACGTGACAATTTTTTCGGCGTGCAGCCGACGTTTATTGATTCATAAGACGTTATCACATCAAAAATGTACATTATTTATATTGCGTACATATCATAGCTGTGGTGAAAAAAATGCGAGTATACGTACCTTTCATCTGCACATATTTTAGTTTTATTGACGTACCTATCTGTTTCTTAGCTAAGCCAAGTGGGTAATATAATTATCTGTTACTTGAACTTGGCTTGACACGCTACCGCGTGTCTAGATCTGTTGCGAGTTGGAAATTGAATGTGACTATTAATAAGACTTAGTTAAGGTTTATCAGGATTTACTAAAATTCCTATTAAGCGACGATTACATGCTAACACATTACTAAAATATTTAAATTAATTGGTTCTTTAAATATTCATAAAATATTGAAATATGAAGTAAAGGAACTAATCGTCCTAAGCCTAATTTGATTGGCCAATCCATTTTCAATTACTGCTACAATTGCTGGAGTTGAATATTCTAGAAAGTTATAGAAGGTCAATTAAAGTTATCATGATTATAATTGCCCCAATTAAAGCGGTTAACAAACATCGCTTTCTACCGCGCGCCGCCGTTCTGATGCTGTGATATGAATAAACATGCGAACTGGTGACCAGCCGTTTTTCAACATTAAGGATAGTCTTAAAAATTACAATTTTTGCCTATTTTATTCCCACCCGTACCTATTATTTTCGGAAGCAAGGAAATTTAGACCAAAGGCCAGGTTTCCATGAAAAGCACACACAGTCTCACACACGTACTGAATCGTTCAGATCCTGAATATGTCAAATTGAACTTACATTTTCATACAATTTCGTGTCTTTCAACACCCTTACATGATGTCAAATTAAGTACGTGTGTTTCCAGGCATAGTGAAAGCTGGCATCCTTTTTAACACGCTATATTATTAACTTCACCTGTATGTAAGCTTGTTTGCTTGTATGTAATTATCAATACAATGCGGTCGCCAAGCAACCGTTTGAAGTTGACGGTTGCTTGGCGACCGTCAACATCAAGAATATCGAACTAAAAAGTTGAAAATAAATCGCGCTCGACTTGGCGGGGGCACTGCCGTGCCCCCAGATAGTAAAAAAAACTAAAAAAACACGCTTTTTAATATCGAACTAAAAAGTTGAAAATAATTTTAAAAATACTAGTATAATTGAGGGAAAAGCGTGGGACGCTTTGTGCCATAATTTTCGTATATCGAGCGACCCACGTTTTTCCCTCCCATATTAAAAAGCGTGTTTTTTTTGTTTTTTTTAAACTATATTTATTAAGTCAAAATATTTAGTTTTGCAGTAAAAAAGTCTTTAACATCTTTTGATTTTTTTAGGTGAACATTAACATACATCTTAAGAACATTATGCGAGTGTTTAAAGCGACATACTCACGATCCATCAAATGCAAGGCCGCGGCCTGGAAGCGGACTTATAGGCAAAAAGTCCGCTTCCAGGCTTGCCACTATGATTGACACTTATGACACCCATTAGTACCGGTGCTCGATTTGTAAGCTGGACCGAAAATAAGGCCCTAAGGATATTTTGAATACTAAACTTACATCGCGTTCTAAGTGTCTCAATGCTTTTGTTTTACTAAAGAGGTTCTTGTCAAGCATCACTATAACTGCTGTATTGAAAAAGTTTAAACATTATGTACGTAAATTGTATTTTAAAAACAATCATAAATTAAAAATATTTTGTTTTTGTAATTAGAATTTTAGAAACAAATCATTTAAATTGTGTCGTTTAATTTTGGTCACCCCCGTACCGCGTATCTTATCTCCAAATGAAATTATGTATATTGTCTCCATAAATCTGTTTAGATGGTGCAGATTTAGGCTGAGGGATGGGGGTAAAAGCTAGGGGCTCAGGGGAAACACTAAGTCCAAGGAAAAAGCGGTTTTTTGTTGTACCTAGTAGTTGTGTAGTTGTAGTTGGGTACTGACTATAAGCAGGCAAATGGTCAACTAGTTGTCAATTTCATAAGAATGCATCCATAAATTACGTGAGGTATTTAGGGGGGAGATGGTCCAGCCGAACCTTATCAAATGTCACTTGGTCCACAATCTACGTCTCACATGCTTGTTAGAATAAACTCAATTACTAATCTTGACTTATCTTAAAACAAGTAACAAATAGTGTTTTTAAAATAAATTAACAAAATATTTTTTTTAATATCACGTAAAATTAAGGAGAGGGGGAGGGGTTTGAAGTGAATCTCACGATATCTCACCAACGGGAAAGGGAAGTAAAAATATCCTCAAAAACGTCTCACGTAACTTATGGACGTCCCCATAAGTCACACCAAACAGGAATTTTTGCTACTGTGTATGTTTTGATAGTGGATAAGTGTTTCTATAGTTAAACTTTATCAACCTCTTTATTATCAAAGCTGTTATACTTATACCACAATAACAAATAAAAATAC
Organism: Glaucopsyche alexis; assembly: GCA_905404095.1. Taxonomy (NCBI): domain Eukaryota; kingdom Metazoa; phylum Arthropoda; class Insecta; order Lepidoptera; family Lycaenidae; genus Glaucopsyche; species Glaucopsyche alexis. Next base: position 395,035 of record FR990044.1, on the reverse strand, counting down.
TGTTCTGGCTTTCTATAAAATATTGCTAAGCTATCTTCGATAAATAAGAAATACAATTTGGGTTTGAAATATAAATCAAATATCAGGAGTGTCAGTACACTACAACACCAATGTGTTGTCTAGACGCCATACATTTGTCATCTGGAGTATCACAGGTCTCTCCCAGACACCAGACCTCCCCTAGACCCGGTCTCGTCGTTTATCAGTCTGCTTGAGATGCAGATGACTTTTGTATGCTAAGCGTAAGATTTTGTATGAAGTTCTGATGCTTCAAAGGTGTTTACCGTTTGTCGTGTTCATAATACAAATATTTTTTCAGAGATATAGTGACGAATCGCATATATGTACTATTGTTAATTATCTTGTATAGGTTCATTAATACTACTTAAATATAGCAATATTCCGCGAAAAAATCCTACAACCTGCAAGCAAATGTGTGAGTGCACGCACACCTCTCTCTCACACTGCTTATGTGTACACAAGTAGAAACAAGATCGTGCAAACCACTACACCACCACGCAGGTTGCAAAATTCGACGCGCGTTTCGTTCCGAATCCGGAGCATCCTCAGGAAGTGGACCTGTAAACAAAGTTCGTTACAAATGCCTCCAACCATACCACTACCTTATAGCCAGTATGGTAGCTATATAGTAGCCCCTCCAAACAGGTTAATGAATTGATTGAGAGAGACGTTGTCAAGCAAGTTTGGTCATTCAATAATGCATGTCTGTTATTGTTCTTTTCTTTAATTATTTTTAATTTAAGTGAGTATATTAGTCTTGCTAGTCGTAGTCCACCACGCTAACCTTTTGCGAGTTGGGATACTTCACTTCACTTCAGTTAACTTCAATATTATAAATCGCGAGCCACAAAGTGTTATAAAATAAAAAATAAAAGTTCAGTAGAACTTTTATGGTAAAATGTAAGCCTGGCGAGTTATGGCGGTGTATTGTAGTTTATGCACGGGTTATTTATATTCAAATTTATTTGAATATTGTAAAACATTACACCTACCGATACGACGGGACTGTTATCGTATTGTATTTATTGTAAACTTAATGTTGCATCCGACTTCGTGCGTGCAAAAATCACCAAGAACCGTACATTTAGCCATGATAGAAAGTAGCATGTGTACTTCCCCGTGGTTGACTCTTTAATGTATGAAAATTGGTCCTGTACTTTCGGAGCCTATTTAATGCAAACAAACAATCAACTCTTTTCTCTTTATAATATTAGTATAGGTTATAACTTATAATATGAGCACCTAACTACCTATAGATAAGTTTAACAACATTAGAGGAAGGTCGGGTAAAGTGCACACCCCGGGCAAAGCAAATACTGCCTACTATTCCTAAATTATTTATTCACTTGGCCACCGAGTGGATTTCAAAATGATTATAAAGTTAAACATTTTTTTTTTCAGTGATACATAGTAAATTAGTGACTTCCTAGTATCTTAGTAATATTATGAATGTGAAAGTTTGTGAGGATGCATAGACGAATGTATGGATAGATGGATGTTTGTTACTCTTTCACGCAAAAACTACTAAACTGATTTTAATGAAATTTGGTATGGTAGTAGGCTCTGGATTAAAACATTGGCTACTTTTTATTCCGAAAAAGGACAGTATTCCCGCGGGATACCCGATAGTATATTTACGCGGGTGGAGCTGCGGGAAACAGTTAGTTCAAAATATGCGAGTCTGCATTTTCCGGTATTATGGTTTTCATTTGTAGGTATATAACCTACTTTATAAAATTTTCAAACGAAAATACTCTAAAGTTAATAACCATCACCAGTATCACACGACTACGTAAATATGGCCTGTATTACGCGGGCCATTATTAAGAATATATTGACACATCATTAAAACCAGGTCAGTAGTTTAGGCGCTACGATGGAATATACATACATAATATTACAAATACCGCAGAAATCATTACCCTTCCTTTTGGCTTCACCGTAGTCGGGTAAAAATCAAATGGTCGTAGCATCTGTGTAGTGTAGTTATATTATCTCGTAGCAGTGCTACGGCCGCGTAGACATTTAAAATAAATAGGTGTTCACCCACTATATTATAATTATTATAATAAATAAATAATAATTAGATAAATCTATACTTCTACACTTATGTTAAAAAGAGTTGCTTGTTTGTTTGTTCATTTGTTCGCAATGAATAAGCTCCGAAACTACTGGGACCGATTTTAAATTTAGCACAATATATTATATAGAGACGAACGTGACAGGGGAAGGACATTACTTTTCATCGCGGCGGAGATTTGTATTTTATAACTCACGGAGAACATATTATTCTAAATCATATTAAAAACTAGTGTTACGCTACTTTGCTAAAAAGATGAACAATATTAATTAATTATTATTATTATTCCATACCCTCTAATAGGTAATAACAGAAACACAAGTAAACATACGTGGACAATTATTTTTAGCAATGTAGCAAATGATTAAAACGTAATTCACGAAATTCGTTATAGCTTGTTCGTGGACATTTTTCACTGGGAGCAATCGTTTAGCCCGGCATTAGCGCACCTCACGCCTGCACTAATTGCCTTTGTTAACACCCCGCGCCCCGCACCCCGCGCCAGTCGCCAGACTACTGAGAGCGGGAATTAATACGTTCCTGTACTTTTTTTTTTATGTAACGTTTTGCAAAATTAGTTACAGAAACTATGGGCACAAGATTTCTTTATATGAAGAAGTTTAGGCATAAAAAATCAAAAAATGTCAAGCATGAATGAGTCAATTGACCTCACACTGTCACACAGCTGATTTCAAAACGTAATTTTTTGGTTTAAAAATTGTAATACAGTAAAATTACATTGCACTCTTTACAACACTGAATAGTTGTGAAGTCATTGACATTATAGCAGATTTTAAAATAATTTCAATAATATAAATTTTGAAATCATTTTAAATAAGCTGTGTGAGGTCAATGGCCTCTTTAGTGCCGTAGACTCATTCACACTAGATTTTTTGAAGAAAAGATCTGCTTAATTTTCTTCATATAGGCATTATTTTACCAAAGTTTCTGTACCGAATACAACGTAACATCTACTTTTCATAACGTAACGTAACGAACACTGAGATTGTTGTAACGTTGTTTCAGGAGGATCGATTTAAATTGCACAGGTTTTATTTTTTAAAACAATCACAACATTATAACTCCACCACACCGATTTCGATGACGGTGGCCGGTTTCATTTAAACAAGGAGTAATTTTATAGTGCCCAAGTGTGTGCACAGTACACAAGAGAACTCTCTCTTCCTTTACTCTCATAAGCCAGTCGGACGGATAGCCGACACGACTGGCGAGAGATCAGGTGCAGGTCCGACTCTTAACATGCCCATCCGACGCATGGATCACCTTTCTTGTCAGACAATCAGGTGATCAGCCTGCATTGTCCTAACAACATTTTTGGTTGTTCTAATGCGGGAATCGAACCCACGATCTCCGAGTCGAGACCCAAGCTCTAACCACGGCGGATAGATCACAACATTGGGGATGTATTTTAACGTAGTTTTTTTTTCTAATCCGAATAAAACATGACTTCTAAAACATGCTGCATCTGTGTCTGTCTATTTTCCTGCTGCAAGACAGATCTTGATATCAATAATAATTGAATGTTGTGTTTACAATTTCTTAGTGTCCGTGCTTGCGTTTAATTTCAGAAGAGGTTTAAGGATATTGTCGTACTATAACCTAATATATTATGTTGCCAGTAATTTTGTGCGTGCAAAAGGAAATCTCGCAGGATCCCTTCATCTCGATAAAAAGTAGCCTAGGAATGGAATGCGCATAATTCCATGATATACTCTATGTGCTAAATTTCATCAAAATCGGTGGAGTATTTCCGGAGTCTTTTTATACAAACAAACAATTTTTTCTCTTTATTATACTAGTATAGATACGGATGATACCAATGTAAGTAATGTAAACTGTTTGTATGGGAATTACGGGCACCTGGCCACCTGAAATAAACATATCTAATTATTTCCCCCGACTCCCCGAGGCTCGTTAGTGTGAGAAGACAAAGAATACAGCACAGTCCATAGACTAAAGAGTATAAATTAGTAACGTAGAGGGGTATCATGATAACATGGCCCCGCGCGAGTTTCTTACGCCGGTTCTTCTCGCCGGGCTAGTTCCCGAACCGGTGGTAGGCATCATGTATACCGACGTTCAATAAGTGTATAAAAATACCAACATTGAATAAAAAATTTTGACTTTGACTTTGACATAACGTAAAATAGTAAGAATGTGATAATACTTTTTAGTACACACCATAGGTAGTTATCACTGGTACACACACACGCCGCAGGTGCATTAAGATTTGTATATTACTTTTTGATGCAGCGCCGCCACAGGGGCGACATCTTGGCGACATTCTCTACAAATGACAGCTCGAGCACTGGCGATTGGCGAATGTCAGCCATGTTGAGGTAGGCCTGAGGTTGACACTGAAATAATATTAAACGTCGCGTCAGATTGGCGTCAAACAAATCTGTCCAAAATCATAATGAAATATGGCAATTATGTCAAAAATGAAACGAATAGCGGCCAGCCCCGTGAACGCAAATACGCGGTAAATTTCATGAGAACGAAGTACCTATTCATTAATTGAGTAAGACAACATTAATTGATTTTTTTACATCTTAGGTTTTAAATCTGTTGTTTTCGATATGTTTATGGTTTGGGCGATGCACAGTTATATTATCATTGCCTGGACTTCGTTTCGTTAATTAAAATACGTCATACACCCTTTGTTCCTGCCGAATTACGTCTCTTCTCCATTTTACTCTTTGATATTTTCGTAATTTCGTTTCAAAATTATCAAGAAAATATAATCATCAGCTAAATAAATAATAATTTTAACAAAATCCTTTCGGCTCACACAAAATAAATACTCATTATAGTATAGCCTGCTTACTTTGATGTAAATTTTACTTGTTTTAATGGCCTAAACATACACAAAATGCCGTAATAGAGAGGTTTTTAAAAGTTTTATATGATAGGCGATGATTTTGCATGATGATGATTTTTGAAATTACAAATTGATTTTGCACAAACTTTGGCCATTTATACACATAAATGGCCAATGGCCTTGACAACTCTACATAAGCACACGCTTATGTAGAGTTGTCGCGTATCGCAGCAAAATTTATATAGGTTCCGTGGGATTTTTCTTTTGCGCGGAAGAAGTCGCGGCGAACGTCTAGTATAATATAAAGAGGTAATGGTAAGAATAATAAAGGGTTATATTCAATATTTTATTCATCGCGAGTGTAATGAGGCGCACACGTGTCGACGCCCGATAACACCCGACGCCACCCGACACACAGAATAAATACACACAGAAGGCAAGCTTAATACGTATTAAATTCTGCACTGCACACAACATACACGTAGACATCGCTCATCGGCACCAGTCGATATGTGGAACGCTATAAAATGCTGTGTGTGTAATTTTTTTTTATTAAACTTCAGGCTTCAGAAGAAAGCCTTGTTTTTCATTGTGAATAAAAATAATTTTATTTAATTATTGTTTCTTGTATGGGTGCCCCACATAAATATTTATTTTATTCTATTTTTATTTCTTGTTATAGCGGCAACACAAAAACATCATCTGTGAAAAGTTCACTGTCTAGCTATCACATTTGATGAGATATATAGCCTGGTGACAGACCGTCGGACAGACAGCGGAGTCTTAATAATAGTGAAGTTAGAAAATTTTGATAAAATGCCATACGGATTAAGAGGGCGTATAAAGCTAAATTGTCGATTTTAGAATTGATTTTTACACTTGATATTAAGCTACAAAATATTTGTTTTTTAAAATATAGGTATAGCATTATATTTAAAATAAATTGACCAGAGTGAAAACATGAAATTTTAAAATTTTATCGATAGAAAAAAATTACAAAGTTAGGTCTAATTTTCAACTAAAATCAATTTATCTTCAAAACTATGCGTATAAACGAGTCAATTTTGTAATATATAATGTAAAATTATATTATCTAGTAATGGTATTAGCGGTTTACAAAAATATTGTATATTGTACGAGTTACTAAAATAAAACTATTTCGGCGCTTAATACGTTCTTATTCCGCGTAGAACGATCTCTTTCTATTTCACCTGGCACGCGTGACTGCCATGTTTTGTTTCATCAATCAGTAGTGTTCGCTCCGTTGAGACGAGAGGACTGTGATTCTGTATCGAGTGCTCCGACTCTTGAAAATACTTCGATATTATTCTATAAAAATTATGGCTAACCATAAAAATCAAAGAAAATGTTCTAAAAGAGTTACATAAGAAATTAAAAATTCAACTTATAACTAATTGTCGAATGTTTGTATCTATAATTTTATTGTTTTTGTTGTCACATGTGTAGTATATCTGGGGGCACGGCAGTGCACCCGCCAAGTCGAGCGCGAAGCAAACACTGCCGTACCATCCTTTACTGGAACCATTTCGCCGCATTTTCAGGCCCCTATTTGAGAACCTCTGGATAAGACCAGAGCGCAGAAATTTTCGTCATCCAGTAAGCTATAATCACATACTTAAAATCCAAAATTTCAAGTCTGTAGGTCATTTAGTTCCGAAGTTAAGCGAAAGCAAAGTTTCGCATTTACGACACTCACTCACTCACTCACTCACTCACTCACTCATGATCATCAAAATAGAACTAGTACTTCCCATAAACTCAGAGAGCTGAAATTTGGTACAGAGTTAGGGTTTAATGGCCACATAAAGGGAAAACTATAAAAACTAGGATAATCGATCTGGGGGCACGGCAGTGCCGCCGCCAAGTCAAGCGCGAAGCAAACACTACCGTACCATTATTTACGGGAACCATTTCGCCGCATTTTAAGGCCTCTATTTGAGAACCTCTGGATAAGACCAGAACATCGATCTGGGGGCACGGCAGTGCCCCCGCCAAGTCGAGCGCGAAGCAAACACTGCCGTACCATTATTTACTGGAACCATTTCGCCGCATTTTCAGGCCCTTATTTGAGAACCTCTGGATAAGACCAGAACGCAGAAAGTTTCGTCATCCAGTAAAGTATAATCACATACTTAAAATCCAAAATTTTAAGTCAGTAGATCATTTAGTTCCGAAGTTAAACGAAAGCAAAGTTTCGCATTTATGACACTCACCCAGTCACTCACTCATGATCATCAGAATAGAACTAGTACTTCCCATAAACTCAGAGAGCTGAAATTTGGTACAGAGTTAGGGTTTAATGGCCACATAAAGGGAAAACTATAAAAACTAGGATAATCGAAGATCTGGAGTACCTGGTGACCCTTATTAGAAAATACAAGAGCCCAACCAAACTATTAGAGATCGACATACTGCCTTTACAAAAAATATTCAACTTGGTGGGCCACTTCATTTTATGTCAAAAATCGAAGGTCTGAAGTATCTGATGAAGAACCCTCAGCTGGTCTCAGCTGATTAGAGATATGGTAATGCCCCCTTCTACTATTGGTACATAAAAAATCGACTGTCATTGCAAAAATCCGGTGAAGTGGGACACATCTTCTAATTTCATCTAGCCCGTAGCGTCCCACTGCTGGGCGAATGCCTCCCCTTCTGCTTTTAATACGCATATAAATAAAATTAAAGGAAAACTCTGGATAAGATTGGACTGGCTTTTATACTTATACTTACAAGTTTACAAGAAGAAATAGTCGAACAATTAACTTTATTCTACTCGAACATTACACAAATTAAATAAACAAATTACAGTAAAATCTAGTAAAATAAATCAATATTCCTACGTTTCTACAAAAAGAAGTGAAATCCCACCAAAAACATTCTGTAAAAAACTAGCCAAGTCTCGATGGAGCTGCTTTTTTATCTCTAAAAAGTAATGAAATCTAGACAAAGTCGTGCCAACTCTAAGGTTCCTTACTGCGATTTATTTATTATTATAGTTAATGTTGTGTGACTTGGCCGTTGAAGAGTACACAAGGGTACAAAAGGGGCTCCATGACACCATTGCTCCAATACATGTGTTATACAATCAACAACAGCCTAAGATAAGACACTAGCGTCCAATAACCAATACCAGTATGGGCTATTATCTAGCTTAACAAACATAGGTAGTTACAACAGAATCTGATATAACATTACGTGTAAACAAAATTGACTTGTAACGTATAAAGAATTTTCAATGGCCAAGTCACACAACATTAACTATAATAATAAATAAATCGCAGTAAGGAACCTTAGAGTTGGCACGACTTTGTCTAGATTTCATTACTTTTTAGAGATAAAAAAGCAGCTCCATCGAGACTTGGCTAGTTTTTTACAGAATGTTTTTGGTGGGATGCAAAATTTACCGATACTTTGACATCATTTAATACATTCGCGTGTTGATGCGACTATGAATTTCTTTTATGGTATTTAGTAGATACTAACATAATTTGTATCGTATTATCCTAATATATATTATATTTCTTTGTGCGTGTGTATGTCACTGGACTCCTCTTAAACGGATGGACCGATTTTGATGAAACTTTTTGTATATGTTCATATGGATTTAAGAATTAATTGTTAAGATGTATAATTGGGCCAGGTAGGTAGCGCTGCTGTCAGTGCGTCAACAAATTTAAATTCTAAGGCGGCATGAAGTTTGCCAGAACAGCTAGTATTTGTTCATTATTTTATCTTACAAACCTTTCATTTATAATTATTTTGTATTTCAGAGCGGTTTTAGCAAAAAAAAAAAAACAAGCTGATGAATGCGAACCGGTTAAAATACTAACACGAAAATCTTTCATCAACTTTGTAAAATAGATTAAAATCTAGTCTTCGAATTATAATAATCGCACTTTTATAGGTAACTCGTCAAATGCAAAATATGCCTTAACTAATCTAACTAATTATAATATAAAGTAACATGACCTGACTAATTCATCAACGTCGAGGCAAAACTACTCAAGCTAGAAACGTAATATTTGGACTTTTGCTATCTTTTGTGACATATAGATCGGCGGTCTACTAAGAAGCTATTTTGCGAAATTCACCCCCTAAAGGGGTAAAAAGGGTTATCAACGTTTGTATGTAACTTTTTTTATGCTCAGATCTGTTTGAAATTTCGTGATATTGCTCTTTACCATGATTTACTTAAACTACAATTCAATTTACACTAATATTATAAAGAGGAAAATTTTGTTTGTATGTTTGTTTGTTTGTAATGAATAGGCTCAAAAAGTACTGGACCGATTTCAAAAATTCTTTTACCATTCGAAAGCTACATTATCCACGAGTAACATAGGCTAAATTTTATTTTGAAAAAAAATAGGGTTCCGTAAGATATTTGGGTTTTTCGGACACAAGGTGTAAAAAATCAACCAGAAAAGTTACTTATTTTGCGTACGCTGCCTAAACTATAAAATATAGAACCATATAATGTTCTAATTAATTGTAGATCTTATAAATATCTACAAAAAAGTCCGCGACACACTATACCTATCTATGTCGAGTGAGGCACAACAACCATTTTTTTATTTAGAAATCTTTTTTTTTTTTTTGGACTACATTTAAACGCGTTTATTTTACTCATGCTATTAATCCTTATCAAAATAAATTATTTCATCACTAAGTACAGTTTATGTAGATAATATTTGGTCTTTGAATGATTAAAATTGGACTTTTGGTTTTAAAGTTATGGTGAAATTAAAATATTACGATTTCTGCTATACGGCCCGTTGCGAAGTGGGTGACATTCTGTAGTATTAGTATCAGTATTGTACCCGTGCGAAGCCGGGGCGGGTCGCTAGTATTTACTAAAATTCGATATCTTAAGGGGTAAAATGAGATACTAAACTTTGTGGGGAAAAAATTTCGGCTTGGAACTTTGTAAATATGTAGACCTAAAAGAAAATGAGTAAACACGTGTTTCATGATTTTTCGATATTTAATCCCTAAAGGGGTGAACGGATCTCTTCAAGTTCTTTATTTTGATATCAAACACCTTCTGCAGTTAAGTAACATATATAGACAGCCAAAATCATTATCCTTCCTTTTGGTTTCGCCGTAGTTGGGTAAAAAGGGTTCCGTTTACATTTACTATTTCGCCGCAAACGAAGTTGTGGGTACCAGTTAGTATGTAATAAAGTTCAGAGCAAGTATTATCTGGTATATAAAAATCCAATTTTTGCACTTGTCGAAACATGCCCATTATCTGCGTTTAAAATGCCTATCGAAGAAGCAATAAAAAGAAAAAAAAACAACGGGTTGCAACTTCGGGAGTGCCAGTAGAAGTGAAAAATCTCAAAGTAAAGTCTCAAAAGTCAAGCCCAATTTAACTGGAGACATTTTTTTATTCATAGTGTTTTCAACTTTTCACCATACGTCAAATTTCAAAATGGCCCCAAAAATCCCAAAAGTTGGGCTACTTTTCGTTAACTGGATACACTTTTCGTGGGGGGACAATTGAAGTAAAGGTCAATGTAAAGGTCAAGGCCAAAGGTCAACGTATCTGGGAAGGTTGGGGTCAAAAGTCAATACGAACTAAAATAATTTCATGCTCGCGTAAACCAAGATAGCAAACAATTGCAAGTTGCATCTTACGAATTTTCGATCAGGGTCACGTGTTCTGCTCGACTTTAAAAGTTTTATCCATCTCAAGAAAAGTGCACAGCGCCGCTAAAGCAGTTTTCACTAGGTCACCACTTTGGTTTGGTTTCAAATCGAATTATCAAATAGGTTTACAAAAAGCAAAGTAATGTTGAAAGATATCCGTGTCGGTGTAAAATACTATGATACATGGGCGTAGCTAGGGGAGGGTTTAGGGGGTTCAAACGCCCCCCGAAATGGGCCGGCTGGTCCATGTGGATGACCCATATACAGAGGCGTATTTAGAATTTTTGCGCCCCAGGCCAATTAACATATTTTGCTGCCCCAATTACCCTTTCTGAAAGATGATTTTTAAAGTTATTTTAGAAAAAAAAAATCAACAGCCTAAAACAGAACTTTAATACTAACTTGTTCTAATATGCATGTGTTTATGTTAAATGCGTTCAAACTGAGAAAGCGAGCGAATGTTTTTTACGCTTTCACCTGTTAAAATCTTTTTATACTTAAAGCTATGAAAGAATATTGTACTTTAGAAAAAAATCAATAAAATCAATAGCCTAAAATAGGGATCGCGAACCTATGGCACGCGTGCCATCGAATCCTCGAACGTATAGCATGCGACACAATATTTTGGGCACGTCACATATCACAAAATTTTGTAAATATTTACTACGAAAAAATTGTGAAATAGGTATTACATATATGACAAACCTAACATAATAAGTTATTTGTCATCTATTTTACAACAACAGAAATTATACTAATTTTACTTTCATTTAAATTACAAGATGATCCTATTTTCACAGTCTTTTAGTTTAAAATTTGAGCAGATTTAACCTATTAAATAGGATAAAAATTTTGATCGCTCGCTTCGCTCGCTCGCGTTTAACATAAAGAACATATTATATTATTTTGTAGCGATTTTCTGTTTTAGCCGGTTCATTTTATGATATTTTTTCGAAGTTCACCGTTATTTAGTGTTTAAGGGGAAACCCTGAAAGACTGTGCTTTAAAGCATAAACAGGTAAAACGAAAAGAAATGGGCGCCCATTATTCTAATGTATATTATAAAATAATCCTATTTCCACAGTATTTTAGGGTTTAAGGTTTGAACATATTTAGCCTATTAAATGGGAAAAAATTTGCTCGCTCGCTTCGCTCGCTCGCGGCTAACATAAAGGACACTACATTATTTATTACCGATTTTCTGTTTTAGCCGGTTGAATTTATGATATTTTTCAGAAGTTTATATTTTAGTTTAACGTTTGAACAGAGTTGAAAGTTTAAACCTGTAAAATAGGGAAAAAATTTGCTCGCTCGCTCGTTTTTGGCTTAAAGAACGTATTATAACATTTTGTACTGACGTTTAGTTTTAGACTATAGATATTTGTATTTTTCCGAATTACACAGTCTTTCAGGGTTTAAAGCTTAAACAGGTAAAAACAAAAAATACATATTATATTCTAATGTGCCCAGGGCCTCTAATAGCTTAACGACGGCCCTGGTTATTTAATGTACTTGTAGTCGTTTTATTTTTGAGGGGGACAAAGCCTAGATTACCTAGGGCAAAGGAAGGGATCGAAATCTGGTGCGTAGGAATGAGGGGATAGGTGAGGGTAAAAGGGAAAGCTGGAAAAAGACACGGGAAAATACACAGGAAAATAGGCAGGAAAATACAATGAAAAAGAAAGGAAAAGTGAAAGGAAAATGCAAAGGTTTACCAATTACTTCGATTGTGGTGAGGTAGGGATTCCTTGTTGACTTGTCGACTTGTCGGAGCGAAGTACCATTTGTATGGCGATTGGCCCTATCTTTATACTAGTCTGACAATCAACCTTCTAGAACATTCCATTCCTCACCCCCTTAGCTCGAAATATCGTTTATTTTACATCAAGACAACATTATTTACATGAAATACATTTTTCTTAATATTCTAAGACATATTTACAACATATTTTAATATGAATAAATCTTGGAAAACTGTCGGGAATTGAGTGAGCGAGGAAAATAGGTTTTTCCAGTATTTATATTGCCTCGTCCTCCCCTGACTTAACGGGCGTTCGCTCCGTCCCTGTCTAATAGCAAGTCTCTCTCGAGACCGAGGCGCTCCCTAGTAGCAAAAATTTGCAACTATGGACTTTCTTTCTAGATAACTCACTCAACCCCCGCACAGCTAATACCCTTACATAAAACTAGGTCATATTTTATCAATTTTAACAATATTTCGCTAATTACTATCACAATGAATTGAGAACAATGGACAAAGTTATATAATCATAAGTATGAGTCTAATAAGAATGTTAAAACAATGGCTTTTGTGAGACAATGGCATCTAATAAGATTTTATATGTACTATTGTTACGTATTACGCAACGAGTTTTTACTATTTTTATTTTACATTGCAAGCTCTAAGTTATAACGAATTATTATGTTTTTAAAATTGACTATTTACATGGTTTTACAAGTAATCGGCTACCTTCTAAAAGTTCGTCGTGAACAATTTTCTTGAACCACCCCCCTACTAACTAACTAAAACCTGACTACGCCCATGCTATGATAAATCATTATAATGTGATGATGTTTGGTATTATGATGGTGGTGATAATGATGATTACTGTAATTGACATAGTGGCATATGCTTGCAGTTCTATAAACAGCTGAAATCCCCAAGTATGTATCTATAAGGAGTCAGGAGTTCTGTTCAGTGGTTTTGGATCTAGGGTATACCTTGTAGCAAAATCTTACTTTTTGGTAACATATGCATAAACTAATTCATGGAAAGTCAAAATCACTGTAAGTGTTCAATTGTCCATATAACTTTTATTTTTAGTCTATATAAATGATCTTCCATATAATATGATAGACGAATGTGATGACGTACGTAGTATTGTTTGCAGATGATATCTCGGCAATATTTAAGGTAGATCGGAAGGATGGTCAGCTGTTGTACGTTAACAACACATTAAAAAAACTTTCTATGTGGTTTAATTCAAATAATCTTGTTCTTAATGCGAAAAAAACAAAATGTATCAGATTTTCCTTACCTAATGTAAAAAGAAATGAGAATTCCGAAGTTTTAATAGACACAGAAAAAAATAATTTAAATGACTCAACTACTTTCTTAGGCAGTCATATAGACTCAAAGCTACAAATGGAATAGTCACATTGAAAATCTTTCATCTAAACTCAGTGCTGCTGCCTTTGCTGTAAGGAAAATACGTCGACTGACAGATGTAAAAATTGCTAGGCTAGTTTACTTCGCTTATTTTCACAGTTTAATGACATATGGCCTCAGCTGACTTAGATACTATTTTAATTTTCAAAAACAAGCAGTACGGGTTGTTTATGAAATTAAATGTGAATCGCTAAGAGAAAAATTGAAAGAAATTACTTTCCCGCGCTGTATATATATAGATACGAAATTATTATATACGCTCGAAAGAATATAGGCTTATTTAAACAAAAATGTGACTACCACAATAAAAACACTAGAAATAAAAATAAACTACAAGTTCCTATATTTTTATTGAGCAAAACAAATAAGTCTTTTAAAGGTAAGATTTTATAATAAAATACCAGAACAAATAGTTTGCTTGCCAGAAACAAAATTTAAAAGACGTATTAAAGGAATGCTAATCGAAAAAGCTTACTACAAAATTGATCATTACATAAATGACAAAGATATTTGGATCTAAATTTTAAATATATCTGAGTGTAGTTCTTCTCAGGCTCTTCATCCACTGATTGACTTGTTATATATTACGAATTGTTAATTAAATAGTACGTAAGGTTTTATAGAAAAAATATGTTAAACTTACTAACCCTTGTGATTGTATTTTAATCTTTATTGACGTCAAAAAATGTTTTGTAAATCTATTTTGAATCAATTATTTTTGATTTGATTTGAATAAATCGAGAAGTTTCCTCGATTTCTCATGGATGCCATCATCAGGTCACAACCCTTTACATAAAAAAAATAATTTTGAAAATCGGTCCACAGACGGCGGAGTAACCATTGAACTGTAGTGTGCTGTGTGTGTATCACCTCCCTAACTATATATTGTAATGTTAGTGTATTAAGTAACAGTTAATAAACATTATTCGCGAAGACAACATCTTTCCTTGGACTCCCCAAGCCTGCACATTGCATGGCGACCCTGCCAGTGCTGCCTAGCGGCAGCGCTGCGCAGATGGTACAGGGACAACAATATTAAAAATAAGACTTTGAATTGTGATGCGTGAATTATTATTAGTAAAAATAAGACTTTAAAATGTGAAGTGAACTTTATGCGGTGATTGAAAATGTGGACATAATAGTGACAAAAAAAATGAACTAAATAATAATATAACGGCCGTTAATTAGGAAATAAATAATGTAGATTTTAACATATTAAGTAAATATTGTAGAAAAATAAATACAAATCTAAAAGTGCTATACCTAACTATAAAAATAATTTGCGAAAAAAAAACTATGACTTTAATGGAAATAAAAAGTGTGGCTAAAATATTTTATGAACTGAGAAATTAAATTTAAAAAGTTGCAAGAAGAATATTATAATCATAGGCATGATGAAGAAGAAAAAAAAAAGGCTAAACAGAAAAAAAAAATACAGAAGTTAGAGTGCAAAACGAATTATTGGCCATCAGTTGAAGACAGTAATTTTGAAAATTTTTGAGTGAAGATGAGCAGGCAGCTGGGAGTTGTTGGAGTCAGATGAGTAGAGATGATGAGCAGGCAGCCGGCAGTTGTTGGTGTCAGATGAGTGGATATTATGTAGAGCAGGCAGCCGGGAGAAGTTCGAGTCGGAAGTGGATGCAGCCGGGAGATCAGTGAGCAGACACATAGATAAGAATAATTGGACGTCAGATTTTTTTTTTCTAGGCTAATTACGTAACATTTTCATAATTTTAGAATTTATAATTAATTAAACTATTTTACAAATTAAAAATAAACCTATGTACTTATAACAGTAATAGTATATTTAAAAAAAAATTATGTGTGTTAACATATTAAAAATTTAGATGAATTAATTTATAATAAATTTTAGTAATATGGAATAATATACAAGAACAAAAGCTTACAAAATTAATTAAAGTAGTAAAAGGGAAAAGCATTTTTATGAACTTTTGGGAATAAACTAAATTTAAAATGTAATAAGTATGTACTCAAAAGACGTTAATATTTTGATTTTTAAATGGAGAGATATTAAATTTAAGTGTCAGATTGGTTTGTGAAGTAAAGTTAAAATAAAATATCAAAAGCATATTATGCAAGTAGACAATATTGATGTTTATTTAATTATGTTGTCCTTTAAAGTTATTGGAATCAAGTATTCTGATAAATATATTTTTTGAGTAAATTTTTAGATATCTATTAAAAATGTATTGAATTATTGTTATGAATAGCCAACAAAATTTTAAATTTGCAAATATGTAGGTTGATTGGTATTATTACATTAAAATGGTTATTGCACTTTTAATTACAGGCTATTACAATTTGCTATATAAAAAAAAAAAGTATCGGCTATGAAAATATTTTTTTAAAAAATTTACAAATAAATTAATTAAAACAGATTTAAATTAATCTATGTCAAAATTAATTTAAAATTTTCGAGTAAGATAAATAATTAAAAATTACAATTTAAAAATTTTAGTATGTTTACAAATTGTTAATGATACTAGGTAAAGCTTTTTGTAATTTCATTAGTTTCATGTGACTTTTAAAAGTTGAAATTACATTATGATGTATTATCTTGCAACTTAAGCCACCCCTTTGTAGGTAGGTATATTTGGTACCTAGTAGAAGTTACCGTATTTAAAAAGGATTTTTTGGCTGAAGACAAGATTATTATAATATTGTAAGGATGTAATAGTAATACGAAAGTGAACTTTGTAATAAAATTAAATAAATGGGTGTTGACGATGTGTAAAGATATTTTAAGCAAATATAAATAATAATATTAGTTGTGACAGAAAGAAAACTTTAAAGAAAATAATATGAGTTAAAATAATTTGTGTCAGTTATTATTAATTATAATTAGTATTAATATTGGAATTTTAGATATTTGAAAAAGGGAATACATAGTAACTCATTACTAACTAAATATTTTACGCAGTTGGTTAACGCAGGTAGGTAAGTTCCCACAGCAAAAAACGCCTTTGCTGGGAAAGCGTCAAATATCCGCGGTGCCAGCACAGCATTCGCGCAACGAAATGTAAGTAGATACTATTTGTTAACCCTCGGTCCGTCGCGCGGGGTCTTTCAAAGCCCAGGTCTTAGAAAATGACAAAACATGTACTCCTAGAATATGTTTATGGATCCCTAACTTTAGGTAGCCTCCTAAGAAGGATTACGCTCGACGCTCACGCCATCGGCACATAATTTGCGCGCTAGCGATGACAGGTACTGACGCGTGTTTCTGCGCAAGGCTCTCAGAGACCCCACGCGACGGTTGGCGTAAGTAAACTGTTACTATTCATTTAATATGCTTTCTTTGGTTTAGTGCTTATTTTTGTATATTTTTGTTCTAGGATATTTATTATAATGCTAAAATGGACGATCAACAAACTTAACGTATCCTCAGGTGGTTGGAAGGAGAAGATGAGGATATTGTTGGTGGTGAAGAGGATGACAAAGATATTGCTGTTTATCCGGATAAAGTAGGTGATCATAATATATACTCAGAACAGGATTGCGAAGATGATCGTCCTGCACAACTCAACATCATCAACAAACTCATTAGTACCTACTCAGTTGCACGAGTGTGTAACCGCTGGTCTCTGAGGTTTCTGTTTACTTTCCTCGATGTTGGGGCACTCCATACTTATATAATATTGGATACACCCAACCCATTAAACAAGATCCAGTGGAAAGGTTTTTGAAAACATAGGCATTTGAACTGTGTCGACAAGAATTGCAGTCACGGGCAACCAAAGCAACTTAGGGATTTGAAGCAGTGTCTACAACGATTTGTACCTCCTCTTCAGGAAAAAGGAAAGAAATCAATGCATCAACTGTCCAAGACGTACAGATAGGAAATTCATTCAAGTCGATTTGTTACTTTTGCAAAGGTAACATTTGTCCTAATCATACCAAAAGCCATATGTACCGATTAGGTTTAAAGAAATTATTAGGGTACTTTCATTTACTAAAAGTATGTACTTTATTTTATGTTTTATAATTGATTTATGTTTTATTTTCATCTTTAGTTGATTGATTTCAAATAATTAAAAGACAAAAAGAAGTTACCTAATGTATTTTATTTTTAAGTTAATTTTAAGTTTATCGAGTAAAAATATGGGAAAAAGACGTGACTTGTTTTTGTTTACATCTTTTTATCATAAATAAAAGTCTGATTTGTAATATTTTTTACATTTTGTATCAATACGATCCTATCAAACTACTAAACGTCAAAATAATGTCAAAAATGTATGTTCAAATACTAATTATTTGCTTTTTATATTTGGGGTCTCTGAAGACCCCACGCGACAGTTCATGTCACGAAAAAAGCGCGACGGGCGGAGGGTTAATCAAAGTTAGGGTTGTACAAAACTATTTTTTTTAAAAAGATTTTAATTTAAATACAATATAACAATTCGTAATAAAATATGTGAATTTTGAAAGCATGAATTGGCAAGGTTAATTAAAAAAGAAAACAATATATTTCAGTTAAAAGATTCATGTTAAGTATTTAAATTAATTTCACTAAATTATTTTGATTTGGAATAAGACTGAAAACGAAGAGTGTGTTTTAAAATATTTTGGTATGTCACTTATAGGTAATTTTATTTCTTTTTTCGACATTTAGTTAAAATAGCTAAAAGTCCAAAATATTGTAGTGATTAAATTTTGTTAAAATTTTGATATTGACTTCTTATCGAGAAAGTTCGAAGTATTTTTAGTGACGCAATTAAATTCAATATTAATAGTACCTAGATAGACCACCCATGTCATGATATGAGATCATCAATGATTTGTGTCGAATAACCGATCATCTCAACTTTACATGCACCATTTGTGGTACAAATCAAAACATTAGCAATACGATGCATAAGCTTAAGCAATATGCATTCAAAAGTGTCAAGTAAGCATACCATATTTAGATTGGAAAGATTGCATGAATTTACACGTGCAAAAGACTGTGTTACAACTTGCAACAACATCAATTTTCCATAAGGACGATTAATTTGAGTAAATTTAAATAATCATTTAAAAAAAAAACTTTGCAAATATTTGGTAACAGAATTAATAAAACTTTTTGCATTACGAGTATACAAATAAAAAAAAAAAGGAAAATTTTAAAGTAAGTAAACCTATACATTTGTTTTTACTACAATATCTACATAGGTAGGTGCATTATTTTTGTTTTGTAATGCGGTAATTGAATAAAACACAACCCATTAATATTTTTTTAAATTAATATGAACTCTGGAAGTTATATAATTCGTTTACTTTATTTCAGGCTATGGAATTTAAAAAAAATAGGAACGTAATAAAATATAATTAATTAGTAAATTATAAGTTGTTAACATACTTTGAATAGGTGATATTAATTTATTTTGTAATAGTAACTTAAACTTTTTGGAAAGTAAAAGCAGAGTAAAAAGGTTTTAATAAAAATAATAAGTTGCTTAATACTTATACAGGAGAAAAATATATGGTATTAAGATGTAATGTTGCTATGTATTCCAATCCAATTCAATTAAGTATGCTAAGAAAATGCAAATTAATTATTATTAAATAAAAAAAAAGTTTTTATTTCATGGTTACTTTTGAAGTTATAAAAATAATACAATTATATTATAAAAGTAAAGTAAAGGAGGAATCGGTAAAAAGAAAGGATATGTAAAAATCTCAAAACGAGACAATTATTTCTTAGAAATGTATTAAATTCTTTTTAACTACTTTGTAAGTTGATTAGCTACATTTTCTGAGATTTTATACTGGATATGACACATGGGTTTACTTAAAAAATATTTACGTTCATACGAGATATGACGTAATATTATTGTGAAGAGAATTAGGAATGTGTTATTTAGTTTGTAACATAGCTGTAGTCTATGTAGGGATGTAAAGAAAAGATTATTTTGAAATAAGGATTTGGGTTTAAGTTTTATAAGAAGGTATTTGATTGAAATTGAACAGTTACTAGGTAGAAGGGATGTGTCGATGTTTGGAATGTCTAGTAGCTGTTGGCTTGATCACCCAACAGTTGATGGATATTTTAAATATTGAGTGCATCAAAATTATGGAATAGGTTATTTTGTTAGGAAATTGGATAGGTTAAGGTGAAAAATGCCATAGTGCATTAATTAAATACTAGCTTAAATGCTATGTATGAGTAAAAAAAAAAAAAATGCTAAAAGCATAAATAATAAAATACGCAAGGTAATCCTTCATTCGATCATGGTGTAAACGAGATTTCTCTGTGAGAATAGTTGGAGGTCAAGAAGCCTTAAAACAAACCCTTGGTATTTAAAATATGGTACAAATATGGTACAAAAATAAAATAAATGGTAGGTACTTAGAGCATGCTCGGCGGGAACAATCCTCCACTTAGTAAAAATGGTTGGAGACATATTATTATATTGTGTTGGTTAGTCTTAAAATAGGTCCCGTTAAATGTTGTATAAATAAATAAAGTATTGTACCAAATAAAGTGCGCACATAAAGTATAAAAATAAATAAAATAAAGTACCATAATAATAAATAATTTAAAGTCGACTATAAATAAAACTATAAAATGATGTATAAGTATAAAATATATGAATAATAAAAGTATTTTTTACCATGATTTATGAATAAGCATGCATATTATGGAATTAATGATAAATGAAAAAAGGTACCTGACGATGAAAATGTAAGTGACTGGCCAGTCCACTAATCAAGTGTATTAGTAAAAATAAATGTAAAGATATTATGTGAAATGAAATGATTAAGAAAATGAATATGAAAATGGATTCACTTTATAGAGAAATGGAGGCTGTATTTCTTTTTAAGTGACAGAATATAAATAAAATAATATTAGTGAGGAGGTAAGGAGTTTTTTGTTAGGAAATATGAAATATCTACCTAAATTAAATAATATAATAAAATATTAAATTTTTAAAAACAATTATGTAACCATGTAAAAAAAAATCTTAATTTGAATTAAAGTCAGGAAGTTAGTTCTAGTACTTCCGTTTATTTTAATTAAAAATATATCGTCAACATCCCATAACTTAAATTAATATTAAAAACATGTTTTGCAAATTTTAAATACCTATAAATGGCACAGATTTGTATTTATTATTGTTTTAGTTCGAATAAGATGGATATAAGTAATAATAAAATTAGTAAATAGTTAAAATTATAAAGGATTAAACATAATTTCATGTAATATAAGTAATGTAATATAAATTTAATATAATATAAGGAAAAAAAAAAGTATGTATCATTTATTTTTTTTTCAAAAATACGGGGGAGGTGTAGTGTGCTGTGTGTGTATCACCTCCCTAACTATATATTGTAATGTTAGTGTATTAAGTAACAGTTAATAAACATTATTCGCGAAGACAACATCTTTCCTTGGACTCCCCAAGCCTGCACATTGCAGAACATAAAAAAATATATACAGCCAAATGTATACCCGCCTCCTTTTTTGGAATTCACTTATAGTGTCTGTAAAATTAGTATAATAATAGCTTTACTTATTATGGTGACACACCTAATTGAATTAACTGTACCAAATTATTAGCGACCCGAACAAATAGTAGAATTATAAGCTTCTCACCAATTAATTTTTGTTTCCACTTAATAAAAACAAAAATGTAATGTTTCTGGAATCTACTGCCGGCGACACCATACTTTAAAGTATAAAGTATTTTTCTCTGTAATAATCGAGGTTAAATTTGGACCATATTATCTTAAAGTGCTGATAACTGGTGTTTTCACCCTACATTGTTAATTTTATTTTTTGGTTTATGGTGTATTTCCGGTGTATTTTTTAGTTACTATTTATCTCTAGTAAATGTACAGACGCATAATCCGACTCGTACTTAGTCAAGTTTTATCTGACTTTTTGCGTATACTATGATCGTACAAAGCGTGACGCGGCCCGCAGAGACGTTTTCGATGCGATGGACGAGTGCGGGCGGTGTGAGGTGCGCGGGTGAAATCAGATTTTTTTCTAGCCTGTACGCCCTCTTAACATAATATTTCATCTCTTTCAATCATTAAATTATTAAACATTTCATTTTTTTTATTTTGTAATCGTTTCGAGTTGTACTTTTTCTTAGGAGCCAGTGCCGCATTCTGAAATATTGTACCGCGGTGGAGTGATACAAAGTGATTGACGTATTATGAGCTTGCCTTCTGTCCCTATTTACTCTACATCGGACCAGGGTCCCTAGACAAAATCCAAGCGTTTTTCGTGCAAGCGTTTTCCGCTCACGCTAAGGACTTGACATTAGCGTGTTGAAATTGGTAGACATGTTACACATGGAACGCTGAGCGCCCATTCCGCAGCGTTACCCGAAACACTCTATAATTAGGCTATGAAATAGTGTGTAGCAAGTGTCACAGAGTCAGTATCGGACATCTGTTACTGTCAAACGCAAATGCGCGCTTAGATTCAAAAGTTTTGTGTTGAAACTTGAAAGTATATAATTGAATTGTTTTATTACAAAAAAGTTAGTAAACGCCTGTGCTATGGAATCTAGACTTCGTGCGAGTCCCGAACAATTTAGTTTGCTAATAGAATTTATGGAAAGGTAGGTTTTTTCCGAAATTTGTCATTTATTTCAATTTTTATTCGCATTTTTAACTAACATTGGACCTACTTGAGAACATGGAATGCATAATGTAAACAACCTCACAAGTCACAATGGTGCGCTTATATGATTGTGGTTCTTACATTTTGTTATTCTTATAAAGATAAACTCGATTCTAAACTTTAATACTTGTTTCATAAACAGGGTATTAGAATGTTAGTAACTAGTTGTTCTTTGTACCAAATGCTGCGTTAGTCCATCAATGCGTTGATATGAACCCGTAGCCAAAAAGCTAAGAGTACACAAAACCTGAAACATGATTTCATTGAAAAATTACACTTAAAGTAGGTAACTTTATATTTTATGTAAGGTTAGAAGTAGGTACAAAACTTACCCTGATTTCTAAACTAATTTCCCGTGTACCTTTCAATAAGGTTAAACGCCGAAGATAGTCACAAAGACGCCAAAAACTTTGTTTATCTAACCTAAAACGATTAACAAATTCCAAGTCCTCCAACCCCACAATTTGCACCATTTTCGACGATTTATTCTTGTTTGACGTCTTTGCAATGTTGTTTCATTATTAGCTGCCCATAATAATCTCAAACTATGTATTTTCACTAGTTCATTTGAATTAAAAACACACAAAAATATCACTGTTTACTCGTTTCTAGCGTTAGCGTCTGGGTCCGATCTCCCGCTAATTTATCGGGTTGCGGAAACGACAAAATATCATTGGCGTTTGTCAAAAGTGGCATTTGTCTACCATTTTGATGAACATTTTTGTCGTTTGCGTGTCACGCTCACTTTGACGTTCCTTTCCGCAGCAGGAATAATGACTTTGTCTACCATTTAAGCAGCAATCACGTGACATCTGGTTAGCAAATGTCAACTCCATACAATTAGATTTTTCCGTAGGCGTTAACGCTTACAGAAAACGGATTTTGTCTAGGCCCCCTGTATCTCTCACGGGCCATTACGCCATGTGTCGTGTCGCGCGACTGAACACTACACTTTATACTTTTTCTCAATAAACAACCCCTGAGGCAACATTTAACCGCAGATTTTGGTGACTTGAATGACTCTGTCCCATCAAATCCCCTATTGTTAATCATATTTTATAAGAATATTCGTTGAAATATTTTAAAATATCACAATTCTATATTTTATTCGCGATCTATGCCGTTGTAACCCAGGTGTAATTACGCCTACATCTAACCTTATTTTATTTATG
Organism: Glaucopsyche alexis; assembly: GCA_905404095.1. Classification (NCBI taxonomy): domain Eukaryota; kingdom Metazoa; phylum Arthropoda; class Insecta; order Lepidoptera; family Lycaenidae; genus Glaucopsyche; species Glaucopsyche alexis. The sequence continues at coordinate 371,440 of FR990044.1, read as the reverse complement.
GATAATTAATTGTCCATAATAAGAATCCCAATGCACTGGTATTTTCTTTCTTTTTCATAAAGTTAAAAAAACTCAAGCTTTTCGGGCCAGAAACCCTACAACTTGCAAGAAATTGAATATTAACTTTATTAATAATAATAATAACTCCCACACCGATCTCGGTGACGGTGGCCGGATTCATTGAAACCAGGCCAGTTACGCAGGAGTGATTTTATAGTGCCCAAGTGTGTGCGCAGTACACAAGAGCACTCTCTCTTCCTTTTACTCTCGTAACCCAGTGGGACGGATGACCGACACGACTGGCGAGAGATCAGGCGCAGGACCGACTTTTTACATGCCCATTCGACGCATGGATCATCTTTCTTGTCAGACAATCAGGTGATCAGCCTGCATTGTCCTAACCAAACTGGGAAACAACATTTTTTTTGTTGTTCCCATGTGGGAATTGAACCTCGTGGGTTCAACCTCCGAGTCGAGAGCCAATGCTCGAACCACTTGACCACGGAGGCTGTTATTATATTAACTTTATGCAACAGTAGTAGGTATTAGTGAAAAAGTATTTAGCATTAAAAATAATTTAACTCGTAAAATGTGTGAAAAAAATCAAGATTCAGAGACTTGCACTAAATACAATCCACAACTGCAGCATGCGCAAACCAAAGCGGACGGTTTAAAAATAAATTAGAGTTAGCGCCATTACAGCTAACTTTTTGTCGCTAAAATAAAAAGTTTTATGCTGGAGTTATTTTACAACTGGCATCCCGTCCCCGCTTCACACGGGTGCAACGTATTATACATAATATAAACTTTCCTCTTGATTATATCTATTGCTGAAAACTGCTTTAAAATCCCTTGAGCGATTTAAAAGATCTAAGCGAACAGACAGCGGAAGCGACTTCATATTTACTACTTACTATGTAAAGATAAGCAGAAATTAAAATGTTATATTTTGTGTGTCACTTATTTAAAGTGGTACTACGTTGATGTCCGCCATCTACTCTAACGCTGTTTGTCCACCGCCCGGGCCACCGTCAACGGGACGTCAACGAGAACGACATGACGGCGCCGAAGTAGCGATATAAACATACATTTACTGTAGTCGTCTGTCCACCGCACGCCCGTCCCGTCGATCTAATCTCGACCAGAAATAATCTCGTTCTCGTTGACGTCCCGTTGACGGTGGCGGTGACGTTGGCGGTGGACAAACAGCGTAAGAGACAGCTCACACCGAAACGAGTAGGTATACGCGACTCGACTTTATTCAGCACACAGTTTTGTATTTGTTTTTTTTTTTTTGTATAAGATACACATTTATTTGCAAGAACGACGCCGGGCTATGTAGAGCAGTGCAGTTTGACATTCGAACTCGTGCAAACATACGTGTGTCTTCTTGTAAACTTATCTGGGGGCACGACAGTGTCCCCACCAAGACGAGTCAAGCGAAGCGCAAGGGAGCAACTAAACCACCTTTCTCGAAGCGTTTCGTCGTTTTCTTGAACTCTCATAACATGGGTTTGAATTATACCAGATAAATGAAATTTTCAGGAAATATTTACCTTACGCCCAAGCGAATGGAACGAAATGGCTAGGCCCATAGATATATAATATTAAAAAGAGGTCGATATGTTATGAACGCGTAAAAATGCAGACTCGAATTGGCCCGAGTCGGGCCAATTTTAGTTAGTGTGCTCCGCGAGTAATAGCGTGTTTTGTGTTACTATGCGACGTTGACACATTGACACGCGTCCTATGTCAATGTGTGTCGTGGCACACACACAATATTGTCAGTTTTGTAAGGATATAACGTATCTATGTAATAATTAATCAAAGGCTAGGCTACATAACTTCATTCAGGTGTAGAGTTTGTGAAGGTAACTTTTTACTAAAGGTTAAGGTGTAGAGTTAAAGCCTGTAGAGTTAGAAGTTTGGTTAAGCCAGAAGCTTGATTTTACATGAGATCTTATAGCTTTTTGACAGTGCGATTCATATGGTATCGTTTTGCCATCACTTCACTTTTATATTTTTTTAATTTATATATTTCTTGTACATAATAAATAATTATATAAAATCGGTGTTTCGAAAACGGCTGCAAGTATTACCATGAAATTTTGAGGAATTATATATAGGAACGATTTGTCTATTTGAATTGAATAGGCTCCGAAACTACTGGACCAATTTTGATGAAATTTGACACATATATAGAGTAGACCTCGGGGAAGGACATAGGCCATTTTTATCGCGCGTTCCCTCAGGATTCTCTTTTGCGCGTAGGAAATCGCGGGAAACATGTAATATTTAATATTTCCCCCTCTACAGTCACGCGTCGCCGGACCTCCCGGATACATTTATCGGCGGCCTTTTACGGGTTTATTTCGTTAGTTTCGATTCGATTTTCATTTCATGCAAAATACGATCCAATTCCGACCGGGCGGGGCGAGGTGGGGCGGGGTGGGGCGACGTGGACAGTGTTGCCAGTGTGTACTGAATTAACTCGTAAATTGTAGAAGTATGGTTGTTGATAGGAACTGCTTGTTCGCCATTGTATGTTGTATGACAATAATATTGTGTAATACAAATAAGATTCCGAGTTTAATAGCTTAGTTACTATACCTAATACTTTGTTCAAATACGAGGACTTGTATAAGAAACCTGATAAGTATGTAATATAAATGTGCAATTGTCTTCTTACATAGAAAAGAAAGAAACTTATCTTTTACTTTAATCGAGCAAATCTTGTTTTTATATATCGGAATCTCGGAAACGACTGCAAGTATATCCATAAAATTTGGTATACCTACTATATGTATAAATTGAGTATAAATATAGATAGTATATTAGTAGCCAAAACACTATGTTTGGCGGCGAAAAATTAATATAGCTAGATTTTTTCTTTCCTTACGTAATAAGCCATGAGTGATTTCGTTAGTGTTGTACTTTTTGCGTTGTTGACAAATTTGTGTATCAGGTTCGAATCCCGGTCAGATGAATATATTTATGTGATTTATTTTATTTCCTTTTTTTTTTATTATTTATCAGGTATACATATTTTACAATAATAATCAGAGAACAAAAATCTGGGGAAATGTTAAACACGGCAACACCGGGGTCGGAGGACTCAATCGGGATAATGCTATAGAAGAATGATCCAAATTGAATGTCCCTCCCCGCACCGCACCGCACCGCCCCCCGCTCGCGTCTTGAGCCGACTCAGCGAAAATTTGCGCGCTTCGATAGTTCCATGCGATTTTTATTAAATTTTTTGGCGATATCTCGCATCGGTGCTCGCCTGGTAATGCGGATTACTTTAAGCCTCATCTACGTAAGCTGTTATGCCACGGTTATACCGTATTTGTTATTGTTTTTTGTGCAATATTATAGAACATTGTCAACATGCTATTAATGTTTCCAACGTGTCGAAAAAGTAATGTCCACCACTGCTATGTAAATCTATGTTATTTTACATAATTACGCGTCGCGTTAAATTAAATCTTTCACTTCAAAAGTTTGATTTTTTAGGGTTCCGTAATACTTAAGGAACCCTTATAGTTTCGCTCTGTCCGTCTGTCTGTCTGTCTGTCTGTCTGTCTGTCTGTCTGTCTGTCTGTCTGTCTGTCCGCGCCTCTAGCTCCTGTAATTGTGAATATTAATTTGATGAAATTTGGTGCAGTTATAGATTGTGTATAGATCACGGTTTCGGGATCATAAAAAAATAATAATTTTATATATTAGGGGTGGCTCTCCATACATGTGAAGTGGGGATGAAAATTTTTTTTTCACTCTACCCCATCGTGTGGGGTATCGTAGAATAGGTCTTTTAAAATAAAGGCAAGGTTTCATACGTTACTTTTTTACAAAGTTCACCATTTTCGAGTAATCGGCCTCCAAAGTAGTTTGTAAGTTTTTAAACTATAGGAGATAGAAACTTGAAAATTTCCATGCTGATAGATCATGCTAAAAACTCTTTAGGAAAATTATTTTGAACCAAATCGGACAGTAACTTTTGGAGTAATTAAAAAAAAAGCATATTACGCGTTTATAGTTACGGAACCCTCTTTAGACATGTCCTGACATGCTCTTGGTTAGGTTATTTTTCTTTCGATCAAAGCGAATGCACATCAAACCAAGTTCGTCTTGCTTTTAGCATTACCAAATATTTGCGTCTGGTCAGTCGGCGATCGTGATGGATGCGTTTATAACGTCGTCTCGCGTGAGGCGGGCGGCCGGGGGTGTGGGCCACGCATTAGCCGGTAACGAGACACCAGCCGCCCGCGCCATCCGTCTTCCGTATTGACCTGCAGACTGCAGTGCGACTGCATCTGGAGATAAATCGTTTATTGAAAAATCTATATCGACTAGCCAATACAGAATTTGCTCAGTCGTCATCATCATCGCTAGCGTATGAAAATTTGCTGCGCAGCGCGCAATTGGAACTCTCAGAATAAAATATATTCTTGTGTAGTGAATTTAAGGTTCAATTTTGAATTATTACCTTAAAAGTGCTCGCTGCGTTGCGTTTTGGTGAGCTGGACCTTAAGTACAGTGATTATAAACGATAAAACATAACTGGACGGCCGATGCATGTAGGTAACGTAAGAAATTAAATATTTTTTTTACAAAAATGTCCCAAAGTATTGACCTTTATGTAACATTGAGCTTCTGGTAGAATAATATCTTCTAATATTATTCGCACATACGAACTTACGTATAATTTATTTAATTTTTTCTATATATGTTTTTCTTTTTGTTACAGGTAAGTTATTGCAATTATTACAATAACCAACGCATCAATGGAGGATCAATTGTCAATAGACAATTGTAGTGGTTAACTAGCAATAATTGCCCGCGGCTTCGCCCGCGTGAAATTAGGTTTTAAACATTCATCACCTATTTTATCCACCTAGGGGCTGAATTTTAGAAAACGCTGAAATACGTAACTCACAATTTTTTTCCGTATTCAATACGAAATCATGCAAATATTATGTCCAAAGAATAAAAAGTTTCATACAAACTTTTATCACCTGTGCCTTCGCACTTTTGTATGAAACAGCTGTTTTTTTTTTCAAGTAGGAAAGTTAACTCTAAAGTAAAAGTTGCTTGTATTAAGTATATGAGTATATTTACTTCTGAAAGTTTCCAGACATTTTCCAATTGTACCCAGTCTATAATAATATAGATTGTATATATTTTTACTAAAAAAAACAGTTATTTCACATGATTTGTGGACGTTGTTTTGTTTATAAACTCAACATCTATGTTTTTGCTTTTGTATTTCATTAGATCAAAGACGGGAACATCGTAAGACCGTGACACATTATCAAAATTCAAATGTAAATAAAATGTACTTTTTTTAAGTTGCCATCATAACTCAGACCGCATATTACGCATCATTTGTCCTCGACCAAAAATCGTATCATTCTGTACCGGCAGAAGTGACGCAGAACGGCATAAGTGAGGCAGAATGTCGGCTGTAGTCAGGCAGAATGTTCTCGAACGATTTCGTCCGTTTGAAGTACACGCGTCGTTGCCCGCCACTAAATGAGGAAGATTTATTGTACTTATTCCGAGATCTGTATAATACTCATAAAAGCTCGATAGTTCGTTTCGCCGTTTGTTTTGGATTGAAATAAACCATATTTTGCGGAACAGAAATAAATCACTTATTATTATGACTAACCTTTAAATAGAACTGGATATTACTTAGCAATTAACAGACGAAAACGAAAATATAATAATTAATATTAACTAGCTGTTGCCCGCGGCTCCGCTCAAGTAAATACAGTATCCCTCGGGAACACTGTATTTTTTCAAGATAAAAAGTAGCCTATATTTTAATCCAGAGTCTAAACTACTAAAATACGAAATTTCATCAAAATCCGTTCAGTAGTTTTTGCGTGAAAGAGTAACAAACATCCATCCATCCGTGTGTTAAGTTTAGTAGCGTTGTGAAGCCACTCATTGGCCTCTGCAGAATATCAGTGCAGCGGGCTTGCTTGCTGCGTTTGCTGAGCTGGGGCCAATTTTTGGCGTCACACAGCATTATATTTAAAATTGTATTAATATTATAGTCAAACTGTACCACTGACTTATATATGATGTTTTGTGTGATGCTAAAAATAAATCCATTCTTATTCTTATTCATACATCCATTCATCCATACATCCTCACAAACTTTCAAATTTATAATATTAGTAGGATACCTAACTATGACATGAAATTGACAAGTACGGACTACCTATTATGTCAGGTGTGATAAATGACATTAAGGCCTTAGACGACAACAGACCGTTGATGATGACCTCGGGCAGTCGGGCACGAATTAGTTTCAACATTTACGGGCGCGACAGTAAAGTTGGTAATTTAAAAAGGTGTTTCACGGAATTGCCGAAATAAATTCCGCCGCGGCACTGGGTCACGTCGCACAAACTTCATCTCGGACTTACGTGCTCCCCACCCCCTGACACCTCCAACGCCCCCTCGCACCCCCCGGGGTAAACATGTACTCAACTTAATTAAAAAACTTTCTCTAATTCTCACTTGATAGCTCCCGACCCGGACGGAACTTTGAATTATTAAACCGCTAAAAACAAAGCTATTGGAAAGATCTTGTTAAAGGTCTACAAAAGTCTAATGAACTGGTATTTTATGGACAGGCAAACTTATCAGAAACTTGTGAATGTCGCATCTGAAAATAAAACAGATCATCGCTGACATTTTTATAAACCTACGCAGCTCGTACCAACTTATGTATCTTGTACAAAAATAAACGTAGCCTATACTCCGCCTGTGCCTACTCAGTAAGTCAGTACTCATCTTATCTTGAGAGAAAAAAGTGTGCAGGTACACCAAAGATAAAATCATGAAGTTGTAAAGATGTTAAGCCGGCTCTACACGTCGCAAGTCACCGGTGACAGCAGTCGGGGCCCCGCGGTGCCCCCGCCGCCGAGGCCCGGGGCCACAAATCACGGGGCACAAAGGGCACAATGGGCTCGCATTGTTATCTGCTCATGATTTACGCGCAGACGCTTCACCTACACAGCACACGATATTATGATCTCATCTGTATGAAATCTCACAGGTTAAGAATTTCAAGTTGAATTAATTAAGTCCCTAATAAGTTAGTTAATATGAGAGCAGTACCCCCTTATTAGTAGGTGAAAATATTTACACCACGGAAATGCTAATCTTATACGTTGGAAAAGCCTTAAACTTAACAGACAAAGACGGCACATGGAGTAGCGTATCCGTGGTGTAAAATGTTTTTACAAAGATTTCAAAACTCAAGATACACTATGACGTACATTTGACAGAACAAAATTAATCTTCGCACAATAAAAAGTTACGTTATTTTGGTTTTCACCATACTTCAAATAACAGCCATCTTGATTTTATCATACTTCAAATGTCAAAAAGGCCCCAAAATCTCAAAAGTGGGGCCATATAAATAACTGGAGACACTTTTGCCTCAACATGCCTCGTCTATAATACATACGACTATGATTAAGGGGGTAAGTACCTATGCGTAAAACTTCTCGCCTCTATATACTTGTATAGTGAATGCTGAATGCAACCTTAATAGGTTTAGAACTTTTAAATTACGCAACGGATTTAATGTAGATTGCATTAATTTACAGACAAGAGCAATTTTTGAAAATATACAGTACCACATTCGGCGAGATAAGAAAAATAAGACAATCAAATCGAGTAGGTTTTAAGTAAAGAATTCCGATACGTAAGCTTATCGACTGTTCCTCCGATACAGAAACTATCGCTTAAGTAAATATGTGTACAGCAGGATAGTAGAGCTGGAGCAATCCAGTTAAAACACAATACACTTACCGCACTGCGACTGTTTGGTAACTATAAACTATTTATTATTTGTTCGTCTGTCCGGTGCTACTGTTGACCATAAGTTTTCTACAATGTTTTGGTACATACAAGACTCCTTTCAATGCTTATTGCCAGAATAAGCGGTTTATTTTTGTAAAACTTTACGTAGAATTCTTGATAAGAAATATAGTCACAAGTACTGTTAGTGTTACAGTCACAATAATATCATTATTATCATTCCTACTAGTCACAGGTTATCGAAGAGAATTGTATGCCAAATTATAACGGGACATTTAATCAAGATGCATTCGATAATTTCGACGGTGAACTTAGAAATCAAAAATGTATGGGATTTGGTCATCGTTAAGTGACATGTCGGTTGCGATGCCTTTTGTCAAATCCCATACATTTTGTATTCGAACCTCGCCATCGAATAATATCGAATGCATCTTGACTAAAGGCCCAGCGCCTGTAAAATTGACAATCGATAACGTTACGAATACGTAACTCGTCAATTGCTCGTGCTCAGTGCTCATCCTAATAGGCATAATCGAGCTGTATTGTGCTGTGAGTATCCCGGGGGAGTGGGGGATGATACAGCTTTATTATTTTCGATGCCATTTTATTCGTCAAAAGTTTAGCTTAATTATAAAACCTTGTTTTCTGGTTAAACAAGGTTTAGTTAATTTATTTAGTCCAACTTTATAATATTTAATTTTATGTTCAGGGGCGTATTTAGTTTAGTTATATCGCGCGCGAGGGGGCACTTGCTACAATTTACAACAACGTTACGTCCCCCGCGGGTCGCAGTAATCTTTTCGTTTCGACGTCTGCGTGGCGCTGAGCGATCACTCCCGTAACGTTAATTATAATACATCTTATATTTTTGGTTTTACTTTGGAATTAAAACTCTTTTAGCCGCGTTAAGAGTGACATTTCAAGGTTGCGACGCGTCACGAGTCACGACATGATTACGATTTTACATATAACGCCATCTATCGGAAGGGTAAATTAAGGACCCTTTTACTGAGATTTCGCTGTCTGTGTGTCTGTCACCAGGCTGTACCTATCTCATGAACCGCGATAGCCAGACGTTTCATTACTAACTCAGTGATTAACTCACAAAATGTACGATACAGAATCGGCCAGCTGGTTAGGTTTTATATTTTTACATTCGTTAATATTTCAATTTTGTACCTTATGTGTTTAACAAAAATTTTAAAAATGTAAAACGAATACTTCCTGAAAACTTTCTAAAAGTGTATGTGTTTGTTTGCAGTCTCGCTGATGGCTATTGCCTGTTGTAATTATTTGCAGTGGCCTGTGGTAGTGGCGAGTGCTTTGTTCTGTAATTAGTAGCACGTGGGCGACTATTGATGGTGGATAGTCGATACCTTTGTTATCATTTTCTGCTGGATAGTCGCAGTCGTAGAAAATATGTAGGTATGTAGAGAATAATATCCTACTACTACGATATTATTAATGTGAAAGTTTGAGAGGATGCATGGATGGATGTTTGGATGTTTGGTTAACTTTAACTGAACGGATTTTGATGTAATTTGGTGTGGTAGTAGTTTAAGCTCTGGATACATAGGCTACTTCTTATCCCGTAAAAATACAGTGTTCCCATGGGATTCTGTATTTACGCGGACGGAGCCACGGCCAAAGCTAGTCAATAATATGCAAATTTTAATAATATTAAAGCTATTCCATAAACATCTCATATCGACGAAAATTGTGTAATATGCTAATACCGAGCTTAAAAAAATAATTAAACTGTCCCTTTACTTTGGTAGGCAATATAAAAGTATTGTTAAGGCTTTTATAGCGCTCATTATTTTAATATTACGAACCTTTCTTCTATTGTTACGAGAATAGCCGGCTCAGTTACTCGATCGTCGCGACATAAACAATACAAACAATATCAAACATAAAGCCGTTGAGACGGTTATTGCTGAATTACCGCGACCGCGAGTAAATCGCGCGTTCCTTACAGGGCGTCAGGGGCCAGGGCGTCGGGGGCTAGGGCATCGGGGGCCAGGGCGTCAGGGGCCAGGGCGTCGGGGGCCAGGGTGTCAGGGGCCAGAGCGTCAGGGGCCAGAGCGTCAGGGGCCAGGGCGTCATTGACGCAGGGTGTCGGGGCGTCAGGCACTTGTCGCCCTGACAATACCGTCTCCGCGTTCTCGTTTACTATTATTTTTGCCGATATTATTTGACGAACAATAACAGGAGTTGTTAAAATAGTATCTACTATGTATGGAATATAGAGATAGCTTAAATGTTTCTCAATCCTACTACTATCAGTTTGTGAGAGTGAATGGATGGATGGCAAAAACTACTGAACAGATTTATATGAAGTTTGGTAGTTTAGGCTCTGAGTTAAAACATAGGCATCTTTTTATTCCGAACAAGAACAGTTCTCCCGTGGGATACTGTATTTACGCGGGCGGATCCGCGGGCAACAGCTAGTATAATTATAATATAATTTTTACTAGCCAGACACATTGTAAATTCAAGGCCACAAAAATCATTCCGCCTTAATATTATGTTTCAGATGTATCGACATTTCACTTTACTCCCGAGTTCCGAGGTTTCAACACCACAGTAGGCACCTACACCTACATTGGAAGTAATCGCGGCGAGAAATGAGTTCTGTAGATTTACCGGCGCCGGGCATTAGCCGTTATTACACCTGCGCTGTTATGGGCTCCTAGTACTTCTCTTTATACTAATAATAAAGCAAAAATAGAAAATAAAGAAATACTAATGATATCGCGGTACACAATATTAGTGCTCTGTTATAGTTATAGGATCCTGGTCCTTCACTTTATACTTATGAGTTAAATAACAAAACTGTAAAAGCCACACGGCGGAAACCAGTGTGAATCGCCTTTTTTGGAGATGTAGATGGATGGAGAGATGTTGTAAATTATTGTGATGTAGGAGAGCAATAATTCGCAATAATCTGCTCGATATCGCGGTCTGACAGAAAAATGGCGTGACATTTCGATTTGTAAGGTAGAAGGTTCTAGAGACCCAATTATGCAAGTTCTAGAGACCCAAATATGCAAGGATTTAGAGGACATACATTTTGTTTGAAAGATATATGGGCAGCGGCAATCGCTTACTATCAGGCGATCCGTCTACTCGTTGGCCGGTATTCCGTGAAAAATAAAACATTTTCCCGATTATTACTATCGATACTTTCCCCGCGTCCTGAGGGAGCCGAACCACTCCGCCATATTAAATCTAACTCGCCCATAATAATATTACCGCGACATTATTTCTGAATTAAAATCATGTCCCCTCATATTATCTGTAGTGTATTTGTATTAGCGAGGTATTTATATTATATGAGCAGCCACCTTGTTCAGATTATCAGCTAAATAGGTGCTTAGGCAGTTCATCAAAAGTCGGCTGACTTCTGAGATCAGTGATTCTAGTTCAATTACTTCTCAGCCTAGACATGCAATTGGATGCCGCTGCTTTTAAAACGGACCTGAGCTGGCTTATTAAATCAGATAGCCGTGACATTTAAATGCCATACTAGATGATGCCCACGACTTCGTGTGCGCAAAAAGAACTTCCGCGGGAACCGTAAATTTTGCGGCGATAAATCGTAGCCTATGTTCATCCCCGCTGTCTACTCTTTAGAATAGAATAGAATAGAATAACATTTATTGCATGAAATGTGGTTTATAAAGGTGTTACAATATGATGCTTTATATGGATCCAACATTCTGCCTTGTCAGTGGCGTGCAAAATTATTACAAGAGGCAATATCACAAAAGTCAAAAATAAAGATATTGAACATTAACTTATTAAGTATTAACATTAGATATTTAAGTCATAACATAAATTGAATTCATTAAGTAAATAAATTATACATCAATTAAATTAAACAAGTCCTATTACACATAAAAAAGAAAAAAATATATAACAGACAAACAATATTTCAAATGTTATTAAAAAAAAAAAAAAGTGTCATGTGTCGAAGAGAGGTTATAAATTATAATTTTTAAGCATGGCCTATTACAACCCTACAACGTGGCAGCCAAAAACATAGTACTTATACTTAATGTATTATAAATTTGTCCAAATTATGTTAGAAAGTAAGAAGATAAATTATTACTGAACTGCTATCCAAATACAATGATTCGCTCCGTATGCCGTTCACTTACTCGAGATGCGCTCAATAAAGGTATTCATTTTGTTCTGATTCATACTATAAATTGTTGATAATTATGTTATTTATAGTGCTGCCCTGAACTGTGTTTATTATTTTAGCATCCAAATTGAACGCAAACCTGTGACCTTACATGTGGTGCAAGAAATACAGGTAATCTATATTTATTTACTAGTACTTTAATACGGTTAAAATATTTTCTAACTATTTAATTTTGTTTTTCAGCACCCAGATGTCACAAACTACGAAATAGAAGGACGACAAAACACACAGTAGATTAGCAGATTAAAAGATTATAATTAGTCATATTATTAAGTATGCTTAATGAAAGTAATGTCATAGGGGTAAAATTTTAATAAATAATTGATAATAGAATAAAGTATTAATGTCAATAAATTAGTCAAAGTTTATAAATTAAAATTAAATTTAAGTAATGTCATTAATTTCATTAGTCAATTGGAAGGGAATCTACCGCCATATAAACTGTAAAAGTCTGATTACATGAGAAAAAAATTGTAATTAATTTGATTTCAGGTACTTTTCAGGTACATTTAGGTATAGGTACTCTTTATCTGTGCCAAAATTCATCAAAATCGGTCCAGTAGTTTTGGAGCCTATACAAAGCAAACAAACAAATCTTTCCTCTTTTTGATAATTAGTGTAGAGGGGCTCTTAAAATACTCTACTTTGTCTGGTATTTCTATATTACTTCTACCAAATAATAAGGCTCTTAAAAGATTTTTTCACTCCAAGCATGAACGGTAAATACTTAATACAACACGTTCAAATATTGGAGTTAATATTAACGCGTTTTTCATCTTTTGTGTGTTTGATGAAAGGTTTGAAGAGACCACGAAAAAAGGATTGTTGCCTCCAAGATTGAATTCCGGTAAATCCATTCTCAGTGCACGCCTACGTAGTAACTTTTGGGGTATTCAAAACCCGCCAAGTGCGAGTCGGACTCACGCACGTAGGGTTCCGTACAAACGGGAAAAATCACGTTTTTTGTATCAGAGCTTCTCTGAAATCTTTATTTTACTATGTGTTTTTGTGACAGAAAACTTAGTTTCAGTAACCCCTTTACTTTACCAACCTCCTTTACGGTACGGAACCCTAAAAACAACTCTGCACCGCCGCGTCGTGTATAGTTTTGTTTAGGTGTCAATTGACCCAATGTCTTTTTAATTTTTACAAACATTAAAGTAGCTTTTGGCCGCGGCTTCTCCTGCGTAAGTACAGTATCCAATGGGATACTGTACATTTTTGTGATAAAAAGTAGCCTATATATTAATCCAGAGCTCAAACCACTACCATACCAAATTTCATATAAATCCATTTCGTAGTTTTACGTGAAAGAAAAACAAACATCCATCCATACATCCTCACAAACTCACATTTACAATAGTAGTAGGGTATAGAGTAAGAATCTGATTATATAAAGCTGCGATATAATAAGGTAAACTTTTTACTCTCATCTCGGAACAAACATGGCGCGAATGCAATTTATTCATCGCCACCACAACGCGAACGCGCTAAATGGGTACAAAATAACAATCAACGCATTTCCATACGAGCACCTCATAAATCCTCCCACGCGATTGTGCCCCAGATTGCGAGTTATTTTAAACGCATACAGTTTATAATCGTCTGGCGCGATCCAGGAGTGGCAGAAGTATAGTGGGTGAGAGCTTCGCCACAGAATACAGGGAGACAGAAGGCAAGCCCACGTAGTGCTTTCACTCGGCGTCGGGGGCGCAATATTTTGAAATGTAATACAGGGACCTTGGGCTTGGGCTTGGCTATATGATCCGGAATCTGGAAGGCCGGGAAAAATCAGCGCATTGCAAATAGAACTCTGCGATAATACAATAGATCTGAAAATCGAACACACAAGTGTCGAGTCAAATGTCAATGTCATATATATGACAGTTTGACACTCGATCAGTGCTCTGAATTTTCCTGGGACCGCCGGATTTCCGATCCAGCCTTAGGCTATTTGTCCACCGCCAACGTCAACGAGAAAAACATGACGTCGCTGATGTAGCGATACATACGTTATCTACAGCCGTGTGTCCATCGCACGCCCGTCCCGTCCATTTAATCACGAACAAAAATAATATCGTTCTCGTTGACGTCCCGCTTGACAAACAGGCTTAGACAGCAAAGCCACTTTTTTTTTATGAAATATGGGGGCAAACGAGCAGACGGGTCACCTGATGGAAAGCAACTTCCGTCGCCCATGGACACTCGCAGCATCAGAAGAGCTGCAAGTGCGTTGCCGGCCTTTTAAGAAAATAGGGTAATAGGGGAGGGTAGGGAAGGGAATAGGGTAGGGGATTGGGCCTCCGGTAAACTCACTCACTCGGCGAAACACAGCGCAAATTTCACGCCAGTTTTCTGTGAGCCCGTGGTATTTCTCCGGTCGAGCCGGCCCATTCATGCCGAAGCATGGCTCTACCACGTTAAAACCACTTTGTCGTAAAATCACGTGGCGTGACATTACATACATTTGTCGTTAGTTTTAAGCATTTAAATATCATGTCGGACGTCAGTGAACGATATCTATTGACTATTGTCACAGAATAAATAATAGTACCTAGAGGTACAGAAGAACCACTCCGACAAATAGTTTGAAGAAATAGGAACTCTTACTGCGATACGATAAGGTTCAATTCAGCTAACGCAGCGCTTGGTTACCTACGATTATATTTACCTAGAAGTTGCGTCTCTTTCTATCGCTTAATTCTTATCCATTCTAATGACATTAGGGTTGACTCATTTTAGAAAATAATTAACCGACTTCCAAAAAAGGAGGCGGTTATACGTATGTATATATATTTTTTCTTAATATTTAATTACAATATTTTTTTACATACTTTTTAGTACCTACCTACTGTACTTTACTGAACAAATTGCTTTCCAAATAAACCTAAGGTAGGTGTTAATAGTACTTTAATAATTGTAATAAATTCGCGCATACCTATAAGTATATACATACTTATGTGTAAACCTAACCGTTTTCGATACGTTCACGGCGATATTACTCAAAGAAGTTAAATCACGCCACCTTACTATTTCTAGGTACTTTTGTCAACAAATAACTCTTCAAATCGTATCACACGGAATAACATAAGACGCGAACAGATAGTTCAGGTGGAGCCAACACCTAAACACTAAATATTGGTTAATTGCAGTAGTTCAAACTATATTATTAAATGTTATGGTATTATAGTTATAGCTGGCCGGGTGATTTTTACCTAACTTAAACACAGTATTGTAATATTATGTGCACCGATTATAAGGTATTAAATCAAATCCATAAAACATTGCGACGAACAAATCACGTATGCGTCGCTCACTGCTCGCGCGCGAGTCCCTTTTAATTGGCCCGTTTAGGGAGGCCGCCGCACGTACTTATATTTTTGATACCTACACGGGGAGTGGGACAGGCCTGCTATTGTTAATGCATTGTTATGAATGTAGCTTGTCTTCTGTCTGTCTCTATTCTGTGGTATCGTCGTGGTTCTTGCGGAGTGGCAAGTCTGTGGAGTGCGAGTCGTCACTGTAGCGACTGAAGTGCTGAGTAAATTTGCGGCGGCCGTTGTGCTCTTGTGGCGCTCCGTAAGAGGCCCAGCCATATATTATGAGACAATTTTATTTTTATGAAATTGAGTAGGAAACGAGCAGACGGATCGCCTGATGGTAAGCTATTATCGCCGCCCGTAGACACCAAAGATACAGGTGCATTGCCGATCCTTAATCCTCAACCTTGGGGCTCCGGTAACCTCACTCCCTGGGAGAAACACAACGCAAATGTAAACCACTTGCGTTGTGGTGCTAAAATAATGTGTAAGATTTAAAGAAATTGCAGAATAATCGATGCCAAAAGAGGATGAAGCAATCAGTCGATTAATAAAAATTCTATATTAAAATCGATTAATAAAAAATATATTATAAGTTATAACTATATATTATAACGCCGTGGCTCCCGCGTCCCAGATGTTTGCACAGCATTTTTATTAATCGACTGATTGCTTCATCCTCTTTTGGCATCGATTGTCCTGCAATTTCTTTAAATCTTACACATTATCTTGGCACCGGTTCAGCCCGCTGCCGCTGCGAGTTGCGACAAAGTGTATGAACAGTTCCCGTCCCGTTTTTGAGCCAAGATTTCGTTATGGAGATAATGTTATTACAGCCGGTACAGTCGGCCATAAATATCAATCAGCGTTCATTATGTTTACTGTGATACTAGCGCATTACATTAATTACAGTGAACGTAGTTCTCCGCGCGTTACGACTGCCGAGTGCCGTGCTATCAACGACAGAAGTTAAACATTGTAATCTTGCAATTTAAAGGAGACAATCTTGTATATATGTATATATAATCGGTTTCTGGATAACGGCTGCCAATATTACCTTGTAATTTAGTATGCAGGATGTTTTACCCCTCCTAGGTCTTATCCTTCGGAAACTGCGAATTTTACCATTTGTAAATAACATCGGCAATGCCTATTACTGGCATGTCCAGATAAAATGATGTACACTAGGATTAGGTTCATAATTTCTTTCAGGAAACCGTGTTCGTCTGTCGCTCCCAAATACTTTTTGTATTTAAATTGCTGAGGATTATTAAGAATTATGTTGTGCTATAATGTAAGTATAATAACCGCCTCTTGACCGTTTGCGTTACACATTTTGTTTGTGACAAAATAAATAAGAATTAAGCTTTAATTTAGGTTTTAGATGGATTAGGCGGCTCAACATATTTTGTACTGTAAAACAAAATTAAAACAAAATACCTATCATTGTGGAAGTAGCGCGTGCGGCGCGCGGGCTGCGACAGATACGGAAATTGTGAACCTTATCGCCATAGTAATAAGGCCGACAAGTGGTAAGCCGGCTTGTCGGGACTGTACATCGGGGTACAATATTATATAATTATTAATCTCCCAAAGCTCTTACATGGATGATTTTGTAAAGAAATATTATGTCCAGGGGGTCTCTACAATATGTTATTATATTTGTTTGTTTGTAGGATTATTAACAGTCAAAAGCTGTATTCATGATAATTAAGCTATTCTTAAAAAGTTAGAGAGTGACCATTGTAACATAATTTGTAAATGCAACGTAAATACATAGGTATTAAATTCAAACAAGCTATGTTTTCTATCTTTTAGCTTATTTATATTAAAAAGTTAATACTCGTATCACGTATGCATTTAGGCGTAGCTGTGAGTCTTATCTTTTGCAGATTATGATAATACTAGCTGTTATCCGCGGGTCCGCCCGCGTAAATACCTAAAAGAGACGCTGTACTTTTTCGCGATAAAAAGTAGCAATGTTTTAATCCAGAGCCTAAACTACTACCATACCAAATTTCACCAAAATACGTTCAGTAGTTTTTTCGTAAAAGAGTAACAAACATCCATCCTCACAAACTTTCACATGTATAGATAATTTTAGTAGTATATAGTAGTGCTATTTAATTTGTAACAAGTAGTAAAGTGAATATTATTGAGTAATCCACTCGCAGCACGCTTTCACGTTCGCCGCCCACGCCACGCTGTGATTTATTTCGATTGACGTGTTATGATATCTAAATTGTATGAAAAGAAATGGAATTAAAAATATTTTAATAAAAACAATATTTATCTCGTGTCTTGAAAATTTATCTCTTGTACAGTGCGAAATAGGAATATGAATTGAAAGTTCGTATTCAATGACGTAAGTTAAGTCACCACTAGACGGTTCCCGTGCATCGGGTAAAAGTTAAATAACCAATTTCAGGTACAGTATATCAAAGTGCTAAACATTTTACTTCTACTATGTATTGGCGTTACTTCGCTACGCATTCCATTAAACATTTTCGAAATCGTCTCGCTACAAACAAGCTAAGTACTACAGTTTGTATAAATAATTAGGTTGAGCGTCCAATTTCTTGAAGTCGGCCGTCACGGGGCTAATCAAATTCGCGAGGGCTGATAAGGGTGTAGTTGTATCGTGAAACGTGATAACCCTTCATTACCGTTATTATACCGGGGGCCCTGTTTGCGGGGTCCTATTTGACGGGGGCCCTAATTGACTGTTGCCCTTTCCGCCATTCGATATTGTAAAATCATATTTTATCAGGTGCGGTTACTTCGGTGTTAAGATTGATTGGTAGGTACATCGCAACTACAGCTGTCGGGAGTCGGGAATCCCGGCTTGGGTCACGAAACGTCTAGTACATATCATATTCATACTACTGTTTCACATTATACTGAAAATTACAATCAGGGACACAGACATAATATATATAATTATATAATATAATAAAGAGGAAAAGTTTGTTTGTTTGTTTGCATTGAATAGGCCCCAAAACTACTGGACCGATTTTGATGAAATTGGGCACAGATGTAGAGTAGACCACGGGGAGGGACATAGGCTACTTTTTATAGTGGAAAGATGTACCGTTTCTGTGAAATTAACTTTTGCGCGTACGAAGTCGCGGGCAACATCTAGTAATAAATATAATTAATGAGAAATGTTTTTTGGCACGCGGTATACAAACATAGCACAAATTAGAAAGTTATTATTAAGTAATGAAATTGAATTAAAGTATTACGAAATAGGAATAAGAAGATTCAGTTAACGTAAGCTATATATTTTATTTTGATTAAAAGACATCAATGAAGCTAGTATTTCTACCCTCATAATTCCTCACGTGCCACTAAGTCCTACTAGTGAGTATACTAGACTCAGGCCCATCTCTCTCCGGCAAACAATTAATTGCTAATGGAGGGAATCCATTACAAAAATACTCGGCCGGGCCCCGCGTTCCGGGAAGCTACGCCAGCGGTAGGGTTGAGAGTAAGCACGTCAGTGTTTATCGATATGTAGACAGTTTTTATTGAATCTATAAAGTTAGGCATGCTTTTCTTTGTGTCTGGTACTTTGATACAACCGCGCGGTTATCATGAGAAAATTTAATCTGAATTGGAAGTTATTAAAGCTAATTTAAACCTTATAATATTAGCATTAAAGTTCTCTACACGTATCGTTATATAGTAGCTCTCCTTCAGAATATTTGTTAAGCTTTTTTTAATAAGTGCAGATTAAATTCTGTAAAGTGAACACTGATAAAAGTCAAGTCTAATTTATATATTTTGTATCCTGAAACAAAAGTAACGTATGTATAACTTAAGTATGTATATTGTATAGCATAGCATCGTGATTAAATATTAGACAAAGGAAGGAAACGCACTCGTGCGTGTATGAGAGTTAGCACTGCTCACCAACAGACGATGCGCCTGCCTGTTTATCTCTACATAAGTTATATTCTATCGACGCCCGACGGCACATCCCTGCGGGAAGTTGACCATTACACATGTGGAGTAATTCGTCGTAATAGCGGCCGTAATGTCTAGCTTTTCATTTGCTGTTTACTTTCGAGCTTTATCACCGTACTCTGTAATGTACGTTGCTTTCGAAAGTAAGGACGGGCTCATAAGAATACTTCGCATTTTTATGGACGTCGCTCGATGATTTTGAAAGTAAGAACGATCCCCTAGAAACCTTTCTCATAAGCTTCCTCCATACTAAATAACTGATATTTCTTATTCTGTCTTACCAATATGCGCGCACAGAGTTTTCAAGCCTCGCGACCGTAGAAATCAAGTCGCTTTGACACAATGGGCCACACAATATTATGTTTGTGTCATTTTAGCGCTTCGATTATCGATAGGGCCAGTCCTTACTGCAGCATGTGTCAATGCCGTCGCTGTATGTGTTTGTACGTCGCTCTAATATACAGTACCTAATAGACACTGCCATAAAAGGACGTGCGGCTCATTAGCTCAACGTTATATGATGCTCCTGAATGCTGATATTTTCTGATCTTTTGGAGACAATTACTGTCGTACGGACTAGGGGCAATACTTTCTTTATTTTATGTCTTTTACGGTTTATATTTTGACGCTACTAGTTTTATATTCGTTGAGACTGGCGAGGGTACATTCAACTTTTTGAGAACCCTTTTAAAAGAAAATAATTTAGGTGCTGAAGTCTGAACTTAAAAGTTTTCCAATCTAAACCGCTAACTGGTCCCATTTCAGCGTTTATTTGTATTCCATTTTTATAGTGTAAATTAACACTTCATAAATAGTTATTATTAGTTTTACCACTTGTGATATTAATTACTCTTTGGTTTTAGTAACGAAAGAAAAATTACGTGACTAGATTAACTCCGCAATTTTAGATCATCGCAGTACTATAGTTAACTAAACCGACCATAATAATATTTTGTGTAGTTTCCTACATAGAACGTATTTCATACAAAGCCCATTAGGTCCGCTTGACCACAGGACATCGGCCGGAAAATCGCAAAGGAAAATTCAATGTACCAGGGCGATATAAACAACGAGTAAGTGTGAAGGTCCCATGCAATCGACCGTGGTATTGGCGGTGAGGAGGGGGGGACGGGGAGGGAGCCACAGAATAAGTGACGACAGAAGCGCAAGAAGCGCTAGCTATTAATTGCTGAGGAATTATGAACAGAATTTCTTCTGTTGCCGTGATATTTCATCACGGGCTTAAATAATACCAGCTTGAACGCTTGCGTTTATTTCGCCGAGTAAGTTAGGGGACTGGAGACCCAAGTCGGACCCAAGAAGGGGTCTTAAAGACCGAAAACGCTGGTTAAACAAGAGTGTTTGCTTTCTATCTCCATTTATTCTGTGGAGGCACTTTGTCCGGCCATTGATTAATGAAACGGCTCATAGAGGAGCTCCCGACGCGAGCTATGAGCTTCCGCCTGGTGACGTGAGCATACGTTACTTCGTTCCTATTTATTGTTTACTTTTTTAAACCCCGGCGCGCGGCGCCAAAACGGGGTGTAATGTGTTGCTATCCGTGACATCGTAGCCCCTAAACGAAAGACCTGATTTGATGCGGATTTTTGTTTGAAAACAGACGTCATTATCATCTTACGTTTCGCTTACAGCTTGACAATGTCGGGGTTAAAAAATATATATTTTGTTTATGATTTTAACTTTATGGGTTTAACTTAAAAATTATTATTATATTTGACACATTCAAGAAAGTTATTTCCAAAACGCTTGAGCGTAAGTAAGTATAGTAACGCACGAATTTAATTTGTAAGATGGTCTCTTTATTTTCTATATGAATTTTACAATTTCAATGCCCAACTACCAACTGCAACGAAAACGGTACCACAGTATGATGAAATCGCCACATTACATACTACTGTCTCTCAATATTTTATGGATATCGCGACGTTAATATCGTTTTGACGTGCATAAAGATAGACTTAACAATGAACAATGCAGACAATATAACAATGAGAAAACATAAGTATTCGAACCCGCTACCGAATAACTCTCGGGAGTTATCTTAAATATTTATTTGGAGATTTACTACACAATAATGTTGTGTAACTCAAACGTTACATCCGTCTCGTTAATCTTAATTAATGATTTAACTGTAAAAGTTAAAAATAACCGACAGTAACCCTCGAACCGGCGCGCGGCGATCCTCACGGATTATGCTAAGCTGCAACAGATACCGGGACTGATTATATACGTTGTCCATCATCATCATCATCATCAACATCCACAGAAACCGTCTCCTTGGGGCCAGTTTACACTGAAACAAGAGGCAACGTGACACGGCGCTACATTTTTAGGGTTCCGTACCTCGAAAGGAAAAAAAGGATCACTTTGTTGTCTGTCCGCCTGTCTGTCAAGACCCTTTTTCTCAGGAACGCGTGGAGATATCAACCTGGAATTTATAATACTCATATCTACAGTCCCTTGGAGCTGTGAAAAATTCAAACTTCTAAGCCAACGTAATCAAAAGATACAGCCGCATATTTTCGACACTCGCAAACTCAAAACCTAAAGGGTACTTCCCGTGAACTCAGAATGTTGAAATTTGGTACGAAGTAACGTTACGTTAGTAATATATATTCTTTGGCAACGTCTTATAGCACAGATAAAGAAAAAACTGTAAATTTTTGGTTGTATCATATAGTAATTTAGTAACTTAATACCCCATTCCTCATGAACGCGTGGAGGTATTAAATTGAAATTCATATCAAATACTCAGGTCTATAATACCTTTAAGCTGTAACAAAATCATTACAGGTTTGTACGGAACCCTCGGGGTGCGAGTACGACTCGCACTTGGCCGGTTTTTAAATACACGATTCATCACTTCGCAATAAGAAACACGCTTCATTGCAAGAGTTTAAATTTCGTAAATAAAAATACAGTCTCGTTACACTCGTTTCCTACACATTTGGTATTATCCTGTAAGTGCTAACTGCTTACCTTTATAAAATGTCATAGATGTATTTGTACCCTGAACTAGATATGAGCGCCGCGCCGGCGCGCCGCCGCCGCCGCTGATTTAGCCGCGCCGCCGCCGCCGCGAAAATACATCGGCGCGCCGAGTGAGCGAGAGTGATAGTCATAATGTGTAATTTCAGTCAGTAACTATGAGCATATAAGTGACACCTATCTCATTAAAAGAGTTATGCATAAAAGATAAAATGCTTATTAGTAAAGCTGATCTACTGAATTTATGGATGAATAGTAGATCGCATTGATAAAGTCTTTGAGAATAAGAAGTTTGCGCTAAGCACCTTCTTAGATATTGACGGCGCGTTCTCAACTCAACCTGGTCTGTTACCCTGATAGCCTAGGTTCTAGATTACTATAATAGTGGATCAAAGCTAGGCTAAAGAACAGAGTAGCGTGATCAACTATCATGGGCTTGACTCTCAAAAGCAGTTTGACCCAAAGATGCCCGTAGAGAGGGGTGGGGTCCTGTCGCCGCTGGAGTGGTCCCTGGTAGTGAATGGGCTGCTAAAAGAACTGAACAATAGAAGGTTCTGGGAAGCTCAAGGATACGCTGAACACCTAATAATAATACGTGGGTAACACTGAAAATGTTTAGAACTGGCCAGTTAGAAACATTGATAATCAAAACTTTTTTTAATTTCAATTTTAGAACTCTTTGGTATTCCTAATGTAGTATATTGCATTCATTTGTCATTTGTTTTTATGAATTGGCGGCAAATCTATATTTCAAGTTACACGTGAACATAAACATAACGCGAGAAAATTTTCGGCCAATGATTTATTATGACTTTCGTTGTGGGCTTACTCAACAACAAAGCTATGATAGGCTGCGATTAGTATTTCTTAATGAAGACCCATCTCGTGCCACTATTAACAGTTGGTTTCACGAGTTTAAGCGTGGACGTAGCAATCTCAATAGAGGAAGATAAAAGAGTGACCTGGAAGCAGATACGGGCAAGCCTAGGTATTGGTATGAGTCAAGTTAAAAAAATATTAAGTACACGAACATTTAGGCGTCAGGAAGCTTTGTACCAGATGGATTCTCCATACTTTAACAGACGACCAGAAACACCTTCGCATGGACTGGTGTCGCCAAATGTTAGATAAGTTCAACGGCGGAGACTCAAATGCTGTATTTGACATCGTCGTAGGTGCTGCTGGATATATTGCTACGAACCCGAAACCAAAAGACAATCAACTCAGTGGATGTTTCCTTTCGAGGATCGGCCAACTAAGGTAAAGAAAGGAAGAAGTTAAGGAAAAAAGATGATTGCCTCATTCTTTGGTCAGAAAGGTTATTTCGCGACAGTTGTGCTAGAAGATGGAAGGACAGTTACTCCAGACTGGTATGTCAATCGCTGTTTGCCTGTTGTCTTGGAAAAAATTCGACAGCAGCGATCTCGAAGCAGGATCCTCCTTCACCACAACAATGCTTCAGCCCACTCCGTAAAACGATAAAAGAATTGGCAACTTTCTACATTAAGCCGTTTTTCATTTTCTAAACATTTTCAGTGTTACCTAGGTACCTAATAGCGATTTTAGTGACGGTGGCCGGTTTCATTGAAACCACGCCAGTTATTATTATAGTGCCCTAGTATGTGCACAGTACACAAGAGCACTCTCTTTTTCTTAACTCTCTTAATCCAGTGGGACAGATAACCGACACAACTGGCGAGAGATCAGGCGCTGGTCCGACTTTTTACATGCCCATCTGACGCATAAATCACCTTTCTTGTCAGACAATCAGGTGATCAGCCTACAATATCCTAACTAAATTTGAAAACAACTTTTTTTTGTTTCAATGCGGTAATCTAACCAACGACCTCCGAGTCGAGAGCCAATCTCTAATCCGACCTAGCGGTACTAGTGGTGGGCAAATGCGCATGCGCGCTTGATACCTAGACACCAATAAGAGGAAGTTTAAGGGACTAAAACCCCCAGCACTCTTCTGGAAAACTACCACGTTTCCAAGCGAGGTCAACTATCTTGGAGTGATCTTAGATATTTTTATTTTATATATTATGGGACTTAATTGGAATAAGCACATCAAAGACATTATGAAAAAGGCTAGCTGATGTGCTGTGTGGTCCTGCCTAAGACATGTCAGCTCTAAATGAGGTCTTCGGTCGAAGGCAATGCTATGCTTGGTTAAACACAGCTATAGTGAGACGATTGTCTAAAAAAAGCTGTACAGGTCAACTGCATCAAAATATTAAATACAAGTTTTGCTTGAAGTCCTGATTCACCTGACTCCACTTCTCTGCTTGTTCATATTACGGAGGCTAAGAAGGTTGTTCTCAGGGCTATGACGGCAGGTAGGATGAAACAGGCCTCCACTCTACTTGGACAACTGCAACAGTCTCTTATCGAGAGACCTGTCGTGGCCATGCCATCTGACGCCATGATCAAGGTGCATAGCTTCTAGAAGCTATACCCAGTTTTCATAACTTCTAGGGAGAACTGGGTCCCAATTAATGTTTATCTCAAGGACATAATTTGGTTCACGGACAGATGTAGGAAAGACAACCGGTATAGCGCTAGACTACGGGGGCGTGCCACCTACAGGCAGATATGCTTGTTTGGGAGATTTTGCACCGTGTTTCAGGCTGAGATCTCCGCTTTTATTGGTTGTTCAATAGAGAGCCTATGCAGTCAGTTATATAAATGGCTTCGACGTCGGTTGTTGAAAATGTGGATGTCGAAAATAGAAAAAGAGTACAGTGATAAAGCTCTTTGGAATCAAAGCACAGTTAACTGCCAATTCCAAAGTAGTTACTACTTTGGAATTTTTTTATTACGTTGTCTTTTTCATCACTACAAAAAGTGCCATAAATTGTATTGCATTGTAATTGTATGTAACCCAATAAATAAAAGTATTTTTATAGCTATGAATGAACTACACTTTTTTTTACTACCAAGTACAAACTTCAACCCTTTCAAGGTCACGCCGCCGACGCCGCCGCCGCCGACCCAAAAAAGCCGGCGCGCCGCCGCCGACCTAACACCCATCGGCGCTCATATCTAACAGGCAGATATGCTTGTTTGGGAAATTTTGCACCGTGTTTCACGCTGAGATCTCCGCTATTATTGGTTGTTCAATAGAGAGCCTACGCAGTCAGTTATATAAATGGCTTCGACATCAGTTCTTTACTACCAAGTACAAACTTCAACCCTTTCAAGGTCACGCCGCCGACGCCGCCGCCGCCGACCCAAATAAGCCGGCGCGCCGCCGCCGACCTACCACCCATCGGCGCTCATATCTACCCTGAACTGTGCGACAGGTTTGGTTTAGGGATTCAATTAGCTATAATCGTGTGTGCAACTCCAGCAATCTATACCTACTATAATATTATAAAACTGAAGAGTTTGTTTGATGAACGCGCTAATCTCAGGAACTACTGATTCGAAATGAAAAATTATTTTTGTATTGGATAGTCCATTTATCGAGGAAGGCTTTAAGCTATATAGTATCATGCTAAGCTCAATACAAGCGGATTACTTTTGCATTATTTGTGAGGGTGTTTTCATAAAGATGATATTAATCCTTATCCAAGTAAATACGTTATTCATTAGAAGCATTTAATTTAGAATATTTTTTCCCTTTACATCATTTGATTTCAATGAGTGTTTTAGAAGATATCGCAGTAATAAAATAAATGCGCAGCGCGCGGTGGGCAGTCGTGAGGGGGAAGCGCTTCTCCTTCTACGTAAATGATGTCGTAGTTAAATTTTAGCGATATCCCAAAGTAACTGTTGCACGCGGACGAAGTCGCGGGCAAAAGCTAGTCTACAAATAAACGGACTCTAAAAACCTTATTACAAAATGAAATATTAATATTCAATTTCAGGCATAAAAGTCCCGATAAGGTGCACTTAGGAAGCCGTTAGCTAAACTCTGTTACGTTATTAGCACGCGGGTGTCGCCTCCAGTTATTAATCACACTATCGCTGTTCATAATTCCACAGAGAGAGACAAATTGACCACTTAACGCCAGGTTTAGTGTTTGCATTAGATGGTTAGAGCTAAAATGACTTACAGCCTCCGTGCCTCCGTGGTCTAGTGGTAACCACTTAGCTCGCGACTCGGGGGTTCAATTCCCGCATTGGAACAACAAATGTTGTTCCAAGTTTGGTTAGGAAAATGTAGGCTGATCACCAGCTAATTGTCTGACAAGAAAGATGATCCATGCGTCGGATTGATTAGCAGCTACCGCTATTGCCTCTGCAGTGCACGGTGGTGACAATTTGTATTTGCGGCATACCACTTTTAAAACAGCTTGGTTAATTTATTAAGATTCTTATTTTTTTTATTAAACGAACTAGAAAACGAGCAGACCGATCGGCTGATGGTAAGCGATTGTCGCCGCCCGTGGACGCTCCTAACACCAGAGAAGTTACACTTTTAGCTCTTATGGTGCTGCGTACTTGCGTTCCTGATACTTAAAATCCCTTGGGTCTCCGGTAACCTACTGACTCGGTGAGACACATCACAAACGTTTTTACGCCGGTATTCTGTGAGGCCATGGTATTTATCCGGTCGAGCCGGTCCATTCGTACTGGAGAATGGCTCTCCCACATTTATATGACGATGACAGTAAAAAGACTCCACTAGATCATGTAAAGTATTGCTTCCGTCGTGTTCTCGGTGTCGTCACCATACATTATTTCGGCGCGGTGTTTCATCTGCGGGCTTCCCGGAAATCGGCGGTTAGTGCGACACCTGGGACGCGTACAGAACTATCGCACCTATTACAACATACTTTCGGTTTAAAACTCGCACGGCGATGTCACGTGTTTTTTTACATGGGAAAGTTTTTGTTATAGGGCTGTGCCAAAATCTTGATGTAGTAAAAGTTCGCAGTTATACTTTAGAAGTTACAAATATTAGTTCGTACAATAATAAATGTATGAAATTAAAATATATTATGCAGTATCAAACGTCCAGAGCTCTCATCTGCTAAGAGCGTAACATTAAACAAAACTGGCCGTACATCAAACAAACTACTTGAAATCACAATCTCGATTGCTCGTGTCAAATATGAACATAATATCTTGTTTCCCCTCGAGAGAGCACGGTCATTAAAAAAGTTAAGATAAAAGTAATTTATGAAGAAGGAAGCGCCATTAGGGCCATATTAATTCGTCCGCCCCCGCCCTCTCGCCCCCTTGCCCGCGGCGCCCCCTAGGGGGCCGAGAGATCATATCCACGCTGCACTTTCCACTTACGCTTGAAGTACCCATGTAAATTTTAACATTTTTGAATAAAATAACACAGGAGTGAACATTAGATGTTATCGAGTTCTATAACTACCACTAACTTAGCATAAAACTTTGGGAATGGTTGAAATGTGAGACAATAGCCGTCTCACTTGTGTTGTAAGATATTATTACAGCCGTTAGTTATGATTTTTTTACACATTTAGATAATATGAGAAACTGAGAAGTTATTTCGTTTCAAAACATTTATATTTAAGCTTTATAAATATCAGAAATCCTAGACGTGTATCTAGGTAATTGATAACAAATAAAATACAGACTTGGAAACGACGACCCTTTTTTAAAATACCGCACAGGCAAGCATGCGGCGGGCGATTCGACGTCCTGCATCACCTCATACCGCACCGGTATTGGTAACAGTGTCGCGAGTTCAATGGTTTTTCCATCTCAAAAAATCTCCAACGCGCCTGAAGAAAGTAAAGTTTTCACTTAAAAAGTAATAAAAGTATAATGTTTTTAGTGAGGTTCAGCCCTATTTTCTAGGATATACTGGCGTGGAAGTGACAGTTTATTTCGTTAGCCACTTAACATCTGATTGACCTGGGACGCCGCGCCCGGGGCACCGGACATTTTACAGGAAACCGGCCAGTTAACCCAATTCACAGTTAACTCGTACTGTGCTGTCTATTTCACATATTGATTCCTAAATCCGCTCTCCTGTAGGTTTGACCTGGTAATAATAATTTAACCGGAATGAAATACGCAAAGTGATTGTCATTGATTAAAAGAACTTACTATTCTGTACTGTACGTGTATACTTACCTTAAAGCACTATTATTTTTCTGTGACTACGCCTAGATAAATAGTATAAAATAAAACTTTTACAGTGTTACTTATAAAAAATATCTATCCTTAGGATATTCCATGCTTAAATTAGGAATAGTTATATTCAGTACAAATTAAGAATAACCTTAGATTATTTTTTAACTCATAAACTCGATATAAGGTTGTCATAACTCTTCCACCGCTATTCCCGATGCACAAGACGGCAACGCCGCAAATAATAGACAATACTATGAAAAAAAAGTAAAAAGTCGGTTTTTGTCTATGAATTCTGTAATCTGTCACTTATAAATCAACAGATTTTTGATAATTTTAATATAATCAAATCTTTTAACTAATATAGCTTTTGCTACTCTTTTGCATATTCTGCTAATGGACTGTTGAGATAAACCATGAATATCTGCAGCATCATCTTGTATCTGAGAAAAAAGTAAAAACACTACAATATTGCTGTATCTACTTATAAATAAGCTTTATAATTTGATATTTAAGTATAGTAGGTACTCAATATCATCTTACTTACTTGGTTACGGCCCCAATATCTGAGAGCTATTAATATCTGAAGCATAGGTGATAAACCACCTCCCCGTTTATCCATTGCTATTGCACTACCAAATACTCGATTTAAAAAGTTGACACCATGCTTAGAAAAACGATATTTCAAACGAAACTCTTCATCACTATACAAATGAAAAGGATTTTTTCTTGTTTTAAATGTTCTTCTGTTTCTTAGAGAATGTCGTACATGTTGTATTTGTATGATATTAATAACATTTTCCACTTTTTGTATTGATCTGA
Source organism: Glaucopsyche alexis (assembly GCA_905404095.1). NCBI lineage: Eukaryota > Metazoa > Arthropoda > Insecta > Lepidoptera > Lycaenidae > Glaucopsyche > Glaucopsyche alexis. The sequence goes on along the minus strand of FR990044.1, from coordinate 342,205 downwards.
AGGGCATAATATTTAATGCTTACTTTATTATTATTGATACCTATGTATTTTGTTATCTACTCTAAAACTTATTCGGACTACAAATTATAATAAAAGCTTTCATTAAATTTAAGGTTATGTTATGAAATATCACTAGTCAAAATAAGTTACACCGATGTTAAACTAGGGCGGGGGTTGGTATAACGTTGGTATAGCGTTCCTAAGGAGTTTACACCTACCTTATGCTAGGTTTAAGTTATACCGAGTTTATGAGTCGTGATTCTGCTTATTCCAAGTTTAATCTGAGCATAAGTTTTTATACTCGATTTATAAGTAACACTGTTAAAGTTTAAACTTCGTCACTATGCTAATAATATCAACACGAAAAGGATTTGGTTAAAAATTATAGTCCAATACTTGTGTACTATAAGTGAGTATATTTAGACAATTTATGGTTCGTAAGAACGCTACTAAATTTATTCCTTAGGCGATTCCGCACGCGGATTCCGTTGAAGCTTTCCGCGCGCCGATTCTGCCAAACCGCATCCGCGCGTGTCTATTGGAGTACCACCTTCGCGATGCTGAGCGATTAAAATACATACAGACAAACGGTTGTCTCAAGTTTAATCAGTCTGAAGATTACGTGTGAATACTCAATGAGGAGTCATATTAAACCAGACTGGGCCGCAGCCAAGTGTTTATCCCGGCCTGGGGCTGTCGGGGCAATAAATCCCCGGGTAAGATTAAACTTGTCAAAGGGCCCCGTTTACTTAACGCAAATTTATGCAAATTCTGCGTCTTCCGACCCCGCGTCTCAAACGTTTCTTAAATAGTTCGTCGGTCTAATTGTGTTGGGGACTTGGGATATATTGCTTTGTTTTTATTCAACGTTTGCAAACTTCATTATTTTATTCGGCAACCTTTTGTAAGGGTTGCTGATTAAATTTTGTTGGCTTTCTTTTATGTCCACGCCAATATGCATCGTCCAAAATATTATTTCTTATGTGAACATTGGCTGACAGGCAATAGTGCACATAAAAGTTTCATTATGAAAATGTTTTACACAGCTCAGAAAACAGGGCATAAAATATTGTCATAACAACAATTTTTATAAAAAACTATATCATAAGTAGACGTAAATTATAAACTATAACTCTACGTAAACTGTAAAGCCTATGTTACCCGGGCTGTTTAGTTATTACGAATATATTGACACCTCATTCATTACAATCGGGTCAGTAGTTTAGGCGCTACTGTGGAACCATCATACTTACATACGGTATGTATGTAAGTATGATGTTTCCTACTTAACTACATAGTTTAAATGGTACATACTTAAATGAAATGCCAAAATCATCACTTTTCCTTTTGGCTTGGCCGTAGTCAGGTAAAAACAACCCGCGGTCTCGATTGTAATCCATAGTAACTAAGGCGGCCAATTTCGGAAAATCCTTTCTCAGGTTTAAACTGTGTTGATAGATCAGTACGTTACTCTCACCTTTTATGTGCCCCGAAAAGGTATTGTCCAATTTTGGCAGGCTCTTTCTTGTCTCACAACAAAGTGTGTTTAAATCCTAGTTAAAGCAGTTAATAAGGAAGGCTTCCCCGGTGCTGGAGGCTCTTAATCTTGACAAATTTATTTCTACGGCGATTTAAATTGTCCCTGTTAAGATACAAAGGTTTGTTTACTAAACGTAAATTAGTAAATTACAGCCTTGGTTGAGATTACACGGATATTGTGTTATTTTATAATAATATGGATTCTTAAACAAAATGTCATTTAGATAAAAGAGAATTCTTAGATTAAAACTATTTGTCTCTTTTCTACCGCTTAAATCTTCGTAACTCAACATTTTGTAAGCAGCAATCAGCAATGGGTTACGAACGATCATAATGATTTATGAAACGTCTGCAACTTTTTGTACATTTTTCGTAACTTCTTTTAGTATTAAATCTGTTGTGTCGTTTAATATAAAATACTTTACAATTCTGACATGGTCGAAACATGTAGATTATAATATACCAGTTGTGGTGTTTTTATCTGGAATGCCGTCATAATCTAGCGATGTATCAATGTTGCCGTCCGATTTCTCCTCGTGTAGGTACCTCTCGATTTGCTACATTAATCACTTCATTGTGAAAACTAAATACATTCCCATCGTACAAAGGAACACGAACTGTATTCACTGGTGTATAAAGATCAAATTTGTCCACCAGTAATCGTGGATTAGAATACAGCATTTGGCGGGATCACTCTGATGGATTGGCGTCGCGCGGTCAGGGATCGGACCTTTAAATCGTCCGCATGTATTATTCCGGCCAATTACATTACACGGACTTAATTATACACGCATGTAATTAATAGAACCGTTAAATTACAATGTATGCTTAGGAGTTAACGTGCTTTATGATAAACTCGTAAAGTTAACACTAACTTTGGCAAAGTACCTGAACAACAGAAGAAAATCGCAATGAAAATATTTATTTTCAAAGTTTAAAGTGTGTTCTTATTTCTAACCGACTTCCAAAAAAGGGAGGCGGTTAATTTAAATTAACACCAATACTTAAGCCCTATAGCCCTTAAAAAAACTAGAGGGAGTAAAGACGGTCTCCAAAAATACCGTTTAAAACGTATAGAAACGTTTTCAAAATAGAAAAATAAAGTTAGATATAACGCGTTTCAAATGAGAATAGGAACGTCAATGACCTTTATCTGTCAAATATCACTTGAAAAGTGTGATTTTCAGAAAAACTAATGTGCATATAGTTATCAATAGTCTTGCATCGAATTTTAATAAGAATGTTCAATAGTAATCAATTATCTAAACATAAATTTAACTATCGTAACAGTCTAAATTCGAAACAATATGGCGCCGACTCGATCCTATTCTCATTTGAACCGCACTATACTTATATATATATATATAATTTACTGATAAGATTGTTCATTTGCATGTTTCGTCTCTGTCATCTATACTAATATAATAAAGAGGAAAAGTTTGTTTGTTTGTATGTTTGTTTGTTTGCATCGAATAGGCTCCGAAACTACTGGACCGATTTTGATGAAATTCCGCACAGATATAGAATAGACCACGGGGAAGAACATAGGCTACTTTTTATCGCGGCAAAATGTACGGTTACTGCGGATTTCCTTTTGTCGCGCACAAAGTCGCGCGAAACCTCTAGTTCGATATAAAGTAAGCAGTAACTTCTGAATAAGCTATCCGTACCCCAAGCAGGAACATTTTGCGGTATCGTTACGTGTACGTAAACGAGAAATATTGTATGAAAACCATGAAAGCGCCTCTAGCGGACGAAAAAGTAACTAAAATTTGCATACAAAATTTCTCATATTGCACGTTTACGTACACGTAACGATACCGCAAAATGTTCCTGCTTGGGGTACTGGTACTTACTAGAAAATTTTAAAACAGGCCCTAAGTATTTTGATACCAATTATACACCCGGAACACTTGTTAAAGATTGAGTATTTTTTACAAACAAAGCATCACTAATAAACACTCTCAATGTTTAATGGAATCCAAGCAAATTTAAGGAAAAGTGAAAATCGTAGACGTCGGAACATCCTCAGTGCTCACTCCTTAGCTGCTGCATATCGCTGGCAAATTATTAAATGAAATCATAATAACGTGCCGCGTTACATCTGCTATCAGGGTAGTCCTTATTGCAACGGAGTAAGGTACACAATACCCGAACTGAAGGTACTTCTGTTACATACTAATTCGCAAATGGAGTCGTGACGTAGGCCCTGCAATTTGGCTTAAACGATAATTTAGGAAGGGTACCCGGGTAGTACCCGGAAGTACCCCGGTAATATATTTACGGGGAATACTTCAACGAATACTTTTCATATCTTCTATACAAATAAATAAAATTGAAGTGTCTGTTTGTAATTAACAGCTTTGCACTAGTGACTAGATGCATAGTGTATAATATTATGGTTTATACATCGAAAATATATATTTTTTAAATTTTTTCTGTCCGTTTGTTTGTTCCATCTAATCTAAGCCGTCAGCTTTCTGCCAGTGAAAGTCCGATCGAAATTGGTCCGACTGTTTCAGAACAGTCGGACCAATTTCGACCGGACTTTCACTGGCAGAAAGCTGACGGCTTGATGTTATAAGGAGAAACTTAGGCTTCTTTTATCTCAGAGTTACGTGTAGGTATAAAAAGGTTACGTTTCCATCGTCCCGTAGTATATTATTATAATATCTAAGACTAGATGTTGCCCATGACCTCGTAAGCGCAAAAAGAAATCTCTCAGGAACCTTTACTGCAATAAAAAGTAGCATATTATGTTTCAGAGCTTAAACTAGAACTATTCAGAACAAACAATCATACATACAAATTTCTCGTTTATAATAATGACCTATTAGTAAGGATAAGGATAGCGCTTTACTTAATTCCTTCCTTTTGTGTGGTTAACTTGTTACAGTTTCTTTTCACCGTACACACACACACACATAATACACGTACAAAAGCTGAGAATAATTAGACTCGTCTACAGTCTAGACTGAATGTTCTGTTCTAAACTAAATGAGCTTTCGCATTCATTTAAATATTATGTTTGTAAACGCGTATATTGCGGTCACCGTCACTATAGTAACAAATTAATTGCAAACAATTCTATATTAGTAAATTAAATGAATTATTAAATTAATTACTACTTACCTAATGAATTATATGTTTTACCTCAGGTATTACTTTTATATGTAGTATAATTTTTATTATCTTTTACCGCAATTTTTTCAGGATAATGCTCTGTTTCTAATCGATCTATTTGTTTGATTAATGAATTTCGCGTGATCGGATATTATTTAAATTTAAAAAATGGTCGTCTCTTTGCAAAATACGGGACCCTCGCTGTTTTCTTTTTGATTAAAGACTCAATAAATCGTTAACGGTTTGATGCTGCTATGGGTCAGCGTAGACGGGCTACAAGCTGCCGCGACTCGACAACCTGGCTATACACTTTTTTATACATTTTATATAGACGTCTCGTCGCATGTAGACGGTTGTGGTAAATGAAAATGATTGTTTAGCAAAGGCGAGCGGTCGCTGTCTCCCGTCTGCGCCGAACCTTACGCGGAAGGAAAAACTCAACAAGTAAAGTTGAAAGCTGTTCAAGCATCAGTAAGCACCGAATGAGGTAAGTACAGAATACAGATCGCATCTGCTCCGGCGAACTTTAATGAAACGGGAAAAGTAGCGGATAACAGCTCTGCACGGGACAGCTTTAAACAACATTCTAAGGCCCGGAACGCACTTGCGACTCCCCTGATATTGCAGGTGTCCGTGGGCGACGCGACAGTAATCGCATTTCGTCAGGTAAACCGTCTGCCTCTTTCATAAAAAAACGTAATATCAAATCGACACCGCATTTACTTTATTAGCTCCTTTTTAAAGAAAATTAACGGGGACGACAAATATAATATTATGGCTGATGTAACTTGCAGACAAAATAAAACACAGTGTCGTGTATGCTCAGAGTTAGAAATTTAGAAGGTAATATATTATTCTGTGTTGAAGAGATTTTTCTGCAGAGGTATTTAACTTTGAAATTACAATGTATTTTTTGAGCGTCCTGAATGTTTTCTCCTTTATCTCCTTTATATTATGTTAATTAAAGTTATCCTTTATCAGTCACCACAATGTACTAAACATATAATATAATTACGGACATAGAACGTCATTTATATAAAGCGGAAAGCCCGTCAGTGTGAATGTAGGTAACCCGAGTGGGATAATTTTGGCCCCCGCTTCATAAGAGTCCGGCTATCTCCCGCAGCAGCCGGGGGTTAGATAAAAGTGTCGGCCATACCCGTCCCTCGAGGGCCCAGCGATATACGTACATCACGTATATCACGTATGACGGCTAATCTTGGGCACTTCTCGAGATATTTAAGGATCTATTTTACGTGGCATGGGTATTCTAAAATGTATCATGTCTGCTCAAGGGGTTAGGACTTAGGATGGTACCTACTGATATCAAAAAGTTGTAATAAAGTTTGTTTCAGTAGGTTATTACATTTAACTTCATATTTATTATGTTGCGTTTCCACCCTCGGCGTCTACAAGCCCTAAGCACAGTAAACAGAGAACAGTAGGACATCTAAGGTCGCTCGTCGACACACTTTGGGTACGGAAGCCTAAAGCCGCTATTTGTTTACACAGTAACAGGATAATGTGAAGCGCGTCCGTATTATCTACTCCGTAAGTATTGATGTCACCTATACACTCATACACCTAAGTATACTTGGCGCGTCCGCGTCACTATCGCAGTCACGGAATTGGCTGTTTACACACGTCTCTGTACAGAGGACAGTGCGATTAGAGCTTATTTGCGCCAGACCGCTCGGCGCCAGCCACAGACAAACGATGACAGAGTGTGATTGGTGCTTACTGCTTGCACTGTACATATTTTGCAGAAATGTTGTAGGTTTATGCTATACATTATTTTAGGATAAAAACATACAATTTTGTACACTGACACTGAAACAAAATTGTTGGATACTAAAGCAATTTAAGTCAATGCATTACGAAACAGTGTCGCGATTTGTAAAATTATCGAGGTTCTAACAAGAGCTTTCGACATATTTGGCACAGGCGCAGGTACTTGAGGACACATGTCGGCTGATGACGTCATAGGCGGCTGGCAGACTGGTCCGCTACCCACCTGTTACCCTCACGCCTCTCACAAACTCATACATACTTAATAACTCGGCTAGAGCTAGACTATACTTTACTTTTTTAATTTTGCCTTGAAACATTTCCACTGAAAAATAGTATACGTCCGCCAGTCCGGCTATTTAGTAAGTCAACCTCTTTAATATTATACATAAGGCTTTATCTATACTCTATACTTTATTTTAAGAGGTAAATGTGCGTTTATGAGATTGTAGGGGTAATCTCTGGATCTACTGAAACTATTTTTATAACTTTTACCAGTATAAAGCCACATTGTTTGTGATGTGAAAGACCCCGTGAACGTATAGCGAAAGTAAAAATTGGGTGATGGATGGCAAAATTCCGTGTAGTGCACAAACGCCCTAACACATGAACAAACAAAGCAACTTTTCAGCAATCGTTCCGAAGCCAGGATCAGGAGCACATAATACCGCACATAGTCAAAAAACGTAACATGTAGTGGGCGTAGTTGGCGGGGCATTAATCAAGTGGGGCGGCTTTATCATCGCGCGCGCGGGATGCGGGATGCTGGGATAGGGCTGTCCAAACAAATGTCTTGGTGTGGTGTGGTGCCAGTGATTTTATTTTTATTATTATTAAATTGGCTGTTGGAAGCGATTTTGCTTGTGATTCCAAAATTCCACAGCATAGCAGGATAAAAATGGGTCGTCCATAAATTTCGTGAGACGTTTTTGACAATTTTTAATTTAACCTTATTTTCTTGCACTTAGAGAGTGTTTTGCCAGAAAAAAATTATGTGATATTTGCTGAGACCCCCTCTCCCCCAAGTGAGATTTGGTGAGACCCAAATGGGTCCTTCTCCCTAAATACCTTCCCCTAAATTTATGAACGCCACTAAAGTAGCCTATGTGTTTATCCAACTGGTGTGCGATATATTTTTTTAATTTATCTATATTATATTAATTACAACGTATCATTTTTTTGTTTTTTATTTGATATTATAAATTAATTAATATATATGGACGCTTCACACCACGTCAGTCTAGCCCCGTGGTTAGTAACACAGGTAACACAGAAAGCTTTTTGCTTTTATTTTATTATTTTATTTTTCCTCCCTCTCTTTTTTAAACATTAGTGCGAGCTCTAAATTCTACATCAACACTTTACACCTCTCCCCAAATGCCATAAGCAATAACCGAGTTACATGGAGTAGGATCAGCCCTAGCGCGGGTCCCTTGGGCCCAAAGTACAGATAACTTGTAGGTTCGTTTGATTTACTGAAAATGAACAGCGCGCTTTTTACACCAACGATATATTTTGTTTTTGTTTCGTAGCATAATTATGTTTTCTACGCTAGCGTCCGCGTGGCCTAGTGGGTAATATCTGACCGCAGAGGGCGCAGGTTCGACCCCGGGTTGTGTCGTGTACCGGCTGCCGACTCAGAACACTCTCATATTGTTATTTTCTCACTTCTTAAAAGCCAAAACGTTAGCCATAAGGAAAACAGTGCGAGGAAACCTACAAGACTTGTTTGAGAGCCCATGAAGCCTGCTAACCCGCAGCAAAGAATATATATAACTAACGTACCCGCAGGGAGTTAGTACGGTAGAGTATGCATATGGTAGAGTACGGTAGTATATCCTCGTAGTAATCCTCGCCCTCCTAATATTAATTTTATTTTGTAAATAATGCGATCATCGCCAACAAAATATCCAGCAGTTTGGCGATTTTTATTCATAACAAATTGTTTTTATCTTACTACTATTATAAATGTGAAAGTTTGCGAGGATGTATGGATGGTCGGATATATATGAATGGATGGATGTTTGTTACTCTTTCACGCAAAAACTACTGAAGGGGTTTCGATGAAATTTCGTATGGTAGTAGTTTAGATTCTGGATTAAAACATAGGTTACTTTTGTCCTAAAGAAGTACAACATTCCCGTGGGATTATACATTTACGCGGGCAGAGCTGCGGGCAAAAGCTATTCTTTTATAAATAATGGAAAAAATACTAACATTTCAAGTGTAAATCGGTCTCGCGCACGATGGATTCCGTATAAAACGGCTAATAAACACGTTTGTTGTCCCCCTTAAATATTTATTTTATTCCATTTTTTTAGTATATTTTGTTGTTATAGCGGCAACAGAAATACATAATGTGTAAAAATTCCAATTTTCTAGCTATCACAGTTTACGAGATGATGACAGACAGACGGACGGACATGGATTACTCAGTAACAGAGTCCTGTTCTATCCTTTGGGTACGAACTCAAAAAACGTCAGTGATCGGTGTTCTATTTTCTATGGACATACCTGCACTACAAATGCCTCAGTAATGTGCCCGTATTGTAATCGTGTGATAATCTCGGCAGGAGGTAATTTATTGGTTATTCGCCGATTGCAGTCGCTAATTACTACTAATTATTATCGGCCGACATCGCCGACACTTACCGACAGTTGCCGAACAGTCTCCGACAGCAATTACCGACGTTTAATTGCCCGCTTCTTGTCACTGCATAATATTGATATAACTTTAAGGGCCTGCTTCGCAATGTACTGATAAGTTTTAAAAGTTCCATAAATTAAAATTTAAAAAAACTTTAGACAGGTACCTATCGGCTCTGTCGCTCAGTACAAAGCACTACGTTATTTTTGTCCTCTGTGACTGTGGTACACAGTAAGCATGGACAAAACTTCCGAATTAGCAATCGAATACATATTAGACAAATGTAAAACAAGTCTTATGTGTTAAGCATAGACTAATGATTTATCTATGGTGTTAAGATATAAATTACAGCAAAGAAAGTTATACGGTTAGGTATCTAATTAAAATATAGCCTCATCTCTCGAATATACGCTACGCCTGGGTTTTAGTAGATATCATATTATTGGACGATAAACTGGCAGTTAAGTAAATGAGAAGTAACTGAGTGTGGACATCAGATTCCAATTTGTATGGTAATCGTGGATGAATCGTTAACCGAGCGCAAGAGACGTAAGCTATTGAGAATGCCACTTGTTGGTGATTGCATTCCTTACTCGATGTTCTAGTAGTTTCTTAGTGAAATCATAATTCTTGCGTTTTGTGTAGTGTTACAAAATATTTGGAGTATACGTATTAGCTATTATGATTAATAGACTAGGTATTATAACACAGTAGTGTATCAGCCTGTACGTATATAACTGTGTAATTTGCAGTTGAAGTCGTAAACTTTTGATTTAAAACAAAATTAACCTCTGTCATTGTTAAGCAGCTCGCTCGCTTACGAGCTGATAATGATGAATTATCATCAAAACATTCAGTCAGCTTTGAAACAAAAAAAACTGGATTAAAATCCGGTTCATACGTTTAGGAGCTACGATGCCATTGACAGACATACATGCAGACAGATACATCAAACTTGTAACAAACACCCCTCTATTTTCGTCGGGGGTTAAAAATATATACTAAAATTCAAAGGTTTTTCATATGAAGGTAGCATTTTGAAAACTCCATTTGCAAAAAAAACATTGAAATTGTTGGGTGACACTGAAAATGTTTAGAACTGGCCAGTTAGAAACATTGCTAATGAAAACTTTTTTTGAATTTAAATTTTAGAACTCTTTGGTAACCTAATGCATTCATTTGTCATTTGCTTTAGTGAATTGGCGGTAAATCTAAAACTCTTGCTACATGTGAAAATGAACCTAACGCGAGAAAATGTTCGGTCAATGATTTATCATATATCTGTATAATCTATGGATTTATAATGACTTTCGTTGTGGGCTTACTCAACAACAAAGCTATGATAGTCTGCGATTAGCATTTCTTAATGAAGCCCCATCTCGTGCCACTATTAACAATTGGTTTAACGAGTTGCGTGGACGTAGCAATCTCAATGATGATCCGCGTGAGGGACGTCATTTAACAGCGACTACTGAAGATAACATCAGTGCTGTGCGACGCATGATAGAGGAAGATAAGAGAGTGATCTATCAGCAGATACGGGCAAGCCTAGTATTAAAATAAAATAAAATTAAAATAAAATTCAAAAAGTATCCTTTTTACTTGTCATCATCAAAGTACGTTTCAAACATTCAGTAATCAAAAATAAATATACACATAGCGTCAGTCGTCGGTATGTAAACGGTAATCTCTTTGATATATTTTATAGAACCTTTATACCTACAGCATTTATACAACGTTAATACAGCCTTTGTGCGTCCATATTGAAGCACACGGCGTCATAATACTTTCAAAGACCTTTGATATTTTAAATACTCGTCCTGAGGTGAACACTTTTTCCTTTTATATTGGATCCCTTTTTATTGATTCATTGGTATCGTTAAAATATTTTGAAGCGGCCTACTTGAAGGTAATAATTTATTATGATTCACAAATATTTCAGCTGGGGCATTAAATCTAGACCTCTGAGCTCCGGTAGCGTGTCAAACCAAGTTCAAGCTAACAGAACTGGCGAGCACCACCGTGTATGTTACACGAACCGTTTGCAGCCATTTTTGACCCCCTCATAACTCAAAGACTATTTGACAGAAACATGTAAAATTTGGTTAATACACCAAAGATTTCAAATTTTTATCACGGAAAAATGTACGGTTTCTGCGAAATTAACTTTTTAACTTTTGCACACACGAAGTCGCGGGCAACATCTAGTATTATATAAAGTAATTATATATCATATCTTTACTTTTTGTACAGAAGTCCTTACTTTGGCCATATTATAGTCTTTATTTGAGATAATTATACTCTAAACCCCTTACTAATAAACGCTGTACGGATATAAGCTTTGAATAGTTATACAGTGTTTTATCTCCTTCCATCGAATTTAAAATGTCACTTGTGTGATGTGAACAAAACACTGTATAACTATTCAAAGCTTATACAGTGTTTATTAGTAAGGGGGATAACATGTTGGATTTAATTACGTCTAGGTATACCTACCCAATTCCAAATAAAAACAAATATTTTGGTAATAAATTACGCATCAACTCGGACTGTGGGAACTCGTTGATCCCTGACCACGTTTCTGCAAAACAAAATGAATATTTTCATCTTTTTCCCCGTAAAGCCTCCCCAAATGATTTGTGTAAAAATTTCCGTCGCCATTGGAGAGCGACGAGCCGTGTCGGTCACGTAATGAATTACTTCGACTGCCGAGTTTCGCGAACCACAAGACACAACAGCTCAACAGCTCAGAGCTCATTCCCTTCACATCCACTCAAAAGAAATCTTGGTACCTCGCTTTTGTTATGGTTATTTCTTTAGAACCTTTCATTTAAAAATATTAAGGTTTCATTATCAAGTTTTCATTCATTATAAAATGTGAAAATTCTTTCATTATCTTTGAAATATCTAGTAGCACAGATGGGAGAATTAAATAATGATAAATAGTTGACAGAGCTAACTAGCGCCGCCCGCCCAGCCGCCCGCCCAGGAAGGGCGCCGTAGTCAAATGAGCTTAATTTGCAAAAGTCACGACAAAAACTTTGAAACTTTTTCAAAGGACTGTCCGACTGAGCTCATCATTAATATAATTATTGAGTTTGGGAACTCCGCATAAAACGGAATTTCCCCAAGCTTTGTCTTCTCTAATATAACCTGGAATATTCGTATTTAAAGATAAATTAATTATAATCTAAATAATATAACTTAAATCTTACACTACTTTGCGTTTAATCATAAGACAAGGTTACATACTGGCTACTGTACTCGTACTCTGTTCAAAATTTAAATACAGTTTTATCTAAATGTGAACAAAAAGATTGAATTCGACTCGAACATATGACGTCACTGTATTTCTTTATTGCGTAATGCGCGGTAAAGAAGAAACATTTAAATTGGCAGCATTACAGTTCGTTATTTTCTATTTGTTTACGTTAAGATTAGATTGGGTCTGAACAGATTTAAAAGTGTCAATTTAAGTGACGTCGCTTACAATTTGATACAATATTGTGTCTTTTCATTTCAGGTAAGTTAAACGGGAGTACGGAAGCACGGAAGCTGGGAGCAGGTAATTCGAGTCGTTGCAGGATCTCCTTCATTTCAGCAAATGAAGGAGATCTCAACCCGCGAGCGGTCCCGACGCCCACCCGCCCGCCGCAGCTCATGCGCTCGAATTACACACAATTACAGCTTAACTACGATACACCACGATAACTTGAGCCTTCAGACCCCGCGCCGTTCACACAACACTAGATCCCAGAGGGGGTACAACAGGCCATCTCTAGTATCTTCTTACGGTGGCTGGCTCCAAAACCCATCTCCTAGTTTATTGTGACTTTATACATCCAGATCAAATCGACTTACGTGAAACTAACCTTTATGTTCGACAAGTAGAGTCTATAGTTCCGTGGCTGGAGGTGTTTGGGGATAGATGGAAAGCGATACAAATTGATGCCATCATCGGAGACCGGAGCACGCGTTTAACCGACAATATCACGTGATAGTGTTTGGAATTACGTTCTTAATACTCTTCATTATCATACCGCAGTGTATTGCCGAGATTTCCTCGCAATTAATCCTCTATGGGTGCTGGAGCTTAAGCTTCACATTAAGGAAATGAAGAAACATCGTTCCTTCTAAATAACGTGTCCTAATAATTGAAATGAGACCCGCAATATAACATTAAGCATAATATGATTCGAAGTAATCTCTGATGTTTCCGAAAATATAAACTGCATCCACTTTTCACAATTATATATCGGTATCAGAAAATAAAAAATAGTTTAGATATATAGGGGATAAAAATAAGTGGAATTGATGTTACTTTCGTGTGTACGAAACATAAATTGGCGAACGTAAGCCAATCTGGAATGGCCGTTTTTGCGGCTAAGCCGTGCGGGGAAAAACCGGCTATTTCAGGCCGACTGCGGCTATCGGCGTTCATTACATAAATAAAGACAAAGCCGGGGGGCGAGTGACACGCCGGCGGCGCGGGCGGTGCGTGCGCTGCCAAATGCCCACGTGCGGCCCGCCGGACCCCGCCGCGCCGCCGCCGCAGGGTTAACGTCTGACATTACGTTACTTATGTGGCCAAAAACATCCATTGAATTTTTTATTTGTATCTATTGTTCTGTGGGAGATTCATTAGATAGGTATTTAAATATTTCCATGTTGTTCATAAAATCACATAATTATAGTCTAAATTGACCAAAGCCGTCTTCACATTAACAAATCATAGTAAGCCATTTTGACATATTACTATGAATGCAAACGATTTATTAACATTTACTGCCTTTTTAACACGAATAAACTATAGAAGTGCGTTATTTTGTAAGAGATAGAGAGAGATCTTTTTATCTTCATCTTACGTATAGATACCTAGAGCAGTGTCTTCCGGGAGGAATTAAAAAAGATTTAATCGCCCTTTTCACTCCATTAGACTTGGAATTTCAATGAAATCCGTTCATAGCTCGCTTTATAATACGAAATTATATGCAAAATTCAAGTTCGGCTTACGAACTCGATGTACTATTCTCATAAATTTTTCATACTTGTCTACGTTTGGAGTGGACATGATTTTAATTTGCAGTTTCAATACCGTAACCAATAACTTAAATTGTCTCGAGAGTCAACCCTGAAGTGCAGGCAGCATTCAAGAGCGACGTAACTGCTAAGCTGCTGGCTCGGAGACCACCGCTTATGACGCTAGCTTTATTTATGACGCCGACGTGCCCGTGATTGCCCAACGAGCGGCTTAACCCCTGACGTAGTGTCATCCCCATTCATTAGCACAATCCGGAGCATTAGGGAACATTCTAGACTAATACCAATGTACGTAACAATGGGGTGTAAATAATGTAATATAGCGTAACAGTGCATTATAGCTTGTTGATGTAACGTTTGCTTACTGTACTACAAATCCTATTACACGAAACGTAACAAATTATAATTTAAACAACATTATCGATTCAATGGCGACATAGAAAACCAATTTACGGGCGTCACGGCTCAATGCGACAAATTGTCGGCCACTAACGAGATCCCTTATCTATTATCGACTTATTGTAAATAAATTTATGTACCGCCAGTTAACTTGTTCGCCCGCATCCAAACTTCTGATCACCCCGTACTATTACCGACTTCAATACTCGACGTCGTCTGTGAGACATACATCGAAGATCAAATGGGGTAACGTCTACCGTTTGTTAGGGACAAGCAGCAGTGTACGCGTCCCACGTAAATTGTCGGATTTGTTTTGGAGTTTATGAGGATGGATCGATCGTTATCTATTGATTGTTGGATGTCATCACAACGCGCTCGGAATAAACAGAAACACAATAGAATTAAGTTGTGTTAAATCAAAAACAGAGTTGCTTCCCAGAAATACAAGATTTAGATATTTGGGCCCCCACTTTTTACATGTTTTATCAAATTTATGATCACGTCTGTATTGTTTGTAAAACAACGATAAGAATATTTGTATTTTCAATTAATTCCGTTTTTAGATTTAAATTTATAAACATACATAATAAAATAGCATGTACGATAAAATTACAAGCTAGTAGAATTTTATTATAATTTTATGTTCATATTTTTAGATGACCATAAATTCATAATAAAATCTTTTAAAGTAAGTATCAGATAAGGTTTTAAATTGCATTGATCAATGTAAGTAGTTTACACTTATAAACTTTACCGAATATTAATAATTTTTCTCGGAAACTACATCACCCAAGTTTTACGTACTTAAATGATGTAGATGGAACGGTATTTCTAGAATATGGGATAAGCACAAACAGTTGATAAATGCGTATTCGTGGCGTTATCGAATGTGTATTGTATGGGCGCTGTCATAATTTTCGTACAATTCTCTTTCGACGAATACGCAGCTGTCAATCGTTCCTGCTAACCCCCACCGATCACGACAAGACTATTGTGGGATATCAGCGCAACGGCGAGGGGACACCGGGGACCTTATCGTCACGAACCATCTATGATGGATCGCCGTCTATTTACTCACTATCTGAAGGGAATCGCCTTTTGATTGCTATTTCCTTCTTAATGATGTCATTGTTTTCGCGTTTAAGTGAGAGGCGTAAATGTAAAATTAATTTTCGTCTGCATTCATGAAGCACTAAAAATACGACTGTATTAGTGAAACAACTGTAACTGTAAACTGTAAGTAGGAGATAATAATTATGATCCGTCGTCAATTCCTCACCTACCACGACTGTCCCCACTGCTGGTAGTTTGGAACTGGTCACTGGGGTAATGGGGTTTGGGGTTTCTTCATAGTATCTATGGACGCTTCACCACGTCCGCGTCAGTGAAATGGTCTCTGCTAATTAAATCCTGCAATAATACATTTGCACTCCAGTCCCGATATGTTAAAACTGCCAAATAGTATTCTCATAATCAAACATTTTGATTTGTCCGAACTCCAAAAATCAGTTAACAAGAGATTTATTAAAATAGCTCAATAATAGTAAAATTAAAGTGTTGGTTACTTACGAGAATTGGGGTTCTCGCCTCGTGCTAAGTTACTGAAGATTTAGTTATTGTATTATACTCATATTTAATACACTTCCTATACCAGAAACAAAATAATCTTTTTGCTTCCTCAGCGAGATTGGAACCCGCGGTCTCCGGCTTGAGCACCATCGCGTTCCACCGCTGAGCCACAGAGGTCGTCAATGTGAGGATGGCTAACCTACTAGGCTAACCTACTCGGGTTGGAAAGTATTACTGTAATTAAAATCTCTTAGATTCTCTATTTACTCAGTTGCTTAAAAGATCCCATTTTGCAACAATTTTCTTATGTCCTTGCTTATTTGTTGTAGAAAACTACAATGTAGGAAACATCGTATTACGGACGTCTAACAGTGATGGATCTGGTATATAAAGCTAGTTACAAGACTTACAAGGCATGTTGAATATATTACCCGAGTGTTGCCAACGCGCGCGCGATCGTATCCGAGATGGATGGCCAATACCACGCGTAATTATTTATAACATGGATTTTGTTACATGTCATGATGTCATCGAGTGATATCTCATAACTGGCTAGACTCTAGCGGCTAGCCAGCCTAGAGCATGGTTTAGAAGCCAGTTTTCTTGATTGAGTTATAGCCGATGTTCTACAATCCATTAGTGGAAGCTCAAGCGCAATCGTCGTAAGTATTTGTGATCATAATCAGGTTTTGGTCCGCGGGCTGTCTCACTCACTCGAAACAGAATTATAAACACAGATAGTTACGAGAGTTGGGCTCCTGGAAAAGGTTGATAGTTTCAAGAAATAAGGAATGAGGATTGTTTTGGCATAAAGTATACTAGGTATTTCCCCAACGACCGATTGCGTTCTTGAAAGAAGTTCCCTTCTAGAGAACTATTATAAACCTAAAATATTGTTCATTGAATTTTCCAAGATAATAATAGCTTTATAATTTATATCCCACAAACAAATTGCACAAGCTAGGCTAAGCTAGGTTTTTTATTATTATTCATTAATATATAGAGTAATCATGAACCACCAAACTCGCACAAACTTACGCATTTATAATAATATATGAAGATAAGTTATTCAAAATATTACCAAACAATTTCTTACGCCCTATTAAATTATACTAATGCTATCCTGTTTGACGACGCTACCCTCCACCGCACACACCGCACCCTCCGATATGGAGACGTTGGCATTATTATCAACAAACAATGAGATGGTTTAGCGACATGTTTCTTATTATATTGACGTAAGCTAACAGCAGGCCGAGGGGTTTATTGGACTGAATAATACCTTTATATTCTATTTAGTATGCATGCATTTCATAGGATTTATCCAAAATAATAGAAATATCCAAATATTGAATGAAAATTCGTGCAATATCTGCAAAAACATAATATCAGTACCTACCTAATCGGCAACATAGAAATACACAGAAGCTCATATTACGAAATGAACAATTTGGAACACATGACACAAAACTTACCTGATACAAGTATTGAAACTAATTTCGACTTTGTTTCAATGACTAAAATGAGTTTCTTAATAAAAATAAAGAATAATGTTACTTTATAATATTCAAAATAATTATTTTATGTTATCCATTACATTTGGAGTTTTATTTACTTCCTCAATATTTTATTATTAACGTAAGTACTTCAATTTCAGAAGGTAAAATGAAGTAGAATTAAAAATTACCTTAATTCAGTCTTACTTAATTGAAAAACTTAATTAAAGCCTGTCAAGTCAAAGTAAATTTTTTTATTCAAAATTGGTATTTTTATACACTTTTTAACGTCGATTTACATGATGCATACCACCGGTTCGGCAACTAGCCCGGCGAGAAGAACCGGCGTAACAAACTCGCGCGGGGCCATCTTTTACCAAAAAGATAGAAAATTGTTCTTTTAGAATAAATAATGTACATGTAACCTTGTACAATACTGAAAATTCTAAAGAAACGAAACAAAGCAAAAAAAAATTAAGTAGGTAGATACTTTTTAAAACCGAGATACATAAACAGTTTTTCGGGTTTCATACAAATACTAGTTACTATTATTAGCTTCACACCTGACGTGGGAACAGAATGATGTTGGGAGTGCATTAGCCCGGCCGTTTGTCATACGTGATGGCGCTAATTCACTGCAGGAAGACCCTTGTGGAGATTTATAGGCCGCCACTGCCTCAGATACAATTACACAACATGTGTTGACGGACCATGACTTATCTGATATTTCCCTTGTTATGACTAAAGATTTGTTGAATAACAAAGTAGTGGCTACTAATAAATTATAATACGTGTACATTGATCAATTATTGTACAAAACATTATTCGAACAAATATAACGAATAAGGAAGTAGTGGACGAAGAAGAACGAAGATAATATTTTGATCTTTTTAATGCGTTACTTAGGTATCTGACTTTTTTGCAGTTGGATTTTTGTTATTTATTTAATTATAATTTATTTTATTTTATTTTTTTTTAGTTTAACCAACACAAGCTTGAAATACGACTACTTGAATGTATTGATTACAAATTTGTTTGAATGATTTAATTAAAATGGTGGTAATTATTCCTGATTTAATTTAAATATATTATACTCGTATATTAAGTATATTTTTAATTTCTCCTATTATCCTTTTTTATACTCTACTCGATACCTATAAGTTTAGTTGAAGAAAATTTAACTACTTTCAATTTGGCGCTAAAATCAGCCTCTTTGTATTTTTCCCTTAAGCTAGCTATCTAAAGACACTTATTTACAAACATACATACATACAAAAAGACGCGCGAAAATCATAACCCTTCTTCGGGTCGGGTAAAAACTTAAAAAGATAAACTAACAGTAGCGTTGTCGCAGTCATAAAAATATTAAGACAAATCAGCGCGTGCAGATAAAAATGCTCAAAAAGGAATAGGCGGGAACCGATGAGCGATGCCATTAATAACGCCGTTCGAATCATGCTCCCGCCTGGAAACTTCATAATAAATTGCAGAGCTTCTTAAATAATGGCGTTCAGTCTCACATGAATGAGGGAACACGATAAAAGAAATTCCTCCAGAGATCAAACCGAGCAAAATAAATGAAAGCAAACCGAATGTCGGCCGCCGGGAAATGGCTCGCTAAATCGCTCACCGTTCAGCCATTTCTATGACGTCTGCTATTTCATCTCCGACTCTATCGATGCTCCCCGGCTTATCTACTGGGTTTATTTAACCCGCTCAGATTGTGTTGGTTTGAGGTGTTTAAATTTTTGCCAAGTCTGTTACGTTTTTATCAGATCGTATCGTCTGTTTCTGTTTGGAAAGGAATATTTTGAAAGTATCATATAAAAGTTATCAAAATAAGAATCCTTTATATTTGGGTATGTTGTTGAGTTCAACCTTTAAGTAATTGAAAACAACTCAAAGATATTATTTATGAAGTAGCGAGTGAAATACTTTTACATAAAATACGGGACCCTCGAAATTGAAACCGGAATTGGATAAACTCAAACATTCCCATTAGCGTCTCGATGAATTTTTAAATCCGCGATTAGGTGGATCCCTGATAGATCAAAGTGAACATATCGCGGAAAATGAAAGCAATTTATAGAAGATGCAACGTAAACAGGGGTAATGTGGGAGGTGAAACCAGTGAACGGAAAATTTATTCAATTACTCTACGAATTTACTCGGAGAAGTCTTAGAAGTTGAAATTGTAAATAGACGCCAAAATTATAGAAAAATAAATACTTTTCTTAAAAGATCAAAAAAATACTCCTACTTATTGGTATCGACTTTCCTTTAAACGTGAAATAGGGCGTGTAGTTTAGAGGATACGAGGGAGCTGAGCTGCAAGTAAAAATGGAGGCAGCAGGGATTAATGAGTTTTTATCGGGCCGGCACACGCGCGGTATCTACACAGACCAGTGCTCGCGGACAATTCCTGACCCTACCATCCATTCATCTCATTAGTATTTGATAAATTCCCCTTTAATGTTATGAAAGGATCTCAAAATATTTTGGCTGGGTTGTATCAACAGTTTGTTTTGCGTTTATAAATATTTGTGTACTTATTACTTTTACAGGAAATCTCGTTTCAAAGAGTTAAAGAGAGTACCTAAAGCTATTGCCTGGTAAAATATTCTACTGTAGTTTTTGATTTCGCAGGAACCAGTCAGCTACAAGTTTTCTTTAGCGGTTTTGTTATGCAAGTAGGTGTGACTTTAGTGACAGTACATCTCTGTAGCTTTCCTCCTCGACTAGAATCTCCAAAACATTTTATAATGCGGTGATTAAAGTTTGTAACTTTATCTCTTTACAGGAATTATGTTGAGCCGAAGTAACCCTTTGCCTCCATATCTCGTTCACTCAATCTCTTTGGAAATCCGCTGAAATATGAATTCCGTGACAGTAAACCGATTCCAATATTCCGCGGTTTATCAGCGTGTTCGAATTAAACCATTAAGCGTAAACAGAGGCGACCTAACTCACCGCCATCTCGCGAAGCGCCAATAAAAATGAAACCCGCCCGCGCCGCTATCTGAACTAAGAACGATATTTTCACACTCACTAAAATTGAGAGCGCCTGATACCGACACGAGTTGATTACTTTATCAATTAACTAGATTTTGCACGTGCCTCGACTTGATTCATTTTCATTATCTAGTTCCATCTCCTTTGTTGGTTTATTTCGAAAAATTCCTTTTGTGTCAGCATTTTGCATGCCAAACCTCATTGCATTTGGTTAAGTAGTTACCTATGAATATTTTGTAATGTCTTTTCTAATATTTCTGCACATACGAGTAGGTACTTTTACATATTTACGAGTGCCACATCCATTAGTGCATGTAGGAGTGCTACATGTATACAATTGTATACTGGAATAATATAAATGTAAGTTACCATTTAATGGTGTATATTGTTACACGAAACATCAAAACAAGAACTTTGCTAAGTACAAACTCAATTTCATTCCACTACCGCTAGTTTAGAACAGTAAAAACTAAAAATACCTAACTTTATTTCCCTCTACAAAGTCTCAAAACTTCACTAAGTTTGACTGGCTCACATTTATAATATTAGCCTGTTGTAATACAGTTGTAATGGAGCTATAAATCAGGCTCTAGGGGTAGAGGGGAGAAGCGGGACTTTGCAAACTTCCGACTTGTGTTGTTAACACGCGTGTTGTTTTAGGACTGTTGCGCGACACAACGCGGTGCGGCGACCGCGACAAGTCACCGCGAACTATTTCCCCGCGATTAATATCCACGGCCACACTCTGGGCACGTTTGGGTGTTACATAACACGCCGGCGAATATGAGTTTTGAGAGGAAAAACATTCACAGAAAATATCGGAATAGGAAACATAATATAAAAATACATTCTTGCGTTTACAATTTATATTCTTACTTGTCTCTTAATCGAGTAAGTGATAACACTCGAAAAACCATAGTAATGGATCCACCATTGGTGCCAATCATTGGCTAATCAAAAAATCTCTGGCGCCTCGCCACCGTCGTCATAGTGTTCTAGTAGGTAAGGGATGTTTCTTGTAGGGTTATTTTAAATGGAATTAAATAACGAGCTAAAATCAGTCGATCCCTTTCAGTGAAACAATATTCCATTTGATAACTCAGCAGCTAGTGTCGAGACGGGATCACGGGAGCTGTCTGTAAGTGGACGATTAATGGTCACGATTGTTTAGCGAATCCCGTCACGTCGATCACTATATTGGCTTATCGTTTGTTTCACAAATCCCGTGACAGCGTGACATCAATTAGAGAAACTATTAGCGATAGAGAGACAAATTGTGGACCGAACAGCGTGACGGCGGCACGAGGCGTGACAGCTTATCTGTCGGACAGTCGTGACTTTCGACGCTTTAATGATATATTTATTACATAACCTAAATTTAAAAGCCAATTTAAAATGAAGTGCTCGCAAAGTGTTAAGTAATTTTAACGAATATTTCATAATGTATCTACTAGCTAGGTACCTAATTGACTTTCTAGTTTCTATAGACCATTTTATTCTAAAAACGCACTTTAGCAAGCACGGGTCAAAAGCGTACCTAATATATAAAATGGATTGCAATTCCAATGTCTCGCTGTGAGAAATGTTGGAAAAGGTAAAGGCGTAGGTTGGAGGTGTAGAAGTAGGTGTAGATGTAGTTGGAGGTGTTAATATGTAGGTGAAGGTTGTAGTTGTAGTTATTTATTTATTTCAGTTCTCAGTTAAAACAGAACAACGTGTGCCCGGAGTGGACAGAGAGTATCTAATAAATAATATCACCTGTCAATACTCAATAGTAAAAGAATATAAAATATCCAAATATGATATAGAGCTAGCGCCCACCGTCGAAAAAGGAGCTCATTGAGAACAAGCATTGGACCACTGCAGATCGCTAGGGGCCTTAAAGCTTGATATAAAACCGCCGGTCTGGCGGTCCTAAACCTGGCAGATTTTTTTTTTATTGACCAAAATGTGTGAATATTTTTTGAGTAAAAAAAGCTCAGAAGGAACAAGAAAACTGTTGTTATACACGGCTGCGCGCCAACTAGAAACCGATAAAAATGCAAGTCTGGCAGTCCTACTCTTGACCAGTTTCCAGCCAGACTGCCCTGAACGTGTAAGAATTTTGAGTAAAAATAGCTCATAGAGAACAAGGTCAAGTTATATGTCAATCTGTTCGTCTCCTAATCCTCTTTTGAAAATCGTCGGTCTGGCATGTTCAAACCTGGCCAAAACTCAGCCAGACCGGGATGAAGTTACCTCCTGTGATACTTACTAATAGGTAAATCATAAGTAATTTGCACTTAATGAAGCGTGATTTTGATAGATTTGTATGTATTATTTCCGAATTTAAAATTTGCTACACCATATTGCTACCACTGGGTCCGCCATCTTGAAAAAATGCCGATAACTTTAAATATTTTGGCTATATCTCTTTACACACATACTTTACGATAAAAATATGTTCCTAATATGTGTTGTTGACACAAAAATTTGGTATATTCAATATTATCGTTAATTCAAAATGGCTGCCTTCATAAATTGGCGGTCTTTATAATTATTTACAAACTTCTCGATATAAATATCATCTAAAAGGACATAAAGAGTAGAATAATGTTGATTACAGAAAATGTCAACAGCACAAATAAAATTTCCTTCTAAGACTCTGCAGCGCTAAAACAATCAATTTGACACTAAAATGCTCAAAAAATAAATTGTAGAAAATTATATATTATAGTTCATATTAGTGGAACATATTTTTATCGTAAAGTTTGTCTGTAAAGAGATATAGCCAAAATATTGAAAGGTATCGCCATTTTTTCAAAATGGCGGACCCAGTGGTAGCAATATGGTGTAGCAAATTTTAAATTCGGAAATAATACATACAAATCTATCAAAATCACGCTTCATTAAGTGCAAATTACTTATGATTTACCTATTAGTAAGTATCACAGGAGGTAACTTCATCCCGGTCTGGCTGAGTTTTGGCCAGGTTTGAACATGCCAGACCGACGATTTTCAAAAGAGGATTAGGAGACGAACAGATTGACATATAACTTGACCTTGTTCTCTATGAGCTATTTTTACTCAAAATTCCTACACGTTCAGGGCGGTCTGGCTGGAAACTGGTCAAGAGTAGGACTGCCAGACTTGCATTTTTATCGGTTTCTAGTTGGCGCGCAGCCGTGTATAACAACAGTTTTCTTGTTCCTTATGAGCTTTTTTTACTCAAAAAATCTTCACACATTTTGGTCAATAAAAAAAAATCTATCAGGTTTAGGACCGCCAGACCGGCTAGCGATCTGCAGTGGTCCAATGCTTGTTCTCGATGAGCTCCTTTTTCGACGGTGGGCGCTAGCTCTAATAGTCATTGTTTAGTTTGGCAACTCCATGTAATATATCCGCGAGTCACCCGCGAGTTGCCGGGGCTACAACTCACAATAACACGATGTCTCAATTTTCACCCCGCTACGACTCAGTACTCGGTACCCGGTCGTCGGTACTCGGTACTCGGTATGCGGCCGTGTCGCTCTCGGTTATCACACTATCGATATTTTTTGTAACATTTACAGCGGCAAAAGCTGGAAACATTGTATCGTGTTTTGATCAACTTTCAGTATTTTATTCGTTACTATTTTATTTTCATAACGACGCGGTGTTACATAGAACCTACTACAATTTTTATAAAAAACTATAACCCGACTACGTAAATTACAGCCTTCGTTACCCGGGCTGTTATTACGAAATACGAATCTTTTCATACCTCATTTATTAAAACGGAGGAGTATAATATTAAGCACAGATAAATTTTGTATGGAGGAAGGCTCAGATCAAATAAAAAACCAAGATAGCGCGTGGCGTTTGTTTGAAGTGAAGCCTAAAAAACTACGCTACTTCAATTTTACACACGCGCTCACGTACACACAAGCAAAAAAGTACGCTACTTTTTGTGAGTATAGATTAGTCGTCGCGACGACTCATTCGATACTGTCGAAAAGTAGCGAACTTTTTTGCTTGTGTGTACGTGAGCGCGTGTGTAAAATTGAAGTAGCGTAGTTTTTTAGGCTTCACTTCAAACGAACGCCACGCGCTGTCTTGAGGAAGGTGTGCAGAACGCTAATATATTTTTAATAATGCTTAGAATTACATGTATGTATGTATGAAATGAATGTGTTGAATAAATATTTAAGTTGTAAGCTGCTTTCTAATAAATACAAAATAAATCAAAATAACCATAATTAATTATTGAAAATTTATACATAAAAACAGTTTTAATTTTTATCATACGTGTGACGACTGACGACTTACGAATAACTTTGTAAATAAGTATTTAACATGTACAATAAAAGACATAATCTATAATTTTAAACAATATAATATGTTATTAAAATTAATAATTATTATTGAACCAATATTGTAATGAGTGCTGAGACTCCTTCACAATCCACAAATTCCATAAAACAATCATTTATATTTTTTAATTTATAACACGGACGGAATCAATAACACAGATCCATCAATCAACATAAACACAGCTTTAGATGATCATAAAGTACCGAGACCCGCGGCTGACAGCTCGATACGAGTACCTCAGCCCGCTGCCCGGGGCTCCGTGGTTATGTAACCCGCAACCACGGTTATCAGGCTGCTGATAATAACAGATAGGTACTAGACACTAGACATTACACTGTCCAACAAAGAAACCAGGTCTACAATGTTCGTAGGTAAACAAAGGTGAAAGGAACTTGTACGTTTCACGTTTTGAACTTATTTGACACTTATATCAACTGACTACACGCTAATTTTAGTTAAAACGCAAGCATAACTCATTTAAATTGAGACACGAACAAAGACAAATTTAGACTTACTTAATCATTGTTACTAATATTATAAATGCAATAGTAACTTCGTATATCTGTTTGTTGCGCAATAGCGTCTAAACATTTCACTTAACGTCACTTAACGAACTTTGGTGAAATTTGGCAATCAACTTTTTATTGCACTGCGTTATAGCGCGAAGTTGTGGACAACATCTACTATTATCATAAGTTACTATTCATTAATTAAGTTATCTAGCTGTCATTTGTCTCGTCTTTATTCAACAACCTCCGTGTTCCTGTGGTTTAGAGCTTGGCTCTCGACTCGGAGGCCGTGGGTTCGATTACCGCGTTGGAACAACAAAAAATGTTGTTTCCAAGTTTGGTTAGGACAATACAGGCTGATCACCTGATTAATCATCTGAAAATAAAGATGATCCATGCGTCGGACGGGCATGTAAAAAGTCGGACCTGCGCCTGATCTCTCGTCAGTCGTGTTGGTCATCCGTCCCACTGGGGTTCGAGAGTAAAGGAAGAGATAGTGCGCTTGTATACAGCGCACACACCTGGGCACTATAAAATAACTCCTGCATAGCTGGCCTGGTTTCAATGAAACGGGCCACCGTTACCGAAAGCGGCGTGGAGAGCTATTGCTATTATTCATCTTTACTAAAGACGACTTACGGCCAAATACTGAAACGCTCTCTAAATTAAGAGCCCACTACTTAAAATTAAGAGCCCACAAGAGCCCACATTCACAGTCTGTCGCTGTCTCTGCTAGCCGAAATGACAAGGACGGCATGTGACTTGAGCGTCACTTAATTTAATTATCGTTGCAGTATTCGGCGGTTACTGTCTATACTTCTTGTCTATCCTTTTAGTATCAAATCCTAGGCCAATAAATTGATATGTTTCTGTCGGATTTCTTTTCTATCAGGACATCGGGAATCACGATGAGTCCCCGCAGCGCGGACCAATCTGAATTATACGGCGAATACTTTTTACTCCCGAATAAAAACGAGATAGTCCAACTTTAACGAGTGTTTGAAGTTCGCTTGGCTAGCGACCAGTGTCTCTTATGTATGTGTGTGTGAGTGCGGCTGGATTCATTTTTCAAATTCCCTCTCTCAAAAAATAGCAAAACGCTCCGCTTAAAATGAACCGAACAATGAAATAAAAGTTATAAACCGACCGATTTTTCCATTCGGATGAGCCAAATGTGTCCATTTTGTTTGCGTTCTACTTCCATGTAGCGAGTTATGTTACGAATTCTGGCACGATGTTTTTATCAACAGTGCTGTTTTTGAAGTATTTAAAAATATATATCCCAGAGAGTAGGTACTGCAGTGACAATATGCAGCCTTATTACAAAACGCTGTAGAGAAAAATAGTATATTGCCAAAAAAAAATTTCGTGTGAAATATTGCCAAGACGATACCGTATGACCCTCACTGTCAAAAAGTTATCAAATCTCATGTAAGACCAATCTTCTGACTCTACACGCCCTAACTCTACAAGATTAGCTTCATAAATTCTGGTCTGGTAGTGCCCTTGCGCCTCGCTTGGCTCGTCTTGGTGTCTGCCCCTGATACGCGTCACCTGGGCACATAACTGTGGGACACATTGTCGGTATTGAGAATTGGAAGTCTCATTATGCCATGATAATAATATTGTGAGTATGCAGCTATTCTTGTTAATATGACAAACTGACTCATCGCGGGCAAAGCCGGGTGATACAAGTTAAGAGGCTATATCCGCGGATTACCGTGTAAGTGCATTACACACCCCACCCCACCCCACCCCACCCCATACAACCCCACCATACCTACCCAATCATGCCCCATCATACCACACGCACCAGACGAAGCCTCATACGGATTACAAGCAATGAAATAAAATCATGTCTGTGCGTTCTATACCGTATACGTAATTGACATTGGTTTTGTCGGTTACAGTAATAAGGTATTTATTATTACATCACTAGGAATTTTGTAGGTAATGTGAAGCAAATAAAGTCCAGTAACGAATTTGTAACACCTCGCGCTCGTACTTTTGTTGCGACTTGGGTGTCTTCCCATCAGGCGATACGTTTTCTCATTTTTTATCATCGAGGCTAACGTTATGGAGCTATATTTTAGAAATAGCATTCAACATCTCCACAAAATTCGCAATTTGGCGTTGCACCGTTGTTAAGCAGATGCCGGATTATTTATGTCCATGTGAAAATGAGTTCAGTAGTCACCACGTGCCTCCTCCCCTGTTCTCCCCCTCCCTGCTGTACCCCTTCCCTCCCCTCCACTCTAACCCCCTCGGTGCCGCATACGAGCCGATCCGGCCCAGCTTGTGCCTAATGTCCTACGTGCGGCGGCTGAACTACGTTTTGAACACTTTTCAGAACAATCCCCAGTTTACAATTTTATGAAAATGTAAGTACCTAATGTTGTTTTATTTTTGTCGCACTTGTATTTCCTTCGGTGTTGCATAGTGGCTGTGGTACTAGCATCCTATCAAGCGATTGGTTTGATCCTTTGCCCTTACAAAAATGCTATTTCAATTAATAAAATAAATAAATAATATTATGTGGCATACCTTCAAAATTAGAACTAAGAGTACCTAGCACATTCGTAAAAGTAATTAAACGTATGCGGCATGACTTACGGCCATCGAAATGTATCATATTATGTCCAACACCACCAACACGCTTCTCTGTTACGCGAATCGCGATATTCATATATCGCGTATATGAATATCGCGTAACAGAGAGCAATTTTATTTTTGACCAAAAAATTCAAATTGAGTTTAATGCTTTTCGCCTATGCTGCAATTTATCTCTATCAACTTTTTTTCAAAAGTTAATATTGTGGCCGATTGAAGGTTGAATAGATTGCTGCAGTTAAATTTAGAAGCGATTATCCTTATAAGAAGAAAACTTTTATTCGTCGTTAAATACCATTAGACTACCTCTATTTGAGGAAAGTTTTAGTACAAAAGTTGACGATCGTCGTGACTCGTGACGTAGTTAGGAATTCCGGATTTAATTCTGTCGTTGCGTCAGAATCTCCGAAACTGATTTAATTTAGCCGAAGAAGTAATAAAAAGGAGTAAAACCACAGAATAAATAGAAATAGAAGGTAAGCTCGTGTATGTAACAGTTTACAGTAGATACTCGTTCAGATCCAATTTAATTTAAACATAATCAAACAGTAGCGTACTATTATATTTCAACCAATTTTTCATTAACTACGATAAATAAATATAATAACTCGTTAATTTGGTCAAAATTAATCATATTGTTTACGTTTTGATTAAATTGAATCTGTAAGGACGCGGGCGGCACGATATTATTTCGAACACTGCAGTCTACATTTCACAGTGCAGCGTTTGACATCGTACTAAAATATTGCTTCGGCAAAGAATATTTCCATTACTAACGAATCGACAATCAATAGTCTTACGCGGCTATGTGTATTGTGTGCGTGACTAGACGTCTGCGGAGTTCGGGATACGGGAGTAGGTACTGCGCGCGGGATTTGGGTATTTTCAAGCCAGGACTTTTGTTCACGGGGTTGGCTTCTACTGCTAGTCATTTCGTACTTTGACATAATTAGCAATGTAATTTCATAATATTTTAAAGAAAAATTTGTCTGACGCGGCATTTGTAATTATTTCGGTGTTAACCTTAGGCTTACGTCAACATGGGTGACATTCGCTGCTGCTTGAGCTGTCATTTGTAAAGAGTGTCGCCCTTCAGTGAGCGATATCCATGTGTGCGTTGTACGAATGAATGTATAACTCGTCTTCTGTCTCTCTGTATGCTGTGGTGCTCAGTATTACGAGTATAATTCACCGCATCGGTTTCCTCTGTGACTGGAAGTTGGGCGCCGCGCCGTTAGCGGCTCCTCAAATCCCCGGACAACTCGGCGAGCTCTCATTGTATTTTAAATGTGTTTTAACGTAACTTTTCAAACTTCCCCAAAGTACTAAAACATAAATACTAGAACGTCTTCAGTATCATTAAAATTTTAAATGGAAATGGACTTATAAGTTACAAGAAGTTCAGTTCAGTGGCTTGTTTTGCAGTGTTTTCTACTCTAACTTCACTATTTTGGTATATTATATTTCAATGGTTTTCACTATGTTATATTATTCAATTTAAATGTGGTAGTTTATAATCTATACTAATATTATAAAGAGGAAAACTTTGTTTGTATGTTTGTTTGTTTGTAATGAATAGGCTCAAAAAGTACTGGACCGATTTCAAAAATTATTTCACCATTCGAAAGCTACATTATCCACGAGTAACATAGGCTAAATTTTATTTTGGAAAAAAATAGGGTTCCGTAAGATATTTGGGTTTTTCGGACACAAGGTGTAAAAAATCAACCAGAAAAGTTACTTATTTTGCGTACGCTGCCTAAACTATAAAAGATAGAACCATAAAATGTTCTAATTAATTGTAGATGTTATAAATATCTACAAAAAAGTCCGCGACACACTATACCTATCTATGTCGAGTGAGGCACAACAACCATTTTTTTATTTAGAAATCTTGAATTTTTTTTGGACTACATTTAAACGCGTTTATTTTACTCATGCTATTAATCCTTATCAAAATAAATTATTTCATCACTAAGTACAGTTTATGTAGATAATATTTGGTCTTTTAATGATTAAAATTGGATGTTTGGTTTTGAAGTTATGGCGAAATTAAAATATTACGATTTCTGCTGCACGGCCCGTTGCGAAGTGGGCGTCGCGTCGTCGCCAAGGTGTGCGAGTTTAGAGATCTATGAGTAATTTTTTTGTTTTGTGTTCGTTGTAACTATGATGGATAGATACTTGAGTAACTATTTATTTAGTGATTGTTGTATTGTTAGTTCTGAAAAGTGTAGGTATTTCATACGATAAAAGTATACCCACTTACTTATTTCATTAAGTATTAGTAGGTACCTATATTAATTTGTTTCTGTTTGTTTTGACTAAATTTCACCCGTTTTGTTAGAGGTTTAAAGACATTCTGTTATCTGTAGTATTAGTATCAGTATTGTACCCGTGCGAAGCCGGGGCGGGTCGCTAGTATTATATAAGAATAGTGTATACTGTGGGTATGTGAATATGAATACCATACATACCACAAACGTAATTGAATAAAATATCTTTAATTTATAAAATTATTGTATCATAACTCACACCATAAAAGCGATAAACGTTTAACATGTTGAGATACTCATTTGGTAGATTTGACAGCAAAAAGAACACGTTATATTTTATACCATACTAGCGACCCGCCCCGGCTTCGCACGGGTAAAATACTGATACTAATACTACAGAATGTATTTAAACCTCTAACAAAACGGGCGAAATTTAGTCAAAACAAACAGAAACAAATTAATATAAGTACCTACTAAAACTCAATGAAATAAGTAAGTGGGTATACTTTTATCGTATGAAATACCTATACTCTTCAGGACTAACAATACAACAAACACTAAATAAATAGGTATTCAAGTAACTACTTATCCATCATAGTTACAACGAACACAAAACAAAAAAATTACCTAATTATCTAAACTTCGCACGCGCACCCCCGCCTTGGTGACAACCACTTCGCAACGGGCCTTGCAGCAGAAATCGTAATATTTTAATTTCGCCATAACTTCAAAACCAAACATCCAATTTTAATCATTCAAAGACCAAATATTATCTACATAAACTGTACTTAGTGATGAAATAATTTATTTTGATAAGGATTAATAGCATGAGTAAAATAAACGCGTTTAAATATAGTCCAAAAAAAATTCAAGATTTCTAAATAAAAAAATGGTTGTTGTGCCTCACTCGACATAGATAGGTATAGTGTGTCGCGGACTTTTTTGTAGATATTTATAAGATCTACAATTAATTACAACATTTTATGGTTCTATCTTTTATAGTTTAGGCAGCGTACGCAAAATAAGTAACTTTTCTGGTTGTCATTTTTACACCTTGTGTCCGAAAAACCCAAATATCTTACGGAACCCTATTTTTTTCCAAAATAAAATTTAGCCTATGTTACTCGTGGATAATATAGCTTTCAAATGATGAAAGAATTTTTGAAATCGGTCCAGTACTTTTTAAGCCTATTCATTACAAACAAACAAACAAACAAACATACAAACATACAAACAAAGTTTTCCTCTTTATAATATTAGTGTAGATGTCCGAAAAACCCAAATATCTTACGGAACCCTATTTTTTTCCAAAATAAAATTTAGCCTATGTTACTCGTGGATAATATAGCTTTCAAATGATGAAAGAATTTTTGAAATCGGTCCAGTACTTTTTGAGCCTATTCATTACAAACAAACAAACAAACATACAAACAAAGTTTTCCTCTTTATAATATTAGTGTAGATTAAAGCACAACAAGTAATCCTGTATAAACCAAAAGGCGTGCTCCGGTCGGTGCGTAGTTTTTGTGCCGGCGCTTGCGGCTGCCACCTCTTTTAATGGCTCTATTAACGAGATTAATAGACGAGAAACAAAAAACTAAACCCGGTACAGATTTAATTAATGTCGATACACAGTGCCGGTCGTTAGATAGTTCAATTTGTTCCGGATAATCTGTAGCATAGACCATAGTGCATGTGTATCGCTTGTTTTCTACTTAATTAGTTTTTTATCTAATTTATTAACGAGATTAAATACGAAGTGTCTCGTGGGAACACTCCATACAAAATAGACTGATAAGTATGTATGTAGTGTATTAATTATTGGATCAAAAAAGTTAATATACTTTTAAGCAGCGTGTCGGATTAATGGAAAATCGTAACGGTATCGTCAAAGTAGTTTTTTATTCCTTAAAAGCTTATACTTAGCTTAGTCCACTACCGACTGAATGTGGTGATAGTTTAACGACAGCACTCAACAAAGCTCGGTTTACGATGGAAGTTTGATTTCGACCCGACTTCGGTCGTTAATGACCCAGTAATTAAAATAACCTCGTCCTTACGGAAATGGATTTCAACGTTGACTTTGAACCCACTGCCGCTTTACTGCCACTATAAAACGCATTCTTATCCCTCAGCCATTAGCATTGACATTCCTTCTCTGTTGACTCACTTGACGAACTTGACTCTCTCGCCCATGTCATAAAGATGACACATATTGTATCTGGCGACTTGGGTTATGGGTAGGGTAGCCACTAGCCAGTAGCCACCACTAAAATACAATAATATGTTTTTTCCAACAGTAAAAATACTATGAATATACAAAATTTCGCCTATTTATATTTATAATTTCCGAATTTATCAATAGAGGCCAGACGGACGGTCAGACGGATGGACAGAGCGAAACTATATGGGTTCCTTGTAGTTGCCCGGAACCCTGAAAACGGCCTGTGAGAACAGCCTATGATATACTTATCACTGTTGGCTTCCCTTTTCATTCCGACAGGCGAGAACCCAACACATATGTGGCGTTTGGGTATTGGAGTCAAGTCTTAGGCTAGCCGCACACATACCGTATTATCGGCAATAATGATCATATTGATAATAATATTCCATGTGTGCGGGCCATATTGCCGTATTGTACAATATTATTGAGAAATTTCCGGAAATTCTGAAATGCGCCGACATTATCGGGTGGAGGCAGGGTTATTGCCAGTATTGTTGTATTTTTTTAATTTATACATGATAAATGACAATGCAATGAATACAAAGTCTTCAGTCGTATACATTTTGATATAATATAAAAACATTAAAGAATCGATAGAAACCGCTATCAGAATTGGAAGAACGCTCTAAACATTACAAAATGACATTATACTAAATTACATACATAATATTATAACCTATAAATTACACATCTTTTACCATCGTTTTGTTTTTGTTTGCCTCTTTTATCTACACTAATATTATAAAGAGGAAAACTTTGTTTGTATGTTTGTTTGTTTGTTTGTTTGTAATGAATAGGCTCAAAAAGTACTGGACCGATTTCAAAAATTCTTTCACCATTCGAAAGCTACATTATCCACGAGTAACATAGGCTAAATTTTATTTTGGAAAAAAATAGGGTTCCGTAAGATATTTGGGGTTTTCGGACACAAGGTGTAAAATATCAACCAGAAAAGTTAATTATTTTGCGTACGCTGCCTAAACTATAAGAGATAGTACCGTGAAATGTTCTAATTAATTGTAGATCTTATAAATATCTACAAAAAAGTCCGTGACACACTATACCTATCTATATCGAGTGAGGCACAACAACCATTTTTTTATTTAGAAATCTTGAATTTTTTTTGGACTACATTTAAACGCGTTTATTTTATTCATGCTATTAATCCTTATCAAAATAAATTATTTCATCACTAAGTACAGTTTATGTAGATAATATTTGGTCTTTGAATGATTAAAATTGGACTTTTGGTTTTGAAGTTATGGCGAAGTTAAAATATTACGATTTCTGCTGCACGGCCCGCTGCGAAGTGGGCGTCACCAAGGCGTGCGGGAGGGAATTTAGATCTATGAGTAAGGTACCCGCAGTATTAGTATCAGTATTGTACCCATAGATTATACAGATACATACTATTGTACCCGTGCGAAGCCGGGGCGGGTCGCTAGTTTATTAGATAAACTAATTTCCTTACACAAACATTTTTTTTTTCATTTTGTCCATACTTCTCATCAGTCTAATTTTCTATTTATGTTTCCGCGCAGTTACACGAAAAATGTACTTGAGAGATGTTGAAGAAATTGACAAATCTATTGACAATAATATTGCGCGTGTGATGTGTGCAGCTAGCCTTACGATAAGTCGGTAGTGTGGGTGTAGTTTTGCAATCTCCAATCAATTACAGTAAATAGAAATAATGTACAGTTGAAATAATTAATTAACTCTTATTTTATATCCATTCATCACTGCACAGCGAACGTTGTACAATTACCTGATTGTAAACTTGTCTTGTTTTCAGCAACGTGATTAATTGATTTTCATTAAAACAAAATCAATTAGGTATGTAATGTCTTTTCAATGGAACTCAACTTCTATTTTCCAGCTGGAACTGGAACAAAGGCAATAAAACATTGGCTCAATGCTGTAAAAAGTCTAAAAAATCCAGCTAGAATACCTCAATATCGTTGTCTATACAAATGAATAAAATTGAAGTGTCTGTTTGTAATTTTAAATTAACAGTTTTGCATTGTACAGGCGCGTGCACTAATATAGACACATTGACAAATTTCCAAAAATATGTAAACATTCTCAATAGTTTGTATCTCATCTTGTGTTCAATATTATGTATACTACAATATGAGTCAAAAATAGGGAAACATTTTTGTCATAATAACGTAAACAAGAGCGTATCAATGAAGAGTACTCACTCCCATAGTCAAATTTATAGATACGTAAATTTAATACCGTTTGGGAGCGGTGCTGAAGGCTATTGGTATGTGTAAGTAGGTAGTTACATATAGGTAGGTTACGTTGTTTAAAGAAGCGTCAGCTAGTTAAAATATATTTCAAAATTCAACTCCCAAGGGGGTAAAATAGGAGATAAAAGTTTGTATTAAATTTTTTATTCCTTGGAAATATTTTCATGAATTGAGTACGGAAAAAATAATGAGTTAAACGCATAGATATATAATAAAAAAGAGGGTTAAACGTATTTCAGAGTTTTCAAAAATTCAGCCCCTAGGAGGGTAAAATAATAGATGAAAGTTTTAAATTATTATAAAATATATATATCGCTTAAAGCCCAGTCAAAAAAATGAGCTCAGATCTTATGTATATATTTTATTAAAACTCATAAATTATCATCCTCATAATCCTATATTTTCTCAGACTCTAAACTCTACATAACAATAATTTTCTATATAAAACGTCAACTTAAAATCTGTATGCATATTATAATGTAGAGTGCCATCTCTTTAATTTGACAACCCGGGCAAGACGCATGAAAACCCCGGATTTTGGAGCTCAAAATGTGTAGAGTTTGTGAAGTTAGGCTTGTAGAATTAAGGTATGTAGAGTTAGAAGTTTGGTAGAGTCAGAATCTTGGTTATACATGAGATCTGATAGCTTTTTGACATTTTTGGTGGGATTAAGATATTATTGAGCTACGAAGTTGTGCATCATTATAATATGTACCTACCTCCACAAATCCACAATGATTTTATAAAACAATTGTAATACTACTGATAGCTTATTCATATTTTTTATAAATTTTAATTAATTCATTATAGGGAAATTCGTACCGATGCAATTGATTTAATTTTCGTAATTGACTCTACACACGAAAATCAGTGAAAACACGCGGAGTGTTTTTGTTGGCGGTCCCGCGTCTCAAAATTTTCGTTTCGCGTTCAGTGGCTCGCCGCCTGCCGACAGAGGAGGGTGTGTCGCGCGTCGCCGCACTCGCACGAACGAAATTACGATCTCGAACTGTGAACACCAAAACTTGCCGCGTTTTTCCTAGTGGAGAACTAATGGGCTACGATTTACGATGACGAGCGGACTCACATGAATTCGCCATGATATTCAAAATGGGGGGAAAGCCTTCGGGCAAAAGTCCTCCGGAGAAAAAGGAGGACAAGAGCAGCATCAAGAAGAAAGAGATATGCTCGGAGAGATGCGCGGACCCGTGGACGTACTGTGCAGTGTTGTGGTGTGCGTGTGCCATGAGCCTGGTGTCCAGCGGCTACAGCGTGTGGCGGCAGCAGGGCCTGCAGGCGCGGCTGCAGCTGCTGGAGGAGCAGCACCTGGCGCTGCGCAGCGCCGTGCTGGAGCCGCAGCAGCCGCTGGCCGAGCGGCTCCGGCGGGACCTGCGCCCGAGCTTCTACAGGCCGCGCCGCAGCATACGGGACTACGACTGCGGATGCCCTCCAGGTGAGCTACCTCGTGTTGTCCAGTGTCCTGGGTACGATACTGATTCAAACGATATGTGACGAAAAAGTTTGTCTTTTGGAAAAGTTTTTATTTGTATTGATGCTCATAATATGAAGGCTTTTCAAATCTCGAAATGTCTTAGATGTTTTGGTGGTTAAACAATAAAAAAATGTAGTTAGGTAGGTACTGCAGACCGAATAAAAAGTACTTAGGTATTTGGTTTCTCATTTGATCTGAGTTACGTATAAAATTCATTCCAATGATTCCAATATGGATATAACAAGTTATGTACAACCAAAAATTACTGGTGGTGTCCTTTTCTATGTTTCTGAAGTCACAGATTTTTTTTATACAAAAATTCATTAATTTGGAAAATTAATAACCTAACCAAGAGCATGTCAGGACATGTCTAAGTAGGGTTCCGTAACTATAAACGCTTAATATGCTTTTTTTTTATTACTCCAAAAGTTACAGTCCGATTTGGTTCACAATAATTTTCCTAAAGAGTTTTTAGCATGATCTATCAGCATGGAAATTTGCAAGTTTCTATCTCCTATAGTTTAAAAATGCTAGGGGGGGGGGGGGACCAACTTACAAGCTACTTTGGAGGCCGATAACTCGAAAATGGTCAACTTTATAAAAAAGTAACGTATTATTATAAGGCCTTTTCTGGCCCCCTTTTTAAAAAAGGATTTTATTTAAACACTAGAAAATAGAAGTTACAAATTAGAAAATAGAAGAAACTTTGCCTTTATTTTAAAAGACCTATTCTACGATACCCCACACGATGAGGTAGAGTGAAAAAATATTTTTCATCACCACTTCACATGTATGGAGAGCCACCCCTAAAATATAAAATTATAATTTTTTTATAATCCCGAAACCGTGATCTATACACATTCTATAACTGCACCAAATTTCATCAATTTATACTCATAATTACAGGAGCTAGAGGCGCGGAAGACAGACAGACGGACAGACAGACAGACGGACAGAGCGAAACTATAAGGGTTCCTTAAGTATTACGGAACCCTAAAAATGGCGAATATTTATTTTTCTGTCAAATTGATATGGGTACCGTCTTCGAGGTTTTTAGGGGTGCTGAATACAAAAATTATATCCATTTTAAATTTCAAAGATAGCGGACATTTATTTTTTTATAAAATGAATCTAGGTGTTTTCTTATCTAGGCTTGGGAATTTTAATTAGGTGCAAAAAAAAAACATTTATATTGAAATTTCTAAATGGCGAATGTATATTTTAATTTTTAATTTCTGTAAAATTGTTCTATCTCAAAAACGGTGCGGCCTACTGAAAAAGAAATTTGAAAATGCTGAATTTTGTAAACATGTGTATAGCTTTATAAATCACTCTTATATCAAACAAAAGCATTGCCATATTTTTTCTATAATCGCTTCAATCTCGAGAACAGCTAGTAGGTAATCAAATAATGAAAATTTCCTCCCCCCAAGTAACCCCGTAAGTAAGCGGTAGGTACCACATATTTTCTTTATGATAAGAGATTTTTTTGAAAATCCTGAATTTCTAAAAAAATCTATAGCTTACTCCTACACAACTTCTGGTACCTCGAACTGCATAACATATTATTGTGTTAATTATCAATAATAATTATCAATCTTAATCCTCCCAGCATCCCAACAACTTTTGAGCTAGTACTCATGTCATTTTACGAAGAATGAAAATTCTCCATTTTGGAAATTGAAATTGGTTGACAATTTTGTAATTGGAAACCCAAGAAACCTGGAAAATGACACCCGTATTAATAAAGGACACCCATATTTTTTTATAAAAAAATGTACGCCATTTTGGAATTTCAAAATGGACTTAATTTTCATATTATTATTTTGGCCCCCCAAAACCTTGAAAATGACACCCATATCAAAGAAAAACAATCTCCAACAGTAGGTATCCAAAAATGCGATTTTCCGTATCCTGCAAATTGATTTTTTAGCAGCCATCAATTTGTTAACCCAATTTCATATTATTATTCTACACCCCCAAAAACCTTGAAAACGACACCCATACCAAAGAAAACAAAATCAACAGTAAGTACTTATCCAAAAATGCGATTTTCCGTAGCCTGCAAATTGAATTTTTTAACCCAATCTGGTTTTATAGCTGCTTACATCATTTAATGGTCACCAACTCGGAAATGAAGTCGCCAACTCATAAATTTGGGCCAGTTTGGATTAAATTTCGCCACTTTTTTAATCTGAGATAAGTAAATAATGTGAATGTGAATTTATCTGCCGGTTTTATCGTCAGTTTAGTAATTTAGTCGCCAACTTATTAATTCGCTGCCAAATTCGGTGATACAGTATGCTCACGTGCAGTCGCAGACTTATTTTTTGTTTTTTTTACACAATTACTTACCTAATTAGGTACATCCCATTTCGATCTAAGAAAAGTTTATTCGCCGTAAAAATCTGAACTCTACTTATACTACTACCATACTTAATTTCATTAAAATCCGTTCTGTAGATATGGCGTGAAATAGTAAGAACGATACATTCGAATTCATACAATACAAAACTGACGCGCTTGTCACAACAAACAAACAAACTCTTTAGCTTTATAATATTAGTAAAGATTAAGTATGACACTCAAGTACGAGGCCACTAAAAATCAAAATGAATTAAACTCGTACCTACTGCTCGTACTAGCGTCCTGCGTCAGTTTACCTCGAGACGCAACGAGACGAAATACGGTAGGTATATTAACAGTAGGTGTTGCGTGACGCGACGCCGCGAGCGCTTTTTTAATCGCAATCCTATAAAGTACGCGCCGCCTCGCGTCTCGGTGTACCCTTAGACTAAATTAATGCTTTAAATGAAAAAAAAAGGTTACTAATCGGTGTTCTAAAATAGTAAATAATTACCTATATTAAATAATAATATATAATAATCTTACAACACAAATTATATTTTCTAAAACTATTTTAAGGGGTCGTTTTAAACATTTACGAATTTTGTCGCGGTGCACTTTTCTTTTTCCCGACGTTTCGGCTACTTCGGCAGCCGTAGTCACGGGAGGAATGAGGTGTAAGTTGTTCAAACTACCCGTAAGTGTATAAAACAATGAACAATATTCGCGTAAACATAAGAAATCAATACAAATATTTTAAAGGGTCTGAAAGGACTTTATGACCTATTTCTATCAGCCAAGAGCACAGAATTTCAGTGCTCGATGCAACAGGGAGATGTTTCGTATAAAATATAGGATGAGTTGCACATTTCAACTGGGCCAAGGAGACTGGAGACTCGGTATTGTACTGTACGAGGTCTCGAAGCAAGCACCGAATATATCGGTGCAACGAACATAATAGTATAAGATGAATAAAATGCTGATGCTAGAATTGTGTTCAGGGAAATTCTACTTCGCTCTTGAGTCTTGAGGCTTGCTTTTGATATCCTATACTCCTTTGAATAACAATGTTAAAAGGGATAGATTTCATTTTGACATTTACTTATACTCTATCAAATCTTACATGTAGGTAGTAGATACTGGGCTAGAAGGCTAGATTTTTGTGTCTAACAGTTGTAACCTAATACCATAATACTAATGTTGTTCCCGAACAGAAGCCCAATTCTTGTAACTATTTGTCGTCATAACCCTGGACGCCAACTCTCGTATTAAGGCCCTCCCCCGAGCAAAAGACCTTGAGGCGGTCAGCCGCATAAATTTTTCACATAACTAAGTTCAAAATTGACCAAAAAAAAAATTTAAACGGCGAATATCTAGCTTATGAAATTGCCTATCTATTGGTGTGTGTCCCAAATAAAGTTTACTTGTAAATACTATGGAGACGCTGAAACTGTAATTCAATGAACATTCAATTATAGTTTCAGCGTCTCCATAGTATTTACAAGTTAATTTTATTTGGGACACACACCAATAGATAGGCAATTTCATAAGCTAGATATTCGCCGTTAAAATTTTTTTTTTGGTCAATTTTGAACTAAGTTATGTGAAAATTTTTCAACTGAGTTATGCGGCTGACCGCCTCAAGGTCTTTTGCTCGGGGGAGGGCCTTAACTTAGACAATCAATTTACTTTCAATGAATTAATATAAATGAATCGTCTCAAGATACCATAAGCTGATTTTAGAGGTTTTGAAACTTGTTTGTCGTTGGTTTGACCGTGTCTTGATTGGTCCAAACTCCAGAATCTGTTTATGATATCAAGATTTGATTTATAATTCATTGAAAGTCCTCAAGTTAAATACGAAAATTGGGATATTGTTTCGCGGCAACGCTGTAGAAAATATTTTATTTATTCCAGTTCAAAGTTGAGACAGTCAATGTTAGTTGGATACAGCTGGTATTAATATATTGCTTTTATTAGGAATGAGAACTTATGGCTCGAACACAAATGAGCCAAGAAATTCTCATTCCTTATTTCTTCTTAATGAACGTGTTCACTAGGTTAAATTATAATTATAATTGTAGGCAAATAATATTGACTGTATTTATATTATAATAACAGTTGACATCCCAAACGTACTGGATCAATATTGATGGAGCTGATCGGTTGGAATACTCGCCGCGAAGAGTTCGGGCTCGGGCGGGTGTGTTTGCTCGGCAATCGAGTTTGTTGTGACCTCCCGAGGCTCACGAGTCCCGACAGTCGACTCAATATTTGCGTCCCTCCGGTTAAGCTGCGCTGTTTGCTGCGATAACTGAATATTTGTGCTGCGACAGGTATTGTGTGCTGCGCGGTCGCAGACACACGAGTGTTTATTGCTGTGCTTTCATATTTTGTCTAAACAACCGCCGAGCACTTGTCGATCTCCACAAATAATGATGATTGCTGTTTAATGTTTATGTTTGTTGTAACAATAACCGTAAAGTTAATATTTGTAGATGGTAATCTGTATTGGAATGGTATAAGAGAGTTTTTACTTAATCTGTGTAAAGAGAAAATGCTTTTTTGTGTCGATTAACATGAAACATCGGGATCAAAAATCTTATATTAAGAAATTATTCTGGAATGGAGGCGTTTCGACTTTCGAAGAGAATAATACAGGGCTTGCCTGTGTAATTACGATGCATTCCATCCTTCTATTGAATTCATATTATGGTGGGATTGATTTAGTGTAGCGCTGCTTAAAAGCATCATCAGCATTTATTTTCTTGGTGTTTTCATAAAGTACAACGCGGGCTGATAGTGATGGATGCTATATGATTGGCGGTTCACAGCTCGTTCCGGTGATCTAGATGACTCGGAAAATAAATATCGATGGTATCGCACAATACACAGATGATTTTTATGATACGCGTACATCAAACTTCGACCATTGTTCTGACAGCGTTCCCATTGTTTATGTGCGTTTCTACTCTGGTCCATGCATATCTGAAATCTGTGCGTTTTTACTGTGCATTTCGGTGCATCTCTTGTGCTCTGTGCGTGCACCTGTGCGTCGGTCGCTCGTCACTCGTTCCGTATGCGGCGCGCGTCGTCTCGTGATCGGGACAAATTGTTGCGGACGCATTTAATGTTTGTGATTACAAAATGCGTGTTGTATTGTTGGTGTATAATTGTAAAGGCGGGCATACACTGACATCTGGGTTGTATTGAATGGCAATTGTGTCAACTAGGCGTGCCGGCGGTTGTGCTCGTTTTGTAAAGGGGTGATGACAATAGACAAACTAACAACGTTTTTTATTGTAATGTAACACAACCAAACAGAAAGGGATTAAATTCGTAATTTATTTAAAAATAGTTTGCACGATTGAATTTAAAAAGAAACACATAATATTTGTCAGATTATGTTGCGTTATGCGTACGAATGCACCGACCAAAAATGATTTCTCTTTTGTAATCGGCTATCAATAATCCTATCATAGATATTAAACAGCGAGAATAAAATACGTTACTACCATAACACCATAAACACGAGAGGCATTAACACATAAATCAGTAGTAAATATTATTATGTACGGCAATGCTGCACCCGCGTCAATACGAAGCATTCAATATATCGACGTAAAGCTGACTTTTGTCCCGGTAATGGGATATTGTGGTGTTTATAAACTGTTTGTAATATTGAATGATTAAGCCCTGGGACTGGGAGGCTGGGAGTGTACGACGGAATGCGAAGAAAGCTGGTGAAGATAATTGTTATCTGTTTAAAGTATTCTAAATTATATTGAGCTCAGCAGTTGGAGCTGAACAGTGAACATTTAGAATTGCCCAAATTTAGCGAGCATTGGTTTTGTCAATGTCATGGTTCGAGAATATTATGTCATAGAGTTTGAGAGTCTAGAGTACTGATCTAGTACCTAGGTACTAACTGTTTATTAAGATGATTATCGCTTTATTCCGTATCCCAAGGAGGAACAATTGGCAATAAATTATTAGCAACGCGCAATGTTATAGATTAACATTTTTACGAAAATCGTAACAGAGCTTATACAATTTTCACTCGATACATTATGAATACTTTATTATCAACAATACTTTATTCGGCTGCTGATGGCTACAAATGTTTGTTGTAATATACAACTGATAAAGGGAGCATTAAATACATGTAACATCAAAGAAATCCTGGATTACAACATAGAGATGGCCGCGAAGAACAGAGACCGAGTCACCATAGAGAAGATGACGGGCCAAGTGCCAGGATAAAAGCCATATCAATGGAACCGCATACGGCACAATATCCACGGCGGAATTAAGAAAGAATTGACACGCAGAAAGAATTGACACGCAGAAAGGAATGACAACAAATTAAAAATATGTATTTGGCACGACGACTTAATTTTTAACGAAAATAATAAAGAAAAACCATAAATCTAATAATGACACGGACCAACCCGGTCTGTGGATATGAAATAGAAAAAGATTCTTGAGGTTTAACACTTCGGATATATTAAGTTAAAAATCTTTTATAAAAAGCTTAAAAAGGCAGCTGTACACCTTAATATAATAGTGCCTTCAATAACACAATAAAGTGTGAAAGCTTTTAAACATGATACATCCTTAATATTATAATTGATGTAATAAAGTCGAAACGTGAAATTAGGGTACAACAACATTATGGAATAACCCTGTAATATCGAGCACAACAAAAACACCACTTATACCGTGGTGGGTCTAAAAGGCCACTTCACGGGGGTTATTAATTTTTTCCTCCGCAATACAAAGCCGATCCCGCGGCGCCGGCTGTCACCCCGGGATAAATGCCGGGAACTGCCGGGACTCCTAGTTCTGTTTATGGCTTATTTTAATGCGCTGTTTATGAGAGTGCCGACTGCGGGTTTATAGACCCTTTACACCCAAATTAAACCCTTCCGATATTACGAGAATTGAGCAATTAAGATCGAGAACAAAAATGTAGCTTCTTAATTTACAACTGTAAGAAATATTTTAAATATTTTGATGGGTTTAACTTTGAACTCGTTTTTTTAAATGAAGTCTGTTTTCATAAGACTACTCAAGTTTTGCTCACTGGTGAAAACTTAGTTACAAAATATTTCTGGTTTGGGTTGAGAAAATTGTCAGATTCAACATGTTATCCCGCTGGTATTGCTATTAATATAACGTTAACGACATATAAATCTGCGGCTCAACAATGGGGAAATGATTGCGCTCACCCAACGAATCTGGCGTTGATCAATGGCAAATAGAGGTGTCGGTTTGTTTCGGGTGAAATCGTGGGAAGTGAATGTGCAATCAATAGAAAAAACCTGAGGGTTGCGATAACGCGTGCATTTGACACCGTTCCACACCCCGCGGGCCCCGCAGACCCGCACCACACACTTTAGTGTTTGTTTACTTGATGTGTTTGAGGAAAATCGACATTTTTTGTTACATTTATTGGTTCAGTTACAATATAACTACTTACACAAATCTTGATTCCTTACTTGTGATTTCAAAGTAGCACTGAATTCTTATTCATAGGTTAAAATATTTGTAATTATAATAAATGTTTTCTTAGCTTAAGATTAATTAGGTATTTACTTAATTCATAAATCCCATAATACTTAATAGAAAATAATCACGTTTCATTAAGAACATCTTTCTACCCTCGGTAGGTAATCGGTATCACACTATAGAGTGGACACCTTCAATGGGCTTTCAATACGGAGGGTTACATATCCCCCCTCCTCGGGTCCTGCAGACACTCAGCTTGTCCAGCTCAGCAGATTACGGGTTAATTAGATTCCGTTTTATTCGGTATCTGATGAAAGCCTCTTTGTTTGTAATTCTATTAACAGATGTCACTTGGGCTTAGCACAGGGGTTCACTAAATGTATTCCAATA
The DNA here is from genome assembly GCA_905404095.1 of Glaucopsyche alexis. Lineage (NCBI taxonomy): Eukaryota > Metazoa > Arthropoda > Insecta > Lepidoptera > Lycaenidae > Glaucopsyche > Glaucopsyche alexis. Next base: position 297,647 of record FR990044.1, on the reverse strand, counting down.
TCGCGATACTCCCCACTCAATTGTTTTGTTATTGAAATATTTTGGATATTTTCGTTTGTCCTGTCACCATTCTATTGTATCAATCTGTAGATGCTGCAGTAAAATTTTGTTCAAATTGACAAACGTTAATCACTAGCCTTCAAATATTTTCTTTTGATTACTCCTTTCTTGTACAATTATTTATGGCTATCCAAAAGTACTTCATTATAGTCCTTTGAAGTTCGTTAATGACCTGTAATTGTGTATGTAACGGTACAAATATTCTGAGGAGAGACCCGGGATAATGAGAGACCCGCTGTCCCGCGCCGCGCCACACTCCTAATTATTAACGCCGTTCCTTATGGCCGACCTGGAAACACACGGGTACATTCTTGGGAAGATGCCGCTGCTTTGCAGCAGTAACAATAATATGTCAGATTTGCTGAACCTAGGGCTTTAATTAAACTTATTTAAGCTTATTCCTACGAATTTTGGGTTCGCCTAATCTTGTTTGCTTTTTCATAAACTACATGCATATTTTGTACTCCTAGATAGTCATAGTAGGTACTAAACATAATAAGTCGTTAGGTACATCCTAACTTCATTTCTACAAAACTTATTGTGCGATAAAGATTATATTTAAAGATTCGGATTCAATTTTTACATTGATAGCTTTGAGTATCCAATATGGTTGGATAGTCAAAGATTAATAGAGACAATATTGTTCTGTTTTTGTAATTTGATATAAAAACTATTTTATTTAGATTTCTCACTAAAATAGTCGTAAATTTCTGCGTTACTATCGACACTCTGTGCTCGTGTGTATTTGTGGCTACTGGCTTCCAGTAGCCACAAATACAGTACCATAACTAATCCTTTTAACTGGCGCATTGTTTAAAGTTAGGGGGTCTGGGGTTAGATCCAGTAATTACGGTAGTTTATGTGTGTGTCGCTACTCGCCGCTACTCACTCATGAAGTCATGACCCAGACTAAACTACTTGAAAATATCTGAGTTACTGTTGTACGGGACAACAACCATCATAGCAGTGTACACTTTTTGTGCTATCTCAACAAATCATCTTTTTGCATCGAATATAGCGCCTGATTGCAGCGATGCAAACGATATATTATGTAACATACATCGTACAATCTGTGTGATTGAGAGCTTCGACATATAGACTCGACTCTTGATTGTAAGTTTTCCGAGTAAAAAGGTTAAATAAAATGTAGTTCAATATTATGTATGTTATGTCTATAATTATATGTAACACATGTTTCGAAATAATGGATACCTATACATACCTTCGTATGTACAATACGAGCTAATTCTACTAACGCAAAGCTACTTAAATTATTATTGTTCCTTAAAACACTATATATTTCACCAATAATACTATTTATGGATATCTTTGCTAGTGTAGAAAATCGATCTCCAAGCAAAAGTTTTTGCAGCAATGCGGAAGTAGAGCAAAACAATATCGACTTATTACCGCAAAATATTAAGGGCATATTACAATATTTGTTCATCCCTAAACAAGTATTTACAAAGTAAAATTGCGTTCGGAGGTTGTTTCGTATATCTGGAGGGTCAAACTAGTAGTCAAACAATATAAATTGTAAGGGTCCGCGCAACTTGCCGCGCCGCTACGATTAATGCTGTATCGTGATCGAAAGAGTTCTCCAACTTTGTTACTAAAGTAAACCGCCTTTTTATTGTTATTGCTACGTGAACACGTATTATTACAACTTATTTGGGAAACTTTTTCTCAATTACAAGTTCTGTAATCTGTTAGCGTTACATTCTTCTTTAGTCAGTAATCAATTTTTAATGAGCGATAATATCAAAAGTTCTAACAGCATTCATTCTACAGTTCCTAATTTATTCTATTAAGATCCTACATATAAATTATAAGCTATTAGCTTTCTTACATACTATTATTTTTTACTGCCATGAGCTAATAGTTTAATAGAATTGTAATGTAGATTACAAATAAAATTACCCTACCGTTTATACATTAATACTAAAATCGCGATTTTATTTTCCTCGGCACTAAGAACTGCTGCGTAAGCTGACGAAGCCAAGCCTTTGCAAAGTCCCTAACGAACCGGCGAACTTCGGCTCATGATCAGCTTCAAACATCCCGTCTCATTGTCGATATTGAATAATCTCGCCTTGCCAACTTTTGTCCCGCCAACTTTTCTGGAACAATTCCATCGGGGCCGAGCGTCATTACCTAGATTTTAAGATTAATCATAACTTGGACTTCGTGCAAAGACTAAGTATCTCGATCGTTATTACTTTTATGATCATTACCTTTTATTAGTTTTAGCTCCTTTAGAGTTTCCGATGAAAGTCATTTCCGACTCCGAGTAAGTATTTTATATTTATAAAGGACGTGCACTTTCATATTTCAGTGTTTATGGTGCGACTTTTTGCATTGTGGTTCTTTGAGGCTTAAAATCGATAATGTACATCTTTACCATCAAAGGGCAAAAGCCATTTAGAAGAAGCCTTTTTCCTTTATTTAAGCTCAATTTATTTAGAGTTTCCAAATGAATGAGTTTTCATCCAACGCCGTGGGCGTCTGTCCTAAAAGTTAATTGTGTAACAAATGTCAACTCAATCGACGGTTAAACCTTCAGCTGCTTAATTGGCTTAACTAGCTTAAGGACCTTATGACCTTTGCCTGCGGCGGTTTATTTAATCTGACCCAGCAAAGTGCTCTTAGATGGCCGAAGGTCGGAGAAATGACATTGCAATATTCTAATATGACCCACTTGGAAGACAAAAAGGCTATTAACAAAAGCGATTCTCGAGATTAAGTTTTAAGCGAATAAGTTAAATTAATTCTAAAGCTGAAATAACATCCATATTGCTTTGAAGTTTGAACTGAAATCTTCAAAGTTTATTGGATTAAAAACTACATTTAATTGGGAACTTATATAAACTATAAAGGAATGCTAAGTCACAACTTACTTGCAATTTTTAATTTCTGTAATTTGCTATTCATGTTAAATGTAGTTTGCTATTCATGTTAAATGTAGTTTGCTATTCATGTTAAATGTAGTTTGCTATTCATGTTAAATGTAGTTTGCTATTCATGTTAAATGTAGGTAGTTTGCTATTCATGTTAAATGTCTACGAATAAACTGATATCGATCGATTTTTTCTGTTATTGTATTTGACTGAACCGAATAAGATAATATTGTCCGTATTTAACGGTTAACCAGGAGCCCGGATACATATACCTACTTACAATTTAAGCTAGACAATCTTGTATACTAGTTTTTGCCCGTGACTTCGCCCGCGTACATTTAGTATCCCACGGGAACACTATTTTTTTCGGGATATAAAAAGTAGCCTATGTGTTAATCCAGAGCTTAAACTGCCTACTACCATATCAAATTTCATCAATAATCCGTTCTGTAGTTATTGCGTGAAAGAGTAACAAACATCCACTATCCGAAAATCGATCTAGCTATGTGTAATTATATTTCTGGAAAATTTTTCAGTTATAATATAACAGTTGTAGTTTTCTATTTCGTCGCGGAATAAGTCGAATTATAATTTCAAATCCGGTAGGCGGCTTGTTAGCATTGGACTTTTGGCGTTGTTGGCAAATTGGTGTCCCGGGCTCTAATCCCTGTCAGACGAATATTTTTGTGATTTTTGATTTTTTTTTTCTTTTATAATTTTCGTTCTGAAATTCGCAATGAAGGTCATTACGACGGCCGTATAGGGAAGGCAGTTCTGCCTGAGCCCGAGGTGACAAACCTTCATATGGATCGTGAGCATAGAGCCCGGACCCGATGCGCCCATATTCTGATGGTAATTATTGTAGACACGACTCGACTCGTACAAAAGATATTTAATGGGACAATTAGTTGGATATATTGCCACAGTTGTAAAAGTTTTATTTTAAACTAGAGTTTAATAATACACAAACGACCTTAACTAACAACTAAATAACTCGTTATATTTAGAAATTAGAAGCAATTCATTTTGTAACTATCTCGGCGACTCATTTCGCTACAAGCCAAAGCCTATTTCGGACAAAGCTACCAAAATAGGCTTTACTACATTGAAAATAAAGTATATAATTGCGGAAATAAAAAATGCTAACTAAAGCGGGGTGAAATCCTATTTGCGCCAGGGATATGGAACTTTATGACGTCGACAATAAGGGTCATTTCGGTGACATTAATTACAGGGCATTAGGGAGGGCCAAATTGAGTTGATTTCGGATGAGGGTTTTATTTGGACGTTTATCTGGATTGAAGAGCTGTTCAATTGCTTGATTAAAATTTTATGTCCTTGTTTGTGTCCTCTTCATATGCTTAATTATTAAATAAACACTTCAATCATATTTTATAGGCCTATAATATTAAGTATGAACAATTTAATTTAATGTGTCTGATATCTAATTTTTTTCTGGATATCTTGTTGAATTATTAAGTTGACTTTATAATAAAACATATTTTTAATCAGCTCGACTAAGATAACTAAACAGAGGTGATTTTTTAACCTCCCATGTCTAAAAAATATACATTTCACTAGAATACAGTTCTAGCACAAATAACTAGCTAAGCTTATTGTTTTCCCGGAACGTGATTAATACAAAACAGCAAGTACACAACAATGAAACAAAGAAAACAATTTGAGGAACAAGTCCAATTTCAGACGGAGAGTCGAAAGCTCCTCGGGGAGCAGTCGGGAGCTGCAATGAGCTCCGTCGTACTGACTGTTTATTTTTACACCCCAATGGCCGTTCCGTTCATTGCTTGAGATTCCAGCAATTCCTGTTGTTGTAATTATTAGATCAAAACATAAACTTTTTAGTTATATAGTTTCCAAGATTGGACCTGAGCCCAATATAGTATTTTGTGCTTAAAAACCATAATCGGCTGCTAATCAACTTGTATAATATTATTATATTATGTTTGTCACATAAAATACCCTTTAAAGGAGCTGCGAAGTTAGTTGATTGCCAAATTATGAAGCAATTTGTAATTCTCATCTCGAGCGCATTTCATAATGAATCAACCAGTTTCAGACGTGGGATTTGTTTGTGTTTGCTAAACGAAAATAAATATTGCTCGGTATTGGTCGAACAAATCAATACACGAATACTAAGTGGCCGGTGGGCGGCCGTATTTGACGGGCCTAATTACGTATTGTTGGGTTTGGTCCCTGATGGGCCCGTGACATGACGTGATGTAGAAAGTTCGCATGAGTTTCTCTCGTTTCAACTCATAGCGACCGGTTTATCTACATCATCAAGGAATATCTTATCTATATTTATGCCAATTTTGATAAATATAGAAATAAGCGAATGAACTGCCATGGTAAGTTAGCTTATGGAAAAAATTTCCCCTTTCTTCAAAATCACACGAGGAACTTGTAAGCCGTACCGACGACATTATTTTCGAGTTTATGTATGCCAGACATAACTTGACACTTACTTAAGTAGATTCCCAAATGGGACATCTTCACTTAAGAGGTATTTTATTCAAGGGAGTTGAAGCCAAAAAAATTTATGAGGCGTGCCTCAGACAGTGTCATGAGCTCCCAACATGAATAAAAATCCACGTGAAGCTATTAGAGACGCCGCACATCCGGCATATTATAGAGCCATTATGTCTACCTCGCACTCAGTCTCACCGCTGATAAAATACCATTTGAAGCACCGAAATAGACTCAGAAAATTTATGGAGCTGTCGTGACCCAAGATATAAACGTAGCAGAGCACCTAGCTGGCCTAAGTGTCGGTATTAATAACAATATGACTAACGCTAAATATACCTCGTAGTCGATTCAATTAGAAAAGTTTTGGTTATAAATATTCTATCATCATTCTAGTTCACAACCTTTACGTTACAAATATATAAAATAATCCTCAAATAGGCCTTCGTGATAAAGTGTTGCCCGACTATCAGAAGAGATCTAAAGGTGTTGAAACACAAAATGAGGTTTTATAAATAAAGTACCTAAGCCTTAAGTAATTGACATTTAGATACTATCAAGAAGCAGTGTTGTGACTACAATAATTGTGATTGATGGTAATGTGACTGTCATCATCAATAATACCTGCCTGTAATTTGATCTAATTACGATCAGAAACGAGGCAATTCTGATACTAATATCTGGATTGTACTTTGTTGCGAAGGATTTATTGCGTTGCTGAATTTGTTATTATTTATTATTACTGTGTTTGTAAATTATATTGTTCTTCTATTGTTCCCATCACGTACAGCTTTTTTGAAAGCATTCAAAGCAACCATGTCCATTTAATGTTGTCCATCTAAAATTTTGAAAGTAGGAGAACTTTCAAACACTTTCACTACCTTTAAGTTTGAAATATAAACAACTCCTGCGCAACTGGGGTTATTAATCGAAACAGATCGGGATCTAAGTCAGAGCTATCATTAGACAAAGTTAATCCCAACTGTATCAGTATGATACTTAACACGTCCGATTTAAATAGTACCTGCGATAACCGATACTGATAAAAACATCTGTTTCCGCTCACGACCGCCGCTTGGTAAATCCTGATCCGATCTCAGCTGAGTAGACTGTTATTAGATCTGTATAAATATCTCACTCTATTTCAAGCTTAGACACTATCTACGAGGATATGCGTGCAAGGAATAGCAAAATACTTCACTATAGCAATACTTTGCCTGGAATGAGTACAGTAATAAAATAAGTAATTATACTTTTTAATTTATCTATGTACTAAACAAAAATAAACATTGCATCTAAAAGTAAATCTAGTTATAGAGAATGAGACTATTTTTATTTACCTATTTGCCAATTGTCATAGTTCCTAGCTTTTTTTTTTTTAGATATAGATTATTTGTAGGTAAGTCTTCTTTTTGTTAGTACTAATTTTTAGTTTTTTTATTTCCCTCTAGTTTTATTGTTAATTTTATGTTTGTTATATTATTGTAATTTTTATTGAATAAAGTTCCTAGCTTAATGTCTGCGAAGTAGGTAATCAGGAGAGCACTACCTCCTGACTCTCGTATCTAGGTTTTATCTGTCACTGCGACACAAACCTGCTTCGGACTGGGTAAGTAGATCAACCCTGTGGCAACCTGTGGTGACACGAAGTATCGTCGTACTGCGTACAGCTACGGAGATAACGCAGCATCGAACGGGTTTGCTGAGGTGAACATATTGCCAATTACAATCCGCATCTGATAAGAGAATGTAATTATGTTTGTTCGTGTATTGAAATAATCTCGCGGGGTTAGGCGGGGGTGAGGCCTGCAGGGGAGAGGGAGGGGGGAGGCGTAACCGAGCCCGATAGAGTCATTAGCTTCCTGCCCTGTTTGCGTTACCAATTTGCGCCTCGGCCGCGCCGCCCGGTGAGATAACTAACTTTAAACTTGTTCAAACTCACTTCGGATCATTGTTACTGTGTACTTTTGTATTAACTTGATGCCTTTCATTTGGAATATTTCGTAAATTGTGTAGGTTTAAGCGAAAGATGGGCTATGTCCAAGTCGAAAATCTTCACTGTCGAATTTGGGTCCTGATAGTAAGAGATCAATATTTTGAAACGTCTAAGTCTCGAGCAGCCCTAATTGTAGAATGCCTTAGTCATAAAATTGTTAATGTAAATCAATCTGCCCTGTTCAATATAATTAGCAAAATCGACGTAAAATCAATCATCACAGTGACAAGTAAATTATACTAGAGAAAATAACGAATTAACGAGGTACGACCTGAACTCGTAAAGGGCGGCTAGTTCCCCACTATTGTTTTATCAATGATCTCTACACATTGACCCATACAGCAGATAATAACACCTATAAGTCTCTACTTTGTATATGGTCACAACATACATAAAAATGTATTAAATAATGTCGGACTCACGCATGAAGGGTTCCGTACAAAACAGCAAAAAAATTACATTTGCTATATGGGAGCGCCATTTTCATATTTATTTTATTATATTTGTAATATGTATTTGTAGTTTTAAGGGCAACAGAAAAACATCATCTGTGAAAAATTCAACTATCTAAGTATCACAAAATGAAGCCTGAACCTCAATTCTCGTATTTAAAGTAGACGATTTAAAGAGTCAATTTTACTTTGTTTGGATTAAAAGTGTAGCGACATGTTACCATGAACGGATTTTATGACGTTTCGACCAATCAGAGCGCGTTTCACGTTGGTTTAACGTTCATAAAAATACTGTTTGGGAGTATAAGCGTATCGGGACTTGATTGTAATTGTATTAATGCAGGTTTTATTTAGCAGAATTGTCCCTCTGGTGACAGACAGACAGATGGACGGGTCTTAGTAATAGAGTCCCGTTATTACCCTTTGAGTACGGAACTCTAAAAATCGTTTAAAGTGTGCATATGTATTGTATCTCCGGTGGTCTAACCACGTCTAAACAGCTCGGGGTGTAGGTGCTAACTGGGCGTTTAGTGGCGTGTTGACTGTGCGCCGTACGGGCTGGACCTGGCGCCTGACGTGGGGCCACGATAATTATGTCCGCGCTAATTACCTGCTGGAGCTAGAGAGTGTATACTTTCCCATTGTAGATATTATGGACGAATTACATCACATCGATGAATTTAATGCTTTATGTTGTAACTAGATGTTACCTACTATAGTATATCTTGTCGCGATAAAAAGTAGCCTATATCCTTCCCCATACTCTATATCTGTGCAAAATTTCATCACAAATTTCGATTTTGAAGCTACAATCAATCGGCTGATGGCTGATTGGAGCTTATGCTGCGGCTTAGTAGCTTCGCGCGTCGGTGCTCGAGCCAGAGGTCGCGGGTTTGCATCTCGCCGAGGGAACAAAAATCTTAAATATATACATTAGTATATATTTAAGATTTTTGTTCCCTCGGCGACATAGTATTAAGTATTATACTTCCCGTTGTCTTGCACCCGTAATGCGAGTTCTTTGGATACTTAACACGGGGCCAGACTGGCGTGGGGTGAAGCGTCCGTAGATATTACTATTATTCTCTAGTTTACCTCAAGTTACGACTCTCGACTCACGGACCCCTCACTATAACCGTGAAGTGTTCTCATAAAGCAAAAGATTCCCGGCTGACACGGGCCATAAAAACCAAGTGCGGAGTGCAGTAAAAGGCAATGAGAATAAAAACTGTCATCGGAATGAGCTCGGCGGCGCGGCGGCCGACGAGTCGCTGGCAGCGAGGCGCATTCTGCGGTCGTGGCGTCTGTTTATTGCTTTAAACTCCTCACCTATATCAGAATGTGGAGTAATGCGGGCGATATTCTACTGCAATATATTTTTAAAGCACAAATAAGTAGGTAGGTACAAACCCTACCAGTATATATTGTTAACTTTCCATTAATAAATTTAAAAAAGCTGTTAAAGAACGTTTGTGTGCTAAAGCTTATTATAAAGTCAGTGATTTCACTAACGATTGCACACCTTGGGAATAAGATGGCCCCAAGGCTGCTTTTATGTACTTAAGTATGTTCTATGTACTTATGACTAATGTTATATAGATTAAGTTACAACATTGTAAAATATTTTTTGAAAAGAACAATTTTCCCATCTTTTTGCTAAAAGGTGGCCCCGTGCGAGTTTCTTACGCCGGTTCTTCTCGCCGGGCTAGTTTCCGAACCGGTGGTAGGCATCATGTAGGACAATTCTATAAGTGTTATATTATAACCTACATGGAAATAAAAATTTTGAGTTTGAGTTTGAGATTGGATATGTTATATTAAGTAAGGCAGAATTTAGCTAGATATGCCAGAGATTTTGCAAACGGCTGTTACAAGTTAAGTACGACAGACACGAATTTTGTCTGTGACAAAACGATATGAAGGTACAAAAGTACCTCTGAAAGAAAAATCTTTCATATTTTCTCTCCAAATAGCAGTCACCCATCATACTATTTTATTGTACTGACAATATATAAAGCATTGTTTTAGGTAAGTTTCGACATTATACTACATTCTTTTTCTCCAAACAAGAAGAAACGAATATTTTGAATACATTCCAGACATTATTACTAACCCTTGTAAATAATATTTATTGAAATTATTCTCGAGCAAAAGGTTTCAAGTTTTTTTAAACTATAGAAAAACCAAACTCTGATCATTTATTCTGAGTGAGTCTTGAAGACAGTTGTTCGAGAAAATAGTTGATGGTCTTGTTTATAAATGTGACATCTTTAGATGGATTTGTGATGAATAAAATCTCTTTAATTTTTGCGGAATTTTTAAAGTAGCAATGAACTATTCAAGACTTTTATTTCTAAGGGATTTTCATACGAAAGATATCGTTATTATAACTATCACAAAAGCAGACTTTTTAAGGAATATTTGTACTTTTTCTTTAGAGAATAACGAATTAGGAAGTCATAAATGTTAGGACAGAAAACATTGATTTTTGTTTCATAGTTAATTATTTATTATTGTTTGAAGGTATGCCCGCGTCTTGTAGTAGCAGATTTATCTAGGTTTAGTTTCTAGCTTTAGTTTCAGCCAAATACATCCAAACAAATATATAGTTGCTGCAACCCTTCCGATATCTGCACGAATGCACGTGAATGGCCGGTGCAAAAACAATCGTATTCCATTGTTTTGTGCTACGACAACAACGCTGTTGCCCTTTGTTGTTAACAAACTTCTATTTAGCATTGCCAATCAAAACAACTCGACACGAGGGTGAGAAGTGAGAACTCATTAATTGTTTGTACAATAATATGCATGTTTAGTGTTTATGTGTTGTGTTTTTATCATATTCCGTTCCATACAATATTTTTCTATTGTAAATTAAATGATTTAACCAGTTCTTTACCAAGTGCATTCTCTTCTTTTACATATCTTGTAAAATGTTTTCATTATTCCGATATATTAAAAAGTGGAATTTTAGTATTTTGTCACAATTGTATGATATTATGTTACTCGTGGTATTTGGGAGGAGACAATGACCCCGCACGTTTGGGGCGGTCAACCCCACATAAAGGGTTGTTTGATTTGCAATTATTTCCGAGCCCACTACATCCTGAATCCTGATTCTTTTAATGTCGGGGAAGGTAATTGCTTTTTAAATGTCTGTTTTAAATTTGTTTTCGATTTTTTTCCTTTATTTTTGCGGCGTAATAGATTTCAGCTATCTCAGCGGGGATTTCCCTTGGGATTTACCCACCCTTGGTTTGTGTTTTCACTAATTTGTCTTTTGTAATTGTTTTACTTTTCATGAAAATCTACTGCTATTTTAGATGTAAATATATACTTCGCTGATGTAGATATGAATCAGTATTACATATTTAATCTGTTTTCAATGATCCCCTGTAATTATGGTGTCGTATTTACGTCGCGGTCGGCAACTCGCAGTTAGCAATATCTTATCGATTGTATTTCCACAGCAGTTCATATTGATCTGAGCTTCGAAGGCCCCTCGTGTCTATTTATAGGAGTAATGAATAAAAAACAGTCGATTTGTATTCAAAACTCTAATAGAGGGGACAGTATCGATTGAAAACAGCGAATTAAGTAACCTTTGTATCTATAGCGCAGGAGATATCATATTAATTATTGATATTGCGACAAAACCAATTGAGAATCATAGAAATAAACAGCTATTAAAAATCATGAATTGTAGATTTAATTATTTTATCGACAATTTTAAATTTAATTGTATGCTGTAAAAATTATTGTCTTCAAACACTAAATCATTCTGCTAGAGTGTAGGCGAGCTTTCTTCATAAGAAAAGTCAAAACGAATATTAATTTCAATATTTAATTCTAATAACGCAATATCAAGTAAAGTTTGTTTTAAAACAACGCTTTAATTACCTGCTTAAGCCAGTTAATTATGAATAATGAAGCTATAAGCAGTAGTAGTGAGTATTATTTACTCGGTGCTATAAGCGCAGAGTATAACCGAACTAATTCCTTAACTCCAGAGTAATCGGGGACTATCTCTACGACACCGGCGGCGGATTATAAAACTTTATGTACTCCTAATGAAATCATTTTCTGCTTCCAGAGAAACCTAATCGTTACTATACAGGACCCAAACAACTTCCTATTGCAGGGGGTTCTAATTATTATTTAATTTACTCACTTTGATATTATAATAATAATATCTATGGACGCTTCACACCACGTCAATCTGATCCCGTGGTAAGTTCTCGAAGAACTTGTGTTACGGATACCAGATAACGGAAATATATTTAATACATTTATATACTATACACATATTTAAGCTTTTTATTATATTATACACATATTTAATACACATCAATGACCCAGGAACATAGAAAAACTTTTTGTTCCTTCGGCGGGATTTGAACCCGCGACCCCCGGCTTGAGTACCAACACGCTCAACCAACTGAGCCACAGAGGTGATATTAATAAGGTTTTAGGATTTTAATTATATTTTACAACTTATGATTAGATTAAACGTAAAATAAAATAAGACATGACATAGAAGCACTATCGTTTTAAACCCTAATTAACTCAAGTTATCAAATAACAATGAATGTATTTTATGAGTAATATGCTAAAACTCGAGTCTCTTTTAATGTCTTTCCCCGCAGAGCCGTGTCGTAAAACGTAATTTTTAACGCACTTTAACAAGAATTACCTCGCCTCAGTCGTTTTAAGTTACTATATTTTTATTGAGGTCCCCCAAAGGTCCCCCGCTATGATCAAGGTATCCCTTAATAAATCTTGTCTTTTGAAAATGGTTCTCATTATTATGAGACTGTACGCCAAATTTGTAAATTGACGGCGCCACTAACGCGTATCAGTCACACACGAGTAGTTTGGTGAGCACGCGACACCAACATCACAATTTGGCGCCCAACGTGGGGCCATTACATTACGCGCTGATCAACCGTTACTTCCGGACCCACTTGTAATGAGGCGGGTCCCGGTGGCCCGTGACCTACCGCCACATCACCGACGCCATTTGATGCATAAAATTTAACTTCCCTTTTTCCTTCCATCTGTTTTGCCGTCGGCTTTGCTTAGATGATTAGTGTGAACTTTAATTATCATTTTGAAACGCTAAGCGAGAAGGCCTGTTAGCTCCACACTTTAGTAACGCGAGAGTAAAGGTCCGGAGATCAATGGCGTTTTTTTTTTCTTATCGACAAAAATCTTTATGAGGAATAATTTTTCGCACTTAATAAACTAGGCGTAATCGTAAAAAGAAAAGTTTAGAGGCGTCGACTATCGGCAGAAATACGATAAAAACGGTAACGTTTGAGCCGGATCCGCCAGTAAAAAGTCCGTGTTTACGCGAATGTTCACGTTTATAGAGGGGGTAGGGTTACTCGTATTAAACTATAGCGATATTGTGCTATTCTCGGCAATAATAATGTATACGAGCCTCGAGAATTAACGTATCAAACTTAAGTACGAATAAACCTTTTCTTTAGGGCTTTTATACGGCGGGGCTCGATATTAAATATGAATGCTTTTATGGGCGTTTCATAAAGGAATAATATTACTGATTCATGATTATTTCGACTATTTCACGATACAATTGACAATAATTTAAAAAACTTATCAGATATAGAGCAAATTCAACACTTGAATCCTACTGATATTATAAATGTGAAAGTTTGTTAGGATCAATGGATGTATGGATTGATGTTTGTTACTGTTTCACGCAAAAACTACTAAATAGATTTTGTTTGTTGTTCGGTACTACTCGAGCTCTGGATTAAACCATAGACTACTTTTTATCGCGAAAAGTACAGTGTTCCCGTGTAATAATGTATTTACGCGGGCGGAGCCGCCGGCAACAGCTAGTACCAAATATAGAATACAAAATATAGTTTGTATTCGACTGTCATATTATATTCTGTAAAGTGTAACTAGTCTAGTTATTTTAGCAAGCTAGCTGAGAAAAGATTAGCTGAGGTCAGAGTCATTAGTCCTCTCAATCACGAAGATTGGCAGAAGTAGTACCTCTGACCAATTTTTTTGCTAACCAATTACAAATGGCACGCTAAAAACGGCCAAAAGCGGACCCTTTTTCACTTAACACTTTTTTTACTAAGTACTTAAAAATGAACAGCGTCCGTCGTTGTGGCGATGACATTTTACGGAAGTATTTGACATTCATTGCGTGTTGAGCGCCGCGTCGCCACAAAGTTGCACGAAGTTCAGAAGTTCTCCAAATCTCTGGCAACTTCGGGCGTTGACGTGATTTACATGGCGCGGGCGTGGGATTCGATAGCAAAGACAACGTGCTTTTTGACTAGTTTCCTTTAAATATAAATCGGCGTCGCCCGAAGCTTAATTCACTCTGTTTAGATCTAATTGAATGTTATTGTAAATGAAATACATTAGTACCCACTACAATGCTACCAATTTGACGTCACTTATTTACCGTGAGTTTAACAAATGTCCCTGAGCCAAAGATGTGAGATATTATTTTAGAAAAACTCGGTCTGGGTGCTCTGGGCCCGCTATTATCCTGTAGCTATAACTTATGGCCCAGTATCCACAATAGCTGACACAGGATGTGTATCAAAACTTCTTTGTTGTGGTCGGCGGCTGCCGGAGCTGTTATAAGCCAATAGCTATATATAGTGCTATAACTGTGGCCGGGACTTGGGAGTTTTGACAAAAGGATGATTTAATCTGCGCACGTATTTACATTTCATATGAAATAGTTGCGTCGTGCGGTGATCTGCGATTGTGCGGTAAGCCCCGGACAAAGGCACCGCACAAAAAGTGTCCGGATAAGTCCGACTTACCGTCCGACCGGACGCCATTGTGTCGGACAATGCGCGAGCCTATTGTGCCAATATAAATTATATGCGCCTGTTTTATACACTTGTCATATAAACATAGTTTTGCCGCAGTAAGCGGGATTTGCGGAGTAAATATTGTTGGAAACGTCACTGTGTCTAGACTTTATTGGATATATAATATACTAGTTTAAGACACACTCAACTTTATTTGTTTTCCGTTTATTTTATTCTTATTGCGAAAATATTATTAATTCCATTCTACCTACATTTAGCAATAAGTTTTTTTATACTTATTTATTACATTTCATGTGTGCGAAATAAGCACATAACAATTTATTATATACTTACTTGTTATAGTATGATATTTAGTATTCACAATTATTCCATATACGGCAGTCGGCAAGTGGCAAGTTACTGAATTGGAAATCGAATGCTCCGAGCTCGTAGAACTAATACCTACGAGTAATATAGTGTTTTACGCGCTTTCGTTTAAACTGTAATAAAATAAATCGTACACACACAAATTTTCTTTAAAAATTAATATATTACGCTATGCTAAATTTATCTGTAACTTCTGTAAGGTGCTGTGGTGTGGGGTTCCTATAACTCCATTCCTATCGGTTTCACTTTCCACTTACCTTTTCAGGACCCTCATCCAAATCCCTACCTTACAAAAAGCTAGGGCTTTTCTATAAGTGCATATCATGTAGTTTATAGCCAGACTTGGCTGCAATGAAACTACTTCAGTAAGACTTCACTTGGATCATAAATATGTATTATTATAATGCTATACGTTTTTATACATCGTATGTCAATCTCATAGAAAAATATTAACATTAACAACGTGGTTGTACTTATGTAAGTATATAAATTGTAACTGTAACAATTCGTCTGCCCTTTAACCCTCACCGAGTCAGGGTGAGGCTCAGTAACAATAATCGAGTTTCTTCTCAACCCCATCACCGTCCACCACCGCTCACCCCGCTCACCCCGCTGTAATCGTGTTAAAATCAAATTTAAACGCTCAAATGAAACGAATGAGCGAATTCGCTTTTACACCCCTTTTGTTTTTCATTTTAGGCATTTATATAGGTACCCACTAGGTCGTACTTCGTAGATATTTTGAGTATCAGAAAAAGTATTATTGACACTTTTAACATGCAATTGAATGTAACTATTAAATTTGTTAGCAGAAAATTCAATGCGTTTATAAGTCTCCGAAAATCAATTACGGATGCTTCGGGCACATGATACACTGCTTATAAAGACGTTTAGGCAAACATATTATAATTGTCACACTCAAAGTAAAGAATCATCTGATTTATGGGTAACTCTCCGCAAAACGCAAACTCGCCCATAGTACGACAATTATTTTTCTGCTTTTAAGGCCAGGACAAAGCTCAAAAATAAAAGTATTTTCACTACTCGTATGCACATTGTAATAAGAGTCATTTTTGCGTAGCATTATTGTCTATATGTATGTAAAAGACGGTGTTTGCAAGGTATTTCTTAAATATCTCTTGAAATATTGTACAAATCACAAAAGTGTTCGGTTTAAGTTGAAATAAAATATATATACTTATATTAATTATTTATCAAAAAAATATGTATGGTGCTGCACAACATTTTACGTTTTAGGAGATTTCGTGATTTTTAAGAGGTGATTTTATGATTTTGTAACTCAGGAATTATAAATTTTTTTCAAATGTGTACGGTTCAGAACATGTCAAGGATTGTGTACTTAATCCCATATTTTTTTCCACTTCGTAATTGAACTCTGACTAGGTAGACTAGGTGACGGGAAATGACAAAGTAGCCTATGACCTCGCATAAATCATATGCCCAAAATATCCGTAATTGGTTTTATATTCCCTTAATTTTCAAGCAGTTAGCGAGTTGATTATGATGAATTATAGCTAGAACCATCTCGATCTCGTCAGCTTTCAAACAAAAAAACTAGACTCAAATCGGTTTATCCGTTTCAGAGCTACGATGCCAGGACAGACAGCCGACAGACACACAAATAGACAGACAAGTAAAACTTATAACTCCCCTCTTTTTGCGTCGGGGGTTAAAACAGTTATAGTTATAAACTACAAGCTTATCAAACGAATTATATGAAAGATTTAATTGAACTGTACTTACTTAATTGAAAATAATACGTAATGGGCAAGTCGCGCAAGTTTCTGAAGCCGGTTCTTCTCGCTCTAGTTCCCGAACCGGTGGTACGCTGGGTACGCATCACGTAGACCGACGTTAAGAAAGTAAAAAAATACCAAGTCTTGACCGCGGAAGGTCAAGTAGAAGGTGGGAAGATGACTTAAATTCAATAGGAGGTAGAACATGGACTACAAAGGCACTGGACGGTCTAAGACTTAGACCGTCCATCTAGTGATTGGAGTGGCTTAGAGGAGGCCTCAGCCAGAGCAGGACTAACAGTTTGTACAAAACTGAAAATGTCTGAATTGAGGCTTTCATCACAATCATAACATGACAAGGTATCCTCGATTACGATGACTTGCCAAACATGCAATTCCCTCGCCTGTACATCAGTAAACACGGCTTTGATCATGTGTTGTGGCGTGTTCGCACCAGCCTAATGTAACAATAATAGTCCGCGATCAAACGGCGACAGATGTGTACAAAATATCACTGTTGTTGCATAATGTATTATATTATAGTCGCCGACAAACTACTATATGACACTTTTGGACCTTATTGCCATAGTAATAAGATCGAAACGTGGTTTGTTGGAGAGTGTACTCACACAATACTCGCGCCCCTGTCTGTGAACAGTATAAACTGCATGTTTTTGTAACGAATAAAAAGTTCGTTACAGGATGCAATACACCATTAACGATTAAGTGCATGTTTGGTAGTTTAATTCATTCACAAACATAAGCAATCTTTAGACTATAATTACATTATATATTTTCAATAAAAAATTAATCGCCCGTTCGAATAAAATTAGTTAAGAATAATAAATATGTATAATTAATATGTAATTAAGGTCATAGGAGGAGGAAGATGTCGTAGCTAAAATGTGATGCCATTATCTCCATAAGCATTATTTTTATGTTTGCGTCTTGCGAAGCGACGCCTTCGCAAATCGCAAACATAAAATATACGTCATATATATACAATGTGTAACAAAAATAAGTGATAATACTTAAGGGTGTGTTTGTGTTCCTTATAGAGAGTTCACTGTGAAAGTAGCAGCGCTGTAAGAGCAAAATTTTTTTTGCGATTTGTATGGGAAAGCGCTCCAGCGTCGCGAGTTTCCCCATATAAAAGTGAAAAAAAAAATTGCTCATTCAGCGCTGCTACTTTCACAGTGAACTCTCTATAAGGAACACAAACACACCCTTAAGTATTATCACTTATTTTTGTTACACATTGTATATATCAATATATATCATACGTGCCGCAGAGAACATATTATTATGTAGAAGGTGACATGCATGTAGTACAGTCCGGACTTAACGAGCTCACCATATTGTGTTGCTCCGGTTGAAGGGCCGCTACTGCAGCTAGTACGTACTTCGATTTTCATGTGACCTTTAAGATTTAAACTTAAAATAAGTGTGAATATTTTTAACCCGACAACATAAACTAAATAGCCTATGTTACCTCATTCATTTAGATTGGATCAGTAATTTAGACGCTACAGTGAAACAAATATACATACATACGTACGTAAGTAGACTGCCAAATTCATTACCCTTCCTTTTGGCTTCGTTGTATAGGGGTAAAAACTTCCCTAATCAATGATCCAACAAGCTATTCAACAACAAATAACAATACTCATATTTCAATAAGTACGCTTCAAGTTCTCGTACCTACATGGTGACAGCTATAAGCAGCTATTGTGGCATAAGCTGACGTGCGATTTGATGATCATCTATCAGCGATCACCCGTCACGGGAACATTTATCACCGAACATCAACAGACAAACATTTCGCGGGATTTGCGGTTTTCGGAGCATGGGCGGTTCAAATCGTATCGCGTCGTTAATCATACAGATTACAGACTCAACGGTAATCGCCAAAAATACTTTCGTAATGCGATTCCGTGTTGAATTGTGACGTCATAATGTTTTATTGAACTCGATTTTATCTAGCAACTAAATAATAATTAGTATTGCTTAATCAATATGTATTTAAGGTTACGTAACTCAATTGTTTTTTCTCTATTTTCAGGTAATTAAATAAGTTTTCTACAAAACGCAGTTCTATTGCCAGTAAGTAAATACTTAATAATGCATTTAATAATAATCTTTAGATTATTTTGAAACTTTACATAAAACATTAAGTTATTAATCTAGTAAGATTGACGTGAAAGGGCTTAATGAGTACCTTGGAAAAGTTACTGAAAGGTTAAAACATTTAGTGAAGTGAATAACAATTGAAAGTTAGCATCTCGGCGAATGTTGCCGAAATTCCCGCGAAGAGAGTTGGCTCGTAAAATCTCAATATCCGCTCACCGACGCCTTTCATCTTCACTTTTGTCGCTTTAGCCCATCGATGTTTTATACTCAACTCATATTTTTTCTATTTATTACTTTTAA
The DNA here is from genome assembly GCA_905404095.1 of Glaucopsyche alexis. Taxonomy (NCBI): domain Eukaryota; kingdom Metazoa; phylum Arthropoda; class Insecta; order Lepidoptera; family Lycaenidae; genus Glaucopsyche; species Glaucopsyche alexis. Next base: position 278,369 of record FR990044.1, on the reverse strand, counting down.
TTACTAATAATTGTTGTTGATGTTGTTGTTTGATTTGGCTTGTGTCGAAATTATTTACGTTATCTTGTTCACTCCGAAAAATCACATAAAACATAGTAATATACTTATCCTTTAAAAATATTCGAAAGCTAAACTGACGTGAGGATGCTATTTAAAATTTAAATATCAAAAATTTTGAGACAAAGTTTTTTGATTTGAGTAGGGGAAAATGGTTTGATGGGCCACTTTTCTTAAATTATTATAGGTATACAATATTTATTATATCGACTTGAGTAAATATTTTATTTTACATCAATGGCTGCTCCTTTAATAATAACAGTCGGCAGACAATCAGAGACCTCTGCAAAGGAACGATATTTTTTACCGAATTATATTTTTTTCCCTCTCTCCGTGGAATGACAGTCCTATTGTATTTCGGTGTCAATTATGGCCCACCGTTTTATTGGAAACCGAAAAAGGGTATAGTCTTTCTTCATCATCTTGACATTTTTTTAAATAAACATCATTATTTTATTATTGTAATTTCAGTTAAATTGCAAGCCAGAATCCAAAGAAATAAAAACAAAATTAGCTCAAACAATTTAATACAGGAACATTATTACTTACCTCATACAATATTGAATAAATTAACTGGCCACTTAGCAGCTAATCGCGTGTATAACATCAATATTACAGTAGAGCGTGGTAGACCGTAGAGCGAGGTAGAGCGGTGTGTAGGGGGGGGGGCACAATTAAGCCCCGCGGTTATGACAAGTCCGGGGTGTCCCCCGGGAATCCCGGAACTAGTCCCGAACTATCACGGTTACAACCATTACACGTTTGATTTCACGTCATTAAGGTTACCCTTAAAATTTGATTATCAAACTTCGCTAGTTGTGTTCAAATGTAGCATTTAATTTGGTAGGTTCAAATCAAATAATCTATTACACAGCTTTAGCTTTTATGCGACTTGTATCGAAAATCTGTTTTAGATACCACGTAAATTTGTAATTTTCACGGGTTAGTTATTATTTCAAGCCATAATATTAGTAGGTAGGTACTGAAGTGATAGTTTACAAAAGTTTACTCACTTCCGGAGACCGCACACCAGAAAGTCGATACTGATTTATTAGGGTTCCGTAAAAGTTAAGGAACCCTTATAGTTTCGCTCTGTCCGTCTGTCTGTCTGTCTGTCTGTCTGTCTGTCTGTCCGCGCCTCTAGCTCCTGTAATTATGAATATAAATTGATGAAATTTGGTGCAGTTATAGATTGTGTATAGATCACGGTTTCGGGATTATAAAAAAATAATAATTTTATATTTTAGGGGTGGCTCTCCATACATGTGAAGTGGGGATGAAAAATATTTTTTCACTCTACCCCATCGTGTGGGGTATCGTAGAATAGGTCTTTTAAAATAAAGGCAAGGTTTCATACGTTACTTTTTTATAAAGTTGACCATTTTCGAGTAATCGGCCTCCAAAGTAGTTGGTAAGTTGCCCCCCCCCCTAGTATTTTTAAACTGTAGGAGATAGAAACTTGCAAATTTCTATTCTGATAGATCATGCTAAAAACTCTTTAGGAAAACTATTTTAAACCAAATCGGACAGTAACTTTTGGAGTAATTTAAAAAAAAGCATATTACGCGTTTATAGTTACGGAACCCTCCTTAGACATGTCCTGACATGCTCTTGGTTAGGTTATCAGTCTTAGCGTCAGACGTGGCGCTACACTTTTAAGAAAGCGATTCGAAATTGAACTTTAATCACTACACATGAAGATACTCGTTTCCTTACAACAGTTAGAATGTCAAATCACTGTTTAAAAAAATACGGCGCTGGCTCGTGTGTAGTCTCGTTCCGAAACAGTCTCGATATCAACTAACGGCAAAATGGTATTCTCATAAACGTCACACGTAGTAGAAAACTACCTTGGGTCAGTTAATTTATAAATCATTTAAAGTAAATTTTAAGTTTCAATTAAATAAGAGAATTTGGCTTCTGAAGTCAGTCAATGAAATCAACAATATTCTAAGGATCACGTTTGAATCGAGATTGCCTTTGCGGCTTTGCACCATACTGTATTGGAATATTTAATATCAAGTATATTTTAATAAATATCTTTATAACTAAAGTCCAAAAACCTGCAACATTATTCCCATTCGTGATTTAAACACTTTTGTGAAAAAATTAATGCCTTAATACATAGCCTCTACTTCACTAAACTGGGTTCATCGTGTGCCAGCTACCTGCTCTATTCACTGAATTAAAAGCTTTTCAAATCCGCTACTAGTTAGTAAGCTTAGATCTTTTCGGCAGCTGCAATTTGCAAAGTAAAAATGTTAAATGCTGCCAACGCGCTTATGTTACCTTAGCGGTTCCGGATGTGAAGCGATCTGTCTGCTGCATGAGCAAGCATCAAGCGAGCTGATCATGATGATGGTAGCTAAGAACTCTAAGAACACTCGGTCATTTTTCAAGCAAAAAACACTAGATCAAAATCATTTCATCCGTTTGAGAGTTACGACGTTACGGACAGACACACACGCATAGACAGACCCGTTACTAACACCCCTCTGTTTTCGTCGCGGTTTAATAATATAATAGATACTAAGTAAACAATAAAATACATTACAAGACCCTTCTCTATTATTTGCATAATTTTAAAAGGTAATGAATAAGGATCATTAAAATATGAAACATGATTTAATTATACAAAAGATGTTTTAATTAATTTTTTTCGCATAGTGTTAATTTTATGAAATTAACAAATATAAATTCATAAATTTTAATAAATTAAGTTCTTTTACAAATAAAACCACGCACCGTAATCTCATAAATTTCAGTTTTTATTAACATGGGAATTTGGTTAGTGACACGAAAATTTAAGCTAGAACAATGTTTGAACGCTGTATAGGAGACCACAATATATTTATTACCTACTAGCTGACTAGCTGATGCCCGTAACTTTGTTTGCACAAAACTAACGAAAACGGAACCCTATTTTTTAAACGGAGCCCTAAAATAAAAGAAGCCTATGTTAGACCTTATAATATCAGCTATCTGCCAGTGAAAGTCCCATGAAAATCGGTCCAGCCCTTTCAGAGATTACCCGGAACAAACAAGACCGATAGACAGAATATAGACGGACAGACAAAAATTTTAAAAATTTATATTTTATAGTAAGTACCGAATATACTTTAATATGCATTAAGTGAACTGTTCATTGAAAACGGTTTATTTGAAATTACAAACAGACACTTCAATTTTATTTATCTGTATAGTTTGAAAATAAATAAAATAAAATTGAGTATAGAAGACGAGATGTTGTCCGTGACTTCGTGCGCGAAAAAGTTATTCTCGCGGAAACCATACATTTTCCGCGATAAAATGTAGCCTATGTCATTCTCCGTAGTCTCTATGTCTCTATATAAATGTGCCAAATTTCATTAAAATCGGTCCAGTAGTTTCGGAGCGTATTCAATTCAAACAAACAACTTTTCCTCTTTATAATATTAGTATAGATTACCCTTTCCATATATTCCTCAATTTAGATAAATTGATTGAAACAGATGTTCACAGCAGATACTGAATATTGTCCAAAGTAATCAGGAAGCCCAGCGCCAGCAGCTTAACCGAGCTCCGTGTAAATCGCTGAGGGAGGCCACACTTAACATAATGCAGAACCCGCGCTGACTTAACTAAATTAAACAAATATCATTGTAATAATCGTGAAAGCCTGCCCAGTACCCGCGTTCACTTCCCAGCCGTTCCCGCATCCCGCTTCCCGTTCCCAGTTCCCACTTCGCGCGATTCCCGTGTTCCACGATTTTATCACCGACACTTTCCAGCTGCGCTCGGTTGGCGGTGGCTGGCGGTATGACGTCGATGTAACATTTTATGCACAATACATACTGCCTGATAAAATACATTTTTGAAGTGCCCATGTGAAATATTTTACACTGTAGCACTGGGTGTACAATTTAACGAACAAAAAATATCGTTTTCCGGTTTTTATGAATATTCAATTTTTGTATTAGGCTGGGTTTACCTGTATGATCCGGAATCCGGCGGTCCTGGAAAAATCAGAGCACTAAAATAGAACTCTGCGCTATTGTAATTAAGTTGAAAATGAAAATGTCGAGTGCATAATTATATGACATAGACTCTACACGATGTGTGTTTCAGCTCTATTGTATCAGCGCCGAGTTTTATTTTATTATTATTAGCATTAGCTCTGAATTTTCCCAGGCTTTCCGGGTTCCGGCTCATATAGTCCTAGCCGTATCGACGAATTTTTAAATAAAATGCACACGTAGGTAAATACAACATAATATGAGGACTGAGGAGTCACTTATTCGGTTATGCAAAATATTTGTTAATTTGATCATGTTAATAATAGTTTTATCTAGGAGCCACGATACAAATTCCATAACATGCATGCAATGAAGGAACTCCATCAACATTCAGCCAACAATTTCAATTAGTAGTCGAAGGCAATATTTTCCTAATATTTATAAAACCGCAGTTTAATAACGGAATTTCCACTCTCAAGCGAAGCGTGCAGTCAGCAGGGGTCGTATACAGTGTTCATGTATAATTTAATATTTTTGTAAACAAAAAGTATTAATTACACTGTAATGCTTCTTTACCGTGTAATGTTAAAGAAATATAGTGGCAAAGAAAAAAAATCGGAATGAACCATTATAAGTAGTTCCGCTCTCTCCGTCCGTCTGTCTGTTTATCTGCCCGCCCTTCTAACTTCGATAATTATGAATATATATTAATGAAATTTGGTATAGTTATTTCGTATAGATCTCGATTATGGCATCATTAAATAAGAATATTTTTTATATTTTAGGGGTGGCTCTCCATACACGTCAAGTGTACCTAAAATATTTTTTCATTGGCAATATTTGATACATGACTTTTACAAACTTAACAATTCTTGATAAAACTGCCTTCAAAGTCTCATAATTTGGCCCCTTGGCATTTCTAAGTTGACGAAGATACCTAAACTTGTAAGTTTCTATGCTGGATGTGGATACTCTCTTTAGAAATTTATTTTGAGCGAAATCGTATAATAAATTTCGAAGTTATCAAAACTGATAGTTGATAGTTACGAAACTCTCCTAAAGCGCCCCACTCACTAACAGTTTGCCGGACGATATACATAAATCTGTCAGTTAATCGCGATAGTCCACATACTAACAGTTCCGCTTAAGGTTTTGGACTGACGATTATAAACTGACGAAAGAACTGATAGTGTGTGGCCGCTTGACGATTCCGATCTGCGCCGACAGATGTCGGCCGGACAGTCCTGCTAGCGTGCGGCCTCAAAAGTGGCAGCAGGGTATTGCCGGCAGGCAAAAATCGCTTTAGTGTGTTGGCGCTTTTGACCTAGGACGGCATGCTGCCGGATAGGACCAGAGACTGCAGGCCGACTGTTAGTGAGTGGGACCCTTTAGACATATCTATCTCATATAAAATTAACACTTTTTGTGTAACGAATAAAGTTTAATTTTGAACCGCTATCTTATCGCGTCTCGGTGTGAGTGACCCTTGTAATAATTATAACTCCCCATACCGATTTCGGTGACGGTGGCCGGTTTCATTGAAACCAGAACCTCAATTCTCGTATTTAAAGTAGACAATTTAAAGAGTCAATTTTACTTTGTTTAGATTGAAAGTGTAGCGACATGTTACCGTGAACGGATTTTATGACGTTTCGACCAATCAGGGCGCGTTTCACGTTGGTTTGACGTTCATAAAAACACCGTTTGGGAGTATAAGCGTATCGGGATTTGATTGTAATTGTATTAATGCAGGTTTTATTTAGCAGAATTGCCCCTGAGGCCAGCTACGCAGGAGTTATTTTATAGTAGTGTGTGCGCAGTACACAAGAGCACTTTGTTCCTTTACTCTCGTAACCCAGTGGGAGGGATAACCGACACGACTGGCAAGAGATCGGTGCAGGTCCGACTTTTTTCATGCCCATCCGATGCATGGATATTCTGTCGGTCAATCAGGCGATCAGACCGCATTGCCCTAACCAAACTTGGAAACATTTTTTGTTGTTCCAATGTGGGAATTGAACCCACGACCTCCGAGTCGAGAGCCAAGCTCTAACCACTAGACCACGGAGGCTGTTGCTGAGCGGAGTTTATGTAGAGTGCCCGTACATCGACCGCTGAGTCTAGCGCGAGCGTGTGGTACGTCGATGTGATATTATTGTTCAGTGTAGACTGTAGACTCAACCCTTCGCTCCACAGTTGCTGTTGCTTCAGTATAATTTACTTTCAATGAGTTTTGCACTCGGTATTTTTCTTCGCCCTGTTATTATTATTGTAAGCTGTTATTTCTACGACGTAGGTACCTTAAAATATACACTCAAATAAAACCTTGTTAAAACATGAACCGTTCATTTTAACTCACGTTATTATAATTTTATACTAAACTTTCATTCAATTGTTTTGTATTTTGTAAAGTTCCAACTTGTAAATATTTTAAAAGTGGAAATTCTATCTGTAAATGAAACTAAATACATTTCAACCCGTCCGCGTCGTCGATACGTTTAGTATGTAAACATTTTACCAGACTATTTTTTTATTCAACTGTCCCGGACCTGGGGACATAATGCCCCCTAACCCCACCGATTTGTAGAGGTGTCGGGGCACGCGGGGCACACTCGCGGGGGCCCGGGGCACGCGGGGGCACACTCGCGGGGGCACTGGGCAAATTGCGTGCCGCGGCTCGTGCTAATTGAGCTCGTTCTATCCCGGGCTCTGTGAATACCCCGCTCTCTCCCGGGAAACTCGGTGGAAGAGTTCAATATACTGCACGAAGTCTTTCAGTACTGAACTACTGATGCACCGTAATAGTGTTATTGCAAATTGATTCTGTCTCATGCAAATGGGTTTAGTTTTTATTTTTATCCTCTGCAGACTGCAACTGTATTAAGCGTTTTCGTTCAATTTAGTTTCAAATACATTTAGTAAGACTTTGTATTTTAAAAATTAGGTAAGTTAAATAAAATAAAATAAAATAAGATGGTTTACGGCCAAAGAAGGCTCTATTTACCTTATCTGGCCACACTTACTTTGATTTTCTATACTAATATAATAAAGAGAAAAAGTTTGTTTCTTTGCATCGAATAGGCTCCAAAATTACTGAACCGATTTTGATCAAATTTGGCACAGATGTAGAGTAGACCACGGGGAAGGACATACGCTACTTTTTATCGAGGAAAAATGTACGGTTTCTGCGAAATTAACAATTGCGCGCACGAAGTCGCGGTCAACATCTAGTTCGGTATATAAATAATAATTAACCTATTGACTAACATAAAACACAAATAATACTATTCGTTGCATTTTGTATTTGAATTCGTATCAAAACAAACCTTAGACTCTGTAGTGTTTAGTGTACGCGAGGTACTCCCAGAGCTGAACAGCGGCTAAGCCTCTCCGCCGTTACGAGCTCTTTCGCCATTCAAATATTTTCTCGCTAAACATCTGAAGATTGAAAGAGCTTTTTAAAGTGTTTGCGTTTAATTTCGTTCGAACCTTTTAGATTAGAGAATTAGTACAGCCCTAATGCGCCCTTTCGTTATCTCAATTAACGCAACAATGCCCTAAACCTTTTCCAGTGTAAACTCCACAATACGCCATTACAGCGTTGTAAATATCGCGAGCTTTATCTCCGAATAATATCTCTGTTTTGTATTTTAAATGAACTGTAATGATGCCTGCGTAATATAAAGTGATCGCTTTTAACCGTAGATATTGGAGTAATTTGCCCTCTAACTTTAATGTAACCCATTTTATTCGTAACACCTACCAAAGTACTCGCTAAGTACTAAGTGTACTTAGCGAGTACTTTGGTTAAATAACATCTGCTACTTTAACAAGAAGAATAGGAAATCAATGAAAGAATGTTCTTTAATAAACAAAGAAGAATCGAATAAAAATGGAAATGTGTTAATAGGGAGGTCTCGGAGTCATTAAACATCTCGGGCGGGCGGCGGATGGCGTACCTATCCTTCCGGGTTCCCACTGTGAGCTTAACGTTTATATGCATGGTCTCCGACAAACCCGATGTACCATATTTCAACCTTATTATCATGGTCATAGGATTGAAAAGTGGTAAACCTCCGAAGTCCGCGGCTGTACAAATAAAACATATCCATAATGACGTGTCATCGCCTGGCCGCGGCGTTGGCTCCGGGCCAGGCCAGGCTTAGGCCAGGGCCCAGGCCACCTACACATAGGCCACTCATAACACGCCAACTGACACAGACCTGCGACCGTAACGTAACAATATGGTGACAATCGATGTGAAATTAACGCGACTGTGTAGATAAGTTGTTTATGATTTGCACTTATCAACAAAATTGTTATAAATGTCACCGTAAAATTTTAAAAACCGTTAAATTGTAAAATATGTTAGAATAATGTATTTAAAATATGTAAACTAAACAGTGTTAGGGATTTTTATTAATAGATGGCGCTGCCACCTACAATTGTCAATTTCTGTAGTCTCTTTGTTACGTTTTTCTCTTGTGTCAATGTCCGCTAACGTAAAAGTGTGTTCTATGAATAAATCTGCATATATTAATTCAATCCTGGTTTGTTTTGCCCTAAACCCTTCAGGTTATGGGCCCAGAATACGCGTTAAACAAAAGTACGTAATTAGTTTTGGTGCGGAATGCCAAATGAAAGTATAAACGAAACACAACCGGCGTCTCGTGATCACGCTTTGTCGAACATGGCTACGTCGTCGGCATCAAGTGCAGGAATCTCAGTTAATTTCGAAAAACTCAGCGGAATTTCAAATTACGGCAATTGGAAGTTTTTAATGCGTATGTACTTGATACACGAAGATTTATGGGACTGTATCCAGAGTCTGCGACCGGTGTCCCCAAGGTTACCGACGAGCGTAAACAACAAAAAGCGCTTGCTAAAATATGTTTAATGGTGCAGCCATCGTCTTTCTCTCATGTACGGAACGCAGCGACTGGACACGAAGCCTGGAAGAACTTGAAAACGGCGTATGAAGACAGAGGGTTGTGTAGAAGACTTGGACTTTTACGTACACTATTTGGATTGAAATTGGAACAATTCAGTGATATGGAAGCGTATCTCTTGAAGATCACAGATTTAGATCAACAGCTACGAGACATAAATGCTCCATTGGACGATGATTTCCTGTCAGTTCTGATGTTAAGTGGTTTGCCGCCAAATTACGACCCACTTATTATGGCGTTGAAAAACTCTAACATTAAGTTGTGCAGTGAAACACTCAAAAGCAAGTTGTTACAAGAAGATTTGCGTAGGGACTTTGACAAGAGCGAAGAAAGTGCAATGTTCACTAACCGGAATGTAAAAGGTGTCAAAAATAAACAATATAACAAAGTTAAGTGCTTCATATGTAAAAAACCTAATCATTATGCTAAAAACTGTCCTACAAAAGCAAATAAAATTGATAAATCTGAAAAACGGAGTGACAAAACATGTGAAAAAGCCTGGAATGGAACGTTATTGACAGCATTAGCTGTGGACATTAACTCTCATGCCTGGTATGTAGATTCTGGTGCGACATGTCATATGACAAATAACAAAAATATATTACAAAATTATGTTGTCGATACTCCACGTTCAGTGACAGTAGCAAATAAACAAAAGTTGCATAGTGAAGGACACGGTGATGTGGAATTGTTGCTAAAAGGACACACGCAGTTAACAAAAATAAGTGAGGTTATTTATGTTCCGGGTTTATCAACAAATCTTCTTTCTGTCGGAAAGATGGCAGCTAAAGGACTTGATGTGCACTTTGACGCTGAGAAGTGTAATGTCTATTGTGGGGAAAATATTGTTGTCAGTGCTACAAAGGTCAACGGTGTTTACCAATTAGACACAGTGAGTCAGGTATCAACAAATACTACTGATCTGGCTGCAGAATATCAATTGGAGTATGAGGCGAACCAGTCAATGGATCGTGATACAGAAATTGTGAACCTGTGTGACATGAAGCCATCCCAGGAGTTATGGCATCGTAGACTTGGCCACTTGAATAGGCGAAGTATGGATTTACTGAAACAAGTTCCAGAAGTTTCTACGAGAGCACGGCATCGAGCATCAAACGACTGTGCCATATTCCCCGCAGCAGAATGGAGTAGCGGAACGGGCCAATCGAACCATTGTAGAGGCTGGACGATGCATGCTGCAAGATGCTGGAATGGACCAGCGGTTCTGGGCAGAGGCGTTAAATATGGCAATATATATTAAGAATAAATCACCAAGTAAAGCAGTGAGAGGCACCACACCTGAAGAAAAATGGTCTGAAAAATCACACAAATGATTGTCAGTTAGAACTCACTAATAATAATACTGATATGAGTACTTTTGACAACATTGAGGAGGCTAACCAACCTGTTATAGAAGTTCAGGACAGTACGCTGTCGGAGTCAAACTCTTCTATACTGTCACAATCAAGCTCTTCTGTTCCCTATGTCGATGACCCCAATGATGTGACATGGAATCCTGACATGACTATAGATCAAAATATGTCAAGTGACTATGAAGACATTGACGAGAGCAGTGCAAATGCAATGGTGGCCATGACGGCAGTAAATCACGGTGATGAGCCGCAGACTATACAAGAGGCGCTGTCAGGACCTGATAGAGAATATTGGAAGGAAGCTATTGCAGATGAATTTAAGTCATTTGAAAAGAATAAAGCTTGGAACCTAACATTATTACCCGATGGAAATAAAGCAGTAAAATGCAAATGGGTTTTCAAGAAGAAATTTGGATCTGAAGGACAACTTCTTCGCTATAAGTGCCGCCTTGTAGCTAAAGGATATAGCCAGGAATATGGCATAGACTACACTGCTACTTACGCTCCTGTGGTAAGATACTCTACAATACGTACCTTGCTTGCTCTGGCAGTCAATTTAGACATGTATGTTGATCATATGGATGTGAAGACGGCCTTCTTAAATGGAGAACTAAAGGAGACTGTAGGGGTGTTTCCCTACAGGAATGTTGATGTTGATGTTGAATGTTCTTAAGTCCAAAATAAATCTGAACTCAAGGAATGACGACAGCAATGACCCGTTCAAAGTGTTTATTGTCATTAAAATATAGTAATGTTTACACAGTTTTATAACGTTTGAAAAGTGTACGGTCAGCGGTTATACTAAACAAGCGTTAATGTACGACTCCGCTCGTACATGCTGCCGAAACACAAAAAAAAAGAGAAAAAATTAACAATGTAAATAAAATATGTTAAAAGTTATTAAGTTAAAAATATTTGTAAATAAAGTTAATAAAAGTAAAAAGTATAAAGTTGAATAAAAGTAAAAAGTTTAAAATTAAATAGTTAAATGTCCTATAAGTTCTCTACTATGGCGATGTCTGCCTGTTGACCATGCTTCGCGACCGCTGCGCCGCTGCCCGCGCCACCGGGGACCCGTCCTCGGTGATGGGGTTCCGCACGCTCGCGCTCTGCATCTCCACGTCCTGCCGTTGGTCTGCGACTCTGTTCCCATGAAGACGCTTTTTTATTCCACGGTACAAGCAGACTAGGCCTATAATTGTGCTGAGTAGGCCTATACATCCATAACTGGTGTAATGGTGCATGTAGTGCGATAAGTTGTGGATGTTCATGTTCTCCTGACTTTTCTTCACTGCCTCGATTTGACTCTGCAGGCTGTTGTAGTTGTAGGTATGTTTCTCAGGAGTAAAAGTAAAGTTCATGCTCTTCAGCAAGATGTTCGTCTCCGATTCTGGTATCTGCAGCTCTTGTAAGTTGTTGACATTTAACTCTGTGCGAAATGTTCTTGCAGAATGGATGATGACGTTGTCTCCTTTTAACATGCAGCCCGGCTCCATCCTCAGTATCCCAGTAGAAGTTAATGTTTTTGTCATAATGTTAGTGTCTGGGTAAAAAATGCGCACAGCACACTCCCGACAACAGGTGTACAGCCACGCGTGCCGGCCGTGTAACATGATCCAGTCGTCGCTGCAACCCGATGACACAGTGTCGCAGTTTGTTATGTTTCTATTGTTTATTACGTTCGCCTCACATAACGTTGATAGCTCCTTTGTTGTTTTATATATAGGTAGGTTGAGCCAACATAATAAATTGTTTTCGTTGAACGATATGCAGTTCTTATGCACATCGTTATTCGTCCCTTTTGAGGTTTATTGCTGAATACTCAGCTGTCGGTGTTATACGTAATGTAGTTTCGTTGTAGATCCTTGGTATAGGTATAACACGATTCAATTCGAAAGGCTCGGTGTTAATAAGAGGCAGCTTGACTTCGAAGATCAAAAAATCCTTCAGTCGTACATGCACTCTTGATAGTTTGTACATTTCTTGTATGCAGTTTTCTTGACTGCTGAGGCAAGGTAGTGTTACGTCGACGGGAATTTGAGCCTTGATGATGTTTAGCTGGTTGATAAATTCCTCTGGCTGTAGCAAATGTATGTCCATGCGTCCACTGCGTACGTCCGTAACCAAATCTAAAAGTTGTTGTTGCAATCTTTGCAATTTATCAACGATCAAGTTAGCTGTTAAAATGGTAGCCGTAATGTAGATGGATTTCGCATGCTCGTTGGTTATTAGGTTGTTGAGATGAGCCATTTGTTTGCTGATGCTAGCGAACTGATCTACTATAATTTCTTCGTTTCTCTTAATAATGTTGTACTCGCTCTCGATGATCGAAGTGTGTTGCTTGTACAAGCTCAACAGATGTTTCTCGTCTTCTTGTATTTTTTCGATGTCATCGTGGTATTGTGTAGCAAATCGTTCATCCAGTATTCCAAACAGAGAGTTAGCGACGTATCCCACTCCGTCTACTAATCTACGTTTAGCACGTTTGCCATGTTCCGTTTTTAACAATATGTTATAATGTTGCAGCTGACTCGTCATCGTTTTGAAGGCGGGCTCGTCCTTGCACAAGTCGTTTAGTAGGTGTATATATGGAACAGCCAGATGGATATAAAGTAAAGGGTAAAGAAAACTATGTTTTTAAATTAAATAAGGCAATATATGGACTCAAGCAGGCATCGAAGGCCTGGTATGACAGAATTGACAATGTTCTAACAGACCTCCAGTTCAGAAAATCTCTATGTGAGCCTTGTGTATACATAAAATCGGATAAAAATGGCAATCTCATCATAATAGCACTGTATGTAGATGATATTTTGATTTTTAGTAAAGACACACTTGAGAAGAAAAAGCTAAAGGAGGAACTGATGAGAATATTTGAAATGAAAGACCTTGGCCGTGTTACACATATATTGGGAATGCGATTGAAGCAAGAACAACATAAGATTATTCTTGATCAAAGAAATTACATACAGAAAGTATTACAGCAGTTTAATATGGCCGACTGCAAGCCTGTGAACACACCTTTAGAATGTGGTGTGAAGTTTGAAAAAGGAGATCAAACTGATAATGACTCTAGATATAGAAGCCTCATTGGATGTATTATGTACATAGCAGTATGCACAAGACCAGATATTGCTCATGCGGCAAGCGTACTGAGCCAGTTTAATAATTTTCACTCTGAAACGCACTGGAGAGCAGCCAAACGGGTTCTGCGATATTTGAAAGGAACTATGGACTACTACATAGTGTATGAAAAATCTACACTGTCAGTTACAGGATACGTGGATGCAGAATGGGCATCAAACCCACTAGACCGTCGTTCCTACACAGGCTATATGTTTAAAGTAGGAAACTCGGCTGTATCATGGGAGAGCCGCAAACAGAGAACGGTTGCCCTTTCAACCACAGAAAGTGAATATATGGCTTTATGTGAAGGTGCCAAGGAAGCTAGTTTTATAAGAAATTTCTTACATGAATGTCTAGGTAAATATTTGTTTGTAACTTTGTATAATGATAGTCAGTCAGCACAGAAAATTTAAAACAATGAATTTAATCACAGTCGTAAGCATATTGATATTAGACATCATTATGTAAGACAAGTAATAAAAGATAATATTGTTAAACTAGAATATTTGCCTACTGAGCATATGCCTGTAGATGTACTAACAAAACCTTTATGTAAAGAAAAACATTTTAACTGTATTTCAAATCTTGGTTTGCAGACTGTTTAGTTTAAGCGCAGGTGTTAGAATAATGTATTTAAAATATGTAAACTAAACAGTGTTAGGGATTTTTATTAATAGATGGCGCTGCCACCTACAATTGTCAATTTCTGTAGTCTCTTTGTTACGTTTTTCTCTTGTGTCAATGTCCGCTAACGTAAAAGTGTGTTCTATGAATAAATCTGCATATATTAATTCAATCCTGGTTTGTTTTGCCCTAAACCCTTCAAAATAACTAACAAGATTGTAAAAATATGTCGAAAGATTAAAAACTATATATTTATAGTCTAACGAAAAGTAATGTGTTAAATTATTTATAGGCAGCATATTCGCGTCGGAAGTCTATCAACATTTTACAATTTCACTAGTTTTATTACAATCTAACGATTTTTACAATTTTACGGTGACATATATAATATAACTATACTTCTACACTAATATTATAATAACGATGAAAGATTTGTTTGTTTGTATTGAATAGGCTCCGAAAGTATTGGACCGATTTTGATGAAATTTGGCACATAATATATAGAAAGACGATGGAAAAGGGCATAGAGCATAGGCCACTTTTTATTGCGGCAAAATGTACGGTTTTAGCGGTATTTCCTTTTGCGCTTACGAATTCGCGGGCAACGTCTAGTCAGTAATTAATCTTCTAGCAATCAAAATTAAGTCTGTTTTAATGAAAATGAAAGTTTACCGACTAGTTTTGGTCGTGACTTTGCTCGCTCTAAATTTCAGGATTTTGGATTCGTTCAATTTCTGTAGTTTGGAAAATCTTTTTCAAATCCTTTTCAAAATCTTTTAGCAAATTCCGTCGTCTATCTGCAAGCATTATCATCTGCTTAATTTTTTTTGCTACCAATTTAAGTTCAATCAACTAACTGATTTGAGCACTATTGATCAGTCAGTAACATCAGCCTTGTACATGTCACCGTAAAACCGTTAGATTGTAATATTACTAGAGATATTATAAAATGTCAACAGATTGTCAAATCAAAAATTCTTCTTACAATTTACACGTTATTTTTCGTTATATTGTAATGTTTACCGTGCCGATTGGTTAACCTCTCAGATGCCGCGCTTTAAAATTTTTAACGACAAGTGCCCCGCGCCGCCATATTTGTTTGCCTTTTATAATAATAATTATAACGTAAAATAATGCGTACAATTGTAAGGAGAAAATTTTATTTGACAATCTGTCTACATTTTATAATATTTCTAGTAATATTACAATCTAACGGTTTTTACAATTTTACGGTGACATACATAAAAGCACTCGTCCTCGTATCAGTAAATTATTTTATTTTTCTTCGAGTAAGTTGAACTCGGTAAGATGCCTGATGCAGTTCCGCAAAGTAATTATCGCCGACCGACTCGCGAGTCGAGAGTAACAAACATCGTGTGCTCAACTTTAATTGTACACTGTATGTGTCATAAAACAGTTTAACATCGCTCACGTGTGTTTCTTAACTTAATAAATCATCATCAACGAATATAATAAGAAAAACCTTTTAAAATGTTTTTTCATCAAGGATAACTGTTTGTACAATCGTATTATACCAAGGACAATAAGTAATTTTAAAGATAGGTAAAAATAAAACTTTATACAAGAAAAACCTACTGCCGTCTGTGGAAACCCGAAGGGACTACGAATATGTCTATAATGGAACTATGTCAGTACCCGTATTATAGTATGCCGCGAATCGCGAATCGCGATGGCCTCCTTATCAGGCTTTAACTTTAAAATACCTTATGTACTTTTAGAGCAGTATAATATTATATTTTGTTGTATTAATTACAACAAATATTATAGTGCTTCTTTTACCAATAGTATTATTATATCTCGTCTATTTTTTTCTCGTTTGTCGTATTTTCACAGCCTTTTACATCGCAACACTGACCTCTTTTTATTTGTCAATGTAAAATTCGAGCACCTACCAAAATGGCACTCAAAGTAAGGACGTCTTAGCCTCACATATATTGTCCCTAGTCTATGGTACGTCTATGGTTTGTTTAGTTTATATCTATACGAAAACTATACAAGATCGCTTAGCAAATTATTATCTCTAAATAGCTACGTGCGAGTGATGGTCGCCGGTAATCTGTACCGCTATTGTAACGAGACACATTACCGTGAGTTACGGCGGGGGGCGAGCGTGGGGGGTGAATTATTCATGAGGAGCGTCTTCGCGCTGAAAACTATTAACATTTTAATTATCCCGGTATGGCTTACCCCGGGATTATCCACCAGTTAACAAATGCGGTGTCTTTATTACATTTTTTATTGGTTCGCTTGATGCTAAGCGGGAGTTACAATTTTTTTTACCCCTTCCCAAAACTTCCGGTTTGACTTACAGACGTTATTTCATTCCTAATTTCGTGAGGCCGCCGCCCGCCGGCCGTTGTAATTCTTATATTGAGCAGACCCATTCACATTAAACGCTGAAGCATGCCTCTCTTAGTAACTAAGCGGCCTTACATTATCTTTTTATCCCCATTCTTTTACGGTATATCTCGGGATCTTCCCCGCCATTACCCCTGCTGCCTGCACAATGCACAAGCCAGACGCCGATATGATTTGTGCGGTGATGAGGTGGTCTGCGTTTTATCAGCGAATTAACTCTGCGGTTGAAGTTAATAGTGGCAAGTTTGAGGCACCGTAATGTTATGAATGGCAGGAAGATTATTTTTATGACATTTTTAATTCATTGAAAATTTTATATTTTTTTATACAATAAGCGGTTCGTTTATCAAAACATCATCCGGCCGTACTATTTTACAATGTTGGCATCGATTTTCTCAGGACATTTAAATTTTCCATTCCTTTTTAATTTTAATGAGTACCTAATTTAGACAAACGCCTCCGGTTGTCTTTAATTTAGTCCTGTGTGAAAGAACTCACTTAACAAAGAATTTTATAAATACAATAGTTATCATCACACAGTATATCAATGAGTAGGTACATTATTTTCGTCCATTCCCATGCAATTCAAACTCCACCATGTCGACTATAATCGTATTCCCGTGCAGTTTTCCAGCACTCGTATTCTGTCTATTTTAGACTCCTTAATTAAAAGTTTGTTAAAGCTCCACTACTCGACTTTTGTGCGGCAGACGACTCTCGTTTGAAAAACATTATTTTAATGCCAAAAGTAATATAAAAGTTTTAAAAATATCCGATTCCAAACTTTCCCGTTTTAGATCTCTTTGTTCTGTTTTACCGCGATTATGAGTGTGACTAACTGACTACCGCTTCTGAATTGAGAATATTATTACACATTTCGATCTTATCACTGTGGCAATAGGATTCAAAAGCGGTACACCGAAGAGTGCGCGACCGACGAGTGTGCACTGTATAATATGCTGTCCAGTTGTAATGTTAGCACTTAGCACTATAGAACTTAGAAGCATCTGATAATGTTACCTATTATGGTGGATACTGAATAGTGAATACACAGTAAACTATTAGTTCTGTTGTGTCTGCGCAGTGGTGGATCGATTGCGCTACGGTTACGTTAGTAATATATATTCTTTGCTACGGTTGTGCTATTACAATTTACAATGTATTGTAATTTGTAGCATTCAGTTAGATGCCGTTTTGTGGTGCTCATAAATCTATATTCTATAGTCGTTTACGTAACTTATCTATACTAATATAATAAAGACGAAAAGTTTGTTTGTTTTTTTTTTGCATTGAATAGGCTCCGAAACTACTGAAACGATTTTAATGGAATTTGGTAGAAATATAGAGTAGACCACGGAGAAGGATATAGACTACTTTTTATCACGGTAAAATGTGCAGGTCTATTGTGATTTTCTTTTGCGCGCACGAAGTTGTGGGCAGCTAATCTACAAAGTCATAACATTAGATCTTCGGTTACCACGGGACAAGATTGACGTGGCGTGAAAGCGTCGATTTATGTACACAGCCGGCTCAGCAGGGGGGGTGGGAACTTGGCTTTTAAATTTCTATCACGTCCGC
This sequence comes from Glaucopsyche alexis, assembly GCA_905404095.1. NCBI lineage: Eukaryota > Metazoa > Arthropoda > Insecta > Lepidoptera > Lycaenidae > Glaucopsyche > Glaucopsyche alexis. The sequence continues at coordinate 260,288 of FR990044.1, read as the reverse complement.
CAAACTTTTTATAAAAGTACCCGCGAGTATGAAATTTTTCATGCGACTTGCCCCTCGCCTCGCCCATAATTTACTGAAGTTTGTTTAAAAATCTTCGGCCAAGTCGTTTGGCCGGAGATATGTTTTTTTTTTTATTTCGTTATGAAAATTAATGTTCAAGTTGTGACTTGCGAATTGTTAAAGTTTTGGTAGATTTTTGTAAGTCTACAATATAGGTAGGTACATGAAAATCTAAGTAAACTGCAATTTGCAGCACGGAATTACACAACATAACATAGGTGTTAGGTTTTAAAGAGTTCGTAATCACTTCAAACTATTGGACTGATTGATGCGTCATGCGCCTGACATTTTGGATAGATCTGGCAGCCGTTTACTCCGTAAAACCAGTAGCCTTCCATCACATAGGACAAAATATGTAGGACAACATGGCCTTTTGTACGGCGTGTGCTCCTCACATAATGCTATCGATACAACTTTTCATATATTTGCAGGTTCTGTCGTCGTCTCCTCTAAAACGACTCTTACAGAGATCCATTATAAGAAAATTTAGTAGCTTAGTAAACAATTTGTTAATGTAAAATTTTAAATGCTTAGACGTTACTACTACACAACTTTGATATATTTGTGCATGTTGTGTTCACTTCCTAGAGGGCAGGGATACAATCTCTAGTAATAGCTTCTTAAGTTAATCTTTTAGTTCATAAGACTATCTGCACGTATTGTGGTTGTATCTTGTTTTGTGAACCTAAATAAAAAAAAATAGCATAGCGCAGTAAAAACGTTCGTAGCCTTTACTAACAAAGGTAGATCCTCCTACGTCTCTCAAATGGAACTTGCACTGTGTAGCTCTAGCTGTATACATTTCGAACCAATATCAATTAATCGGAGGTTCAATTAAGTATTTATTAGTGCGGTTTATCTGCCAATCGCCTGGCCAGGACCACCCGTACTCGGCCCGTGCAGACTACAGACTACTCCCCGCGTCGTCGCAGACTTATTTAGACAAGAGCGATTTTAGGAGTCATGGCCATTTTTAACCGACTTCCAAAATAGGAGGCGGTTATACGTTCGGCTGTATATATATATATATATATATATATATATATATATATATATATATATATATATATATATATATTTTGTATGTTAGACCACAATTTCGCCGTCTGTGGACCGATTTTCAAAATTATTTTTTTCATGTAAAGAGTATAATTCCAAGTTGGTCACGTTTTGAAAAAAGTGGTGACCTGATGATGGGATCCATGAAGAATCGAGGGAACTCTTCGAAATTTATATGGAAATATATGGCGATTTCAACTTTTTCTAAAGTAGTCCAAGCATATGCTACCAAAAAGTAAGATTTTGCTCCAAAGTATACCCTGGATCCAAAAGTACAGAACAGAACTCCTGACTCCTTATAGATACATGTTTGGGGATTTCGGCGTTGTTTAAAGAACTGCAAGCATATGCCACCATGTCAATTAGAGTAATCATCATCATCACCACCACCATCACACCATACATCATCACATTATGATGATATAAAAGGTACTTCTCATAGTATTTTACACTAGCACGGAGATCTTTGAACATTACTCTGCCGTTCATGGACCTATTTGCAAAATTATTTTGTTATTGTAAAGGGTTTAATTCGAAATTGGTCCTTTAGTCACTAAAGTGAAAACCTGATGATGCGATCCATGACGAATTGAGGGAACTCCTCAAAATTTATATCGATACATTTAGTGATTTTGACTATTACTGAAGTGATACAAGCATATGCTATCAAAAAATAAGATTTTGTACCAATGTATACGCTGGATCCAAAAGCACTGAATAGAACTCCTCAGTCTTTAAATATATGCGTTTGTAAATTTCGGCATAGTTTAAAGAACTGCAAGCATATGCCACTTTCTAACTTAAAGTAATCATCATCATCATCTTAATAACAATACCTAATGGAATCTTGGCGCGTATTCAATTATACATTCGATCGATTACTTTAGACGTTCTTAAGACGTATTAATAACTGAACAAAATATATCACTAAAAAGGGTGAAATTATTATTTTTAAACAAAAAATTAAACCGCCTTCCAAAATAAAAATACACAAAAAAGTATGAAATAAAACTTATTTTCTAAATAATTCCCCTTTTAAATTTGGCAATTTCTCTACTCAATCTTCTTAATTTTGAAGTCGGTACCAGCAAATATGAACGTGAGTTCTATAAAATATTGTAGGATATCGTTTGGGCTGGTAGCGACTTCAAAATTAAGAAGATTGAGTAGAGAAATAGCCAAATTTAAAAGGGGAATTATTTAGAAAATAAGTTTTATTTCATACTTTTTTGTGTATTTTTACTTTGGAAGGCGGTTTAATTTTTTGTTTAAAAATAATAATCTAACATAGGTACTATTTGCACAAGGAGTTTGGCTTAGTCTTGGCCTTCTATGCGATATGCGTAACATTTACATTAGCTTTTTATTACTGAATTTTTAATTAGGTTTACGTTATAAAATAAATTAAAAATATTATGTTACACAATATAAATCACTTACTTTTGAATACAGACATAATTCCAGAATATATAATTATATTTAAATTAATTTTATTATTTAGAAAGCGCAAAGCGAATTTAAATTATTGAAATCAACTTTTTATACACAGTAGGCACTTAATTCGTACCTAAATTTGCAGAATAATAACTCAATTTTTTATCGTTTGTAACGAGACTTGGATGCATTTTTAATTTATGTATTAAAAATTTTAATATAATTAATATAATATTTTTTAACAAAAGATACTTAGCTTACAATAGAGGGCATACGTAGGTTGCTTAAGTTTAATATAAAACTGGCTAAAACTCCAGCTTAAAAAGCTGATTTTTATCTGACTCCGGTGAAGACAAAAGGAAGGGAGGGTGGAAATGTCGTGGGGTATGCATGTATGTATGTTTCTTCTATCGTAGCGCCCCTAGAATGTACTGATGATCCGATTTGAATGAGGTGATTCGTATCAATAGATCCCGGGTAACTTTTTATACACGCACACACTTTTTATACTTATTTATTTATATAACGTCTCCGAAAATTAATTACGGATACTTCAGGCACATGATTCACTGCCTGTGTAAAGACGTTTAGGCAAAAAAATATTTGTCATACTCACGGTAACTCCGCGAAACGCAAACTCGCTCATATGACATATCTATAAAGAAAAAAAAGTTTTTCAAGTATGACAATTATTTTTCTGCTTAAACGCCTTTACATAAGCAGCAGATCATATGCCCGAAGTATCCGTAATTGATTTTACCAAACCTTATAATATTAAGCTATTATTATAACCGCTAACCATACTACTATATATAATATATAAGTTATATTTTTAAACTTTTGATTACAAAATGTTAACTAGTGAGATATAAAAACCAAGCTATTTTATTTAGATTACTTGTTAAACACAGATGGATATCTAAATAAATGGGTATATCTTCGATTATGTCATTATGATGGCTATCTAACGTCCTAAACCAATATACTACGTCGATGGCCCCCATTTCAATACGCCTCAATACGGCCAACCTACCGCCGACAACAAAAAGTGATTTGTTAGTCCGATGAAGCGCTTGTTTGTTTTTATTTACATTTGAGTATTCTTTTTTCGGGTCTCGTGGACCCTTTTTTGCGGCATCTGCGACCCGGCGACCGGCAGTCGGATCCCGAATATTTTGATTTGTGAGACCCGCGCCGTTTGACGTGGTATTAATATGTCGAGTGTGATTTATCGTGTTCGCTACTAGATGCGGAGATAAAGGTTCGAATGCAAGCGATTTCCAGAAATATGTTGTTGTCATAGGAACTTTTGGCTGGCACTGGAGACGCATTTGTAATGGATGATAGATGGCCCCGCGCGAGTTTGTTACGCCGGTTCTTCTCGCCGGGTTAGTTCCCGAACTGGTGGTAGGCATCATGTATACCGACGTTCAAAAAGTGTATAAAAATACCAACTTTTACCTATACTCCGTCCCGATTCAACGTAATCTAAATGTTAACAAAACTCTAACTATAATGCATCCAATATTTTTTAATTGTCACTGTTTCTCGTCAGTTCGTCACCTCGCAAAAAAAAAACAATGACAAATTAATTTGGCCGAATTTCTTTTTTTTTTCTTATTGACACTAGGGGCCTGTTTCACAATCTACTTTTAAGTGTCACATAGCTTATATAATTTAATGTTTCGTCTCTGTCTTTCAGTAAATATAAATTAGGCGCGACAAAACTTCCGAATAAGCTAACCGACACTTATTATTAGAAGATTGTAAAACATGCCCTTTGAATACAATAATTGAATCGGCAGTATATTATTATGTTCACCCAACAGTTTTTCCAATCACTTTAAAATAATGGTGGTATCTATAATATAACTTGAACTGAAGATGGTAGTGAAGACGTTTATATTGTATACAATTTATGTGAACCGTTATGGTCGTCCCACATCACTCAGTAAAGAAATAATCACGCACCTAAAAGCTGCTGTTAAAATGTTTTAACTAGGTGTAATAAAATATCGACCATAAATTAATTTAACCGCGGTTTGGGACATAAAAGTAGTAACGCTCGCCGCTAATGAAATGAACAACGATTTCGAGAGTAAGGATGAGGCCCTTTGGAACATTTTGTATAAACTTTCTCTATAGAGGTAAACGGACATTACTGTGTCTTGTTATGTTGCGCGCGCAGTTCGTGTCTCGCGGACCGTAGATGACAAGACTTGTATGCCTTTAAGCGGCACACATTTGGAGACATTTTAACGTACAGACAGGGCCTGTCTTTACGTTAGAAATAAAGTTACGCTAGTCCCTAATGAAATGAAGTTCAAAACTCTAAGATAATGTGGCGTGGAGACGTCTTCGCCGCGTTTGCATACCATTACAATAAATTAGATACCTACACTGTTAATAATTATAATATCAAATGAACCGCGACTCAAACTCTCAACTCAAAGTTAACGTTTAAATAACCTTTAAGTTAACTAAGCTTTTAGCCGACCGCGGCGGAACAGGGAATGTTGTGCACGTCATGTCAACATCGACTTACAAGTAGAACTTTTGTATATGTATACTTCATTTCTTACATTAACATCTGTGATATTGTTACGACGACCTTTTAAAAAAATCCTTTGTCATTGAACTTTTTGCTATTTGACAAAAAGTACTAAGTATTTATTTACAGCTGTCAATATAGGGTGTTATAATAATAATAATAATATAATAATCGATGTATTAATGCTCCATCCACAATCATAATACACACGCAAAAACTATACACTTCCGGCAATACGCGTACGGGAGTGTGTGACAATGCGGGACGTAAATCAAATCCCGCTGAGCAGGCGCGGCGGACGTCCGCGTTATTTTTGTGCAATACTCGTGAGTCGTGTTGTATTGTCGACTACGCGTAAAATATTTGATAAAGTTGATTTTTAAGCTATTTTGATGTTTGGCAGGACGTGACTTAGGACAGAAGCTACATAATGATATATTAAAACGTTTCTTCTATCAGAAAGCTATAATTATATCACAAGAGAAATTCACTTTCTGTATTCTATTTTTAATATTTGTTGGTATAGCGGTAACAGAAATATACCATCTGTGAAAATTTCATAGTTATAGCTACATAACACGGTTCATGCCTGGCGAGTTGGCGACAGACGGACAGGGACAGAGATAGCGAAGTCTCAGTAATAGTTACGTAGTAACTAGTAACTATTTAGTAATCTGTGGTAATAGGGTCCCGGTTTTTACCCTATGGGTACAGAACATAAAAAAAAACGCCGGCTAAAGCAAACCAATTGCTTTATTAATTCTAAGTGCAATAGCTCTGTAGGTACTACCGAACAAGTTCCGTTACCGCCGTTGAATAGTGGGCTCGCAAACATACTCACGTGTAAATACGTAGTTCAACCTCGTCTGCAGTCGTTGCGGTTACTTCTTTTGCGTTTAAATATTTCACCATGAATGTTTAGAGACTGGTCAAACGGGAACTATGTCGGTGGTACCTACAGGAAAAACAGTATGCTAAATGACCCTCGGCAATCTGCGTTTTTCGATGGAAAGGACAGACGACGAGTAAAAAACAGCGATTGCCAAAAGGCATTGATGTCGGGGTCGTAGTGTATTTTGCTGTGTCTTGTTCTAACCCATCGCCGCAGACAGGAAGTTCGCAGCGGGTAACGCACACACTGAGCGTGGGCCTGCGATACCATCGCAGCTCAGTCCTGGACTAGCAGCTACTACCGCTCACGCTGTGTGTGATAGATGGGGAACTCTGCGATCTAACTCCTGAATCAGAGTGATAAATCACTGTTTATGGTATCGGCGATATCGATCTCAATAGTGTATCAAATGGTACATAACAATGCGGGCGTATCTATGATTGATCGAGAAATAGGATGTAAACACGCGGCGGGACTCGTATGTAGACTTTGCTTTGAAGATATTGAAAATGGAAGGATAAGTTACTTAGCCCAGTTACTAAAGTACTAATACTAATAAATACATATACCCTTTCTGTCAAATAAGATTTATTGACTTTTAAAAAAAAAGTTGAAGCAGTCGCGCGTCTTTTGTTGTTAGGAGTTTCAGGTTTATCTCCGAAGATCTTCATCAGATCTTGTAAAATTGTATGGTAATAACCTTCCCTGATAAATATGCTATTCAATAGTGCAAGCCCTGTCCAAATAGCATCAGTAGTTTTTGAGAAAATCGTGGACAAACATACATTCATTCACACAAACATACAGGTAAACCGAGAACATCCTTTTTTTTTTGAAGACAATAATAACCAATACAATAAATCGATAAACGAAATCTGTACCACTAAGAAGATAGAATGCGGTAGCTATGTCGTGGTTAAATTCAGCTCGGATATAACCGGGCGAGAGGACTAGTGTTTACATAAATCACTGATAAGGCGCAGCAGATCGCCGCTATCTAGACAATGTCTGTAGGAGAGCGGTTACGTTACTCGGTGGGTGTTTTGGGGCAATAAATTACACAAGTAGCATAGATACGTGCGAGACCGTAAATTACCAATTTCTGTATGTCACTCGTCGGCGCCAGGCCCGTGAAAATACCGTGTAAGTTGACGTAAGTCTGTAAGTCCGACCTGCGGCGGGCGGTGGTATCAACAGGTGCAAGCGTTCGAGTGTCTTGCTTCTGCATTAGTTTAGTTCCTCAATTATAGAGTTGTTTTATACGTAAAGAATAAAGAATGCAATATAACGCGAGAGATATAACATTTCTAATAGTATATATGTTACAGCCAAAGTAATAAATCCGGATATTATATGTACTATCCAGCCATTATTTATAATGTCTACTCAATTTAGACAAAGTGATTAATGACACAGAATTAATCACATTGACTGGCAATTTTATATAATATCTTCGAAGAATTGGATAAAGTAATAAAAAAGTAGGTACAGTTAAAGATTATAAAATTGTATTTCAATCTGCCTTTATATAATAATAATTATAATGTTTATTATAATTATTATAATAACATTTTCATAGATACAATTTTATTGTGATCTATATAAAGTAATTTAACTTTATGAAATATTTTTTTATAATAATTTTACCCTTTTTAGGGTTCCGTAATACTTAAGTAACCCTTATAGTTTCGCTCTGTCCGTCGGTCTGTCTGTCTGTCTGTCCGCGCCTCTAGCTCCTGTAATTATGAATATAAATTGATGAAATTTTGTGCAGTTATAGATTGTGTATAGATCACAGTTTCGGGATCATAAAAAAATAATAATTTTATATTTTAGGGGTGGCTCTCCATACATGTGAAGTGGGGAATACTTCGTATTATACTATCTATAATATATCGTAGTATATCGGGAATACTATCGTAGAATAGGTCTTTTAAAATAAAGGCAAGGTTACGTTACTTTTTTATAAAGTTGACAATTTTCGAGTAATCGGCCTCCAAACTTGTTTGTAAGTTGGTCCCTCCCCCCCTAGCATTTTTAAACTATAGGAGATAGAAACTTGCAAATTTTCATGCTGATAGATCATGCTAAAAACTCTTTAGGAAAATTATTGTAATCTAAATCGGACAGTAACTTTTGGAGTATTTAAAAAAAAGCATATTACGCATTTATAGTTACGGAACCCTCCTTACACATGTCCTGACATGCTCTTGGTAAGGTTTTAGTGATATATGTTAAATTATTAACTAACGTTTTAAATAAACAATCGAATATATAATTATTGAATACGCGCCAAGCTTCCATTAGGTATTGTATAGTTGTAAAAATAAGATGACCATGATGATTACTGTAAGTTACATCCCACCAAAAACATTCTGTAAAAAACTAGCCAAGTCTCGATAGAGCTGCTTGTTTATCTCTAAAAAGTAGTGAAATCTAGACAAAGTCGTGCCACGTCTAAGGTTCCTTACTGCGATTTCTTTATTATTATAGTTAATGTTGTGTAACTTGGCCGTTGAAGGGTACACAATGGTATAAAAGGGGCTCCATGACACCATTGCTCCAATACATGTGTTCTACAATCAACAACAGCCTAAAATGAGACACTACTCACTAGCGTCCAATTACCAATACCAGTATGGGCTATTATCTCGCTTAAAAAACATAATACGCAACAGATATACATTACGTGTAAACAAAATTGACTTGTACCCGCTTGTAACGTATAAATAATGTTCAACGGCCAAGTCACACAACATTAACTATAATAATAAAGAAATCGCAGTAAGGAACCTTAGACGTGGCACGACTTTGTCTAGATTTCACTACTTTTTAGAGATAAACAAGCAGCTCTATCGAGACTTGGCTAGTTTTTTACAGAATGTTTTTGGTGGGATTTCACTTCTTTTTGTAGAAACGTGGGCATATTGATTTATTTTACTAGATTTCAGTGTAATTTGTTTATTTAATTTGTGTAATGATCGAGTACAATAAAGTTAATCGTTCGACTATTTCTTCTTGTAAACTTGTAAATATAAGTATAAAAGCCAGTCTAGTCTTATCCAGAGTTTTCCTTTAATTTTATTTATATGCGTATCAAAAGCAGAAAGGGAGGCATTCGCCCAGCAGTGGAATGCTACGGACTAGATTAAATTAGAAGATGTGTCCCACTTCGCTAGGTTTTTGAAATGACAGTCGATTTTTTTATGTACCAATAGTAGAAGGGGGCATTACCATATCTCTAATCAGCTGAAACCAGCTGAGGATTCTTCATCAGATACTTCAGACCTTCGATTTTTGACATCAAATGAAGCGGCCCACCACCATGTTGAATATTTTTTGTAAAGGCGGTATGTCGATCTCTAATAGTTTGGTTGGGCTCTTGTGTTTTCTAATCAGGGTCACCAGGTACTCCAGATGTTCGATTATCCTAGTTTTTATAGTTTTCCCTTTATGTGGCCATTAAACCCTAACTCTGTACCAAATTTCAGCTCTCTGAGTTCATGAGAAGTACTAGTTCTATTCTGATGATCATGAGTGAGTGACTGAGTGAGTGAGTGTCATAAATTCAAAACTTTGCTTTCGCTAACTTCGGAACTAAATGACCTACAGACTTAAAATTTTGGATTTTAAGTATGTGATTATAGCTTACTAGATGACGAAAATTTCTGCGTTCTGGTCTTATCCAGAGCTCCTCAAATAGGGGCCTGAAAATGCGGCGAAATGGTTCTAGTAAAGAATGGTACGACAGTGTTTGCTTCGCGCTCGACTTGGCGGGGGCACTGCCGTGCCCCCAGATCGACGTTCTGGTCTTATCCAGAGGTTCTCAAATAGGGGCCTGAAAATGCGGCGAAATGGTTTCAGTAAATAATGGTACAGCAGTGTTTGCTTCGCGCTCGACTTGGCGGGGGCACTGCAGTGCCCCCAGATCGACGTTCTGGTCTTATCCAGAGGTTCTCAAATAGGGGCCTGAAAATGCGGCGAAATGGTTCCAGTAAAGAATGGTTAGGCAGTGTTTGCTTCGCGCTCGACTTGGCGGGGGCACTGCCGTGCCCCCAGATCGATGTTCTGGTCTTATCCAGAGGTTCTCAAATAGGGGCCTGAAAATGCGGCGAAATGGTTCCAGTAAAGAATGGTACGGCAGTGTTTGCTTCGCGTTCGACTTGGCGGGGGCACTGCCGTGCCCCCAGATCGATTATCCTAGTTTTTATAGTTTTCCCTTTATGTGGCCATTAAACCCTAACTCTGTACCAAATTTCAGCTCTCTGAGTTTATGGGAAGTACTAGTTCTATTTTGATGATCATGAGTGAGTGTATAAGTGAGTGAGTGAGTGTCATAAATGCGAAACTTTGCTTTCGCTTAACTTCGGAACTAAATGACCCACAGACTTGAAATTTTGGATTTTAAGTATGTGATTATAGCTTACTGGATGACGAAAATTTCTGCGTTCTGGTCTTATCCAGAGGTTCTCAAATAGGGGCCTGAAAATGCGGCGAAATGGTTCCAGTAAAGGATGGTACGGCAGTGTTTGCTTCGCGCTCGACTTGGCGGGGGCACTGCCGTGCCCCCAGATAGTGGCATATTATGCTTGCAGTTCTTTGAACTCAGTTCTTAAGTTTGAGTTTGAGTTTGAATGCCGAAATGTTCAAACGCGTATATTTAAAGACTGAGGAGTTCTGATCAAAGCTTATGTGATCATCAGGTCACCACTGACAGACATGCAGAACTTCCGCGGAAGCGGAAGCAGAAGCAGAGTTCTGTTGCATCACTAAGTTGAATCGTGTTTATTACTTTGGCTAACTTTGGCCCGCTATTATGAATAATATCCGGACAAAGTGATTAATTTATCACATTATCTAGACAATATAGTTATTATATATAATGACCAGTCATTATGTATAATAGCTATTTAATCACATTGACTGTAACATATATACGATTTTACTGTGGTGAGGCAGGTGTCGAATGTAACCGCCGACGGAATAAGAAGGGAGTTATATGAGTGACGTCATGACGTGCCCGTTTGTGTCGGTCCATGGCATCGTGGCGTCCAAACGGATGAATCGATTTTGATCTACTTTTTTTTTTGTTTGAAATCATGATCGAGATTGTTTTAAGGTATAATTCACCATCATCAGCTCGATCAGTGCCTGGCTATTCGGAGTCGGAGGTTACTTACAATTTTTTTTACAGTTCGTATTTTTGGATTTTTTACAGTTCGGTTAAAAGATTGAACGAAAAGCCCGGCTGTCAAAATTACATGTGTGTATACTGCATTGTTATTACAATATCGGTCAACTTAACTTAGTATATTATATCGTATGCTGGTTCCGTTTTGTTACACAATATACATTGTAGAGGAGTATTTTGGGAACAACAAAAGTGGCCTAAGAGTTCGTGCTGTTCTGCGATACACGCACGACGCCGGTGGTCCAGAAGCGGCGGCGGTGGGGGGTCCCACAGACCTCTAGTGTGTTCACCACGCACAATAAACCCCATACTTTAGTGTTTCACATCTGACACAAAATATTGTGAATAACCGGTAGCGAGTCCTTTGTTACATTACCATGGGAATCTTGAATTCTTGACCCGTTAATGAAACAAAAATAAACAACCATCTGAAAGGTCAAAGTTACGGACAATTGTAACACAGGAAGTTCAGAATTATTTTCGCAATCCAGTTGTTATGAAGTACAAAGTTCTCACTAATAGCCTTATTCGTTATAAATTTGAAGATTTATACAATTTGAATAATCAGACTATGGACAGGCTACGAAAAGGGAATGCAATATTAAACAAATAAGTTGGGTGAACGACAATGGCTATCATTCACACTACAATGCCAGCTAAGTGGTTTGTTTATGACATAATCGACGTTCTCAGATACATGCATCCTAATTGATCACAAGGTCTGCTCATATCTTAATTACGTCTCAATTAACGAATTCCAATTGGCAGATAGTGGCGCAAATAGAAACCTTATTGTACACAGACACACAGATAGACCTATAGAGTTCAGCTCACTAAGAACGGCATCTATAAATCATAGTTCAGTGTGTCACACAGTCAAGACCAATTAGTAATGGGATCATTAAGTCTTATTGTAATATGATATGACTGATGTGTGAACATGGTTCAAAACTTGTTCATTTCGGCAATGCTGAGTCGTTAACTTCTAGAACTCTGATAACATCGTATAATTCAATGTTTATGCTAATTTATACTAGTTCAATGTTTGGGTCTTCGAATTTGAAACGAGATAGATTCTCACCATTTGTAAATGTTTCCAAGTCCTAATGTCTATCATTATTAGATACCTACATATAATGTTTGGTCATTATTTATTCGTGGCGACATAAAAGATTAATGAAATGTGGTGTAGTCTATCCATTTGTCGACGAAAATTGTGACATAGATTTATTAATTTATGTGGTTTTCAGGACTGGAGGTTACTTAAAATTTAAAATGATAAGATTTTTCATAACAAATTTATCTTATGAGATAGGTAATATAGATAAAATTTATTCAGTAAACTTCAGCATAAAGACGAACGAACACCGCATAATTTACGACTCTACTAATTGAATCAAATGAAACGCAAACAAACCTTTTAATCTTGTGATCCATTAGCGAGGTGCCAGGTTTCAACATTATTTACATAATCACAACAATTAGGTATCGTTAACGAAGGAGCCATGCGTAGAACATTTTTCGTCCAGAATAATCGGACAATTAGTTAATTGGCGGTCGCGTGCTCCTACTTCGTTAGCCGGAGGTATCTCCTCTGTTTATCGAGATTTTGGCTCAAATTCAATTTGCCGCTCGTCCGTCGGCGATGACGTTTATTTGCCGTCAATTACGGCGATCGTAATTGGCCGCGCTGATGTCTCCGTTGTTCCTCCCGCCAGCTTTGCCGCCAGTAAACAGTCGCTTCACACCCGACAGCGAGCCGTTGTTTCTCTCCCGCAGGTACTCAGGGTGTTGTTACATCCGAATGATATATTTTTTACCCGACATTGGGCCACAATATTGCGTAAGTAATTGCAGTATAAAATATTAAATATATATTTGCACGATAATATTAATGGAATCACGCTGTATAGTGTATAGTCATGTCGCCTCACACCCGACATATTGGCCGGTCTCGTCGTGACTCGTGATATCATCTATGAGCTGCTCAAACACAATTACTGTGCGGGAATGTAGCTACTTTTTCTACTGTATTTATTTAGTCGGTAAATATTTGTCGTTGTATAAATAATATCGATATTTATTACCGATATAGAAGTATCGCTCACGAACGAAATATTCTCGTAATATTTCGCGGGTGGTCGCTTGATAATGTAAAGAAAATTATTTTGGTGTAAAATTTTAAATCCTTCCAATTTCAATTCCCCGTTAAGTACACAATCCCACGCAGAATCGATTTACAACCAGAAATAATTGTCAGGCTTTCGAAAACAGATTAATTGGCATGAATAATAATCGGAGCGATCTAAATATTTGCGGGCTCGCTGGAGTAAATCAAACGCGAATTACCATTAGACAAGATAATATTGACTGGTCGGTGACGGTGCAGTCGTGGTGTACGGTCGGCCGATAGGTAACAGTGTCACGTGCAAGTGTATGTCACTTTCCGACATAGTACTCGTATTATTGAGAAATAGATGTTTACTTGACAACATTTTTATGTCATCATCATCATCTTCAATGTTCACTTGTGTGCTATCTTAGAAGGTATATCTCCCTAGTATTCCCAGAATAAATTACTTATTGACGGATAAAGTATGACACTAGACGTAACTAAACGACCACGCAGAAAACACAACTCAGCGATTCCTGCCGGCTACCACACATCGAACAACAATGAACATGAAAAATCTTCTGTAATTTCTCGAGCGTGTAAAGCGACGGACGTTACGAGTTGATAAGCTCAACTTAATACCGTATTTGTTTAAATCATTGAAGCAATATTTTAGGGATAAGCACATACGGGCATTACCCTCAAAGCCGGATTGATGTTGTGATCTCCGTGAGGCCTTAGCAGATTACGGACCCTAACGCTAACGTCATTAGATAAGAATGATGGAATGATAGCATGAATAATTCGGATTTCGGCGGCGTGATCAATCTTGTGCGACCGTCACCACTCGCCAGTGCACAGTGTATTTTTTGTCCAAAAAATTGGCCATGCCGTTTTTATTACTTAATTTTATAGGATTTGTGATTATAAATGCAGGACGAGAACACCCGACTGCCCATTTCATATAGAAGAATGCAAATTAGTACTTGAAAAAATTTTCTATGGTTTCCAGAAAAAACATAGAAACAGTTATAGTTCAAAAGTTTGATATTCTTTCAAGATTTTATTAATTGGTCTAAATAATGTCTTAAAAGCCCTACGATAGCGAAAAACATCCAGGCTTTATTTGTTCAAGATAACGTATTTATGACTGATTTTGTAAATTTATGTTTTAATTTTTTTAACGCCATGCCGTTTCATATTTGGATTTGAAACTAAGACTGAAATATTCTTTTTATTGATACTTATAACCCAAAAAAAAATGGGATCCAAATGAGGCGGGGCATCGGAGTTATTCAATTTTATATTATTTTGGATAGGGTTGTCACCGCATAGATGAATATTTGAAGTAGGTTTTTATATGCTCATTTTTCTAATGAAGTTCGTAACTTCAACAAAACAATTAATAGTAATAGTCTTTTTTACTTACTAGCTGCTGCCCGCGACTCCGCCCGCGTGGAAATTCATTATGTTATCCATAGTTTACATTTTCTTCGCGTTATACCTTTGCTCCCTTTTGCTTCACTGCTGTTGCACTCTTATATTGAAGTCAGTGAGATACTGAGAAGTTCAGTCACTATTTGGTTTGAACCTTTCTGTTTTTGGTTATTTATGTTTATTATACTGCATATTATATGATGTACCTCCGCCGTGTTCCATATTTGTAAGAAGTATCGATCTAAATATTTAAGTGTTAAGATTTATTTCAGCATAAAAAATCTAACATGCCTTGAATATACATAAATAATATAAATAAGTAAAAAATATATTGTCTTGTTCGCATGTACTAGTCGAAACACTGTGTGTTTGGTAGAATAATATTTCAGGAATTTCAAGTGAAAACAAAGTTTTATTCAATTACCTAGCAGTTGCGCGCGGCTTCGCTCGCGTGACATTCAATTTCTCTGCACCTTCTTAATTTGATCGTTTTGGTATCAGAAACAGACACTTATTTTTTTAGGCATGTATTTACTTGCGAAAAAACAATTAAATTTTGGATGTGAAAATACCGAATATTGAATACTAAATTACCAAGTTGGCGAAAGAATGTAAGGAACAAAAAAATTACAAATCTGGTGACTAAATAATACCACTGAATTTTGGCGACAATTTGTGAGTGCACATTTAATTTAAAAATAGGCACATATATTTTCCCTGATGTAGGTAACTCAAAAAACATACAAGCAGCAAAACGAGGATACAAAAAAAAAAAGGAGCATACAAAATATCCAATTTTTAATTTTTCTCGGTTTTAGGGGGATGTAGATATTGTGTAGATTAATTTTGAAATTTAAAAATGGCTGATATTTATTTTTCGTAAAATTGATATGGGTGTCTCTTATAAGGTTTTTGGGAGTGCCGGATTACGAAAATGACATTCGTTTTGAAATTCCAATATGGCGGACATACTTAATTTTATAAAAATAATATGGGTGTCCTTTTATTGGTTTCTGGGGGTGCTGATAACAAAAAAGTCATCCATTTTAAATTTCCTTAGTAACCCCGCAACCTCATATTTTCTTTATGATGGGAGAAAAAGAAATTTGAAAATATGGAATTTTCCAACATTTCTATAGCTTTATACATTCCTAATATCTCAATGTGCAGCATTTACATTTTTTTTTATAAAATTGATTCTATCACGGAAACGGTGCATCCTATTGAAAAAATAATGAAAATTTCGTCCCCCTTAGGAACCCCATATTTCCCTCATGATGGGAGAAAAAAAAACTCGAAAATCCGGAATTTTCCAACATTTCTATATAGATTTATACATCTCTCGTATCTCAATGTACAGCATTTACGTTTTTTTATAAAATTGATTCTATCTCGGAAACGGTGCATCCTATTGAAAAAATAATGAAAATTTCGTCCCCCTTAGAAACCCCGCAACATCATATTTCCCTCATGATGGAAGAAAACAAATTTCGAAAATCCGGAATTTTCCAACATTTCTATAGATTTATACATCTCTCGTATCTCAAATGTACAGCATTTACATTTTTTTTTATAAAATTGATTCTATCTCGGAAACGGTGCATCCTATTGAAAAAATAATGAAAATTTCGTCCCCCTTAGGAACCCCGCAACATCATATTTCCCTCATGATGGGAGAAAAAAATTTCGAAAATCCGAAATTTTCCAACATTTCTATATAGATTTATACATCTCTCGTATCTCAATGTACAGCATTTACGTTTTTTTTATAAAATTGATTCTATCTCGGAAACGGTGCATCCTATTGAAAAAATAATGAAAATTTCGTCCCCCTTAGAAACCCCGCAACATCATATCTCCCTCATCATGGGAGAAAAAAAATTTCGAAAATCCGGAATTTTCCAACATTTCTATATAGATTTATACATCTCTCGTATCTCAATGTACAGCATTTACGTTTTTTTATAAAATTGATTCTATCTCGGAAACGGTGCATCCTATTGAAAAAATAATGAAAATTTCGTCCCCTTAGAAATTCCGTAACATCATATTTTCTTTATGATGGGAGAAAAAAAAATCGAAAATCCTGATTTTTCCAACATTTTTATAGATTTATACATCCCTCGTATCTCAGTACAGCATTGCCATTTTTTTCTATAATCGCTTCTATCTCAGAAACGGTGCATCCTACTGGAAAAATAATGAAAATTTCCTCCCCCTAATAAACCTGGAAATTGCATATTTTCTTCATGAATAGCAGAAAAATTCATGAATCCTGAATTTTGAAAAATTTCCATACATAGCTGGTACCTTGAACTACATAACATACTGTAATAATAATCATCAATCCTAATCAGCATCCCCAAGATCTTTTAATTTAGTATTTATATTCATTTTACGAAGATTGAATATTCTGCATTTTGGAAAATGAAATTGGAAGACAATTTTGTAATCGGAACCTTATTAATTTTAATAACAAAAATGTACGCCATTGTGGAATTACAAAACAGATTTTATTTTCATATTATTCTGCACCCCCAGACACCTAGAAAATGACACCCATGCAAAGAAAAAACATACTCCAACAGTATCCAAAAATAGGATTTTCCGTAGCCTGCAAATTGGATTTTTAGCAGCCATTAATTTATCGACCAAATCTGGTTTTATAGCTGCTTATATGGTATAATGGTCACCAACTCGGAAATTAAGTCACCAACTTATAAATGTCGGTGCTAATTTGGATTAAATTTCGCCTCTTTTTATCTTCCGACTTTTGAATTTTTTGTCACCTGAGTGATTTCGCCAGTTTAGTAATTTAGTCGCCAACATATTAATTTGCTCACGTGCAGCCGCCAACATATTTTTTGTTCGCTCGATTAATTATATCCCTTTTTTTTAATACTAAAGATTTATTTTAAATTCAATGTAAGTCTGATAATTTTTAATATTTTGTATACAAATAATTATCCGGCGTTGTAAATACCTAATATTTTTACAACAAATATGCTGATAATTCGGTCTGCCAGTGAAAGTCACGGTTAAAAATACATGCAACCATTTCAAAATTTAGTCAAAAGCAAAACAAACAGACGGACGGGCATTCTATTTAAAATCCAATGAAAGGTAATATGTGGTGCAGGGAAGGGGTTCGTTAGGTTACAGCTAAAACCAGGTAATAAAATCCGAAACCGGACCCGGTCTGCACCGGCTACCTATTAAACAATAGATTTCCGGTTATAATTAAACCTATATGAGACTATTTTATACCGGAAATATATAAAAGATTTTAAATGTGTCACCATGTGTACATTAGAAAAGTATTAATTTGTTAAAAAAATTCCAAGTCAGTATTGTAGGATTGACATGTCAAATTAATATGAAAACTGCAATAAAAAGTAATCGTTTTTTTGTTTCTGCTCAAAAATATTTCACGGCATTAATAAAATATTTTCTCGATTTATCGAGTCACTTTAGTGACTCAATGCAGTTTCTCTAACCTTCTGTTTAAGTATTAGTCAGGAATAAAAAAAAACAAAGTTCAAATGAATAAAAAAATTTGGTATAGAAATATTGATAACCCTAAACCCATAGTTACCATAGAAAACTTTAGAAGCCTCTAACTTCAGTGCCCTTTATTATTTGGACCTAATTTTTTTTACACAAATTCTAGTACATTTAAGTAACAATTCTGTATAAAAATAAAATCCAAATATTTAGAAATACGTTCATAAAAAATTAAAGAAAAAAAAACATAAATCGTAAATAAATCTTTAAAAATTTTTTTGATTATTGTCGATCAGAATAATCAAGAAGACAATTAAGTAAATATTTAAAAAGTTATGGCAATTTTTAATTTTATTGAAAAAAAAATAAAAAGTGTTTTTTTATTGTTCATAATAAGATATTAACGCATGTAAATACTAATAAATTATTTACATAACATTTCTGTACGAGATTTCCAAAAAAAAAGGCATGGCCAATTTTTTGGACAAAAAATACACAGTGCAGTGTCACGAGTCACGAGTGTCGCCGGGACCACTGACAGTTGACAGTTGACACCCTCTCCTTCATAGACTGCGAGACGTGCTCTATACATGGTGTTGTTGTATCCGAATGATACATTAGGCTACAATGTTACGTAAGTAATGACAGTATACATACATTATTAATTTGTATTTTATAGAAAAAAGAAACGTTTCCTGACAAATTTCGGACACTTACACTACCGTACGCCGCATAGGCTTCGAGGGTCACACGAGCGCCGCTCAGTTTCGCCGCAAGTTTATGAATTAATGTTAATTTGTAGTAAAATCTCGTTAAAATAATATGAAGTCTCCCATGTTACATTACAATATACTAGCTTTTGCTCGAAGCTCCGCGCGACCAAATACAGTAGGTATCTCACGAGAACACTGTACTTTTCCGGAATTAAAGGTGGCCTATGTGTTTATCCAGAGATTAAACTACTACCATACCGCATTTCATCAAAATCTGTTCAGTAGTTTTTACGTGAGAGTAACAAACTCTGTTCTAGCTCTATGGTAACAAACCTCCATACAACCTCACAAACTTTCACGTTTATAATAGCACTAGGATTTTTGGCACGAGTATCGAATATTGATCACGCTTTTTAAATACGATTTTTTGTTTGGGAACAGGCTGTATAATGATTAATGAACATAAGCTCCTTGTAATGGATTAAACAATTTTGATCCTTTGTGTGTTGAAAAAATTATATCTGCAACAGTTATTTTAAGTCTGTTTAAGGCAAACAATTGTCATCGATAAGGCTTACTACATTTAAGTAGTAGGTGCCAACTGCCATTTCGTGTGTCGCTCATAGTCGACGCAATTGGCCGATAAAGAAAATTACAATATGCTAAATAGTAAATACATTACCGAAGATAATAGAGATGTTGCCAAAATTCATTTCGAGCCTTCGGCCTAATTTACTTGTAAATCGGATTGTTACCATTCCATTCACTCCATTTGAGTAACCAAATCATGAAATTACCATAATCGTAAATTTACATCCCTAAATCGCGTACAATCAATTTTACTGGAGATAACCGAGATGTGACGTCACAGGTCTGTAGAGGGCTGACGAGGACGACTCGACCGCACCGTCCGCGTCGTTACGATCGGTCACGGCTCGCCGTAATAATACGTTTAGCGCCCGTCTATTAATATTCAAATTGATTTATAAGATGCACGCCCCATCATAATTAAAGTGCGCTTGAGACGTGTGAGGTATTACGACTGATCGCCCCGCGCCCGTAATGGACGGAGTATTACGGCTAATGAATTTCTATGAGGAGATATCATGATACCATCATTATAGTCTCTAATGGTACGGTGTATTTCAACGCATCGGTGTCGACGCCATCAGCAGTTTAGTACTAGTTACTGGCAGTTATTTTCTTCGTTTCATTTAATACTGTGTTCAAGATTACGTTAGTAACTTATCGTAGCCTATGCACAGAGTAAATAATATATGTATACTTAAGTACAGATGAAAAGCTTTCTTAGAAGCTTCTAAATCGATCCAAATGTCATAGAAAATTAGGGTAAAAGTAAAAATTAGGTACAATACGTTTCGAATAAGAATAGGAGTGCCTTGACCTTTTTCTGTAAAATATCACTTGAAAAGTGCGGTTTACAGAAAAACTTATTTGCATATCAATAAAATATAGTCTTGCATCGAATTAAAATAAAAACGTTAAATTATCTAAACATTAATTACTATAATAGTCATAATTCGAAACAATATGGCGCTAAGTCGATCCTATTCTCATTTGAATCGCATTGTAATTTGTAGTTAGTACCTTCACATTACATACCACAACCAGGAATCGAACCTGCACCATCACGTGTGTGACTCAATCGGTCTTCGTTCAATTATAATAATGCAAAAAAATAGAAACCAGAAAATTAAAATTTACTTACTTTTTTCTAATCTTTTTCACGCACGCTCTACATAATAATTTACGTAAAAATTTGACACAAATATAATTATGTATGTTATAATGATATTATATTTTTCATAACTTTTTTTTTGTCGTCAAAGCACTAATCACATCACACGAAGTTAGAACATTTTGACGAGCTTTTGACTGTCCACAATTTGACCGGATTTTTCCACTGTTGCCGCGATAGGAGTTAGATAGTTAGTGGACAGTGGACACCCCTATATTCGCGGTATGCTTGTAGTGGTGCATTAAAATGGTACTTACTATGTAGTTGCTTATCTGCTTCTCTTTAATCTGTGGTATCAGCTTTAATATGTAATACCAGGTAATTCTGAATGAAAGGGATGATCTCGCGTAGATGTGGGATAATCATGAGCTGTGTCGGTGGGTGTCGGTGGGTGTCGGCAGACAGGGGACTGATGTCGGCTGAATAATGCACGAGGGACGGTGCGGCTCGTCAATCTCACGCGTCCTACTACAAATGTCGCTATGTTTTACTATATCCTTTGTTACAATTGGATTGCTGCTCCTATCGTCAATCCGAGTACTACCCTAGTCATAATCTTAAATTCGAAGCAGACATTTGCTCCAATAAACGTCAAGAACAAGGAACCGTTCGTGTCAAAGAGCTTTCTAGGTTAAGGCGTATTGCGTCTTCAACCCTCCACAATCAATTCGCAAGTGTTATGAAATTGTCATATTGTCGTGTTGTTCGCTCGAGCCTCGCTCCAGCTGAACAATGCTTCCCAGAAACTTTAATATTCCGTTTTCTCGAATATTGGATATTACGCAATCAAAGATTAATAACTACCCGCAAACACGGTGCGCCCCGCTCTGCTGATTGTGAAAACAACACAGATGCTCCGAACACGTAACAGATACAAAAATAATATTACTGTTGAAAATTCTACATTTTATCCATATTATATTTCTGTCATTTTGTTTCAGGTAAGTGTATAAATAATTGATATCTCAATAGTACAACTGATTCACAAGCAGAAAGGTACGTATTTTGTTTGTCACAGGCCACAGCACAAAAATTTTAACACTAAGTAGAAGGGCTATTTTTTTCTGAACTTAATATGAAATTCACGACCTACGGTTAATGTTGTTTTCTGGATCTAGATCTGCATTGTAACATGAAGCGGGTCGTGCCAAGTCGCCATTGAAATTGAGGCTGACAAATGAGGTTAATGAAATAGGCTGTAGTTGGCAGTAAGTGGGACTCGCAGTGAGACCGACCCATTGGCCTAATAGCTTCTGAACAAATAACGATAACGCGTTTGCCCTCGCACAATATTCTGCTAAGAATTCTAAAAGATCTAGTGTAATTGAAAATAGACCCTGCTTTTTGCAAGGAATAAAGATTTTATAGGTAGGAGGTAGTGGTTACTACTGATTGAATGCATCGTTTGTCACTAGTAAAGGCTACGTTTTCTTGAGTAATAGCGTCTTTTACAAGCAATAACCATGATAATTCCATGTCCCGTCATCCAATCAGGATAAAATATAGCAGACATTAATCAGAAATGGTGTAGAACTGCTTATAAATTAAACGACAGCCGTAGCTACTCTATACACCATACTCGCAAAATGAGCATTCAAATAGGGTTGCCAGGGGTTAAAATCAAAAAGTCGGTTGCAAGTGTTAAAAATCCTGATTTCAGTAAAAATGTCCGGTCCGGTAAAATATGAGCTGGACAACCGACAACAACAGTTTCGTGATCAAAGTTGTTATTCAAATGTGTGAACTGTGATCACATTGTTACCCAAATTTCTAGCAGTAGGTACCTCAAAAATTTACATTAGCATTATCGCCAGTGAAAGACACGCACTTTTCTTTTAAATTATACACATTCAAATCTTTCCACTCTAACATATTATTATGAGTACAATCTATTCCATTTGAATCGCCTTACTGAAGAAAACTAAATTAAAATAGGTACGTTGCGAGGTTTAAAAGACATAATCGTTGGCAAAATATTTCTCTGTTTTCATGTTAAGATTATGAATTCCTCCAAAAACAAGGTCACCCAGATGTATATTTCAGAGCCTACGTTTTTTTGATGTGAGCGAATCATGTGCTTATTCCACGTTACACGGAAACTTCACCGACGCCGACGCCGCGTCGTCTTTATCAAATTCAGATCGTTCATGAATTATTCACCGGCTCAGGTGTAGCTTCAACTAATATTTTCGATCTCACGAACGGGGTGTTGTTCTATTTTGTATAACGGAATATGATTCTGTATAATGTACGATATTGTTGCCTACAAGAATTTATTTTATATTTATTTACGTAACGACCAAAGGTTCGATAGTCTTCTTTTCTTTGAAATTTCCTTATCTTTTCTAGGGTGTAGTTTTAACGGACCAAGCTTTTATCTGTTCTGTTAACATTGTGACAAACGTAAAGAAATCATGTCTGGGCTATGTGTCCTGTGAGACTGGCGCGGGCGTTGCGCTGGTTAGAGTTAATAAATCTTCTCCACCTTTTCCGCTCTATGACCGTCGACCGTCGGACACAGTAGCTGCGCAGTAAAACTTTTATCTTCCTTTAATGCTCGTACCACACTGAAGGTGCCTCACTCCGTACCAATTCAAATTGTACACGAATGCCCTAGAGTCCATAATAGTTTAGTGGTCACAAATGGCAGCAATAGACATGCCCTCTAATAAAGTGTTTACGTTACGGGTTTTTGTTTCGTATGTAATTGAACTTTGTGGGTAGTTTTTTTACGCACTACGACCACATTTGTTTTGTTTCTTTATTTATTGCCACCTGTCTTCTATATAGTAGGGTATTTTAGTTGTTAACCAGCTGATCTTTAACCTAGAGCCATTTCTCACCGAAGCGATTCTTTATGTAATTTGGTATGTAACTTGCTATTACCTATGAGTACACATTATTTACTACGCAAATATGTGCGGCTTTTATTGTAAAATAATCACAGTATAATTGTTTTGGACAACATGGAGATATTGTTGGCTATCGAGGTATTTGTGGAGCATTTCTGATCCTATATAAACATCCATTCTATTTACATAATACTGACTTACAATTAGGGATTGTCGAGTCTTGGCGATTATTGTAAACATTTGAATTCGCTTGATGTTTTTGACTTTACTTAATCTAGATTCAAAATACTAACCCTAAGGGTCAGGTCACACCGTAACGAGGCGATCCGTATCGCGGCAGCATTTTTTGGGTTCCGTTCCGTCGTACTCAAGGAACCCTTATAGTTTCGCTCTATCCATACGTCCGTCTGTCTGTCTGTCCGCGCTTCTACCTCCTGTAATTATGAATATAAATAGATGAATTTTGTTATAGTTAGAACTTTAGAATGTATGTAGATCTCGGTTTTGCCACCATAAAGTAACAATAATTTTATATTTTAGGGGTGGCTCTCCATACATGTGAAGTGGGGAGGAAAAATATTTTTTCATCGTACCCCATAGTGTGAGATATCGTTGAATAGGTCTTTTTAAAATAAAAGTAAGGTTTCTTACATTTTTACATAGCCAACCATTTTCGAGTACTATACTTTATTTAGTACACAAGAAGATACACGTTTCACTGCAGAGGTGCAGTTTTACATTTGAACCTTTGCCTTCTTGTGAACAGTGACGGATTAACCCTTAATCAAATTAAGCAATTGCCTAGGGCATCACGTCTGGGGGGGCACCAGAAGAAGCACAAAAAAAAATTGAGTCATAACCCCGCTCCCGCTTGCCTATTCGCTGCCCGCTAGTGGCCCACAGGCGTGGATTGCTTAGGGCATCAAGTAGTCTTAATCCGTCACTGCTTGTGAATAAAGTTAAAAAAAAAACATATTTATTAAACACATCAGGGACATATTACACAGCCAAAAGGATATCAGACAGACAACATCCAGGATATTTAAACACTTATTCACTACCTACAACATAAAATATAACATAAAATGTAAAAAAAAAGGTTTAAGTTTTGAATTTATTTTAGTTAATAAAATTAAGTTCAATTTTTAATCGCTATCTTATAAAAAAAGCACAGCCGCATATCGTGTCGTTTTAATGTGAACTGACACCGCAGCGTACTCCGTAAACAGTAGTTGTTTTTGACTTTACCAAAGCCTAACTAAGACTAGCCCTAAAGTGGTCCCCATCAGTCCACGTCACGGGGTATCTCGGGCGATCTGGCTCAAAAGCTGGAGCTCAGCCGTCTCTGCCTGACACGTCTGACGGCGCACGTCGCAACTCGCAAACCAAATTACTGGAAACAACATACATGACATTTATTGTGGTACGTTTTGTTATGAAATTATAGAGGAACGAAGTCCCCTTATTTTCGTCGTTTATCGAAATTGTAGTTGTGTACATACAAATGCAATTATACGCTTCGTAATATTCACCTGGTCCGTCAATCGGCCGTCCATCGGCGTCAGCCGCCCACTCAGACTCCACTTAATTACGGAGCGCGGTACTTAATTCCCGGCCCCGACAAATGAAGCGGACGGGCGAACTCCAAGCCACTAGCCCACGCGTGGGCGCGACAGCCTGTAATCCATCCGGTATTATATTCCTATTGTCAAGTCAATACTCATCTATTTGTGTAACAAGTTGCTCTTGTTATACTCTGTTCAGATCCAATAATAATAAACTAATAATAGGGTAAATACGCCAAACGTCGGCCCCCCTCCAATCCTCGGCCGTCTGCACATTTTCAGCTTGCATTCGTTCAAAAGGTAATTAAGTTGTAATTTTGCCACTGAAATTGCAAGCTTAGTTCGTACTCTTTAAGTGCAAACCGTTACTATACGATTACGTCACTTGCTCTTCGCACACTGAGCGTCAGTAGAAATAGCGCCGTTGAAGCATTGAAGTTCGTAGTCAAAGCAGCTTACTTGCTGTGAATACCCACGATTCGGGGATTGATATTACATCCGTAAGACATTTCTTTTTTTGGTTTTTAGCTTTGCTATCACTAAAAAGGTATTTTTACTATATTTTGAGATAGTTTTTACAACGTTTTGCGTATTGGTTTTAGGGAAAAATAGGGGGCCGCCATTAGAATACCAGTTTCGACTGAAAATCGGAATCTCGGCCGGGGCCGACTTAAGATAAATGCAGTCTGTTTTATAAAGTCCAATACTACGAATTCCATTGTCTTAATAGTAAAATTTATAACGCTTTTATGTTAATAAATCTATTTTACGTTTAATCGCCAAATACCGGCCGGGGTGGTATTAGCTGAATCTCGAGAAATAAGCTATACGAAATAGGGGCCGACTTTGGAAATATTAAAGATCGTAATGTCGGCCAGCCTAAGAATCGAGTGCTACTGTACAGGCTGATTACTTTTGTATTTTTCATTGTTTGTGTAGGTACTGGGTAGTCATTTTTCAATTTATTTATGAAACTTGCTGTCTCAAAATTGAATTGTGTATTAATATAATTTATTAATATTATAATAAGTTACATACTATGCCCGGCCGACATTTGGGAAAAACGCGACCGACTATTGGGCCGTGAACGGCCGACTTTAAGGTTTTTTCGTTCTCGACGCATTTAAACCTTAATACTTCTTCCGTTTAGTAGAAAAGTCAACCATATGGCTATAAATATAAAATAGATTTATCAACCTGTCTAAAACCGTATAACAAGCTATCCTTTCGTTGCAAACTGATGGATCCGGAGCTATCTAAAGTGAGAAAATCCGTAAGTGGCCGACATTTAGCGTATTTACCCTAAAGAGGAAAAGTTTGCTTGTTTGTTTGTTTGCATTGAATAGACTCCGAAACTATTTGACCGATATTGATGAAATTTGACATCGATATAGAGTAGGCTACGGGAAAGGACATATACTACTTTTTATCGCGGAAAAATGTACGGTATTCCCGCGGGATACCCGATACTATACTTAGGAGGGGCTGGATAAAGTTAGTATTTTAATATTACGCTTGGTCCTTTCACATCAAAGTTTTTCTAAATATTAATTCAGCCCATTTCAGCCCATCGGGAATCAAGCTTCGTGGATTTTTAACAATTTGTTAATTGATATCGCCGATGAATTAATTTGGCATATTTGTATTCATACAACTTGGGTATTTATTTTATTGAGTCAAATATATCGCGATTTATTTACTTTTGTTTGTTTGCTTAATTGTTTATTTTGCATCGCTTGTTGTTAATTGTGATGTTGTAGCGTGTGGTGGGGTGTGGAGGGTGTGGTGGGTGTTGTGGTGTAGACTGTCGTGTTGACACGTCGTCTGCGGCCGCCAATCAGAATCGCGAATGAGGCCCGCGAGAGGATTAACTCCGGCCCCGAGCAAACAGTACCAGTAAATGAACGACACCCGGCGCTACCTGATCAGGTAACACGCCATGTGACAACACGCGCTCACACGCGCAGGGTGTCGCGGTCGGTAAAGTGTTCTGCAGGTGAGGGACGCTTTCGTTGTATAAAAAAAACAAATCCCTATGATTTCGGCTCTGTTAGGTTAATCTTTGGTTATACCTACTAAATACTCTGAACTGCAACGTTATTCGTATTGTTTAATAGTTACATACACGTTATTTACTTCAAATACCACGCACCGAGATATACACTTACAACTTTAAATTAAATTGAAGTCCAAACTATGTTGCCTATTGGTGAACAATCAGACGGTATTTGGTCTCAATTACCTATTAACATCCGCCAGCCGGCACGTACGGAACAAATTAATTAGCAAACACAACACAAACACAACAACAACACAACAACAAACACGACAAGACAACAAACACTAACGACGCCGTCAACAGCGGGACCGATACATGAATAAATAATGGGAAAGTCTCCGAGCTAGGCGTTCTGTACTTTATGGTTAAGTTGTATCTATTTAATATTTTACATCTACATTTAATATTATTATAAATTAAATAGTAATAACAATTTTGTATGTTCGTTTGTTTGCATTGAATAGGCTCCAAAACGACGAACCGATTTTGTTTAAATTTGACACAGCTAAATTACAACACGGGGAATGACATAGGCTACTTTTTATAGCGACAAAATCTACGGTTTACGCGGGGTATTCTTTTGTTATTGAAGTTGCGGCCAACATTTAGTCAATGATAAAGTTTTTCAAGGATCTTCACTGAAACATAATAAAATGATAGAGCTTACAAAGAAATACAACAAAATTGAACTATAATACCTAAATTGATGTCATTCCTGCATAAATATATTGAGAAAGACCGAAAAATGTCCTGACAGATCGCCTGATGGCAAGCTGAGTAACGAAAGTATATATTAACTTGGTGGAAATACCTATCGTCCATCGTCTTAGCATATTCTTCGCTTTGGCATTTCGAGTTGACTTCTTAGCCTAATATTTGAGACAGCATTGTTCCAGCGCCGCATTATCGTAAAGACCGATCCGAGATACACAACTATGTATGTTCACTACTATATTACACTATATTGTGGAGGAATGCGAGACAATTTCTTGTATCGACAGTTAAGTTTTACTGAGGAACGTTTACACATTACACTTATTGTAACAACGTTGTAACCAATTTCTGGAAATAAATTGATTGATTGATTGCTTGATATCACGGTTCATGAGATATAGCCTGATGACAGACAAATAGGATCCCATTTCTACTCTTTGGGTACGGAACCTTAAAAAACACATTTTGAGAGTTACCCTCTAGTCTCTTAAGCTTGAATCAACAAAGAGGCTTTTTACTGTGCAAATTAGTTACCCTCTAGTCTGGCGCCTAGAACTAAAGGATCTGACGGCCATTGTGGGCTGTGGCTCAAAGCGAGAATAGAAATTCTTGTAAAACAACTTGGTAGCCGGTAGGTAGGTAATGCTCGAGCTCGCACAGAGCGAGGCAATTAAAGTATCGGCTTGACTATCGGCTTCAGAATAAATAAATAAAAGTCCGATACATTGTTCAGGTATATACTACTATTATAAAAATATAATAAAATAAACATTTAATGTGGGGCTCCCTTACAACAGACATTTTATTTTTGCCGTTTTGTACCGAACCCTTTGTGCGCGAGTCCGAATCGTATAAATCATATGAATTCATATGATTTGGACGGAACCCTAAAAATCATATGATTTAGATACTCTTTTTAAAATAAATTCGTCAATCTTCGCCGTTTTAATTATAGTACCTTCGTCTACTGCAAGACTTTAAGCTTCCCATAGACGTAGACCGTATCAACAGCGATTAAATTAACATGTCGTGAATCATGAACTACAATACTCCGTTGAGATTCAATTTGATCAAAACAGAAATTACGAGTATAATTATTAAATTCGGCCAAAATCTGTTATTGGTTTTTTACATTAAACGGTAAATAAGTGACATTAAAATTAGTAGCATTATGTCTCTCTGTTGTTGTTTCAGACAGTAGCTATACACTGCGTTTTCATGGCTTCTGCGAAAATTGTGAGCAGTAAACGTAGTCATTATTGCGAACTGTTTGTTGTGCGGTAGTGACCTCGCAGCCTGCCCTCGGCGCCAAATCAGTGCTAATCAGGACCCGCCAAACGCGCGGTCAGCGAGGGGACGAGTGGGACCGTGGGACATGAAACTGTGGGACAAATGGGACGTGGGGCATTCGCGATGTCAATCTGTTCAGCGGCTCGTGAAATCCGCTTTACATTTCACCCTGTTGTGTCCCACAAACATGTTACATTATCATGTTACTACTCTATACATAAGCCGTGTGCCCGTGTCACGTTTGTCCATTAAATATATTGGAAAGCCACCTAAAATTTGATTATTCGCAATCAAACATTTCAATGGGATTGTATGTAAAATGAACGCGGCAGATATAGAATGTAAATGTAGATCAATGGCAAAGAGAAAATAAAATATATACTCAATGGTCACTATGGAATTAATTTTAATACCTAAACGATTAATTATTAACTTACATCATTAATTTATTTCATGGATATTTATAAAATGTCTGTAACTCTCTATATTACATAATAGGATATGCGTATGTACTCCAAAGGATCTGTGTATTTATATTGTTGACATTTATAAAAGCTAAGAGCGTTTTCTAGAAAAATACCTGCGAATGTGGCGATACAGTCCACAATAAAAGTAAGTGGCCACCGACGGTACCTTTCCGCACGTGCGCCCCTGGAGACTGTCAGTAACTCAGTACCTACTACGTACTGCATACCCATAGTACATACTACACTCAGTAGTCAGTACTCTCACCGCGTTCCACCAAATGTTATATCGTAGGTACTTGAGTAAATGGTGTCTCAACTCTCACCTCGATATAGTGCATTACTGGGACTTGGGAGTGTTGGGAGGGGAGCCGTAGTGGAATATTGTTTTGTGTACACGGTATATTCTGCAAGGGTGTTTTTGTTCTGGTACATCAGATAAATATGTCAATGAAATGAAAATATTAGAGTCTGCCGGTAATGTATATTTAACAAACCGCTGAAAACATTTCTTATATTACTGTGTGCCTTTTAATTCATTCAACCTTTTTAGGGTTTCATACCCGAAAGGCAAAAACGAGTTCCTACTGAGTCTCCGCTGTCTGTTCGTCTGTCTGTCCGTTCGTCTGTCCGTCACCAGACTGAATCTCTTGAACCATGATGCTAAACGGCCAAGTAGTATAAATTGACTAAGGAGTAGTTTGTGAAGTTAGGCTTGTAGAGTTAAGAGTCAGAAGCTTGGTTTTACACGAGATCTACGAATCTTTCGTGCTCGATTTCGACTCACACTTGGTCGGTTTTCCCCTTTATTTAATAACAATTACAATTAACAATACTTTAGATAAATATTGACACCCCTACACCACTACGCTCACGGTGAACAAGCAACTCTAGCTGCGTTAGAGATTTTTTCGCACGCGTATGTTATGAAATCTTTTATCGGCTATAACCTTATTCCCTGAGGAGGTTGGGGGGCTTCCATCCGTGGGTGTTAAGTAGGCCATTACTGTAAACGTCACATCGCAGTCCCGGGATCAGCGAATCGCGGCGTTTGAAGAGCGAGTACGAACTGTACGAGTATGATTTCCATTACACATGAAATGCTATCGGAAAACCATTTGGGGAGGCGGGGAACCCTCCGGGATAAAACAACGGACTTTTTACGCCCGCGCCGGACGGACTTGTGTTTAATAAGCGTTTTATTTGGACAATAAAGTACGCTGTAATCGGCTCTTTGCGTCCACTTTATTTGGTCACTACTGATTTGTCTCCTGAACCCCAATTCTTGTAATTAACTTACACTTTTATTTTACTTTTATTGAATAATAAATTAATCGTTTTGATATCATAAACTGATTTTTGATGTTTGGACCAATTAAAACGCGTTTGACGTTTATGAGAATACAATTTTGCAGTTTTAACATATATCCGATATCGGGACTGGATTGTCACTGTATTATTGCAGGATTTATTAGGATAGAATCGCCCTTCTGGTGTTAATTTAAGACAAATATGTACTAACTTTAAGGATATTGTCAAGATTAAATAGCTATACTCAGTCCGATTTTAGATTTGGCTGATTTAGCTACAACGGTGAATGATGATTTCATCATTATACTGAGCTGGTCTTGTCGCTTCACCCACGCTCGGCGCTGGTGAGCGGCGGCCGGCGAGATTGACTGACGGGACAATCGCACGCCATCGACATCGACTGATCTCCCCCGTCAGATATTCCGTGGTATTTGTTTGTGGCAGAACTTGACACTAGAGGTCAGGGAACGTGCCTTCCATAACCAGTACCTACTACCTACAGCGCGCAGCGTGAGATCTAATCTAAAGGTGTAGCAACAATTTTTTGATTACACAACAGGCGGGAAATAAAAATACGGAACTAAGAAATTCTCTACACAATTTATGGTACTTGCCAAGTACGAATCCCGTTTCTGTATCGCATTATCTCCAAAACAGGCAGCTCCGGCCAACTAATTTACTGAATTACGCGTAATAAATAAACATAACTAATCAGAAGTTGTGTAGTTGTCGTAAGTTGGAGCAAGTCGTAACGCGAACGGCAGGAACTTGTATCGTTTTGTTCGGAACTATCGGCGAATTCGGTCACACTCGAGCGCGAGTCGTCCCCCCCCGCGCCCCCCACCGTCCCCCGGGACGAGTCCCTCGGGGGACGTGTTCCACGTTCGGATGCTGCAGTCACATTGTACAGACAACAACTGTGATCGAGGAACAAGTTGTCGCCAACTTGTCGACTCTAGCTCGAAGGGATAATTCCCCAATATCTACGATCTACATGTTGTAAGGACAAGTTTCACTAACTTCGTTAGTATTCGTATTGTAATATGTATTTGTATCATTAAACATGGAATTTTGGAAATAATTATGATTGTGCCGACTGCCGAGTTCGTTTCAGCCTGGTGACGTCCACTGCAGGACATAGGCCTCCCCCATAGATTTCCAGTGCGACCGGTCGCTCGCGGCCTGCATCCACCGACTCCCTGCGACTTTTCTCAGGTCATCTGTCCACCTGGTGGAAGGCCGTCCTACGCTTCGACGTCCAGACCGTGGTCTCCACTCAAGAACCTTTCGGCCCCAGCGGGCATCGGTTCTGCGGGCTATATGTCCAGCCCTGACGAGTAGTTGTAAATAATTTAGGGTCTGTTTGACAATCTTCAAATTAGTGTCGAGTAGCTTATTCGGAAGCTTATTCGCTGCTTTCTTAACAACGAGCGACAGAGACAAAATATGCAAATAAGCTATCTGACACTTATCAGCAAATTGTGAAACTGACCCTTAATAAATAAAAATTGGTCTATTTATTTACATACTTAACGTTAACATAAACCGTAGTTTTGAAATGTAGAGTTCATTTGAACAATACCTATACTTATCGATATTCGATATACTTACATTATACATAATATAATGTTTACCTAGTAAAATCAATTACGGATATTTTGTGTATACTGCTTATATATGTGTATACTGCTTATATAACGTATATATAATATACGTTGAGGCAAAAAAATATTTTCATACTCAAAGTAAAAAAATCTTTTCATAATAGGTGAATCTTCGCTGAACGCAAACTCCCCAATAGGCCCATATAAAACAAGTTTTTTTTATAATTTTTTTCTTCCGAAATGTTGGTAAGTACATAAGCAGTAGATCATATGCCCAAAATATCCGTAATTGATTTTACCAAACATTATATTTAATGACATTATTTACATGCACAAATGATAAACTCAAAAGAGAACTGTGAAAATGTTTACGAGAGAAAGGGGGTAGCGGGTTAAGGGGGGTCTGGCGGCCCCCGCCGAATCTGGTAAAATCATTCCAAAAATCTTGAAGAGGGTCGAAAAACATGCAGTATAAGCTTTTTACCGATATTACAACCCCAAACGAAATAACAGTAATAACGAAAAATATGATTTTTTGTGATTTTTATTTTTTTCAACCAGTTTAATTTATTTTTAAATGGTTTAAACGCAATTAAAAATTTGTTTTGTATGTGTGGAAGTCCCTTGAATTTTTTCAGATTTTTTGGTCAAGTAAAAACATGTGAATTTTAGGTTTAAATGCGAAAAAATCGTGAAAAACGCGTCATTTTCAATATTCAACCCTCTAAATTTTAGGGTTGTTTTCATTTTCCCGAGGGGTGCTGTATAGTATAGATAGCGGCAATCGTCCTCTTTTGAATGCAGGCAAGTGGACTCAATTCGGTCAATTCTGGTGAGCGGGGCGATTTTTTGAAAAAAAACTCGAATTTTCAACTTTCGGTAAATTACGGCGCATACTTGGTATAATGCGTCTTTGCTATAAAAAATACATCTCTATAAGGGTTTTTGAGATCGCTGATCACGAATTTGATGTCAAAAAAATTTTTTGACAACAAATTCACCCATAAATATTTATTAACACAGGTAGCATAACTTCGGGTTGGGCCTAATGCCTCGAGTCGTGGGCCTAGTAGGGTAGTCTTTTACCAGATGGCGGTTCAGTCAACTTATTTGAATTTCAAATTACCATCATCAATGCAGTTAAAATTTATATTACGTTATCGGTAATTATTATATTTTTGACTATATAAAATAACGATGAAAATTCAACGAAACATAATTTTTTTAAAATTAATGTTAATATTATTAATACTATTAATATTACTATTATATTAATATTATTAACTTTTTCTGGAATAAAAACTAAAAAATAGTTAATTGAGAGAAATTTAAAAAATCTTTCATTAATATTTTTACATTATCAAACCTGTGTTAATAAATATTTATGGGTGAATTTGTTGTCAAATTTTTTTTTTGACATCAAATTCGTGATCAGCGATCTCAAAAACCCTTATAGAGATGTATTTTTTATAGCAAAGACGCATTATACCAAGTACGCGCCGTAATTTACCGAAAGTTGAAAATTCGAGTTTTTTTCAAAAAATCGCCCCGCTCACCAGAATTGACCGAATTGAGTCCACTTGCCTGCATTCAAAAGAGGACGATTGCCGCTATCTATACTATACAGCACCCCTCAAGAAAATGAAAACAACCCTAAAATTTAGAGGGTTGAATCTTGAAAATGACGCGTTTTTCACGATTTTTTCGCATTTAAACCTAAAATTCACATGTTTTTACTTGACCAAAAAATCTGAAAAAATTCAGGGAACTTCCACACATACAAAACAAATTTTTAATTGCGTTTAAACCATTTAAAAATAAATTAAACTGGTTGAAAAAAATAAAAATCACAAAAAATCATATTTTTCGTTATTACTGTTATTTCGTTTGGGGTTGTAATATCGGTAAAAAGCTTACACTGCATGTTTTTCGACCCTCTTCAAGATTTTTGGAATGATTTTACCAGATTCGGCGGGGGCCGCCAGACCCCCCTTAACCCGCTACCCCCTTTGCATGGTTTTTCACACCAAGCTATCCCCATTGCCTAATTCCTCACCTGACCGCATCTTATTAATTCCTTAAAGAGGCGACGAGGAGTTAATTAAATTAATATATTCAGCGCGGCCGGTCGGTGAAGTTGTTTTTCATGGCCCACGGAGTCAACCCCCGTTGCTCATGTAACATTCATCGGCCGCACCCCTCCCCCCCTACCCCTGTCCCCCCGCGATATAAAAACCCGCGCGACGACTTCTATAATTTTATGTCGACACTTTAAACTCTGATGAATTTTACATCGTCTCCTCAGAAACTGTTTGTGTCTTCGCGTTGAGTTATAACTTCATGTTAATACGCAACCTCTGTATAAATACACCTAGAATCTAGATATACGGAATAATATGCCTGCAAAAACTAGGTAGCACACTTAAAATTGTTTTCTAAACTTTAGAGGTTTAACAGATTTTAAATAAATTAAAAAAGTTTAATAGCAAAATTTATAAATTATATAATTTTAGTTTCAGAACTTAGAAAACTTTTTGATTCAAGACCTTCAACTTTTAGTTTAATTAGCTTATAAAAATATGTATATTAAAAATGTGCCTCTTAGTTTTGTAGGCCAGGGTATAACTATATCTATAGGTACTGTAGCGGATAACTGTGGCTGGACTCTTTGGAGAGGCCAGGCACACAAGATTTGAATATTTTGAATTAGGAATTAGAATATTGTGTGTCATCCGCTACGTCAGAGACGATAATAAAATTAGAATAGGCAAGGGGACTGATTTTTTTGAAGTGAAACTTTTTTATCGGCGTTGGAAAAAAATTTACCGTCACATTTTTCGGACGCGTCACATTTTTCCGTTACGCGCCATCTTTTTCAGAATCGTGAGAGGGTCAAGCCACGTTTTTTTCTTGCACCCTTATTTATTTCTGAAACACAATAGCGACGTGATAAATAATATATCAATACTAAAGTGATCAACAAAATCAAAGGCTTTATTTTAATTCTAATTCCAGTGGATTTTTAACAAAAGTAAGTAATTATATCTCTTTTTCTAATACTTGGGTGGGATTGTGGTATTTATTTTTTTAAATTTAAGATATTTAAGGTTAACCTCAGTTTCTGATTGTAACTATCGGTCAATGTATATGATTTCATTAAAATAGTATTTATTAATTAATACGACTGCTAATTTAATGAACATCAATTAATTGGCATAAAGTATAAATTCTGAAATATGTTATATAATTTTTGTAAATCAATTAACTAATTTTTGTAGATTCAATGATGGAAGAATCCACAAATCCTGAGGAATCTTCGAATGCAATTACTATACAAGTTGATGTCCATCATCGGCATTATTCACAACTCAGTGCATCAATCGCTACCACAAGCCATGACTTTGTGAATGAACCTGAAACAACGAGTGATCTTCCTTCAATCCACCGTGATTATCCAAAAACAGCTGCACAGCGAATGGCAGAGTATAGAGCTCGGAAAAAAAAGGAAACTCCAATAGTGAATCATCGAAAACATAAAAAATTACAAAAATATATAATGACGATGACAATGATAGTAATAATTCTATTACAATTAATGAAATGCTGTAATAATCTTAGTAGCAAAAAGGTAAAGTGAAATAATTGTATTATTTGTATTCATGTCTATGATAATAAAATCCTTTTGTTTAAACTTTATCTAATTAAACTTTATTTAACCAATTTCTACAAAGTTGCATGTAGATCATTTTTCGAAAAATTAGGCCATAAAGAAGTTTCACTTCTTACGTGTGTACACTAGTACACGCACACATTTTTATTTATTGCATAAATGAATAGTATTCTTAAATATGAGTAACTTCTCAGAAGAAACCGTATATCAAAAGTCAATATTTTCAAAGGTACAGCGATTTGTATACAAAATTTCGCGAGTCTTTATACCAAAAAAAAAATCTGGGGGCACGGTAGTGCCCCCATGCCAAGACGTCAAGCGAAGCGCAAGGGCACTACCAAACCACCTTTTCTCGAAGCGTTTCGTCGATTTTTTGAACCCTCATAACTTGAGTTTGGATTGTACCAGATAAATGAAACTTTCAGGATTTGTTCCCATCAGCGGTCTCATTAAACATGTAAAGTTTCGATTACCTACGTCTTATACTTTAGATTTTATTGATATCTAAAAACCCCAGATTCCGTCACTGACTCACTGATGATCAACAAAATTGTATCGTACTTCCGGATGTTCTCGAAAGCTGAAATTTGTTACGTAAGATTGTATTAATACACAACCAACATAAAAATTCTCAAAATTGGAACTTTCATCTTCCAACCCCTTAAACAAGGGAGTTAAATTAAATTATCTGTGAAAGCGCCATCTATCGCGTTATTGTGAACTATATAAGTTATGTCGTCGTTCATCGCTAGGCTTGTAAACTAATTGACTAATATTGATTGAAATAATTATTTCCCGAATATTCTGAATTTGAACGGAAAATTTAACATATATGCAACATTTATTTAATTAAGTTAAGAATTATTAAGGTAAGAAGTCTCATATAAACTTTTATCCTTCAACCCCTTAAACTACAGGATGGAAGTTTCTATAATATTACCACAAATTTAGCTAGAGGCCTGAAAATTGTTGTTGTTATTAGGGATCCGATAATAACAATAAAATTAAATAAAATAACCATGTATCCCTTTATTAACAACAAAAAACACAATATTTTTTTTAAATCTTTATCGATATATTTTATTGCACTTGTTAATTTTACCCGTATTTACCGTTTAAATTACTAAAGAATACTCGGGAAATAATTAGGTACCTATTTAAATATTACGTCAATTAGATTCCAATTCAAGCGACGAACTCATAACTAACATAATTCATAATGTACGAGATAGATGTCACTTTTACACAAGACTATAAAAATATTATGAGTTATCATTAAAACGAATAATAATAATTAACTGAAGGGAATGAAATAATAAAAAAACTATGTATCAAATTACAGTTACATACTTTTTAGTATCATCAAAATATTTACAGTATCCGAGTAACTTACAATAAATAAAATGTAGTAAAAGCGCCACCTAGCATAGCTTATAAACAATAATCAATTATAAATGGGCATTCAAGTAGTACTTACTGCTACCGACAGATGTCAGTGCTTCGACTAAATTTATTACATAAGTCATAGAACGTGAGTATAATTTTTTTACCCTGAAAGATTCGGCTACTTGTTTGTAGTAACTAGTACCTGGGAGACGTGAGTCATGCTCAGGAGCAGGGGGGTGAAACTCTCATACATGCACAAATTAACAGAGAACAGAGACATCTAAAAATGAATATCCGGTACTAACAGTTTGAAAGTTTTCGGATAGTCACAACAGATGCCACTAAGCGACTTCTATATCGCGCTATCGCTAACACAAGGCGTATGTATAAGGGCTCGCGAACATTTTACTATGCAGCAACCATATCCCACTATTAAGAGGAACTTGGTCGTTGTTGTGTCTACGACTTTCGATAAAACTTAATTTCTGTCCATAATTATTCAGTTCAATAAAAATTATCAGGCGGTACTACTTCCATCTAGCGGGTTTGATAGTAACTAAGACATTCCGAAACTTTTGCAAGACTCAGTTTCAATTTTAGAGTTGCGCATCTATACTAATATATATCTGTATTATCTATGCTCAGGAGTGACCCGGGAGATCGAGCTTTGCTCGGAGTTTAAACAATAGTACGGAAGAAGAAAAATTATAAAAGGAATAACCTAACCAAGAGCATGTCAGGACATGTCTAAGGAGGGTTTCGTAACTATAAACGCGTAATAGCCAATAGGTATTTATTTAAATTACTTCAAAAGTTATTGTCCGATTAGTTCAAATATTTTTCCGAAAGAATAAGTAACGACCACTGTGGCGCAGTGGTGAGCGCGTTTGTACTCAAGCCGGAGGTCGCGGGTTCGAATCCCGCCAGGGAACAAAAAAGTCTTATTATTTAGTATGATGCAAAGGGTGGGGAGGGCTTGGGGGGGGGGGGGGACTTGTAAACCACTTTGGATGCCAGTTACTCCAAATTGTTGACTTTGTAAAAAAGTAATGTATGAAACCTTGCCTTTATTTTAAAAGACGTATTCAACGATACCCCTCACATTAATGGCTAACAATAAAAAAAATATTTTTCATCCCCATTTCACATGTATGAAGCCCCTGAAATATAAAATAAGTATTTTATGATGCCAAAAGTGACATTTAAGTTACATATTACATAACTGTTCCAAATTTCATCAATTTATATTCATAACTAGCTGTTGCCCGCGGTTCCGCTCGCGTAAATAGCGTATCCCACTTTTTCAGAATAAAAAATTGCCTATGTTCTAATCCAGAGCCTAAACTACTACCGTATCAAATTTCATCGAAATCCATTCAGTAGTTTTTCGTGAAAGAGTTACAAACATCCATCCATTCTCACAAACATTCACATTTGTAATATTAGTAGGATAACAGAAGCTGAAACAATGGACAGACAGACAGACGGAGACGGACGGACGGACACAGTAAATTTATAAGGTTTCCTCGAGTATTACGAAACCCTATTACATAGAATAATATAGAATAAAAAAAAATCGTCTGACTGGGATTCGAACCCGCGATCAATTTGCCATTAACGCAAAAGTCTGTCGCCTAGTAGCTGAAATACTGAAAGCCGTTTCCGAGAATCTCAATTCATATTTACAAGATTTGCTTGTTTGAAGTACTATCAGATAATGAAAATTTGTATTGTAATTTGTATTACGTACCTACGTTGCAATATATTAAAGTTTTAAAGTTATATTATTACTAGCTGACCCGGCAAACATTGTTGCCTTATTAAAAGTTAAAAACACTATAATTGATCAGTTATCGAGCGGGATGAAAAATGATTAAATTACTAAAATGGCTAAAAAAAATGGTGATAAAAAAGTAAAAATTTAGGATTGTATGTATTTTTAATTACCACATATAAAAAAATAAAAACAAAAGATTTCGTCCAAAAATTAAAAATAAATATAGGTGAACAACCCTTATCACTTAGGGGTATGGAAAATAGATAGTAGCCGATTCTCAGACCTACTGAATACGCATATTAAATTTGGTAAAAATCGGTAAAGCCGTTTCGGAGGAGTACTAACATTGAGACTTGGAAATTTTATATATTAGAAGATAGATAGATTGTTCCAGTGTAATATTACGGAAATACCGTGATATTATTGTTTAATATGATAAAAGGGAGCAAACGTGATACGCCTGATGAAAAGCGACTACTGTTGCCCAAGAATACGTCTTGTACTCTCGTATGTACGTACTATACGTACTCTTGTGAGCAGGCTTATGTCACAGAATAGATATTAGTTACAACTTATGTAGCATTCTCTAGTGACCAATTCGCAAGGCGTTCACCTAGTTAAATATTCACTTCAGTTGTATTAAAACACAAGAGTCAGCTGTAGTCGAATATAATCGACTAAGAACCAAGTATCGCCCTAATCTGCCACTTATTGTAAATAGTAAGCCAACAAAGAAAAACCAAACCAAGAGCATGTCAGGACATATCTAAGGAGGGTTCCGTAACTATAAACGCGTAATATCCTTTTTTTTATTACTCCAAAAGTAACTGTCCGATTTGGTTCACAATAATTTTCCTAAAGAGTTTTTAGCAAGTTTCTATCTTATATAGTTTAAAAATGCTAGGGGGGGGGGACCACCTTACAAACTACTTTGGAGGCCGATTACTCGAAAATGGTCAATTTTATAAAAAAGTAACGTATGAAACCTTGCCTTTATTCTTTATTTTAAAAGACCTATTTTACGATACCCCACACGATAGGATAGAGTGAAAAAATATTTTTCATCCCCACTTCACATGTATGGAGAGCCACCCTTAAAATATAAAATTATTATTTTTTTATGATCCCAAAACCGTGATCTATACACAATCTATAACTGCACCAAATTTCATTAATTTATATTCATAATTACAGGAGCTAGAGGCGCGGACAGACAGACAGACAGACAGACAGATGGACAGAGCGAAACTATAAGGGTTCCTTAAGTACTACGGAACCCTAAAAAAGGCAAAGGGAGAGTGGGCAGAAAAAAAGCGTCTGTGTTGTGAAAGAAATACACCCAAAAAAAAAAGAAAAAGAAAATAACAATTCTGTTATAACAACTTACAAAAAGAAGTGAAATCCCACCAAAAACATTTTCATGTAAAAAAATTATGCCAAGACGATACCATATGACTAGCACTGTCAAAAAGTTATGAAATCTCATGTAAAACCAAGCTTCTTACCCTACACGCCTTAACTCTGCAAGCGTAACTTCACAAACTCTACACCTTAGTCATTTTATGTGGCTTGGCCATTTCGTTATTATAAGAGAGTATAATAGAAAAACAGTCGATTATAAATTTTTCTCCTTACGGCCAAGTGAATGTAGCGAAATGGCCAGGCCACATAAAATGACTAAGGTGTAGAGTTTGTGAAGTTACGCTTGCAGAGTTAAGGCGTGTAGGGTAAGAAGCTTGGTTTTACATGAGATTTCATAACTTTTTGACAGTGCTAGTCATATGGTATCGTCTTGGCATAATTTTTTTACATGAAAATTTTTTTGGTGGGATTTTTTTTTACGAAATTGGAAAACAAAACCTACATCATTAGTTTACTCACATCATATACAAAAACATTAATTATAGTAAGTATGAACTTAAACGCACAAATATCGGAGATATTTACAAATATATTCCTGCGGCCGTATACTTTATACCTACTTAATACACTTTAATCCAATAGTGACGTCATTTGTGTGGCGATTTTAGTATGGAGCGTTTTTAGGAGGCTCGCGAAATTTTGTATAAAAATCGCTGTACCTTTGAAAATATTGACTTTTGATATACGGTTTCTTCTGAGAAGTTACTCATATTTAAGAATACTATTCATTTATGCAATAAAAAAAAATAGTCCGGTTGCTTATTGGAGAAGAGAGAACGATTTAGAGCGCGTAGGGCGTAGGATGTATAGTTCCTCTTTATGTTATTAATATAAAAGTGAAATAATCTATACTAATATTATAAAGAGGAAAACTTTGTTTGTATGTTTGTTTGTTTGTTTGTAATGAATAGGCTCAAAAAGTACTGGACCGATTTCAAAAATTCTTTCACCATTCGAAAGCTACATTATCCACGAGTAACATAGGCTAAATTTTATTTTGGAAAAAAATAGGGTTCCGTAAGATATTTCGGTTTTTCGGACACAAGGTGTAAAAAGTCAACCAGAAAAGTTACTTATCTTGCTTACGCTGCCTGAACTATAAAAGATAGAACCATATAATGTTCCAATTAATTGAAGATCTTATAAATATCTACAAAAAAGTCCGCGACACACTATACCTATCTATGTCGAGTGAGGTACAACAACCATTTTTTTATTTAGAAATCTTGAATTTTTTTTTTGACTACATTTAAACGCGTTTATTTTACTCATGCTATTAACCCTTATCAAAATTAATTATTTCATCACTAAGTACAGTTTATGTAGATAATATTTGGTCTTTGAATGATTAAAATTGGACGTTTGGTTTTGAAGTTATGGCGAAATTAAAATATTACGATTTCTGATGCACGGCCCGTTGCGAAGTGGGTGACATTCTGTTGTATTAGTATCAGTATTGTACCCGTGCGAAGCCGGGGCGGGTCGTAAAATATATAGTGCAAAGTGTCCTGTGTGTTTGAATTAATAAACCTAGCTTACCTCTGGAGCCATTACGCAACCCTTTAAGAACGCCACAGTACTTACTAGTTACTACTTATATAAAGAGAAATGATTTATTTGTTTGCATTTAATATGCTCTGAAACTACAGGACTGATTATTTTGATAATTTGATGAAATTTGGCACAAATATAAAGTAGACGACGGGAAAAGTCAGTCTCACAGGCAACTTTTTATTGCGGCAAACTGTACAGTTCTCATGGTAGGTATTATCTTTTGCACGCACGAAGTCGCGGGCAACTTCTAGTACTATACAATTGAGTATTGCTGTTAATAAAAGCCCTAAACAAAATCCATGACTTCAAGTTCAACTAAATAAAAAGCGATGCTCGCGTTATCCGCCTGGACTAGCAGGATTCTTGTACTTGACTTGTACTGGATATGTGGATATCAACTGGTGCTTCCTGTTTGTTGGGTGATGGTTCAAGCCTGCTACTTTCTATGGAAAAAAAAACACTCCAATATAATTATGTAGTTAGAATATCTAGGAAGCAAAAAAATAAACAGAACATT
Organism: Glaucopsyche alexis; assembly: GCA_905404095.1. Classification (NCBI taxonomy): domain Eukaryota; kingdom Metazoa; phylum Arthropoda; class Insecta; order Lepidoptera; family Lycaenidae; genus Glaucopsyche; species Glaucopsyche alexis. The sequence continues at coordinate 217,390 of FR990044.1, read as the reverse complement.
GTCTCAGAGGTTAAAATGGAATGTAAATTGTGTCACCTTACCGAAATTACTTGAAGATCGAGGGCACTCAGCTAACGCGCAAGAAAAACACTGATGCCAGTGTTGCGCTGTGACTATCGATGTTTGTGTACTTAATGCCAGAATGTACCACATCTGACAGAAAACACACCCTGTTTACCACACGACATCTAAAACATCTCACCATAGGGCGCTTCGAATTACAATATTGTCATATAAAAAAACACGAACTAAACTATTTGAATATATTTGTAGAGATGCGAATATTAAAATTTTGTAAACATTGAAATATTGATGTGAATAAATCTATAATTTTCTGTCAGTTTTATTTAGCATACAATTTGAATGTTAACTGATGCAATACACACGTTTCGTCAGTTTGTTGATTTATTTAAGTATGCGCTATAAAGTTTAATGAAACTGATAGCAGGTACAGGTGTAGGCTGTAGCTCGCGTGGAATTCGATACCGTCTGTCGTAACTCCACCGTCCGACGTAATCGTATCGGTTCCGCCGCGTATCATATTATTATAAATCAATTCTAATCTCCCGCATACATTTACTAGATAAATGCTACAATCAATTCCGAGTAAATATAAACTGCCTCTAGCCTCTCAGTCTGACAGTACCCTGTCATTTAGCCGTCGCCCAAATTGTAGGAGCCCATTAAATATGTCGTGTGGCAATTTTGTGTGTTCAACTAAATATAGGGATCAGAGTAATGTCCCCAATTAATTTATTAATATAACAGCGGTATAATTACTGTGAATATTCAACGTATTGATACCGGGGATCTAACAGACTAACGGCCGGTTCCAATAGCCTATCTACCAATAAATATTTGTTAAAAACGTCGCCAAGTGTTTATTAATAAATAGTTACTGGTAGATAGATAATTGAAACGGGCCGGTAGTGTGCTCATTATAAATAATTGGCAATACTTATTAAAACTTTTATTTCCCATCAGTATTATTTTAGTCGATCAGCACCTGGGACATGTTTTCGTCCAACACGTGGATGTGTCGATATAGTAATGTGACGTCACTAGGCACAAACTGCCGCCTACGCCGCTGGCTCCACGCCGCGCGCCGTTCAGCTGCTGTAATTTGAGTGTAAGCCGCTGACGGTTCGTTTTCCTTTTCCACGGCGCGGCGCTTTTCACTCTCACTATTAATATTGTTTCCTGTATGTAAATGTAATGTCGCCGACGCTCGCGTCTGACGTCACCTCGCGTTGAATATGTTTAAAGCTCTAGAGATTTTCGCGGGAAATCGTTGCTCGGTTAATGTTTGAATATCACTTATTTACCGATTGCACTCACACGCTTGCATGTTAGAGGATTTTTTTCGCGGGATATTGCTAGATATAATAATCTGTATCTTTTTGTTTACGTTCAAATTAAATTGAATCTTATATCAGGCCTTTCAATTGGAAATGAAGAATATATAAATTATTGCAATAATACAATGTGGTAGGGCAATAAATATTAATACCCTATTCTGCTGACGCGGACGGCTCCGGTACCAGGATTCCATCGTCTTCGCTGAGGTGACTCGAGCGGGGCAAAAACATGCGCCTCGAAAACGTCCGCGATACGAATACTAAAGGGTCACCATCGTAGCGGCGAAATGAAGGACTGGAAACTGATTCATTCCGTATGAAACAATTTGTGCCCTTTTTGGAGGAAGGAAATAAGGTCTTCTGTTAATTAAATTCTGCAATAATACAGTTACGATCCAGACCCGATGTGTTAAAACTGCAAAATGGTATTCTCATAAACGTCAAACTAACGTCAAATTCATTTTGATTGGTCAAAACTGCAAAAATCAGTTTAGGATATGATATAATCGCCTTGATTAATTTATAATTCAATAAAAGTAAAATGGAAGTGAAAGTTAATTATGAGAATTGGCGCTCAAGATTAGAATCCTACTACGTACTGTATATTTTTAAAGTGAAAGTTTTTGAGAATGGATGAATGGATGGATGGACGGATGTTTGTTACTCTTTCACGCAAAAACTACTGAACGAATTTCGATGAAATTTGGTATGATAGTAGTTTAGGCTCTGAATTAAAACATAGGCTACTTTTTATCCCGAAAAGGTACAGTGTTTCCTAGGGATACTGTATTTATACGGGCGGAGCTGCGGGCAACATCTAGTAATAAATAAGTACATCCTACTTACTAATAAAAATCTAAAAGTTTGTGAGGATGGATGTATGGATGGATGTTTGTTACTCTTTCACGCAAAAACTACTGAACGGATTTCGATGAAATTTAGTATGGTAGTAGTTTAGGCTTTGGATTAAAAGATAGGAAACTTTTTGTCCCGAAAAAATTCAGTATTCCCGTGGGATACTATATTTACGCGGGCGGAGCCGCGGGAAAAAGCTAGTCTTATAAATATAGACCTCAGCGTTTCATACAAAAAAATCTGATAAATATCACAGCGCAACATTATTTGCAATAGATCAAATCTGTTATCATTAAGTTTAACTGGTGTATTGTTGTTCTATATCTAGATGGTAGATACCCGATATTTATTACGAGACTATCAACTCACTGCACAATTACGTCTGGTTAGTGTACAACTTCATAAACCTACTCTACTTGAGTAGTTATTTCAACTGCGTCGTGAGTACTCGTGAGCCGCCCATTACGTATTGGTTATATCTGATCTGACCTACGATATAATAAACATGTCAACGGGAATATTTTAAATAACTTAAAAAAGCCACTGAAAGGCTCCACCGTCATAATTGATTGTTCTGATGTTATCTTAAAGACATATTCATTAACATAAATGTCCGTGGACGGTTGGTAATTTAGTTTTACGGTATTTAACCAGAATCTAGATACTGCGTTTTTTAATTACCTAGTTTGACAAGGAGTCATTGCAGTTTAATAGACACTTAGCGAATAGGCAAATTAAAATTTAAAGTAATTACCAAAAAGTTAATAGGGAATATGCGTGTATTTTTTTTATTTTTTTAAACGTTTCTACTGGTTATAACATTACCAAAAATATATATAACACATCAAAAACATTATCCATTAAGCTGGAAATTTTTTTTAAAAATCACTATAATTTTTGCGCGGCTTAAACAGGCCATATTCGCGGGCTTGGGTTGTGACGTCATCGTACACGAAAAAGACAGTTGACAGATAAAATCATAGACGAGTCAGAGCATAAAATTCAATTTAACGTCAGTATGTCATTGTCACGAAAGACAGCGTCGTGTAGCGTGACGTCACACGCGCGTCACCATTGGTCACGACTCGCGACCAATGGAGACGCATTTCGCAATTTTAAATATCCCGGGCTAATTTTGCATTTTTTATATATTTTTTTTCGGCTTAAATAAGAACTAAATTTAAAAAATTCCTTTTAGTTATAATGTGACGACAATAAAGAACAGGGAAAAAATATTTCAGGCAAATTAAATTTTTATGCATATTCCCTATTGTGTGACATATTTTTATACTTAGTTAACTAGCATTAATTGCCCGCGGCTTCGCCCGCTTAAAATTAGGTTTTAAACTTTCATCTCTTATTTTACCCCCTTAGGGGGAGAATTTTCGAAAATCCTTTCTTAGCGGATAGCTACGTCATTACAACTATCTGTAGGTATGCCAAATTTCAGCGAAATCTGTTGACTGTTTAATAGTTTCGGCTGTGCGTTGATAGATGAGTCAGTCAGGTTTGCCTTTTATATATTTATAGATTGTTTAAAAATGCACTATTTCCTACATAAAACATAAATTGTAAATATTTATAAATAATGTTCTTTTCATTTCAGGTACGTACCTCTCCGTACTCCATAATATCAACATTTGTAATGGGGGTGAGTGACCGTTATTATTTCCTTATTTTTATTAGGGATGTCCGCAGTAGGAGGTGATCGTAGTCACTTCGTGTCATACGGACCGTGAACTTCGATATACCGGGACTCGGGAGCAAGTAACCGACTCGTTTTTGTTCTAATAACAAATAATATCGAGAGGAATGGACCTTGCTGACATTTCATACTGTAGAATATAATATTATTGTGCTTTTGTTTTATATTATAAAAATAAAGTTTTATTTACGTTACGTAAGTGTTGACGTAGTAAGTTAGATGTTCTCTGTTCGGTGTGCTATGTGCAAGTTACCATTGGTTGTTTCGATGTGTCATACAACTTGTAGTTAACTCCTTCACGGCGGTCAGTGACAAAACCTCACACACAAGTAGGGTTACCATATCTCAGGATTTGTCCTGAGATTTCAGGATTTTTCGACTCTTCTCAGGATTCCGGCCGGATTTAGCAAATCTAGTGATAGCTCAGGATTTTCAGTAAAACACAGGTTACATTTTAAAGATCTCTCTTATTAAACTACTAAAAATAATTTTCTTTTAGTAACAATTGCAGTTAAAATCAATGGTACTTATTTATCAAAGTGAAACAAACTAAAAATAATCTTCTTTTGGTAACAATTGCAGTTAAAATCAAAAAAGTCGCGTAAAACGCGTGCGCAAGATAATAAATTAATAATACGTTTTTGAGAGAAAATTCTCAAGCTGTAGAAAATCTCAGGACTTTTCCATGGAAATCAGGCCTTTTCTCCGGACTTTTGATTTTTTCATCTGGTAACCCTACACACAAGAGATCCAATTCAATCTGGACGTAAACAAATATATAAAATTTTACCAAATTAATGTGTCGTTGTATTTATTTATTGCATAGTAAATTACATTAAAATTAGTAGCATTATATCACGATAATGTCCCTTTGTTTACGTTTAACATTAAATTGGATGTAAATGGAAAATAGGAAGCAAGTTACATTAGTTTTTTTTCATACGTTCTTGATTACTAAGTCAAATTGTATAGACTATGTTTTATACTCACGAGCGTGAATAAACAATTTGGATTAAAATTGAACTGGAATAGCTAGCACGAGCGGTTATTACCAGTACCGGTAACAGTGAAGTACCGAATAGCAGTCCTATAATTTTATTACTTAAGCGATATCGCAACATGAAATCAAATAAGTGACGTTACGGAGCATGTGTGGTAACTGGTAGGGAGCCCACAATACTCTTTTGTCGGAGACTTCCTTTGCTGGGCCTTTTGTGATGGGGTTCGTACCAGATATCATCTCGAGCGTGTAACGGCGAGCCCACCGGCAGTAGGGTGGCTTAGCGACAAAAGGCACCAAATATAATTACAGGCGGGCCGAGTGATACGTATCGCTATTGTCAATGTAGCCTTATCTATCATAATATATTTAACTTACCTATAACATTAAAAAATTTAAACCGAGAGCAAAAGAAATGAGGGCTCGTATTTTTAGGTGTGTGGCTAACTAAACATATTCAACGGTGAAGTTACAGTTAGCAACTTTTTTCGTGTTAAAATTATTGATTGAGCAAAGCTGTAGCATAGGAGACTTAAAATTATCACATATAATACCACAAGAGCTTCAAAATTATCGGGTATTTCCCGATAGGTTCGTTGCAAACAAATGAAGGATTCAAGTTTTTCAGGTTAAAAAATGATGATTTTTCCTGAAAAACTTGACGACTTTATTTGTTTGCAGGGAACCTTGAGGGAAATGCCAGATAATTTTGAAGCTCGTGTGGTATTCGGGGGATTATTTTTCCGTCCCAAATGTCGGCCAATAGAATTGCACCATGAGACGAAATGTACAGTTAACAAATAAGAATTTCATAATGAATAAAACAACATTTAATGAAGATTCAGGCTAGTGCAATTAAAATCTCCAATTTTCACAATTGAATTCAACCTGTCAGTTTGACGTGTGGTTAATTTGACTGGATCATGTTTTGTATAGCAACGACCAGAGAAAATTTTCAAAAAAATATCAGTATAATACCATGTAGGTTGTACCACGTGACGTCGAATGGTGCAATTCTATTGGTCGATATTTGGGTCGGAAAAATAATCAAGACTAATTATAATATCTCTTGTGTCAGTCCCTGACTTTATAGTTTATGATAATGAATTCTTTTCACACTGCATGTAAATTGTTAATGATAGGTATCAAACGGCATTTTACGTCTATTGCAGGAACATACAAGTTACAACGCATAAAAATGTAATTCGGTTGTGAATGACTCGGCCACCATTGTCTGCGAACAATGCATTGGCCGGGGCTTTCATATTTCAAATTAATTGTTTTAATTTTCATTTAATATCTTTCCTATTGCTTAACATATTGTAATTTATACCAGCTGCTACAGAATTTATCGTTTAGGTTAGGGTACAGGGCATTTTTAAACTGTTTCATATTCTGTGTTTCAGTACTTTCAAGTTTCAGTATGATTTTTAAATTCCTGTATCTAAGTTTCATCAGAGTTATTTAAACTGAACTCAATGTTAGAAGCAAATGGCTATTTATGAACACCGCAAACCCAATAATAGTGTTCACTTGTAATTAATTAAGGAACGGGAGCTACTAGCTAGCATTAAGTGTTAGGTGCGATCTATTCAAACATAATATGTGCCGATACGGTATGTAGCGAGCACTTAACGCACAACAGTTAGCACCGACATCAATAACTCAGATCTCCCCCATTCGAGTCTCAAATTAAATCGCTCTCAATGGTCCCCACGTGCTCTGTGCGTGATCACACCTTCCCCTAGTGACGTCACACCTTCGAGTGCGTTCACAAAAGATTCTCCGTCATGATTTAGTTTGAAGATCAGAGATAATACCTTTCTTTTACACTAAGTAAAGTTATTTGATTGTAATTTCTTATTTTATGGACTAAAAACGGATCGCCTGATGGAAAAAAGATGTCCATGGGCAGCGGTTAATTACCGCTCACCAGAGGAGTAGGGATGCTCGATGATCATCGATTTTCGATGATCATCGATGTTAGACGATAAAACATCGATGTTTTAACATCGTAACATCGATGTTCAACATTATTCAAAACATCGTAACATCGATGTCATGGACACACATAATCGGAAACCCAGTTGCGGTAAAATATTTAACCACTATTGTGATATCAACGCCATCGGAGACAGTATCCCACCGGATCCTGATATGTCCCGCGATAAAAAGTAACTTATGTCTTTCCCCATGTTCTACTTTATATCTGTGCCAAATTTCATGATATCGGTTTAGTATTTTTTACATGAAACCGTAAATAGAGTATCACATGGGAACCGTACATTTCCCCGCAATAAAAAGTAAGTACCTTATTTCCTTTCCCGTGGTCCACTTTATATCTGTGCCAAATTTCATGATAATCGACTTAGTAGTTTTTACGTCAAACTGTAAATTAAGTATCCCACAGGAACTGTATATTTCCCTGCGATAAAAAGTAGCCTATGTCCTTTGTACCTCATTTAAATCGGTTCAGTAGTTTTGGCGTGAAAAACGGACAAACGACTTTCCCATTTATGATATTAGTAGTATAGATGTATTGATGACGGTCGGCCGTGAAGACGTTTGCAAAAAAACATCGATGTTGCCTGACATCGATGTTTAGAGTTCGATAAACATCGAACATCGATGATAAGCCATCGATGTCATTATCGATGCCAACATCGATGTTTTTGCAACATCGAGCATCCCTACAGAGGAGTACAAGTGCGTACCCGGTCCTTGAAACGTAAGCGTTATTTCAAGGTGGTTTTAGTGTGAGGCCGGGGCCGGTCGAGCTAGCCCATTCATACCGAAGCACGGTGTCTCCTTTTCCTTTATTGCAAAGTGCTGATAAATAATTTGCACTTTGCAATATCATTTAATACACAGTACTAGGGGCTTGCGACGACTACGAAATTCAATACGCTGCATTATCCTTAGGAATTCCTATTGAGACCTAGTACAAGTAGTACCGTCTACTTGTACCCCCTCCGTGCTAGCGATTGTTCGGCCGTGTAAAAATAAAAGATGTCTGGACTAAGACCATTTTCCGCTTATCGGATTTGTGCCCTGAGTAGGCGTTCAACCATAATTATAAAGATAACCCCTCATGTACACCAGTTATTCGAGACTAGCTACGTCAAACAAGCTTATTTAACTTAATATATTTATAGATTTCACCGATTTAGTATTCATGAGAAATAGCTTTTGCCCGCTGCTCCGTCCGCGTAAATAAAGTATCCCACGGAAACGTTCTACCTTTTCAAGATAAAACTGTGCCTGTTTTAATTCAGACCTTATACAACTACCGTACTAAATTTCATCGAAATTCGTTAAGTAGTGTTTTCATGAAAGAGTAACAAACATCCATCCAGCTACCATCCATCCTCACAAACTTTCACGTTAAAAAGTAGTATATTAAAAATATATATGTATTATTTGGACTAACTAGAGTATAAAATTTTATATGAATTACAAGTGAACACAGCGAGTTAAGTTCGGAGCTAAAACATCTAAGTACAATCGTCAGGCGACAGTCGACACTCCGCCAGAATAAATACAGGAAAGTTCCGAGACGCTGATATAATATTCCCTCAGAACTGAAACATTAAGCGCTAAGGCTATCAAACACGAGAGAGCTGCGGTAAACTAGACATATTTTTAAATGAGGTAATGCTTTCAAACCAACTTGAGAACGTCTTGGACAAAACCAATTATTTTGCACTTCAGTTGTAAAAGCTTTTTATCAACTGAAGCTGGTGAAATGGCTGTATTATATTAATAACGAAACCTGGCCCTTTAGTGATGTCAAATGGTAATTGTATAATTACTAGCTGCTCCGACACACGTTATTCTGTTTTATGGTTGAGACAGAATATAACGCTACCATTAAATATCACTTACTTGTCCTGCAAGAAAAAAATAGGTCTAACGACACATTGATTTGGTCGAATAGAATATTTATGTTAACGGTTAGATTACACAGGATCTGAACACGGAGTACGTGACATCTTCTTGGTTAATATAGCAATAACAAGAAATACCTAAATGTAAATGAAATGGAAGTTCGAGATGCTTAAAATTATTATCCAAAAACAAACACTTGTAGCTGTCAGAAACGAATTTCCTTGAAAAAACGTCGGACATTCATCGAGAATGTCGACGACAAAAAGCGTCAAATTCCCCGTAACATGCTTTCGGAAATCTGAAACGGTGACAACGAGACCTGTCATCGGCGACAGGCGATGTCGCCCCGTATCGCTCGGTGTCGCGCGGTGTCGCGCCGCGTCAATCTGTCGGGCTAATTTACGAGAGTGGATGAGCCGCTCACCAGTCAGCGGCGTATTTCGGGAACGCAATATGTTCGGTATTGGTGGCATCGTTGAGTGGCGTTCCGTTTCCAATTTATTTTGAATTCCGTTAGCGGTTGGCTGCCATTGTGTCGGTGGTCGCGCGACGCTTGCCGCCGTCAAGTGTCAACTAAGTATAACATAAAATGGAAAATTGAATGCGCTGCTATCTCCTGTTATAATGTTGGTTTACCTACTTTATATAAATGTGAGATGGAATGGATAGAAGGAAGATGCGTGGAGAATATTTGAGATGGAACCAAAGGTTAATGGAAACTTTTATGAACTTATGGCGTGTCATGCAACTTCTTGATTAATAAAATTAAAAGTTTATCTATTCCTCCTTTACCTGGACGAATAATTTTTATTTATTACTCGGCTTAGGCCCACATGCGCAGATTTGGGTCAAAGTTAACTCCGGGTTAAAATATTATGCCTTCTCTTTCATAAATACGAAGAACGAGAGAGATAACATGATATCCCAGGGTTGACTTTATCCCCTGCGCAAGTTGGCCTTAATGGCGCACTAAGCACTTCCATTCGTAAATGTAGGTATTATTTAATATTTCTTACATCACAATATACAAAAGTTAATCCCGTGAAACTGTCGCGGTGCGGCGGGCGCGTGAACCTCGGCCTCGGTGACAATTTATCAGGTAGAATTTTTCATCCTCTCACCGCTCCACGCTCCACGGAGGAATTCTTTAATGTCAACCTTCCTGTCGACAGATATTTCACGTCCAACTAGTTGACGGCTTTCCTTGCATATTACGTGATGCTCCTTCCGGAATATTTTATTTAATCCCAAAGTAATATCGTCGTGCATTTTTCTTCCAATCAGATGAAATAATATTTCACGCGGAAGGTGGAGTAATGTATTCGATTCAAATTTTAATAGTTTCTTGAAAACTGTTTATAGTGACAATATCTTAGAGATTTTAGATCTTTACAACTTTTCTATCAGTTAGTTCATCGAACACATTTTTATAGTCGTAAATATCGGACGCAAATTTTGATAGAAGGCTCATTTATTTGATTTATTTTAAATCGTTCTTCCGATGTTTATTGATGGCTCCCCCCGTTTTGTCAGTATTTTATTAAAGTAATTTGAAATAAAAGATCGGAAGACGCCCCCGATGATTTACGAAGTAACGTAATAACTCCAGTCGCTAGTGCCTACTACATCTCGTATAATATTTCTGATAACTGCCGAAGCTCTTATTTCCTGTAACAATAACAGTCCATCAAGTGTCATATTTGCAGTCGGCGAATTGCCTCCCGCCTGTTGCAGCTCCGGAACTACTCCCAGGGGACGGCAGGGGAGGCGCGGCTCCCCGCGTTACTCGTGTGTCTCTCAATTATAATAAAACGATTTTGTATCTTGGCTTTGTATTTTTGATTTTTTACGACTCCCTCCTCTCCCCTCTCGACGAAGTCTGTGACATTCGCTGGGGCGAACGTAAATAATGTGTCCAAAGTTTTTTTATATCCTTTTCTTCGTATAAATAGCTTCCGCTGTCGCCGGCAGTGAAGTGTTTTTTCCTGTTTATAAACGTTCGTTGTGAGATATTAGTACATCCGTGATTATATCGAGGTGTCGAAAAGTAAGCGACTGAGCGTCTAAAAGTTTCATTTCTGAATTGTCTATTTGTCTCTGAAACACAATGTATAAATTGTGAAAACGTTCATTTTATGAGCTCCGCATCCACGAGTTGGAAGTTAGTTAGTAGTTTTATTGGACAGATTTACGTCGTCCGTCGACTCGTCCAAGTTCAGTCACTGTGGACTGTCGAGTGTCGACCGATTCCGTCGTCTCCTAAAATTTAACGACTCACGCCTCGCGCTTCGGCACGCTACTATGGTGCTGCGCTCGGAACATTCTATTTGCAATTTCGAACATCGTGTGTTACAAATTGACTACATTGTCGCAGTAAGTGATATATCCGACTCCATTAACAATAATTCCCTACATGTACAGAGTACGGACCGATACAGCGATAACGACTGTCGTTGCTCTTGTCAGGGTTTATTTTGAGAGTTTATTGTTTGGAATGCTGTGGGAATCGTCCTGTCGGTCGGAATTTATTGCCGCGAGATTACACGGGAGATACACGCTGATAGGATCTCGACAGAGGTGCTCGTCACACCGTCACGCCTCCGGGCCGGAACACGTATGGACAGACGTCAATACAATGCCGAATGTTATGTTAGAAACAGGTAACGTTCTTTATTTATCTTCAGACATTGATGTTTTTTTTTACGAACTGTATCTTTGCAGGTAGATCTTACGGTCAAACATTCAATCAATCTTCAATCAAAAACGGTCAAACAATCTTCATGTGAAAATTAAGTTTTCGTAGAAAATACAGTATAATAGTATTATAAATGTACATATTTCTTTTAACAAAATGAATTAAAATATATTTTGTTAAAATATTACAAGTAAGTTGATTTATCATTAAAATTCATTCATTTATTCAGAGTGACATTTTACTTTTCTCAAAGGCATTCGGTATTTTGATCTCTCCACAAAAGGTCTTCGTATCATTTGAGATGGGATAGGAGCTATTTATTTTATTCTCTATAGTCGGATTGTGTATCGTTTGATACTCATTTAAATCTCAAAGGAGATTGGGTACAAAGCGTGCGGCGTGCGGTGCGTGAGAACTGTGAGATGTGGCCCGTGGACAATGGATATTGTGCTTTTATGAGATCAGTCTTTTCTGGTACGGTCTACTCTAAATTCTAGAAAATATCATCAGAGGTTTCATTTCCGCTTCACATAATATTATAACGCCTTTGCCTAAGTATAGTAATTTCCTTTCGATACTGATTGTATAAAGCTATTAGAAATATTGTTCAATCTAAAAAAATGAACCTACCGCTACGTCCGTTATACTAAACTTATGTTTGTAGTTTATTGACACATAAAAGCTTCATCCTTTCAATTCGTAAATTGTATGTTATAAAAAGTTTAATTTCCGTCCGCGTCGTGTGCCCACCCTCCCCCGCGCCCCGCCCGCGCCGGAAGCCGGACGAGTCCGGACTCCGGACAGCGGCTATCGAAGTCCGCGCGCTTCCGACCGACACAATATGGACACATCGACAGTTGCACTCTTGCGAATTCCTTTTATACCGTCACGTTGTATTTGAGTTCGACAGCGACCAAAACATTATCCTACATCCTGATTCCTAAATCACAATATTTTGAAGTGTTCTATATAATATGTTAAACAAAACATTTCACATTTTGGGACTTGGGAGTTGTTATGTATTTCTGTATTCTGTGGTTAAACAATATGACCTAATTTCAGTAGTTACAGTAAATTTATAGAGCACTTGATAATTTATTGTTCACCTTTGGTGTAACCGAACCTGGTCGATCTCGCAGACAGTTTGACGAGTACTTGTGATGCTAACCACCTTACAAGGTAATTTGTAATCAATACTACCCCCGGCCCTGGCTCGACACGTGTCTCGAACCCGAGAGCGACTAATTTAATATTATAAACCTTTTAGTTCGCAAACTTTAATTGGTGTACAGTGTACCATTTTAAATTTATTATTAGGTAAAATATTTATATTTTCAGTATCAATTTTTAACATACTTTAACTATCTGCTTAAATATCACTCAATAAGGTAATTAACACGCGGATCTAGCATTAGCCCCGGTTGCCCTCGGTCTTCTCCCCGCCGTAATCCCTGCTGCGTAAATTATTCATCTGACGGCGAGTGTCAGTTACGAAGTACGTGCCACGGGAGACTCGCTCAAATATTCAACTAAAAACTTACCAAACGGCCGCTAAAAGTATCTTAATCAGAGGATTTATGGTCCCCCAGTCTCCCTCGGGAACGCCGGAGCTCCGCTACGTCATTTGACCCGTCTTTACCTCGTATTAATCTCTTTAATCTCGCAAACTGAATTAAATTTTACGAACGCTGCACTGTATTATACGCTTCCTTCGCTGCAGTAGTTCAAGCGAATACTGAAGCTTCACTTGCTTTAGGAATTCAAGCGCAATTTATTCGTTATAATTCTATTACAGAAATAGTTTTTTCAGCATTTATAACGGTCGTAAACGCTGTGTCCGCGCAAATAAATCAGCGCGGAACAAAAGGCCGGGGCGGAGCGGCGAATGAAAGTTAAATGAGTCATCAATAGTGGAGCGACCGCGGCAATACTGCTAATGGACGCCGGCGACCGCGGGGGTGAGGCTGGAGGGGGAGCACACGTGCTCCAGGATAATGTCGAAAAACCTGACTGCCACTATTTATCACCGCGATCGTCGAGCAAGTCTAACTACACAAACTCTACATCTTAGTCAAATTATGTGGCCTGGCCATTTCGCTATGTTCGCATAAAAATATACGTAACGCATAAAAGTAAGGTGAAAAATATACGGACTGTTTTTCTGTTTTACTATTCTTGTAGAAACGAAACGGCCAAGCCAAAGGCCGCGGCCGTAGCAAATTCAGAGCATTGAAAATAGAACTCTAGACTAATATTATAGAGCTGGCATTATTTCTAAATAAAAGTATTCTATAGTTCAGCGTTTCTTAGCCCTTTTCAATCCACGGACCCTTAGAAAATCAAGCACAATTTCACGGACCTTTAATAAAATGAAACATCAAAAAATTTCGGACCATTTACTTCACCCACTCTTCACTTCAGTCAGTCTCGGACATCGCCCGCTGGCTGTGTTTATTAAGCATTGCGATTTCGAGACTTGGTGCAATTTGTTTGTTTGCAGTTTTTCATAGATATGACACTGCGGACCCCCATGCATGTATATAATACTTGCGGACCACAGGTAAAGAAACAATGTTATGGTTTATGCAGTGAGTCATTAGTGTTCAGTGCTAATGTCAAAATTGACCAATGACGCTTATGCCGTTCACATTTAGCAATCGAAGCGAGCCATTTTGGCATTTGCACTGATGATTCACTGCATTATTAACGCGAATATAGCATAGCCAAATCATCTCAAAACGGTCCGTGTGAATTTTCGATTACGGGATACGGTAATGTATTTCTTTCATAACATCAAACCAGCTGTAAAGTTTGCAACTAGTTACAAACTTACAACTTACAGTACACAGCCGGTAGGGACGCGGCGGCGCACTATGTGGACTTTAGGCCATTTTCGTGTCATAAATCTGTAACTTTTTTGTTTTTCAAGATATTTACATGATTTTTTTTATATTTTACTCTTGAATACATACACTTTCAAATGACGTTCACTTTGATCCTATAATTTTTTTATTAAATCCGTTAAAAAATACGCCAAAATAATAAATTGAGAATTTGAATAATCTCATACTTATTTTAAGCTTATTTTAGATAATTTTACAAAAAAAAAATATAGAAATGAAATTTTAAAAGGTACTTTAGGTATGAAGTGACAAAAAATTTATACTATTTCGAAAAAAATCATGAAAACATGAAAAAACATACAGTCTTTGTAGCTATGTTTTTCGAGTTTAATACAATAATTCCTAGTAAATATGAAATTATTTAAATTTTATATGATATTCTAAGACATAAATATAACAAAATAGTCGCTCAAAAATTATCTAAAAGTTCTACAACTTCATCTAGAACTCTGACTCTTCCTAGAAATATGATTCTTTAAACTCGATGTATAAATATACGAAGTATAGTAAATTATGTGTAAAACGATTTCGTTAGTGGCTTATTTCTTGCATTTTCTTATGTGGTAAAGTTCAGACTTTAGTTTAGACCTATTTTAATATTTTTTCCGTAACTCCCTGGGCGCCTTCAGAGAGTTGCCCAAAGGGCAACACAGCAAAATTAAGCATTACACTTTCGTCGTGAATTAAGACTTTATACATAGAAGAAGGCTATTTACCATTTATATACATAATAAGTATACAATTGTGTTATTTCTAATGCGTAATGGCCAAAATTTGGTAGGACTGATATTTTTTCATACATACATTCACATTTTAATGTATAATATTATATTTTACGCACTGAAACTGCAAAAACTATTGTATTCTGTAAATCTGCATTATATTTACTACAAAATAAGACTATTTTCAGTACTTTAGCAGATTTCATTAAATGTCAAGTCGATAATTGAAGAGAAGACAAAACGATACAGAACATACGTCTCTAGAGGTGTAATTTACTGAAGAAAACGATATTGATCCTATCTACCGTAAAAAACATATTTCAAGCATTCTAAAATGGTATATACTTATATGATTCTCTCCAATTAATTAGACGATAAACAAAAACTCATCATTTGCATCGCATAAAGAAGGAAAACATACCTTCACATTTTTACATATTAACACATGTTGCGCACTGATGCCGCAACAAAAAAATTCACCATGTAAATCTACATTAAATTTGCTATAAAATAAGTGTAATTACAGAACTTCGGCAAATTTCGCTAACTGTCAAAACTCTAATCGAAAATGAAACATAAGAAAAAATGGCATACTACGAGATGTACGCCTCTAGTGGTATCATATATGCAGAAACCCAATATTTAATTAATTTATAATAAAGAACATATTTTAAGGTTTCCAAAATGGTATAACACTTATATATTCCATAGAGGAAAACTACTATAAAATCAAAGTTAAATTTCTACATTTCAAGAATAGTTTTCAACAAATTTCCATTCAGCAATTTTGAGCGTATTTTTTTTCAAAAATAGGGATAAACAGAAGTGTTTATCGTTTGTATTTAGGTAGATTGGACCTTTGTCTACAATTTGAGGTATAATACATGTACCTCTGCCACTTTTGGAAAAAGCATTTATGGCACGGCTTTCTTAGGAGTGTCCACATAGTGCGGCGCGGCAATATCGTTAGTGGCCGTAACTCCGTCCGCGTCGCCTCACGCCTGACGTCCGACCGCTCGCTGTTCATTGGGTTAGTGTTACAAACTTATCTCGCACGATGAGTAATTACAATGAGTCTGCATAAATTGACTGGCCCGAGCACGGACCATTTGCGATAATTATCGAGTGAAATTTGTATAGGCGCTTGTGCTGTCGCGATTTTCGTTCAAAAACTATACGAGTACTTCATCGTGAATTGTTGGTGCTTGGGCTACACCTCCCTTAGGTACACAGATGTTCTTTTCATACACTTTCTTCCATCTCGCAGATTGAACAAATGACAAATATCATCAATTTTAAACGAAGCACTCAACATACTGGAACGTCGTTATCCCTCCTAATTGCATTCGGAGGTCTCCGGGAGTCTCCGGGAGTCTGCGAAGGCCCTGGCACATAAATATTTGACTGGAGTATGTAAACTGTTACCTCCGCTAAATACTCAAACTAACCCATTACAAATTCAATTAAGACGGATAGACAGTTTAGGGGCCGGTGAAATGTGTCCCCAGTCTCCTCTGTCTTGGTGTTCCTACTTCCTAGTACTTTGTTATGTGTTGAGTGCAAGTTTTCGTCACTACTCGCTGTGGAGAAGTTGACTACAATAGGTTTTAAATTGTGTAATGAAAAAAATATGAAGCATTAAAGACATAAATAAATACAAGGTCAAGTAGCCTATTGTATAAGCAGAAAGAGAACTGTTTTGTACAGGGCCGGGGTGTCCCAGAAGTCGACGTCGTCCCTTCGAATGTCCCTTAGAGTTATAACTTTTACCTAACTTGCACTATCCATAATGCTGAACAAAAAATACACCACACTAACTTTGGTAGTTAATTTTAAAAATTGCTATTTTATGTAGTTTTCATAATAGTAAATAACTAAAATAACAAAAAAAAAAGTTTTTTGACGTAGCTTGACGTCCAAAACTGTTGTTTTACTATTTTAGTCATATTTTAGTGCCCATTTTGAATGTTTTTCTTTAGTTTGGATTTCGAACAAAAACACTCGTCACATTGAAGTCACAGATGTTTACTTAAAAATTGTACGTTGAAGTGGCAGACTCTATTAGCTTTATATACAACCGTGGTCAACAGCAGGGCTAGTCAGGATTCTGTAATACAAATTTGTATCCCACAATACAGAAGTTTGTAGTTGCGACAGTTGAAAAACTAACATGAGATGTAATTTTAAGAAATTAAAAGTGCCAATATCTTCAAAACTAAAGATTTTTTACTAAGGTTATGTTACTTTATTCTGGTGAGTCATGAGATGGTCTACGAGCCTTCGAAGGGACGACGTCGACTTTCTGTATATCATCGGTTAAGGCAAAAATTTAACAATTAGAAACTAACTCACGAAACCCAAATAATATTGACAAGCAGCTCCTGTTTCGTGTTAGCGCCCAACTTCGTTAATAACTACAAAGGGTAGTTTTATAATGTTCGTGGGCGGACGACGGAGTGCGGACGTATTTCCGAAACGTGTTGTGCGCTCAAGAATCCAATTTATTTTGCCCCATTTATATAACAATATCATTACGTTTTAATATAAAAGATTCAAAGAATATGGCGCAAATGGCCAACACGCGATCTCGTAAACAAAATTAGATACAAAATAATATGTAATAACGCCAACGGCAGCGAGTTGAGAGTTACACACACATTTGATATTGTTATTTGTTACATTATTAGCCACTTCGGGTGGAGGACACGGTTGTAATATTCACAGCTAATAGGTACGATTGAAGGCAGATCAGATCCACTGTACCAAATTAAATCCGTATTGCATATCAGTAAGGTTTAAAAGTGCTGCACCGATTTGTTGGTGATTCATAACAATCGATCAAAGTAAAATGGATTATCGAAAGCTATTACTTGATCCGCGAGATTTCATTTATTGTCTTTCTGAATGAAGCTAGCTACACACGTAATGGTGTAGTACCTGACACTTGACAGGTTATGCTGAACTAATTTTTTGCGTAGTAGGTAGCTCATCAATACTTCTATTGTGAAAGATTTGATTGTTTTGATTGGGCTCCGATTACTAGACCGATTTTGATGAAGTTTCGCACAGCTGATGCAGAGTTAGACTAACGGATAGGCTACTCCTTAGAGTGGCTTAGAGCGAAAAAATTGATTGTTCCCGCGGGATTTTTTTTGCGCTCACGAAGTCGCGAGCAATATCTAGATTCTGGTGTATTATGTTTTCCTAATGCACAAAATATAGAAAAATATTATCTATGACGTAGGTATGTACCCACTAGTCCTACTACCTACTCATTCGATACCGTAATTACCATAGTCCATTGAATAAAATTTGAGAGGGAATAAAGTTTTAAAATAGCAACTTTGTGCTAATTTCTAAGGTCATTAACGGTAAAGGCTGCATTCAAAGGGTTTAATTAGAGGGGCGATTCATTATCCTGAACATCTTAATGGCCCTTTGGAATACCTTCTAAAGATGAGGGATTTCATAATTCACAACAAAACTCCTCCCGCCGGTCCCGTACATTGTGCCCTGTGTCACAAGAGGACAAGGTTCCTTAACATTTCAAGTTTCCTTTAGAAGGACCTTTTCATGAGAATTATTACAGGGATATTCATTCAAAACGTTAATAAATGGAATTCTTTATGACCTAACGAAATAGATAAGTATTAAACGTGAACATTATCATTAATTTATTTTTATGGAATAGGGTGCTATGGGTTGCCTGATGTTGCGATTGCCGTCGTCGTCTCAGGTGTGTAACCAGCAATACCAGAGGAGTTACGAGTGTGCTACTGGTCCATAATAGTTATAATATTTACTCTTGTAAACGTTTCAATTGTCCCCTCCTGCTCATTGAGTGTAACTGTACAATTTAGTTGACCCGTTCCCAGCTTTTTCTTAGTTGTTATTGACTTTCCCACAAGTCCTCACTCGTCACTCGTCAAACACTTCAGCTGGGCAGTCATGTCTCTCCACAGACAACTCAATCGCGTCTCGAACTCTCGACACTTCTCGGAAAAGTTCTCGCATCTGTTGACTTACAGCTCGTTTCCTTTAAGTGCATTTCGTCAAACTCAGTGACGGAAACTGATATCGTCTCGATATCATTTGATGACATATTTAGTGAGACAAATTCGTTTAAGTGCCAATGTCACCAACACTTTTAAAGTTAATCGTTGATTAAAAACCATGTTATCCCTCTCGTTTATAGTATTAACGAAAGACAAACGATTACCACTAACAGGCGTTAGTTGAGCTTAAAAAGCAGCACCCTAATCATGTTAGCCATACACGTAACGATATATCTGACGGTTTGCCTGTACAGGTAAACCGGAGCGTGTGTGTTGCACAACTGTGCAGGGAAATACAGTATCAGCTCAAGCATACAGCTGACAGATGTTCATGTCCAGGCAAACCTGTCAGGTACACCATTACGTGTGTAGCTAGCTTAATTCAGAAAGACAATACTTGTATCATAGCATAGAATGACGATGTCTGTATCGAATGATAAGTCACTCTCCTTAGAAAAGACAATATGCCTGTATAACACAGTAGAGGCTTGTGTAATCATATCAGAGTGTACTCAGTGCTGTAAGACGCTTATGTGACGTCACCGTTCATTTCGGCGGGAGCGACGGGCGCGGGCCTCGGGCGGTAATCGTGTTATGTCGACCGCTCGACCAGCCAGGCCAGGCCCGATCCTCCATAGCTCCCTCGAAGATCCGATACAATGGTATCGTCTGCGTCTGTATTTTATGTTAACTTTACTAAATGCTCATGTTATTGTTGTAGAATTTGTAATAAAAAGAAGGGCTGCCGTAAACAAAGTTTTCGTTTTATAATAATCAGTTTAATTATCCTGTAGACTTCATTATTAGTCTCAAATCTTCTCTTTGTGTTTTTGTAGATAAACGTGTGATGATATATTCTCATAAAACGTATTAGCGCAAACATTGTCACAAACCGAATTTCTAATACGGCTTAGTGCTAATTTATTATCTCAATGCTAATCTCAGATATGAAGTTGTTTAAGATCAGATAGTAGACAAGTTACCGTGAAGCAGAATTACTTAGATCCCGGTTAAGTAATCTCTGGCTACAGGGCTTAGATAACCCGGTCTAGTCTAGACTGAGTTGAACTGAGTTAACAATGGATACGCACACTCGGGCGGTAACCGGCGGCTGCCACATAGGATTATATGAGCCTTTTCCGAGCGCGACGTGAGCTTTGTATGTCCACAGTGCGAGCGGGCTTGTTCAGAAGTATTTCAGCATAATAAACTATTAGGGTTATTTATGGCCCAAGGGGGATTGGGGACTTAAAAAGACCAGGAACGCGAGTGCGCAACACCAGAGGAGTTTTCACTTTCAAGTGTAACTCCTCCTTATCGCTTTCATCAGATGATCCGTTAGCTCATTTCCTGGTCCATTTCATAAAAAAATATAATAAAACTGCACTTGGCAAAAGCGAACTAAATAGTGGCAAAATATTTTCAATTTGTAAAATGCCACATTATGTTGACTATAATCTTTATCAGAATTGATAGTCTTGCAGCGGTTAAAAGTGATAATTTTAGTAAATTAACTTGCTAAACATGTTAAAAAATTATCGGCTGTAAATCTCGATGTAGCCTGAAACATCTATCGAATAATAGATAACTTATTTTGAACATTTCTTATTGCTATGCAACGCTCTCTTTCTGCCCGCTAATCGCTGTCGCTAACACCCTACCCGCAGTAGCTCGTACGCCGCGCATTGTTACGTACTGCCCCGCGTCTTATTGGCTTAGGATTGAGCGCTTACAGGCTTTCAAATGCTAACTACACCTAAATGAATTTATTATAACGCAAATTCTAAGAAGCAGCTTACTTAGATTGTAATATAAGATTACGGTCTCCAGTTTCAATAGACGTTCAACTTTAGAGAAACCTTGTCTAAATTAGAATTAACCCATTTCAAGTTTATCAGTAAATCTCTAAGTCTATCTAAATATCATCATTTGAATCTACATTTAAACTTATTGTAAATCACTGGAGCAACAATTAGAGGTTTGTGAAAGAGCAAGAGCAAACTGAGCATTTAAATAATATCTATGGACGCTTCACACCACGTCAGTCTGGCCCCGTGGTAAGTATCCGAAGAACTTGTGTTACGGGTACCAGACAACGGAAATATATTTAATATTTTTTTTTATACTATACTTATATTTAAGATTTTTTTTATTATATTATACATATATTTAATACACATCCATGACCCAGGAACACAGAAAACTTTTTTGTTCCCTGGCGGGATTCGAACCCGCGACCTCCGGCTTAAGCGCCACTGCGCTCACCACTGAGCCACGGAGGTCGTCCAACAATTAATCTTTTAATTTCAATTTATGAAGACATAGGTACAAGATTGGCTTCGTAGTAAATAAGGCTTTATTTTTAACTTTTGATAAAGTATTCAAGTCAACAAGCTATGATTAAAACATTGAAAATGTTGATTCCCGGACCTAATACTCGGCTATTAACTATAACTCTCATCCGCCCCGCTTTTAACGCTAACTGCGCGTTTACAGTTTATCTAATAACAAGAAGGACGCGTAATGACACGCTGCGCGGCAAAATAAAGTTACAAGTAAATAGCGGGTGATGTGGGGTACGACTGCTGGCGGGCAATCGTTGGCCATCGCTCCCACGATATTAAGATGTCCTCAACATGCTCCGTCTTACATTGTACACACGACGTAAGTTGTAGGCTTTTTGAGAATAAAAGGTTCAGTTGTTCTACTTTGAATTGCGTAGGACAACTCAACATTAAACAAGAAAGTAGGCACAAGTTAAATGAAATTACATGAATAGGTTATATTATTAGTTACTATGGGTCTATGACTATGTCGATTTTAATATATTATGTAGGTTGCTCCAATGATAACTATATTTTTTAAACTACAATCCGTCTACGCATTTTATATAGGCCATGTTACCTGGGCTGTTATTACGTATCTATTGGCACCTCACTCATTAAAATCTGATCAATAGTTTAGGCCGTGAAACATAGACTGCCAAAATCATTAGGTACCCTTTCTTTTGGCTTCGCCGTAATCTTGTAAAAACGAAACATTATGTTAATCGTTTCACTAATCGCTACCGCTTGTTGTTGGCGCCCGACGTCGAGGCGAGTTTATTTGCTTAATCAATTTAATCACTACGTGCAGCTACGAGTATATTAAAACTGATCGCCTGTCACGTTGCGAAATTGTTCCTTTACGCGAGTGGACTCATTGTTCACAAGGAGTCAGGATCCGCTAACCGCTTAGGCTCTTTCCAGACTGATACAGACCTTATCTGTTGCTGTAATGTTATAGCTATTGCCTCTAGGTTTCCTTAACATGGATCGATCACAAAGTTTGGGCAGATATTGCTACCTTAGGTAGGAGACCACTATAGATGTGCCATGTTCCTCCTAAGAGCTTCGGAAGACTATTCGCAGATAGTGGATCTACAGCTGACATTGTGCGTTTTGCAGTCGTGAGTCATTACTGCTAGTAACATCGTTTTTTACATTCTACGCAACAGAAGACCAGAGAAAAAATGGAGCAGCATGTATTCAGAGCCTTATCTGTGGAACTGCAGCTTGCAGCTACACGCCGCGCTCGGTCGGCGTCACATAAATCATCGGCGGGCGCAGCGAGCGAGTCTCCCCGCTCGCGGTGGCTCGCTCGCCGCGCTCGCTGCGTCGGTAAATCTCTCCACCACGCTGACGGCTTAATTATAGACGTTTTTATTGTTTCGTCGGATTGTATCGGGATGTCGGCCGGTTTACAGTGCCGGGCCGCGCCGCCCGCCGTGTGAACATGTTTACTGGGGGTTTTATCTCTAGTGTTCAGTGAGATGAAATAATAAGCCGTTCATTATTAAGTAGATTAAGTATCTAGACCTTACAGTTAATGCAGGTTAACTTTTATTTTTAGTTTTTAGTCTTAATACTAGTTACTGACAGAAAGAAAGTTCTACTTATATTTAATGACTGTAGACTCAATCTGTGCTTCTCTCTGCTTGCTGATGCTTGCTGAAGTAGACGCGTAATAAGGCGTTTTCAAGAAATTAAAAACTTATATTAGCTTTAAACGCTCAACTTCAAAGACATCTCAACAAAGGCTGAGCGGAGGTCTAAAGCCCTAGGGCTTAATATTTAACATATTACGAGCTAATCCCGCGCCAGGTGTCCTGTACTTCAACTTATAATGACAGTTGAGTCGGCAGATAACACATTCACGTTTATTTTGTGCTGTTTTGTTTGTAGTTTTGCTAAAAGTTCGTAGGATCGTGGTAGTTTTTAGCATACTCAATGTATATTTTACATTGATAATATGATGCATATTAAAACCTAGTGCATTAACTTTCGTTCTGTTCGATTCTGTAACGAAACAGAAATCAGATTTCTTGCTTTATTAATTATGCTATAATAGCTTTTGCCCGCGGCTCCGCCCACGAAAATATGAACAATTTTTTTTCGGGATAAAATGTAGCCTGTTTGTTGTTTTATTCCTGAGCGTAAACTAGATTCTACTTTTTAATTGTAACATAATTTGCTTCAATTATGCCGATAATTTCATAATATCCTTGATTTACTCAATCACATCAGAACTGTGATCTAATTGATTTAAATCTGAATTACTAATATAAGTACACAATTACAAACGTATTATTATGTAAGACTTGCTCATGTAGCATCTACTAGTTAATTGACTCCACCTCACAGTACATATACAGTAATACCTACATTCGGAGATATTTGGCGGTGTGTTGACCGAGGAATGTAATTAGTATCGCACACGCGCCGGAGCCGGCACTCCGACTAATTGTTTGCCGGACATCTGTGGGGACGTCATAGAATAAATAGGTAGGCAGATGACACTCTTCATATATTTTGCGGCCATAGATGATAAAGCTCGCTTACCCGCAATACTTCGGGACGTTGTCAAACGCTCTGGATAGACACATCGCCCCGACATCCACAAAATCCGCACCTCTGCCACCGAGCTTAGCTACAAAAGTGACGTGTATATATATGATCTTACCATCTGTCCGTTTATTCTGTGGTAACACAGCCCGTGCAGAAGCCGGCACTCCGCCTGATTGTCTGGCAAGTGCTGGCCATCTTGTGCCGATCAGCGCACGGCCCCGTGTATCCAGTGTCCGGTGTTGAACAACAATACCCCATTCTCGTGGCGACTGCCGACTCGTATACAGTTACCGTTTATCGCAGTCTTTGTACAGTTTTAAGTGCATGATATAATGATACGCTGCAAACGAAACCGGACTGTTGTTTAAGGTTGAAAAGTACCTAGCATAATAATAGCTCCTTACAACGATTTCGGTGACTGGTGGCCGGTTTCATTGAAAAACCAGGCCAGCTACGCAGGAGTTATTTTAGCCCAAGTGTGTGCGCAGTATACAAGAGCACTCTCTTTTCCTTTTACTCTCGCAACTCAGTGGGACGGATGACCGACACGACTGGCGAGAGATCAGGCGCAGGACCGACTTTTTACATGCCCATCCGACGCATGGATAATCTTTCTTGTCAGAAAATCAGGTGATCAGCCTGCATTGTCCTAACCAAACTTGGAAACAACATTCTTTGTTGTTCCAATGTGGGAATCGAACCCACGACCTCTGAGTCGAGAGCCAAGCCCTAAACCACTAGACCACGGAGGCTGTTACCTAGGCCCTAGCATACCTAACAAATGGCATGAGATGTAAGCAAGACGATAAACGCTTTTTACGGGTAAAGTTACTAGAAACTTAACTTATGCTATGGAGATGTAAGCAAGACTATAAAGGCTATTTGTAAACATGAATCATATTTCTCTTCGCACCCCGCGAAACGCTAAATTTAAAAGCACAATATTGTTGTTGGCCGATGCGTCGCTCCTCGCCCGAGATTAAGATCAAATTTCCTGCTGCTAAAACACTTAGCGCTAATGTAAGTTCGCCGAACTTCATTTGTCAAATAATATAACGCATGGCACCCCCCTCCCCGCACGGCTCATTAATTATCCCCCCTCCCCATCCGACCGCGGGAACCTCGTAAATTCTCGGATGAGCTTCCTGATTTATATTATTTCTTAATGAATTGCGGGCGTTGTTATGTTAAATGAAACATATGCTCGTCGCTCATGTGTGACGGTGTGACGGCGCGGTGTGACGACGTGAATATCTCGTCACATTTTCTGCTCGCTCGCTCGCTCCTCATTCATTTGGCTAACGAAGCGGATCGCCTTTCAAGGTACGTCTTGAGCTAAGCTTTGTCAACGTAAGTTTTAACATGCGTGTGTGAAGATTTTGACTCCATTTCAAATTAAATCAAAATCCTCCGATTTTATAATTAAGCACCGAGTTGTTAAGCCCTAAAATATCTGAATAATCTTAAATACCCACTCTGAAATTTACATTAGAATTCAGAAAGACTACCTCGTTGTTAGGTATACCTAGTCCATTCAGACTTCCGAGTTAGTACCTCGGAGTTTCTATGAGAGTAACCCTTATGTTGTTGGCATAAATGTCCGTCAGAGGTAAAATAACTCCGAATGGACTGTAACTGCATTTATCCTTCGTGATGGGCCATACAAGTGTATCCTGCAGCATCAAGGAGAAAATAACTTTACTCGTGAAAACTGCAATGACAAAATAATATAAATTTATAGTAAATATGTACTAGCTAAATATATTTTCGACGCTCGAGTCTCCCAAAAAAAATCAATTTTCAAAATTAACTTTATTTAAAATTACCAAAAATTACATATAAAATTATTACTAATTATAATCTAGTCGACTTGCTCGAGGTTGGAGGCTAAGTGAGGTGAACACTTCCATCGCGATCCAGTTACACGTGCGCAGAGTCAGCATTTAGTTTCCCTGAATTTCGCTTTTATTTTACCAACGATTATGTATGTTGCAGCGGCGACAGTAAAATCCATCAAAGATTATGCAGCGATGTAGAGGCGATATTAACTTGTAGGATTATCTTCAATGTACGGTTGTAGGGGTGTAGTCGTATATAACATCTCCCCCCTTAGATCAATGACTATTTTTGAACAACGGGAAAAAATGTCATTGGCAGCTTCCCATGATCTTGACTTGGTCCAGGTTCAGCATAACTTGATTCTTGACATGGCCGCTTGCTTGAATCTTTTCTTTCTTGATTCTTCTTTCTTCTGTTCAGGAAAAGTCTTCTGCCCAAAATTATTAGAAAGAGTGCAATGGCACTGAGTAATATGGTGTAGAAAGGAATAGTTGTGTTATAGAACATAGGAATTTGTTCTAACTGAATGGGTTCTTGATGATGAATTTTGTCTTGAATTTCATGAAGTTTCTTCAGGCTAATCGAATTACTCTTGACAGAAAATGATGATGTGGATTCTTCTATATGAGTTGAAAATTTTGAAATTTTTATGGGCTTTCCTTTGATGTGATCGTAGGCGTTGACTATGGTGAAGTCCTCTGTGTGCAGCTTGCAGGTATGTGGTATCGTGGCTAGGTAGCTTCCATTAAGATTGATAAGTTCTTCTCGTTCACAGGATAACCGGGCTTGAGTTGGCTGCGGGAACACTACGACATAGTGGCGATCATCGAGTTTTTCCATTGCAGGTTTCATCAGATTCACGGTCGTCATCTCGCAGGATTTATCTTGATTAAATTTTCCTTCGATGATGTTGCTGATACAATCCAGACGGGGTTTAAGTAAGTGGTTGAGTTCATCTTCACATATGTACCTCATGCCTATCTTCGGGCATTCTGCCTCTATGTACACGTGTATATTACCAGTGATTGCAAGGAATGGAGAAGGAGGAATAATAGCCTGTCTATTTTTATTAGGGACAATAGCTAATTTATAAAAGTTATATTCAAGAGGTGAAACTATAGGGAATTTGAAAGCAAAAACTAATTGATCTCCATTATAATAAGATGCTGGCTTAATAATATCATAATAATCTCTAATTTCTAAATCTAATATTTCTTCTTTATTATAAAATGTCTTAAGCTTACTTAACATATTTTTCATGACGTCTATACCTATCATAGAATGATGAGTGCGCGAAGCACTACAAAATGCTAGCGCATTTTCTATTCTACTTATTTCGCTTAGTAAACTATCTACGTTATTACTGCTAATTGCCAATGCTTGTGCGAATTTAGCAAATTTAACTATATCCGGTGAGGGAAATGAGTCAGGATTTGTGAGCATAAATAATGTTTTATTAATTTCATTTTGATTATCAATAATTTTAGAAATAATTTGATTTTGTTCATCCATCCAATCTCTGCTAAGACTGATGTGATGATTCTGTGCAATAACTATTTTATCTTGATTTTTCTTAAGAACTGAAAGAGCTTCATCATATTTTACTGCATCTGAATAATCTAAATTTCCAGTTATGCTTTTTATTACTGACACAAGACTATCTATTAAGCCTCTCCTGAACCTTACGGGTTCTAGGGTTTTTAACTGTTGCAAAGCAAAATCAAGTTTATTACTTAAATAATCTATCTGAGACTCATAGACAGCATAAGTAAGATTATCTAACTTATTTCTAATTTCACTTAACTGAGACTGTACTAAAGTAATATTAGAATCTATTTCCCTTAATTCTACATACTGTAAAAATGTATGATAATGAATAGTTAGTCGCATGGGACCTAACTTAAAAGGTAAAATTCCTGGACCCTCTCCAAGTTCTTCAAGTTTTATCTCGAGAGCCAGTGTCGTTGTGAGAAGCATCATGATCAGCACCCTGCAACAATTTCGCGGTCTTAGGGACACGTTTCAGCCTATTCTTAGCTATAGGAGCTTTTTTCTTTGATGTATAGATATGAATAGGTAGATTCGCTAAAACGGTATCCTGTGTATATCTAGGTGCGAGTTTAGATCTGCTAGCTGAAGGATTACTAACGAAAACCTGTTGGTCGGGCTCATAGTCTACTTCAGGTTCTCTAGATTCATTACATCTTTCAATGATAGCTTCTCTATTAGCAAAAGATGTTTCATTTACAACGTCATAAACCTGTTTCATTTGTTCTCTATGAGATTGCATGTACTGTTGGAGTAAATGAACTGTTAAATCGGTATCAATTGGATCACGTGGATCGGTATGTCCTAATATAAGATCATAAGGTTTACACTTAGTAAAACTATGTATCGAGCTGTTATATGCAATTAAAGCGTAAGGCATTAAATTTATTACAGGTTGATCACGTTGTTTTAATTTTAGTATACGGAGATGTTCAAGCAAAGTCGAATGAAAACGTTCTATGTTACCATTAGCGTTAGGTGAATGGGCCAAAGTCTGATGATGAATGATTTTATGAATTTTACAAAATTCTGAAAACATTTGATTATTAAATTCTGTACCTTGATCGGTAATTATGGTGAGTGGTAAGCCATGATGAGTGCTAAATGTTAATAAAGCTTGTATGACACTAAGTGCAGTACCATCCCTAAGTAAGTATGCCTGTCCATATTTCGAAAAGACGTCAATGAGGGTTACATATTTTTCATTTTGAGCTGTAAAGGTATCCATATGCACAATTTCAAAAGGTTTTGTAGCTGGAGGTACTAGATTGAGCTTAGGTCTAATAGGGTTCCTATCATACTTAGCTTGGCCACATATTGTACAATCATTTATATATTTAGTTACATGTTCTTTCATTTTAGGCCAATAGTAACGTGCTGATAATGCAAGATAGCATTCATTTATGCCACGATGATTGGTTTTGCCTTCGTGGTAGTTACGAATAATTTCCTGTTGTCTTAGATATTCCTTGACATTTTCTAATTCAATTTTAGCAATTAAAACTTTCATACAAGAGCTTTTGAATTTTTCCTGCAACATTGGAACAATTTTGTACATACCTAATGGAGGGTTAATAAGTATACCGGTCTTTATTTTAGGGTTAACATATTCTTTAATTGCGTTAATTAAATCTGTTTCTAAATTTGATTCTGATAGTTGTATGGATATCCTAGTGTGAGTATCAAACGGTTTAGTAACTATTGCGCGTTTCTTTACGTCACTTACAATATTTAAAATTAACTGTCGATGAAATTTATTTAGGGGATCAAAAGATATGGGGATTTCAAGTATTGGATTTTCATTAGAGGTGTGTGCGGTCATAGTACTTTCAGAGTCATTAGCTACAGCTTCGGATGCTTTTGATGTATTTCCTACCATTGAACTTATTTCTTCGTTACAGATTTCGACACGAGAAAGAGCATCGGCATTAGTGTTCTTTTTGCCGGGCTTATATTGAGTAGTAAAATCGAATTCGCTTAACTTTAATCTCCATCTTGTTAATCTAGAATTAGGTTCTTTTAGACTCATAACCCACTGCAAAGGTTTATGATCTGTTAAAATTTTGAATTTACGGCCAAAAAGATAAGGACGAAAGTATTTTGTTGCCCATACAATAGCTAACAATTCTTTTTCAATTGTGCTATAATTTACTTCACTATCATTTAAAGTACGAGAAGCGTACGCTATTGGTTTATCAGATCCAACGGCTCCTTGTGAAAGAACCGCGCCTATAGCAAAATTTGAAGCGTCTGTTGTTAGTAAAAATTCTTTTTCAAAGTCTGGATATATTAATATCGGATCATTAGTTAAAAGTGTCTTACATCGTTCGAAACTGTTGACGTATTCTGTATCAAATGTTATCTTCTTTCCCTTTTTTAAACATTGAGTTAAAGGTTTTGTGATTTTAGCAAAATCAGGAATGAATTTACGGTAGTAACCGACTAAACCCAAAAATGATTTTATTTCCTTAGGTGTCTTAGGAATAGGAAATTTTTGTATTGCACATATTTTATCGGGATTAGGTTTTATTCCCTCTGTACTAATTACATGTCCTAGATATGCGGTTTCGTGTTTTAAGAACTCTGATTTATCTAACTGAATTTTAAAATTGGATTCACGTAATCTTTGGAAAACTTTTTCTAGATTTATTATATGTTCTTGTAATGATGTTGAAAAAACTATGATATCATCTAGGTATACTAAACAGATAACATTTTGTAATCCTTTAAGGACATTGTCCATGACTCTTTGGAATGTGGCGGGACTATTTTTTAAACCCATTGGCATTCTAAGGAATTCATACTTACCATTTTCTACACTAAAAGCAGTTTTATGTATATCTTCCTCTGACATTTCTACTTGATAGAATCCTGATGCTAGATCTAAGGTGGTAAAATACTGGCATTTTCCTAACTTATCAAGGATATCATTGATATTAGGTATAGGATACTTATCGTCAATAGTCTTTTCGTTTAATTTACGAAAATCTATGACTAGTCTCCATTTTTGTTTTCCCGAGGCGTCCATCTTTTTAGGGACTATCCAAATCGGAGAGCTCCAAGCGGACTCGGATGGTCTAATAATACCTTGACTTAACATTTTAGACATTTGATCTTGTACTTCGTCACGTAAAATGTAAGGGTAGCGATAGCTTTTCGTATAAACGGGGACTTCATCATGCGTACGGATTTTATGCTTAATTTTATTCGTAAACGTCAAAGACTCGCCTTCGATATAAAATACGTCGGCGTATTTAGAGCAAAGCGATGTTAAATTAGCTTTTTCTTCGGCGTTTAAATGATCTGTACGTAAACGTGGAATTACGTCATTAGCACGATGTGAAAATTCTTGTGAAAATTCCGAATTAAATATAGTAGCATGTGTTGGATGATCCAATGAAAAAATTATATCGTTTTTTGTAGGGTTTGTTACCTGGACTATTCCTCTATTATTTTTTACTATGGTTAAGCATTCACTAATTATGCAATTACAAATTATTTGTTCCGGCACTAAAACTTCACCATCTGCGGCGTTAATAGGTAATTTAAGTAGTAAAGAAGTTTCACTAGGTATAACTTTTTCATACAAATTTAAATTTCGTGAATTATATAACCGAATAGGATTTATAGAATTTCTAGTAATTAATGTTAAATTTTTAAGATCTAATTTGGCTTCAAATTTCGTTAGTAAGTCCATTCCTATTAAACCGTCAAAATAATTATGAAATATATAAACGAATAATTTAATTTTACAGTCATCATTGAATTCTGGGAAACACGGTAAAGTAATTGAATAATCATTTCTACTTGTTGCATGAACGTTAGTGACTTCAAACGGATCAAAATTCAATGGTATGTGAGGAAAGTATTGTTCCACAGCTTCTGGACTAATAAATGACTGGTTTGCTCCAGTATCTATCAAAAATTTTAAAGAAAATCCTCCTTTAAGTAAAATATTAATGGTAATTGACGTTGAGTTTGAAGGTTTAATTCTATTTTAACTTTTTTGTACTCTGAGCTTTCTGAAAATTTTCACTAGATGATGATGATTTATGTTCTGCCTGGGGCTGTTCTTCTAACTCTTCAACTATAGGGCTTTCATGATTTTCATACGGAACCATTTCACTGTACTCATTATAATATCCGGCATAGTCATAATAACCGTTACAATCATAGTTGTCATTATAGTTATAATAATCAGAATCGTTGTAATATTCAAAGTTTGCACATTCATTCACATTAACATCACGCGTTTTAAAATAATTAGAGGGTGGCGGATTACCATGCTTGGACCAATTCCATCCACTAGGACCTGTTTGCATTGGTCTTTCTCTGGTTACAAAATGAGATACACCGCTCATAGGCTTAGGGCCTTGAAATGAGGGTTGAGGTCTATGTTGAACTTGAAAACCATGTTGATGATTAGGAAGTGGTGCACTGAACATTTGTTGAGTGCGCGTTGGCATTCGCGATTGATTAAAAGGCATTTTAAATTGATTCTGAGGTAAAGATGGTGGCTTATACATAAACTGTGGTCTAGACGGACCTGGCATATTAAAATTATTAGGCCTGAAGGGCTGAAAATTATGAGGCATTTTATAAGGCTGATGATTATCACCAAATTTTTTATCTGAAATATTATGAGAATTTCTATTCTGAATGTACATAGTATTAACTTCTTCGTGAACTAACTCTAAAGCTTTCTCAATCGTTTCGGGACGCATACATCTAATTCGAGAACCCAATGGATCTTTTAATCCACGCAAAAATGCTTGGAGGGTTAATTTTTTATAAAGCTCGCGTTTTGCATCGATGGTAGTTACAAGAGATTCATGCAGTGAAACATAAGTCATAACTGTACTAAATAAGTTCTGGCAACGTTCGTAAAATTCTTGCGGTGTGTTAGACCCTTGTGTTAATAAAGCTAAATCGTTATAAAGTGCAGTTTCATCTCTTTGATCTGCAAAATTATTTATTAAAGAATTACGAATGCTATTCCAATCATTAGGGATGCCGTTAGAATTAATCTGTCGTGCGGCAGCACCTACTACTTTATTAAGAATTCCATTTAAAAGACCTGAATTAATTAATTGATTACCATCCTGTCCAAAAGTCGCAACTAATTGATCACATATATTAATAAATCTTACTAAAACATGAGGATTCCCATCGAATTCAGGAACCAATCGGAGGGCTTTACAGATATCGTCTAGGCTAGTCATATTTATGCTAATATTAGATTCGTCAATTTGTCTTAACTGATCAACTAAATTTTCCCTGCTATTCATTTAATTAAATTATATTATGTATTTTAATTATTATAATTGGAAAATGATTTTAATTTCCTTTAATTATTTTATAATTAATTAAGTATTTAGTAATGAAATCATAAATCAAATCAATTTATTTAATCAAAAAATGAATAAAATATAATTCCTATTAAAATCTTTTAATTTCTAATTTAAATTCCTATATGCCTATAAAATATTTCTATACTGTTCGTTAATTTTCAAGATCGAAAATTTTATAACACGTGCTGAAATAAAATTCTAAAACTAACACAGGAAATAAAGGAGCAATCACTGAAGTAATAGTGTACTCACATAGATTTCGGCATTCTTGGGAGGTATCGAAGTTCTGATGCTCGGGCGACGAAGTTCTTCTGGAAATTTCCGGTTCGGCTGAGAACGCCTATCTCGTGCAGAATTTTCCCTTATTATATCCCGACGGACCCGGAAATCCTACCGACTGCGCCAAATATATTTTCGACGCTCGAGTCTCCCAAAAAAAATCAATTTTCAAAATTAACTTTATTTAAAATTACCAAAAATTACATATAAAATTATTACTAATTATAATCTAGTCGACTTGCTCGAGGTTGGAGGCTAAGTGAGGTGAACACTTCCATCGCGATCCAGTTACACGTGCGCAGAGTCAGCATTTAGTTTCCCTGAATTTCGCTTTTATTTTACCAACGATTATGTATGTTGCAGCGGCGACAGTAAAATCCATCAAAGATTATGCAGCGATGTAGAGGCGATATTAACTTGTAGGATTATCTTCAATGTACGGTTGTAGGGGTGTAGTCGTATATAACAAGCTTTCTGACATAAATAGTAAATAAAGTAGGCATTAAAAAATTAATTTAAATAAGATTATATCTCGAAGAAAGAATATCCTGTATTTAGTAAGAACTAAACAACTTGTACACGGAGGCGAACGAATATGACCACTACTCGTATTCGGCGAAAACTTGAAAATAATGCGCAATAAAATTGGTGTCGGGCGTACTGGAGTTTCTGCGATTCTGGGCTAGTTTTTTAACATGCCAATATTTACATTAATATTTACATTTGGTTCATGAGTTGTCCAAAGACTCTTTACCGGGTATTCTTACCTAAAGATCTCTCCAAGCGGGAGATTGTGATTAGCAGCTTCGGCGATTACCGCAGCCGCCGTCGTAATTGGCCCTATCCCCCATCTCAACACCGGCCGTTAGCCTTTGTTCGCGCCTGCTTACTGCTAGCGTCCCAGGCTTAGGTCGAAGCTTAAGATTCTAATCGGCCATTATTGATTCCGTTATGAGCGCGGTAGCGGGATTTTAATTGCGCTCCAAGTGTTCACGTTATTATGCCGGCCTATAAATTGAATTCACGTCTCATTTGGCTTTCTTATTTCATTGATTTTAAATTGCTTCCTGTAACTCAATACTTATTATTACGCAATGGTAATCTATTTTAATCTCCGATTCTCCTATCTGCTGAAATAATTCTATAATGTGCAAATCGAGTCCTTTTCCTCGAATTTATCAGCACATAAATTATTCAGTCGAGTTTCTATTGTAATCGGCTTCCGGCAGCGTCGGAGAGCTGCTAGCCTGCTACAGTGAACTTTACAATTGAAATTAGCACTTTCAGTAATCAGAGCTATCTCTATTTATTGGAGCCGCGGCCGCTATCGACAGTGCCTTTTGCGGCGCGCGATAAGTCGCGGCGGTCACGAGCGCCGGCCGCCGAGCGCGCGATCACGCTCGTACATTTCACTGTGGTAATTACAGCGGCAGCCGCGACGCGTTCATTATCATGTCGTGTGATACAATTAATGATGTCCAAACACGATGCGTTTTGTCTCTTAATGCTGTTGTAAATTCGTGTTTTACACGTCTGCTGATTTCATTATGGCTTCTGCAGTACCCAGGCAGATTTAAGTAACATTATTCTAGCATGCATGCACCTTAAATTTTTGTGTTATTTTATGTGGGGAGCATGCACCAACATATTTTGTTAAACGTTTCTTGATGGAAGATTTAAATTAATTTCCGCCCTGTAAATTGTATGCCGTGCAGCCTCCCATGCATCGCACGCAGTCACGCGGGTAGTTTTAAAATATTTATATGATGGCGGATGCGGCGGAATGCAGCCCACAAAGTGCATTTGCGGCGGCTGTGCGAATGTGCGCCTCGGATTATAGCAGCTGTTCCGGCCGCACGCCGCCGCTCGCACGGAACTAATCCTCCGGCCTCCCCGCACATGCCCGCCCCCGGCCCCGCGCCCCGCACACCGCACATGCCTGCCGCCTCCGCTGCAGATGCAATCACTGGCAGCTCAAAGTTTGCGGTTCGAGCTATACGTTTCACAGTATCAAATCTCCTCCAAATTTCAACTCAAATGCGTCACAAAAGCTCGGAGTGAAATAAAAATGGAAATATCATGTTACGTAAGATATACAAAGTAGTGGAAAATAGCTTAAGCATTTAGATAAAGAGAATATTATAAAAGATATGTTATCTGTGAAAAAATTGATAAATAATCAGAAAGTATTAAAGCATCCGAGCGTGGGCGGATACAAAATGTACAATAAAACGAAACATAAAAATCTCAGGTTATCACTAAATCGCCGCATCAGAAGTAACCAAATGTATAGATAACGAGAATCAAAATATATCCAGCATGGACGTCCCGGCTGTACAATATCGTGAATATAATTCGTATCGCGCCTCTTATGTTTTGCTATCGTAAGGGCAGGCCATGTTTACCCGTAAAGTATCTTCAATGTAAATGCCCCAGTAGGACACACGCGACATGTCTACAGTCTACCCTACGGTCTGCGTGACCCAAGAAACAGTGCGCGCGCAACACTGATAAGACGAAGTAATATCAGTTTAGTTACAGTGTAGGGGTGACAGTTTCTACAAACGACAGCTCGAGCACCGGCGAATGTCACCCAGATCTGACTTAAGCCCAATGTTAGCACCAAAATAATTTCAAACGTCGCGTCAGACCAATTTATTTTTATATAATTAAATTAAATTTTCAATTATGTCAATAATATTAGTATATATATTTTTTGGTTCCGTAGTAAAAAGAAGATTTATGCAAAATGTTGCTAGGTACTTATCCTTACATTCGGAATCATTGGTATCGCGGTCGTCGTGTCGTCGTCAGTGCTCCCATATTGGCCCGTAAACCTCTCACCCCGTGGGCCGATGGCACCATGGGCACGGATCGTATTTTTTGTTTCGTCATATTTATTTATTGCCTCCCGTTCGCCGCTCGCCGCTTATTTATGTCTCAGCAAACATCCATGTTTCTATTGAGGAGCTTCTCTAATATAAATTGATCGTTTATCGTCGTAATAGACGTGGCGTGCTCCGCTGTGTGGTGCGGCTGATTTAATTGACTTTTTATTTATTCAATCTTCATTATGGTCACATAACTATTAAACTCTATCTGCATCTAAATTAATTCACTAAGAAATAAATCTATTAATATCGTTTCTATCTTGAGGTCTAATTTTGTGCGTATAAATATGGAAATAATTAAGTGTATATTATCTAGTACCTACCCACACACACCTACCTATAAACTTTTGTATTGACACAGTTGTTTACTTTGTATATTATGTAGGTATATAATATTATGACATATTTGTAAGTAATTCTCTCACATGTTTTATAAAATATAATCCTGCAGCCTACTTATATAAAATTATAAAAAAGGAGCTGCTTAATACATCCTAAAGTCTATAAAGAGAAATTATAATGGTCAAGTCGACATGAAAAACGCTCAAATGTAATATCCCTAAAATCTATAATTAAGATAAAATTAACGATCGGCTGTAATGAATGCCATTTGCGAGGAACAAAAGACAGCCGGGGCCATAGATTATACAGATATATATGAGTACTTATAGTAGCCGGGGTCGGGCGTGCGTCAGCTCACGACCACACCGCGCCGTGACACGGCGTGCACTTCTAAGATAGTGATCCAAAATTGAACTTTATTTACTACACTAAATGACACATTTCATTGTAGGAGTTCGGATTGCGAGCCGCTCTTACAATAAAACGTGTATTGTTGTGTAGGTACTAGATAGTGAGTAAAGTTCAAAGAATCGCTATCTTAGGAAGTGCGCGCCTCGTCTCCGTGTGAGATGACCCTAAGTGGGGGTTTGGCAGTGTCCCTTAAATAATTCAAGAGATGGGACATTAATGCAGTAAAATTATCGGACCC
Source organism: Glaucopsyche alexis (assembly GCA_905404095.1). Taxonomy (NCBI): domain Eukaryota; kingdom Metazoa; phylum Arthropoda; class Insecta; order Lepidoptera; family Lycaenidae; genus Glaucopsyche; species Glaucopsyche alexis. The sequence goes on along the minus strand of FR990044.1, from coordinate 180,424 downwards.
TCTAATTATTGAAATTTAGGGATGGTGTCCGTAATGAAATTTTCGAATTAAATATATTTGAATTCCGTGCGGCGGCGGCGGTGCGCGGTGTTTCACGATTATGAGGCCCATCGGGCTCCGGGTCACGTTCCGCGATTAATAAAGCCCCGGCCCGGCTCCCGCGGCGCCGAGAGCCGGTAGTGTGGCCCTCCTCCCCGTCAGCGGCCGGCGCGGGCAGTGCGGGCGGTGTGGCCGCCGCGTCACCTTATCTACCTCCTCCGCCGTCCGCGGTATCCGGACTGCATAATTTACTGACTAATTCAAATTGTCTTTGAGATAGGTACATCATTCATTTTATTGAGTTGGCGATTTTAGCGGGATTTACTCCGGCATGAAGTAAGGCGTAAGTGGGTGCCAACTCAGCTGTATCAGTGCAAATCCATTTGAAAACAGTATTACAATTTAAATAATTCTGTCACATAGCTTTTTATTTATCAGCAGTTTACCTACCTTTACTTTCACTACAATTAACTGCCTTACAACTTACATCGAACACTTCAAATCTACTTGAAAATTAACTGGCCGCGTTTCTCATAATTGGGACAGTTTATAGATTTTCCCCAAACTCGACCGCACTCAACGCGCATTAGGGAGCTTCCATTCAGCGCGCTTACGAAGGATTCTGAACATTTCACGCTTCGAACATTTGTTCAATTCACACTGTTTATTAAGCACTTATACCACGTGGAGCAACGTGAAACTCCCGTAGATGACACGATATTATTATCTTGCGGGAGTACGTTATTATAGTATTGTTAAGTTCCCTCTGAATATGAATTTAATTTTCGCCGAACGTTTCACAAAAAAATAATATACAATTATGAACCTTGATACAAGGGATATAATTCGCTAAAATAATAACACAAGCTAGACATAATACACTAGGGTAATATCAGTGTACTGTGTAGTGCATCCATCACGGCCCCAGTGGGCTCAACTGCTCACGCGCTCCACTTCTGAAGCGCTCTCCACAGGCCGTCGATCTCCGGATTATCAATCGCCCGCTTCCTCGTGCGAGGAATTTCATAATCCCCCTCACCGATAGATAGAACCGAACATTGAGCAGAAAATAAACGATCCGATCAATGAGACTTGTTTTATCTCGAGTCTCATCGTAACACTAAGTAATATCATGTTCTCTCATAGAAGTAATCTTTGATCTCGGCTTTAGAATATAAAAATATACTGCATATTTAAAACAAAACTTTATTTTGTATGTAGTATAAGATCTAAGTGTATAGCATACAAAACGTATGCAGTGTTGAGTGTCGTCAGCGAGTAGTAACACAATGGAGAGATCAGATGCTGCGCGGTCCTCACTAGAGTGAGACGTCACCGGTGTCGCCGGGTCTGATCACCTCTCACCTGGGTCACCTGATACATCTGATACGGCGATTTATGCGGCGATACTGGCGCGGCCATTGTCCGCGAGTTGTCCCCATTGTTCGTCCGCACAATACCCTGGCACTAGCTTATACTCTGCGATGATACATCGCGGGACAGGCCACACTTGTACCGTTTCCGTCCTCTCGCAGACATCGTTTATATCGCGCAGTTAAACGTCTTTATTACGGCTCGTGCTTTTTCTTTATTTATCTCGATTGATGTTATTTTGTTTCATAATTTATTGACTACACAAATCTACTTTTACGAGACATCTGACTAATACGGACTGAATACGAGTCTGAATGGGTGTGATTTGTTGTTATTTTTTGGCTTACTTCATATTTTATTTATGCTGATTTAAGTATACTTGAGATGAACAAAATGTTGAGTTAGCTTATGTTTTGGTGTGCCGTGTGCCGTGTGGCCCACACGATGTGTTCCGTCACAGTTATGTTTATATATGCGATGTGGAATATTTGGGTTAATAATTGCATCTGCATCACAACCGCACAGGTGGGTGTCAAATATTTGTCGAGCTGTCGAGATGAATACAAATGGTCGTCGAGCATCATCATGATAGTTAGCCTAAGTCTTACCGAGACGGCTAACATAAAAAGGCAAAGCCGCGTCGTTGCGTTTCGTTTCGGTGTGAAAAGAAAAGAAAAAAAAAACCTTAGTCAATAACTTTTTAGAAAGTATAAAATATAAGAAGAACAATATTTGGCTACAAACCAATTTATAATATATTTAATCAAACCCCGCTGAGGTAGAGACATTTACAATTAATTTGGAACTGCCTATCGAATATAATCGTTTCCTCCCGAGCCCCGATCGACAAATAAATGAAATACGAATTCATTGCGAGCAAATGAAAGTAATAAATCGCGGGGTTCCGTCGACGCATCAATAACGCCGCGGATATATCGCGGAGATAAAAAGCGATCGGCGGCGGTGACAAATGGCCGGCGGCGGGCGACAGGTCGCGCGCTACCGCGGCTGCGTCGTGTCGCCGATCTGTCGTTAATCAGTCGCGTCGTGTCGCGTCTCGCGGCGTTCAGTAGAAGTATGCGGACAATCTACGTAGCGCAGCGCGAAATAAAAGTCGAGAGGGAATTGATGAGAAGCCGCGTTTTCAATAAGCTGCATTTTGGAATTACGGCTAGAAAATGTATTCACATGTAGGTATACTCTGTTCGAGACCTATTCGAATTTTGATATACTCGTAATATATAACGTAAACGTAGAGGCTATAGCCTCTAATGCTACTAATTTGAATGTCACTTCTTCACCGTGCAATAAAGAAATTAAATTGATCTAATTTAATCTTTTTTTTTAGTTTAGATCAGGTAAATTGCACCTGAGCAGAGTGTATAGACCACGCAAGTATATGTACTTCGCGTGTTAAAGAGGAGTAAAAATTACTCCCTACAGCGCTATTTCCTCTCGAATATTCTCGGTGCCAAACGTCAAACGAAAACTAAAAAACGCGACGGGGCGGCGGCCTTTGAATCGTTTACTCGGGGACGGGGAGTTATCATAACTCAGTCGCTCTTATGACGTCACAGCAGGTAGAAAAATAATGGCACGCTTGGTTTCTATACAGACGATGAGACTTGCGTTATCTAGTCAATTATGCCGATATAGATACCTTGATATACATATTATGTTATCTATCTATTTTAGCAATCTATCTCCCTGATCCCACACCCTCCTTACATCGATCTCATCATAAAGTATGTTATAAATATAAATTGATACACTTCCAGTCACGATTCATATGAGACGGTATAAATCGGAATATTAAAACATCTTAAGCGAGTGTCTCGTCAGATGTCACGTTCCTGCTGCGATATCTCACGCGGCACGGTACATGAACAGAGTTCTGTATCACCCGGGCCGCTAGTCAAAGGAGTTGTTGGCATGCACGGGATGTTGCCGCACCATGTTTTGTAAGGGGCAAAAAAGCATCAACATCAGAGAAGTTTCAAGCCGCTGTTGGAGTATCCAGAAAAGAAAAGGCTCTTTTTCTTCTTCATGCGGTCACTAAGATAAAATATGAAACACAATATTCAGGTGTTTTAATCGTTGTGGCTTGTAAGTTGTGACTATCCTACTACTATTATAAATGTGAAAGTTTGTGAGGATGTCAGGATGGACAGATGTTTGTTACTCTTTCACTCAAGAACTCCTGAACGGATTTTGATTAAATTTGGTATGGTAGTAGTTTAGGCTCTGGATTAAAACATGGTCTACTTTTATTCCTAACAGGTACAGTGTAGTCGCGGGCAAAAGCGAGTTCCAAAATAATATAGATTTGCATTAATGGAAATTAATAGATGAGGAAATTGTGATGACAATGAGATACCAGATATTCTCACTTCAGGTCTCATTTAAAGTTAAGTTTAACCGACTATTGTAAGGTCTCCTTCATTGACTACATTGAAAATCTAATTTCGAGGCACTACACAATAAATACATTGTTCAGGCCGCCATTTTCGCTTAAGTTGATAACAAGAGAGTCGGCGCTTTTGCGGATGTTGGTTAAACAATGGCGAACGCGTTAATTCGCTCAATCTCGCACAATGAGATGAGCGCCGCAGAACATAGAGAGACAGAAGACAAGCTACAGTACGACCACCTTGTTAATGTTTCTTGGTAATCTTCGTTTTTCTACGTCAGTGACAGACGATGTATTAAAAATGATTCCAGAAAAGATGAGCAACTTGGTTTTACTGTAGATACACATACATTTCGCACTAGAAAACGCACATAGACATCGCTCACCGACTCGATATTTCGGAACGTTGTCATTTGTTGTGGAATAAAACAGAGCGTGCAGCTGTGTTCAACCCCTAGATATTCTACCATACGTAACGTCGTCGTTAGAAAAAGGAGGGTAGAAATTCGAGGAGTTGAACACATGACGAATCCTTCTGCGTGTATTTATTCTGTGCGAGCGGAGTCACGGCATGGAGCGATGTGGTGCGTGCTCCAGACAATTATGACATAATTAAATCTCTCTCGAGTGCTCCGCAGTATCTGCTAAGCGGCTATAGGCCCGTGGTGTGAGTCAACGCCTTTTGGGTTGGGCTTTTTAGTAGCTCTGTAGAAATATTTAATAACCTCCGCTAATTGATATTCGCCAATCTAAATGTAATGTAGCTGTAAATTAATTCTGCGAACAGAAATAACCACGATTTCTTATTACGAATTGATTTAAATACAATTTTGGGTTATTGAAATGAGTCTGAGAGCGAATCTGGTAATATTTATGACGCAGTCGAATAATTTCAATACGGAGTGCAATCATATTTCATTTTATTTTGAGTGAGACAATTTACTTTACAGATTGTAAAGTAAATTATCTCTCGCCGTTAATGAGAAAGCATAAAGACATAACTTTAAGTACGTTTATTACAAAAATAAGAAAACTAAATAGAGTATCCGCTGTATTCTATCACTTGTGCCCTAGATAATGCGGAGTGGAGGCTTTTGTCCGCCGGCGGCTTATTATCAAGTGGCGCTTCGCCATTAAGTGCAGGCCTCATAGTCATGACTGCTCGCTACTGCCCACTACAGCCCACTACAGCCCACTACAGTCCGCTACTGACCACTAAGGCACACTACAGCCCGCTACTGCCCACTACAGCCCACTACAGTCCGCTACTGACCACTAAGGCACACTACATTGATACAGTAACCCACTTATCGCTTAATACAATCTTTACATTTGCATTCGTTAGGTAGTAGGTGTCAGCTAGGTTTTCCGGGTTCCGTACCCAGAAAGGTAAAAATGATATTATTCCCTAATTAAACCCTATTACTGAGTCTGTCCGTCCGCGTCTGTCTGTCACCACTCACCAGGCTGAATTTCCACAGATGATGTATTTCTGTTGCCGCTATAACAACAAATACCTACCTAGTTGCTTAAAACAAAATTTAAAAATACTAAAAACGTGGGCGAGTTCGACTCGCACTTGGGTGATTTTTGATTAAATAACTCGTGCATGAGAATACACTTGGATATATCATGCGGCATGCGGCATGTCTGATGCGAATTAAATCCAACTGGTTGCTCGAGCTCGACTAATAACGTCTAAATTGTTTTGTTAGCATTTTAATGTGTCACCTAAATATATTGTGAAGCCAATAACAATTATTATAAATTATATCCCACCAAAAACATTCTGTAAAAAAATTGCCAAGTCTCGATAGAGCTGCTTGTTTATCTCTAAAAAGTAATGAAATCTAGACTAAGTCGTGCCAAGTCTAAGGATCCTTACTGCGATTTATTTATTATTATAGTTAATGTTGTGTGACTTGGCCCTTGAAAATTCTTTATACGTTAGAAGTCAATTTTGTTTACACGTAATGTTATATCAGATTCTGTTGTAACTACCTATGTTTGTTAGGCGAGATAATAGCCCATACTGGTATTGGTAATTGGACGCTAGTGTCTTATTTTAGGCTGTTGTTGATTGTGTAACACATGTATTGGAGCAATGGTGTCATGGAGCCCCTTTTGTACCCTTGTGTACTCTTCAACGGCCAAGTCACACAACATTAACTATAATAATAAATAAATCGCAGTAAGGATCCTTAGACTTGGCACGACTTAGTCTAGATTTCATTACTTTTTAGAGATAAACAAGCAGCTCTATCGAGACTTGGCAATTTTTTTTACAGAATGTTTTTGGTGGGATTTCACTTCTTTTTGTAGAAACGTATTAATATTGATTTATTTTACTAGATTTCAGTGTAATTTGTTTATTTAATTTGTGTAATGATCGAGTACAATAAAGTTAATCGTTCGACTATTTCTTCTTGTAAACTTGTAAATATAAGTATAAAAGCCAGTCTAGTCTTATCCAGAGTTTTCCTTTAATTTTATTTATATGCGTATCAAAAGCAGAAAGGGAGGCATTCGCCCAGCAGTGGAATGCTACGGACTAGATTAAATTAGAAGATGTGTCCCACTTCGCTAGGTTTTTGCAATGACAGTCGATTTTTTTATGTACCAATAGTAGAAGGGGGGCATTACCATATCTCTAATCAGCTGAAACCAGCTGAGGATTCTTCATCAGATACTTCAGACCTTCGATTTTTGACATCAAATGAAGCGGCCCACCAAGTTGAATATTTTTTGTAAAGGCGGTATGTCGATCTCTAATAGTTTGGTTGGGCTCTTGTGTTTTCTAATCAGGGTCACCAGGTACTCCAGATGTTCGATTATCCTAATTTTTATAGTTTTCCCTTTATGTGGCCATTAAACCCTAATTCTGTACCAAATTTCAGCTCTCTGAGTTCATGAGAAGTACTAGTTCTATTCTGATGATCATGAGTGAGTGACTGAGTGAGTGAGTGTCATAAATTCAAAACTTTGCTTTCGCTTAACTTCGGAACTAAATGACCTACAGACTTAAAATTTTGGATTTTAAGTATGTGATTATAGCTTAATAGATGACGAAAATTTCTGCGTTCTGGTCTTATCCAGAGCTCCTCAAATATGGCCTGAAAATGCGGCGAAATGGTTCCAGTAAAGAATGGTACGACAGTGTTTGCTTCGCGCTCGACTTGACGGGGGCACTGCCGTGCCCCCAGATCGACGTTCTGGTCTTATCCAGAGGTTCTCAAATAGGGGCCTGAAATGCGGCGAAATGGTTCTGGTAAATAATGGTACGGCAGTGTTTGCTTCGCGCTCGACTTGGCGGGGGCACTGCTGTGCCCCCAGATCAACGTTCTGGTCTTATCCAGAGGTTCTCAAATAGGGGCCTGAAAATGCGGCGAAATGGTTCCAGTAAAGAATGGTACGACAGTGTTTGCTTTGCGCTTGACTTGGCGGGGGCACTGCCGTGCCCCCAGATCGACGTTCTGGTCTTATCCAGAGGTTCTCAAATAGGGGCCTGAAAATGCGGCGAAATGGTTCCAGTAAAGAATGGTACGACAGTGTTTGCTTCGCGCTTGACTTGGCGGGGGCACTGCCGTGCCCCCAGATCGACGTTCTGGTCTTATCCAGAGGTTCTCAAATAGGGACCTGAAAATGCGGCGAAATGGTTCCAGTAAAGAATGGTTCGGCAGTGTTTGCTTCGCGCTCGACTTGGCGGGGGCACTGCCGTGCCCCCAGATCGACGTTCTGGTCTTATCCAGAGGTTCTCAAATAGGGGCCTGAAAATACGGCGAAATGGTTCCAGTAAAGAATGGTACGGCAGTGTTTGCTTCGCGCTCGACTTGGCGGGGGCACTGCCGTGCCCCCAGATCGATTATCCTAGTTTTTATAGTTTTCCCTTTATGTGGCCATTAAACCCTAACTCGTTACCAAATTTCAGCTCTCTGAGTTTATGGGAAGTACTAGTTCTATTTTGATGATCATGAGTGAGTGTATAAGTGAGTGAGTGAGTGAGTGAGTGTCATAAATGCGAAACTTTGCTTTCGCTTAAGTTCGGAACTAAATGACCTACAGACTTGAAATTTTGGATTTTAAGTATGTGATTATAGCTTACTGGATGACGAAAATTTCTGCGTTCTGGTCTTATCCAGAGGTTCTCAAATAGGGGCCTGAAAATGCGGCGAAATGGTTCCAGTAAAGGATGGTACGGCAGTGTTTGCTTCGCGCTCGACTTGGCGGGGGCACTGCCGTGCCCCCAGATATATTTTTTTAATGAAATATGGGGGCAAACGAGCAAACGGGTCACCTGATGGAAAGCAACTTCCGTCGCCCATGGACACTCGCAGCATCAGAAGAGCTGCAAGTGCGTTGCCGCCCTTTTTAAGAGGGAATAGGGTAATAGGGGAGGGTAGGGAAGGGAATAGGGTAGGGGATTGGGCCTCCGGTAGACTCACTCACTCGGCGAAACACAGCGCAAGCGCTGTTTCACGCCGGTTTTCTGTGAGCCCGTGGTATTTCTCCGGTCGAGCCGGCCCATTCGTGCCGAAGCATGGCTCTACCACGTTCTTAGCTCTATATTAGTTTTTAACCGACTTCCCAAAAAAGGAGGCGGTTATACGTTCGGCTGTATATATTTTTATTTTTTTATTTTTTTTGTATGTTCAACGATTACTCCGCCGCCTGTGGACCGATTTTCAAAATTTTTTCTGTGATGTATAGGGTGTAATCCCAAATTGGTCCTTTTGATATCAAAGTGATGACCTGATGATGGGATCCATGAGGAATCGAGGGAACTCCTCGAAATTTATATGGACACATATGGTGATTTTGACTTTTTCTGAAGTAGTTCAAGCATATGCTACCAAAAAGTAAGATTTTGCTCCAAGGTATACCCTGGATCCAAAAGTACAGAATAGAACTCCTGACTCCTTATAGATACATGTTTGCGAATTTCGGCGTTGTTTAAAGAACTGCAAGCATATGCCACCTTGTCAGTTAGAGTAATCATCATCATCATCACCACTATCACACCATACGTCATCAGATTATGATGATATAAAAGGTATTTCTCATAGTATTTTACACTAACACGGAGATCATTGAACATTACTCTGCCGTTTATGGACCTATTTGCAGAATTCTTTTGTTGTTGTAAAGGGTTTAATTCGAAATTAGTCCTTTAGTCACTAAAATGGAAACCTGATGATGCGAGCCATGAGGAATCGAGGGAACTCCTCAAAATTTATATCGACACATATAGTGATTTTGACTTTTACTGAAGTAACACAAGCATATACTACCAAAAAAATAAGATATTGTACCAAGGTATACCCTGGATCCAAAAGCACTGTACAGAACTCCTCAGTCTTTAAATATATGCGTTTGGAAATTTCGGCATTGTTTAAAGAACTGCAAGCATATGCCACTTTATAACTTACAGTAATCATCATCATCATCTTAATAGCAATACCTAATGGAAGCTTGGCGAGTATTTAATTATACATTCGATCGTTTAGTTTAGACGTTCTTAAGACGTATTAATAATAACTTAACAAAATATATCACTAAAAAGGGTGAAATTATTATTTTTGAACAAAAAATTAAACCGACTTCCAAAGTAAAAATACACAAAAAAGTATGAAATAAAACTTAATCTCTAAATAATTCCCCTTTCAAATTCGGCTAAAATTTTTACTATTTCTCTACTCAATCTTATTAATTTTGAAGTCGCGTCGGTACCAGCAAACATGAACGTAAATTGTATAAAATATTGTAGAATATTGTTTGGGCTGGTGCCGAATTCAAAATTAAGAAGATTGAGTAGAGAAATAGTAAAAATTTTAGCCGAATTTGAAAGGGGAATTATTTAGAGATTAAGTTTTATTTCATACTTTTTTGTGTATTTTTACTTTGGAAGTCGGTTTAATTTTTTGTTTAAAAATAATAATAATGTTCAAAAAGGATACGGCCACTGCCAGTACAAACATTATGTTAACTTTTCGCGCCGGGCGTATCACACCCACCTCATCATCATCACCACATTCCACTCGGAGACAAATCACATCATCTCCAGTCCTTAGTCCTCGCTCCGTAATGAGCTGTCAGATGCGCGTGCGCGTGCGCGTTATTGCCGTGAGTTACGACGCGCTCGTTACAGCGCGAGTCGCGACGGACAGACGGTCCATCTTTTTGTTCTGTATGTCTGTATACAGCTGGACTGTAAATCAGTATTTTACTAGCGACATTAATTACAAATGTTGTAATTGGATTGGGGAGACTTGAGGAGTAATATCGTGCTCACAGATGTTTAAGGTGTAATGTCAATTATGCCGCGGTCAAGCCCTAGATTTTCAAACCTCGTCCTTGCTACGACTTTTTCTTAGGGCGAGGGTCGAGAACGAGGTCTCGAACACGGAATAAATGCGGCTATACTGCAAAACTAACGATTTAAACATTACAACATACAACAAACAAAGTTGGAAGTAAAATAAAGTAAGGGTTAGAAAAACTATAAAGTTAAAAATGTAAAAAAATAAACGGTGTAAATATTTATTTTCAACCTCTTCATAACATGTTTCTACGGAAAGAATTCATTAAATTAAATAAAATATGTCACACAAAAATAAAATACAAACAAGAATCCCATAGATTTTATATCTCCACTCGTTCCTTATTAAATATTAAAACCGAAATGATAGTCCCGACTGAAATAACAGCGTGAATACTTCCCTAACGACCTGCCACCTCATAAATAGCGATAAATAAAAGAAACCGACGAGCAGTGGGGTTAGCTGCGTCGTATGTTGTGGAGAGGAGTTCATTTTGTAATCTAATATTATTAGTCTTCATTCCTCACTAATATGTATAATGCATGCGAAAGTAAATCCGTATATAATCGTTTATATCCGTATATAATCGTTTATATCCGTATATAATCGTTTATATCCGTATCGTATAATCTGTATATATTGAGGAAAGTCTTAGGGTCAGCTCACACCTAAACAGGACGATACTCGATACTGCGCTGAAGTTTTAAAATAGTGATTCAAAATCAAACTTTATTCAGTAGGTACACAATAAGGTTCACGTTTCGTTGCAAGGGCGGCACCGCGCTAAGTAGAGCGGTACAATTTAACATTCGAACTCGCGCAATTTAACTTGTATCTTTTTATATCTATACTAATATCTATACTTCTATACTAATATTATAAATCCGAATGTGTGTGTCTGTCTGTCTGTCTATCCGTCTGTTACCTCTTCACGCTTTAACCGCTGAACCAATTTTGATGAAATTTGTTACAATACCTTGAGTCCCGGGAAAGGACGTAGGTTACTTTTTATCCCGAAAAACTATAGTGTTCCCGAGGGATACTATATTTACGTGGGTGGAGCCGAGGTCAACCGCTAGTAGTAAATAAAGTTCAAATTTGAATAGCTATCTTATCAATGCGTCGCCGCGTCGCGTATTCGGTGTGAACTGAAAGAAAGAAAAGAAAGAAAAAGAAATTTATTTGGTATTACAAAATATTTTACAAAATAAAGTGATTACAGCAAATATATGATACCAAATTGGTTCCCATTCAGCATTATGTTGCGAACAGATCCGCAACGCTGGTTTTCAATGGGCACCAAACTTAACTAAAATAAATAATATATATTTTTCAACAATTTAGGACAGATGGTTAAGTAGCTTTATTATTATTAGAAACTGGAAGTGTCATAAATTGTATGCTGTATAAACAATTTGTTCTTAATAAAATCTAAGACATAGTGTTATATAAAAAAATAATAATATATTCAAGTTAAATACAACAAAAAAAAAAAGTTACAATTTTAAATTAATTATTTTCAGAGCTATGTAACATTAAAATTAATTGTAATAGATGCAACTCAAATCACATAACTAAGCTTAAAAATTATACAAAATGAATATACAACCTCCCCATCCACCACAACCTAAGAGTAACAAGATAACAAGTCCAAACAAAACATACCAATTACCGAGTACCGACTGCATAGTGCATACAGAGACTTAATACCTTATGAAAAAAAAAAAAAATTATAAAAAAAAAAAATGTATTGTGGGAGAATCATCGTGGTTGACAATCAATCCCTTTGGTCATTCAGAAGATATTGCCTTAATTTTCGCCTAAAAGCGCCAATTGTGATGCAGTTTTTTATGGGTGGAGGGATGTTGTTCCAGCATTTTGTAGCAGAGTATCTGAAACTACCACGAAAAGCGGACTTGGCATATGTGGGAAATATTAGTAAGTCGGGGTTTCGAGCATTTCGCTTGGAGAAGTTAAGCTTTTCGTACAGGTACGGGGGGTGGTGTGATTTTACAATACCAAACATCAGTGTAGCAAGATGAAGAAATCGACGAGATTCCATTTTCAACAAATTGGCGTTATTTATAAAGGGAGTCACATGTCCCCGTCGAGGAACGGGGAAGCAGAAACGAATGCAAGCGTTTTGTACTCGTTGGAGTATTTTTTTGCTACGAGTTAATAGACACCCTGCGACTACCGTATCAGCATAGTTTAATTTTGATATTATTAATGCTTCGCATAATCTCATCCGAACTTCAGTGGAGAGGTAATGGCGTATTTGGTACATCACTTTTAGTCTATAGAAACAATTCCTGGCTGTTTGTAATATGTGTTCTTCAAAGTTCAATTCGCTGTCTACAAGGAGTCCTAAATTTCGGGTGATAGTGAGATTTTCCAAAATATCATTATCAATTTTGATTACAGGCTTATAACTCCGTATAGCATTTATTTGATACTTTGTGCCCAGAATTTGAAGTTTTGATTTGAGGGGATTTAGGATGAGTCCGTTATTCCTTGACTTTATTACCAGACTTTGTAAATCTTGATTAATCCAATTTACAGCTTTTAGGGTATTGTATGGTTCAAAATGAACATAAAGTTGTAGATCGTCCGCATACATATGGTAATTACAATTTTTTATACAATTAGTTAGATCAGCTACATACAAAATAAAGAGAATTGGAGCCAATATGGATCCTTGTGGCACTCCACATTCTAGTAATATAGTTTCTGAGGTGCAAGTGGTACCGTTGGAGTTTTGAATATGTACTTTCTGAGATCTACCGACTAAATAACTCTCAAACCATTTGATTGTATTGTAATCAAAGCCATAGTATGCTAATTTAGATAGTAGTAAATTAATGTTTATAGTGTCAAAAGCACGAGAGAAATCAAGCAAAACCAAAAAAGTACCTTTTCCTTCATCCAATGCCTTGAGAATATCATCAACTACATCCAAGAGAGCGGTGGTAGTGCTATGTCGTTTACGAAAGCCTGATTGTCGCTTTGGAAGTATATTGTTGGATTCTAGGTAGTCAGTTAATTGTTTGCAGACGATTCTTTCAAGTACTTTGGATAAGAAGGGAAGTATACTAATTGGTCTAAGGTCAGCAAGTGAGGTTGGATCTGTTTTTTTGGGTAAAGGACAAACAATGGCTGTTTTCCATAAATCGGGAAAAGTGGATGTTTGAATAGATTTGTTTATAATGTATGTTATAGTTTTAAGAGTAGTGGGAAGTGTTAGAAGTATCATTTCCATACTGATATCATCTATCCCCTTTGCATTACTTTTTATAGAGCGGATTGCATTTAGCACGACAGTTTCATTTACTGGCTGTAAGTAAAATGTGTTATTGTTAAATCTGTGAAATTCATAGTATGTCAGTGTTGATAAGCTAGAGTTCTGTACTCGTGGTATATTTGCAAAATGGTTATTGATAGTGTCAGGGTCATTTAAGTAGGTTGGCAAAGCATTGTTTTTAATGTTAAAATTTACAACATTTTCCTTAACATGTTTCCATAGTATACGTGGTTTACTAGAATAATTGTTAATATATTGGTTGAAGTAGGCTTTTTTTTCATTATATAAAGCTGAGGATACTAAGGACTTCATTTCTTTGTAGAATGTTATATGAGACTCCTTTTTTGTTTTTTGTGATGAGGCCCTGGCTTTGTCGCGTATTTTCATCATTTCTTTGATTGTATCGGTTATCCATGGGTATTTTTGTTTGTGTAAGTAACTGTACTTATATGGAGCATAACGGTCAAAGAGGATGGTTATATATGCGTTAAAACTTGTGACAAGGCTGTTAATGTCGTCGTTTAATTGGAGCAATCCTTCCCATTTAATATCTCTAACATCTCTATCAAAATTTTGTATATCGATATTGTTTATGGGGCGATAACAAATCCACTTTTTATCTAATTTACATTTTTTGAAGTTAAGTTCGCAGGTTATGAACGCATGACTACTTAATTCAGCAATACGATTCACATGTACTTTGTTTAATATGTAATCCGAGTAAATAGTATCTATGAGAGATTCCGAGTGGTCCGTAAAGTGGGTCGGTACGCTAACATATTGTTGAAGGGACAAACAGTTAAGGAAGTCTATGTATTTTTTGGTGTTCTGGTCTTGGTCTGCTAATAAATTAATATTGAAATCACCTAGGAGTACCAGATGGTCGTACGAGGAAAAGGAGGTTATAGATTCGGTAACCGCGTTAAAAAATGTGTCGACATTAAGCCACGGTGGACGGTAAGCAGTACCTATTATAAATTTATTGTTATTTAATTTTGTAGATAGCCATATTTGTTCTACTAAAACGTGATCTGCCGGGTAGTCGAGTAGTTTGATAAGTGGTTTACACTCTCGCGCGAGTGGCGAGGCGAGGCCCTCAGTGAGTCGCGAGGCGAATGTGTAAACGGGCATTCGTTCCTCGCCTCGCCATTCACCTCGCCACTCACGACGCTCGCGTCCGGAGCGGTTTTTTACGCACGAGTCAAAGGACCTCGCGACGAATACGAGCGGGTGTTCACATTCTCGCGTTCGCTTCAGTCTGTTGCTAGTTCTCATGCGCGACAGTTGTTTCTCTCGCACGCGAAATAATGCGTTTCTTAGAACTTTTTCAAAAAGAAAAAGAATAATATATTATATTATAGGCTACTTGACTCAAATATTTAATTTCATACATTAAGGGAGTATTTCATTAAGTAGGTACTTGGCTTAGGAAAACGTATTCTAACGATATCATAAATTAAAAACTTAAGATTGATAAATAAAGTTGATATTATATAAAATAAGTACATATTTTTGTTTTTTAATTTCTATGATAAAAACACCGAAGTTACTTCCGGAAAGGATGTCACGATACAAACACACTAAGCAAATATTATACCTTTAAACGAGCAATTCTTGTATGTATAGTCTTATGTTTGGGAAAATGCGTATTTTTGAGTTTTCATGCGTTTTTCTTTCCACGCAGAATATGTTCGCTAATTTCGTCCTGCCGGCCACTGTCCGTTTGGTTCAGCGGGTTAAGAGGCGGATGGCAAGAAACGAGTGTTACGGGTTCGAACCCCGCTCGGTGACTTACTTTTATATAAATTTACTTTATATAATTTTTTAATTTTCATTGTTTTTAGACAAGTTTAAAAAAAATTGTTAATGCTTGAGATCAAATACCTGATCTACACAGAAATCGATTGTAAATAATAATAATCTATCAACCAATATGTCGAATTGTGTTTTCGGCTGTTTTTAAAAAGTGTACTTATTTTTAAAAAAATTGTAGGTTTTGACGACCTCTGTGTATCAGTGGTTCAACATGTTGGTGCTATAGTCGGGATCGCGGGTTCGAATCCCGCCGAAGGAACAAAAAGTTTTTCCGTGTTCCTGGGTCATGGATGTGAATTAATATTAATTCATATTATGTGTATAACATAATAAAAATCTTAAATATGTGTATAATAAAGTACCCGTAGCACAAGTTCTTCGAGAACTTACCACGGGACCAGATTGACGTGGTCTAAAGCGTCTAAGATAATATATTATTATTATTTTAGGTTTCAAAATAATGTAATATATTTTTTTTGTGTAATAAAACAATTATGAAACGTTTAGGACTTAAATAAAAACAAGGTCAAGTCGCATAATATATGGAACCCAAAGCATAATTATATTAACCATAAAACTCAACAAAGTTAGACTTGTTGCCGCTAAAACTTCGACGTCCTCCATTGTCAATGGCATACAGACAACTGAACGCACCACGAGAGTGTAAGCACCCACTCGTAGGCGTGTCGCGCGAGGTGAGAAACGAGGCGAAGGGCGAAGTGAGTTGCGAGGCGAGAGTGTAAATCTTATATGACGGTAATTCCGCGGCGTATGTAGAACCCCACCCCGCCGCCGCGCGCACGTCCAGTGCCAGTAGGTCGCGGTTTGTGATGGAGCGTGAAGCCCACGGGCGCCGGCGCCCGGAGCTCCTCACCGGCGCGGAGCCAGGTCTCATTGATGGCGAGAATGTCGACGTGGTAGCGTTCCACAGCAGAGATGAACTCGTCGTGCTTGTTACAAAGTGATCCCGGATTCAATAGACCTAATGTCAAATTCTTTTGCTGTATAAATTTTATTGTAAAAGCTATAAAGATTGTTATGAATTTGGAATTTAAAATATACTTAGTGAATAGAGTAATATGCCGCCAAAAGAGTTGATATATAAAAGTAGTGATAATAATAAAATTTAGAATAAATTGACGGTAATATTTAGATATCATAATCGTACTGTTATTATAAAGACATGAGTTAATTAAATTGTACAAACTAGCCAACGTTTGCGGCATGAAAAACACGAGCTAAGTCCGCCTCGTTTCGTATGGCAAATACCGGCTTCCCTTCCCCTCGGCGCACGAGAATGCGTCCTCTCTTTGTCCACGAGTACCGCCACTGTAGCCGGCGACACTCCTCGCGGGCCTTGTTGAAGAGCACGCGGTTGGCACGCGTCAGACGCTCGTTGACGAAGACCCTACGTGGCATCCCTGGCGCGCCCAAATCCGAGCTGTTGAGCGTGCGGCGCACCCGCGCAGCGCGCAGCAACTCGTCGCGCAAGTCACGCCTCGCTAGCCGCACCACGATACGCCGCGCGCGCCGCTCCTCTGAAGGGGTAGCACAATTTGATGAAGGCCGCTCCACTGCACCGACCCGCTCGGCGAACACAATGTCAGCACAGTTTAGCTTCACACCTAGTTTCGTTGCCAGCACAGTGACAACGTGTACGGTGTTTTCACCGGCAGTCTCGGGCAGGTTTCCCACGTCGATATCCGCCAGTAAGGCCTCCTGATCTCGATCGTTGAGCTCACATTGAAGCTGCGAGACTACCTTCTCCAGTTCCGTTATCTTTGGCGATGTAAGGTCTACCTGGCGCTGCTCAGGTGAAAGGTCGATCTGACGTAGCAACGTCAGATCGACCTTTGACGGGTGCCGACGGGTGTCGGCGCTCGAGGACGGGCAGCAGCCCGTCCTCGAGCGCCGACACCCGTTTCTCAAGGTTGGTTATACGCTCGCCCAGCTCTTTACGAAACAGTAGGAATTCCTGTTTGATATAGCTCATTATTTCTTCTGTGACCGATTTTAATTCAGCTTTAAATTTTGAGACAAGATCCTCGGTACCTCCGGTCTGACCTCCGGTCTGAATCGGTGTTGAAAATAGGTTATTACCGCTATTATTGCCTTGTGAGATATCCTTTTGTTGTATTGGGGTAGTGTGGGTATTTACGCAACTAGGACATTTCCACGCAGCGGGGACTATAGTTTTAGTGGCGAGTCCCACACACGATTTATGAAACTTATGTATGCAAATCCCACAGCTAGCGACATCTTTGTGGGAGATAAATTTGCCACAATGCTTGCACTTATTCATTCTGGGTGGCCGAGAATTAATCACACTGTTAAATATATATGACGAGTAATATCTTCAGTATCTTATAGCGCCATCTATTGATGGACGGCTGAATCTTGTACTAAATTTATTTATATAAAGATGGACTGTTTGGTTAGAAAGTAGTAACTGTGATTTTCTGTGATGGTTTCTACAAATTGTTAATTTTAGAAGATATGTTATTCACTGAAAAATCCAAAGGTATGGGGGCTGGGATCGAACCCCGGTTCACTCGTTTATTATAGTCGCTATCGAAAGGTACAAAACATGATGTTTAGGCTTCTTTCTATTGCGGCATCGTGTGCGGTTCTCGCGCGATATGGAGTTCTGCGCGAACGAAGTTTTGGGCCACATCTAATAATATGAATTATATACGTATTAATTAATATAACAAGAAAAACTGTTTCCTTTAAAATACTGTTACCGTGCCACAAAATATTGGCTCGCCCAAATGAGCGTCAAAGTTATAACGAGCGAAAACATCGTCGGCTAAATTGTTAACAATCGCGACCGTATGTGCGGAGATTTGCACTATGAATGTGCATTTGTGCTGACTGTCAGTTTCTCGTTCCTTAAGTTAAATATTCTCTCTATATCTAGATATAATAGAATAAAAAAAAAAACGTATTTAAAGCAAAGTAACTCTTTCTGACCTAAGGTGTTGATTCATTGGTCTTAACGCAAATTAATATTATTTGAGTGTGAATTATTCTCCATTATACTAAAACACACTTAGTACTTACTCTAGGATTGATAATATTTACGTTGGTAAAAAAGATATTCATTTTTATTGCAATTGTTACAACAACATCGCGAAATTAAACAGCGCTCGGGAGAATATTCTAATTTAATTAATTTGTACAGTTTAGATGGTGCGGGCGGGACTGGCGGTAGTCGGTACTTAGCGCGCGTATTCCAGTTCGGTATCACCGGCTCCCCGCTGCCGCTGAATAATTCCACACTTGCCACGAGCTAGCAGCGTCATCACTTCAGGGCACACCCATCGAAGTCGATCCGAAAGAGTTGTGTTAGCATTGCTTTTTTATGAGAAATACATCCTTAAAGACCTACCATAAGAAATATGTAACTTTCTAGTGGTTGTCAGTGTCAGTTCTATAGCATTTTTATAAATTTCATTTATATTTTGCCTTTTAAAAATTAGTTTATTTGAACTACGAGTAGACGGTATTTTACCAACTTATAATGTGCGAATGTGTTTCGTATTTTTTCGGGCCTTTATAATTATTATTACTCTTGTTATAGATTGTAACTCAAATCTCAATATTTACACCACCGAAACTACAGAGAAACAGCTTTCATAGGACGATACAAATCGATCCAAATTTCAAAAATTTGACGTCCCACAATTTTCCACACAATCGTGGACACACCGTATGTTTGTAGTAGGTCAATCGAATCGAAAGCTAACTATGTAGCTGTTCATCTGTTCCTCTTCCTTTAATCTGTGACACCACCCCACTACACTAGCTCTATAGTACCTCATCTCCTACACGTAACTTATTTTAGTTAGGGCATGGTTTGGATAATAAATTACAGATAACGTCAAAATGGCGTGAGAAACTACCAATTAAAGAGATCCATCTGTGTTGTTTGATTTTTTATGAGTCGAGTTAAGGCGTGATAAATGATCTCTATGATGATTTAATTACAAAAGTTCCTTGATGTGTTCTATAAAGTTAACTAGATACACAAAACACAATACATAATATTATCACAGATAAAAACACATTAATCGTGTATTTAGCCCAATCTTAGATCACATAGTAATATGCAGGGTGTATTTTTATCCGAATGAAATAATATTTAACCCAACGTTACTACAATACAACACAATATACGTATATATGTAATGTATGTATCCATTACTACAAATTTTCATAATATACAGAAAAATGTATTTATTTATAATTTATAACACTTTATGCAACAATAATTGTACAAAGGCGGGCTTAATGCCTTGTGGCATTCTCTTCCAGCCAACCTTAGAGTGATGCAGAGATAAAATTAAAATGATTATAATATTTCCTGACAAGGCTCACTAAATATGGATACCCTCGCACTGCCGTACCTACGTAGTGCCGGATTTGAAGGTTACGCGACCGCCGTGCAGTATCGGCCACGCGGTTATGAATTGACGTTAATTATTTTGTCTAGGATAATGTGGGCAAAATTTTCCGTATATTTTTTATAATTGAATTGATGTATTTTTGTTTTGAATGCAACATGTATTACGCGACAACCACGCGACGAGGAAAACGCGATATTCCTGTGAGTTGTAACGTGTAAACGAGCCCTTTCAGTATCTACTTGTACGCCACCGTAGCGCCATCACGTCGTTATTATTAACTAAACAAAACGCTTACTCCGCGCCGGACTCCACTTTTTTCGCCGTATTCTAACACACCCACGTTTACCGGATTGATATGAAAACGTTTAACTTCTAAAGTACTCACCAGTTACGGCGAATTCCCCTTTGATCTTGCGCTAACAATAAGTTGACAAAGTTTTATCGCTCGGATCTTTTATCTCGTTCGAGTGCTGTGCTAGTAGTTTAGACTTGAGACTTGTGAGTTGGGAGGTATTACCGTGTGGAAGTTTCTCGTGTAGTTTGTATGAACTCGTCAAGGCAGATTGCTAGTTTTTTATTATGTAGATAGAGACTAATTAAGCTAGACAACAGAATATGAATATGAATACTATTCATGTATACAATATCAGTATCAGTCGTCATTAAATAGTACTCTTAAAAATGTGTAACTTCTCAGAAGAAACACGATGCTTAAAAATCAATATTTTCATAGGTACAGTGTTGTTTACAAAATGAAAACGCTCTCATGAAAACGCTACATATCTAACTGTGACGAAATATATTATTTGTAAATCTCTCCGATGTTTGTGCGTTTATCTTTAAGTTTATTCTTACCATAATGAATGTTTTTGTATATGATGTAAGTAAAATGATGTATGTTATTTTTTTATTACTAAACTAAATATTTCACATGTAGTCGTCTCCCTTTTTGTGCAACTTTTAATTAAACTAATATATTTATTCAAAGTCTCTCAACTCAATACTCGCAATATACCCGCTATATAAGTATATATTCTATATAGGTACCTATTCTGAAATTGGCTTGCGGCAATAATAATATATGACGTACGATCACTTAACCTCGCTGATGGAGGATCCAACCCCCCTCCCCCCTCTGGAACACCCCCTCCCCCTGTAAACTCAAATCTCTTATCATATTACGATCATCCGCGACTCCGAGGAGGCATCGCTTAAATTGGATTTCTCAAAAACAGGCCGCGGCTGTTGTGAATAATACATGAAGTGATACACTGCTTTACATGTTATTGTTGTGTTCTGCTTCCGTTTTCAGAAACAGCTAAATTAAGTCTCAAGTGAACCTAGGTACAGTCGTGGACGGATCTCGTGTAACAATTTTCGTCTTTACTACTTGCTAATAAAGTTCAAGAGTGTTACATCTGTCTGCGCCTGTACACGTTTTCAAATGAAGTGAGGTTACAAAGTTTATCTACCTCGGCGGGGCACCGGCCGCAACTCTAGAAGGTCATCCGTCAGGTCAACATTTCGCGATATTTTTCCCTTTCTTCTCTTCAAAATACAATCGGATAAATTTTAATTTATGGTTTAATAAAAGTCTCGTCACATATTTGCGTGTCGTTAAGTTTACGAGGCGGCGGGGCCCAAACATAGCAGAGATGAGTTTTTACGAATCCCCGGGTTGGGGGGGTGTGGGGGCTGAGGGGGAGGGGGCAGAATACATTCGGGCGGTCGTTAAATTTTACGGCGTCTACTTTTCAGCCACCGACAATAAAATCATTTGCTTTTATTGAGCGTAAGCGCCGCCGCCCGCCGCCGCCCGCCGCCGCCGCCGCGTCTCGCGCTACACGTGCTACGCCGCGTAGCGCTACGCCGAGCTCTGTTCAGACACTAATTTCATCTTAACGTAAACAAAGATTCAAGTCGCCCAAATTAATGTGTTATTGTATTTCTTTATTGCAGAGTAAATACAAGTAGGTCGCACAATTAAATTGGTAGCATTATATGCGCTTATTGTATCTTTTTTACATAAGTTCGAACAGAGTACACAAGCTATCTGCCATATTATGTGCTCTTAGAAACAACCGTAGTAATACGTAAGTTAGAATATTATGTTACTAATAGAGCCATTGTTTTAATTTAAACGCTATAAACGAATATTAAAAGTAAATGCATACATTTGCACACACAACCTAATGCAACACATTTCGTTATCACAATGCACGTTGCACGGTGTAACGAAAGTGAACAAAACGGCACTTAGACGTCGTGTAATTAAATATAAGCGCCGCTTCGCCACCGAGCCGGGCGACCCGGGCCGGACCAGGCGAGACGGGCCAAACCCGGGCGAAATCGCTCCGGGCGGACATCCGGACGTTAATTCCTACAAATGAAAGTATAAAATGCCCGGGCGCGTGTAATCTCCGGACACTAAAAACCCTGTCCGCACACGTCGTTACCGCGCGGTTTTCATTTCGCAAATGTTATGGAATGTGCGAAAACGAACGTAACAGGAAAATTTATGTAGATTATTTAAAAATTGATTTTACTTACTTAACTATTGGATTTATGTATCTGATTGTCATAAGAAAAATATCACAAAAACAAGGATTTGAACGGTTATATTCGCCTTTCAATATATAGCAAAATAGAAAAAAAAGGACTTTTTGTTCATGTGTGATGTGACTTTTAATTAAGCAACTGATTACTGTACTTTTTGCGTTTTCGGTACATATTTAGGTATGTTTTTTTCGGAAAATTTGCGACTGATTTAAAACAAATGCATTTCCTAATAAGAGGTGGGAGGTGTACGACTGACGCTGCGCCCACTCCCGAGGCAAGTGATTTCGGTAATGGCTTTCCGATGTTTTGTTTCTCATTCACTTTAAACGTATTCTCCAACAAGCAATACTAAGGTTTACGTAGCGACTAACGATACAGCGCTGTCTGTATTTTGAATTGAAACTGAAAAGCTCCAAGTTAGTGCACATCTGCTGCACACCGTATTTTTATTATTTACTAAATGTTGACCGCGACTTCGTGCGCGCAAAGTTAATTTCGCAGAAACCGTACATTTTTCCGCGATAAAAAGTAGCCTATGTCCTTCCCCGTGGTCTACCCTACATCTGTGCCAAATGTCATCAAAATCGGTCTAGTACTTTCGGAGCCTATTCAATGCAAACAAACAATTCAACTTTCCTCTTTATTATATTATAGACTATAGTATAGACACAGAATAAATAATAGTACCTACAGGTAGTATTGCACATTAATAAACAGAAATATACACAGAATGGAAGACGACTACTTATGAAGTAACTCTCCTTCTCTAAGTAAACGATTCAAAGGCCATCGCCGCGCGCCGCCCCGTCGTGTTTTTTAGTTTTCGTTTGACGTTTGGCACCGAGAATATTTGAGAGGAAATGGCGTTGAAGGAAGTAAATTTTACTCCTATTTTACACGCAAAGTTACACGCGAAGTAAATACACTCGCGTGGTCTAGTCAATGTCTGTCTGTGGTCTGTAGTGTTCAAACACCAAAACTCAAATTTTAAAATTTCCATATTGGTTAACAATAACACTTAGGGAATTGTTCCTACGTACCTACCACCGGTTCGGGAACTATCCTGGCGAGAAGAACCGGCGCGGAAATAAACTCGCTAACTTCAAATCAATGTTCAATTCAATACAGTACAATTATAATTTTATTTGTAGTGGGAAATGCCTACGCCTATAGTAAATGTATTTTGTAATTATATCGTGTTTTTTTTATTGTTTCAGGTAAGTTCGTAACCTGACAATACATTGTGGATCACATTACGTTACAATAGTTTTCACACGACTAATGTTATAGACTAGCGTAAGTACAATCTTAATTTGATGATTTATGTAATGTTTTTAGACAGTAAACAAACATACAGATCAACCTGAGAACCTCCTTTTTTTTAAGTAGGATATCGGGAATGTTAGATACACTTCTTTTTCGAAATTATAACGTTTTTTAATTCTTTTTATTTTAAGGACGTCTATAATAATTACACGCTGGTCAATTATCACGTCCCAAGTACAGAAAACTTAATTTCAAATATAAATTTTCCTTTAGCAAATTGAGTGTACGAAAAAAATAATTAAAACCCAAGGCTCAAAGATATTTTTATAAATTTTAATTAATAAACTCATTTTAATTTAATTAGGTACTGTGTTTACTAACGATATTAATTATTTACAAGATTTTTATACCCGACTGCGCCAGGAGGGTCGTGTTTTTCGAGTGCATGTTATGTATATTGTATGTATATATTACTTTGACACGCTCTAGAACCGAAACGGCTTGTTGCATTTGAGCTTCTGAGGTATCATTAGTTTCGTGTTAGTCGTGAAAGTAATACGGTACATCAAAATTATTTGACGCAGTCGGTTTTTTTTTTTAATTAGCGGTATAATCAACTTCAAAATTGTGTAAATAAGTTACCTTTTGTAGTTTGTGATGACTCGGTAAATGAAACACTTTTAAATCCCTTTTATCTTTTATTTATTTATCGCCAAAGACTCGTTCTCAGACAGTAGGTATGTACCTATCTTAAATAGTTAACATAATACCAATCTTAAATAGTTAAGTGAGTAGGTGCTGTACCTGGTGTTCATTCGCTGCTGTCGATTCTCGGCAAGTCAGGATAAAGTTGGCGACAAGTTTTCGGCTATCAACAGACATCCTTATCAACTGTTAGGACTTACTCCACACTAGCAACTGGAGGTAGTTGTTACTATCACTTACTTGAATCCGAAGCTGATTCGAGTGGAAAGCCAGATTACTAAGCGACTGCAGACTTACCTGCGATAACTTGCTAATTAACTGTCGTCCCTCTGTGGTTTTGTCCAGTTAAAGTCGTTTAACTCTTATTGGTGTACACTGCCGTGGACATTCGCGCGTTAGAACATTTCGACCTTATGCCATTGCAATAAGATTCAAGTGGTACGTAGCTTGTGTTCGCCACTGTACCCTGTACAGTTGGATAAGACAGAGTGGCTGTCAAGTGCGTTCCGCGACCATCAATAACGCGCCCCGGGGACAGCCGCCGCCGGCACAATCAGTTACTCCAATTACTGCACTGAGATCGTTCTAGATTACTCGCTAGATAATAGATAAAACTGACTCACGAAAGCGAGAAAAGATAATAGTTATCATAAAAGTGTATACGAGTATGTATATAGCTATGTATGTATAAAAAAGTTAAAACTCTTTATTTGCACACACACCATAGAATACGTAATTATCCGGTTTAATTGAAACCCGACTAGCTACTCAGGTGTTGTTTTATAGTGCGCCAGTGTGTGTGCAATACACTCTTGTGGTAACTCTCGTAACGCGGTGGGGCTGGCGAGAGATCGGACACCGGACTAACTTATGCGACGAATGGAACAACTTTCAAGTGGTCCAGCCTGCGTTGTCCTAACCAGACTTGAAAACAACTTTCCATGTTGCTTCAAAGCGGAGATCCCACGACCCACGTGTCGAGACCCCAAGCTCTACTCTAAAGCACTGGACTTCGTAGGTGTCATAATAAAATTTTACTAAACTTGAGGACCAGTCCAAGAAGGCAGTCTTACTGCTTCCAGCACTTTCATTCCAACTAAATATGTAGCTAGATTAGATTAGATTGTATTTAGTATTTATACGAAAATGATACTAAGAAGATAACATAAAGAAAACGAAGCTTTTAATCTTTAGTGTCCAAATTTACAAGTCCTGCAAAAGATAGGCTATCAGGAGCCTGTAGGATCACTGATCAGCAATTAGGACGCCGGGTGCCCTTTTCGCTCCAATCCAGCCAATTTGTAATGAGATCGCCAAGGCCTGCTGATTGCAGCTCCCTCCCCCCTGGCCGTCCCCGGGGATTCCTCAGCGAGAACTGTTAAAGATGTTATTGGATGTTGATAAACGCAATCTAAACGTAAAATGAAATAAAGTAAAAAAGGTTAAACGTCAGATTTGACACTTGTCAATCTGTCTTGGGCTTGCGGCTCTCTCTTATTTTGGCTGGCTGCTCGATAGGAATGTATATTGTATACTTGGAGAATAAATCTACTTTAATCTACTTGAATGTTTAATTTCACTCTCAAGATTTCATCCAACATGGTAGCAGAGCGTGGTTGGTGAGTGAATGAACATATATTTCAACGATTTATCGCAAAAAAGGTGTTACCACGTGAAAATTGAATATACACCGGCCGGCGAATCAACCTCGAAAATGGCGTCGTCGCTTGCGCACGGCATGGAGAAACTTAAGGGAGCAGATAATTACTCGTCATGGAAATTTTCCATGAAGATGTTATTAATCCACGAGGAGTTATGGGAATTTGTGGATGACGACACAGATGCCAAGAAGAGCGAGAAGGCGTTGGCCCGCATCGCACTATCTGTGACGCCGGCGATAATTCCATACATTCGAACAGCCAAGAGCGCAAAAGAAGCGTGGAACATTTTAAAGAGGGCTTACGAAGGGCGTGGCCTTAGCAGGAGACTAGGCTTGCTTAGGAGCCTTTTCAGTATCAAATTATCTGAAAATCCTTCGATGGAGGTGTACCTCCACAAAATTAAGGAGTATGCTCATCAACTCGAAGAAATAGAATCGCCCTTAGACGACGAATTTGTCTCAGTAATTATGCTAAGTGGGCTCACTGAAGATTATGACCCACTCATCATGGCCCTAGAAAATTCCAGTTCTAAATTGTCAACAGAGACTATCTCTTCGAAACTATTACAAGAGGTACAAAGGCGTGAGGAGAAGAGTGACGGTAGCACAGCCCTGGTCACCACACACACCAGGAAACCGCTCCGATGCTTCAGGTGCAATGGCAATGGACACTTCTCTAGAAATTGTCCGGAGAAGAAAACTGCAACTGTAAATAAACATAGTAGCAGCCCGGGACTGAAGCATCCTCCGAGGACTGTGCAGAGGCAGGCTCCAGTTAAGAACAAGGCGCTTGTGACGGCTCTCTCCGTGAACGTGAACAGCAACAAATGGTACATCGACTCGGGAGCTACTAATCACATGTGCAACAGTGACAAATTAATGGAAAGATGTGACTCGAATAAAACAGTTCATGTGAGTGTTGCAAACGGTTCAAAATTATCCACAGCGGGGCTTGGACATGTGAAGGTGCAACTAAATGACTGTATAAGGACAATAAGTGATACATATTATGTTCCTAACTTAACTACTAATTTATTGTCGGTCAGTGCAATGACCAAGAAAGGTTATATTGTAACTTTTGATAGTACATCATGTACTATCTATGATAATAATGAAATTTTAGCTACTGGTACTCAGGTAAATGGTGTCTATCAGCTGGATACTGTATCGGACAGCGTCTGTACTGACAGACAGGAGTGCAGTATGATGGCATCGACGGTGGCAGACTCAAAATCCCAGGAGGTGTGGCACAGACGACTTGGTCACCTAAATTCAAGGAGTATGCAACTTCTACAAAAGGGTATGGCAAATGGTATTCATTTTTCTAGTTCTAATTTTCAACAATGTATATCTTGCATTGAAGGAAAACAAAGTAAAATTCCTTTTCCCAAGAAGAGTAGTAATAGAGCAACAAATGTGCTTGGGCTAGTGCACACGGACTTATGTGGTCCAATACAGGTCCCGTCTATTAGTGGTGCAAGATACTTACTTAGCTTCATCGACGATTTTACACGGAAGCAATTTGTTTATTTTATAAAATCTAAAGATGAAACTTTCAATAATTTTAAAGTTTTTAGAGCTTTTGTTGAGAATGAGACAGGTCACAAAATAAAAATGCTTAGAAGTGACAGAGGTGGTGAGTACATGAGTGTTCAATTCCAGGAATACCTAAAAAGAAACGGGATTAAGCATCAGAAGACAGTACCTGACTGTCCACAACAAAATGGTGTTGCAGAACGAGCAAACAGGACAGTGATGGAGAAAGTAAGGTGCATGCTGCGGGACGCTGGACTCGGAATGAAGTTCTGGGCTGAAGCAGCGAACACAGCGGTATACCTAAAGAACCGTAGTCCTACCAAGGCTGTTCCTGGAATGACTCCTGAGGAAAAATGGACGAACAAAAAGGTAAATCTAAACCATTTAAGAATTTTTGGTTGTGTTGCTTACTCTATGGTTAAAAATAGAAGAAAACTTGATCCCAAGAGTAAACCATATATTTTTGTGGGATATAATGAGGACTCCAAAGGCTACCGACTGATAGATACCGATAATCACAGAAATTGTATAAATTCTCGTAATGTTGTTTTTCTAGAAAATAAATTTTGGGACAAAGACATGTCACATGATGATAATCACTGTCAACAACAGTTTATTGTTGATAACAGTCTGGTTTCTCAGCAAACAGAATCATCCACTGTATGTTCTGAACAATCTGATGACATAACATTAACACGGAGAGAACAACACAGACTTAGTACAATTACTCTGGATGATTCTGGGGGCGAAAGCACACAATCAGATACGGAGGATTGTTCGGATGTAACTTACATTCCAGGTGATGACTCGCTGGCAGAAGCTGAGCAATCAGAGAGCTCCTATGAAGAAGCTGATGAATCTATCCTGATGGCCAATTTTGTAGAATTGGCAGATGGCAACCCAGATGACCCGCAGACGGCAACTGAGGCGCTGAATGGACCTGATTCGGACAGTTGGCGGAAAGCGATGACAGATGAGTTTAATTCATTCATTAAAAACAAATGTTGGACTCTAACTAAAAGAGAAAAAGGCCATAAGCCTGTACAATGTAAGTGGATTTTTAAGAGGAAGTATGGCGCTGATGGTGAGCTAATAAAATTTAAGTCACGATTGGTAGCAAAGGGTTACACTCAAAAATTTGGTGTAGACTACCAAGACACTTTTTCACCTGTTGTTAGATACTCAACGATAAGAATGTTATTAGCTTTAGCCGCAGAAAATAACATGGACATAGAACACCTTGACGTAAAAACTGCGTTCCTTAATGGGGATCTTGAAGAAACTGTCTACATGGAACAACCGGAATACTTCAAAGTAAAGAGGAGCGCAGATATGGTATATAGACTTAATAAGGCTGTGTACGGTCTTAAACAAGCTTCAAAGTCTTGGTACGATAAAATTACTAAGGTGCTCTGTGACAAATTGAAATTTAGCCGCTTGACTTCTGAACCATGTGTTTTCTTTAAGTGTAAAAATAGATCACTGATGATCATAGCATTGTATGTGGATGATTTAATAGTATTTTCATCATCAGATTTTCATGATAAAGATGTAATAAAGAAACAATTACAAAAGGAGTTTGAGATCACTGATCTAGGGCCAGCTCAACACGTACTTGGTATGAAGTTGATAAGGGAAGGTGCCAAGATCTATCTGAATCAGTCAAACTACATCCAGAAGGTTCTAAAAAGGTTTCGCATGGAGGACTGCAAGCCAGCTGCAACACCCATGGAGACGGGTCTGAAACTTACCAAGAAATCAAAACAGGATGAGACCTATGATTACAGAGGTCTTATTGGCTCCTTAATGTATGTAGCAGTTTGTACAAGACCCGACATCAGTCATGCTGTTAGCTACCTCAGTCAATTCAATGACTGTTTCGATGAATCTCACTGGAAAGCTGCTAAAAGAATTCTGCGTTATTTAAAAGGTACTATTAATCTTAATCTTGTGTTCTCAAAAACAGGTTTAAATATTTCTGCATATGCAGATGCCGACTGGGCGTCAGACAACATCGACCGTAAGTCGTTTACTGGCTTTGTTTTTACCATGGGAGAGTCTGTTGTCACTTGGGAAAGCCGTAAGCAACGTACTGTTGCTCTTTCAAGCACTGAAGCCGAGTACATGGCGTTGTCTGATACATGTAAGGAAGCTTTATTTATTAGACAGTTTTTATTTGAGATTTTTGGTACCATGGTTAAAATAACAATTTATAATGACAACCAATCTGCTATTAAGTTGTGTAAAAATTTTATATTTCATTCCAGAACAAAGCATATTGACATACGTCATCATTTTATTAAAGAAATTGTTAATAAGGGTATTGTAGAAATAAAATATTTATCTACTGTTGTTATGTTGGCAGATGTGCTAACCAAAGCACTTTCTAAAGAAAAACATAATAAGTTTGTAACTCAAATGTTAAGTTTAAAATAACTTAATGTGTTTAAAATAACTTAAAGAGCTTGTTGCATGTATTTATTTTATTGAACTTGTAATGAAAAAGGAAATGTTATGTATTGTAGAATATGTATTGCATACTTGTAATAATAGTGTAACTATTTTGTAACTTTAAGAGTATGTAACTATATGAGTTTTGTATTGCTGATATATTGATATTAGAAATAACATAATATTTAGATTGTGTTTAAGGGCCAGTGTTAAAGATGTTATTGGATGTTGATAAACGCAATCTAAACGTAAAATGAAATAAAGTAAAAAAGGTTAAACGTCAGATTTGACACTTGTCAATCTGTCTTGGGCTTGCGGCTCTCTCTTATTTTGGCTGGCTGCTCGATAGGAATGTATATTGTATACTTGGAGAATAAATCTACTTTAATCTACTTGAATGTTTAATTTCACTCTCAAGATTTCATCCAACAAGAACTAATTGCACCCTCTCCTGTCGCCTTAGCACCTAGCGATTGCTGTCTTGTCCCGGACAAGAGCAGTAATGAGGGCGGCTTAAGCCTGTGACGTATCACGATTCACGGAGTTAATCACAAAATGTTTTGTATGTTAAATTGAGGAGCATTGATACAAATAAAGTCTACTTGAAAATACAATGTTTTGACGACCTCTGCGGCGCGTAGGCGCTCAAGCCGGATATCGAGGGTTCAGATCTTCCTGAGGAAAGTAAAAGTAGTAAATATGCTTCACGTTTTCTGGTTCCCGTAACACAAGTCCTTCGGCTACTTACTACGAGACCAGATTGGCGTGTTGTAACAAGTGAACTTTTATTTAATAAAACAAAATGTACAATCGTATAATAGAATTAAAGGACTAATCCTAATGTTCACTACGTTAGGATTAGTCCTTTAATTATATTATGTATACTACCTATACAATATTATAAATTTGTATATATTTAACTTAGTATAAGCATAGTTGGGACCTGCTAAGCTAATAATGAAACAAACAAAGCCGTTATATCCGCAGCGTGGTGCTAGTTGTAACGAAGTTAGGCTTAGTCTAGACAAGCGGACGAGGCGAGGCACGTAATAAGCCGTAGATCGCGGTCTAACGGTTCTAATGAAGCTGTGAGCTCTCGCGTAATGCGTATACCATGGGAGGGCTTGGAAGCCTGTAGATTCGCTTGTTAGCAAAGAAAATAATACTTACAAACAAAACCATTTTAATTGTTTCTACTGATAGCAATAACATACAGAAAAGAAGCAAAAAAGGTTTTGTTTCAAATAAGTACATTTTATTTACCTATTTTTGTTTTTAAAAACGTATGGGTTGAAAAATACTAGATATATCAAATAGTATCCTTAAACCAAAATTGTTTAGAAAAGCTGAACAAAACGCTTCGCTCGTGTGCGGCGCGGGTCGCCGACCGCAGCTAAGCTCGGGCCATTATAATATTAATGTATTGTCTTTGCAACTCGCTAACGAGATTACTGACTACAGCTTGTTGTCGACACAAACTTACAAACTAATACCGACGCGAGAAGACAATATCGACCGACAACAGCTCGTTCTAAAAAATTTGGAACGCCTCGCAGTAATTAATTAAAAGAGTCGAACTGACGGACTCCAATCCCCGAACGTGACAGATGATAAATAATATTTTTTAAAAGAGCACCATTTGTCAACGTCCCACACATCCGAGCACACGTCGAAATACAAAAGATGTTTTTGTTCGTGGACAAAGCCGGCGGGCCCCGAGGCAAAAACCGCGGACCGCGGCCTGCCCGGGATTGCCGCTGCGTCATATTAACTGCCGATGTGACCCGGACTCTTCATTGCAGAATGTGTGCTCATGACTTTGCACATTTACGTAATATTAATTATTGTTTTATCCTCTGCAGGCCACGTCATTAATGTCAGGAGGCCCAAAGCGGGGTAACCCTGTTTTAATGATCGGGAACGCACTTGAAACTCCGTATCAATGGACGACAGCAATCGCGTATCATCAGGCGCTTTAAAATCTTTGACCAAGTATAAAGTTAAGTAATATGCGTAAAACTTGTGTACGCGTTTACTTATTTCAATATTAGTCACACACATAATAATCTTCAGCTTCTGTTGTTAAGTAATAGGTACTTAACAACAGAAGCTGAAGTGACCAATATTGAAATAAGTAAACGCGTACATTAGTAGAGTTAACTGGTGACAATGATGAGCCAGACCCCCGTGTGCCCGCCGGGCGGCTCCCGGCATGTGCGAATTGCGTCCTGCGACGACAGCCAGCAATTAGAGAGCGCCAGCGGCTTGTCACCCGGAGAGGGGGGATTGGCTTAGTTTAGCAAAAATTTGTTTCCAATCTAATTAAGCTCCTGTCTCCGAGGCTTCTTACAATTTCGCCCATTATTATTATAATAAAAACGATATTATTTTTAGGGTTCCGTACCCAAAGAGTCAAAACGGGACTCTATTATTAACATAGAACACTCCACTGTCCATATATATGTCACAAGCTATCTCGTGAACCGTGATAGCTAGACAGATTTTCATATATTATGTATTTCAGTTGTCGCTTATAACTAAAAATATCTACAACAGACTAGAATAAATCACTAAATGGGGCTCCCATACAACAAAAGTGACTTTTTTGTCCTTTTTGCTTTATATTAATACCTATAAAAACTTAGGCCTGTTCATCGGTTATTGGATGATTTATACAGTATTCTCCGAGCGAATTTTTGAGTTTGAGTTTGAAAAATGTCGTATGGTTGCCCAAGCACATACGGCATTCTCACAACACAGCCAGCCTGGTCCAAAGGAATGACTGGTCAATAGGTCTGGGGCCAACCATGTGCGGGTTTCCTCACGATGTTTTC
This sequence comes from Glaucopsyche alexis, assembly GCA_905404095.1. Classification (NCBI taxonomy): domain Eukaryota; kingdom Metazoa; phylum Arthropoda; class Insecta; order Lepidoptera; family Lycaenidae; genus Glaucopsyche; species Glaucopsyche alexis. The sequence goes on along the minus strand of FR990044.1, from coordinate 147,748 downwards.
CTTCACCGTTAGATCGTCCGTATAATGTACTTGAAATCTGAAAAAGTCTCATCGGTACACGCCAGAACCTGGGATTCGAACCTGCACTCTCTCGAGTGCGAACAAAACGGTCTACCCACTAGGCCACGGAGCTCTCTATTAATACCTATAGTGCTCTATATTAGTACTAACAGTTGTATAGACGGTACGAAACCGTTCGTGCGCGAGCCCAACTCGCACTGGGCCGTTTTTTTATAATTAGAGTTTTCCCAACCCCGTGCCCGGGGGTAGGGGGTAGGGCCGAGTTGACATTGTAATTAGCCTTTATTTAATACGGAAGTTCGCCTTTGTCCGAAATGAACGGTCGCTTTATCGGAAAACTAACAAACTTTATTACGGGATTTTTAAAGTGTTCTATGTATTTTCAACGATTTTTTGTGCATTTAGCTGAAAATAGAGAGATGATAGGGTATGTCAATATATTGAATAAAGTTTAAAAAAAATGTAAAAATTTCTATCGAAAATATAAAATTGTAATTGGTTTGATGAAATCGTGATTAAAATGCAGTAGTGTTATTAATTTGAAATACTTTTTGAACGCCAATTCTTGGAATTGTTGCGGAATTTTACAGCAAAAACTTCGCTGACGAATGTCATACAACAACCTCATGTATAAATGCCAACAAATTATTTAAGTGGTGTTTACACGTCCGTCTCGTGCGTGTGACGACAGACCCGCGCTGATTACACGTAATTGCGTCTCCTCTCACGTCCTACACTTTTTGCTAATGTATACGCCGCCTGCACACGCCAGGCAAGCAGATTCGCAAGCAGGGGTCCACGGTGGCTGGGAGGGCGGCATTGAAGAACAAGAATATATTTTGCCAAGCTACTTAGATTTACACGCCTATAATAATCTAACTGCCTGCAAACGCCAGACAAGCCGCTTGCAAAATTATAAAGAAATCTCCCGTCGAACCTCCCCATTCTCGAGGAACCCTGATTGCCAAGTGTGTATCAGACACATAACATCGGCCTGTGAAGTGTGAAGTGTGATTTGACTCAATTACGTCATTAGAGCGACACGTGACACGTTCCTTTTCCCAAGAATACTTAATTGCACGTTGTTCTTGGGAAAAGGACATTTCTTTACAATTGTATGTACGTAAGTTCCCTTCATAGTTCATACAAACGGTTTCTAGAATTAATGTTTTCTCTCATGTTACTTTAATAGATGTGCTAAATTGAGAAACTATATCTTTAGTTTCTCTCAGTAAGACAAAGTTTCGGAAGAATAAAATATCTAATAATAACTTGTAGCTCTATCCTCTTGCAATGGTAGTAACCTAGTATGATTCGTAAATTACTGTTGTTATAAATACATTTCAGCACTGACTACTGAGTGATATTGAACTTGGCACCCATTTAGATATCACTTGTTTTGTCGTTGAAGGTATCAGATTATGGTAGAACCCTAATCTGATATGTTATGGAATTTAAGGGATTGATTCTAGACTGGTTGCCTATTCTAAAGGTCAACCCAGTAAAACAATGTACTACAAATAAATTATTGTCAGGTCAGGATACCGACATAATATTTTACTAATTAAAAGTAGAAAAGTAGGTAGATATAAATATACCATTTTCTTTAAGGATCATCACAGTTCAAAATACAAAACAAAGAGATAAATCAACATTATTTATTAATTCGAAAATAACAAAAACCCGTGGATAGGATTATTTATTAAAATACTCATTTTCTATTTGCAAAACACTATTAATCTAACATTACATTTCGGAACTATAATTTATTGCTATTCAGATTCAAAAGGAACATGTGCTAACAGCTAGGTATAAACCATACATCAACTAAAGGAAATGAATGTCGTGAACAATACTATTTACTTATTCACAATAATATTATAATAATTAATTATTAGAAAACAATATAATACCAAAGGCTACAGCCATGAAATATCAAATAATATTAAACACAACAATCTTAAGATTAGAGCAATGACAAAACAATAAGTAAGTAACATCACCTGAATCGGCTTCCCGTGTAAGAGACCGACTTCTGTCTGTTTCGCCTTTTTATAGGCTTGGTGTTGCTACAGTTTCCACAGACCATATTTTATATACATTTAGTCTTCACACTTTAATATTTTATAATAATATAAATCATTACATCAACGACTCTTAACTAAGGTTTAGATAATATACAACGGCATTAATATTGGTGTTGCCAAATATTTAACGGAACTTACGAAACCAAATCAGACTTAAGTACAAATACTTCACCGATATCTATCTATACTTCTATAGTATATCCATATCTAATACGGCCATACTGACAAAGACTTCGTCCCCGAAGTCAAAAAAAAAAAAACAATATTATAATGAATAGTAACAACTTCAGTGACTGTAATTTGTTTTATCTTTCCTTTTTCTTTGCCATCTTTCTTTTTTCTTTCTAATTTTTTTTCCAAACCCATATGCTATTGACACAGTGTTCCTTATTTCTCAGTATTACAGTAGGGTGGCAGCTTTTTTTCAGCTCGCGTTTCCCCTATTATGCTATTGACAGTAGGGTGGCAGCATTTTTTCAGCTCGCGTTTCCCCTATTATACTATTGACATAAGGGTGGCAGCTTTTTCAGCTTGCGTTTCCCCTTTCTCATTATTATTTGACCAGAAACAAATTATTTAATAAATAAAAATAAAGTTACCACCGTTAGTGTATCATCGTTATTTGCTACAATATACATATACCTGTCAACATAATATGAAAATGTTGTACTTGAAAATTTTTGTATTTATTAGGTATATATCCGTCAACGTATGAAAATATTTTACTTATAAAAAAAAACTTAAAATTCCTTATTGAATTGTATTACTATCAATTGTCTGAATAAAAATTGTATTATCGTATTCTTCATTAGTGAGAATGTACAATGTAAAACCTAAATTGTGTCACAAGAAACAAACATCAGAAAAGAAAAAATCGTTTTACTATTTATAAATCAAAATGTGAAAATGTTTTACTGTAAAATCTATACTGTATCACATACATTTATCGAGGAAAATATTTTATACACGCCATTGATAATGCTTTACTGTAAATGCAAAACATTACCACTGTCATATTTTAATCAGAACAAAAATCGTTTTATAAACAAACTGAAAATTATGAGAAAAAAATATATGTCAGTGTTTAACGAAACTAATAATTGTAATATCCTAAACTGTATCAGTATTATTTATAAATGCAAAAATCGTTTTATAAACGTCAATATGTGAAAATGTTTAACGAAACTAATTGTAATTTCGTAAACTGTATCAATGTTATATTTTATAAATGCAAAAATAGTTTTTATATTAATGTCCATATGTGAAAATGTATATATAACTTTCCAATCGTGAACGGTGTCATAAAAAACAAATGTTTTATTTAAGTTAATATGTGAAAATATTTTACAACAAAATCTATAATGCATCATTATTGACGGTCATTTTCACAAAAAGTGTACATTCGTGTTTCGTGTCCGATAACTTAATTTAGCTATATTTTTTTGCAATGTTCAAAGAAAAATAATATGTACGTTTATAATTTACACCAAAACTAGTATCTTTAGTTAGTTTTTTTGTATTGTTTATTGTAACTGCATAAAACAATATTACCTAAATTTTTCAAAGATGTGATTGAAAACATCAATTTTAGCGTTGTCATACTACGAACAAGCGGTTAATATATTTAGTTGACTTATACATACTGTAAAAAACGTATCTTTAAATGTATTTAAATAAGTATGTGTATTTTTTCTGAACGTACATTTTATGTACAATTCCATGTACAATTTCCTGTACAATTGTATAATACTCTGACGATACACAAAACATTTATTTAAGTAATTAGATCTTGTGAGGACACTGATTATAATTATTAGACTATAAAATAGTTTTAAGTGGAAAATTGCTATTCCCAGAACAGTTTTTCTTTCCAGTTTTACCGATTAGTTATTGAGACATTTGGACAGATTTAGACCATTTAAACGACGACCAACGGACGATAAATACTCATTTCAGTGATGGTCCAGTTTTAATTTTCCAGAACTGAAACCAACTTAAAACGAGGTTTACGAATTTCTTTCCTCAAAATTATTTTAAATACTATTATTAGCTTTCAGTGGAACTTATTGTTTTCTGATGTCTAGCACATCACACATTTAAAATAATTAAGGGTTTAAGGTCAGACTACCATTACTTCCGTTCGAAATCAAAACGCAGGTAGTGTAGAAATTGAATTGTAAAGTTTCTATTTAACCTTTATTAGATTTCTTTCTTAGTCAAAATAATATGCTGATTAGTAGTGTTATTTAAAATGTTCTCATCTTAATTCTCATCAACATTTAGCAAGCGCCTGAACAAGGCTACTAAGTTTGTCCTAAAAATGCTTTTGTCATTGTACCTACTTAGTGCTAATAAAGATTTTTGAAGTTTGAAGTTTGCCTATTAAGGAAAATATACCAAAAGTTATTAACCAATTTCATCCAAGTAAATACCTACTAACGGAAAGGAAATAAAAATCATAATTTTGCATAATATTTGCTACCGTTCAATTATTATTATTATTATTTTACTATTTTGTTTTAAAATATAAAACGGCTTTAAAGAATCACACCGTTTAATTAAATCCAAACTAGACGATTTGAAACTAGGTATTAGTTTCGGAATGGAGAATAAAAAAAATGTTCCCCAATCCCAAAAAAAAAAGCTAAATACAGTTGTAAAGTAGTAAGAATAAACGGTTTAGAAGATTTGTTTTTTATTAGTTTAAACTTTTAAAGTTTAATTATTTTTGCATAACCACGCAATGTATTACGCCGTACGGGAGGCTCAGCTGCAGCCTTGTTTACGTTGTACATTGCGTGTTGAAAGGTTGAACTTTTACAAAAACAATCGATTAAAAGCAAATCACTAGTACCAAACACCAATGGATATATCTCATGCCCTATTATCAAACTCCCAAGTTATCGGGACTGTTCTGTATACACCCGGTAAAAAATATAATCCTGATTAAGAGGTTTAATTACACTAGTCTACAGCCAAAATGCAACTGAGTGGATATTTCTTGTTTTTATGTTAGTTAATGTGTTCTTAATGTCAATTCATAATTTAAAAAAAAAAACGTATCACGTAAGGTTTTTGAGATTTGTGACTTGATTTTTTAACAAAGTACTGAGCAATTTTGTTGTTCTATTTCCAATGAATCGTATTATTCTTATTATTGAGGTATTTTTAACAAATTGTATGTGTCTAGTTTGTAATCTTTGTTTTCTCAATTCAAGACTGGAAGGTAGTTGTACATTTGTTGCGATAGCTTCAGAAAGTGAGATTTTCAGAAAATAAATGATAAAAATTAAAAACGTGATTAAAATACATCAATGGACTTATTTTGTGGCTAGTATGCACCTAAATCGCAGGCCAGAATAAATAACCAATGTGACTAAATTAGCACATCTTAAGTATTTTGGTTTTACTACAGTAGATCATAGGTTCCCCATATTCGTTGTCAGACTTGTATGCCGAACTTAAGTAACTGGCTTTATGGAAAAAAAAGTCTTCAATGCCGTTTGCTATTCTGATGATTGCTTTCGATGTTTTTAAATACCTTAGAGAAGTTTTCCCGAAGTTAAGTGATGCAAAGCTTAAAAAAGGAATTTTCATTGGATCCCAAATCTGGAAAATTCTAAAGGAGGCAGAGCTTGAAGAGACTAAACCTTGTTCAATTTCAAGGCTGGAGATCATTTAAAAGCGTTGTCATAGAAATTTTGGGACAAAGAATCTGATACGTATGAGGAACTGATTAAAAACTTTCTGAAAAATTACAACATGGGCTGAAGAATGTCTTGAAAAATTCATTTTTTACATTCTCGTTTCATTTTTTTTTCACAAAATTTAGGTTCCGTTAGTGATGAGCAGGGAGAGAGGTTCCACCAATATATTTTAACAATAGAACAGAGATATCAAGGTCGCTGGGACCCTGCAATGATGGGGGATTATTGTTGGTTCCAAATAAGGGAAAGTAATGCAGAATACAAGAAAAAAATCGTTATTTGCATAATCTACAAACAGTTACAATAGTTATGTGTACCTTTCATTACCTCAAAAATAAACATCTTAAATAGATAAAAACTTTTTTTCTTTCAAACTGTATCGGTAGGTATATATATTAGCTAATAGGGCATTTTTCATATATTTTTTTCTAAACTTCATTTTGATGTAACTCAAAATTTAGACGTGATGCTTTGCGTGATGGATTTCCCTAACTTTTTAATTGAAACTTGGGAACCTTCAAAAATAACGCACCAAAATGCACCTTTAACCATGTCAGTTGTGTTTTTTTCACTTTTAATTTGTAGAGTAGTGATAATATTTTCATATGGATAAAAGAGTTCCAATCATATTATATATGTATAGATATTTAAAATCGGTCTATTTAAAATAATGTACAGACTCTGAAGATGACATTTATCAGAAAAACAATGGTCTTAAACTTTGTCGGTAATTATATAGTCGGTAGTAATGTATAAATTAGGTACTATACAAATTTTCAATTAAAACGAACTATCATTGTGTTTTTTGTCAAATTATAATTGACAACAAAAAAAATATATATTAATGCGTTATCAATTTCCGCAAACTATTAGCGAACCACGTCTTTTTAAGTCGTACCGTACGTCGTCGTCGTACGTACGTGTGCCTTTTCTCAAAAATGTTATATTTAACACCAATATCAATCCGTTATCAATTTCTTTTGATAATTAAAACAATTATTACATTATTATTCGTCAAACCTTCTTATCATTATATAATCTTAAAATACCTATCAATATTAAATTAACCAATCACTCCATTGGTTGTAAAAAAAAAATACATATAACCTTATATACCAACATTATCAATTGTATTGTAATACCTGTATAAATACTAAAATTTTATTCTACACTCACATCACTTCAATAACCGTTCGGCCAGTTCTGACAAGAATTATGACGCTCTGGGGTAGTACCTCAGAAAGCTTGGAGCACCGCGGAAGACTACGCCACTTTCGTAAGTTGCAAATCTGTCTTGGACAGACCTTGCAAGGCGACGACACGACGCTGCATCACACGACCATTCTGAAACTGACAAAACTGTATTAGTGGGTTGTTCGTAATCCAACTTCTGATATCAGATTATGGTAGAACCCTAATCTGATATGTTATGGAATTTAAGGGATTGATTCTAGACTGGTTGCCTATTCTAAAGGTCAACCCAGTAAAACAATGTACTACAAATAAATTATTGTCAGGTCAGGATACCGACATAATATTTTACTAATTAAAAGTAGAAAAGTAGGTAGATATAAATATACCATTTTCTTTAAGGATCATCACAGTTCAAAATACAAAACAAAGAGATAAATCAACATTATTTATTAATTCGAAAATAACAAAAACACGTGGATAGGATTATTTATTAAAATACTCATTTTCTTTTTGCAAAACACTATTAATCTAACATTACATTTCGGAACTATAATTTATTGCTATTCAGATTCAAAAGGAACATGTGCTAACAGCTAGGTATAAACCATACATCAACTAAAGGAAATGAATGTCGTGAACAATACTATTTACTTATTCACAATAATATTATAATAATTAATTATTAGAAAACAATATAATACCAAAGGCTACAGCCATGAAATATCAAATAATATTAAACACAACAATCTTAAGATTAGAGCAATGACAAAACAATAAGTAAGTAACATCACCTGAATCGGCTTCCCGTGTAAGAGACCGACTTCTGTCTGTTTCGCCTTTTTATAGGCTTGGTGTTGCTACAGTTTCCACAGACCATATTTTATATAAATTTAGTCTTCACACTTAAATATTTTATAATAATATAAATCATTACATCAACGACTCTTAACTAAGGTTTAGATAATATACAACGGCATTAATATTGGTGTTGCCAAATATTTAACGGAACTTACGAAACCAAATCAGACTTAAGTACAAATACTTCACCGATATCTATCTATACTTCTATAGTATATCCATATCTAATAAAGGCAATAACCAAGGCATATTATGATATTGCACTTGGCTCTCATTTCACATTAATGTTTTGATGGGATTGTCACTAACACTGTGCCTTTCAGGCGAGTCATTGAGACCAAGTGCGGCTCCGCCCGCGTAAATACAGTATCCCACGGGACACTGTACATTTTCAGGATAAAATAAGACTATGTCCTTTTCCGAGGCCTACTCAAACAAAAAAAAATGTGTAGGCTGAAAGTATTTTGCAGCACACCTTGTTATTTATTCCTCATTTATCTTATGTAATCCCTGTAGAACTCTGAAGTTTAGCAATATTTTATAAACTAACTAGCTTTTGCCCGCAGCTTCGCTCGCGTCAGAGGGAAAGCTTGTTCGGGAAAATACCAATACCAAAATTGAATACATAATGGTATAGGCACTGCACAGCCGTATCAGTTGTATTTTATTTGAATGTTTCCTGTGACTTCGTAGGTACACTCAAGAAATGTACCGGGAACTGTACCATAAATAAAATTTAATAAGCTGCAAAAAGTATTCTGTGTTAATTCTGCTTAACCTACTACCATACCTGATTTCATCAAAGTTCTTTACGTGTTTTCTTTACTTTATTACATGAAAAACTAATCATATTATTATGTACTATAAACAAACTTTCGCGTTTAGGTATAATATTAAGTAAGGATTTATTTGTAGCCGATAATTAGTATTTTAACGTTTTCGGAAATCTTTTGAATGGGAAGACGTTGTGGACTTTGAACCTAATAAAAATAATTTGGATTGTGATCGCCCATCCTAGTTGGGACCACGACAGAGTTTGAGAGAGAGATGAGTTAGCAGTACGACCACGAAGCCATCTAGCTTCTCACTTATTCCTCATATATAATAATCATACACATTAATGATTAGGATTAACCTAGGTAAAGTTTTAACCAATTCAAATAGTGTGCGTTACGATTGCTCCGCCAAGTTATCTAAACAGAAAAAAACTTAGCCAAAAAAATTGTCGAAATTTGTCAAAATCGAAGGGAACAAACCAAAAATTTGTCAAGGTAGAAACAAAGAAGTTACAAGGATTTAAAGTTGGCCGCGCGAACGTTACGTGGAGGATTGCGCGGCCATGAAGATCTCAGAAATCACGTGGGTCAGAGAACTAATTCATTTTGTCATTTGAAGATTGAATTTGTCAAAAATTGTCGAAAAACGAATTTTAAACTGTAATTCAATATTTTAAGAAATATTTACCTTAGAAGTTATGACCGCGCAATCCTTCACTTGTAATTTTTTAATGTTGATTATTTCTTTATAACTTAAGACTTAGTACAAAAAACTGTTACTGGAAGAAAGGTCCTAATTTGTCGAAACTAGTGAAAGCAATAAATGTTACAAAAGCTTAATTAAACAGACAAATCAGTCCGAAACAAAAAATTCATGGCCGCGCGGTCGAAACGTTACTTTATACGCTGATATCTCATTATCTGTAATTACTAGGATTTCAGTGTGAATACCCATTTTTTCGACATATTAACCTGATTAGAATAACGTATCGTTTTACCCTCAGAACAATTTTCAACACGTGTAATCTCTAAAAATATGTTCTCTCGTACAATGTTCGAGCAGGGTAACCATAATTTTGATTTAATTTGGGAATACCTTTTGCTCTACTAGACGAAAATGTATATATTTCATCAATAATATCAATTTGGTCACAGACATTTCCTATAGTCGAATTTCGACCATTTACTCGTAAAATTAAATTTGGTAAGTTATGAGTTAAAAAAAAAAAAAAATTAACTTAGCGATCGCTATCTTTGTCAAGATTGCAGACCCAGGTCAATGAGCGTTGATTTTTGCTAATTATCAAGTGGCCAGTATCGTTAACTGCCATATTATGTAATAAAGACAGGCAGTTCCATAGAGCGGTTTGGTGCCTTTGTTAACAATAAGGAATATGCATGAAAATTTAATTTGCCTGAAATATTTATTCCCTGTTCTTTATTGTCGTCACATTATAACTAAAAGGATTTTTTAAAATTTAGTTCTTATTTAAACCGAAAAAAAATATATATAAAAAATAAATTGCGAAACGCGTCACTATTGGTCGCGAGTCGCGACCAATGGTGACGCGCGTGTGTGACGTCACACTACACGACTATTGTTATTTTTTATTGTTTTATCTGTTTTTGCCTTATTGATTTTGGTTTTAATTTTCATCATTTTCATATTAGCACATTATATTTTTATTTTTAAATGTTTTCTTTAGAACAGTAATGTCAAATTTTTAAACTTTTAATTTTATCTCACATTGAAACACATTCATTTTGTAAATTTTGTGTACCTTATTAATAAACTTTATCTATTTAAAAAATATTATTATTTGAGACCTCCTGGCAGAATATAATACATCTATGCCTCCTGGTAATTAATTAACCCCAAATATATCTTCCGTCCTAAAGAGCCTTTATTATTTTTAGAAATACTCAACTAGACCAGTGAAGGAGGAAATGTAATAATAAAAAGGTATACGTTAACTCCCTTACTAATAATTAATAAAAAGAGTTTTTTTGTCAAGCTACTTTTTCTATATATCAGACAAGGACAAAACATTGTATAGCGTACTTATCCATTGTGTAAATATTTTTAATAGTAAAGGGGTAAGGATTTAATATAAATAAAATAATCTTACATAGAGAAAAACTTCAAATTTTTATATGACAACGTTTTAAGATGTTAACAAAATATGCCGGTGGACTGACTGTTTTGGTTGATCCATTCGGTCGCGCGAAAGCTATCTGCGAAGGATCGACGCGAGTTTGCCTTTTGGGTTCTCACTCTAATATAATAATTAGATCATAATCATAATGATTATGATTTCTCACTCGCACAACTGCTAGCCAGCGGACCACCGACTGAATGATAGCCGCTTAGATTCTTAATAACCTAACCAAGAGCATGTCAGGACATGTCTAAGGAGGGTTCCGTAACTATAAACGCGTAATATGCTTTTTTTTAATTACTCCAAAAGTTACTGTCCAATTTGTTTCACAATAATTTTCCTAAAGTTTTTAGCATGATCTATTAGCATGGAAATTTGCAAGTTTCTATCTCCTATAGTTTAAAAATGCTAGGGGGGGGACCAACTTACAAACTACTTTGGAGGCCGATTACTCGAAAATGGTCAACTTTATAAAAAAGTAACGTATGAAACCTTGCCTTTATTTTAAAAGACCTATTCTACGATACCCCACACGATGGGGTAGAGTGAAAAAATATTTTTCATCCCCACTTCAAATGTATAGAGAGCCACCCCTAAAATATAAAATTATTATTTTTTTATAATTCCGAAACCGTGATCTATACACAATCTATAACTGCACCAAATTTCATCAATTTATATTTATAATTACAGGAGCTAGAGGCGCGGACAGACAGACAGACAGACAGATGGACAGAGCGAAACTATAAGGGTTCCTTAAGTATTACGGAACCCTAAAAAATGAGCCGTTAATCTTGTTTGAAACTTGGCTGTGTGAATTGTGTTTATTCGGATCGCAACATAAGAGGAGTGCTCTGCTTGCTGACCGATAGTTGTAGCTACATGTGACGACCAGGAGAGGTGCCGAGTGCTCTGCTTACTGATCGTTGTAGCTACGTGTGCTGACCAGGAGAGGTGCTTCATGCTCTGCTTGCTGACCGGTCCGTGTAGTGGACTGCCCATTGAAGCCGATAAGGGTTCGACCAGGCCGCGCTGCGTTGCGACCGGTGGTCGAGGTACCCGAAGAGGCTGAAGCTGGTTGGCGTGGTGCGGAGAGGTGGGGAGTGATGATGATGATATCCAGAAGGAGTGTTCTGTCGAGGGTCACCAATGTGGGAATAGTGGTGGCATTAAACAGGAACAGTTTGGTTTTCAAAGAAATAAAAGCACTGTCTCTGCAGCATCTACATTGGTACGTAATATACTTAATAATTTGAGCGATATGAAATCAATTATCTGTATATTCTTTGATATGTCCAGGGCTTTCGATTTCGTGTCACATAGTGTGTTACTGAGAAAACTGAATAATCAAGGCATTAGAGGCCCTGCATTGGAATGGCTGGAGTCATATTTGTCTGATAGAGAGCAGTACACGGAAATTAGGCACATAAGTAATAAAAACATTTTAACTACAGTACAATCTAAACGCAGAACCAACAGAGTAGGAGTTCCACAGGGAAGTGTCCTTGGGCCACTCTTGTTTTTGCTGTATATAAACGACTTCCCTGACATTACTAATTATGGATGTACACTTTTTGCTGATGACATAACTATCCTTATTAATAATTGTAATAGTATTGACATTGAAATAAACAATTTAATCAAAAATGTAATAATTTGGATGGTTAATAATAATTTAAATCTCAATTTGACAAAAACAACTTACATTGAATTTAAAAATTATCGATCGAAACCAGCCAGCAACAGTAAAATAATATACGAAAACGAAATCATTAAAAGGACAACACATACGAAATTTTTAGGTTTATACATCGATGAGAACTTGAATTGGAAGGCTCATACGGAATTTGTTTGTAGCAAAATAAATAGATTTGCTTTTGTTCTCGGTAGACTCAGACAAGTAGCAACTCTACCAACGGTTCTGGCTGCCTATCATGGCTATGTTGCATCAGTACTGAGGTATGGTTTATTGCTATGGGGCAATTCTACAGATATAGACAGAGTTTTCATTGCGCAAAAAAAATGTGTTAGGGCTATATGTGGAAAGCCGCCATATGAGTCCTGTAAACCCCTATTTAAAAAACTAAATTTATTAACCTTACCAAGTCTATATATCTATGAATTAGTAAACTATACCAAGCTAAACTACAAAAGTTTTAAAGAAGCACGAGACATATATCCCAGGAATACAAGAAATCCTGATCGATTAGTGCTTGATATAATTCCTAAAACAGCCATGTATCAAAAACAATTTTATGCCATGTGCATAAAAACGTATAACGCAACTCCACCTAATATTAAATCTCTACCATACAATAAATTCAAAAAGGAACTTATGAAATGGTTAATAAACAAAAATTTCTATTCGGTCAAGGAATTATTTAATAGTTATAACGAGTACGTAATAACGCGCGAGGCATCGTACCACCTACCGTTGCTAGGTAACCGCGGTCGGGCGATACGCCGTGCAGATCCCCGCGCACGCGCCCCGCCCCGCTATCGCCTTCGCCGTGGCTCGCGCGCAGGATTTAGTGGAGAAATTCGTTTCAGCGCTGCCGCACGCGCGCCTCTATGTTATTCGCAGTTTTCCGACATTGTAAAAAAACTTGTGTTACAAAATATAATAACTTGAGTTCTAAAGTGTTGTGGATTAATTAATAGCCCCCCTTACACTGGCGCCAACTTGTGGCCAATTTTTTTTTAACGAACCCAATCCCAGTGCTCTGAACTTTGGAACTAGCCGAAATATAATAAAAAAGGGACAATGCCACGTAATACACGCCAACATCCCCGTCTCGAGAGTGAAGAAGGTGATGCACAGCAAGCAAGCGACGGCGGAGAGTCCGGGAACGAGTCGATAGCTTTCGCCGACCCGCAGCCCCCCCCGCCTGCACCCAACGCGGCTGCCGGAGCACCCACCACCACCTCGACGGAACAAGTAATGTCGACAATGATGCAAATGATTCTGCACACGCAGCGCATGCAGGAGGAGACGAACAAAACCCTCATCGAAACCCTCCGAGCCCTTCCACGGCACGACCCATCCGGCGATTTCAGAACTTCCACCCCTACTACGGCGATCTCGACGCAGAGAAGCTCAACTGCCCCTGCCGCCGCCGCCGCCCCGCCGGGCAATTTCATAAAGTGCACCGCGCGGTTTAACGGAAGGTCACGCGACGCCGAGAAACTGGAGGCATTCCTGGACGCCGTGGAAGTATACAAGGAGTGCGCAGACGTGAGCGAACAGCACGCGCTGCGCGGCCTGAGCATGCTGCTGGAGGACGACGCGGCCCTCTTCTGGCGCGGCGTCAAGGACAACGTCGCAACGTGGGCGGACGCCGTCGCGCGGCTGCGAGCCATGTACGGAACCCAGCTGCCGCCGTACAAGATCTTTCGTGAACTTTTCCGAATTGAACAATGTGAGAGTGAACGTGCCGACGTATTCGTGTCGCGACTTCGAGCCCTAATAGTGAAGTTACCCTATAAAGTTTCGGACGTGATGCAGATCGATATGGTTTACGGGTTATTGCATAGGCGGATTCGTAAAAAACTGTCGCGGGATGTTATAACTTCCATGGACAATTTTGTAGAAAAAGTGCGAGCCGCGGAGGACGCGATCGCGGAAACCAATAAGTTATCTCTTTTAACTCTTCCCCCCTCGCCCGCACCCCCGCTAAAAATTGTAAACAAACCCGCGCACGAGAAAAGCCCTACTACGTGTTCCGCCCCTACTACCTATTCGGTTCTCACGCCAAACTCGAATCCGCTGTCGAAACGTAATCGGGTACGTTGCGCGTATTGTAAAGTGTATGGCCATACTATTGAAAATTGCCGCAACCTGCAAGGTAAAAGCGAGAACATCGGTAAGTCAGATTCGAATAATAATTCTAGTACTTTAAGGTGTTATGGATGTGGCCAGCAAGGAGTAATAAAATCAAGATGCAAAATCTGTTCGAATAGTACTCACACAACTGGTTCGAAGCCAGCTGATTTTAATACACTTTCTTGTTTTATTGATTCGTCAAACACTTCTTGTACGGTCCCGAGCGAGAATATTGTGAGTTCAAACTCACAAAATATATTTTTATCTTATAATAATAATTATACTCGTAACTCACTTTCAAGCAATGTTGGTTACGATTGCGACGATAATGCCGCTTTTCCACATAATTCCGACGTACAAGATTTGTGTCACGAAAATTTTGATATACAGAGTGTTTTCGAGGAAATTTCGCATATACAGGGTGTCATAGATGATGATGCCACATGTTCTCTAGTGGATAGTATTCAATGCTCAGAACAATCTAAAAGAAAAAATGTTCCGTATACACGCGATATACAGGGTGTTTTTGATGAAAATTCAAATTTTCATGAGATCATTAATGATGATGTCATAAGTCTACAGGAGCATCGTATTGAATACTCTGATCGAAATCACTGTGACACTTTGCAATATAAGCGAGACTTGTTAAGTATACAGGGTGGGAATGTAAAAAAATCCGAAGTTTGTGACACCTTCACTAATATTGATGCGACTTTACTTCCTACCGTATCTATTCATGTTTTGAACCGCGAAGGAGTGGCTATTATTGATACCGGCGCAACTCATTCTATAGCTAGCACTAAGTTGTACTCTGTATTAGTTGAACAGGGTGTTCAATTTAGGGAGACGGAGCGTACAATAGGATTGGCTGATGGAACGCATAGTAAAAGAAGACTACTTACCGCCGATGTAAAAGTCACTATTGGAGATCGCGATGTAATTATTGAAGATCTGCTTGTTTTACCAGGAGCCTCAACCAAGACGTTGTTAGGTCGTAAATTTGTAAAGAAAGCTAACATTATCCTCGATATTCCGCACGATGTATGGTATTTTAGGGATAAACCAGAGAATACTTTTGATTTCGTTAAGTCTTATTTCCTTACCAATCTCGTGCCAGTTACGGAGCTGAATAATTGCACCGAAGCCGTGCTACTCGCCGATGAAGGAAACCAGCTGACTTCAGGTGAGAGGCTCAAGCTGAGTGATTTTATCAAAAGTAAGGTGGACCAGTTTAAATCAGAAGGACCTGCCACTGACTTTGCCATGCACCGCATTAAGGTGAATGAATCCCAGGAGCCTATAGCTTCACCTCCCTATCGTATGTCAGAAATACGTAAGAAAGGACTTAGAGAAGAGTTAGATAAGCTGTTGCGTGCAGATATAATCGAAGAATGTGAATCAGCATGGGCGTCGAACGTTGTTCTAGTACCTAAGAAGGACGGTAATTTCAGGTTCTGTGTGGACTACCGAAAGCTAAATGCTGTCACCGAACCTGATAGGTACCCGTTACCGAGGATTGAAGATGTACTGCACGCAGCAAAATCGACGAAGTACATGACAACACTCGACCTCAGATCCGGATTTTTTCAGGTGAATCTGCATCCGGACGATCGTGACAAATCAGCGTTCACTACCCCACTAGGAACTTTCCGTTTTAAGCGTATGCCAATGGGTTTAAGAAATTCCGGCGCTACTTTCCAACGCTTGATGGACAGGTTTAAGTCAAATTTACCTGGTGTTACACTAATTGCATATTTGGACGATTTGCTAATTTTGTCGGAGGGATCCTTGGATAAACACCTGGCTGACCTAGAGATAGTCTTCGAGAGGCTGAAGATGTTCAACCTTCTTGTTAACCGCGAAAAAAGTCGTTTTGCGAGAGACTCCGTAAAATTTCTGGGCCATGTTATTGTTCCAGGAGGAATCCACGTGGACCCTAACAAAACAGCAGCCGTAGCCAATATGACCGTACCCCAGAATATTAAACATATGAAATGTTTCCTACAAACATCAAGCTGGTTTCGTCGATTTATACCCGACTACGCCAATATAGCGAAACCCTTGACCTCCTTATTGAGAAAAGGAAGTATATGGCGATGGGAGTCGGAGCAACAGGCCGCATTTGACCACATCAAGGAATTGCTCGTATCTGCGCCTATATTAAGACAAGCGGACGAGACGAAACCATTTATTCTTCGGACTGACAGCAGTGGATACTGTTTAGGAGCGGCTTTAATGCAGGGGGAGGGCTTCGACGAACGCCCCATAGAATATGCAAGCCGGCTACTCACCGATGCTGAACGGAATTATACAACCACTGAACGCGAGGCCTTAGCCGTTGTTTGGGCTGTAGGTAAATTCCGCGGATATATCGAAGGATCTGAAATCATCGTCAAGTCAGACCATCAACCGCTACGTTGGTTAATGAGCTTGAAGTCGCCAAGTGGACGTTTAGCCAGATGGGCTTTGACTCTCCAAGAATACAATTTGAGAATCGAATATACCCCTGGACGAGCTAACGTCGTCGCTGACACGCTCTCGCGACCAGTATGCGCCGATAACGTTCAATGTGATGTATGCCTCACAACTGTGGACATTCCTGCCAGGAGAGCCGGTGACATAAGGGAGAATCAGTTTAAAGATCCAGATATAAAAAAAATATTAGAAGACATCGAATCAGAAGATCCAGTCAGTGGTAGACCATGGACGGACAGAGGCTACATTACTTCGGATGGTATCTTATACCGTTATGGCCTTGAGGGAGATGAAGGCGACGAGGCTTGCCTTGTTGTGCCCAGCCATGAGCGTTCCAAGGTATTAGAAGACTTCCACGACGCGCCTACCGCTGGTCACCTTGGCGTAGAACGTACTTTGGCCCGTTTGAGATCCCGGTTTTACTGGCCGAATATGCGAAAATATGTAGCTGATTATATAAAAAAATGTGTGCCATGTCAGAGATACAAGGCAGACAATAGAAAGCCTAACGGATTGCTACAAACACCAGCCATGTCTAGACGCTTCGAGATCTTGTCAGTTGACTTGTTTGGCCCTCTACCCGTTACAGCTCAACGTAATCGATGGATACTTATCGTGGAGGACGTATGTTCACGATGGGTAGAGTTATTTCCTCTAGAAAACGCAACTAGTCTCGAATGCGCCAAACTCCTTATTAATGAGGTATTTTTTAGGTTCGGTGTTCCACGACGCCTCATTAGCGATAATGGCGTCCAGTTTATTAGCGAAATTATGCAACAAACATGTCATGTAATGGGTATAGATCAAGTTTTAACACCTCTGTACCACCCAGAAGCAAACCCAATTGAGCGCAAGAATAGGGATCTAAAACCTCAACTCGCGATCCTCGTTGGTCAAGACCATGATACCTGGGACTTACATCTGGCATCCATCAGGTTTGCAATGAACTCGGCAGTCACATCAAGTACAGGGTTTACACCAGCTCACCTTACCTTCGGCAGAGAGCTCCGCGCACCAGCAGACGCTGTTAATGACATGCGCGCCATTTTAGAGAGCGACAATATTGTCCCAAGCATTACTATATACCTAAAAAGGATGGCTGAAACCATGTCTAATGCAAGAGATATACATGAGAAAAATCAAGCCATGCAAAAAAAGTATGCTGATGAGCATCGCCGCCAAGCACCTGATTATAAAGTAGGAGACCTGGTACTCCTCAAGACTCAGGGTCTCAATGACACTGATAAAGGTCAAACATCCAAATTTATTCCAAGGAGGGATGGTCCTTATAAAATAAACAAAATCGTAAGTACTACTACGTATGAGTTGGTCAGTATCAATGATGGCACCTCCATAGGCAAATATCACGCGTCACTCCTTACTCCATTTGTTGGCCCCATTCAAGCTCCTTTAAAGGAAAAGCGTAGACGTGGGCGACCGCGAAAGAATCCTATCCCAAACTCGGGGACGTCAAGTTCGGGATAGAGGGGGAGGATATAACGAGTACGTAATAACGCGCGAGGCATCGTACCACCTACCGTTGCTAGGTAACCGCGGTCGGGCGATACGCCGTGCAGATCCCCGCGCACGCGCCCCGCCCCGCTATCGCCTTCGCCGTGGCTCGCGCGCAGGATTTAGTGGAGAAATTCGTTTCAGCGCTGCCGCACGCGCGCCTCTATGTTATTCGCAGTTTTCCGACATTGTAAAAAAACTTGTGTTACAAAATATAATAACTTGAGTTCTAAAGTGTTGTGGATTAATTAATAGCCCCCCTTACATAGTTAATTTTTAAAACTTTTGTAATTTCGGCAATTTTATGACATCTAATTTTTGACATTGATTCTAATTAATATTAATTGATGATCATTCTAATATTTAATATAATTTTGACTTGAATTAATGTAAAAAAGTGGTTTTTATTAACATTGATTTTATTGAATATTATCATTATCACTTGTAAACTAGGTTTGTATAATATGTATCAACATTTGAGATAAAATAATAATTTTAATAATAATGTTATAATAATTTTAATTTTATATAATAATGTAATAATAATGTGTAATTTAAAAATGTTTTGCATGCCTTTCAATTGGCAAATGTGCTGTACTGAATACTTAAACTGTTTATAACATCTGTAAAAACACACATATGAGCAAATAAAGAATTATGATTATGATTATGATAAGCCCCAAAGGGAGATCTCCGACCGAGCGAAGTGCTATGCTCGGTAAGGCCGAAGCCCACTGTAGTGACTTTCAGATGTTCTATATATATCGCCGATCTTAGAAAGCTTCGATAGCGCGATTCAGGACTGTGCGCTGATTGGTCCGCCACAATACTAATACTTTTGCAAATTGAGTTAGATGTTGTTCAATATAATTGCAAGTCTCCAGTTAGAGGTATTCCCAAATTAAATCAAAATTATGGTTACCCTGCTCGAACATTGTACGAGAGAACATATTTTTCGAGACTACACGCGTTGAAAACTGTTCTGAGGGTAAAACAATATGTCATTCTAATCAGGTTAATATGTCGAATAAATGGATATTCACACTGAAATCCTAGTAATTACAGATAATGAGATATCAGCGTATAAAGTAACGTTTCGACCGCGCGGCCATGAATTTTTTGTTTCGGACTGATTTGTCTGTTTAATTAAGCTTTTGTAACATTTATTGCTTTCACTAGTTTCGACAAATTAGGACCTTTCTTCCAGTAACAGTTTTTTGTACTAAGTCTTAAGTTATAAAGAAATAATCAACATTAAAAAATTACAAGTGAAGGATTGCGCGGTCATAACTTCTAAGGTAAATATTTCTTAAAATATTGAATTACAGCTTATAATTCGTTTTTCGACAATTTTTGACAAATTCAGTCTTCATATGACAAAATGAATTAGTTCTCTGACCCACGTGATTCCTGAGATCTTCATGGCCGCGCAATCCTCCACGTAACGTTCGCGCGGCCAACTTTAAATCCTTGTAACTTCTTTGTTTCTACCTTGACAAATTTTTGGTTTGTTCCCTTCGATTTTGACAAATTTCGACAATTTTTTTGGCTAAGTTTTCTTCTGTTTAGATAACTTGGCGGAGCAATCGTAACGCACACATTCAAATATCTGGTTGTTTTATAGCATTTTATACTACGTTATTTTTTAGATTGATAAAACTTTTTGTAGGTATGAACCGATTGAATTGAAATACCTACACAAAATTATAAGCAGAGCTATCCTAATTCCTATCCGCGTGGAACCCGTAGGTTAGTTACATAGGTACCCTAACATTTTTCCGCGATAAAAAGTACTATGTGTTTATCCAAGGGCTTAACTTAGTAGTTAGCTACGGTAACAAATTTTATAAAAATCCGTTCCGTAGTTTCTGAGATTAGCACGCACAAACGTACAGATCAAAACTATTTTAAGAAAATCTTAAAAGCCTCTTTTTAATATTATATATCTATGCTTAAAAGTCATTGTTTTGGGTTAAAAACTTAAACACTCATAAATCAAGCACAAATAAATTAAACATTACATATAACAACAAAAGAGAAAGAAATTTAATTAGGTATACCTAAACTCAACATATTCTACTGAAATAGTATGTAATATGAATATGAATACATAAGTATTATGAATATATTTTAATGCAGCAATTGCAAATATTTAGGTGCCTAGTTTTTCAGACAATTTCATCAAATTTAACTTTCGCATTCTTGTCAGTTTTTTTTTCAACATGATGACAATATATTATGTCAAAATAAAAATAAAGCTCCCCAGTCCCCACTCACGGGCTATCGATTGCTTCAGTCAAATTGGAAATTAATTCGTACTTGAAAGTAAATTGCTAACGACAATATTATTATTACACAAAATGATTTGTGTAAGACCTACCAGCTAGTTTTTGCGGTGGGGGTCAAAAGTTGGAACAAAATTTACGCGTATATAATTATACGAGTTTCATATAAAAAGTGTAGTAAGGTGGTCCTAGGATCTCAGACTATATTTAATTTTTATCTAAACCGATTTACTTGCAACTACGAATCCAGTAAATGTTTAAATTGTAAAGACTAAATCGATCGATCGCTTGTGAGTGGGAGCTTTAAGGCCACGAAGACCAAGCGAAATAGGCATTTAACGCTTCCAAGAGTTGCCCGCAATTGCCGCAAAGCGAGCCGCGCGCCTACGTCGCCGGCGTGAACTTACATGAACCCAAAGTGTTACAGTGTAGACGTGTCGGCAGTAGGTCATCTTATTTTATTATTTGTATTGAAAAAGATAATAAAATCCATAGATAACTGTTTTAATGCAACACATAGCACACATAATTTGAATAGATATTATAGGTAGGTACCTACCTAAGTAAAAAATGATTAAATTATATTCAATTATTTTGACAGTTTCTATGCAGTGTGTTCTGTTACAAGTATAAAAACACGCTGTGTTCGATGTGTGCATGGAGACGAGTACCTATCGTTAGCTCGTGTGGTCACTAAAGTACGTGTCGTTTCGTGAGATAATAATACTGTATCAGGTAGGCGCTGACGATTTGATGGTAACTACTTAGGCAGACACTTGCAAATAATGTATTCCTACTGCCGAGTCCGCACGTTTGCCACTTGCCGCAAAATCCAAACCTCCACAAACGTTTGACTTTTTGAAAATCCAGATTTCCGAATTTTTTCTCCCAAAAATCCGGATTATCCGGATAATTCAGATTTTTTAATTTTTTTTAAATTTGTTGCATATTTTATAAAACTTTAATGTTTATTTTACTACTATGTTGTAACAAAACTTACACTCATTAGTAAAAAAAAGAGTTACTTTTTTATAATTTAATTTAAATAAATTCTGATTTTAAGTTGTAAGTATTAGAATTACAATCTTAATAAATAAAAACATAATGAGTTTATATCAAAATTATATACTTAATTAAATTAATTTTTTTTATTTTTAGAAATATTTTTGATTACGTTTCAAATCCTACAATGTTCAGTTTTATAGTTAGTATTTTATTTTAAATAAGGTATGTATATATTGTTATTTACTAAATGTTCCAGCAGAAAGAATTATAAAAAATTGGAATAGCCTGTGATCTTTTTAACGCTTTTTTTACATATTCACCACTACCGTTTTCGTAAAGTTCCATTTCTATGTGAAAGTACTAACGTAGGAAAATTAATACAGTTTAATAAAACGTAGGAAACTGAAAATCCTTTAAATCGAGATCCGGGGAATGAAGACAAATCATTTGAAGCATGGGGCTGAACAAATAATTTTGTATGGACGAAATTGGACCACTTTTGAGTTATTGAAAGTAAAAATCACCCACCTGTTTGGGTAATAATTAAACACGTAAATGGTGCTTTTAATTCCCTCGGTAACTAACAGAAGTACAATAAGCAATTCTAAGCACAATTTAAAACCTATAACTGTTGTAAGATCTTTATTTTAACATTTTACTTACAAATAAACAGTAACATCTTACTCTTCATTGCACTTTGAAGTTTCCGCTATAAGATGAAAACTACATTACTTAAAAAAATAACAGTGGTTTACACAAATCGTTGGTGCTATTTTTGACACCTATATCTTATCTTTAAAATATTATCTAAAAATAATTATTTCTACGCAAAAACAGGAGCGTTGATTTTCATTTAGTTTTGATACTGACTCGTTCGGAAAAACTCTCTCTAATCTTAAACCAACCAGTCAGGTATTATCGACTCCAAAACTTCTTCCTGATATCATAGAGATAATATTAGGTATTTGGACTTAGATATTCATTATTTAGAAGATAATTAAATATAGTTAAACCACTACATTTCTTTTTAAGCTGTCATATTAATTTGGCATTCTATGATTGTAGAAATTAAAATTGCAATAATATGTTTCGACTTTCGTTAGTAAGAATTCAATAAATATAAAAATACAAAGCTTTAATTGGGTTTGGATTTGCTTATTATACTTCTTACTACTTGTGCAATTGAAACTGAAACCATATTCAGTGTTTTTATAAATTGGATCACCTATTAATGAACTGTACTACTACTGAAAAAATATAAAATTGTAAGTATCTTAGAAACAGTCCATACATCTACACTAATATTATAAAGAGGAAAACTTTGTTTGTATGTTTGTTTGTTTGTTTGTCTATACTAATATTATAAAGAGGAAAACTTTGTATGTTTGTTTGTTTGTTTGTTTGTAATGAATAGGCTCAAAAAGTACTGGACCGATTTCAAAAATTCTTTCACCATTCGAAACCTACATTATCCACGAGTAACATAGGCTAAATTTTATTTTGGAAAAAAATAGGGTTCCGTAAGATATTTGGGTTTTTCGGACACAAGGTGTAAAAAATCAACCAGAAAAGTTACTTATTTTGCGTACGCTGCCTAAACTATAAAAGATAGAACCATAAAATGTTCTAATTAATTGTAGATCTTATAAGTATCTACAAAAAAGTCCGCGACACACTATACCTATCTATGTCGAGTGAGGCACAACAACCATTTTTTTATTTAGAAATCTTGAATTTTTTTTGGACTACATTTAAACGCGTTTATTTTACTCATGCTATTAATCCTTATCAAAATAAATTATTTCATCACTAAGTACAGTTTATGTAGATAATATTTGGTCTTTTAATGATTAAAATTGGATGTTTTGTTTTGAAGTTATGGCGAAATTAAAATATTACGATTTCTGCTGCACGGCCCGTTGCGAAGTGGGCGTCGCGTCGTCGCCAAGGCGTGCGAGTTTAGATCTATGAGTAAATTTTTTGTTTTGTGTTCGTTGTAACTATGATGGATAGATACTTGAGTAACTATTTATTTAGTGATTGTTGTATTGTTAGTTCTGAAAAGTGTAGGTATTTCATACGATAAAAGTATACCCACTTACTTATTTCATTAAGTATTAGCATAGTAGGTACCTATATTAATTTGTTTCTGTTTGTTTTGACTAAATTTCACCCGTTTTGTTAGAGGTTTAAAGACATTCTGTTATCTGTAGTATTAGTATCAGTATTGTACCCGTGCGAAGCCGGGGCGGGTCGCTAGTATACATATATAGCGGCCATAATATTTTAACAGATCTTCATCCCTCGCATTTCCATTTAATGGATTGACTATGTTCTACCAAATAACTTGAATAAATGGAAAAATGTGTCAACAATTTCAACAGGACAACAAATAATATCAAATTATCCAAAGGCATGTATTTAAACTCACGACAAAACATATTTATTTCTTATGTTTACGCGAATATTGTTCATTGTTTTAAACACTTACGGATTTTGTCGCGTTACGTAAACGTAACCGTAAAACGTAAACCGTGACAAAATCCGTAAGTGTTTAAAACAATCACGACAAAACAATTAAATTTTGGATGTGAAAATACCGAATATTGAATACTAAATGTTGGCTAAAGAATGTAAGGAATAAAAAATTACAAATCTGGTGACTAAATAATACCACTGAATATTCCAAACTGGCAGACTGATATTATATTAGCGAACAAATAACCATCTTGGCGACAATTTGTGAGTACACATTTAATTTAAGAATAGGTACATATATTTTCCGTAATGTAGGTAACTCAACATACAAGCAGCAAAACCAGCGCACATAAAAAAAAACAAAGGAGCGTACAAAATTCCCAATTTTTAATTTTCCTCGACTTGGTGTAGATATTGGGTAGATACATTTTGAAATTTAAAAATAACGGTTATTCATTTTTCGCAAAATTAACATAGGTGTCGTTACCAAGTTTTTGGGGGTGCTGGATACGAAAATGACATTCATTTTGAAATTCCAATATGGCGGACATATTTAATTTTATAAAAATAATATGGTTGTCCCTTTGTTGGTTTCTGGGAGTGCTGATTACAAAAAAGTCATCCATTTTAAATTTCCTTAGTAACCCCGCAACCTCAAATTTTCTTCATGATGGGAGAAAAAGAAATTCGAAAATCCTGAATATTCCAACATTTCTATAGCTTTATGCATCCCGGCCCCGGTTTTTCAATGTAGAGCATTTATATTTTTTTAATAAAATAGATTCTATCTCGGAAACGGTGCATCCTAATGAAAAATAATGAAAATTTCCTCCCCCTTAGAAACTCCGCAACATCATATTTTCTTCATGATGGAAGAAAAAAAATCTGAAAATCCTAAATTTTCCAAATTTTCTATAGCGTTTTACACCGTTCGTGTCTCAAAGTAGAGCATTATCGTATTTTTTCTTTCTATAATGGCTTCTATCTCAGAAACGGTGCATCCTACTTGAAAAATAATGAAAATTACCTCTCCCTTAATAACTCCGTAACCATATATTTTCTTCAAGATGAGAGAAAAAGAAATTCGAAAATCCTGAATTTTCCAACATTTCTATAGCTTTATATATCCCTCGTATCTCAATGTAGAGCATTTAATTTTTTTTTATAAAATTGATTCTATCTCGGAAACGGTGCATCCTATTGAAAAAATAATGAAAATTTCCTCCCCTTAAGAACCCCGCAACACCATAGTTTCTTCACGATAGAAGAAAAAGAAATTTGAAAATCCTGAATTTTCCAAAATTTCTATAGCTTTATACACTGTTCGTGTCAAAGTAGAACATTGCCATATTTTTTTTCTAAAATCGCTTCTATTTTAGAAACGGAAAAATAATACTATTACTGGAAAAATAATAAAAATTTCCTCCCCCTTAACTCGGAAATCGCATATTTTTTTCATGAATGCCAAAAAAAGAAATTTGAAAATCCTGAATTTCGAAAAGTTTCTATACCTTACATAGCTGGTACCTCTACAAACTACATGTTAATTTTACGAAGATTGGATAGTCTCCATTTTGGAAAATGAAATTGGAAGACAATGTTATAATCAGCATATGAAACATGGAAAAAGACATCCATTTTTAATAAAAAAAAAAATATATACGCCATTTTGGAATTTTAAAACGGATTTTATTTTCATATCATTCTGCACCCCCAAAAACCTTGAAAACGATACCCATACCAAAGAAAAAAAAACCTCCAATAGTATCCAAAACTGGGATTTTCCGTAGCTTGCAAATTGAATTTTTAGCAGCTATTAATTTATCAATCAAATCTTTATAAGCTACTTACATGGTATAATGGTCACCAACTTATCGGTGCTAATTGGATTAAATTTCGCTACTTTTTATCTGCCGATTTTTGTATTTTTTGTCACTTGAGTGATTTCACCAGTTTGGTAATTTAGTCGCCAACATATTAATTCGCTGCCAAATTCAGCAATACAGTATGCTCACGTGCAGTCACCAACTTATTTTTTGTTCACTTGATTAATTATATCCCTTATTCAAATATTGTACGTCTAGAGTACATACTAATTACAATTAAAATATGTAATTTTCATAGTAGTAACCAAGATTGATTGAAGTAATTTAGTCGCCAGCATATTAATTCGCTGCCAAATTCAGCAATACAGTATGCTCACGTGCAGTCACCAACTTATTTTTTGTTCACTCGATTAATTATATCCCTTATTCAAATATTGTACGTCTAGAGTACATACTAATTACAATTAAAATATGTAATTTTCATAGTAGTAACCAAGATTGAAAAAATCGAAAAATCCGGATTTTTCGAATTTTTCGAATTTCGAAGTATCCGGATTGCAACCCCTACTTGCGAGTGACTTGGTGTGTTCTGCAAAGGCAAGCATGACAGATGTTGAGCTCGTATCCTTATATTTTATTGTAAATAGAACAGCCTCCGTGGTCTAGTGGTTAGAGCTTGGCTCTCGACTCGGATGTCGCGTGGGGAGTTATTTATTATTATTATTGTAAAAACAGAAATCGAAATAAAAAGAAACGAAAAGTACGGCAAAGAAGATGGTAGATGTTACAAATTCATAATAACCTAACCAAGAGCATGTCAGGACATGTCTAAGGAGGGTTCCGTAACTATAAACGCGTAATATGCTTTTTTTTTAATTACTCCAAAAGTTACTGTCCGATTTGGTTCACAATAATTTTCCTTAAGAGTTTTTAGCATGATCTATCAGCATGGAAATTTGCAAGTTTCTATCTCCTATAGTTTAAAAATGCTATGGGGGGGACCAACTTACAAACTACTTTGGAGGCCGATTACTCGAAAATGGTCAACTTTATAAAAAAGTAACGTATGAAACCTTGCCTTTATTTTAAAAGACCTATTCTACGATACCCCACACGATGGGGTAGAGTGAAAAAATATTTTTCATCCCCACTTCCTATGTATGGAGAGCCACCCCTAAAATATAAAATTATTATTTTTTTATGATCCCGAAACCGTGATCTATACACAGTCTATAACTGCACCAAATTTCATCAATTTATATTCATAATTACAGGAGCTAGAGGCGCGGACAGACAGACAGACAGACAGACAGACAGACAGACAGACAGACGGACAGAGCGAAACTATAAGGGTTCCTTAAGTATTACGGAACCCTAAAAACCGTTTACTGGCTTATTCAATAATGTACTAAGGCTACTCCACGCATCAGCTACTTTTTTCTCATAATACACAACACAATAATATATGTATGGACGCTTCACACCAAGTCAATCTGGTCCCGTGGTAAGTTCTCGAAGAACTTGTGTTACGGGTACCAGACAACAGAAATATATTTAATAATTTTTATATTATACACATATTTAAGATTTTTAGTATATTTAATACACATTCATGACCCAGGAACACAGAAAAAATGTTTGTTCCTTCAGCATTCAAACCCGCGACCCCCGGCTTGAGCACCAACACACTCAACCACTGAGCCACAGAGGTCGTCTCATCTGGCAAAAGCAACGACGTGGCGACGATAATGTTATTGTGTATGGTTATAATATGTATAACTAGCCGATGCCCGCAACTTCGTTTGCGCCTAACTGACGGAAGCGGAACCCTATTTTTTAAACGGAACCCTAAAATAAAAGTAGCCTATGTTAGACCTTATGACATCAGCTATCTGCCAGTGAAAGTCCCGCGAAAATTGGTCCAGCCGTTTCAGAGATTAGCCGGAACAAACAGACAGACAGACCGACAGACAGACAGACAGACAGACGGACAGACATTTTAAAAAATTGGTATTTTATTGTAAGTACCGAATATACTTTCAGATGCATTATGTGAAAAGCTGTTAATTTGAGGTTACAAACAGACACTTCATTTTTATTTATCTGTACCTATAGATTTAGTTCAAAAATAAAAAGAAGCATAAAAAAATACAAAACAAACTTTCCTATAGATTTTTATTGTATTATATGTCCAAGACCCGGGAACACAGGAAACTTTTTGTTCCTTCGGCGGGATTCAAACCCGCGACCCCCGGCTTGAGCACTAACATGCTCAATCACTGAGCCACAGAGGTCGTCTCATCTGGCAAAAGCAACGACGCGGCGACAATAAAATGTAACATGTTATTGTGTATGGTTATATGTATAACTAGCTGATGCCCGCAACTTCGTTTGCATAACTTCGTTACCCGCAAGTAACGAAAACGGATCCCTATTTTTTATACGGAACCCTAAAATAAAAGTAGCCTATGTTAGACCTTATAACATCAGCTATCTGCCAGTGAAAGTCCCGTGAAAATCGGTCCAGCCGTTTCAGAGATTAGCCGGAACAAACAGACAGACAGACAGACAGACGGACAGACAAAAATTTTAAAAATTGATTTTTTATTGTTAGTATCGAATATACTTTCATATGCATCAAGTGATAAGCTGTTAATTTGACATTACAAACAGACACTTCAATTATATTTATCTGTATAGATGTATAGATGTATAGATTTAGTTCAAAAATAAAAAGAAACATAAAAAAATACAAAGAAACTGACTTTCCTTTAGATTTTTATTGTATTATACATATCCATGACCCGGGAACACAGGAAACTTTTTTTCCTTCGGCGGGATTCAAACCCGCGACCCCCGGCTTGAGCACCAACACGCTCAATCACTGAGCCACAGAGGTCGTCTCATCTGGCAAAAGCAATGACGCGGCGACGATAAAATATAACATGTTATTGTGTATGATATGTTCAAAAATAAAAAGAAACAAAACAAACTGACTTTCGTACACTGCGTTAGAAACGAAAGAATTGTTCGATAAATACGCGGGTAAGGCGTGCGCTAGCAAAACTGACATAGGTCTGTCCTCGTCAACGCCTAGCGGGCGACTGTGGGGCGACTCTAGCGGCTTACGCACGCTGCATTTCAATATTAATTTATTGTTAAAATAATTAAACCAACATGCAAAATGTAACCAGAAATTATTCTTTTTTAAGTTATTAGCTTTTCGTAGATATGATTTTTGAAAGTAAAACTATCATGAACTTCATGAACAAAAAGAAAAATATTCAAATTTAGCCTCCTCTTCGGAATTATTTTTGATCGAGTGAAGTTTTCAATATTATGTTTCGAACCACAAATTGTTAAAGAACATTAAGTAAACAACAATGTGTTTTTTTTTTTGGCTTTTTAAAGTTACTATTTGTTTGTTTATTATCGATTCAAAGTCATGTAAAATTGGGTCCACGTGGCCTTAAATCAAAAGCACTAAGGAGTATTTATATCAACTTTAAAGCAAATCGCTCCCAAACAACTTTCTTTCCCTTTTTATTCCCGTTAGGGGACGAATTTCAATAAAATATGATACACGAATTCCATCAATTCTGTTACATAATGTTTGTGCAAAATATGAAGTTGATTGGACCAAGGAATCACGTTGCCCCATACAAACCGTTTTCTCCCTTTTTACCCCCTTAGGAGACGAATTTCGAAAAATCCCTTCTTATCGGATCCCTACGTATTACAAAGAGCAAGTCCTGCAAGTGTCAGGTCTCTACGATCAGCGGTTTAGGCTGTACGTTGATCCGTCAGTCATTCAGGACAAAGGATTTTATATGTATAGATGTTTGCCCGCGACTTCGTCCGCGTGGAAGTTACTTTGGGATATCGCTAAAATTTATTACGTAGAAGAATCTTCATATATGTAGAAGAAGAAGCGCTTCCCCCTCACGACTGCCCGCCGCGCGCCGTACATTATTATTACGTGCTTGATCATTT
The DNA here is from genome assembly GCA_905404095.1 of Glaucopsyche alexis. Taxonomy (NCBI): domain Eukaryota; kingdom Metazoa; phylum Arthropoda; class Insecta; order Lepidoptera; family Lycaenidae; genus Glaucopsyche; species Glaucopsyche alexis. Next base: position 117,549 of record FR990044.1, on the reverse strand, counting down.
TATTACTGCGATATCTTCTAAAATATTCATTAAAATCAAATGATGTAAAGGAAACTTTCTTTTAAATTAAATGCTTGTAATGAATAAGGATTAATATCATCTTTATAAAAACACCCTCACAAATAATGCTTAATTTTAGAACAAATTTGGATAGTATGGAAAGGTTATTTGTGAGCCAACCTTTAAGGATAGACATACAGTCGCGGACTTTTTTTAGGACTTTAAAAGGGAAACAACTTTGTCATACATCATTTTAGCGAAACTTTAACCGTTTCCACAGCGTACGCAGCGAAACTTACGAAAGCGAAACGCTTCAGCTTTATAATATTAGTATAGAAAAGCTATACATTTATTTTAAAAAAAAAATATTCAATTTTGGGAACATTCTCGTAATATATTTTGCGCTGACCGCTCACCGCAGTATCGGTAGTCAGCACAAAATGTGACTGAGCTTTGTTAAGGAAAACAAACAGTCGTTTAGTCGGGCGCGGGCGGGGGGCGCGGGCGGCGGGGGGCGGCCGTAACTGTCCGTGTGTTGCTGTGGACGTTATTTACTTTATATTAATGCTGTTTGGCTTAGGGACCTGTGATAATTAATTTTTCGTCGACGTAGTGTTGATTTAGATTAGGATCATTAATGGGTGACCAAATATTTCACGCTAGATGTTAGCCGCGACTTCGTTTTCGTTACATAATAATATTATATTTTAGGGGTGGCTTCCCATACACGGGGAATGGGGATGATTTCTATTGATCGATGACTATGTGGACCGTATCGTCGAATAGGTTATGGAGGACCAATTAGGCTTACATCCCACGAGCGTTTTTTAGTGATCACGACAGAATAAACAGCACTGTAAATAGAGCATGATATGCTTCAAATTACAATAGAGCTGAAAATCGCGTAGAGTTGTCAAATCTGACATTTGACACTTCGATTACAAGATATTCGGCTAAACTGTCGCGGGGCAGACGGCGTGGGAGGCGATTGAGGTTAAGCGGCGTTTGCAGACGAGACCTAACGAGAAGTTACGGCGACACACTAGACTAGCTCCCTTCCGCCGCACGCCGGCCACTTCCCGTCGCTTCGGATACTTAACATTGGATCTATTAACATCATCAACGACTGGGGACGATAATATTACGACAGACAAGCGACTTCCTATATTTGATGCCCACCATTTCCACAAGTCACATACCCAGAAACGTCAAACGACAGTGGTTAACATTATTAAACATTCAAAAGGTTATTATTCTTTTAGTGAGTTTTTGAGTTCGTGAGTTTTAGTGTAAACGCCGTTCAGATCCAATTTATTCCACGCGTAAACAAAAATAGTAGTAGAATACATAATACTACCAATTTAAATGTCACTTACTTACTTACCGAATACGGTGCAATTAAGAAATTATTATCTATTATAACATTCGCTGTGTAGAATTTCATATTTTGTGTACGTTTAGATTAAATTGAATGAGACCGCGGGGGTAGATGTGTGGTGTTCGTTTGGCGGATCTCATCATTTAGTAGCCGGTAGAGCAATTAGGTGTAGCGCACCAGATCAATTGCCGCTCTCCGCACGTGTCTTAGCTCTCAATTAGACAATCCTACACGGTTAAGTCCGGTCGGGGGCCGGTGGGTCGGGGGCCGATGGGCCGGAGTGGCAGGCGGCACGTAATTGGTGCTATTCACATTCCGCACTTCTATCTCGGTGTCGGAAGCCATTCACGAATCACGATGCACCTGCTAATGCGAGCGCCGCCGCCGTCGAAATTCAACACACCTTTCCATTAAGCCCCCACTGGCTTTTGATGCCTAATTACATCTGACTACACGCTCGGTAGTCGGTTGTGTGAAATTTACCGGGCGCTACGTGGCGGCTCTTTGTGTAAAACTCGAAGGAAATTACTTTGAATTTTGTAATTGTATTTTCTTTAATGATGTAGCACGGTAATTTCACGAGCGAATTGTGTCTTCGAGCTAATTAATTTGTCAACTGTTTGATGTCGGCCCCGAGGCTTAATTAAAAAATTTACTTTAAATTACTCCATTCCCTCCTATAATATGTCCAATTGTCTACTAAACTTTCAAACTAATCGTCGACCGCAAGCTACTCCCCTGACCGCTTAATTCCCAATTGAAAGCTATTAAATTAACTTCGGAGTTTAGATTTGTAAATTAAAATGGAACATTTATCTTATTAACTGTTCTGCTAGCATACCTCTGGATTAAAACCGAATACAATACGCCCAGTAAATTGGCACAAGCGATAGAAATAATTATTTGTCAGCGCGCGCCGTATCAGCGATCGGGAGTTATAGGGCTCATAACTGTCGCCGGGTCCGGCGACTGCGACAACAGATGCCAGTGGTCGATACCGGCCCGCCGCCCGCCGCCGCGCCGGGCCGATAGGGCGAGTTACGACCGCCGCGCCGGACCGCCGCCGGACCGCAGCCGTGATATCGGCAGCCGACAGCCACATTAGACACCCGTAACTCACGCAGGTGCGATTGTAGCGCTAGATCAAGTAAACAATAAACATCATTCCTCGGGCTAACCTAATTGAGACAAAAGTAGCAACAATACCGACAAGCGATATGAGCATAGTATTGAGTGAGTTTGAGTCTAAGAAGGGATCTCACGAGTCACGACTCTAACTCTTATGGAAGAACGGGAATCTTGATAATATTTATATAATAAGCTGCTATTAAATAACAATAAAAATCAATTACATTTCATGTCAGTGATATCTTTTTAATCGTCTCCACAGTACTCGTCGTTCGCTGTCCGGCTCGGTACGGTCGCCTACAAGCCGGTGTGCCACTTATGAACCTTATCACCACGTAGTAAGATCGAAATGTGGTCCACCGGCCCGTCGACGGCCGTACAATCGCCCACGCACCTTCAGACCCGCTGATGTGTTGTATATTGTAATGAATCGCTTTTTAAACGCGCACCTTAAACGGCACGAACATCGCTTTCACTCCGATTCGTTTATTTGCGGCGATAAATATAAAACATGTACAATTAAATTTAATGCCGTGTTCGAAGGTTTTATTCTGTCAGGCATCACGTTATTTATGTTGAACTGGCATTAGTAATAAATTATCATTTGTAATTTTTGAGCTTTTAAGACTCGAGGTCGTTGCAAAACTTGATTACAAATTCTTGCGAGGACCACACACATAGAAAACTTGATATAGGAATTAACGATAATATTATGTAGGTATGCAAAAAAAAATGTTGAAGACAGTTCTAAAATGTATATTACAAACGATATACTCGTATATACGAAACTAAACCGTCGTAGACATAAAATAGATATATTTTGATGTCGATTACGACCGACAGTTAACATGCTCTGCGGTCCCTGCCCAAGTACGGCAATATGTGCGAGATGTCGCAGGAGTGAAGTGGCCTGCTAATTGCTGGACAGGCGGCTGACCAGTCAGAGGAAAAACTTACAGAAATGTCACTCGCCGTGTTGACACGGTCGCCGGTCGTATTGCCCAAGTTTTTACTATTCATATTCATATCCTTTATTTCCAAGAAATTGATACAATGATGTTCTTAGGTCTATGCGTTTTACAATTTCTACCTCAATGAGGTGTGGAAATATTAAAGATTTAAAAAGTGATTTATTACAGTATATTCAATTAGGACTTACTATTAGAATTTATAATATAGATTTAATAATTTCAATCAATCAAATAATACAATTAATTTATAATAATCACACAATCACACAGCTTCCTTAGTTACTTATGTCAGTTTATAATATGTATAGTATATTATGTCATACTACAAGTAATTTCCCTGGTATTCCAGTTGTAATAAACTAAATAAATTGTAATAAATAAAAAAATAATGTGTTTATCCCGTATTTGTAGAGCGCTCCGTGGCATAGAGGGTAGATCGTTTGAATCACACTCGAGAGATTGATTGCAGGTACGATTTCCAGGTTGAGGCGCACACGGATAAAAGGTCTCATTGCTACACAGCAATGAGACTTTTTCAGATCTTAAGCTCTTACGCTTTAACGGTGAAGGAAAACATCGTGAGGAAACACGCATATTGTTGGCCCCGTACGTATTCACCGGTCATTCCTCTGGACTAGGCTGTGTTATAAGAATGCCGCGTGTTCGTATAAACTTATCCTTATGACACTTAAAACCTCCTGTCCCAGGCACTACAGTATTTCAATAGTAGTTACTTCGCTCGGAGAATACTATATAAATCATCCAATAACGGATAAAAAGGGCTTAACCCGCTCAAGTTTCGAAAGTTTTATTTCCGTATTTGTGTCATAGTCGATGTACCTAGATACTTTATCTTTTACCCTAGGCTTTTTTTTAAGATTTATTAAGTGGACTCGTGTTCATTAAGAAAACGTTTCACTTGCAAGTAGCAACTTAATTAAGTAAGCATGTTCCGTTAACGACGTTAAACTAATGAAAATGCTCGTGAAAATGATAAGATCAGTTTAATTGAACATGAAACCATTGTCTTCCGTGCCGGTGTATCCCCCCCTCTCCGCACACACCACAGGTGAGAGGGAACGGTGTAGTCAATTAGTGCGGGCTACGCGCCGCTCGTGCTAAACGCATTACTGCAGACAATCGCATCACCGCGTTACCGCAGCGGCGGCGGCGGCGGAATACTAATGCGAACCCGTGTCATGTGTGACACCTTTACTCTATAGTCTATACTCTATTGTCAATGAAATGTCTAGCTTCCTATCACATACGGTACATGGAAGTAGGAAGCAAATTCTATCTACAAGTCAGTGCCTAAACCTTTACAATGAATGTCATGCCCTATTCACACAAGTACATGTATTAAAAAGCGGTTTTTTTCCAATAGGAAAGTTGCATAGAAAAAGTTATTTATATTCAAGAGTATATATTCATTTCCGAAGTCTTAAGCGAATTAAAAAGTTTACCACGAATTAATAAGTTGTTATAAGTAGCACTAAAACGTACAAAAACTTCATATTGGAGCTTTTCCAAATGAGGTCAGGAAAGGTCAACATTAATGAGACGGGAGCGAGCCCCAACAAAAACAAGTTAATTCCAGAACATACGAAATGTATCCCGAACAAACGTTTCCCGAAATGTTCAGTTGATTCCGCTAATGCAGTTCAAGTTAGTAGTTCTCCCCTGTTAAACTACTACCTACCTACCTACTACATATACGCGTAATGTTAATGTTCTGCGGAAACAACACTATTGCTTTTTTTTCATTTGCTCTTCTTTGAACCTTTTCTGAGAGTTCACAATGACTAAGGAAATAATTCCTTTGCGTGCAAAGATCTGACGGAATAGTCAAAAGACAGCCCTCCTCCTCATATAAGTCTGTCTGTGGGTGTAACTGCACGTCCCTTTGTGAAACACTCGAGAGTGCATTAACAAATTGAGTGTCGAAACAATGGAGCAATGAGACAAGATATCAGCGGGCGCAGCACTGATTTTGAACTTAAGGATGAGCCCATAGGAACATTTTGCATAAACCTACATCCGTTTTAACTGATATCCCTTCTCTTGACACTATGATCCGCGTTATATTTCTCGAGTCTCGTGACCGAAATTGATGAATCGCGTCAGCCCCACTGGGGCTGTGGCCCTTTATCGGCATTTTATCGCGTAGACAGGGCCTGTCCTTGCGATAGTAATATTCATGTGGCGCAGGCTGTACAGTATACGGGTCAGAGGTTATCCGAGAGTATCTCGACTCCCAACACCACACCAAGCACCAGCCTTACACCGCGCCGATTGTATCGACTACACGCGATTTATTGTGTTTGCTTTTCACAATCTCTTTTTACATCACAAAGAGCTTTGGCATGTAGGTCAGGAAGTTTCAGCTGTTTACCGAACTTTTATGCTGCTGAAGCCAGGGAATACCGAAGATAATGTGCTCGCGAAACTTAAAGTTTAGCTCAAACCGCTCTCAGTCCATAGGGTGACGTATACTCTTATTGGAGTTTGTTTATGTCACATGGTATTTGATACCTATTTCTTTAAAAAGTTTAAAGTTTCAAATAGTGTAGTTAAACTGCTGGGAACACTGAACGGGAATAATACAGTCATCAAGTTGACCTGAAGCTGTCGGTGTAAACATCTCAATGTCCTGAACTCGTTAGCCCCACAGTGGGCGCCACAAACGAGCGATTTCCATAACACCGCCGTCGTCCGTCACGACTACCTCGTTACGGCTACTGTCTCCGGCGACCACCATACTTTGCTTACACCCAGTGTCACTCGCTGATGATATTCGTAAAAACATGCCACACGCTAATAGTTTGACAAGCCAAGCAAGGTACACGAGGCACTAGCAATTACGTCTTGCATTACGTATTCGTCGTGAAAAAGCAGATGATCAAACAAAATTCTCAAAACAATAACCGCAGCGGTCAACTCCGTCCGCAATCTGTTTATTTACATAACCGAAAATTTACGATCTAAATTAAAATATAAATTAACCCCATGCCAAATTTGAATCTCGTTTAAATATTCTTTCTATATTATTTTTTGTTTTTATCCTACATTTTCTATATTATATTTGCGTTAAGAAGGCAGGCAGTAAATGTCAGTAAATTACGCGTACATATGACGATTGGTTAATGTGAATACGGATTTTGAGTCATTGGTCCATTTTTTTTTTCTTTTTTTTTTACGTTTCACTGTCTTCTTAATGCGAATAGACTATAAACATATTTCTGTTGATTGATATCGTTCCACATCGAACGAGAGCGGAGGAGGTAATCGGGTGTCAATTCAATATCCATATTGATGACGTCACGCGCGCGTTAGTCCCACCGGTCCCCAGAGGTCTTGTGAAATCAGTAAAATAGTGGCGTAGATTCGGTTATTTAAAATTCAAGTACCGGCGGCGCAATCCGAAAGACCCGTTCTTTTATGAGGGTAGTTGGATAAATAGTTGGTGTTTACCGCGGCGGTATTCCGGACACGTCCGCCGCGACCGGCCGCCTGTCTGATTGAGCTTCTTAATTCTGTTGCTCTGTGTGTTTAGGTCCATAAGTCTCAAGTCGCAACTATTGCTTCTTAGACTTGTCCAACTTGTCAAGCATTTTTATATTCATTTATCCACTGCTATAATTATGTTACAAATTATAATGTTAAAGTTAAGTTTTTTTTAATATTCAGCAATATTAAAACATCGGAAATAGTGCTATACGAGAAGTCCATTTTTAGGGTTCCGTAATACTTAAGGAACCCTTATAGTTTCGCTCTGTCCGTCTGTCTGTCTGTCTGTCTGTCTGTCTGTCTGTCTGTCTGTCCGCGCCTCTAGCTCCTGTAATTATGAATATAAATTGATGAAATTTGGTGCAGTTATAGATTGTGTATAGATCACGGTTTCGGGATTATAAAAAAATAATAATTTTATATTTTAGGGGTGGCTCTTCATACATGTGAAGTGGGGATGAAAAATATTTTTTCACTCTACCCCATCGTGTGGGGTATCGTAGAATAGGTCTTTTAAAATAAAGGCAAGGTTTCATACGTTACTTTTTTATAAAGTTGACCATTTTTGAGTAATCGGCCTCCAAAGTAGTTGGTAGGTTGGTCCCCCCCCCCCTAGCATTTTTAAACTATAAGAGCTAGAAACTTGCAAATTTCCATGCTGATAGATCATGCTAAAAACTCTTTAGGAAAACTATTTTGAACCAAATCGGACAGTAACATTTGGAGTAATTAAAAAAAAAAAGCATATTACGCGTTTATAGTTACGGAACCCTCCTTAGACATGTCCTGACATGCTCTTGGTTAGGTTATTTATGGATGTGTAACCAGGCAAGAGAGCGTGAATGCACAGAGATGTACGGAGATGCACGGAGTTGCACGGAGATGCACGGCCACCGGCGACCGGATGGCTGCAGCCAGCGAGGGAATTGCTTACTGAACACGTGCTCACTGCTACTGCAGCAATTATTCATTTTAGCTTACATTAAAAACATTTTTCTATTTTACTTTAGCTACACAAATATCTATATAGATCGTGACTTTGTAGCATGTTACTCACGACTAATTTTGTAGAAAGATAAATAGATAAATAGTTAGATAAAGTATGATACTAGATTTGGTCCAGTCTGTTATTAGAAGCTCCTCGTTTTTCCATTAGCATAAATCGATTACTAGTGTAAATATTATGTGGTCTGCGGGTCTCGCATGCCGGTCGCGTCGCTATATCCGAGCACTCCCCCCCCTCCCCCCGAGGGTCGCCACTCGCCACTCGCCGGTCGTAACCCACGAACGCTCATATTTTCTCTACGAACATACACAAGTACCGATGTTATTTCGAATCATAAGGCGACAACAGCTGCGTCGGAACTTTATGCCCGAATATTGGTTTTTTGTTTCTTTTTCTCCGCAACTTTTTTATTTTGTCAGTAATAATGCAACACATGAAGCAATAGATAAAAGCAGCCGTAATAACAGCAAACATTGTTCAATAGGTACATACGTGCGACTGTACTTACCTACTTACTAACAAAACATTGATACACCGGATAAGCGATTCAGTCGGCGGCTGTCTTTGCCTGGTATGTTAGAAAATTCACTAGACATTGAATAGCTTATCCGTTAATAAATATTTTATTAAGAAAGGGGTAGGCCGTAGGTATCTGAGAATTATTCACATGACTCTATGTAACGTTATGTAAAAAAAAAAAACAGAATATGGACCATACGATTCACTGCTTATGCAAAGAAGTTTAGCAAGAAAAAATCAAAAGTTAAAAAACATACCTTGTGGTAGTAATAAAAAATCTTCGCCTCTGAGGCTATTGACGGGATTGACCTCAGACTATCATACTACTGATTCACCTCACAGCTGATTTTATAACATAAGCTTTTAGTGAAAATAAGTATTTTTATTTTATTTTATTATTCAACTAGACACTGGCATTGGTTTAATGGTATACCTTAAATAAAAAAAGAACTGTTGTGATGTGTTGACAAAATATATTATGACTATTCAGTAATCGCAAATATTGCAACGTAAACAATTTTTGTGGTAATTATTTAATCCTGGTGATCCTGGTCAGGAATTTATAAAAATATAGTATTGTCACCGATTCTCGATAAGTGTACCAAGTTTGAATGAAATCTGATCGATTAAAGTCTGTCAAAATCACGCCCAAAGGAGTCGGTTACAAACAAACATACATACAGGTGAAGCTAATAAAAAGCATGTAAAATAACCTAACCAAGAGCATGTCAGGACATGTCTAAGGAGGGTTCCGTAACTATAAACGCGTAATATGCTTTTTTTTAATTTCTCGAAAAGTTACTGTCCGATTTGGTTCAAAATAATTTTCCTAAAGAGTTTTTAGCATGATCTATTAGCATGAAAATTTACAAGTTACTATCTCCTATAGTTTAAAAATGCTAGGGGGGGGGACCAACTTACAAACTACTTTGGAGGCCGATTACTCGAAAATGGTCAACTTTATAAAAAAGTAACGTATGAAACCTTGCCTTTATTTTAAAATACCTATTCTACGATACCCCACACGATGGGGTAGAGTGAAAAAATATTTTTCATCCCCACTTCACATGTATGGAGAGCCACCCCTAAAATATAAAATTATTATTTTTTTATGATCCCGAAACCGTGATCTATACACAATCTATAACTATACCAAATTTCATCAATTTATATTCATAATTACACGAGCTAGAGGCGCGGACAGACAGACAGACAGACAGACAGACAGACGGACAGAGCGAAACTATAAGGGTTCCTTAAGTATTACGGAACCCTAAAAACGGGAGTCTGAGCTCAAAGAATGTATGTTATGTATGTAAATTTGTATATTTTGTAATTTTGTATAAAGTAACATATTGCATAAGAAACATAATGTAAACGAACCTACAGCCGTGGCTGAGGCGGCGCGGACGAGCTCGCTCTCCAAATTCATGAGCTCGTCGAACGCAATCACAGATATTGCCGCTCACCGCCCCCGCCGCGCCGCGTACATACACTTAACAACCCCCCTCTCCCCCCTATACTCCCCCGATAGAGTCCATTTGTTAAAAATATACTGCACGGAGAACAATCTCGATTTAGCTGAGCAGCACTTTGCAAATCGTTTTGTTTTAAATGAACACCCCGTGGATCCAATGAAAAGTGCAATTTTAAAAGTTTTTATCTAATAAATTAACACTTTTTGCACGGTTTGTGTTAACGTGAAAAGTTAAAACACAAGAGTTATTTAATTTATTAAAAGCTTTATTTTGTGCCTCTCCCAAATACCAACCCTTATGTCGAATAGCCTTGCATAAGGGGTGGCGTTATTTTTAAAATGAAAAGGCAAGAAACAACCTTACTTCACCTTTATTCTCAATAGAAATAAAGCTATGTATATGCTTCACACTATTTTGATCACTTTTCACTATTAACGATAATAACGACTCTACACTTATTTTTCTACTTTGCGCTTATTTTCACTATCATTGTTTAACAAGAAAACGGACAGTTGATAATCCGAACCTCTCACCACGACGGCTGGTAGTTTAGTATTCCGTGATCGTTCATTGAAGGGAAAACGTGATCACCACTCCCACCAAGCCGACCGCGCAAGTAGTCAGACCAAATTCTGTCAACGCTAACCTGTCAAATAGGCAGTCAATTCAGCTGCTAAAGTATTGACCGCTTCGACATAATTACTAGCTGCAGCATACCCATAATAATAAATGCAGATAGTTAAAAATGCTTATGAAGTAGGATCAAGCAGCTAATGCAACAAAAATAACCCCTCCGAATGAACGTCTCAAAAACGAATCAGCTGCAATGAGTGTATTTAAATCCCCATCTGGAGAAATTTCAAAATCGCATTACAACAGCATTAACGCGGGGAGACGCCGTTTCGAATGTTTTTCCACCGGAATTAGCGGACAGTGGGAATTGATTACAACCGCACTCGCGAGGCACCGGGTAATGCATATCCGATAACGCGATAGGAAAATACATATTGTAGATGTTATTAATACCTCAGACCAAATAAAAAAGTAAAGACAGAGCTTTGTCAAAAAAACTGAGGTCTGTTTTTATGTAGGTATGTGTATCTACATAAACGACACACCGCACCAACTCGCCTCACGAAATAAGGCATAGTTTCTTAAATGTATATGCGTGACACTGTGTAAATACAGGGCGCAGGGCGCGGGCGAGGCGTAGCTTAGTTCGGCCTCACTGTGTGGTTCGCAGAACTCTGTTATTTGTCTTACAAGTTACACATCTAAAGCAACATTTTCCATAAATCTGTGCATTTTATTTTATTACAAGAATATTGCTTCTTGCATCTTTAATAAATGCCCGTTATAATAATATCGCGACTCTCGGTTGTAAATATTAATTAAAATAAAACGTTTCAATATAATATATACCATGCACCATAATAATTTCAGTTAATCTCCTCATAAGACAGACATAATTTTAAATGATGCGAAGTAATGTGATACGTGTAAGTGTTTTTTCACGGCGTCAATCTCGAAGATTGATTCGTTCCAGTCGTCACACATTATTTGTGTAATGTATTTTTATTTTCGTGACTAATATAAAGCGTGCGAGTTGGCCTGCATTCGTCTCGCTGATGCATCACATATGTAGCGTTGTGCGACTCGCTACGGCTGGCTGGATGGGCGTTGGAATGTGCGAGTAGATGGTGTGATGAGACTAACCTAACGTGCTTTTTGCTGGAGACCCCCGACCTATAGAAAGGTGCTAGTTGTATATAACAAGCAATAGGTTCTGGAATATTGAATGATCATCTGTAGGTACCTCGGCACTGGCGCCTTATACTGCAGCTTCATAGCTTTTCCACCTCGAACGGCGCTTGAAGTGTGGCGGGTTCTATGCACGCACAGCGCCCTAATAGGACGTTAATAATATATATTTTTTGCTGATAGTATTTTATTATTATTATCACTTAGCAGATTACCTAACAGAATATCTCATGAGCAAAATTTCAGATATATCACGCGTAATCCAAATTGACTTTTATAAAGACGTGAACTAAACGATCTAAAAGAAGTTAAACCATTCGCGTTAAGTTTGCACTTTGCAGTGTGTCATTAGTATTGATGTCAAAATGGCTTACTTCAACAGGTGAATGTGAATACGGACTATTTTTATAAAACTAGGAGGCAAACGAGCAAAGCGATCACCTGATAGAATTATCGTCACCCATGGACACCCGCAACATCAGAGGAATTGCAAGTGCGTTGCCGGAATTTTAGGATAATACGCTCCCTTCTTTAAGATTCGTAGGTCGTAATGGTGCGGAAGCAGCGCTGACGACAGTTCATTCCAGAGTTTTTCTGTGCGCGGCAGAAAGCTTCGGGTAAAATGCACGGTGGAGGACTGCCACTCATCAAGGTGATGAGGATGATAAATATTTTGTCGCTTGGAACGGTGCTGAAAAATTGCAGCAGGTATAAGTCCGAATAATTCCTCGGAGTACTCCCCGTGATATAATCGATAGAGGATGCAGAGCGTTCCTACATCTCTACGTAGTTCCAAAGGGGTCAAGCCTGTTTGAAACACTATGGAGTCGACAATTCGAGCGGCCCTTCGTTGGATAGAAGTTGGTACTTTGGCGCCCCTGCCCAGAGATGAGAACAGTATTCCACATGAGGCCGAACCTGCGCCTTATAGAGTTGTAGGTGTTGGACCGAACTGAAATACTGATGCGTCCTGTTTAGAATACCAAGCTTCTTGGAGACTAACTTGGCCTTGCCCTCCAGATGATATCGGAACTGGACATCGCTCGATATGTTAACACCAAGTATTCCAATGTTGGAACACACAATTATGGCAGTGCTTTCAAAACGAGGACATAATATAAATTTTTAGCAGTGAACGCGCAAACTTGTATTAAGACATAAGGTGTTGAATTGGACTAAGTTAAGTCTACCCGTTAGTTAATTGAGCTTACGTCTTCTCATGCTGAACCCATGAAGGGGCCTCGGGCGGGGAATCATGGTAAGGGGCTTTGCCCCTCTACATGGGGAAAATTTAGTCAATTAAGTTAAGTTAGTTAAGCATCGTTGGTCAATTTTGACATTTGTACTGATGCCTCACTGCAAACTTAATCCGAATGGTCTATAAATAGGCGCTTATTTAATAGCTGGTGCTAATAAGTAGACAGGCGATTGTAGCAGCCGCCGGCCGCGGCCACACGCCACACGCCAGACGGTTGCGGTCGCCGTCACGCACACCGCCTCCGCCGCGCCGCTGCCGAGCGTGCAACTACCCGTATATTTTAATTTAAGCGATTCCAAACCCATACTTCTAACGGCACTACATCAAACCTGATCTGAAACTTGCAGTAAACGTGTTGCGTGTCGCGATAGTTTTAGCAGGGAGCGACATAAATAAAGATTTCCCCGCGACACCCACGACGCGCCGCGACGCGGCCATATTACCATAATTTATTTAATCGAGAGAGCGACTCCGGACGAGTTGTAATTAAGCATTTAGTGAAGCGCCGTAAATCACGCCGGTAATTAATGACAGTCCGTCGCGTCTGTTCCGCGAATACTATTCCCGGTGCCGCGCGGGATGCGGGACGCGGCGCGGGATGCGGGATGCGCGGGCGCAGCAGGCGAAGGATTACAGCTGACAATGGACATTTGTCGCGCATACTTTACACGCCTCGCGTTATTTATGCGCGTCCCTTCCAGCGATCGCCGACACGCGACCGAGACGTTTGTTTACTTTACTGGTGCTGATCCGACATCGTTTGTGTTGTCTGATATTGTCAGACTATTCATGGTTTAACAGCTGTCATGACAGTATGTACAATTGTTACTCAAGTCGGTAATTATATTCCGCAAGTCCTTATTACTCGTAGGAGTCGGAGGTAATTGCTTTCGCTTTAATGATGCCGATTAAAGCCGCACACTGCTTACTGCTAGTGTCACAATACTGAATAGAGTAAATTTCATTTTCCACATTATTATGAAGGATATGTCTATTAGCTCTCGACGTAAATCCTGTACTCGATAGCGTGACCTTTGCCACGAGACAGGAATGTGATATATTACGTATTGTTGGCTAAATACTCGTTCATACACCTCATAAATTAGATATTCCCCGATCGTAAATCTCCAGCTAACAGACACCACTTAATAATATTACCGTGTTGCAGAGACAGTAGGTAGCTTAAATCGAAATACAAATATTGCTAGTGTATCGATTAATGGGAAAATATTAAATTATTACCTGCTCTAGCAATTGAGATCGGAAATTATTCTTACAATATAATATCTATGAACGCTTCACACTCACACCACGTCAATCTGGCCTTGTGGTAAGTATCCTAGCAATTTGTGTAACAGGCAAACAACAGAAGGTATATTCGACGACCTCCGTCTTGAGCGCCGGCGCGCTAAACACTGAGCCATAGAGGCCGATCCAATTTAATCTGAACGTAAACAAAAAAATTAAATAATTAATGTGTCACTGTATGTCTGTTTTACGCGGCAAGTAAGACAGCTCACGATCCTTTAATATAATACGCATTGACGTTACGTTTCTCTTACTTGCTGTTAAACAGTATCTCTCGGCCGTCGCGCAAGTGTCGCGACGTTAGCAGCGATCATAGATCTATCTGTAGCAGACTGACTGGAGATGACCGAAATAAATTGACATGAGTCGATTATAAAGTGCGGACAAAACGAGCGACGAGCGTGTGATGGCCAGTGTATAAACTCCAGTATACCGCGCTAATAAGCCGCTAAGGAAGACGGATTGTGCCATTACTTTCTAGCCGAGACGTTTATTGCTCAGACAACAGACTTTATTGTATAACGTCAACTATATTTTAGTGCAGCAAGAATATTTCTTTAAAATATACGCGAATATGGAATAATTTAACGAACAAGTAAACATATCCCGCTTTTCGTCATTTCTGTGTAAAATCGTGGTCAAGCTTAGCAAGCAGTTTATTGATCCTGACATTGGACCAAATTTCGTATAATCGCGACTTGTGGCACGTTAAGCTGAAACTATCACATGAACATTTGTACGTCAGGGGACGAGTCAGCTTCCCGAACGCCGTAGACATGAAGCGCGAGATAAATCAGCAAACGTAAACAAACAACACGACAGCCCTGGCGGCGGGCCAGCTGCGGCTGCTGTAGTATCGCTAGTAGTCCAGGGTACAGGTTACAGGTACGGACGACACTCGCAGACGAGGACATCCCGATAGAACTTCATTGCAAAGTGACATGAAATTTTTAATATAAATATGGTAATACGCTTAAAAATATGCCAGTGTTAAGTTAGAATGACGGGAAAATAGAAATTTCGTATAAGTTTTCAACGCCGTTTTTCTAAATCGTCAAGTCCAAATAAATAGTCAGTGCAGTCAATAAGTCGTGTCAGTCGATTCAGTAGTGGTAGACGCTTTACTAAAACTTCCTAGGGAGTTTTGGAGAGAACACAAAATAGAACGTTTTAGAAGTTGTACCACTGGCCCACACTTCTGCACTTTAACGAATATATTATAACTAGCTTTTGCCCGCGACTTCGTCCGCGTGAAACATTTACTTTGGGATATCGCTAAAATTTACCCGCGACTTCATTTACTTAGAAGGAGAAATGCTTCCACCTTACGACTGCCCGCCCGCGCCGCGCGCCGTACATAATTGCGCGCTGGACTATTTTATTACTGCGATATCTTCTAAAATACTCATTGAAATCAAATGATGTAAACTGCAAATTTCTTCTAGATTAAATGCTTGTAATGAATAACGTATTTACTTGGATAAGGATTAATATCATCTTTATGAAAACACCCTCACAAATAATGCTTAATTTTAGAACAAATTTGGTTAGTATAAAAAGGTTATTGTGAGCCAACCTTAAAAGATAGACATATACCGTCGCGGACTTTTTTTTAGAACTTTTAAAGGGGAACAATTCTGTCATACATCATTTTAGCGAAACTTTAGCCGTTTCCGCAGCGTACGCAGCGAAAGCTCTCAAAAGGGGAAAAAAAAACCCCGATTTTGAAACATTCTTGATTGGTGCTCCGCTCGTATTGAACTTAGCATGATGCTATATAGCCTCCTCCTCGATAAATGGACTATCTAACACAAAAAGAATTTTTCAATTCGAACCAGTAGTTCCTGAGATTAGCGCGTTCAAACAAACAAACAAACAAACTCTTCAGCTTTATAATATTAGTATAGATTGTCAATATTCTACCAATATTACACATTAAGAACCGAAATACCATACATTTATGGAAGAAATACAAAAACAACAACGTCACTCTTCTAAAGCCTTGCCAAAACTCCCCGGACTTGAGTATAAGAACCTAATAAGTGTCGGATAGCTTATTCGAAAGTTTTGTCACTGCTTACATTATAATAGGTTGGGGAAAAAGTCTTTTCGCATTATAGTATGTATGAACTTGTCATAAAATATCTTGGGCTATACCAATTGTATCTGGCTGATTTTGGTATCATTAAAAAGTTTTAATTTTACAGAAGACAATTCCAAATTCAAATTAGGTAAATTTGAGATTTTCATTTGTTTTTCTTATTGTTAAAATGAGTGATTCTTATGAAGAATTTCGATACATTTTAAAATTTTATTACAAAAAAGGTAAAAATGCAATACAAGCCGCGAAAAAAATTTGTGATGTTTATGGACCTAATGCAGTATCTGTGAGAGTAGCGCAAATTTGGTTAAAGCGTTTTCAATCCGGAAATTTTGATATCAAAGATGCACGTCGCTCTGGTCGCCCTGTTACGGACAAAACTGTTGCCATTTTTGAAAAAGTGGAGCAAGATCGGCATATTAGTAGGTACGATGTAGCTGAAGAACTGGGGATTGACCGCAAAACGGTTTTGGCGCATTTGAAAAAAGCTGGGTACACAAAAAAGCTCGATATTTGGGTGCCTCATGAGCTCACTGAAAGAAACCTAATGAACCGTGTACTCATTTGTGATTCTTTATTATGACGTAATGAAACCGAACCATTTTTGAAGAAGCTGATAACTGGTGATGAAAAGTGGATCACGTACGACAAGAACGTGCGAAAAAGATCGTGGTCAAAGGCCGGTCAGGCTTCACAGACTGTGGCGAAACCCGGGTTAACTCGCAACAAGGTGATGCTGTGTGTGTGGTGGGATTGGAAGGGCATTATTCATTATGAGCTGTAACCGCCAGGCAGGACCATCAATTCTGAACTGTACTGCAAACAACTGATGAGATTAAAGCAAGAAGTTGAGAGAAAGCGGCCGGAATTAATCAACAGAAGGGGTGTGGTTTTTCACCATGATAACGCTAGACCTCACACATCTTTAGCCACTCAGAAAAAATTACGGGAGTTTGGCTGGGAGGTGTTAATGCATCCGCCGTATAGTCCTGACCTTGCACCTTCAGATTTCCACCTGTTTCGGTCGCTGCAGAATTCCTTAGGCAGTGTCAGGTTGACATCACAAGAGGACTGCCAAAACCACTTGTCGCAGTTTTTTCATCAGAAGCCCCAACAATTTTATAGCAATGGGATCATGTACCTACCAACAAGATGGCAAAAAGTTATCGAACAAAATGGCACCTATATACTTTAGTCACTTGTAAATAAACTTTATAAAAAACCTTTTGAATTTTTATATAAAATGCGAAGAAACTTTTTCCCCAACCTAATAGTATCGAGCAATATAGACAAAACATATAAATAAGCTATCTGACGATTATGTCATGGGATACTCATCCCATCTTACCTGTCCGGTAGTTGTGGTATAGTATACGGGTATGCGACCCCGGCTCCCTAGCTATTACTGTCCTATCCCTTACTCTCCTGGGCGGTAATATCCTACATTTCCTAATTCCCACTCTAACTTACCAATCTTCCTTTCCACACCACCTATCCTTCCCTTTCCCTATTCCTACCCTCTCCGCTAATCCGTGGAAACGCAATGGATAATCATAGAAATAATTTAATTATCCAAAATGGCGGCGATGTGGTTCGCCACCCATCACGTCTCGTTCTCGCGGAGGCGAAAAGTGGCTCATGGAGAGCCGCTTCGCTACGTTGAATGTAAGAGGAGGAATGGATGGTAAGAATGAAAGTGGAAGAAGCGAAACAAGTATGTAAGGATCGTAGCAAGTGGAAAGAAGTGGGCTCTGCCTACCCCTTCGGGAAAGAGGCGGTATCTGCCTACCCCTATGGGAAAGAGGCGTGATTATATGTATGTCGTCTGATGGCTCATGATTCTGGATCTATTGAGATATAGCTATTGTGGGCTTGCATGGGTAAATCGTGCAAAGAGAATTATTATAGACTTACAATATCACTTGTTTATTCGGAATTACAATTCTTTATTAATGTACTACACCTTACATAATCACTGCACTTTAATACTGGCACAAAAACGAAACTATAGACAGTTCCTAGGCTGGTTGCCCGAACAACGACTACTCGAGATGTGATAGCTCATCCTCTTAACGTAGTAGGCTCCAACACATCCCCACCACGTCGATTGTACGAACTTCAGACTAGACTCCGTCAAAGCGCGCCAAACATGTTTTTGATAGATAGCAACACTTGTAGTTTCGTTTCCGCTTTATGACCGGATGCGACACGGCCATCCTGTGTAGCACACGTCCCCGTGTGTGCTAGTCTGAAACAAAAGAAAATACCACACAGTATCGTTCACGCTCGGCTATACCTGACCTTATCTATTTTGTCTCATAACAAACTCAACTCCTTTTATCAATAATCATTTTACTTTTAACTCAATATTTTGTGATTTGTGATATTAAAAAGTGTTCTACAATAGTCAGCCCTGTGACCATTACAAATATGTCGAGTAGTCATCCCTGTGACTACAAGTGTTCTACGATAGTCAGCCCTGTGACCATTACAAATAATATGTCGAGTAGTCATCCCAGTGACTACAAGTGTTCTATAATAGTCAGCCCAGTGACCATTACAAATATGTTGAATAGTCATCCCTGTGACTACAAGTGTAATACACAAACACACACGCATACATAGTTTGTCATCCCTGTGACTAAACCGCAACAAAATCACTAATCGAAAATCTATTTACTTCCGCATTACTGCTTTTCAAAACTTGTATTATTGTACTATCTCTGTTACTGTATAAAACAAATCAATGTTTCTTCTACACTAAGATCTTTTAAAATGTGTTCATTTAAAAGACTACCGAGTCATCACACTACAGTCACGAGATAAACAATTACGCTCACCAAATAATTTTAGTTCCAAATCTGATACTTCAATGAAGTACAGAGTGCAGATCCCTGGCCGCCGCGGCACCCCGTCGCACGGCCCACACCACCTGCTGCACTTCGTCGCGTCTCGTCTCGTCGCGTCGCGTCTCGTCGCGTCGCATCGCGTCTCGTCGCGTCGCTCGAATACTGAACCTCCGTCTGTACAATAAAATAACAGCACAAAAATTGTCCAAACTATGTCCAATTACGTTATTTTTAGGCTTCCGTATCTAAGGGTTAAAAACAGGAACATAAAATCTAAGACTTTGCTGTATGTCTGCCTGTCACCAGGCTGTATCTCAAAAACTGCGATAGCTAGAAGATGGATTTCCTTTTTCTTAAAGATAAAAATGTCAGGTTTAATTATGCAATAAAGTTAATTTCATTTCCTTTCAACAATCAAACTGATTTAATGAGGAAAAAGCTTTTACAGTCTTACTATACCAGAAGACTTTCAAGTGCGTTTACAACCTTTTACATGATAACCAAGTTCACCAAAGTTCACTGGAGTCCACCGAAGAGCTTTCTTATCTGCCTCAGTCACAGCCACTGGACCGTTGAGCGTGTGCTGCTGCAATCACCATCATCACCAGCGCTTTCTTATCTGCCTCAGTCACAGCAACTGAACCGTTGAGCGTGTGCTGCTGCAATCACCATCAACACCAGCCATAGGCACCTGCTTACCGCATACCGCAACTTCTGAAACCGTCAAATTATTTCTTTTAATTTCTTTTCTTTTTGTTGTCAATTAAACTATTTCCTATAATTTATGTAACCTATAGTGATGCAAGCTTATGGACCATTCACCTCGCATAAACAATATTATCATGTTATTTTTGTACTTTCAATCATTCCAATCCGCCTAGTCGAAACGTGTAATAGATAGACAAACATGTAATGTTCTAAATTTTAACAGCTTACAACAACGATATCATGAAAAGTTTTCTCGCGAATTGCGAATGTCCTAGAACTTATTATCATGTCATCTAACAGTTCTTTTAGACACTTTCAGAATAAACAACAACATACATGAAATTATTTAAAGTCACTTTTGAAACTGACCAATGATTAATTTCTCTTACTACGTGTGCAGTAACGCCAAATAAGAAATAAGGCTATTCACAAACTGTATGTACTGTGATTAAAACCAACTACAAAGTTGAGCTTCAATAATTACTAGGTAAGTAGACGTAAAACTTAATTGAAGTCGTTTCAAACTAATATCGCCTAAACATTGTTAATTGTTAAGTACACGTCAACTGATTTTGTTTACGCAGTGCACCAGCTATTGTTTTTCAGGAATACCTGCTATTGAGGCTGTCTTTGTTTTCGCATGAGTTGTTTACAACTTGCGCGTACTGCCGTGACTTGTCATTTTATACAAAGTACAATGTGATGTCACTATGGAATGTCGATAATGATTATAATTACCAGAAATAATTTAGCTTTTTCCATCCACTTCGGTTAATCAAACAGTAATAATAATGAGTCTGTAAGACGTATGTCGTATGTACTGAGTACTTGTTTTTACTTTGCGTTAATTTCTACTCACTTTGTTTATTTTTCATAATACTTTGGTTATAATACCAGAATAATTTAGAACCCATAATGAATTAAGCAACGTTAACGATACAACCAGTTTCCATCACTGTGAAGCGACTAGACCAGTCCACCAGAGGCACAATGAACATCTATTTGGCACCGCCGCCATGGAGGTAGCCTCCACTCTGCCGCTGCTCGGTCACGCAGCGCCGCTTGTTGTCCCCTTGGCGCGGCTATACATTGCCCAGTCTAAGTCCATCTGCACAAAACAGAACAGCAAAACAACAGAACACTAAATTGTAAAGGTTATTTTGAGATATAAGCAAGCAATTTCATGAACACTTGAAACACGAGATAAATCACTAGTTTATTGAACGTCTTAAAAATTATTGCGAGAAATAAAAAGTTGGCTACCGCCTTTTACCAAAACCACCAAATACGTAACCAAAGCCTGTTGTTAAGCTACCATCCACCGCGCTCGTGTCACCACCATAGATGTCATGGCACTGTCGTCATCACCTCACCGTTATCCTTACTTCAACTCCCGTTTTCATGGCGGGCACGAACAAAGGGTTATTGGTACAAGGTCACCTTGCAGCATTCAATTCACTGCTGTCCCATAGTTTCACAATTACACAGTCTGCATGGCGTGCTGCCTTGTTGTACATACTGCCAAACTCGATCCACATCAATTGCACTGATTATTATCACTTTTTGTAGCCTTTGTGCGAGATAGATTACACTTTTTTTTTTTTTTAATACCCTTACTTTTTCGGACAATAATTTTCTTTCTTTGCACGACTTGATCCCGATTCTGATGTCGTCTGATGGCTCATGATTCTGGATCTATTGAGATATAGCTATTGTGGGCTTGCATGGGTAAATCGTGCAAAGAGAATTATTATAGACTTACAATATCACTTGTTTATTCGGAATTACAATTCTTTATTAATGTACTACACCTTACATAATCACTGCACTTTAATACTGGCACAAAAACGAAACTATAGACAGTTCCTAGGCTGGTTGCCCGAACAACGACTACTCGAGATGTGATAGCTCATCCTCTTAACGTAGTAGGCTCCAACACATCCCCACCACGTCGATTGTACGAACTTCAGACTAGACTCCGTCAAAGCGCGCCAAACATGTTTTTGATAGATAGCAACACTTGTAGTTTCGTTTCCGCTTTATGACCGGATGCGACATGTATGTATGTACGATTATGAGTAGATTGTAAAACAGGCCCTTACAAAGATAATTTTTACGTTCTCATCATGATTCTCATGGTCGTGATTCGTGACGTCATCTGTCTAGTTACAGCTGTACAGCATTGCACCCTGACATGGTGGCGATACTTTCTGTTCTTGTGGTCGCGTTGTGAGTTGTGACGTCATCTGACCACTGTTTGTGCTTTAGCAGCATCGCATCCTGACGCAGCTAGCATCTGTCCTTGGTTCTTGTGGTCGTGATTAGTGACGTCATCTGACTCTTGTGTTAGCCGGGCAACACCAACGACGCACTATGACGCGTGAGTTGTGACCGAGCTACTCCGTGTCACGAGCTATTAAGCAAGCGGAATGTCGGCTATGAGAGCGAGTAGCGCCGGCTATTTTGGAGCTCCGCCAACACGCACATACACACACTCCTAATTATTGTAACTCTTATATTTCATGTTCACATGTCAAAATTTACAATAGTTTTGTATAAAACGACCGTGCAAAGTATTTAATGCCGAGTGTCGTGAGTCGTAACTCGTCACGTCTCGCTAATTACTCGCAGTTGACACGGGTGCGAGACACGTGGCTTAGTTTTCACTTTTTAGGCTTTAAGGCTTTAAGCCTTTCACTATTAGTCTTTGGGGACATTTGTCTTGGTTCCTGTTTGACCTGTGGTCAACATAACTTTTATATTGTAAATACTCGCTTTAAAATAGCCATCTATTCAAAACTGGTCCCGGTTTTTGGAGAGTTTCTTACTTGCCGGCTACAAGTAGTAAATAGAGCGTTTATCTAGCTATACTCCGATGCGGGTATCTCGGCGGCTGCCACGCGACAGTGGGCCGTATGCGGTGGTACCAGCAGCGAGTGTCGCGTGCGGCGGCTCCTAATTTTTTGGGCCCTCCGCGCTTCGGGCCCCCACAGTCGCACTGCGACACTGCAATGCGTACCCTACACCATACTCTACAGTCAACACCATGGGCCCTAGTATTTACACCATTAACTCAATGTTTTTGTTGCAGGTATGTACGAGGCTGAGGGTATGAGAGCGATACTTTACAATGTAAGTCAAATTTTATTTGGTTGAACACTGAAGCAGTTTCCGAAACTGAAGCGAAAAGTTTGTTGGCTCTGTATAATATACATTGACTCTTCTTTTTTTGTAAATTACTTTTTAATGCAGACGTGAAATTATCGGGCTTTTTGTTTGCTTTTCGCGTGATTAAATAATCTATGGACGCTTTGGACCACGTCAGTCTGTCGGTGTGTCCCCGTCCTTACCTACTCCGAAAGAGCGAGCGCTTACTTAGGACACGACAGTCTTAAGACAGTTTTAAGACAAGCCTGTCTTAAGACTAAAACACCTGCAGTTTTAAGACCGTCAATATCTGTCCTAGACAGTTTCGTCTATGAGACGTTTTGTTTATAGTGTGCGCATCTTAAAATGAGCTGTCTTAAGACTGGCGCATCTCAAGTAAGCCCTCGCTCTAAATGTCACTCAGTCTAGTTCATTATAATATCCAAGTGTAATCTAAAGTCCAATATAATCACGAGCGCGGTTCGTTGCGCTAATATATCGGCGCGGCGCGGCGGGAGATAACACAGGTAGCCGTGTTATGGTAATGGGAGAGATTTGTCCGGAGGTCGGTGGTGATGATGACCGGCTATAAACTACACCAGCACGTGTCGTGACCTCGCGTGTGCTGGCTGACGTGAACGAGTCGCGCGTTCAATATTCATCATCGACCAACTTACATGAGATAGGACGTGGGTTCCCGACGTTTACATTCCGCTCAGCGAGCAGATCGCACGCCGGGGGTCAGGGGGTAACCGTTTGGAACTACTGAGCCGAATATTGTACATAATTTTATGTTGCAAAATCAATGCTTCACAGAATATGTTGAGTAGAATTACTTCCTAACGACGTATCACGTAGGTCTATAGGTACTCTGTTCAGATTCAATGTAATCCCAAAGTAATCAAAATATTAAATTCCACTAAATGTAGGTATATCACTGTATTTCATTATTGCACGATAAATAAGTAAATAAGTATCATCATGCGTTCTATTGTTTTATATACGTTTGGATTAAATAGGATTTGAACATAGCAGTAATGGAAAGCGAAACATGATATTTTCGTTAGCCCAGCTCTCGTATTATAGTGCTTCGTAGAGAAAACAATGTATCTGTAGCGAATGTACTGAGTTGTGCCGTAAAGTACGCTGGTTAGTATTTAACCGGTCGACCGCAAGTCATGTTACACGTACGAGCGCGCGGGACGCCGCACGTCCGCCGTAAGCCGGAGTCATCAGACCTGCGCCGTCCTCCGCGGCCCGGCTCGAGCGAGGGTTGCCGGCTACGAAAATTATGCAAAACTTGCCAGGAGATCCCCTAAACTCTTTTGATTAAAGTCTGTCCTATTTTTCTCGAGATATTTCTACTTACGTGCTAAAGTAAGGGCTCACGTCGAAATATAATTCGGCATTGCGTAAATTCTAGCAAATCTGTATCAAGCGCTCGTGCGACACCGCGCCCTCCCGGAATTTGCATATATTTACATTATAATCCCCAGTGTTTGGCGGAGTATTAGAGGATATTATTTAAATCACGCGGGTAGAGGGTTACGGGATAAAGCGGGTTGACTTGACGCACTGCCGCAGCCGCCGGGTTAAATACTAAATAGCTGGTATCGATTTGCGACTTCCTTTACTAAAAATCCGACCTTACTGTCAAAGTTCACATAATCTTGGGATAAATCTACTAGCATGTGTTATTTTCGTTCGATTTGGCATGTCTATTAATATTTAGACAGATTCAATCTGATCTTTGTTGGGGAGAATCTATTGCACTTTGACTGAGATATTCGGAATAATGAACATGTACGGAAGTGGAACTCGGGGGCCAGCGTGACGCGACGTGACGCGAGGTGACGTGACGCAGTGCAGGCGGCGTGACAAATTGCAGCGTCACGTCACACGTGTGCCCTTTGACGCCGACAGCTCTCGTCTCGGAGACAATTCGTTTAGTCAAATACTTCACATCCGAGCCCGGAAGTGCGGCAGGCTACGTGAGCACATTACGGAGCCCACGTACTCGGTACTGCTACTGCTACTACAGTACGCCGGGTACACATTGGACACTTTCTGACAATTCTGACGCACTTTTTGAGAATCAAGAGCTTTGTAGGAACTGTGTACGGTCGCCGCAACTTTTGGACATTATTCCAGTAGTAATTAGATTGAAACGTAGGACCTTGCGAGTGTAGTGTGTACTGTACAAAACTACCAACTCTTTACTTTAATTTATCATAAGATTGCGATGAAAATTAAAGCTAACCAAATCACTTCCAATTTCCATAAAATGATATCCAAATGGATCGTTTAAGCATTAGGATGAAGCGGGGGTAAATATCGTAATGAAGTTGGCAGTAAATTGGTGAGGGCGGCGCTCCTGGCGCGGCCGTGGTGCGGCAATATGTATGGAGTGCGACTCGTTAACCGAATTACCGCAGGGGAGACTGCGTACAGACGTACGTGCAGACCTGTCTAGGTAGAGTTAAATATCGGATCATATATCGGATCAACGTGACGTAGCTACAGCGAACTGCCGAAACGTTAATCAGAAAAATGAAGAAAAATGTTTTGTTTTGTTCATGGTGTGTTATACAAACATATGATTAAAAAATCACATTCAAGTTGACGATAGGATTTACTTACCTATCGCAGTAGCTATCACTGTAACTTTATAGACTCTAATACAGTGCGTCGAAAGTCGACAGTCGACAGTCGACACCCTCAGTGAGAATGTACCTATATAGCAGGTGCAAAGCTCACGCTATCGGGAGCTTCATAAGATTTGATTTCTGCGGTGCGGAATTAGCTCCCGACAGACACCGACTCCGACTAACTTTACGGGCCCCTCTGTAGTCTGTACACGAAACTGTATGTGTATAGGTTGATAGTTGATACCTTAATGTATTTACCGCGCCTCATCAGACTTTGTTTTCGTTAGAAGCTCAATCCCAGCCAGTTAAACAAGTATTGAAGAAGAAGCTGATCATTTGAGCCCGTCACAATATTACAGCAGCCAGAAGACCATTCAGCTCCGGTATATTGTTAGATTAGATGTTACGTAGTTTAGTAGTTGCTACTTACTTGTTACGTAGAAGTAGTACGATCATCCATACATATTAGGGATTGTGGTCACCCATCCTAGTTGTAACTACGACTGGGTTAGCTTAACATGAGTTAGCGCTACGACAACAAAGCCATCGAGCTCTCTCTCACTCATTTCTCATTGTAATAATACGTAAAGTTTCAGCCAACGCAGCTGATCGGTTATTGTATAGTACCTAATTATATTAAGTATATTAATATTTAGATTGATAGTTTTTTATTTATGAATTTGATTTTTATTAAAACAAACGCAATAGATTTAAGGTGAAGCAAACCTAAGTGCAATAGTGAAAACAAATAGTGCATTCAAATCGGGTAAGCCGTTTCAGAGATTAGCGCGTACAAACGTACGAAGTACGGACATGCAGTCAAACAAACATAATTAGTTTTAGTTTCTATTTCTAGTTTTTCTTATATTTCATGTGCATTTACGACTGAATTAATATATTATGTATCAAAAATATATTTAGTTTAGTAGGTAGTTTTATGGTTCTTTGAAATGAAATTCGACTATAATATCGAATGACTGTAGTCTTAAGAAGAACGTTTCGCAGTAAACTTTATTAACGCTCGTCGTAAAAGCGCGATGTGGTGTAGAGTTCGCGAGATAATTTATAGACATGTTATTTTAATTGATGATACTAATGTAAAGGTTATAATTTTACTGTCTAGACTCTAAAGTATCATATATTATTATTTCTAGCTGTCTAAGAAAGTTTTTTTAACAATCTTAGGTGCAACTTCTGTAGGTAGCATGCGACTCTACTTTCGATCTAATTAAATCTTTGTGAATAAATAAACAATAACGCGCTTTAATGCTTACAATTTAAATGTCACTTACCGAGAAATAAAGAAATTATAATTATAATGACACATCAATTTGGTCAAACAATATTTTTGTTTACGTTCAGATTTCATTAGATTTGAATAGATTACTGCGGCTTTCGGTCGCGGTCAGCGGTCAGCGGCGAGCGGCGACACGCTGACACGGTTGACCTCAGCGGCACAACATAATGCACGGGCGGGGCACTCCGGGGCCCCGACCAGGAAGAGTGCCCCGGGATACTGCGGCCCAAACGGCTATATTAATAATTACATTACTCAAAACCTATCATTTACCCGTCCGTTCTAAATCCGATTTAATGCCAAAGTATTAAAGTGCAAAGAGACGCGACAGCTCGCTTTATTCGATATAAGTCGCGCGGTTATTTATAACGCTCTCCAAAGCGCTTAATATTTTATGGGTGTTCTGACAATGGGAAAAACCTTATTAGGAGTTATCATAGAACATTACGGACTGGTTTATTCTGTATCGGTGAGTAGGCAGGCACTTCCTCTATCAGATCGAACTCAATTTATTGATCTTTTGGCGTTATTGTCTTACTGTATTGTTATCGAGACATTTTGTAATGTTATTGCCGTAGTCAGTATGGTTCCGTATTCAACTTTCTTATTGTGCTTCAAATGAAGCCCCCGCAATCCAGAATCAGAAACCAAGGACAATGATCACACCGCGCCCCGCGCAGTTTTATACACGTCAGAACTTTTATAAGTTACTAAATAAATTAAATAGCTTATTCTCATAGAGCTTGCAATATTACAGGAAAATAATATAATTTTCCTGTAATATTGCAATGACTTGCACTAAATAAACAAGTATTTTTGTAGTGAAAGTAAGATTTCAACAGGGCAACTTTACCTGCAAATATTCTGCACATAGTCTACAGCTAGTGCCTTAAGATATCCACCAAGATCGCACAAATTGCGCCGGGAGCTGATGACAGAGCAAACACGTGATTGTTTGCCGTGCGAGTTGTGTCTTAATACACCCCGCCGCCGGCTGTTTAGTCTGCGCCGACCTGTTTACCCGGACAGCTACACCCGGGCTGCTACACCTGGGCAGCTACACCCGGGTGGCTATACCCGGAAAGCTACACCCGGACGTATTGCTAGACTTACAAGTTACAGAAGCGTCGACCATCATCAAGTTGCTTAATCTAATCCAAATTAATCTAAACGTAAACAGAGAGAACAAAAGATCACATAATGCTACCAATTTAGATATCACTTTAATTTACCGTGCATGTGCAATAAAACAATACAATGACACATTAATTTGACCAAAGGACACCAGAGTCCTGGGACCTAGGTAATCCTTTCGATTTTATAAAGACACCTGAACTTTTTTAGCTTGTATGTAACTAATTAAAGCAAATGTTATTTAAAAAGTAAAAAGTAAGAGTTTATGCTAAGGTATAGGTACACTAAACACGTAACGTAGGTACTTACTTTTTTAACTTTATTCCCCTATTGTACCTGAATCAAAATAACTTCCGAAAATGAAATGTGGATGAAAATAGTACAATTTAAAAGTATTTTGGTTTGTGGTCGGTTCATAAAGCAGGTCAAAATGCCCAGTGTCTTTTAATATTTTGTTTACGATAAACGTTAAGATTAAATTCAATTTGAAATCTGAATACTAACTTCGGCGGAATACTGAAACGCTACTTAAATTGAGAGGCTCTCAAGTAACAAGCTGTATAATTTATCATTCTACCAGGTACAGACAATGACATCCTGTCACTTAGGACTTAGGAAGTCCCTAACTTCAAGTAGCGCTTTAATATTTGGCCGATAGTGTGTGGCGTCTCTACGGTCTATATTTAAATACAGTAGGTACCTATATATAATTGAGAAATGTTATAACATTACAACTTCCCATAATATGCTATTAAAGACCAATTTGGATGCAGATGATGACATCATCGAGAAGTCTCACGCGAGTGGACCACCTCAGGTGCGCGGCCATTAGCTGCGCTCGCGGCGAATTACACGCGCTTTATTTTGATTTGCTCAAGTGTAGGGGGGCACGGTATGGGGAGGGGGGATCACGCTTTAGGCGGGGGGGACCACACGTGAAGTACTCGGGCAATTACACGATGTGGGCTCCCACGGCGCAGGGCTGTCGCGACGTACAAAGAGTTATCTCACGGAGCTCACACGTGTAAGTTGATGACTCTCAATATTTGCGAGATACTTTTCCTTTATTTAACTTACAGATTTATTACAAGGCCAATAATAAAAATCACATTATAAAATCAAAAACATATTATCTCCTGTCAACCCTAAGTTAATAGACGCCTAAGAGGACCAGTCGACGGAGCATTCCTGGCGCGTCTGCATGCAAAGTCAGTGGCATGTCGGCTGTCCGTCAGCTACGCGAAAGACTACTATTAAAATCCTATAAATCTTGAGCACAACCTAAGCCCTAACCTGACCACTCCGTAAGGCGACTAAATTCTGCACGTTCCCGGCGCATCTACATAACTGCGGAGTGTCGCCTGCGAGACACCCGCCACTATTGAAGCCCAATAAATCCCGCGACAAACATTTATATTGAGTCACGATACATGCCATCGCTCATACATATTAATGTCTCGTATTAATGGTTATTATCGTCAATAAATTCGCGATTTCGTTCATTGTTTTATACAAGCTGTAAATATTTATGGTGATAATGTCGAGCTGATACCGATGGACACGTTTAAAACTTTATGATCATGTAATTTGTAACCACATTTAATCAGATTTATTGTTCAATTTATTATGTATTTTATTTCTTATTATAGGTATGTATTATTTTGTTTCCATGCTTTATTAGTTAACTAGGGGCCTGTTGCAATTTACTGTTGAGTGTCAGATGTATTTGCATGTTATGTGCCTGTCGTTCGCGGCTCGAAATAATCAAACACATACAAAGCTTTCGAATAAGCTATCCAAAAATTATTAGAAGATTGTGAAACAATAATTGAGCAAGTTTCTGCATCAATACTAAAACTTGAAAAGGATTGAAATAATTTATTGGGATTTTTGATGAAAACAAAGAAGGCTCAAAGCGATACTATCATTAAGCTGCCATCTCTGGCCTTGAGTGAACGATTTATAGCGTTTATTAACAATTATGGTGTGCTATCTGATACCCGCTGATTTCTGCTCAGACGCTACTCTGGACTCTGGAGCTAAGGCCACCCACAACTTGGCAGACCAAAGTGTACATCGTGGCTATATTCTGTCTATTTAGGTACTAAATATGGATGTAATATATTATAAGTAGTAAATAACTTATTTTTTCGAAATCATTTGCGTAGTATTACATTAGAGTGATAATTTTTTTTAATATTTTATTCAAATTATTCACACTTTTACTGGAATTGATAATTTCATTCGATAGTGGAGTATAAGGGAGGCTATATAACAGGCCCCGAAGTTTGTTAGTGCACAAGCAACGAGCCGGACGCATATCAATGCGCTCGTTATCGTCGCAGAATAAAGAGTTATCGCGCGGGCCGATTCAATCGGGGAGCAAATTGCTTTCACGGGAGTTTTTGAGCGGCCGATCCGTTCGTCAGTGTCGGCCGGCGTCAAAGCGGACGATATTACGCTTATCAATTAAGAGGAAAGACGATCGCGCATACAAATTGACGCATTATACGCGATCACAATCTTACGGCGCGGGTGGGGGCGGGCAGGAGAGAGTCGGGAGGAGAGGGGGAAGGTATCTAGCGAAGGTATAGCACCCGCGAGACTGCGGGATACCGCGTAATCTTAATGGTGCTCGGTACTGACTACGAAATCATATCAGGTGATATATCCAGTTACAACTTAATTTTGTGCAGTAGGTCGGAAACGAGCACATAGATCACGTTAAGCGATTACGATGGAGATCTGCAACACAAGAGTAATACAAGTGCGTTCTTGGTCTTTAAAACGTCAAACTCCGTTTTGGACCTCAAATATATATTATGTAAATTTGAAATTCAGGAATCGTTAATCAAACAGTCTACATAATGTATGCTAACATCTCGGCTACTTTAAAAGCCGTAAACCGCTGCGCCGTAAATATCGCACTAGTTGGCCGCGTGGTTTACCGTTTTACGAGTCTGCTGTGGCAGTTAGCGGTGATTAAATAACCAACACAAGAAGGAAGGAGAGAATCACCGACACGAGGGGGACGGAGAAGTATGTAGAGCCAGTAAATAGGCTAAAATGAATCGAAATCAGCTGCACGAGCGAATTGACGGATTGTAGGAACTGGAGCTGACCTCGAAGTGGCAGTATTTATGATCAGCTATTGATACAACGTATAAGGTGACTAAGTGCTCTGAGCTGCCATTCGTTACGACTGCCTTACTTGTGGTGTAATAGCACTTAAGCGTAACAGAACTAAATATATGTCGTGTAGTTCTAAGCTTAAGCTTAAGGATATATTTAATCATTATCGTTTATTGAGCAGCTGATAGTCGATAACATCATGGGGATAACAAATAGACCGGACAAATTACCCCCCGCCGTTTGTATTGAAACTAATTTAATTTGGAGAACCGCCATCGCCGATCTCCGTTCGGTCACCTAATTGAAAAAGTTCGTGTCGCAGACTGCTCGGTGCTCGTACCGCACACACGACATTACGATATTGAGGGTTTGTTTCATCGGTTTCCTGCTGAAAATTATAACGCAATTATTATGATTACTTCATTTGGAAATATTAGTTAATAGTTTAACAAAAACAACTATCGCCAAATATTAACTAAACCTCCACGCAAGCTTAACATAATATTAAAGGCTAAACTATCGAAAACATTACTAATTCCTTCGGTATATACAATTAGTAATTCCGCTGTTCCACTGATTGAGAGAATCAAGAGCGTATCAGATAACGTCGATTATGAGCTAACAACATCCCCCGGGGCGTGTTATGTCGTGTTGTGTAACACCCCACCCCACGTCACATGTAATGAGTACACTGCTGTCCGCGAGGAATATGATGTGCCCGGCGCCCAACCGGGACTGCGCCAAGTCAGTACTCAACTACTCACTCGCGCAGGAAGAGCTTATTAAACTGAGGTGAACCACTGGAATTACATGGCAAACGAGCAAACGGATTGCTTGATGAAATGCGACTACCGTCGCTAATGGGCACCCACAAGCCACAACACTGGAGTAGTTACAACTTACAAGTGCCTTGTCGGCCTTTACTGCATACGTCATATTGTGGTCTGTGACGTATGACGTATCACAGCCTGAAGTTAATACATAATTACCTACATAGTACATAGTAACAAAATACATTTTTCAAAACGTAATAACTAATAATAATAATTAATATAATTCATTTCCTTACTTGATTTAACAAGCAGACATTATACATACCTAATATATCCTTTAATTGGCAGGAAATGTTTAAAGGATTAAGTCCATAAGCTTTGTGACGCGCACGTCCTGCTCTAGTAGCTTGTCAGATATTGCGAGTTGCGACAGTGTTCCGTGTTGTGGTGTCTGGCGACGTGCTGCGCTGTGCTGCGGAAGCTGACAGCGTGTTCGTGCTGCGCAGCGTGTCCGGTCGTCCCCGGACAAGTCCATTACAGCACGAGCACGCTACCACCGCCTGCTGGGGACACGAACCACTCAATACAATGATATTGTTCAACGTCAATATACTGAAGTACCGAGGCTTTACACCGGGATCAATATTGACAGGAACAAGAATAAATTCATAAAGGTGTGTTGACTGCGGGGCGTTTAAAGACGCGGAGTGTTTAATATCGCAGGATTATTGCGCCATATCTTCTCCTCCCTTTTCTGAAAATACCCTCCAATATAAGCGGTTCCTAATTGTAACTTTACACTTTACTGTAGGCGTGCTCGGCGTGGCCTTACCCAGTAACCTCTCTTCCGTCATTATCTTTATGCATCTAGCTCACCCGCTAATGCGAAATGTTGATGATCCTAATGAACGTAGGAGGCACATTATACAGGTTTATGCAAATGCTGTCTAAGTTCGCACAGGTCTATTGGGCGCGCGGCGCGGGTGGTGCGGGCGCGCGCCGGGCGGCCCACACAATGGTCTACGTACTCATTACGGCAGGTCGCTGCCGACAGCAGACTGTTGTATACAATAGGACTAGTGCACACATTGCACACCAGTCATACATTTGCATAATATAATAGAAGTATCACACGAGTGAAAACACAGGAAATTAACGATGGTGTTGTATGCGAAATGTGATATTTTGAAATTGCAGCCAATATAAATAACCACACGTGAAACGACTCCAGGAATCACGAATATTTATTCAGATCCGATGTTTAAGTATCCGATAGTAACGAATACAGTGGAGAAAAATTGTGAAACGAAATTGTGGAGGTGAGTTACGAGACAACTGGCGCGGCGCCAGGGACTCTGGAACGAACTGGGAATACCCCGCGTTGCGAGCGACTCTAGCACCTGTTGCACCTCACATAGGGGCGAGTTTCCCCGAGCCGGGAGCACCCGGGAGAGAAGCGCGGAAGCATTAATATCGTCATCACGAGTTCGAATCTTGTTTATGTCTTTTGAGGAGAATTTTTGATGCGGAGAACGGGGAAGGAAAATTAAGTTGTCTTGCATTTTCATGCCGATCGTTCGGAAATATTACCATAAATGACAAACTTTATATTGTTGCATTATTCAAGACTGCATTTTGTCTTCTTTTGTATTGTCCGTAAACAAGACGAACTGAGTCGGTAATTTCAAACGATTAGTTTTCTGCATGTAAGTGCTGTAGGACATAATAATAACGGGTCATGTATTGGCATTACAGTCACTTCTTAATTCGAAATGTTATATTGCAATATTATTAGCTTAAATTCGTAGTTTTTAACCGACTTCCAAAAAAGGAGGCGGTTATACGTTAAAAGTAAATAATATAACATACGCTGTATATTTTATTTTGGGAATTATTTTAAAAATAAGTTTTATTTCATACTTTTTTGAGTATTTTTACTTTGGATATCGGTTTAATTTTTTGTTTAAAAATAAGAATATTACGACTTTACTCCCCGGGGCAAGCGATATAATATGTAAACAGTTAAAAAAAGTCTTTGCTTGCGCAGTTCAAGTTAGACTCCAGATCAGTTTTCTATACGGTTCTGTAAGAGGCACATGATAAGTAAGAATTCGGTTAAAGAAGAAAACGGACAAATCCGGTCTACAGTAATAATACACAATACTTCTTGCACTATTTCCACTTTAATAAGTATTTTACATTAATTTTAATATATTACACGACCACACACCTGATGATGACGTTGTCGAAACCGGTCGTGTAATATATTAAAATTAATGTAAAATACTTATTAAAGTGGAAATAGTGCAAGAAGTATTGTGTATTATTACTGTGAAACATGAATTTCCACCAAGAACCTACAGTACAATCAATAACAAATCCGGTCTAGACAGGATTTTAAGGATATAGACCAAATTTCGCTCAGATTTTTAATAATGTCAATCATTAATAGGCTACAAACGCGAGAACCAAATGGTTGGCACTAAAGCAAAATCAGTAGTTACAATTCGACAATATTACATAATCGATTTTATTTTTGAGAAATAAAGAAATCCTTGATGACGTGAAGTTATTTGAAGAATGTTGTCTATTAAAATCTTACCTTGAAACCATCTGAATTTTATGCCGAACAAGCTGAAAAAGGGGTAACTATCTTTGAAGCGTGCAACGACAGCACTCGATTTTCGAATAACTGAAGATTTGTCAGTACTTTTTAAGTGTCGTGCCCCCTAACACAAATGTGGAAAGGGTTTTTTCTGTCATGACTTCTCAGTGGACGAAGGAGAGAAATAGATTGTCTGTAGAGTGTACTGTACGTATTTTGGTAGAGTCAATAAGAGCAATACTTCTCACACAATATAAGACTAGAGTTACCAGTCGAAATCGAAAAGCTTATCAAGAAAATGTTATCAAATTAAGTTAATTCAGCAACTAAAATATGAATCCTTGTATTAATATTCTTTATTGCGGAAAACTAAGATCGGAAAGTCAGCCAAAGTACTTTGTCCTAGGACAAGGTCGCGGCGAAACTTTAATCGCTTTTAATTCCGCACAAATTGTTCGCTCCGGAGTCCGGGCGGCGCGAGTCGCGCCATCAAGTCAGGCAGGTCCTGTGAGTGCGGCGGGCGGCGCGGCGGTCTGATGGACCGGACGCGATCGCACGCTTAATTGTGTTCATGTAGGTTATTATCCGCCCTCATGTTATACTTAAAAGCTAAATTTCACGTAATTTTCTTCGTAACAACCGAGATTAAGCGCCGAGTTAATATAAACTTTACTATAAAAGATGCAATTATAGCTCGACCGTGTGATGAACCTTGCACTCATAAATCCCTTTACCTTAAGGATAATTGTTTTGCTGATACTTGCCATTCCTATCACGCATATCTTGTTTAGCGTATTCACATATCCAATGAAATATCTGGACCTAGGTTACTGCTCATAATGACGATTTTGTACTGAGCTTCGTTGTTTTACATGACTGTTATATGTCGCCGTGTCGACCAGCGGTCTGCGCCGTAAATCTCGGGCGGGATTGCGCGGTAATTGGCGGCCGCGGGATTGCTCGTAAATAACGCCGACGTTTTTACCGTCATACTCCTCCAAACTCATTACACGGGACCTCGATGCTCCTGTATTCCTCGCTTATACCCTCGGTATGAGCAAACGAACCCAATGTATTTTTATGACAAAGGGAGAAAACGAGCAGACGAATCGCCTTATGGGAAGCGATTACCGTCGCCTAAGGTAATGTATATATTATAAGCAATATACGACAGGTGTGTACTTAACGTTTGTCCCAAAAAGTGCTTTTCCTGTTTCTAAACGAAGCGTTTCTCAAGGTATTCTAAGACGTAAGTGTTGTCGCGAGATCCTCAAGAAAGAAGCTCATTGTGCGCGCAGTGGAGCACTAAGTAATGAGAGTACACGCGAGCTGTTATGCTGAGCTGCTTTGTGACAGCTTATAGCATCCTCGAGAGTCGAGACCGTGTACATACTGAGTAAGCAGAATATTTACGTATAAATTAAAGAGGACAGCGAAATCTGAGATAACATTTCAAAACTTTCAGAATCGAAGCATTGTTAGGTACGTATTTGTCTCTAATGACTTACAAATAAAATAAAATAAATAAAATAGCCTTTATTTGCCTCAAATTAAATAACTTACAAAAAATAAACAAATCAAAATTAAATCTATTGGTCAAAGCACCCAAAAATGAGTGAAGGCCTCCTCCATGTTGTGCCATGTACTGCGCTCGCGTGCTGTCCGTGTCCAGGCGGCGCCCGCCACCTCCACGATGTCGTCGCTCCACCTGGCGCGTGGTCGGCCCCTGCCGCGCGCGCCATCTCGAGGGTGCCAGTGGAGGATGCGCTCACTCCACCGGCCGTCTGTAGCTCTAGCGATGTGGCCTGCCCATTTCCATTTGAGTCCGCAGAGCATTTCTACTGCATCTAAGACTTTCGTCTTTTGTCGGATATCGACGTTTTTTATTTTATCTATTAGTCTTAGACCCAGCATAGAACGCTCTACGGCTCTCTGAAAGGTAGCAATTTTATTTATTATATTTCTCGTAAGTGCCCATGTCTGGCAACCATAGAGAAGTGATGGGAGGATGGTATTGTCCATCAATTTTTTCTTTAGGTGTACTGGGATCTTACTTTTAAATACATCTTTGTTGGCCCAGTATTTCTTCCACGCATTAGCGATTCTCCTGTCTACCTCTTTGGATGTAGAGTCTCCGAAGGTTATCTGCTGGCCTAAGTAGATGTACTCGCTGACATACTCGATGGTTGTGCCGTCTAATGCAATAGGTCTGTGTTCGCCATTGGTCATTAATTTAGTTTTATTTAGATTCATATGCAGACCTATTTTTTGGCTTTCAGCATTTAGAGAGTCTAGCATGTATTTTAGGTCTCTATGTGTTTCAGCTATGATAACAATATCGTCAGCAAAACGTAGGTGTGTTAGCTGTTCTCCGTTGATGTTAAGCCCACGTGACGACCAGTCTAGTCTACGAAACATTGACTCTAGAATAGCTGTGAACAGTTTTGGCGATATGGGATCTCCTTGTTTCACACCTCGCTTTACCTGAAATGCTGGCCCAATTATTTCAGTCTTTATTTTAGCTTGACAGTTTTTATAAATCTCTTTTAGAGTGGCTATGTATTTATCCTGAATTCCTTGCTCTTTTAAACTGTTCCATAGGTATTTGTGAGAAATAGAGTCAAAGGCTTTTGTATAGTCTACATAAGCCAAGTAGATGGTTTTATTGTACTCTTTGCACTTTTCTATACACTGAGTCAACGTAAAAATGTGATCTATCGTAGAGAAACCCTTTCTGAATCCCGCTTGTTCTCTTGGTTGTTGTTCGTCTAAAGCGTTTGTAATTCTATACAGTATAACTGATGAAAAAAGCTTCTAGAGCGTTGGAAGTAGGCTTATGGGCCTGTAATTGTCCATTAGATTCGGGTCACCTTTTTTGACTTACAAAGAAATATAAATTCAATATTCACTTGAAATGTAGCAAGATTTAAAGTCAATTTCGCAAAATAGTTCTCAAAATGAATGTTCCCGATCAATCGGGGTCTTAAAGTTAGATCGCCGGGAGCTTAACATTCTTTCCGTTCGCTCGGAGCATTTCTCTCCGCGGTAAAGTGCTCACTGAAATGACATTACGTCGGATTAAAACGAAATCAGGTGGCGCGCGGCGTCGAGCGTCGGAGGTGATGACGGCGTTCGCAGGCGCGGCACGTCGCGCGCACGCGGTGCCTGCTGCCTCGCGCCTGGCCACGTCCATGTATACTCTGGTCAGATTCAATTAATCTAAACGGAAATGCTGCACGCTAAATAAGTTACATTTAAATTGGTATCATTATGTGTTTTAAAGGTTTACCTTTACTCACTTTTACGTACTTTCACGTTTACTCTTTGTTTACGTTTGAATTAAATTGGATCGAACGAAGTATAGCGGGTTCACATCCACCGGTTATATTTGGAAAACAACTTCGTTGGCAATATACGTGGCGTGTGACTACTGTGCGTGCCACAGCCTCTCACCCCCCCCCCCCCCCCCCCCCGGCCTACTTCCCAACTGTGAAGAAAATGCAAATGAATGCTAATACCGACACGCGCCTACCCCGCCTCGGCGCGGAAGGGTAACCCTCCACACTCGGTAATTTGTTTAAGTTATGAAACGTTTATGTTACGGTTACGTCTAAATATAACGAGCTAATTGCTACAATACAAATTACGGGCTCATTCCGGAGTTTATTGACGGGACCCAGTTTCCTCGATATTGTTACGTCGCGTCGATCGAGTCAGAATTTTAAATAGGTATATATTTTCGTCACCTTTCGCGTTATCATAAAAAATTAAATCATAAAATATGTTGATCTGTCGCAGTGTGAGGGCTCGTCCGCAATTTCTCTCGTCGTGTCACGTGACGTCACCCCGCGGCCCCGCACACTCACGAGAGCTGTCACCCGCGAGCTAAATTGCATGTAATCGTCCGCGGGGGAGGGTGGGGGCCATTTTTACATTATGCCGATATTTGCGTACGCGGCGTCAACGGCGTGTCACCTCATTGTGTGTAGTGGGGGCTTCATAAATATGTAAACACGTCCCCAGCACCCAGCGCTTGAATACGCGAATATATTTCATTTAATGTACTATTAAATAAAATAATAATTATTATTTGAACACTATGTGGTTCTGAAATATATGAGACACAAACATTTATCTCTGTTAGGGTAATTATTGTTATTCGTTATGATAACATTAAACTATCTCGAACGAAAGGTAGGTACTAGGAACTGAAAACTTAGGTATTCTCTATTTTTAGGTACAAGAGGTATTATCTAAACGTACGGTCTACGTCGCGCTGGTCTCGACAAGGGATGTTTTCGCTGACAACAATCTGTTTGGGCGAAGTTCGCGGGCGGGCTCATTAGCATAAAATAACAGGAGCGTATTCAGGGGAGCACACGGCGCAACAACACGGTGCCCGGGGTGCCCGGCCTCCCCTCAGCTCCGCCGACCGTCACGGCCGCTGTTCGCTCTGCCGCCAACAACAACATCCGCGCCGCAGCCAATGTTGTCTCAGCTACCAGTCACAACATCAGCAGGTTGTTGTAATACACGCTCATTTAACATGATGGTAATCTTATAAAAACGAGGTTATTATATTCGTTTTAGGGCCGATTTTTCAATCGTCAGATAACTCTTACCTGAGGAATAAATATGTGACATTGACATATTTTTCATACAAAATCTGTCAAAGTTACATATTTATTCCTCAGGTAAGAGTTATCTGACGATTGAAAAATCGGCCCTTAGGGTTTTAGGGTTCTGATATATACAAGGAACCCTTATGGTTTCGCTCTGTCCGTCCGTTGCTGTCTATATGTCTATCCGCGGTTCTAGCTTCCGTAACTATGAATATAAATTGCTTTAAATTATCTTCATTCAAGTTGCAATTTTATTACGTTTTGTCAGGAATACGGCCGTCTAAAGTGAGTGAACAGTCCATAGATTATACAGATATATACTGAACAGTCCACGTTAAGACGAGGACGAGACGGCGCGGTGCCCGTGAGTCGCGTCACGCGCGTGTCAAATAGGATCAAAATAAGAAAATTAAAAATTAAAAGGATAAGTCAGAATGACCAAAATAGCTACTATCAAAAGGATACTAAGTAAAATAATAAAAGCATTGCTAAATAGTTCAAAATAGCTACTATCAAAAGGATACTAAGTAAAATAATAAAAGCATTGCTAAATAGTTTTATTGTACAAAAGTTTTCCTTATTATAATAGTAAACACTGATAGGTTCAAATCATAACCTAATTTATCAACTAAAATTACCTTTTATCAAAAACTGTAACCAAATGTAGGTAATAGGCAAATAAAGATACAAATAAAGAAATACTGATTATCATAGTCTATAATAACTAATTGGTATTTTATTTACTGTACATGTTATAACAAATTTAATCACAATAAGAAATACTTATAATATTCTTTGATAAGTTGATATTTTATATCTGTACGAGATAAGTATAGCAATTTAAACCATTTACATTAAATACCAACACTTCGATAAACCTATTTATAATGTAATTCCAGAATAGAATTCTAAATATTCAAAACCAAGTAATTATTAAACCAAATTACTAAAAATAAGTATTAACTAACATCATTAACATCTTAACACTATAATTTTAAAAATCATCAAAATCAATCATCAAATAAGACATAAAACATATAGGTACATAATAATTTAGCCACTACTTATAAAATAGGTTTACTTATCTTTAATATATTGAACGATCAATCTCACAGCTTCGCCAAGACTGCCGCCTAAAATGGCGGACCAACAATTTATAGGAAATAATTGGCGGTTAAAACCACACCGGAAGTTACTAAACTTACAGGTAAGAATTTACTAAAATTGTCATACAAAATATGTTTCCAATGCTTGATAATTTAGATTAATTTATTTAACTATTATTAAATTTTAAACAGTAGATTGTAAAACAGGAAATAATAAAATGATATTGTGACATAACAGTCAAAGTATAAAAATGATAAATTTAGCTTTTGAATGAAATTTATTTTAAAGGTATATTACTATAAAAATACCAATATTCTAACACGGCCATACTGACAGGTACTTCGTTCTCTGAAGTACAAAATTTTATTTTATTCCAATACACTTAAATCATAAGCTACACATGGAGCACTGACTTTAGAAGTCTTTTAATTGTAACTTATTCTAACATTGCAATTGCCACTGTGGCTCATAGCAACGCTCAGTGATACATTAAATTACTGACTCCACATGTCTTGCTACACATGTGTCGAGCCTCAAGTACAGCACTTACTTCAGCAGTCCCTTAATTGTAACTTATTCTAATATTGTTCATTGCCCCTGTAACTCGTAAGCAACACTCAGTGATACATTAAATTACTGACTCCACATGTCCTGCTACACATGTGTCGAGCCTCAAGTACAGCACTGATTTCAGCAGTCCCTTAATAATTGTAACTTATTCTAACATTGTTCATTGCCCCTGTAACTCGTAAGCAACGCTCAGTGATACTCTAATTGTACTGGCTCCACATGTCCTGCTACACATGAGGCGAGCCTTGAGTAGAGCACTGACTCTAGCAGTCCTTAGATGTAAGTGACAAAAAAAAACAAATTTTATACGATTTATTTATTACCGAAATCATACATTACTTAACACAAAATCAACCTTTTCTTAAAATAAATTGACAAAATTACTTTATTTCCAAAATTATTAAGATTGACACAGCCTAGGTATATTGCATATAGGGTGTTTAATTGTTATGTTAATTTATGCATAAAATGAATAACCTTAATAATTTTAGACTTCCTCGCTAGTCATAGTCCTGATTTTTCTGTATTATGATTTTAATAATTCATAATACCCGTAGCATGATTTAAGGCAAGGACCAAGCTCAAAAACAAAATGACTTTCATTTCTCTTATGCTCATTGTAATAAGATTCTGTTTTGCGTAGCATTATTTTTTTATATTCATGTAGACGGTTTTTGCAATGTATTTTTTTTTTTAATATCTTTCGAAGTAGGTATTGTACCAATCACAAAGGTGTTCGGTTTATGTTTCAATATATATATATATATATATATATATATATATATATATATATATATAAATTTTTAACAAAAAAAAATATCTTGTATGGTATTGCACAAAACTTTACGTTTTTATTATTTTTTTTCACTCAGGAAAAATATGTATTTTTTTTAAATGTGTACGGTTCATGACGCTTCAAGGATTGTGTACACAATCTTTCTTCAAATCCACGGGTCACTTCTATCCACTTCCCATTTTTTTTTTGTAATTGAACTCTGATAATCTATATATCTCTGATAATCTGATAACTCTGAATAAGATATGATGTTCGTTAGATTTTACTATTTACTAATCTAACAATAAACCCAGACTAATTTAGTTCGATATATTATTCGGTTAGCTACTTGAAATATCATAAAATAGTGGCTCAC
Source organism: Glaucopsyche alexis (assembly GCA_905404095.1). Lineage (NCBI taxonomy): Eukaryota > Metazoa > Arthropoda > Insecta > Lepidoptera > Lycaenidae > Glaucopsyche > Glaucopsyche alexis. The sequence continues at coordinate 75,391 of FR990044.1, read as the reverse complement.
TTGTTACTGTGATTTATTTGAAGTGAGAGAAGGTCAGTCATCGTACACTAGGGTTGTGTCAAAAAGGAAACTAAATTGTAGTCATGATTTACACGACAGTACAGTAAAAAGAAAAAAACAAACTATCAATATTTCTTGACTATTGTCAAAAATTCAACAATATTTTGTTGTTTTTTTTTTTTTTTTTTTTTTTTTTTTCACGGAAATGGCAGACGATATTTAGAAACGACGATCCAAAAGACATGAAGATCGTGGCCGTACCTACTCAATAATTGTGATATTTATCACACTACTCATACTTCCGTTCGGCCAATCCGACATTACTAATTTTCCAAAAATTACTCTTCTGTCGCAACAAAATCCATTTGAAACATATTATATAATGTTGGTATTACATAAAAAAATATATTTATATATATAAAAATTGAACAAAACCTATTTGTTTCTGTAACAAGAGGCTTTTATATATTATACGTTATAAGTATGTAGAAGTGACTTTACATAAATATTTAACGAAGTTATACGTAGTTCTTATTGTTTCTACAGTAATTATTATTATTAATGGTTAACGAATTGCTCAGTTCTGTCATGTCATCATGGTACTCACAGCCCAGACAAACGGTACCGTAGACTATAATAGACTTGTGTTAAGTGGCGTCTTTGGGTACTATAATGGGGCCATGGTGCCAAATTTCTAAATTTGTCTCTGTCTCAAGTTTCATTTCAATTTATGAACCTCATATCCAACCGTGATCTAAGTCATTTATATTAAAACAAATTTAAGTAAGTATCCTGCGATCCTACAAAAATTATTTTAAGTATAATATATTGCTAAAACAACTATTCACCTACGGCAAATAATGAAAACTAACTAAAGAAGGCTCACACTTACTATTATAGTCAAAAAACCAAAACAAATGGTCTATTCTCCAATAGATGTTTACCAAAAATCAAGAATTTTGGATTAAGCCACTTCAATTCTAAAGGTGCGATATATATTTTGCTTTTGCTCCCAATGTATTACGTCATCATAATTATTAGTCTCCTTTAATACAATGTAAACGGATTGCTGTGATGAAACGAAAAGTAACTTGAGATGAAACGTACTTACTTTATAAGTTTATTTTTCTTTTGTATTTTTTTTTAACAAAAAAAAATATATAATTATATTAAGTAGGAATAATTAGTGTACAAAAGAAATGTTCATGGCGAATAGTTACAGAGCATGGTTATAATAATTAAATTATCTATTAATATATTAACTCTGATAAGTAGAACAACAGTTATTTGAGTATTCCCTTATCGATTTATGGGCACATAGCGTAGCGTCACTACATGTTAAATAGTATTGTAAATAAACCTAAATAATAATCAGTAGGTACTTATTATTTATGCTGAATCTATGTAATATACTACTTTAAATTGTGTCAATTTAATTGCCTATCGCATTTCCCTTATTCCCAGGTCATTATTGTAATAAAAAGTTATTTATTAGATAGTACGACAGTTAATAATCATTTACTTAATCTGCAGATTAAACTCCCGTGAACAAATTCATCAAATTATAGGTAAAACAAAGTAAAAGATCGCAAAAGCGATTTGATACCAATAAACCACAAAACTTGCAGGGTAATTCACTGGTATTTACTTGCATTAACAGTATGTATCATAAAATTACAAATGTTTAAGACGGTAATAAAAAGTTATTTATTAGTACGATAGTTAATATTATTTATTTAATCCGTAGATTAAACTCCCGTGAACAATTTCGTCAAATTATATTGTAGATGTAACAAAGTAAAAGATCGCAAAAGCAATTTGATACTAATAAACCACAAAACTTGCAGGATAATTCACCCGGTACTTACTTGGCTCTAATAGTCCATACGGTTAAGGTTTTAAAACACTTATTTATCACAATGACTCACAATTCACTTTACATGAGAAAATATTTATAATTAGTTACACAATACAAGGACTTGGAACATACAGTGACATGTCGCAAATAAAATTTACTTCACAAATTAATAGTCAGTCTTAACATTCACTATCAAACACAATGAGGGTAGTTAGTAAAACATTGTACCTAAACAGAATAATGTCAGACATATTTTGCTATTTAATATCGTAATTTAAATATAGGTAATTATAATAGCAGTTTGTATGGGTAGAATTTATAAATTCAATTTTCAATGTATTTATGATAACTTGTACCTACACCACACTGATTAAGATCCTCGTTAGGCCTAGACAGCCTGGAGACCGCCGATACAATTGGCCGACCTGCCGTTCCCAATGCAGGTAGGCGCCACGCACGGCCGCCGGCGCTGGCAGGAGTTCCGAGCTGCTTGAATGTCCACCTGAAACATATAAAAATACGATTAGAAAAATGAAGTGGAAATCGCGGGATGGAGAGCTATCCAACTTCTGATGTCAAATAGGATCAAAATAAGAAAATTAAAAATTAAAAGGATAAGTCAGAATGACCAAAATAGCTACTATCAAAAGGATACTAAGTAAAATAATAAAAGCATTGCTAAATAGTTCAAAATAGCTACTATCAAAAGGATACTAAGTAAAATAATAAAAGCATTGCTAAATAGTTTTATTGTACAAAAGTTTTCCTTATTATAATAGTAAACACTGATAGGTTCAAATCATAACCTAATTTATCAACTAAAATTACCTTTTATCAAAAACTGTAACCAAATGTAGGTAATAGGCAAATAAAGATACAAATAAAAAAATACTGATTATCATAGTCTATAATAACTAATTGGTATTTTATTTACTGTACATGTTATAACAAATTTAATCACAATAAGAAATACTTATAATATTCTTTGATAAGTTGATATTTTATATCTGTACGAGATAAGTATAGCAATTTAAACCATTTACATTAAATACCAACACTTCGATAAACCTATTTATAATGTAATTCCAGAATAGAATTCTAAATATTCAAAACCAAGTAATTATTAAACCAAATTACTAAAAATAAGTAGTACGTGGTAGAGCCATGCTTCGGCACGAATTGGGCCGGCTCGACCGGTGAAATACCACGGTCTCACAGAAAACCGGCGTGAAACAGCGTTTGCGCTGTGTTTCGCCGAGTGAGTGAGTTCACCGGAGGCCCAATCCCCTACCCTATTCCCTTCCCTACCCTCCCCCATTACCCTATTCCCTCTTAAAAGGCCGGCAACGCACTTGCAGCTCTTCTGATGCTGCGAGTGTCCATGGGCGACGGAAGTTGCTTTCCATCAGGTGACCCGTTTGCTCGTTTGCCCCCTTATTTCATAAAAAAAAAAAAAAAAAAAATTTACTAACATCATTAACATCTTAACACTATAATTTTAAAAATCATCAAAATCAATCATCAAATAAGACATAAAACATATAGGTACATAATAATTTAGCCACTACTTATAAAATAGGTTTACTTATCTTTAATATATTGAACGATCAATCTCACAGCTTCGCCAAGACTGCCGCCTAAAATGGCGGACCAACAATTTATAGGAAATAATTGGCGGTTAAAACCACACCGGAAGTTACTAAACTTACAGGTAAGAATTTACTAAAATTGTCATACAAAATATGTTTCCAATGCTTGATAATTTAGATTAATTTATTTAACTATTATTAAATTTTAAACAGTAGATTGTAAAACAGGAAATAATAAAATGATATTGTGACATAACAGTCAAAGTATAAAAATGATAAATTTAGCTTTTGAATGAAATTTATTTTAAAGGTATATTACTATAAAAATACCAATATTCTAACACGCGCCTCTCCAACGGCGCTTCGGTAATAAAAACCACGGCAAGCTTTTACGAGCCGCGGTCCGGCGGTCGTTAAACGAATCTACACCGGTGCAGTAGCGCCAGGGCTTTGTTCGGGTGAAATTACCTCTCTGTACTAATCGGAGTGCCGAAACACGCGTCATGCGGGAGTCGGGCCGACTCGCATTAGGACCGCCGTTAACCGGAGACTGCTGAATATATTTAAAGTTTATTGACGGATGAGGACGACCGACCCCGACCTCCCCGCCGCGGCCCATTATACACGTCTAATTCAATATCGCGCACTGAAGCCCGGTACCGGCGATACCGGCGAAATTGGAAAAGATCCGGGATCGACCCTCATTCACTCTCGTAAGTCGTAACTGTAATAGGCCGGAGCTGCCGTAATAACTTAATCGTACACTTCCTAGTAATTAACACTGTCGTATGGACTGAGATCCCAGGCCCGCCAGACTCCCCTTATATTCTTACTGATAAAATATGTATCATATTGTAGTATTAGTGTGTACAATGAACGTATGCATACCCGCTAAATTTTGCCGTGGGCCAATTTTTAGGTACAATGTGGAAAATTGTACTCACTTTACTGTAAATACTCTGATAAAGTATCATCTTATTTTTTGGTTTTAGAATAACGTAAGGAACAAAACATATTTAATTATTTTTTCTCATATAAACTTAGTAATAACAGAAATAAAAAAGTTATAAATTTAATGATTTTTATTTCTACGTGGATGATTTTCCATTTTTTATTTTTATAAAAACTCCAACATAATAATCGGTGTAAATTTTACCTTTTACAGTTAATTTTTCCTTATTGTACCAAAACTTATGCTAGAACTTAGAACCATTTCAAAGATTCTAAGAAAAGTTATTACATTTATTTTATTCCTTTGGTACCCTGTACCTGGGAATTGGCCCACCGCACAAACCAGCGGGTATGCATACGTTCATTGTACACAATAATACTACAATATGAGATACGTTTTGTTAGGAAGAATATAAGGGTAGTGAGGCGGTCCGGGGATCTCAGTCCAGTGGAAATGTTCACGTCATTAGTACTGGCAGTATTAAATTATATTAATATGCATTGGACGTCGAGCGATCTCGACACGGCTAAGCTGTTTTTAATTATTTTTTAAATATTCTGTGCTACGGTTTTATCACGATCGACAGTCGTCATAACTTGGTTACAACATTTTAATCCTTTAAACAAGGTAAAGCTAGAACTCGCAGTCCACTTAGTGGGTACTTTGAATGCGTCTGGTATCGGAGGTACTCAGGTAAGAACAAAGTCTCCACTTGATAGCGAGATTCCCGCAGTTGGCCCGCACCACTTTACAATTTTATCTTGCTTGTTTTGTTTTTTCTTACAACTACAATAATTTATGTGATTTTTGTATATCTACAATCATTCTCGCGTTGCGATGCAGGCCATGTAAAGTAAAGTTGTTCGGAGTGGGATAAGACTGAACTTTACAGTCTAAGGCTACGTTCCCACGAGCGTTTTTATTGGACGCGATAGAAAAAAACTGCACTGTAAATAGAACTCTGCGCTAATATAATAGAGCTGAAAATCATATATTCTTCAATTTTTAGCTCTATTGTAGAGATAGATCTATTTACTTACAGCGCAGTTTTTTTTTTTATCTCGACCACAAAGAAACTCACGTATATACGAGGCCTTGTCTCAGTCGTTTCCCTAGCCACCGCGTGTGGTTGACACTTGGCACTAAGCTATGCTTATGTTTCCGTACTGTCCGCTTATTTCCTACTCGACAACGGAATTGCTAGTAATGAACACGTTTAGCGGGAATTAAAATTCCGGTCGCGGGGAGGCCGGGCCCCCTCATGTGCGCGGCGCGGGTTAATCAGCAGCAGCTAGTTAGCATGCCGAACGTGCGCGCCGTTTCATCTGCCCAGACAATTTACTTGCAGATATTTTAAGGCAATTCCTTCGAACGAACTGCAAAATTTAAAGCCATTACGAGCGGTATTAAAGCTTCAGTTAGGCATTAGTTGTTAATTCGCACATATTTACAATTCCAATAATAATAAGGCTTTAAAATGCAATGTAAATACAATGTAGAATATAAGTTCTCGATTCGGTTGAAATTTTATATTTTTGTTTCCTAATAATGCAGCTAATTGAGACAGGAAATCCTGCACATCTTTGCCTTTATTTTATTAAATGTGGGATACTAACCTAAGTAAACTGAGTTAACTTGTAATATTAATCAGCTCTATGTTTACTGATCGCTATCAAGATTCAGTAGTAATGCGGACCAGGGCTCGGCCGGTTTAACGATGTGGTGTAGTGAAGTAGTTGCAAACGGCCAAGACTTGCGAATACCGCGCTCGTCGCTGTTGTTCACGTTACAACCGCATTAGCTGCCCGCGGTCTCCCCGCTCGGGCTCACAGACTCAAATGGTAACTAACAGGTACTACAGTGGACAGCGGAACTGTGTCAGTTACCAATTCAATAAAAAAGGAGGTATTGATTATTTCTCAATAAAATATGGTGAGTGATTTTAGTAGATGTATGAAATAGATTACTATGTCATACATTATTGACTTTTTTCTTTAAAAAATATGACGTAAAAAAAGCGCGCGGTGCCAACTGCGGCCAACGCGGCGTTGTCGCCTGCGCATATAGGGTGACCTAAATTCCTTTTTTTTTTTCAAATGCTTGAATATACAACGCTTTTGTATTGGTGATTCCATTGGTGATTCAAAACAAGCCCTACATTACCTCAGACGGAATAAAAAATAACCCAGTATGTATAACTAGCTTGGCATAAGACAAATAGTTTGACTTTAAAATATTAGTGGCCATTACTAACCGAATGACTAGAAACAGTTACGGAAGGTTAAAAATACTAATAGGTATTATTTATTTATTATACAAACAACATATTAATTATGTTTGTCACGGTTATCTATCTACTAGCTAGTAGCCACCTACTACAATTGTAATAAATGTAACTAAAGCGTGTCTCTGTACGACTACGAGCCCTCATATTTCGTGAATGTTCGAGGACAATAATTGTCAGGTCCATACTGCATAGCCCATAACCCGAACCTCGTCCGCGTCGGTTAGTGAAGCGACGACACTCGACAGTCGGCGACACCCCGTCTGCGACGCGGCGTCCCGCGGGTGAACTACTGTAGCCAGTACACTGGGTCACCCCACTCCCAGCTGTCACCAGCTCGCGTCGCCGCCAAAACAATCTCGTTACCCTACATAGCAATGTATTATAAGTACAAAAAATATTATATTTTGTCTCTTGATTTAATGAGAATTGAAAATTATAAATTTTGTTTTATTTTTCTATGCAAAATTATTTAAAAAAGGCACTTCAACGGACAATTTTGATGTAGTATGTTGTTATAGGAGATTTACTTGTGCGTATGTAATATTATATATTTTTTGCGAGTGATTTTTTTCCAAATCCTGCTTAAAAAAATTGTAGCAATTTATTCCCGAGTATTCGTAGATAGATTTGGCCCCAATGTGCGTGTATGCGGGGTTATCAGCGCGTGTAATATGAAATTGCGAAACGCATTAACCCCCCGCCGCCGCCCGCCGCCCGCCGCCCGCCGCCCGCCGCCCGCCGCCGCGTGATTACCGCGCGGCGCGCCCCGCTGGCTCGTAATACCCCATGGCTGCCGGGTCTGCGATTTCCCGTTTTTTCCTCGCGCGCCCTGCGGCGTTCCTAGCTCTACCACTCCACTCTCCACAGTAACCCCGTACCAGTGCCTCCTACTGTTGTTTAAAAGGAAAATAATACACATCTTTTAGCTTAAGGAAACCGTTTAACTGAGTACCTAGTGACGTCGCGAAAAATTATCGCTACGGTTCAAACAATATTTACTCAGGACCTCATCCGCAGTAATCCTCCGATTGCAAAAGCAGCAAAACTCAGACTTTCGACAGACGAGCGCGCTAAAGTTAACAGCAAATGTAGTAAATTGAGTCGGAACCGTATCCCCGTATGATCCAAGTCAAACACACGCAGACGGGCGGCAAACACCGCGAGCGAGTGTGTCAACAGCCGCACGTCGCCTCTATCTCCCCGACATAAGGTGCACAGTCGCGCGGCATCGCTGTGACACGTGTCAACTCCCGCGGCACTCGCGGTGTGTCGCCTGTCGCCCGCTGCAGCCACCGAACGCCCGAGAATTTTCCATTTGAAACTTCTTAGCTGTCGTTGAAATGCAAAAATAACTCCGAGATATTCCCCGGGCGCGGGGTGACAAATAAAATCATCGGAAGTTGCGAACTCTCGACGCGATTGCGGCGCCGCTCATTGCGCACGCCGTCTTACATTTACCACAAATAAAATTCTCTTTTTACTCTCGTTTGTAACTCACTGCGTCATTACTGTAATCAGCCCGCTTCATGCTCAGCAGAATCAATATTTTAACTCGCATTTATTACATTAATTTATAACATAAGGCGATTCGTTCTCGAATCTCGATCAACGACTGACACCGGAGATTTGTTACGGATATGTGAGTTCGTAAATTGCGCGAGTTCTCTCCGCGGCATGAAGTAGCCGACATTATTATAAATAGTGTTAGCATTGAAGTAGCATGTTTGAGTGGCTAAGTGGCCAGGAGCACGCGTGCTGGCCGTTTATGGAACGTCTGTGCGAGAGATCCTTATTTCGTCGGCTTGAAGGTCCCGTCGAAAATAAAATTACTCGTCCTAGTCGTGAGTTAAGCCGGTGTAAGTAACGGCGCTTGTAATAAGCTATGGCAGAGCCAGTAGCGGCGGTGTGGCTTACATCACAGACGAAGTATCTCCTGGTTATTAATGGTTGCCCCTGCAGTCGCTCGCCGAAGACTGGGCACGCAAAAACCCGTCTGGCGTCGCGCGTAGTGACACAACTGTCGAGCGACCGGTCGCGAGCGACTTATGTTATTAGCAGACGCTGGCTAATGAAAATTGTTTTGATGCCATATATTTATCTTGGCAATGTTAGCGACAAAATTTTATTCTAGCACTTTGTCGATATAGTAAATACCCGCAAATTTTTATCTCTCCAGCACTAACCGTTTGGACGATAAGCCGAAAACTTTTGTATAATGTGTGCCCACATAATACTCATTATGTACACTGGCCGCTGGGCGTTACTGCTGGCGTGTGCACCGCGGGCTCAGCGCCGGAGCCGCGCGAACAGACTACACCGGGGATCGACCCCGCCGAATATATAACGACGACGGTAATGCTACATGTACACTTTACTCGCGAGCGGTGGGCTTAGTACGAGTGATTGATAACAACGCATTCGTAACGCTATCGAATAAGAATTGTATGAATCTCATAATAGCGCCTATCTAATTTTTCTTGTCGTCTGTTGTTGTTGTCATCTGTTTGTGATCTTTGAATTTTAGAAATTGTGATCTTTAAATACGTATTTATGTATTTAAACCAGAAAATTGCAACATTTAAGTTCATGCAGGTCCCATTTGTTTTACCTTAAATTCGGTGTTTATCAGAAAATTAAGAAGCGTCAGAAGACTCGCGTAACTTTTTGTCAGAAAAACAAAAAGTTACGCGAGTCTTTGGAAGTTTGAGTCGTTTTGTAAGTTATTCATGAAGTGGTGTTGTCTCAAGACTGTTTATGTCTCAGCTCCGTTTAATGAGCCGCGTTGTGTTCCCCGCGCCTGTCGCTCCTCAGTCGCGCGTGTCGCCCACTGTCGCCCCGCTGACACCCGCAATCGCGCGTGTCGCCCCCGCAGTCGCACGAAGTCGCCGCGTCCCTCGCAGCCGCCTTCTTATTAGAGACGGTTCTCTTTAATCTCGCATTAGATTGTATTTCGAGTTCGAAATTCCAAACAATACAAATGTAAAGTACACCGAGTGTCGGAGTCTCGGAGGGGATGCAGCTGACGTCGTAATGAAAAAAATATTTAATTAATCATCTCCACGAACGATTTTTAATCGAGACATATTGTGTTTGATCCTACCAATTTTGAAACACCTTATATTAAAATCTGCTGTATATTTTCCTAGTGCAGGTTTTAACTACTATTCGTATTTTTTATCTCCTCCCGGTAGGTAGATGGCGGTCTAAATTGAAGGCGGTGTGCCGCCTTCAATTTAGACCTTCAATTTCACCTTTTTACAAACATCGTTTTATGTGTAAAAGGATGTTTGTAAAAAGGTGACGAGATTGATTTGTCTCCGCGTGGACGCCGGCGCCGGCCCGTACGGGGCACACGCGACACTTGTTACGCCATAATACAACATACTCACACGCCTTACCTGGTTAGGTTGCTAAAGTAAGGCGGTCTGCACTTACACAAAAAATATTTCTGCACACATAAACTTTAACTGTGTCTTACTTTAACTTGAAATATTATACTTCTCCGTCCGCACAATTATTCTCGGAAAAAATGTGAAAACTGAATGTTTTTGCTTGACGTATTATTGTATGATCTACTTGCTTGTAACATCATATTGTAATGCGATGTGTCCCGGGATAAGTTCCGGCGGGGTGTCTCTACTCTCTTGCAATGTGCAGGCTCGGGGAGTCCAATTAAAGATGTTGTGCTCGCGAATAACGTTTATTAACTGATGTTTAATGTACTTGCATTACAATATATAGGGAGGTGGTACATACACTACACTCTCGTGGGTAACTCGTCATTGAGATCGCCAGAGGCGACAAACACTTTTATGTATAGTTTCGTCAGGAAAGATCCTGACGAAAGAAGAGTATGTCGGGATTAACAGCGTCGTCTGATCCCTTGACGACGGCGGGCGGTAGCTCCAAATCACTACTCATCAGCCATTTGGTGATCCAACTGCTCTTTTGTCCCCTATTTTATAAAAAAGGCAGCGCTATTAGTATGCGGCCGGCGTGCGCGGGGGCCCGACCCGTGCGGCGAGCCTGCACTATCGACGGCCGAATAAAAATCGAACTCTCACCAGACGACGTGTTATCCACAAAGCATGTCAGATTTCATCTTTCATCGTATATTCCAAAAATAATACGGAAGAGTCCCTTGTATTTATCATGTAGATTCTAAAAAAATGTTTTGAGAGCCAATAGAAGTCGAAGAGACCGTCGCCGTAGCGCGTACGGCGTAGCACTGCTACGCTGCTACGAAACTTTGCTGGCGAGCGACAAGTTTTAGTTGTTAGGCAATTAATTCATTATTACCTCAGACCGAATAAAAAGTATAGACTGAGCCGTCGTAAACAATCGGGACGAAATGAGTGAGGCAAGGTCTCGGCTTTGTGTGGGTAACTCGGTGTAAGATATCGTAGATTTGCGCATGTGTGCTAGAGAAAAATGTTGCAAGCATTGTGCGACTCCCAAGTGCGAGCGATATACTTTGGTAAAAGTTATATTAAGTTCTATTATTTAACTGTGGGAGAGTCACACTTCGACATGAATGGGCCGGCTTGACCGGGTAAATACCACGACCTCACAGAAAACCGGCGGGAAATAACGCTTGCGTTGTGTTTCGCCGAGTGAGTGAGGTTACCAGAGGCCCATGGGGGGTGATTGGGGATTTTATGGACCAGGAACGCAAGGCGCAACACGAGTGTCAATGGGCGGCGGTAATCGCTTACCATCAGGCGATCCGTCTGCTCGTTTCCTGGTTCATTACATAAAAAATGTAGTATTGTGTTTTATTTGTATTGGTTGACTTAAATGAAAAACAATTAAGTAATTTACATATGAGAGTAATTTACTTTAAAATTCAAGTAATTTTATGGTGACATATATAACCTAATATACTCCAAAACTAAATATGCAATGGTAAAATTTCCTAAAACACACTTAATTGTAAAGTCTCCGAAAAATCACAACTTCCCTTACTTTTGGGAAAAGATAATGTTCTTAACTTGCAACACTGGCACAATGGCGTCTAGAATTCGTGTTCCGAGAAATGATGACAAACATTTTACGATTTTGTTTAAATTACACACCAAATCGAATACTTACTTGTGAAAAGTAATCCCAGATGACTTTTTCTGAAAACATGAATTGTTTTTGCAGCAGTTTATGACGCAGGACGGCATAATTTCGCAATTATTATTTCACTAAAACTACGTCTTGCGCTCTCGGTCGCTCGCGACAGACTACCGCGCGGCCGTCTTCATATCGCCGAATCGTCTTCATATTACGTGCCTCACTTTTTGAGCGCAATGTTATGTCTATACTTTTATTCGGTCTGAGATTATTACGTACCTAATATTACATACTTTCCGCGTGTTTTCTAGAACTGTTTCCTTTGCTGTGGAGTGCGATTGTAAGGTACGGTCCGCACAAGGGATTTCACCACGCGGATTTTATTTCGCAAATCTGTTAGCCCCACTAGCGGTTAAAAAGTAAGAAACCGTTGTATCGTGTCTTGTAATTATTGGATATATAATACGTATATATATACCCAATATTAAATTATTTACACGTATGAATTTTATGAGGTGAACATTCCTCGGTGAATAGGGAATATGCACGTATTTTTTTTATTTATTTATATAGATCTATCTTGTTTGGTAAACCGTATGGTAAAATCAGTTTTTTGATATCATTAAAAATAACGAAGATATGAACGTTTAAAGTGGTATATTAGACAGAGAGATCCGACGTGTATCGTGACGTCACATAACACGACTTTCATAGAAAGTTCATACTAAATTTCGTTTTGCTAGAAAGAGATAGATTACAAACTTTGACCGCTTATATCTTGCTCATTTATCAACAGATTTTGAAAATTTTCTCGCCATTTTCTTTATTTTTCTGTCTAGTATCATATTATTATATTTTAAGCTATTTTTATATTTTATGCATATTCCCTATTGTCGGGGATTCCCCGCCGGCCGCGTGCGTCGGTCGTCAGTCAGCTGCCGATAGCATCGGCGCCGCGTCACGTCGCCACGACACTTTATAGACGCTTGTCACGCCGCCGCTACATACACCTTACATACACTTCACACTTTCCTTATATTATAATAGTTATATTATTATTTTGGAACGCAAATAAAGAATATATTTTTCTTTGCAGTGGTTTTACTTGACGTTTTTACATAGTTTCTGTAAATAATCGCACTTATGTGGTTTACAGGGTAACTAAAGCCGCATGATCTTTGACCGCCTACTTAGCAAATCGGCAGAGTTACCAAAACAATTTCGCCAAAGTGTGAGGTGACCCATCATCATGTTAACCCCCCAGCCCACTCAACAGGTTGTTTCTGTTGTTTACCGGCAACGCGTGACGTCAGCGGCGTATTGCGGTACTCGACGGACTGCGTCTCTAATCTTTAATCGCAGCTAGCAATTGATTTTTATTAAGAAATAGGTAGCAAAGGAGTAAACGAATCGCCTGATGAAAAGCTATTACCTTCGCCTATGGACCCGCAAAGCCAAAGGAGTCGGAAGCGCGTCGTTGATCTTAAAATTTTCTTAGAAGAATCCTGTATTTATTTTTACGCAAGATCGTCTGCTATGACTTATGACGCACGCACGGGAGTAAGTTATAACAACGAAACTAAACAAAGTTACTTTACTCATTTCTTATGCTTACCCGAATATGGTTCATTGTTTTAAACACTTACGGTTTTTTTCACTTTACTTTAGTTGCAACATTTGCATGTGCAGATGTGACACTCATCGTGGCGTACGAACAAGTGTTTGGTAGTTTTTATACTACTCCAGTCCCTGGCGTGCCTCGCCGCCAGTCATGCCCGTGTCGGCCGGCGCTCGCGCTCCACCTAGTAACTTCAGAGTATGTCTCCTAGGTACCGGAAAAAATACTGCAGAATTCAGATACTTTATAGCTTGCGGAAAATTAGGAGCTTACATAATATTTGGTAACGTTTCAGTTTATACAGAAGGTATTTCCAAATCTAACATTTAATTTCGTGATCAAAAAGTAACTGCCGCTCATTTGACTTTTAATTTGTCGTCTCATACAGTACAAGGCTGCCATCGAAGTCTTTGAACAATAAGTTAATTTCGCGAACACAATTCGTCTACGAATAAAACCTACCCAATTCGAGTAAAGATTCAATCAATTAAAGTTAAGCCAGTTGTATGGATTTGTGACCATGTCCTCTGTAGCATTATGTGTTCCATTAGATATTATATTCCATTCCATTCCATTTTTTGTTTACGTTTGGTTTAAATTGGATCTGTGGGCCTAGCAGGAAAATTTTACGGTGGCGTAAACGTAATGTCAACGAATGAGAATTGTATAAAAATCTGTCAAAATCAAATATCCTTTCATACGATAATGTTAGGTACGTTTACGCCGCTGTCAAATGTTCCTGCTAGGTCCACTGAATGTGTCTGAATTCTGAACGGGGTAGTTATAATCGTTTTTTTTTAAATATATCTACTTACACAATATAATATTTATGAAAACATATAAATCGATTAAATACGTACCTTGTAGTTTGCTAACCTTGCATTTTATTTCGCCGAGTTTTTTTTTGTAATCAAACTAAATAAATGTCGAGACACAGTCGATTGCACCTTTTAATTAAATTATATGTACCTAGTAAGGCGCAGCGTCTGAGGATCATTTTTAGGGTTCCGTACCTCAAAAGGAAAAAACGGAACCCTTATAGGATCACTTTGTTGTCCGTCTGTCCGTCCGTCCGTCTGTCAAGACCCTTTTTCTCAGGAACGCGTGGAGGTATGAAGCTGAAATTTATATCAATTACTCAGGTCTACTGTCCCTTGAAGCTGTGAAAAAATCAAACTTCTAAGCCAACGCAATCAAAAGATACAGCCGTTTATGCCGCAAATTTTCGACACTTGCAAGGGAATCAAAACCTACAGGGTGCTTCCCGTGAACTCAGAATCTTGAAATTTGGTACGAAGCAACGTCTTATAGCATAGATAAAGGAAAAATTACGAAAACCATAAATTTTTAGTTACATCACATAATATATATTTTTTTAATAATTTTAAACTTACTACCCATTTCCTCATAAACGCGTCATTTTGCAATAAAAATATAACTCCCACACCGATCTCGGTGACGGTGGCCGGTTTAATTGAAACCAGGCCAGTTGCGCAGGAGTGATTTTATAGTGCCCAAGTGTGTGCGCAGTACACAAGAGCACTCTCTCTTCCTTTTACTCTCGTAACCCAGTGGGACGGATGACCGACACGACTGGCGAGAGATCAGGCGCAGGACCGACTTTTTACATGCCCATCCGACGCATGGATCATCTTTCTTGTCAGACAATCAGGTGATCAGCCTGCATTGTCCTAACCAAACTGGGAAACATTTTTTTTTTTTTTGTTCCCATGTGGGAATCGAACCCACGACCTCCGAGTCGAGAGCCAATGCTCGAACCACTTGACCACGGAGGCTGATGTGATGATGCTGCAATAAAAATACCATAGTTATGACTCGATTGTCGTAATGAACGAACTTTGTAAACCTTGCAGGTTTGTACGGAACCCTCGGTGCGCGAGTCCGACTCGCACTTGGCCGGTTTTTTTTTTAGTTTAACTTAGTGCGGGATTAGATCGACGTGATATATATTATTATTTAATTATGTATTAATAATGTCTGTAAGTAGGTATATATTTTATGTGGGTGTGTACAGGCCCGCCGCTAGCTGTTTCGTCGCCCGTGTGCAATACCGATTATGCCGCCCTACGATTACTTAATTACTCTGCGTTTTGTCAAAGAAGAGGTACCTAATTAATGTTTTCTCATTGTGGTAGGAAAAAGAAAAACAACTTAACGAAGATAAAATGTTTATTTGAAAAATTATTAAGCTACTTATTATTTTTGTTTACTGATGTGTAAAACTATATACTTAGGTACTTAAATATTTAGCTATCTACAAAAAAATTACTCTTTCTAAAAATCGAACCCACACAACATTTTCTGCAATAAGTCCATTTCAATCTTAACATAACCTGTTCATTAATTTTTAATAAACAGGTTATGTTAATTAAGACTATTAAATTACTAAAACGTATTATTCAAGAATTAAAAGTCCTTATAGGTGGGCTTTAGAATAGAGGTAGCCTGAATTTATATATTTTGATAGGTTTTGTAGGGGGTACTTAGTATTTTACTTTTTATAGGCATTTTTCTATTTAAAATATTAATATTATTTTTCACGTTTTTTCACAAAAGTTATTTTGGTAAATATATTTTTATTACTAAAATGTGTATAATAATGCTGGTTTATAATATAATAATTTATAAATTTCGTTGTATGTGTAAATATTATATAAAATAAATTAATTGTAAAAAGCACGTCAACCTCAAATAAAACCCTGCGTGAAATAACGTTTGTGTAGTTTTGGGTTAGGTTAGGTTAGGTTAGGTTAGAACTTTTTTATCACGTTCAAAACGTCTTCGTAGTGGTTAAACGGCCTCACAAAAACCCGGCGTGAAATAACATTTGTGTAGTTTTGGGTTAGGTTAGGTTAGAACTTTTATCACGTTCAAATGTCTTCGGAGTTGTTAAACGGCCTCGCAAAAACCCGGCGTGAAATGACGTTTGTGTACTTTTGGGTTAGGCTAGGTTAGAACTTTTTTATCACGTTCAAACGTCTTCGGAGTGATTAAACGGCCTCACAAAAACCCGGCGTGAAATAACATTTGTGTAGTTTTGGGTTAGGTTAGTTTAAAACTTATTTATCCCGTTCAGAACGTCTTCGGAGTGGTAACTCGGCCTTACAAAAAACCAGATGGTTAATAACGTTTGTGTGGTTTTGGGTTAGGTTAGGTTAGAACTTTTTATCACGTTCAAAACGTCTTCGGAGCGGTAACACGATCTCAAAAAAACCCGGCGTGAAATAATATTTGTGTAGTTTTGGGTTAGGTTAGAACTTTTTTATCACGTTCAAAACGTCTTCGGAGTTGTAACTCGGCCTCAAAAAACCCGGCGTGAAATAACATTTGTGTAGTTTTGGGTTAAGTTAGGTTAGAACTTTTTTATCACGTTCAAAACGTCTTCGGAGTGGTTATACGGCCTCGCAAAAACCCGGCGTGACATAACGTTTATGTACTTTTGGGTTAGGCTAGGTTAGAACTTTTTATCACATTCAAAACGTCTTCGGAGCGGTAACACGATCTCACAAAAAAACAGATGGTTAATAACGTTTGTGTAGTTTTGGGTTAGGTTAGGTTAGAACTTTTTTATCACGTTCAAAACGTCTTCGTAGTGGTTAAACGGTCTTGCAAAAACCTGGCGTGACATAACGTTTGTGTAGTTACTAGTTTTGGGTTAGATTAGGTTTGAACTTTTTTATCTCTTTTATTCGTTTTTCATAGAATATGTGACATTTTAATAATTAAACTACGTCTCGTGCGTCGAACCAATTATTATATTAATTATTATTAACTATTGAGTAAGAGGTGTGTGATAACTCAGATAATTAATTATATTTTAAATTTAACCTGTATAATGCAAAATAACGATGAATGTTCTTGCCAAAAAGTTCTTATGTAGGTAATGGATTGATTACAAAAAACCTAAATAAGGGGGCGGCAAAACCTAAGTGAGGGGGCGGAAAAATTATTATCCGCTCCGGGCGGCAGACACCCACGCTACGCCACTGCGTTTTTGGTATTGCATCTTAGTTTTAACGGATTCCAATAGATGAAGGTGTTAACGTCATTCCGTCAGATTTTTTCCCAAACTATGATTGTTTGTATTTTCTTAACGGGGGATGGGTATTATGACAATGACTTGAATTAGGTAGTACGTGATGAGTCGCTCGATTTGCCGCCCCCATGGGCGTGCCGCCCTTGTGCGGTGCACGCTTTGCACGCCCGCTTACGGCGGCCCTGGGTGTGTATGAATAAAGAATTTGAAATTTGCAATGTAACAGAGCACACCGCACCTGTAGCACCAAAAAGGCGCGTATTTATATTTATACAATATAATATGTAAATGCTTTGATTTATCGAATTATATTTTTAAGAATTCACAAGTTCATTTTAGATAATTTACATAGAGTTTTTTGAATTTGAATCGTTCGTTAGGTTCTTTGAACCCGAGACGTTTAACATAAATAATAATGCGATTCATTTTAAAGAAAATCCAATGGACAAGAGAAGTTGATTTTCAAACGTACTTAAAAGGGACCTCGATGAACCGGTCCCGACGCCGGGAGAGAACCCAGGGGAATCCCGGGTGCTCCGCTAACGGCCCCGAGGCGGCACAGATAGCTGAGAGGGGTCCGTCCACCTTGTTATGCCATCCATCGTATTATTTCGAAGACGCTACGAGTTCTTTGAAGTAATTCATAGGACTAAGACTGAATATTGTAACCCTTAAAATGCTCCTCCTACGACTTGTCGCGCTACATTATGTGAGTTACGCCGTCCCGCTTGAGGACACTCGGGCGACTCGGGGCGGTGACACGTCGTCCTCGCGTGGAGTGTCGCTCGCGTGTTACGCTCACGCTCGCTGGCCGTCACCCGAGAGCGTCCTCCACGTGACACCGCGCCGCGACACTCCGCGACACCGAGGGCTCCACTCCTGCCGCTCTCGAGGACTCAAAGCAAATCTCTGTGTATAGCGACACGGTTCCAGCATTCATTTCAAGATTTTTTTTCCATTGTACCACTTTGGAGACTAATCAAATCACTTTTATAGATTACCAAAGTAATAAAACGCATTACGCTCCTGGCCGTCCCCTGCACGATAGATCCTGGTGACGTCACCATCGAGAGCACTCCGCCGCACTCGAGCCGCCCCCGCCCCGCACCGCACACCCCGCAGCTCCGATCAGATGCATCTTATACGTGTAGATAGCTCTGTCTCGAGTGATACTCGATAATTAACTACCTCCCCGGAGCGGGCGGGTAGCGATCCCGTAAAAATTTTTGTACGGGGATAATTGTCAGGATTAACTATAATTACCTCCAGAATAGAAATATAAGCACTAGCTCTAGTGGTGGTGGTGGTGCCACAATTTCTGAAATTAACATAGTATTTGTTTAACTTCCAGGTCCGCCGGGGCCGCCGGGTAAGCGCGGCAAGAAGGGCAAGAAGGGAGACTCCGGGGAGCCCGGCCCGCCGGTATGTACTTACCATATATTATAAGATGACATAGTGCTTGTAGCGCTGCTCGCATACAATTTAATATATTATGTTTTATAATATTATGACTTAGTGCTTTAACATACAACAATGCTTTATTATACACAACGCCCATCGCTTGTACCGATTTTGTTAGCATTTTCTTTTTGTTTCGCAGGGATTAATGGGAGCGCCAGGAAAAAACGGATTCCCGGTACATATACTTTAAGTTATTATCTGTCTTATCTGGTCACTATACGATTACCTTAGTTTCTACACTTTTCTTTCTCACCACATTCAAATTGCCATCGTTCTCTTGACCGGGAGGTAATTCTCGTAATCAAAATAATTCAACTTGTAGTATGGCTCGAGTGTCAGTATAATATTATGTTGTCTCACTCGCACGCGCGCCACTCGATGCGTGTGTGAATGAGCCCGCTTACTTGAGAATTGGCCTTCTGTGTACTGTCGCTGTCGCTACAGCTGTGTGACGTTTCAGGGGAGCAAGGGCGAGAAGGGCGAGCGCGGCTTCATGGTAAGCGCCGGCCCCCGTAGTACCCCGCTAGTGCCCCCGTAGTGACCCTGTAGTGGCCCCGTAATGCCCCCGTAGTGCCCACTAACCACGATAGGGATCCTCTTCTTTCGCATAATTTTATTTGTCATAATTTCATTTGGCATACCTCACTTGGCATAATTTTACTACGCATAATAATACTTTGGCATAATGGTTTCTTGGCATACTACATCATTAGGCATAAATATCATTAAGACTAATATTGTTTGTCCTAATTTAATGAGGCATAACTCGTAAGGCATAATTTTTCTTGTCATAATAATACTTTGGCATAATTGTTTTTCGGCATAAACTCGTTAGGCTTAAATTTTTTTGTCATAATAAATTAAAGGCATTCTGTCACAAGGCACAAATATGCATAAAATGGAACGACATAATGAAAACACGGTTAAGGTAATTAAACGCATATTTATGAAACATTAAAAAGCAGGTATTACACTCATATACCTAGTGTAACATGTGTAACAGTAGGTTAAGTTGCGGCGGGGTGGCCCTTGGGCCACCCGTAAGCCGCTAACATGTTTAAAATAATTAGCTCGGCATGTTCTTAGATAGCAGTTCGTGTTTTTTGTCCGAGTTTAATTTCGTAATCAGTCGAAAATTACAAGTATAATTGTTATTTCGTCTTAACTCGCATACCCAATAGAATTTATCATTCATTAGTATGTGAAAAAAAATGCTACAAAGATGTATGCGTAAATATAATAGTATGCTTAAATATCATTATGCGTAAATATATTTATGCTTTTTAATATTATGGATAAAAATATTATTCTTAATGAATATTATGCGTAAAAAAATATATGCCTCACAATAATCATGCCAAACAATTATTAATTATGCGAAAAAAAATTATGCTAAGAAAGTTATGACAAATGAATATTATGCGAAACTACTATTAGGTCAAATGAAATTATGCCAAGTAAAATTATGACATATGATTTTATGCGAAAAAATAGGGAACCACCACGATACCCCGGCGCTGTCGTCACCGGTAGTGCGGTGGCCGCCGTAGTTGTAGTTTAGTAGCTGAAGCCTCTGTTGTGTGTGTGTGTGTGTGTCTAGAAACCGTCCAAACTATAACTGTAGGTAACTATGTAGGTTATTGGCCATAAACATAATATTTTTTAACTCTTGTATTAGTGATCCACAAATGTAATATTACAACCTATTTTTGTACATTCGCCTTGGCAAGTGAAACTTCTTTAGCGACATGAATTTAATAAGTACCTACGACTCTATATACAGATGGCGCCAGGTATACAAATTTTGATTTTATATTATTTTATGAAGTGGCAGAGAGTATTTTTGGATTTTAAAAGATGAATGAAGTTTCACTTCTGCCACGTGTACTTTGTACCTGTCATGTATTTTTTTTTGATCTGTTGTTAGTTGTAACTAACGTAGGCTCAGTGAAATAACATTATTAATATTGTACCTGCCGTAAAAACAGAAGTACCTACACTCGTAGATACAGACTACGACGCGATTAAGCTGTAGTTTTGTACCGTTCTGCCTGCAGTCTGCTCCCCGCAACTGTACTCTGCTCATATCCTATTTCATTAACACGTAAACAAGTGGTGGTAGCTTAATGTGTTCTATTGTTCTCTTTGTTTACGTTTAGATTAAAATGGGTCTGAACGGAGTATACTTTAACTAGACTTCACATACTTGACCTACTCTCCGACTCTATTCCTCCTCTGTACTAATAAACTCTACTAACGCCTGATTGGTATTTGTTAATTTAACACTGTATAATATTAATATTACACTTCTATACTCACGTCATTTTATCTCAATTTCAGGGACCGATTGGGCTGGATGGGCCTAAAGGAGACCCGGTGAGTAAATAAACTGTATCAAGTTATAATATTACAAGTAATAATGTAATTTGTGAATATCTATAGTTTTTACTATCCTTAGATGATGAATTTACTAACTTTTGTTAGATTTTTTTTAACCTGACGTAATTAATAGTATTAAGTAGCTTTACATTATAATATATCTGTGCTTGCGTTGTATAAGTGTCCTATGGCCACTGCCATGTGCTAGGGACCATCGTCTTAAGCCATTTATATAACAGGCGTCTGTCTCTCATTCCAGGGTCGGCCGGGCGATAAGGGTCAGAAGGGCGAGCACGGCAGCCCCGGCTTCGACGTCTTCTCCGCCGTCAAGGTCAGTCAGCCGTAGCTTCGATGGCGGTCGTGAGATTTACTACCCTCACTCAAATTACAAAAAAATCTGATATTTTTTATAATTTTAGTGACGATTCGCTGATGATATTCAGTCTTAGTAAGCTGCCTGTTTTATACATACTTTTAATCTCAAAAATGATTGTGGTAGAGGCTAGTACTTTATATTGAAGGAAACCTTTGAATTTAAACATCGCTGATAATAATAATAATAATAATAATAATAATAATAACTCCCACACCGATATCGGTGACGGTGGCCGGTTTCATTGAAACCAGGCCAGTTACGCAGGAGTGATTTTTTTATAGTGCCCAAGTGTGTGCGCAGTACACAAGAGCACTCTCTCTTCCTTTTACTCTCGTAACCCAGTGGGACGGATGACCGACACGACTGGCGAGAGATCAGGCGCAGGACCGACTTTTTACATGCCCATCCGACGCATGGATCAACTTTCTTGTCAGACAATCAGGTGATCAGCCTGCATTGTCCTAACCAAACTTGGAAACAATTTGATCAACATATGAGTATTATGATAACCGCTGCTATTATATGTCAAGAAGAGCATTAGAAGGCTTATAGTCAATTAAATAGGATCAGGTCCTAGTTGAGTAAAAACCTTGCAACCGACTACAAAGTGAATTTTTCTGTAAGAGCTAGTGATATAACCGTTCTTCACTATTGTGATATGTGTATGTGTAACTTACATTTAGTAAACTACATTATTAATGGCACCCGTAACGCAACGGTTCCTGCGTGCGAAAAGTAAGCTACAGAATTGCCCAGTTGCTTCTGTCTAACCCTATTGGGCTAGGTCAGTCTTTCCCAAAGTGGGCGATAACGCCCCCTTGTTGGCGCTATAGGCCTAGAGGGGGCGGTAAAGGGCCCAGAAACAATTGGGGGCGCTGATGTATGTAGTATTATTATTGTTCAATGTTGTATATTGGTTAATTTTGAATAAATAAACGATACTCTCCTGGCGAGACTAATATGTTATTGACGGTTTTAAGGTGAAAAAATAACGGGGGGCGCTACAAATTAACTGATAATTCAAAGTGGGCGTTAGACAAAATAAATTTGGGAACCTCTGGGCTAGGTGGTCACTGCCAACGTGAACATGCGTGTGTATATATCGTATCACTTCTATGATCTACATGAGCGGGTCTTGCAGGGCGTGAAAAGATCAGTGGACAGCTATAAGATGAGCCCCTACACCACGGCGGAGATCATTGCCGTCAAGGTACCGCTTAGCGCTAGCCGAGCCGCTTCACCGTTATGTTGCGCTTCGTCATTACGTGTTGTGCCGTTGTAGACTAGGCCGTAGGATTGCGTGTGTGTGTGCATGTACTGACGCGGTGTGTGTGCAGGGCCTGCAGGCGGCCGGACACGACATCTCGGCACAGTCCATCATACAGCTGAAGGTGAGTGCTTCGTTGTGTTTTGTTTGCGCATATAATTTACATTTAAATTTGTAGCATGCAAAGTATTATGTATTTATAATTTCTGTGTCGTTACAACCCGGCTCTACACTCGTGCTCTGTAGAGTGGTCAGGGCCAACGTCGATGTGGACGGTTTTGTCGAGGTCTCACAGATCCCAGAGGGCACACAAGTGTGAAGCAGGGGTTACAATGTGATCTGCAGTGTTATTCTCTAAGAACATTTTCATATATCTCGACAGGTGAATCCGCGGTGAGTGTCAAATATAATATAAAAATTTGACACTCACCGCGGATTCAGCTGTCGAGATTTGAAAATGTTCTTGGAGAATAGACAGGCTGCTGACGTCATCGCGCGTCGAAGTCCAACAACTATCTCGATCTGCACGTTTCATACTACTATTCTTTGTTACTATAACTTACTATCACAGAACTATAATAATGTACGGCCGTGTGTGCAGGGAGAGCCCGGCGAGCCCGGCCCGCCCGGCCCTCCGGGGCCGGCCGGCGCGGAGGGCATCGCGGGAGCGGAGGGCCGCGTGGGGCCCGCGGGGGCGCCGGGACCCGTCGGCGCGCCGGGGCCTCAGGGGGCGCCCGGACCCGTCGGGCCCGTGGGGCCGCCCGGACCTGCTGGACTCAGGGTGAGTTTGTATTACTACGTAGACATAACTGAATCAATTTAAACACAATATGATATACCACCTGGACTCGTAATTTTACGAGTAGTATGTAGTTCCGTGTATACGAGTAAGTCCTATGTTTGAATTTCAGGGAGACAAGGGTGACAAGGGCGAGCGAGGCTTCACGACGACGCTAAAGGGCGACGCGTTCCCCACCGGCATCATCGAGGGGCCCCCCGGCCCCCCCGGCCCGCCAGGTGAGTCCTCCCCCCAACCCGACCACGGGAGAGGGCGCACGCAGCTGGAGCTTAGTGCGGTGCACCGTGCACTGTGGCTTCCAACGATTTACTAATTTTTTAATAACTCACTCATCGGTGTAGTTGTAGCTTTGATATTTTTATAATTTAATATCAGGCATATTGCCTCGTAGTGGCTTGTTTTTGGCATTGTTGTTAATCAAAATATTATTTTTTTAATAGCTTCTGTAGCGAATGAATATAATGTAATAAAGAAAAATAGTATAATTTTTAGGCTGTAGATTGTTGACGATAATAACTAACAGCGAGCTTTTCGTGCACTGCAAAAAGATAGTTTACCTACCGACGTCTACCGGGCGTGTCGCGTGTCATGACGTGATGCGCGTGGCACGCGGTGTGAGCGAGACGGTGCAGAACGGTGAGCGAGACGGATGTGTGTGTGTTGAAGGCGCGGAGGGCGCGCGGGGGGAGCGCGGCGTGGCGGGTGCGGCGGGCCCGCCCGGCGAGCGCGGCGCACGGGGCAAGCGCGGCAAGCGGGTAACTCACGCGCCGCCGCCCGCGCCGCCACACGCACGCCGCACGCCGCACGCCGCAGCCCGCCCGCATACCGCGCACCATCAGAATGAAATATTTACGATTTTGCTGTTCCATAGTTAAATAGTAAATATTTCCGTGCCGGGGGATGGTACTCCTGTGCCGATCGTGTCGGGCGTGCGGTGCGGGCGGCGCGGCGCGGGTCGGCGCACGCACTACACCTCCTCTACCAGTATCATGCTCCATCGCACCTCCTTCGCACACTCCAGTACCGAATGGAACGCTCTCTCTGAATCTGTCCTCTGAGCCGACCGGGCCTCCGTTACGAGCTCTTCTATCTCTCTCTCTCGACTCGTTCGCCTGCCTCTGATCTATATCGGTCTGCCTGTATCGCACGACGCATGCTGCCCGCTGTAACTGCACGGCTCTGTTCGCGCGTAGAAGGTTGTGGTACAAGTGACGACTAACGCTAGCTCGGCGCGGCGACGGCGGCGGCGGCGCCCGGGGCGCGCTCAGCACTGCACCTGTGGGTAATGTCACCATGCTTCTTATGACCTTAGAGCTTTTAATTAGTAGGTGTAGATTTTTGTTTTATTAACTTACTGAAACTGTAGTAATTTTTGTTGAGTGAGAGTTGGTCTACTGAAAATACCGTGAAAAACTATTGCCGCTATTATAATATAATAGCGGCAATAGTTATTTGCAAATATTATTTGCAATTGAGGCATTGTGCTCCACGGTATAGAGTCTTTTTTGGAACTCTACCGGAGTCGTAAATATATAATGAATCCGTTGCATAGAAAACTGAACCGACCGAGCTGGATAGTTTGTAAAATTAATACAATGATGTACTTGTCGTATTGCAGGAACGGCGGGGACGGCGGGCCCGCGCGGGCCTCCCGGCGCCGACGGCCGGCCCGGCGATGCCGGCGTGGCCGGCCCGCCCGGCAAACCGGTAATACATTAGCGCCTCATACTGTCATTTCGGTAGAACAGAGTAAATAGTGCATGTAAACCTTTATGTAAAACTCCTCGTGACTTCGGAGTCAAGCTGTCGGCAGCGTTCGCACTTCAGCCTCCCATTCGATTGGTCGTATCCACGTAAGTGAGTCGGCAGCGACGTAACTAACGGTATGACTGAATGTTGCAGGGCGACATCGGGCCCAAGGGCGAGAAGGGCGACTACGGCGACATGGGCTCACCCGGCATGCTGGGCGCGCCCGGCCTGCCCGGCCCGCCCGGCTACCCCGGCCTCAAGGGCGAGAAGGGCGACAAGGGCGACTCGGTGAGCACTCGCATCTCAGTTTCACCCCGCACAGTTCGAGGAAGCGTATCGTGCTTTGACATCTCGCTCGACTGTTTCTGTTCTCGACTTAGTACCTATTAAAACCACTTATTACTTTTTATTTATCTTTCCCGGTGGCGTTGCCTGCAGAAGTACCGCAAGCTGAGGCGGCGGCAGGTAACTATCGACTCCGACACTCACTCTATTTTTTCACTGGATGGCCAGACAATAAGCGGTTACTTGCCCATGGATAGCGGATACCCGCAACGCCAGAAAAGATACAAGTGTGCTGCCGGTCTTTTAGGCATCCACTTGGGCCTCCGGCGAGACACAACGCAAGCGTTACTTCACGCCGGCGTTGTCTGAGGCTGTTCTCCAGTTTTTTGAACTGTTATGTACCCGAGCTGTTAATCTTTATGCCCACCGTTGAACTTGCAGGGTGATGGCACGGGCTACGAGCTGTACGGACATGAAATTGTGAGTATTGTCCTCCTTTTTTCGTTTATTTAAAGGCAATCATAAAAATTAAGTCAACCTTAATCTAAAATCACAAAAATAATTTGTTTATATTTAACCCCCTTAAGAGTAGAAATAATTGCAAAACCTACCACCCAATTCAAATCGAAATTTGAAAAAGCTATGAATTTTCTTTATTAATTTAATATTCATATACCTAAGTTGTATGACTGTTTAATACTCACTGTTCTTGGGAACTTCTCGTGGATTGATAAACAATAGACCTATTATGGCTTTGGCGATGAGATTTTAGATTTATAATAAGTTATGACAATTATTATGCGTCATATTGTGCCCTCGAGCTCTCGCAGGTAACCTTTTATGAGAGGTTCTGCGCGTCGAAACTGTGGTTTTTGTTGGATTTGTTTGTTTTCGCTCAATAAGGGTTTTTGAGTCAATGCTATCTGACGGCTGGTGGTCCGCCATATTGGATTTAGAATGACGTTACATAGCTTATCGTATATTGTCATCCAAACTAAACGTGTGTACAAAATTTCAGCTCAATCGGTTGAAGGTATCTGCTTCAAAATTGAGTAGCAAGATTCCACCCGAACTAACATACATTGCAAGTTAAATAAATGCTTTTAAAAACCTTCACTGCTGGTCTCCGATACTTTTCTGCAGCCAGGCAGCGCTACGTGAGCTATTTAATAATGAAAATTATTGAATCTGTTGCCGAGTATCTTGTTATATAATTCAAACTTTAATTTGAAGGTTACACACGGTATTAAAATCGCTCCAGTTGTTAATTTCATAAACATTAAGAAAAGTGAATTTCGAACATTAAAAAGTGACTAATAACGTAGTTTAGTGTTTCGCAGGCTTGGGTAATTGTGGACAAACAATATTTTCTTGCAATTTTAGTGAAATTTGACCAAAGAAAAACTAAATATTTAACTATTTGTTTGGTGTATTGAAGGTAGATTAAATTAATTCTTAGCTGTCAAGTGTCAAGATTGAGTCGTTTATCGTCATATCTGTCAAGTGACAAGTGACAAATCGACGACATTGACATTATTAGTGTTGCCAGTGAAGGAAAAAAAATATTTCCTCTTACACTGCAAAATATACCAACAAAAGTTTTGTAAATTTTAATTGACTTAAATATGATTTGCATTAAGTGCAACGAAGATGCTACCGACTATGTTACATGTAATACATGTCTTGGAGTCCTTCATTATGCTTGCTCCGGTATATCAGAGACCAGTTACCGTAAATTAAGCAGTGAAAAAAAAGCAGCATGGAGATGCATCCAGTGCCGAAGCTCTGCACAAATCGACCAGAAAAGCCAATTCTCGGAATTATTGCAAGAAGTAAAGGCACTTCGGGCGGAATTCTCGGATATGAAGACCGATATAAAATCCACATCATCGGGTGTGCAGGCACTCAAGGACAGTTGGGCTAGCATGGAGTCTAGACTCGGCTATTTTGACGATAGGCTAACAGAAGTGGAAAAGAAGTTGGCCCTTATAAGTCAATTGCAACAAGACCTCGATGCTGCTCAAGTAACGATATCGCGTCTTAAGCAAGAAAACGAAAACCGAGATCAACAGTCACGAATGAATAATGTTGAAATCTCCGGAGTACCTTTGACTAAAGGCGAGAACCTTGTCTCCATACTGCATTCCATATCCAACAAAGTCGGCTTTACTATAGAACCTATGGACATCGATCACATACACCGTGTACCTCGTTTTGGAAGGCCAAGCGTTAATTCCACCACAGACAGTGTTGCTGATAATAGACCACCGGCAATTATAGTCAGGTTTATTCAGCGTATTCGCAAGGATAGCTTTCTGGCAGCGGTCCGCGCTCGTCGTGGTCTTACTACTGCAGACATAGGCCTTCCGGGTCCATCACTTAACCTGTATGTTAGCGACCATCTTACTCCGAATAAAAAACTTCTTCTGAAGCGAGCCAGGCAGCTGAAGAAGGACTTAAACTATTCTTACTTATGGGTTCGCGATTGTAAGATAATGATGCGAAAAAATGATAAATCAAAAGCTATATACATCTCTAAAGATATTGATCTAGACAAATTGAAATGACTATTCTTACTTAAAATTCTTAAATTTTTTTCTATATTACTCAATATATATACCAATATTACTCAATACAACTGTAACTGTAGTTATTATTTTTGCTCTTTAAATATTGCGTTTTTTATGTGTACCAGTTTTAGTTCTAGTTTATGTAGTAATTATTTTTGTTCTTACATTTCGCCTTTTATATGTACAGGCTTTAGCTTATGTTGCACAATATCCTTTTTCATACTTGTATGCAAAGTATTCGATTATTCATTAGTGATTTGTATTTATCATCAAGGTTTCTTTTTCATATTCTTGACCACTTTAAAATATCAAAATAAATTAACTATTAAAAATGCCAACACTAATTAATGGCTATTACCAAAATGTTAGGGGCTTACGAACAAAATCTCAAACATTTCTATCAATGGTCGCTCAGAGTGAATATGACTTTATTTGCATAACAGAAAGTTGGCTCACAGCTGATTTCTATGATCGAGAATATTTTGACAGTAGTTTTGTAGTCTATCGATGCGATCGTTCCGAAGCGAGCGGTGTCTCTCGCGGTGGTGGTGTGATTATCGCTATAAGATCCGCATTACGCCCTTTCAAACGTAACTGGCCTACCCCATCCCCTACCGCCTCAGAATGTGTTTGGACCTCCATACCCCTGAATAACCGCAATAAATCTTCCCTCAATATTGGCTGTATTTACATTCCCCACGGTCCTGGACATCGCGATGCCCTTGGTACATTTTTTGATATAGCAAACCAACTTATGGTAGATAATCCCAATGACACATTTCTCATCACAGGAGATTTTAATATCTCTGACGCTGAATGGAATTGCTCACATAAAAATATTTCCTTAATCGTAAATAATAATACATCAGTACAACTTTTGAATGAATTTATGGTTTTTACAAATTTAAAACAACATAATTTCGTTAAAAATGTTAACGATCGCATTCTTGATCTAATATTCAGCAATACAAACTGTGAAGTAACATGTTGTGACGATCCTTTAACTTCAGAAGATGCCCATCATAAATCCCTGTTAATTACCATATCAGCAAATTTAAATGATTATCTCAAACCAAATAATAATATCGCATATAATTTTAATCTAGCAAATTTTGATAGCATAAATGATGAGCTTTTAAATATAAATTGGAATTTATTTTTTAAAAACCTGTCCATGGAAGAATGTATTTCTAAATTTTACAACTTATTAAATAATAAATTAAATAAATTTATTCCAAAACGTGTAGTGCGATCTTCCACTAAATCCTGTCCAATCTGGTACACGAAACCTCTAAGAAAATTACTTAATGAAAAAAGAAAATATCATAAGCGCTGGAAGCTTTACAATAACCCTTTAGATTTTGAGACTTTTAAAATATTAAGAAAACGTTCAAAATTAATGGAACAAGAAAATTATAAAAGATATATAGCAGACTCTGAAGACATGATTAAGTCGAACCCGAAATACCTATGGACATATGTAAAGTCGAACTTTAATTTTGGTGAACTGCCACAAAAAATGCATTATAAAGATAAATACGTCTGTACTGGAAGAGATATATGCGACTTGTTTAATGAACATTTTCATTCCGTTTTTGAACCCCCAACAGTGAACGGTCAGCCCATAAATAATCTACAGCCGCCTAGTAATCCCCTGTTTGACATTGGAACTATTGAGATCACCGAAAATATAGTAAATAAATTTCTAAAATCAGTTGATCCTAAAAAAGGGGCTGGAACTGACGGTGTACATCCAATTCTCGTAAGAGAATGTGCATCTGCACTAACAACTCCTCTGACTATATTGTATAAAAAATCTATATCAGAAGGTTGTGTTCCTTCAGCATGGAAAAAAGCCTGGATAACACCAATTCCTAAGGGTTCTCTAAGCGATGATATAGAAAAATACAGACCCATTTCTAAGACCTGTATATTTATAAAGATTTTAGAAGACATAATTGCTCAACAACTATTTGCTGTTGCCCGTCCATTTATTTCTCCGCAACAACACGGTTTTTATAGGGGACGTAGCGTTGAGAGTAATCTTTTATCTTTTACGGAAATTATTCGCGATGCCTTTGACAAAAAATATCAAGTAGACGCCGTGTACACTGACTTTGCCAAAGCTTTCGACAAAATTTCTCACTACACCTTATTATTAAAACTTTGGAATCTTGGTGTCCATGGCGATCTGTTTCGCTGGTTAAGTTCTTATGTAAAAAACAGGTGTCAGGTTGTTGTATTAAAAGGCTTTACTTCTAATTATAGGCAAATAACCTCTGGTGTGCCTCAAGGGTCACATTTAGCACCACTACTTTTTATTCTATACATAAATGACCTAAGTAATGTTTTAAAAAATAGCTACACCCTTCTTTATGCCGACGATACAAAAATATTTAGAGTTATCCATAACATACACCACTGTGAACTTCTTCAAAACGATATAACAGTTTTTGAAAATGAATGTGTTAAAAATAATCTTTTCCTTAATCCTGATAAATGCAATGTAATTACTTTTAGCCTCAAACGAAAACCGATTTTATTTAAATATAAACTTGGTGGGAAATATTTAAAAAGAACATCAGAGATTCGGGATCTGGGTGTCTGGTTGGACTCTAAACTTACATTTATTTCACACATTAATAAAATATTAACTAAAGCCTATAAACAAATGGGTTTCATTCTACGTATCTCTAAGCCTTTTAAAAATTTTTTTACCTACAAGATACTATATTATAGCTATGTCCGCAGTCACTTAGAGTTCGCTAGTACGGTGTGGTCTCCGCAATACAAAACTCACTCAGAGAGATTGGAAACACTACAGAAAAAATTTATTAAGTACTTGGAATTTAGAATGGGTAACTTATATACTGATTACGAATTGTCAATTTCGAGATATAACATACCTCCCTTGGCAAAGCGCCGTCTAGTTTGTGATGTTGTATTCTTATACAAAATAATTCATAACATTGTAGATACACCTGAGCTACTTAGCAATATTGAGATTCGTGTGCCCCGAAAACAAGAACGAAATGTTAGAAAAAGAAACCTCTTTAGTTTACCACAATCCAGGACTTCAAATGCTAATAATGCTTTTATTAGAAGATCTTGCAATATGTATAATAAGTATTTTATTGATTTAGATCTGTTTAATTGCTCTTTAAATAAAATGAAAAAAAATGCAAATGATAAAATTAGAAACATGATTTTAAGCTGATCTGAATGCATGTGTTGTAGCTTTAAGTTTTATTAAAAGTATTTACTACTCATTTTTATGGAACTCTAGGTTTACGTTTCTTAACTATGTAATAACTTGTCAAAATATTTGTATTAAATAACTGTTTGTTTCCTAAATAAATAAAAAAAAAAAAAAAAATAATAATACATATACAAAAATTATTCGTTTAACGTATAAGATGATTATTGATTACAATATAATAATGTGTATTATACAACCTCTTGAACATGAGTGACCGCGTGTTGCAGATGATGGGTCCACCGGGCGCGCCGGGTCCGGCGGGGACGCCGGGCGTGGCGGGGCCGCCGGGCATCAAGGGCGACAAGGGTGACCCCGGCACTCGGGGCAAGGCGGTACGTGACCCTGCTGGCGACGTATGGCACCAGCAACACAGGCGCCATACTGCATACACTACGTTTGGCTCTCGGCACCAAAATATTGATATGAATATTACTAAAGCTTCGGCTGGATTCAGTGCCTTCCGTCCGTAGCGTAGCAAATTGTGTTACGCGTACTAGAGCTGGAATGTCCTCGTGCGTATTCTCCAATCGCTGCAGCAGCGCTAGACCGTCGGTCGAGCACTCAGCCCAGCCTTAGAAACCGAGACACAATGTTTTCCCCATATGTTCCTAAACGAATGACCTCTGCATTCCAGGGCGATCGCGGCGAGAAGGGCGACCCCGGGCCGATGGGACTGCCGGTAAGTGCCTGCCCGCTGCCACCGCGTTACCGATCAGTGCTCTTTCAGACGAACGCCACTCCGCCATTCGTAGCACAACTGCAGTCGGCCATCGGCTGCCGCCTATGGCAGCCCGCGACGGCCGTCGAAAGCAGGCGGCGGTGGCAATTGTGCACAGGATGGCGGAATACCGTTCGTGTGACTGTTGTTCAGCTTGTTACCAGTTATAATTTGTGCACCCCTCGCTAAAGTCAAAAAATCGTTTTTCCTCAGGGACCGGTGGGACTGCCGGGCGAGACGGGCGCGCCGGGACACCCGGGGGACGCCGGCCCGCGGGTGAGTAATTCACACCACACCACGCCACGCCACACCACGCCACACCACGCCACACACAACACCCACCGCCTCTAATCGACTAACAGCGGGCGCACCCGGCGCTGCCTGGTGGGGGGATGACTAACGCGCATGTGTGTGTCGGGACCTAACACCAGCATAACACACACTGCCGCCGGCACCGACACTAACCCAGTACTAACCCGGTGTTGTGGCGCAGGAGAACCGCTGGCCGCCGGACTTCGCCTTCACGTAGTGCCCTGCGCGCCCCGCGCCCCGCGCCCGCCCGCGCGCCGCCGCCGGCGCCCCCCGCGCTCGCACGACGCCCTGTAAATTGTACAATCTGTATGTAAATACTCTAAGTCGTTGATTTAAGATGTTACCAAATTTTAAATGTAAGTGTTACAAATTTTTATTGTAAAAAAATATTGTTAAATCGTTCAGTTGAGACCGACGTCGTATAAATAATGTTACAGAAATAATATCCATAGCCGTGGTTCATTCGCCTGTGATTCGTAAATTCTAGCTTCTTTCGTTCTTGTTCTTGAATCCGATCGAATATAAAGACTGTAATTGTTAATTCTTGTACCGGTACTTTTTTTAATGTCGGAATACAGCAGAGATCAATGTTTTTTTTAATCTTAATTAAAATAGACGTGTCGAGATGTAGCTTTTGTCAGCGCACGCGGTCAAAGAACATGCCGATTCATCTCTGCTGGGAGTTCCTGACAGCTGCAGCTAGTGTGTATATTATTACAATGTCGTAACCTCATGTCGCGACTAGCGCGTCCCTGGCGCGGGTCACGCGCACTCCGCGCGCGCCGCCGCCCTGACCCGCGCCGGGGGCGAGCTGGGCCTCTAGAATTAACATAGGTCTAAAGTACACGTGTAAAATATAATATTAATGATACAGAGTGTCTATTTTTAAACTATATTAATACTTGTATGTGTATATTGTGTGCGGCCGCCGCGTGCCGCGAGTGCGTGGCCCCGCGCGCCGCACGCCGCGGTGCCGTTGTTGTCGGCCGTGTCCCGCGCGCAGTGCGCGGGCGCCACGCGCGGGGCACTCGCCGCGCCGCCCTCGTGATGTGGGCTTTGGGGTTTACGAGCGATCTAATTTACTCCGGATGAAAGCGAGATTACCTATTGTGCACCTTGTCGTTTCTTCCGGCGTCACGAGGGCGGCTCCTGTACAAACGTGTCGTGAAACTATGTAATCTCATCGTTCTTCTATGTGTAACTTTTTCGCTTTTCATGACTTAAAATTGTATACTTATCGTCTATTTGTATCTCATCGTTTACTATCGTCGCCCTGTTCCTAGATTAAGCGTACGGCATAACGTGACGTCCAGTCCGTTATCCCCTAGTTAAGGGTACAGCCGGGGGCCGCCCCCGCCCCGCCCGCAGCGCCTCCCGCCCGGCTCACGCTGCACGCCGCTGATCTCCACCGCCGCCGCTGTAAATAATGTCACGTGACCCAGGCGCGGGTCACGCGGGGCGGGGCGGGGCGGGGCGGGGGCGGCTCCCCGCACACTGTACATAATATGTTGTCCCGAGTGCTCCGTCCGCACCGCTCCTGCTAACGTTGACTCGTACGTACTCCTCGGACTTGTCGTCGTGTACCTACCGTTTGTGACGAAATGTTATTCTACGAGTGTTCTAATTCTAAATTCGAATGTACAAAATTGTATCGACCGTAGGTTAAGGTGTTACGTCCCGGAGCCGGCCGGCGCGGCGGCCGCGCCTCCGTCTTCTCGTCTACAATGAGTGTAACTAACTTCGTACTTTTAAGGGCTTAGTTTTTTAATCGAAAGTTGTCATTTGTACCATACTCGCGAGAGCATAAAATGATATTGTTGTTCACAAAATATTTTAAAATGAAAATAAACGATTGCATGCCGTGCACTCTCTTCTTTCCTTTCGCCCTCCTCCACCTTCCCCTGGCCCTTGCGGCCGGCATGTCGCGGCTCGCCGGCTACATGCGAGCACGAGGCGGTCGCATGCGTGCACGAGCCGACCGCATGCGAGCACGAGCTGATCCAGGCGAGCGAGTATTTTCTTTTCTGTCTTCGTTCCGTCGGTCGCCGATGAACGCTCGAAAATAAAAGTCGATAAATCTGATATGTGTTCCTTGCTGCAGGGCCCGCCCGGTCTCGACGGCATGAAGGTGAGTTTCCTTTTTTTACCTATGCAGTGGACTTGCACGAACAATTGACATCTTATTTGTAACGTTATCTTATGAAAATAATCACAGCGCCCAAAAAATTTCATTCGACATTCGATATACGTTACGTTATATTTAAGAATACGTGCCGTGGTTGTCAATTTTTCGGGCTAAGCCCGCAGATAACATACTCATAATATTATATATGTATTGCAACAGAGTAACATAGCAATAGCTTCCCAAACCGATTTCGGAGACCGGTGGCCGGTTTCATTAAAACCAGGCCAGCGACGCAGGAGTCATTTCATAGTGCCCAGTAACATAACAATAGCATAAATACCGAGATATATTTGTATTTGCCTCATCAAACGGGACATTAGCGATGTGTACGTGTGTGTGTGTGTGCAGGGCGCGCAGGGCGAGCCGGGCGGCAAGGGCGAGCGCGGGGACCCCGGCCTGCCCGTGAGTATCCCCCGACCTCGGTCCACATACCCCCCACACCGGACCCGGCGCGATCGCCTCGCCAGTACTCACTCGGTGTCGTGTTCTGTTCCAGGGCACAGACGGTATCCCGGGACAGGAGGT
Source organism: Glaucopsyche alexis (assembly GCA_905404095.1). Lineage (NCBI taxonomy): Eukaryota > Metazoa > Arthropoda > Insecta > Lepidoptera > Lycaenidae > Glaucopsyche > Glaucopsyche alexis. The sequence continues at coordinate 40,087 of FR990044.1, read as the reverse complement.
CAGTGAGCGCAGCGTCACGAGCTGAACCCTATTGTGTACTAAATACTGACGTAAGTTTTTGCTCGGTAGGGTCCGAAGGGCGACAAGGGCTACAAAGGCGAACCGGTAAGAGAACTTTTCGCTTTCGACACCGCCGCATGCGCTCGTAACCGACTCACCGGGGCGACCCGAGCATGACACCCGACACGACACACACGCACAGTCACCACACTCACGCGTCATCTCTCCCGTCGCTCGCTGCGGCGGGACACGAGCGCGGCGGAGTGCAGTAACGGTCTGGTGTGCGCAGGGGCCGAGCGGCAAGCGCGGGCGCAAGGGCGACAAGGGCGATCGCGGCGAGCAGGGCGTGCCCGGCCTCGACGCGCCCTGTCCGTTGGGGCCCGACGGCCTGCCGCTGCCCGGCTGCGGCTGGCGACCCACCAAGGTTTGCACTATTCGCTTGTAGCTCGCACGACCGCTGGTGTGCTGGACTTACACGCCGGGCGAGCGGTTTGGCGAGCGAGCGAATCCTTTTCTTTGCCGGTGACCCCCAACACTCTCCGAACCCGGTACCCGTGGATCCCCGCTCGCCGTGCCGCTTGCCGAGCGTGTCTAAGTGCTATTAAAATAACACGACTAAAATTACTAAATATGTAGTAATATTAATATTTTTTTAATTTTTTTACATGCGAGAAAGCATGCTTTGTGGTTTCGGGTTAACGCTACCTTCCTTTCCGCGCCCGCTCTCTAATATAAATTACTTCGTTTGGGTCTAATATAAATCATCGCATCAAAAAATGGTCCCTTCGATCGAGACGATGCTTCGCTCCCCGTGTTCTCCCGCTCGGAGCGCGGAGCGGCGGGGAGCAGCGGTAGCGGGGAGTAGATGTCGATGTGGCAGGAGGCGGCGCGCGAGGAGCGGCCGGCGGGCTCGGAGGAGCGGGAGGCGGGCGGCGCGGGTGAGGAGGAGGAGGGCGAGGACGAGGGGGAGGGGGAGTACGACGCGCGCGACGACCTCGACCCGCCGCGCGACTACGACGACTACAGCGACAACCACCGCGACCCGCCGGCGCCGCGCGACTGACCGCACCCGGTAGGTACGCCGTACGCCCGGCGCGTGTCCGGCTCCGTCGAGCTCACGCGGGCTGCACGCGGAGTGCGGACAGTCGCCACAGTACAGAGGTGTCAGGTAAGCGTGACGCAGCCGCGCCCTCGGTGACCCGCAGTACAGACACGTGGGCGTGTAGCGACCTTGTGACCGTGCCTGACTTGGATTACGATAAGGTGTAATATAATAATATTTTCATGTAACTCACTAAACTACACGAGCACCTAACTCCCGTTGGTTCGGCTCATACTAACCGCTTTGGGTGACGTCGGTGTTGTTTCATTTTGAATGGGGCTTATGATAACAGCTTATAACGCCGAGTAGAATATGTGGTGGCTTCAGACACTTGGAGGCTTAGTCCCAAATTCACCAACGTCAGTTGCTGGTAATCGTTTGTCGAAGGCTGGGACAATATTATGCTCCGGAATCCGGAGAAAATTCAGAGCATTGAAAATATAACTGCGCTAATACAATAGAGTTGAAAATAGAAGTGTCAAGTGTCGGGCTGTCATATAAAATGACATTGACATTTGACTCGACACTTGTGTTTGATTTTCAGCTCTATTGTATCAGCGCAGAGTTCTATTTAATGTTCAGATTTTTTCCGGATTCCGGAACATATAGTCCCAGCCTAAATATCATAACTTCTCTTTCATGAATACGAAGAACTCATCTAACTTTTTTATTGTTAGGTAATACTTTAACAGGTGTTGGTAAAATTTGCAATGAATATCTGATCGAGCGGTGTGTCGCAGGAGGCGATGCTGGCGTGGCTGCGGCACCGCCTGGAGCTCGACGCCGTCGACAACGACCTGCGCCCCGACACCCGCCTGTCGTGAGCGCCGCGCCCGCCGTGAGCGCCGCGCCCGCCGTGAGCGCCGCGAGCGTCGCGCCAGTGACGAGCTTCAGCTGCCAGATCTCACTGCACAGGACGTCGACTGCACGTGCCTCGTGAAACTGTTCGTGCTGTCTGAACTTGTCGGCAGTTTGCTGCCTACGTCTCGGGATACATGGCGAACATCTCGCGAGACTAGCTGCCCGCCCGGGCCGCGCGCGCGCCTGTACATATAGCGTAGGACGCGCGTGTGCGACTCGGGCGAGCGGAATTGGCTCAGTTCCCCTTAACTTAAACCGAGTACAATAATGTATATAATATAATATGTTCAATAATTAATAATATAACGTGTTGCACAATCAATTATGGAACCTTCGGGCTTCGGACACAAAACTTACATTTTGAAATTTGAAATCAGCTTTGTGGCAGTGTGAGGTTATTAATGACTTTCTTAGCGCCGTAATTCATAATATTACATTCCTTTAGTTTCAATTTTCTTCAATCAAAACATAAGGCATCAGAAAATCATGTGCCTAAAGTTTCTGTAATTTATTTTGCAAAACATTATGCTACTTAGCTGTGCCTACATTATTACGAGATTCTTCTGTAACCTTATCATTATTGTAAGTGCCGTTGCACACGTCCCGGTTGCCGGGTAGCCGGTGCCGGGTAGTCGGTCGCGAAGTGTATGATGTACAATAGCTTTCACACGTACCGGCATAATTATTCGTCCGGTCCGGCGCCGCGTGCTTGCCGGATAGCGCCGGGTCCACCGCTATGCGCCGATCGCCGTGTATCGGTTAGCCGACGGCCGAACTCACAGTGAATGGAACACGTCAGTCAGTCGTCCAGTACAACCGCGAGCGTCGTTTTGTTTACTACTACTAATTAGTAATTACGTTGACTTATACTAATTTATAGTTTATGGTAAAAATTAGGTAAATAATGGAAATATATATTGAACTGTTAATAACGTTGGTGGGTTTTGGCCAGTGTTTTACGTGACAAAAGCTGCGCAGACTATAAAAATAAAAATTTAACTAAAAAAGCTTCGAATGAGGTCTGTTAAAAATGATTTTGAAGAAATAGACGATAATGAAAAAAATGCATTTGGTCAGTACTTCATATTATAATTACGCGACTGTACCAACGTCCACTGCGAACGGTACTGAAAACAAAACCGGGCCGTGTGAAAGCTGATTGTCTCCCGGGCCGATACCGGACCGGCACCGCCTGCCCGGCAACCGGAACGTGTGCAACGACAATAAGTGTGAGTACGTGCGTTCACGCACTGGGTACTGAATTCATAATATTTATAATTGTTTGTCCCATATTTCGTAAGTACGAGTAAGTAGGTAAAAAGTTAACAGTTGTTGTATATATATACCTAGTTCGGAGTTCCGCGACTACCGTAATGTTAAAGCCTAAGCTATATCTTTTAAAAATAGGTCACCGGTTTTTACAATTTTTTGATATTAATTTGGCATAATTTTTGTCATAATAAAACTTTGGTATTATTTGCTCTGGTATACTATTTTACTGTGTATTTTTGTTCTAATTTTGATTATAAAGACATAATAATTGTTTATTTCTCTAATGGTACCTAATAATAGGCATAAAAATTCAAAACAAAAGGGAGATCAAATTTCTCCTATGCCAAGTTAAATTATGACATAGTATGAATATCAAAAACATGGGAAAATTTCCTTTTGTTGTATAATATGTCGAAGCGTGTTAAAGTTCATGAACTATGTTTATGATTAGAAACGTCAAGCAGTATTTCTTATTCGGACGAGGTCGATGCCAGTATTCAGAGATGTCATAGTGAAAGAAGGGTTTTCATGGGGACTTATAGTCCTCATGAAAACCATTATTGCTTGGATTTGGAAAAGACGAAATGATATATCAGGAGTTGGAAATACGTTGGCTGGTTTCTAATCGTTCCACATTTGATCCATCGCTTAATGAAATATCATTAAGCGACGGATGAAAAACCGACATCGATATTGACTAAACTTCTCGAGGGCACGATACATTATCACAGAATACAGAACATCATTACACAACTAATTTCAAATATGCATTATTTAAAAAAATTGTATAATTATATTACCCTCTTCTGTGTCCATACTATCATCGACTTTTAAATACGGCATATTATACGGCTGTATGTATCTCGTGAAGAATGAATACATACAATAGATATATTAATTAATTATTTGTACATAATGCACAGTGCACACTTGTAGTTTACTTATACTCTATAAAAAACATATCCCACGAGTCATGGAGTCTTTATCCCACTTCTGATATCGAAGAAGATAAAGACTCCATGGGAATATAATGGCGAACTGTTGAAATATTCCAATAAACAATCAATTTAGATTACAGTCCAATGATTTATTATGATATTATCCTATTGGATACTAATGTGTTGTACCCTCGAGAAGTTTAGTCGATATTGATATCGCATCGAGAAAGTTATTACTTAAAAGTGTTGAAACCAAATAGTTTTTCGAATATCACCGTCGTTACACAATTGACCATAAAATTTTAAATAAAGTATTTATAGTAGATCATATGTGACATTCTCTATGAGTTTTAACGTTTTGTTTCGTCGTAAAAACTTTATCTAAACTTTATTTTACGTAATTTTGAATTAAAAAGAACTGGACTACATTCTAATTCCTTTTTTTTTCATTAATTATTGTATATAAATACCTATCATACACATTATTTTTAATGGAGTTGTTTAAAACCTGTCCAAAATATAGGTAATTAATTTTTAAATACATACAGTAGGTAGGTATATATTTCTCGACCTGAGAGGCATAAGGTCGAATGTCGAGATCAGTATCCCAAGCAAAAACATTTTTCGGTATCGTTACGTGTACGTAAGTGAGAAATATTGTATGAAAACCATGAAAGCGCCACTAGCGGATGTAAAAGTAACAAAATTTTCATACGAAATTCCTCAAAATTCTTGTTTACGTTCACGTTCTTGCTTGGGGTACATCTCGACATTCGACCTTATGCCTCTCAGGTCGAGATTTAATATTAGATTCTTCGTGCATATGACTCGCAGCCTATGTGAAGAAATTTAAGCAGAACAAAAAAATTAATTCGAAAGATCTAGTATGAATGAGTCTATAAAGGTCATTGACCCCACACAGTGTAACAGTCGATTTCAAGGCGTAAGTTTTTAGTTAAAATGAAACGTTTGAAATCACCTGTGTCACACTTTCAAATGACCTCGGCACAGTAGCCTTAAGCCCCATACTGACCGTCCAGCTTGCGAATCCACCGGCCTGTCAATAGTCTCCGTAGGCGGCGGGCGGTGGCCGGTAGGTGCCAGCGGCCCTCAGTGTCTGTTCACACATCTGCCTAAACTTCTTAACATATACAGTAGTCATGTACCCAAAGTTTCTGTAATTTATTTATTTTTTAAACTAGACAAAAATGTGTGTGTGGTATGTGCAATGTGCAACTCAATTCTTGTTTCAAAAGGCTGCTTCGTATCCTGAGTTGAATACTAGTATATATCTGTATAATATATGAGTTGAATTCTACTTCCGCATACTGTCGGCGTAGGTATGTGAGTACGTTACATAATTAACATTTTTATGTTACATTGTACATAACACTTAGCTTCTGTAAATTGACATGTTGTTGTAATTTATATAGATATTATTGCTAAGGGTGTACAGATTCTTAGTGACCAGATTGACAATAAATATATTTTGTAACTGCTTGTGTTAGTTTGTGACTTCTCCCCTAAGCCTTAATTCATTTTGACTATATGTAGGTAATTGTACCTATGTACAGACTGAAGGCTCCAAATTTCAAAGTTTAGTACCAAACCGTAAAAAATACAATTTACAAAACTTCTAAGATTTTGAAGAGCCACAAAAATCTGGCCAACAATAAATAATACTAACGTAAGTTTTCTGATTTATTCATAAGAACTGGCGAAGACGCCAAACTGTCTTGTCGCATTAAAACCTACATAATAATAATATCTATTATTATTATGTAGGTTTTAATGCGACAAGGTATATTATACGCTTTACACCACGTCAATCTGGCCCCGTGCTAAGTATCCGAAGAACTTGTGTTACAGGTACCAGAAAACGGGAAGTATATTTAATACTTTTATTCTATACATAGATTTAAGATTTTTATTATATTACAGGTACTCATATTTAATACACATCCACGACCCAGGAACACGGAAAAACTTTTTATTCCTTCGACGGAATTTGAACCCGCAATCCCCGGCTTGAGCACCAACGCGCTGAACCACTGAGCCATAGAGGTCGTCAAATACTACATACTAAGTACATAGATCAAGTGTTCCCAGTTTCTCCTGCGTACTAATTCTATCCTTTTGAAAAGTTTGTTAGTGTTACTACCGACAAAGCCACTGTAAAAGTAGGTATGGGCTATTACCCATACCGGCTCTGTATAATGAATGTACCTAGTCTCCCTCTGCACCGTATAATTTGACCATAGATTTTGACGAGATTATCCTATTAAGTAATTAACTTAAAACATTATGTCCTTCAGATATCTCTATATTCTCATTTACCAACAGCCTGTGTTGTTTAATTTATAATAATATTTGCATTCGCTTTAGATCTTGTACGAGTAGTTAATAATAATTATGCTGATTCAAGACGTCTTGCCTATTAATGCCACTATTGTTATGTTTGGCGGTCACTGGTACCTTACTCTGGTAGGAGGTAGCAGATGATCTAGTTTTGATAAGCTGAACGACAAAAACGCCGCAAACATTCTGAATATAAATGTTTATTTCAAAAATATATACAAAATTTGAAGCCTTAGAGTGATAAGATTCATTAAACAGCCTTTTCATCAGTTCTCTAGACTCTAATATAGATTATTTAAAATAGTAATAATAATAATTATTATTATTATTTCATTTAACAATTTTAATAATTAATAATACTAACGATGACACGCTTGACATAATACGTTTTGTATATTCACTAATCACTTACACTACCGCGACCGTAGGCGTGACGTAAAAGATATATTATAATATTTTTAAGTGATACCAGTAACGGGCGGGTGGGGCTAGGTATGTATCCGTATATAACGCACCAGACCGTTAGCAAGCGTGTGTTCCACCTCACTAAATTCAAATGTCCTAAATGATTCAGTAACTAAGTTCAGTCAAGTGATAGAGATCCTAATTAGCATCCTAAATCGGAAGAAATGTGGCGTCCGAATTTAGTTAAAGGTGGAAAACGCGCAGCACAGGGAAGCACGCGATATCACGTGTGTCATACAAATTAATACTGGATAAGATATGTAACTCATCATCAAAGAAACACATCAAACGCCGCGCGACTGCCGACATTGTCTGGCGACGAATATGTGTGGCGACTTTATTTTTGGAGTTTTGCATCCATTGGTCGTTTCGGATACTCTGTATACTGACATTGAGTGACATATGCGGCGCGCCAACGCCAACCGTTGTGTGAAATCCCGGCGTGCGGGTCTCGCCGCTCGACGTCACCGGTGCACCGTCTAGTTCACTCTCGAATCGACAGCTCGGTGCGCACGTCGCCCTCGTGTGACGCCGCTACACGGGAGGCAGGTCGAGCGTCAGGCGCACCAGCGGCAGCGTCAGCGCCGCGCCCAACAGCGGCCGGCAGTACGATCCCGTGCACTCCCACCTGCGTAAGTCCCGTGTCAGTGGAGAGCCCCCGCCGCGGTCCACCGGCAAGTTTCGCCGGCAGGTGGACCGGAGCGGGCGGCGGTGCGACACACTCACCCGGCGGCGTGAAGGGCCGACCGCGCGGCGATCTGCAGCGCGCTGCACGTGGCCGCCAGCGCACCGAGCCGCCGCCGCGCGCCGCTCGCCCGCGCGCCGCTTGCGAGCGCGCGTCCGAGCCCGCGCCGCCGCCACCTGCACCAGTATATATTATGACAGGGGTTCGCCACCACGAGACCGGAGTAGACGAGTATAGTAGTACCACAGAATAAATAATAGTACCTAAAGGTACAGAAGAACCACTCCGACAAATCGTTTGAAGAAATAGGGACTCTTGCTGCGATACGATAAGGTTCAATTCAGCTAACGCAGTGCTTGATTACCTACGATTATATTTACCTAGAAGTTGCGTCTCTTTCTATCGCGTAATTCTTATCCATTCTAATGACATTAGGGTTGTCTCATTTTAGAAAATAATTAACCGACTTCCAAAAAAGGAGGCGGTTATACGTGTATATATATTTTTTCTTAATATTTAATTACAACTTTTTTTTACCTAGTAGTACCTAGTACTAGAAGGTACCTACCTACTGTACTTTACTGAACAAATTGCTTTCCAAATAAAGCTAAGGTAGGTCGTAATAGTACTTAAATAATTGTAATAAATTCGCGCATACCTATAAGTATGTACTTATGCGTAAACGTAAGCGTTTTCGATACCTTCACGGCGATATTACTCAAAGAAGTTGAATCACGCCGCCTTACTATTTCTAGGTACTTTTGTCAACAAATGACTCTTCAAATCGTATCACATCGGAATAACATAAGACGCGAACATATAGTTCAGGTGGAGCCAACACCTAAACACTAAATATTGGTTATCAAGTAATTGCAGTAGTTCAAACTACCTATATTATTAAATATTGTTATATTATGTTATGGCATTATAGTTATAGCTGGCCAGGTGATTTTTACCTAACTTAAACACAGTATTGTAATAATATTACGTGCACAGATTATAAGGTATTAAATCCAATCCATAAAACATTGCGACGAACAAATCTCACGCATACGTCGCTCACTGCTCGCGCGCGAGTCCCTTTTAATTGGCCCGTTTAGGGAGGCCGCTGCACGTACTTATATTTTTGATACCTACACGGGGAGTGGGACAGGCCTGGTAGTACTTCACATTCTACAGCAATAAAACATGACATTCTAAGTCGTTTGCATCGAGGGTGTGCATCAACTTTGTGACAAGAAATACTATATTCATAAATATTTTTTTAATGCGTCAAAATATCAGCTTAGCCTTTATCCAATATAGCACTACGATTCGAGGCTCATTTAGTCATTATTTTGAAGAAATTGCTGTAATATTTGCAACACCAGTAGATTGGATTGAGTATGAAGTAGGTGTTACGAGTTGCTCGAGTTGAACAGGACTTTTTAAAAATATTTTTATCTATCAATTTAACATACAAATTCATAACACTCACTCTGGATGGACAGCAAATGAATGAAGCCAGCCGTTGGCCTGCGGACCCCAGAACTCCGACACACTCACAGTTCCCACCAACTGGAATGGTTGTTTGTAATTTATAATATTACAAACAATTTAAAGAAGATGATCGCAAGCATGCTTAATGCATTATAATAGTATACTCTTGTTCATTTAGCATTTATAGTTCATAGTCATTTAACATATGGGGCATTTCACGTCAAACGGACAACTAAAAAAAGGTGAGGTCGTGAATTTTGTTTATATTCTGGTCAGTTATATTTCTAGATGGCATAGATGTGTACACACAATAATTTTTTACTTTATTATACTTTATTACTGAGTTATGAGCTTTTAAAAATTTACTAAGAGTAAAGTCCGTTATTTTTGGATGAAGAAAGTGACAATAATCCAAAAATAACAGACGTCACTCAGAAAATTGACGACCTCACCTTTTTTTGGTTGTCTGCTTGACGTGAAATGCCCCATATACCTGTGCATAATCCAGCCGCTCGGGAGTGTCTGGGTTGAGCTGGTATTGGATGTGGAGGGGTCTCGTGGGGTCCGGACTCATCACCAGCGCGCCCCGCACTTCTGCTACGACACCAAACATCTCATTAGTCACACTCTGGAAGCAAACCACATCAAATAGTTACAATACAGCTCAGTGAGCCCAGCTAATGTACAGCAGCAGGAGTATTTCAACATGTTTATTTTTTAGTCATCAAATTATAATTAGTAATACATTAATAAGTAGTGACACTTACATTGTATATTATATAAATTACATATAGGTATAAATAAATATATAAATTACATATAGGTATAAATAAATTATATGTTTACTATTACCTAATTAGTTAATGTAGTCAAATTATTATAACATTAAAGTATTTAGACCTGTGCATGTTTTTGAGCCATTGCCTGATGTGTAACGACGATGGCTGCGGCCACGACTGCAGCAGCAGACGGTAGCAGCAGGAGACAGCCCGCAACCGACACCCCGCAGAAGATGAACAGTACCGCCGCACCCAGCACGCAGCACTCCAGAGTTAGCTGTCCACAACATATGCCAGTAGAAGAAAGTACAAAAAATAGCACTTTTCCCTGAATATGCAGAAGTTTCTTTTTAAACAGGTGGTTTATTCCCCATGGTCTACCTGTGTGGTTCACCTGAGTGTTCCATGGTTACCTTTGTACGCCTGTGGCCCACTTCTTTGTTTTTCTGATAAAAATTTCAAAAATGATGTGTTAATTCTGCTGACAAATATCATTTATATCTGTTCATTCGTTTATGCATATTTCCTGATGTATGGCATGCCCTAAATAGAATTACCTCTTGCAACAGGAAAAACCAAAACGCGTCCCAAAAGTGAGCAGAGAATCCTCGACGCACGAGCTCCATGCGATGTCTCAGATCCTCTTGACGGGCGAGACGTATTGTTACCTCGTAGCTCATTGTTCACACAATATTTTAACTTAAAACAAACATTATTTTCATTTCTCCATTGCCGGCTACCGCTTACCACTACAAAATACAAAATATAAATACAAAATACAAATGAATACAAATGTTTTTACTTTTTCTGCTTTTATACTTCAGTCTTCTTCTTCTTCTTCATTTATTAATGGCCAACCATCGCTTTTTGCAACAATCTGCCAGTCTGCACAGCTACAAATTACCAAACAAACCTCTATGCCTTTGAGTATCCAATCCAACCATAATGCAAATTAGGCTGGGACTATAGGTAATACAATGACCAAAGAATACAATGGACAGACTCTAGCTATTACAAAAACGTGTCCAATTTATCAGCTGATTATGAACATAAAATGGCTGCCGAACTAGAGTTTAGATTATGTGTATCTGTCACCGTAAAATTGCAAAAACCGATAGATTGTAATATTACTAGAGATATCGTAATAAGTCGACAGATTGTCAAATACAAATTTCTTCTTACAATTTACACGTTATTTTGCGTTATATTGTAATAATATTTACGGCAAGTGCCCCGCGCCGCTATATTTGTTTTCTTTTTCATATTACTAATTATAACGAAAAATAATGCGTGCAATTGTATGGAGAAATTTGTATTTGACAATCTGTCGACTTATTACAATATCTCTAGTAATATTACAATCCACGAAGTATAGATAACAAGGAGTCCGAACGTAATGTTAAAATAATGGTCTCAATTACGGGGACAGATTTTTGCCGGTAGAGCGCGCGACGGTTCGACATGCACTCGTTTGAAATTACGCGGGAAGTTTAAAGTTGCTATTGACAGCTCTGTAAGGATTGAAATCTTATTATATAAAAGTTTTAGGAAATTCTTAGAAACTGTTCTCGAAAAATAGATACCGTAGAACACGGTAATTGCCTAACGGTAATTTAAAAATAATTGTAATAAATAGTAGTATCATGGCAACACTCGGTATAATAGTATTGGCAACACTTGGTACTCGTCGGTCTCGCACGCCTAGCGGCAGAAAAGAGAACTAAGATCTGGTCCTATTATTGTGTACATAATTATTATTAAAAAGCCTATACCGTTCGGCAAAGAGAATGTAAAGCTATAATACGTATTAAGAGGTGGCACTCCGAATAAAAAATAAAAAATTCGAAATTCAAAATTATACCGTAACTTTTTTACGTATTTGTATCTTCTAAAGTGCAAAAGATTCAAGCCTACAATGAAAAATAAAAAAAAAACTATACGTAGGTTATTGTTTTCAATTTTATTTTAAGGACCCAATTATAAGGTTAAAAAGGTAAATAAACAAAACAATTACTATAATTCGATCGTTTTTATTGCATTGAAAAAATACAAAAGTAAGGCTACATTCCCACGAGCGTTTTTATATGATCACGACTAATAAACTACACTATAAATAGAACTTTGCACTAATACGACACAGCTGAAAATCGTGTACAATTGACACTTCAATTTTTAGCTCTTTTGTAGATTAAGTGCAGAGTTCTATTTACAGTGCAGTTTTTCCTGTCGCGTCACGACTCGCGACCACAAAAAAAACTCTCGTGGATACGAGGGCTAAAGGTAACCAAAAGATAGGCTGAAGGAAAAGGTAAAATTGGTAACCAAAATATTCCATATTATACCACATAATTTTACGACTGCCTGGTTAACTTCAGCGGTTATCCATACCGCAAAATAGATACGTACACTTTTGTGGGCCTAGCAGGCCATTTGACAGCGGCGTGAAGTGTAACGTTATTTATACGATTCATGAGAATCTTGAAATATTTTCATGTTGTCATAATTATTATTGCGTGCCCTTGAAATTGAAATCCAATACCTGCAAATAATGAAATAGTATTAAAATAAAGTACATAATTATTATTAAGTAAGTATGTACCTATTTAAAGTTTTTACTGTCTGGCAGAAGAAAACGTAATAATATGTCTGTATTTTTATTAATATAATATTATGCTTATCAAAATATATTAGGTAAGCAATATGACTTTGTTTTAAATAATATTGCGTGCATTAAAAAACATTCTAATCTTATATTATTAATAGATTTAAAACTTTACAATCTTAAATCTTAGCATGCATATTAAAATCACTACACAATAAATTTCATTGAAACAAATAATAATAATATCAATGGACGCTTCACACAATCACACCACGTCAATCTGGCGCCGTGCTAAGTATCCGAAGAACTTGTGTTACAGGTAGGTACCAGAAAACAGGAAGTATATTTAATACTTTTATACTATACATACATTTAAGATTTTTGATATATTATACACATATTTAATACACATACATGACCCAGGAACACAGAAAAACTTTTTGTTCCGTCGGCAGGATTCGAACCTGCAATCCCCGGCTTGAGCACCAAAGCTCTGAACCACTGAGCCACAGAGGTCGTCAAACAAATATAATCTTGTCTCTTTAAAATAAAACGAGAAGTTAAAATATGGTAAAATTTTATACAGATAGGTACTCGCCGATATTATTTGAGTTAAAGCATGAAGGTATATAGATAATAATATAGTGGATAAATATATGAACTAATTTTATATAAATCACTGTTTCCTCATAATAAATACGATTTCGAGTTCACTTCACTAAAAATTACAGTTTTTTGCAAATAACAAAACATGAGTTAATAAATTTTGTAAAATTTGAAAATAATTTTTCAAATGAAAAGAATAGAATTTCGTAGTTTGAAATTTAAAATTAATCTGCTATTTCTGTTTAACTAATCACAGGCGATGTGTAGGTACACACGATAAAAGACCGAGCAAGGTATGTGGTTTGCACAGACGATAGTCAGGTATAATTTTGGATTTCGAACGCCAATACTTACGATAGGAAGTTGCGACACCCTGCCGTTCGGACTCCTGGGCGCCTAGACAAATTACCTTCGTTAAAATTCGAAAAAATCTGTCGTATCGACTTCTCTTTTGAGATCACGACAAAACGTCCCTAGCCAAACGCACTCCGTTGTTCGAATCGCAACAACGAATTGCTCAAACGTTAGTTGCTATGATTTGAAAGAATTCAGCCGTCAGTTGTGACGTTGTCAAATGTCATAATTACTTTTTTTTTAATTAATGATGGCGTTACGGCTTAAAACTATTTGTCAGTGTCAAGTTTAAAAGGCAGACAAAATATAGATTTATTGTAGGTATTATATGATTTCAACACGGTATTATTTTCAAGTCTAATGTCTAGTCAAAGTCCAAAATACAAATAGTCAGTGCAAGTCAGTCGATTCAGTAAAACGGTACCTAGTAGTTTTACTGAAAGTTCCGATAGTGTTTTGTTTAAAATGGAATCAAATTTAAAGTTTAGAAATTTACAATAAGAATTAAATAGGTAAGTACATAATTAAAAAAGGTGATTATTACGGTTGTAAGGCTGAAACTTCAATATGCACCGAAATCCAAAACACCGGGAAAAATTCAGAGCATTCTAAATCAGACACACAATTTGACAACTGTTTATTATTTGACATTGACATGTGACTGACCACTCGTGTGTATGATTTTCAACTCTATTGTATGACTCCAGAGTTCTATTTAGAATTATATTATAATATTATAATACATTATTTAATTAATTATCTTCTATTTTTCATTGATAATACAAATTTTATACGGATTTCTTGCCAAATGGTCATAGGAAACACATTTTACACAGATTTTAACAGATTAAGTACACTAAAGGGCCATACTCACGGTCACGGCGCGTCCAGCAAATCCAGCACTCGTACTAATAAAAGGCTATACTCACGGTGCATGATGCATCCAGCAAATCCAGCACCGGTACTAATAAGCCGTCATTAGTGCATGGACCTAAGTAGGATTTAGGAATAACAACTAAGTAGATCCATTCATTAGTATCAATTATTTAAAATTTTTGCCTACAAATCCGCGGCCTTGAGCTTGCAGGCTGGATGACCTTTTACAAATAAATAGTGTAGATAATGATCCTGGTAACACTGGGTAGAAAAAGAAGAAGATGAAGTACAATAATTTTTGTTTGATAACAAATTACGTAGTGATTATATTCTCTTTGAACAAATTAACAATTTACTTAATCGTAGGTATAAGTCTATGAGGTACATACAGATGAGAGTAAACAAAGGACTAAGTACATCCTAAAGAAGACGTCTTTCACTTTTAGGGTCAAGCGTCTGGAGTCTCGCTACAAGGTCAACTTCAGTTTCTTTGCGATGAGAGTACCGACGCATCTTCTACCGACCTTCGAAGTGGAGGAGTTCTAGCCGACGGACGTGTTCTACCGAAGATTTCATGGAAATGAAACAAAGCGTGCCTCACGTCGTCTAAAAAGTAGCATTTTAATCCAGAGCCTAAACTTTTTGTGTGAAAGAGTAACAAACAAATATTCCACCATCCATACTCACATACTTTTATATATTTTATAATATTAGTAGGATTTTTGACTTCTAAAATATTACCATTACCTTATACATAATATAACATAAGTAAAATGTGTTTTAAATCTTTGTAATTTGTAGGAATTGTAGGTATGCAATCTAAAATAGGTATACAAACAAATGTTTGTTTAAGTAGTTTAACCATAGTGAGAAGTGATGTAAAACCTTCATAATGTAATTAATGTATCAAAACCGCTACCAACCTAAGTTAATTTATATTCATTCTGTGACAGGCTCAAACTAGTGCGTGTAAATAATAATAATTATTAACTGTGTTGATTTTTAAATTGTATAATGTTATTATTGGCTATGTGACTTCTATTAGTATCTACAAAACTCCAATTATTAAATCCTAGTATTATTTGAAGCTTACAACACTGAGAGACCCCTATCTGTTTTCCTGTTTTATCTCTCTTTCTAACGCTTTCTGTCTCTTTCTTCCAATTCCCTTCCCAACACCGGCAGGGCACGAGCTTGCAAGCTCGGCGCCATCCGCCATTGGCGTTCTGTTTTCCGAAGCTACAAGAGCTAAGTTAAGTGTTTAGTGTAACTTATATTCTAAAAATAGATTTTAAGTCCATATTGTTCCTCCGTGATCCTACGGTGTGAAGTCTAATCATGTAAGTGAACACAATGATTTTATTTTTATAATAGGACAATATAACGGTGTTACCGTTCGAAACTAAGTACATATCTTATGTTTTAGATATTTTAAATAGCTAACGCATGTGACTTTCAAGTTTAGTAAGTACCTACCTTCAATTTTTTTTTTTTTTTTGGTCGAGCTAAGGAAAATTGTTTCAGAAAATGGACGACACTACGGACAATATAGGAAATATTTCCGAATCAGGTAAGGTACCTAACCCGAAAGTCGATCTTAGGCGCCGCGTTAGTACCTGTAGTAGTACCTCCAGTAGTTCAAGCTCTTCAAGCTCGTCCGTTTCATCGAAATCTGATCGCGGTAAAAAACGCTCTAAACGACGCAGTCATCGTCATCGTCGTAGGAATAAGAAGAATAAACGAAATAACTCTTTTGATGACAATCGTATTAATATCTTGACAAATGAATTAATAGAATTACGTAATCAGATTTCGTGTCATGGCGGCTTGTCCAGAAATTCGTGTGAGATACCACCGCCCCCCGCGTCGCCACGTGGTGAGGCTTATGACAGTGATGTCTTAGATGATAATGTAAGCGGAATTATATACAGAAATATGGACGGCGTAAATGTCTCACAAAATAACGAGCAGCACCAGTTTAAATTTGACCTCGAAATAAAATTAAAGGAACCCGCCGTTCCGAAAGCGTCGGATAATTTCATAAAAAACCTAAATGAAATACAGTATTTCAATAGGAGTGAATGGAGTGAGGTGAGGTACGCAGAGGTGCAAAAGTTATATAACCACACCCCAGGCTTCATTGATCTCGAGTGCAATGATGAAATTAAGGCGTATGACCAGCTGAAACATCTAACATATGCGGACAAGGCATACGCAGCTATCACATTCTGTGCTCTCAAACAAAGAGAGGCACTAGCCACGTCACTAACTGACCTACTTGCATGGGCTCGTGAAGAACAAAGTATTAGCCCATTGTCGCTTCACGAAAAAGTGACAGAGTTATTTTCGCAGGGTGAAATTCATAAGGTTTCCTCTGATTTGCTACAACTTGTATGTGGACATCGGGCTGAAGTGATTCAGATGAGGCGAGATGGAATTACTAATCATGTCCGTGATCCTCTGGTAAAAGCTGCTCTCCGCAAGATCCCGCCATCTGATCGACATCTGTTTGGCGCTGAAAATTTCACGTCAGTCCTCGAGAAATTTGGAGGGGTAAAAAAGTCATTTTTTCCCTTGACCAGACCTAATACGGGTTCTGCTTCACATGCAGGACCTAGTAAGGCATTTCGCCACCCCTCGCAGGGGTCGGCTCATTATACAGGACCCTCGCAGGGTACCAATAGAGTTAGCTGTGCTGGACCATCAAACTCACAATACCAGCCCTCGCAGGGCTTACAGTATAACCAGCCCTCGCAGGGCGCGCAATACCACCAGCCTTCGCAAGGCTGTACTCACGGATGTTCTTCAAGAGGAAGAAATTATCACAACGCTGACCGTCGCACGGGAGGCCACATCAAAAACTCCTTTCGTCCGCTTGGAGGCAGCCAGAACAAACCCGGCCAGGGGAGGGTCAGCCGAAAACGAACTGGAGGCCCGTCCGACTACCATTCCTCGTCAAAGAAACGGAAGTTCTGACTCGCAGAGGTTCAAGGCAGGGAGGTTAAGTCAGTATCATCATCGTTGGGAGAAACTAGGTGCACCTCAAACTCTGCTTCGTATAATAAAAGGGTATCGCATACCCTTTTATCAAAAGCCACCATTAATGATGCCCCAATCGATGGGCAACACCTTTGTGACCAGAGAGTCAGAGTCAATGATGGCTATTATAAACACGATGAAAAATCAGGGTGTACTAGAAGTAGCCCGACGTTCGCCGAGCTTTCTGTCAACGATGTTTCTAGTGCCCAAGAGCGATGGGTCCGATCGTCCAATATTCAATCTAAAAGCTCTCAACGAATATGTAATTACAAAACCGTTCAACCTGATAAACATGGTCCGTGTACCAAGCTTTCTTCAGCCGAACGATTGGCTGTGCAAGGTGGACATCTCGCAGGCGTACTTTCATCTTCCTATTGCCTTGGGTCACAGAAGATTTCTACGTCTAATCTATCAAAGAGAGCTTTTGGAAATGACCTGTCTTCCTTTCGGCCTCAATACTGCTCCCAGAGTATTCACATCTCTGACCAACTGGATCGCACAGACGTTGCGGGACCAAAATCTACGCGTGATTGTATACTGCGACGATTTTCTAATTGCACACCAAGACAGAAGCACTCTGCAGAACCACTGTCAAATTCTACTGAGCCGCCTACAGTACCTAGGCTGGCAAGTAAACCTGGAAAAATCTCTGATCCATCCATTGAAAGTGCTAGAATTCCTAGGCATCGTTTGGGATCCTTGGACCAACACAAAACGCCTTCCTGGAGACAAAATCCTTACAATCAAAAGGAAAATTTCGGAAGTGTTATCTCTTGGCAAAATGTGCTTGAAAAATCTTCAAAGCCTAATAGGCATGCTGAACTTTGCGACCTTCGTCGTACTCAGGGGCAGATTACACCTTCGAGCATTACTCAGGTACCTCAAAACTTTGCTACACACCCCAGCCAGATGGATGGTGCATATTCCAAGCGAAGTTGCAATAGAACTAACATGGTGGTTTCACGAATGTCACCAAACGACTGCAATCCATCTCCCACCACCAACCCATTTCGTGACAACAGATGCTTCCGACATAGCCTGGGGAGCACAAGTAGACGATCAGTCGCTGGCAGGAAGTTGGACCGTTGCAGAACAACATCTTCACTGCAATATGAAAGAGATGCTGGCAATACTAAAGGTTCTCGAAAGTCATGGTCACCTACTCGCTCAAACAACGACACTTTTCCAGTGCGACAACAAAACAGTCGTAGCGTATCTGCGAAACGAGGGGGGGATGAAATCACTCCCACTAATGGAGATGACTTACAGAGTATTCGAAGTCCTGGATCGTTTTCAAATAAACCTGACAGCCCAATACCTACCCGGCATATTCAACAGCACGGCCGATCACCTCTCGAGACACAAGATGGCATCGGAGTGGCATCTTCTTCAGACGTGCACAGAGAAAATATTTATCAAATTCGGAACACCAGTAATAGACTTACTAGCGTCAAATCGAGCACATGTGGTCTCAAATTACGTATCTCTGGATCTGAAGGACAGTCAGGCAGTGTTCCACAATGCTTTTTCCCGGCAGTGGAACTATCACCTCGCGTGGCTATTCCCACCGCCATACCTAATACCGAGGGTGCTATCTCACCTCAACTCGGCACGCGGATTATATCTGATCGTAGTCCCACGCTGGAATCGAGTTTTTTGGAGGGCAGATTTGAAGAGCCGTGCAGTAGCGGCTCCATATACAATCAAGAACCTCGATCGGAGCCTAATAGATACAGCAACAGGTCTACCACCGACCAGGTGCCAGGAAATGACTTTGGAGGTTTGGAAATGTGGGGGTGGGCAAGGAGTCTGAATGATTGGACCGATAACCAAGTGCAACTGCTTAGATCTTCTTGGAGGTCCTCGACTCGTAAAACCTACGAGATTGCATGGAAGAGATGGGTAGATTGGGCAAGCAGTCATGATCTTGATCCTCTGCACCCTAGCGGATCGGTTTTGGCAAGATACCTCGCAGATCTGCACATTGTTAACAAATTGTCATACAACACAATACTGGTACACAAATCTGTGGTGTCAACCTTAAGTAATATTGAAGACAATGGAAAACTCAGTTCGCACGTCTTAGTTAAGCATATCTTAAAATCGATCGCCCTGTCTAAACCTGTTACTCTTAATCGTTTTGTGTGGGATGTCGACAAATTGGTTTCCTTTCTTAGCAAGGTTAACATAGACGAAAATAGTGCCTTTGCCGTTTCTCGTCATACTGCAACCCTGCTTCTTTTGTGTTCAGGGAGACGTGTCCACGATTTGACTTTACTGGCAGTCGATTCAGATCATCTCATTGATGAGAATGACAGTTTAATTTTATGGCCCCTGTTTGGTTCAAAGACCGACAATGCTAATTACAGACAGTCCGGGTGGAGGCTTTTGCCAAATTCTGGTAATAAAAATTTAAACCCGGTATTTTGGGTAAAAGCGCTAGTCCATCAGCACCATGATAAACGGATGTTGAATAATTGTACAAATCTCTTTCTTACTATTAGGGGTAAGGTAAAAAGCGCTAGCCGTACCATAATCGCAGGCTGGATCAGGTCTGTGCTGGCAGACGCAGGCATTAATGCTCCCCCTGGAAGCATACGGTCGGCTGTTGCATCAAAAAATTGGACCAATAACTTACCTCTGGACGAAATTCTCTCTAGAGGTAATTGGCGCTCTAGTAATACGTTCACGCGTTTTTACAGGCGGGAAGTAATGCTAGCATCTGCTAGCAATGATAGTAATGTCACCAATAACTTTGACTCTGTGAATTAAGACGATTTTATATCATGATCATAATTAGCTGTGATTGTTTATATATATTTAATTAGATTTGGAGTATTGTCTTCAATGTAATGACATATGATTAAGTGTTACATAATATTGTTAATATGTATAGCCTGTAGGTATATATATTTCTTTATATATATTTTTTGGCTTACCATTATACTTACATGTACCTATACAGTATACTCTTGTCTTTTATTTCTAAATGTTCTGTAACAACAGCTTAGATATATCAAACTGAGCTCTTCTCCCGATACATTAATTACTTTATACATTTTAATATTTATTCCAATTCCAGCTTAATACTAGGCTCTTTTCCAGCTTACGTTTTTGGTAACCTTTTAAATAGTTCCAAATTCACATTGGCGTTCCCCAACACCAGGCGATAACAAACACGTCTCAGTGTTGTAAGCTTCAAATAATACTAGGATTTAATAGAAGCGTTTTTCCTGAAATAAAAACGCATATTAAATACTTACCTTATTTGAAGCTTACACAGTAATCCCTGCCTGGTGCTTTCGACTCAATGGCGGATGGCGCCGAGCTTGCAAGCTCGTGCCCTGCCGGTGTTGGGAAGGGAATTGGAAGAAAGAGACAGAAAGCGTTAGAAAGAGAGATAAAACAGGAAAACAGATAGGGGTCTCTCAGTGTTGTAAGCTTCAAATAAGGTAAGTATTTAATATGCGTTTTTATTTCAGGAAAAACGCTTCTAATAAAACCTCTGTATTGTTAACAGTTTAAAAAGTGAATTAATACTTTGACTTATTGTTGTCAATAATTTTATCTTGATATATTGGAATACATATTCTAATTCGAGCTACACGTATTTTTATTTCTCGTCCTTACTACAACTTCAAGATAAAACAGTGAATAAAGAAATAACTGCATTATTTAATTCCTTTGCAAGAAATAAAAGTAATTTTTACATTTTAAGTTTATTTTCTTACTAAAACTTAGTTAAAAAAGTAAAACAATCGTGTCGTATCAGGAGGTCAAGAGAAGGGCGGAGTGCAGAGAGGAATGGAGAAAGCTCCACCGACAAGAGCGAAGCTCTTAAATTAGAATGAATGAATAATTCTAGCAAGACAATGCCTATAACAAATTCAAAGTGTTATGGCCGCTTGTAATATTTTGTCACAGAATTACTGAAAAATCCAGAAACCGTCAACACGCTTGAAAGTGAGGCCGTCACAACCACTCCAAATTGGAATGGTTATCAACACATAATATGTTGCCACAGAGTAACGGAATATTTTACCCAACTTTTTTTCAATTAATATTTATTGAATACCTAATTGTCGTAATATAACACCGCGATTTGTTTTGTAAGTGTAAAGAGTAAAAATTAAAAAGTGCGGGCGGGGCGGTATTTCGCCATAGTTTTGGACTCAGTGCGCTGCATACAAATGTGATTGAACACTCATTCTGTATTTTTCTGTATTCTGAGTATTTTGTATACAATATGTAGTAACTGTTATTTATTTTATTTATTTCAATAGTACCCTGTACAGTCATGGTACTTTTAATATTTTATTACTTCCAGCTAGTAACACTTCCTTTAAAGTTATAGTTCTGTAAAATTGCAAAGAATATTTCAATTATTTAGTCACAAATATACTATAGAGATTAAATATTATGTATTTAATTGTTTAACACTACTTGACTGTTTATGATAGCTATGAGGTAATTCCCACACACTATACTCTGGAACACTAGGTGCGGGGCTCATATAAATGAAACAGAGAAACTTCTCAGATTTACTGTGGGTTTATTGTTGGTAAAACACACGAGCGCGCGAAAACAAAACAGGCCTTTCGGGTTGCGGCGTAGAACTCTCGAGACACGAACATCGCGCGGGAAGCCTCTGGCGCGTGTGTGTGAGTGAGACACGACTACTCGCGGTAACGAGCGGGAGCGAGACCGCGGGTCGCACGGTGTTGCAAGACTGACGGTCGGGTTACCATATGCTCCCCCTCTAGTCCAGGGGAACGTCCTCGCTCCTGGACTAGGACTCTAGCTCTGGTCGCAGGGCGTCCTCGCTTTCTTTTGGGAATGACGGGGCTAGGAGGCGAGCGACCGTTCTGGCTCTTATAAATAGAGAGGTCTTGGTTGTGGTATTTGCCAATGATTTCGTCGGGTTGATTTAAGTGAGACAATATGTAGGTTGTTGGGCTTACCTTTTTCACAATTTGGTACGGTCCATCACGTTTCGGGGCAAACTTTGCAGTCACATTCTTTGAGGCGCTGCTGAGTACGTGAGACTTAAGGAGTACCAAATCACCTACCTGAAAGGTATCTGCAGGTCGGCGGAATTGATCAGCGTAATCCTTGGTCTTGTCTTGCTGTGATTCGACACGCTCGCGGATCGCTGAGAGGGAATTTATAAAATTTCTAAGGTAAGGAGTAATTTGTGGGATGAAATTATCCTTGTCCAGGATAGCGCGAAGATCATGAGTGACTTCTGTGGGAGATCTCATTTCTCTAGCAAAGGTTAAGTAAGCCGGTGATTTACCTGTTGTCCGGCATCTGGAGCTATTCAGGGCGAAACGGATCAGCGGCAGCTTCTTTGGCCAGGAAGTGTGGTCTTCTTGTACCAGGTATGCTAACATGGCTTTTAGGTCTCTATTTTTGCGTTCTGCGGGGTTCGACTGAGGATGGTAAAGAGGCACGAAATTTTGTTTCACTCCCAGGACGGACATGCATTGTTGCATGACTGCAGAAACGAATTGTACCCCGTTGTCGGATATTATTCGACGAGGTAGACCGAATCGTAAAAAGTATTCTTCGATTAGAACCTGAGCGCAGGCTTCGGCTGTAGCTTCTCGGAGGGCGAATAATTCTACCCATCGTGTGGCGGTGTCTTCGATGAGAAGCACCCAACGCTCCCCCTGGTCTCCTTCCGGCAGTGGGCCGAAGAGATCAATAGCTAACACTTCGTTGCGTTGGTTCAACACAGGTGTTTGAAGTAGACCTGGTGGTTTAGCGTTACTTGCTTTATAACGTTGGCAGTGAATGCATGCACGAACATAATCAGAGATTATTCGACGCATCCCAGTAAAATAAAATAAATTAGCTACCTTTTGATAGGTCCTGTCGATGCCAGAATGACCGGCTGTCGCAGAGTCGTGTAATTCTTTCAAAATATTCTTAACTTGGTCCGTGGGAATGACTAGTTGCGGTGATTCGCTTTCGGAGTCCGGGTTTAAGCGATACAAGACACCTTGGTCCATGAGAAAACCTCGTTCTACCCACCTTTGTGCTGCAACGTCATCGGCTCCTTCAAGCTCCTTAATTATCTTTTCTACTTCAGGGTCGGATATCTGTTCTTCACGAAGCTGACTAGGCGATTTAGAGGGTATATCGCAAATAACAGAACAAATACCACAGTCTTCGCGAGTATTTTCAACGCAAGCAGGTCTACTTAGTGTGTCGGCCACTACGTTGGCCTTCCCTGGAGTGTACTGAAATCGGATGTCGAAAGCTTGAAGTTTTAGAGCCCAGCGGACAAGTCTACCGGTTGGCGATTTAATTGAAAGGAGCCAGCGAAGTGGTTGATGATCACTGCCTACTATGACTGGGTGACCGTCTAGGTAAGGACGAAAACGCTCTACCCCCCACACTACGGCGAGTGCTTCTCGCTCGGTTGTCGAGTAGTTACGTTCCGCTGCGTTAAGGAGACGGCTAGCGTATTCTATCGGCCTTTCCTGATTGCCATCGCCCTGCATTAAAACCGCGCCTAGGGCGTAATTACTTGCATCTGTACGCAGAACGAAAAGGCTATTAAAGTCAGGTTGAATCAGTACAGGGGCAGATGTGAGTAACCGCTTTAATTCACTAAAAGCTTGAGATTGTTCCATACCCCAGGACCAAATCTGGTTTTTCCTAGTCAAGCGTGTTAAAGGCTCCGATACTTTTGAGAAATTCGGAATGAACTTCCTGTACCACGAACATGTTTGCAGGAACGTGCGGAGGTGCTTTAAATTAGCAGGCTCTTTCATATCTAAAATTGCACTCACCTTTTGCGGATCGGTGGAGATTCCGTCTTGTGTAATGATGTGCCCAAGGTATCTAACGCTCTCTCTAGCAAATGCACACTTATCACGGTTCACATGAAGGTTAAATTCTTCCAAGCGTTTCAGTACCAAGTCCAGGTCTTTCAGGTGCTGCTGAAAACCCTCAGAAATCACGCAAATATCATCAAGATAAGTTAAAATGGTGACGTCTTTCAGCGCTGCACAGGAACGGAGTTTGTCTATCAAACGCTGGAAGGTCGCTGGCGCGTTTTTCAGGCCAAACGGCATCTTCTTGAAACGGTAGGTGCCGAGCGGAGATATGAAGGCTGTTTTATCCTTATCAGAATTCCTAACTAATACTTGCCAGTAAGAAAAACGAAGGTCAAGAGTACTCATGTAGCAGTTTCTCTTGGTTGACTGTAAGAGCTCATCGATGCGTGGCATCGGATAATTATCGGTCTTGGTGACTGCGTTGAGGCGTCTGTAATCCACGCAGAACCGAATGGAACCGTCAGACTTCGGCACCATTAATGCCGGGGAACACCAAGCCGATTCGCACTCTTCTATGACGTCATCGTCTAACATTTTCTTTATTTCTTGCTTCATCAACTCTTTTTTAGCTGGAGTCAGCCGGTAAGGCGGGACTGCTATAGGCGGGTGGTTACCTGTATCAATGCAGTGTTCACTGAACGGTGTTGGACCTCCCCCTGCTTCGAAGACGCGTGCGTGCTTGGAAAGGACGTAGCTGAGTTCCTGTCGCTCAGCCGTTGTTAGGCGGGTACCTTCATCATCCCTAAGAACAACCGTGGAAGCACAAGAAATACTGCGACGTACGGTAGATTCAAAAAATAATTTATACTTTACCGTGTTGTCCTCACTGAAGTGCCATACCTCTTTGTTGAAGTCAATTACCACTCCAGCGGCAGTTATGAAATCGATACCTAGTAAGGTTTCGTTGTTTGTCGAATTCGGGAAAATGAAAAATGGAATTGTGATAGTTATCGTCTCCAACTGTACCTGTAGAGTGGTAGTTAAGATATCCATCGCACGTACCACACCATCAGCCAATTTAACTCTTTTCGAGGAAGAGTGGAGGGGATAATTTTGTCGTCGGAGGAGAGCATATAGCGTATGACCCGCAACACAATGCTTAGCCGCTGTATCAATTAATGCGGTACCCTTAAAACCCAAAATACTAATATTAAAAATTGGTCGCGCATTACGGCCAGAGGATCCCGTGGGGTCGTTTACATCTCCGGTACAGCATACAAAATTATCATTAACACAATTAAATAAAATATCATTATCCGAAATTCTTAGGTTATGCCCTTTTACATATGAGGTATCAAAAATATCCAAAACAGTTAAATTATTATCAACAGAAGTTATATGAACATCATCAAAATTATTTGAATTACTTGGGTTATGCCCTTTTACACATGAGGTAACAAAATTATCGAAAACAGTTAAATTATTATCAATTGAAGTTAAAAAAACATCATCAATTTTTTTTGAATTATTTGGGTTGTACCCTTTTTCACATGAGGTAACAAAATTATCGAAAACAGTTAAATTATTATCAATTGAAGTTAAAAAAACATCATTAGAATTATTTGAAAATTTTGGGTTACACCCTTTTTCATCTGAGGTATCAACATTTTCAAAAATATTTAAATTATGATTCGACATATCAACATCATAAAAATTATTCGAAGCACAATTTAAATCATTATCATTTTGCAAATAATAATCATTAATATCATTATTACAAAATATTATATCATTATCGCTAGAATCCAACGAATAAAACATGCCACTTTCACTTTGTGTATCGCTGACTTTAGGTTGATTGTTAATATTAGAGTTAATAAAAGTTTGCTCACCGGTTAATCCTTGTAACTTACGACATTGTTCTTTCTCGTGTCCGAATCTACGACAGTAATTACACTGTAGACGGGTTTTCTTTCCCGTATTCACGTTGCTGGACGAAAGTGTCGACGTCGGAAGTACGGTGGGCGGAGCGTTCCCGGAGAATGTGGCGCAGGCGGGCGCAACTTGCGTCGCCGGGCCGCGCGAGTACGTTGCAGTTGTGCTAGGACGTACTATATTGCGGGACACGGGGCGCATGACGCCTGTACCGGACGAAGCGGGCGGGTTGCGCGAGAGCACAGCACTCGTTCGCGCACCCGAACTTGCTTGTTCAAATGTATCTTCGATATGTCTAGCTCTGTATAAAAGTACATCGTATGATGTAATTTCATCTCGCCGTAATCGCTCACGAACACGATGACTCAGCAAGCCGTAGAGCATATCCAATTGTACTTTTTCAGTAAGGTCGCTTGGTGGAAGCCGAGCGAACAGGGCCCTCGCCCTGGCGACGAACAGCTCAGTCTTTTCGTGACCTTGATGCATGCTGAATAAGTCTTGATATATCTTGTGTGGCGGACGAATATCGCCAAACGCACCTCGGAGCGACGCGATTGCTTCGCCCCATGAAGTGATCGTGGACTTGATTCCTTGCCACCAGACGGCAGCGTTTTCAGTTAGTAACATCGTTAATCCACGTAATGCATTGTACTCTCCTACCTGGGTACATTCTTTATAAGCTTCGACCGCGTCGAGGAAGCTGTCCAACGATTCTCCGGCAGCACCGCTGAATCTCGCCGTGCAGTTTGCGAAGTTACCATTCAGGGGGGCGGCGGGCGCGGCTGGCGTGGATGCTGCTGCCGGTGTCATCGACTCCCGACGAGTTTCATGGTCTAATATGCGGTCGAGTAATCGTTCAAACGCAGTTGTTTGTGCCTGTTGTAGCGTTGCCACGATTGTGAGAACGCTGTCGCTCGTGAATGTTTCTTGTGCGTGGAGGTTAGTAGCGCCATCGTCACTTTGACGAGCGGGAGACGCCGCCGTCGAGGATGCTGGTTGCGTGGGGGCGGGTTGGAATGCCGCTGCATCATCACCCCGTCGTTGATGGGCATCCTCGGGTCTGGTGGCACTGGCCGATCTACCTCGGGTTAACACCATGTTCACCAAAAGCACTTATACCACTTTTACGATACCTTTTTGCCGCCAGATTCAACGTACAGTTTTACACTTTGGCCGGCCCGGGTACGTATTATAAACACGTTGGAGCGCCAGATATGAGGTAATTCCCACACACTATACTCTGGAACACTAGGTGCGGGGCTCATATAAATGAAACAGAGAAACTTCTCAGATTTACTGTGGGTTTATTGTTGGTAAAACACACGAGCGCGCGAAAACAAAACAGGCCTTTCGGGTTGCGGCGTAGAACTCTCGAGACACGAACATCGCGCGGGAAGCCTCTGGCGCGTGTGTGTGAGTGAGACACGACTACTCGCGGTAACGAGCGGGAGCGAGACCGCGGGTCGCACGGTGTTGCAAGACTGACGGTCGGGTTACCATATAGCAAATATTTCAAAAATATTATGAGGTGTTTGTGTTCTTACATCCCATTTATAAGGCGAAGGTGTTGAGCATCGATATATACAATACAATAAAATATCATTACATTGAAAAACTTATAAATTTTATCTACTAAATACAAATCTTTATTTCTAAGGAAGTTTCAGAGAAACTTGCTTATTTATGAAAACCATTTGTTACCTACTATAATTTAGGTGTGCCTACTATAAGCAATCTTTAGGGTTACCTGAAGATTGCTTTCAGCTGGTATAGTAGCGTGTAAAGGCTACAAACTGCAAGTAAGCTACATATTAAGAAATTTATATTTTAACAAAGTGTAGAATTATACTTGAATACAATGAATTAAATATTAGGTATTGACAATAATAATTGTGATTTATTGAATAATTTAGATTGAATTCTTTTGACTTTATGCAATATTATGTCTTACTAGCAGAAGGTGTTGTATAGACCCTTTAGGCAAATCATTATTATTAACATATAACAGCTGATCAATAAAAATCCGCCATATTGTTCGTTGAGGCGATAAAGGTAGCTTCCTGGGTATCTTTATCGTTAGGTCGATAAAGATAAAGATCACGATCTGCTAAATGTCACTTACGGCCGCTTGTCTAGGCATTGTATGGAGAAACGCGTTAGAGCAATTCGTTATATGAGTGCATCGTTAGCGTATTCATTCAAAGTGGCTGCTTGGCTACCAATTTTTTTAACGATACGACTGAATATGTCATTTAACGCACGCTTATGTCAATCCCATACATTTTTTATTCAAGAAGTTCGCCGTCGATATTATTTAATGCATCTTGTCTAGCCCTCTATCTATGCTTCATGTTACAATCTATCGGTTTTTGCAATTTTACGGTGACATATCGACAGTATCGATATTTTTAATTTTAGTAAGTTTTAGACATAGGCGCCGCGCCGGCAGAAATAATTTCCAAGGGCTGCAGATTTTAGTGTTCTTTCTTTTCTTTTTACTTTTTACGAACAACAGTGACTGTCTATTTACGTCAACAGAATACATTTAGTGCCGAAACTTTGTGTTGTGAAAAGTTGTTATTTAAATGAGAAGTGTGTAATTACTGCCTACTAATTTTTGTGATGTGAATAAAAAAATGATTTCCAATAGACGGCTTTTTATTTCAATAATTCCTGTTGATCCCGAGATTCCCAAGGGGTGCAAGTGCATCACCTGGCACCCCCCTGCCGCGGCCATTGCCCATGGTTTTACAATAACTTACATGCATACGTCAAGGAATTTGTAAGTATTATATACAACAGGAAAGAGCACTTCAAACTTTATTTTCTTTTAATTCAATCAAAAATGATCTTTACGACTCAGACTTAAAGCTTATCACGTGCGCAATAAAAAAACCGGTCCCGGTGAGATAGCTATAAGTTATCCCTGTGTCTCGTTCTAACAAGTAACCTAGTGTAGCCAGTTTATATCTTTCCTTAAATTTCAGGTTTGGTAGATTTTATGTGCGATATGGTGTATAAGCAAGAAATAATAATAAAATCAGTTAAATATTATGTTATTCATAATCTGAGAGAGAAATGTAAAATAAAAATCACTAGTTACTTAGAACCTACCTACTAACCGATAATTAAAAATTTGTTATTTATTTTTTGATTATTTGCATTTTGGTAGAGTAAAATGGAAGAAATGAAAATAGAATAGTTGCAACACAAAACGCCGTGTATTTCCCTTGGAACATTCTAGATTTTCGGGTGACAATATGATTTAATAGGGAATATAGGACATTTATATTATTTTATCTACCTTCATGATATTGTGAAGAGGAAACTTTTGTATGTTTGTATGTTATGGATAATTTCTGAAACCTAACAGATTTGAAAAATTCTTTCACTGGTAGAAAAATACTTAATCCCTGAGTGCTATTATGTGCGCATAGTTACGTGAGGTCCTCGCGGGCGGGCGGGCGACATCAGACAGACAGAGTTATAGTATTAGTAAGTAGGTTTATCTGTATAGGATGACCTATAATATAATAATAATATTTATGGACACTTCACACCACGTCAATCTTGTCTCGTGGTAAGTTCTCGAAGAACTTGTGTTTAATTTTTTATGCTTTTATTTAGTTTCACCTTTGTCGGTCTGTAATGGAATCTTGCAAGTTAAATTTGATCCACTTCCCGGTTTCCGATTGAGTTTAAATTTTGCACGAATATGTAAATCGCATAGCAATGCCATATTATGATGACGTGGAGCTGATCTGATGATGGAGCTGGAAGGTGGCCACAGGAATTCCGAAATAAAACCACATAGTCCCATCGAATTTGGGCTCGTTTAGTTCGTCTTGACAAGTACTTTGATACTATATGGTAACCAGGGTCTGATGATGGAGCTGGAAGGTGGCCATAGGAACTCTGTAATTAAACGACGCAACCCCATGACGCAACGCCGAGTTTGGGCTCGTATGATTCGTCTTGACGAGTATCTTGGTTGGCGTGAATATGCAAGCAAATGAAAGGGCTTTCTGAGAATAACTCGAAAATCCAACATGACGGAACATCCAAGATGGCTGACAAGTAATTTTTAATGCACTCCTACAATATGGGTATCAAATGAAAGGGCTTGCTGAGAATAACTCGAAAATCCAACATGACGGAACATCCAAGATGGCCGCCAAGTCATTTTTAATGCACTCCTACAATATGGGTATCAAATGAAAGGGCTTGCTGAGAATAACTCGAAAATCCAACATGACGGAACATCCAAGATGGCCGGCAAGTCATTTTTAATGCACTCCAACAATATGGGTATCAAATGAAAGGGCTTGCTGAGAATAACTCGAAAATCCAGCATGACGGAACATCCAAGATGGCCGCCAAGTCATTTTTAATGCACTCCTACAATATGGGTATCAAATGAAAGAGCTTGCTGAGAATAACTCGAAAATCCAACATGACGGAACATCCAAGATGGCCGCCAAGTTATTTTTAATGCACTCCTACAATAAGGGTATCAAATGAAAGGGCTTGCTGAGAATAACTCGAAAATCCAGCATGACGGAACATCCAAGATGGCCGCCAAGTCATTTTTAATGCATTCCTACAATATGCGTATCAAATGAAAGGGCTTTCTGAGAATAACTCGAAACTCCAGCATGACGGAACATCCAAGATGGCCGCCAAGTCATTTTTAATGCACTCCTACAATATGGGTATCAAATGAAAGGGCTTGCTGAGAATAACTCGATAATCCAACATGACGGAACATCCAAGATGGCCGCCAAGTCATTTTTAATGCACTCCTACAATATGGGTATCAAATGAAAGGGCTTGCTGAGAATAACTCGAAAATCCAGCATGAGGGAACATCCAAGATGGCCGACAAGTTATTTTGAATGCATTCCTACAATATGGGTATCAAATGAAAGGGCTTGCTGAGAATAACTCGAAAATCCAACATGGCGGAACATCCAAGATGGCCGACAAGTTATTTTTAATGCACTCGTACAATATCGGTATCAAATGAAGGTATGGTGTGTTGGGGTTTTTTGAGGTCCTTACTGAGTAGAGTAAAATCTGTAGAAGGTCTCCTTATTGAAGAGCTTGACTGTACTAAATTAACCGGCAAACAACCTTGCAACAATGATGCGTTATATAAGATGAACGAAATGAGAAATCTATCTAGCGATAACTAAAAAGTAAAAAACGATTTAAAAGTAAAAAAAACACTTAAAAAAACAAGCTTTTATTTGAATGCGCTAAAACGAATAAAATATTTTTTCCTTTAAAACTTTTACTATCAACTTATAACGTAATTACACAATTTATATGATATAAAAGCTTGTCGAGAATCAAACAAAATAAAGAAGTAAATTAAGTAACTTGATCTGATAGATTTATGAGACAATTTGTTTGATTCTCGACAAGCTTTTATATCATATAAATTGTATTATTACGTTATAAGTTGATAGTAAAAGTTTTAAAAAGAAAAAATATTTTATTCTTTTTAGCGCATTCAAATAAAGGCTTGTTTTTTTTTAAAGTTTTTTACTTTTAATTCATTTATTATAATAAAATATGTGAATAATTCACATATTTAAAACTTATACACATCCATGACACGGAACATGGTAAAACTTTTTGTTCCTTCGGCGGGATTCGAACCAGCGACCGGTTTGATCACCAATATGCTCAACCACTAAGCCAAAGAGGTCGTTAAACTTTTAATTAGTGTAAAATATACTTGACCACGTGGTAGTGCTCATGATTACAAACTTTCCCAAAGTAACTACTACTACAGGCACTCCAGGAGTGCCTGTAGAAGTGAAAAATCTCAAAAGTTATTTAACTAGACACTTTTTTCACCATAGTGTTTTCACTATACGTCAAATTTCAAAATGGCCCCAAAATTCTAAAAAATGGGGGCCTTTTAACTGGAGACACTTCTTTTCTCTATCGTGTTTTCAATGTACGTCAAATTTCAAAATGGCCCCATTAATCTCAAAAGTGGGGCCATTTAACTGGAGACACTTCTTTTCTCTGTTGTGATTTCACTGTACATCAAATTTCAAAATGGCCTCAAAAATCTCAAAAGTCGAGCAATGGCTCGAATGGCGGCTTATACTTATATTGTACGCGATATTGGTGTCACTCATACAACTAGATTTTAAAAACCAAGTTTCAATATACTAACATAGCTTCTAAGTAAAAATGTTTACTAACACTGTTGACCAAAATAAAAACATTTTATTTTATTTATTTGTATTTTATCTCCCTCTCGGCACAGATTTGATGTCGAGAGCTCATTCCAGTTGTTTACTTATAAATTCCATGGATATATTTTGTTCAGTTATTTACGTCTTAAGATCGAATGTATAATTATTATTAATAAATGTTATTAAGATGATGATGATGATTACTGTAAGTTACAAAGTGGCATATGCTTGCAGTTCTTTAAACAATGCCGAAATTTACAAAAGCATATCTTTAAAGACTGAGGAGTTCTGTTCAGTGCTTTTGGATCCAGGGTACACATTGGTACAAAATCTTATTTTTTTGTAGCATATGCTTGTATTACTTCAGTAAAAGTCAAAATCACTAAATGTGTCGATATAAATTTCGAGGAGTTCCCTCAATTCGTCATGAATCGCATCAAAAGGTTTCCACTTTAGTGACTAAAGGATCAATTTCGAATTTAAACCCTTTACAATAACAAAAGAATTTTGCAAATAGGTCCATAAACGGCAAAGTAATGTTCAAAGATCTCCGTGTTAGTGTAAAATACTATGAGAAGTACCTTTTATATCATAATAATGTGATGATGTATGGTGTGATGGTGGTGGTGATGATGATGATTACTCTAATTGACATGGTAGCATATTATGCTTGCAGTTCTTTAAACAACGCCAAAATCCCCAAACATGTATCTATAATGAGTCAGGAGTTCTGTTCTATACTTTTGGATCCAGGGTATACCTTGGAGCAAAATATTACTTTTTGGTAGCATATGCTTGAACTTCTTTAGAAAAAGTTGAAATCACCATATGTTTACAAACTTCAACTAATTTGTCCCCAAATTAAAAATATTGTTGTCACTCTTGTTAAAAAGAGACGGAGCGGTTTGTATTGTATCTCCCTCTTGGCACAAATTTGATGCCGAGAGCTTTTTCCAGTTGTATATCTGGGGGCACGGCAGTGCCCCCGCCAAGTCGAGCGCGAAGCAAACACTGCCGTACCATCCATTACTGGAACCATTTCGCCGCATTTTCAGGCCCCTATTTGAGAACCTCTGGATAAGACCAGAACGCAGAAATTTTCGTCATCCAGTAAGCTATAATCACATACTTAAAATCCAAAATTTCAAGTCTGTAGGTCATTTAGTTCCGAAGTTAAGCGAAAGCAAAGTTTCGCATTTATGACACTCACTCACTCACTCACTCACTCACTTATACACTCACTCATGATCATCAAAATAGAACTAGTACTTCCCATAAACTCAGAGAGCTGAAATTTGGTACAGAGTTAGGTTAGGTTAGGTTAGGTTAGGTTGGGTTTTTTTTTTTTTTTTTTTTTTTTTTTTTTTTTTCCCACAGACTCATGTGGTCCGTGCCCTTATTTATTTTCTTTTATTTTTATTTGCTTACATATTTGTGCGTCAATTTCTAACAATGTTTATTTTTGTGCCCTGAGGGGGCCTTTTGCCCTGAGGGGGCTTGTACCCTGAGGGGGTTTTTTGCCCTGAGGGGGCTTGTACCCTGAAGGGGTTTATGTTTTCTTCGCCACCGGTTGGTGGCTGATGTCGTCTTTTCGGATGTCATCTTTTTGAGTTGGTTGTCATCGTTGGCTTGATCTTCCGAGGTGGTGTCATCTTCTTCTTTCTTGGAGCGTCATGGAATTATGGCCGAGACCATTTTGCTGATGGTGGTATGGTCTCTGTTCTTGATTGCCATTTGCATGTTGTATTCCATGACGGTCTTTGGTGACACATTTATTACTCCCTTTATTAGTGTGCCCAACGCGTCATCAGTGGTATCTGCGAAGTAGATGAATTCCTTCGTGTGACGCGTTAGGGCAACCACCGCATGTGAGGCGCTGTAGTGTAGTTGTATCTTCTTCCTCTGGTGTTTTACGACGTAAACTCTTTCGTAACACAATCCCTGTGCCTCGTGTATGGTGAGGATTTTGGAACCTTCCCCTTTCCCGTACCCTAGGTCTTTTAGGGTTTTCTTCTCTACTTGGGTGTAGGTTAGAAGTAGAGTGTTGGGCTGGTTCTTAGGGATCTCCTCCCCCGTCATGGGTTTTATCGACAGGGATTTGATGATGTTGCTTGAGGAGTAGATGCCTTTGTGGATTTGTTTAAGAGCGAACGCTGCATCTTTTGGGCATCTATGTGTACATAGTAGTTCTTGGGTTACGTCTGTGAGGTGGTTTGGGCGGTAGTAATAGAGGGTGAATAGATTATCTCGATCTATGTAGGGCAGTTGGTTGATATCCCCTATGAGAAGCAGGTTTTTGGCCCCGATGATACGCACAATCATTACAATTGATCCGAAGTGATTCATTAATGCCTCGTCCGCGAGGAGCCTGGTGCATTTTAGGCTTTCGAATCCCTTTCGTCCATTTGCAAGGACTGATGCCATGGTGCGTATTCTCTTTTTCGCCTCTTGTCCTGCTCTCTGTGTGATCCTCTCTATTAGATCCTTCTTCGCCTCTATTGTTGTTGTTACAACTACATCTTCCTCTGCGTTGAAGTTGTTTATTATCCACGTCGTTTTCCCACATCCCGGAACTCCGTTTACCCAGCTTATTTCCGGGATTTCCCAATTGTCGGGGGGATCTACTTCGGACAGAGTATCTGCTGTTTCTAGTATTCTGTCCTCCAGCCATATTTCGGTCCCTTTGGTGGTGATGACAATTGGGTCTTTTGGTGGGGTGTCAAAGACGGGATTTCCTCTCCTCTTGGTCCTGTCCTCGTTTAGAAAGACAATACCTGATGTGGCGCTGTACGCTGCCATGTGGTGTGTCATTTCTTCTCCTCTCAGAACGGTCGATGTGGTGTTGTTGTAGACCGTTGCGTTTGACTCTTCTAGTTGGATGTTGAGGAGTCCTTCCTTCTTGAGTTTGAACGACTTCATTATGTCTTCGCATTCCTTGGTTTTCACAGTTTTGGTAGCCGTTATTATGGCTATGTACTCAAGGAATGCGTTGATCATGTGGTCCTCCAGTCGTTCCGCTTTTCTGAGGGAGGGAGGTTTGACCAGACCAAGTTGGGCTTGTGTTGGTTTTGCGGTGGGTACTGACTTATATTTCTTCGGGGCTCTGAGAAATTCGTTTAGCGCTGCCGCTTGCGTATCTGGGCTTCTGAAGGTTTCCGGTCTTAAGGGTGCTTCTTCTTCGAGATCTTCTTGAGGCTCTCTTCTGAGGGATAGATTTTCTCTTGTGGCCAGCCGGTGTAATTGCTGGTCTACCCTTGAGCTGGTTGCCTCGAGGTGCGTGGATCTTATTACGCCTTCTCGCTTTTCAGCTATCCTTTGTTTCCGTTTTTCCTTTTCTTTTTCGGCCCAGATATCTGCGCTTGATTTTGGTGTCTCAGTTGATGTTGATGGCCCTGGGAGTGTTGTTGTTTTGTTCTCGGAAGATTTAGGTGGAGATGGAGATTTCCACTTCGTCAGTTTGTTTATTTTGTCCTTTATTTTATTAATTATATTAAACCTGGAGTTGGGGTTGAGATTTTTCTCTGTCTCCGAGGTTTCAGCATTCGGCTCTCCGATCTCTTGGTGGCTTGTTAGTGGGATCCGTTTTGGTGGTGAGTTTGGTACGAGGAAGCTAAGGTCTTGTGTTCTTCCTTCGTACATTACCACTTCGTGTCTCTCGGATGCTCTGACGCACCCGAGGTAATCCGCCACTTCTCCTCTGTCGAAGTCTACCGTCATGGTGTCTATGCTGATTATCCTCGGCCCGATGGTAGTGGTGTTGGAATCTGCTATTTTGGTTAGGAACGAGCATGCTCGGGCGAATTGTGTCTCTTCAGGTGTCCTGTCGAACAGCAGCACTGATTTGTTTTTTGTGCGTACTATCCGACACCTTAGCCCGTCGATCTCCGCCTCGCCCAGTTCTTCGTACTTCTTCCGTTTCATGCTCGTTCTGGTGACGCTTCCTTTGAGCAGTAGAGCCAGCCCGGGTGATATGGCTACTCTTTTTGTTCCAGCACTAGAGCAGAAACTCAACCCCAGTCTCTCGTAGTTGTTGTTCATAAACAGAACCACTTTCCTCGTTCTTATGCTCGGAGTTCCCTTTTCTCCGTCACTTAACCATTTAGGTATATTGAAGTGAGGAGTATCCGGTCTTCTTTGATTTGGAGCAGTGAGTGTAGTGGTGTCTGTTTCTGTCACTTGTTGATTTTCCGGTTGTTCGCGATCTTTATGTCTTTGTCGCGCGATTTTGAAGATGTTTTCTAGATAGGTCAGGAACACTTGTTTAGACCTCTCGTCATCCAGGAGTTTTGGTATGTCGGCTTCCTGCAGATTTGTGTTGAGGTGGTGTTCAACGTCATGTCTTTGGTGCAGGAAGCGTGGACAGTCGAAGATGATGTGCCATACCGTTTCTTCTATTTCTTGATCGCACTCACATCCAGGGTTGTTTACCAGTTTAAAACGGTGCAAGTAATGTGCGAATGCACCGTGGCCGGTCATGGCCTGTACGTGAGTGGGTGTTAGTTTGGTTGTTCTTGTGAAACGGTACGACTTGGTGATGTTCGGTAGAAATTTCCTTGTAGTTTCTCCGGTTTCCGCTGCTGTATATCTGTCCTGCCATCTTTGGATAGACTCTTGACGGATCTTCTTCTTTATGTAGGACAGAGGTGTTTGGTTGTAGTCCGGGTGGTCTTTATGGGTGAGAGCGGCCTGTTTCGCCAGCTCGTCAGCTCGTTCATTCCCGGACGTTCCCACGTGCGCGCGTAGCCAGAAGAATCTAATTCTTCTACCTTGATCTTCGATTTCTTTAATATTTCTTTTGATGTCCGCCGCCAGTTGAATCTTCGGTTTTGGGTTTCTTATCAACTCCAGTGAGGATCTGGAATCACTTAGGATGTTGACCTCTCTGTGGTTGCTCCTCTTTACCATTTCAACGGCTTTGTGTAGGGCGAACATTTCTGATTGAAACACTGTGCAGGTTGGATCGAGCGACAGTTGGACGTTTTCTTTTTCGATACCGTTTTCCCACCATGTCACGGCGGCCCCTGTTTTGCCCTCTATTTTACTTCCGTCTGTATAGACTTGAGGGCCCTTTATTTGGTGTTCTTCTATTGTTTGGGGTTCCATGTTTTCCAACTTCACGAAGGTGGTTGTTATGAGGTCGGATGGGTGGGGTAGGGTAAGAACATCGCATGGTGTTTGTAGGTTCTTACCAGGTGGTATGTAGTCACTCGATATACCCTTCTTGGTTTTGTACAGGGCTGCCGCTTCTTGGATTCTTATGTCTAGCGGCAGTAGACCTGACAGTGTTAGGGTTGATGTTAGTGATGCTGTCCTGTATGCCTTGCAGATCTTGATTGCAAAGCTCCTCTGGATGGAATCGAGTAGGGTTTTTGTTTTGTTGAGTTCTGTGGCCGGGGCCCAGACACTTGCCGCATACAGAATGATCGGCTCTATTACTGAGATGTAGATGGTTCTTATTATTTCTCCGTTAAGTCCCCATGTCACCTTTGCCGAGTGAGCTATCTGCTTGTAGATGCCCGCGGCTTTCTTGCACACAGATGCTACGTGTGATGAGAAGGTGAGGGTGCGATTGATGGTTACGCCTAGAAGTTTCATCTCTTCCACGAGGTTGATCTTAACTCCGGACATATGGATTTCTGGGAGGTCCAGCTTCAGCTTCCTTGTGAGCAGCATTGCGTTTGTTTTGTGTGCTGCGAATTTCAGCTTGTTCCGCTTTCCCCATCTTTCTACGGTCCGGAGTGCGTGGTTTGCTTTTTCTTCTATGGCTTGTACGCTCGTTTCGGAGAAAAGTAGAGTGATGTCGTCGGCGAAGGCTTCGCACTGTACTTGACTGTTGGTGAGTTCGTCAAGTAGTGGGTCCAATATTATGTTCCAGAAGGTTGGTCCTCCGATTGATCCTTGGACGCAACCTTTGTTGGTTCCCTTTGTGCTTTTCTTGCCGGCGTAGTTTACCTCTATACATCTATCCTGCAGGTATGAGCAGATCATTCTGTATATGTTGGAGGGGCATCCTTTCTTTATTAGTTGGTGTTTCAACGTTGGCCACCACGCATTGTCGAATGCGCCTTCTATGTCTAGTGAGACTAGGAGTACTATTCTCTTTTTGCTTTCAACTTCCTCCTTGATTTGGTTCACTAGATTATACAGCGCATCCTCCGTACTTTTCTGTGGGATGAAGCCATATTGGTTTTTGTTTAACGTCGGGAGTATGTGCCATTGGACTCTATTGATCATCAGTTTTTCAACTATTTTTCCCAATATTGATAGGAGTCCAATGGGTCTGTACGATTTTGGTTGTGTGTAGTCTTCTTTCCCAGGTTTCTTGAGGATGACCACATGTGCCTTTTTCCATTGCTTTGGGAAGTGTTCTAGTTTTAGGCACTTGTTCGCCAGTTCTAGGAACACCTCCGGGGCACTCATTATGGCCTCACTGCAGATGTCGGATGTGAGTCCATCTGGGCCTGGAGCTTTGTTTGGGTTTAGAGCCATTAGGATGGTCTCTAGCTCCGCCATGGTGAAGGGTGGGTCTTTCTCTTGAAGATGTTCTTCTGGGTAGTGTGATCTTACTTGTGTGTGGTAGTGGGAATCGTTTTCTTCCGTATCATCAGGATAGAAGGTTTTGGCCAGGAGGTCCGCGGATTTTTGCGGACTGAGCGTTTTGCCTTCTGTGTCTCTTAGTAGTACGCTTTCCTGGTGTCTTGCTGTCTTCCTGATGATCCTGTAGATGCCGTCCCACATACTCTCCTTTTGTTGTGTCGCACAGAACTCCTTCCAACTCTTCGTTTGTGCCTCCTCCATCTTCTTTTTATACTCCGTTTTTACGGCTCTGTACTCTTCGATGACGTGTTGCATTCTGGTTGGTGCCGCATTTCGTATTCGTCTCTTCTTCCTGAGAACGTCCTTTTGGAGGAGTTCTAGAGACTTATTCCACCATTGCGGCACTGGCTTTCCTCGGTAAATACCTATTTTCGGAATTGTGGCTTCACAAGTTTCCTGGATGTTGTTGACGTAGGTATTTATGGTTTCTTCCAATTTTGTTTTGGTTGTTATGTTTTTTCTTATTTCCTCTTTGTTGATGTTTGTTTCTACTAGAGACTTAGTGAAAGATGTTCTGAACGCCTGCCAGTCTGCCTTTTTGGTGTTGTATTTCCGGGTGGATGGCCTTTGGGTTTGTTGTGGTTTCCCTTCAAGCCTTACCCGGAAAGTGATGGCGTTATGGTCTGATGTTGTGGCGTCCCTGTTCACTGTCCAGTTTTCTACCTTTGTTAGTAACGGCAGGCTGCACGCCGTGACGTCCACTATACTTGTGTACATTCTGCCGTTTCTGTCCGTCTCGAAGGTAGGTGTGTCTCCAGTGTTGAGGATGTGGAAGTCCATTTCGTCGAGGAAGGTGGAGTAGGCGTGTCCTCTTTGGTCTTCGGATGCGCTGCCCCACCAGTGACTCCATGCATTCACGTCACCTGCCACTATGATGTTGTTGGTGGCGAGTTTCTCTATGGTGTTCCTGACTCTTGTTATGTTATGTTGTATATTCTTTTCTCCTTCGAAGTACACCGATATGAGTCCAAGCTCGATGTTGGCCACTTTGATCTTCACCGCTGCCTCGGTCTCCGTGACCAGTTGTGGATCGTGCAACACTTCCATAGTGTCACCGAATATCACGACGGCGGCTTTGTTTGGCCCTTCTCTATTTACGGTACACTGGATGATCTGTGTACCTTGGTGTTGTTTAA